>OX336392.1:395194888-396638221 GCA_946902985.2 Meconema thalassinum
GGCCCTATCGACAAAAATGAAAATCAAGCAGTTCATTAAAATGGTAATGTTAATCCAGTTCGCTGATTTTCTAAATAACTGGAGATATTTTCAAATAATCCCAAATTACTAAGTTAAATAAAACTGTGGAATTATCCATTCATCTAAATCAGTTAACTATCAGAAACTTCAATTTATGAAATAAACTGGTGTGACAATGAACAATCAAAATATCCCTGGGATAATAATAATAATAATAATAATAATAATAATAATAATAATAATAATATATCGTATGGCCTCGGTGCCGGGTGCAAGCTTTGTTATTTGACACCCAGAGGGTAGCTTGCATGACGAATTTCGTTGTTCCTTGACTAAGAAAGTCAAGGAGGTTAGATGTTAGATATCTAACCTCCTTGAACACTATAGCGCTTTCTAGTAGAATCCCTGGGATTTGGGGCCCCTTCTCCCCCTCCTACCTTTTTAGGGCGCCCATGGGTAGCATCTCTCACCAGCTCCAGAGAAACTCAAGAATCCTGGGCTGCAACTACTCCCAAGTACATAGTCAACAAAGTGCTCTTAAAAATATGTCTAGTGCGCGCTAATTACAATCTGCCTGCAAAACGTTATCGTAAGCAACATTGAGTTACTAACATCAGCAGACTAGAGTTCAGCTCAACAGGTCTTCTTTCCCCGTCCGTTCGCAAGGTAGAAGATAGGGTTAATCTATTCATGAGTTAGAGAGAGCTCCCAACATGGAAACAGTTTCCACATAAGGGTAAAGGTGCACGTCTCTTTGATGTATAGCACAAATCTAATTGCTGGATTTCCATTACACAAGAACTTCCTTCATCACAGTGGTCGAAGGTTATCAAAATGAATTCTACCGTGGCTGCACTGCGGTGAGAAGAGTCACTGACAGAAGTGGAGTGCCCGTTGACATGAATACACATGTAGGGGAAAGTGGGGTATAACCGGGTAGTCGGGTTCAAACCGGGTACCCCAATTCTGGCTCTGTTATTGCTTCTTCCTGGTGGCCAACAACCAAACCAACTCCCAAAGCCAAGGTGAAGCTCTGGGGAGCTCGCCATTCCACTGTGGAGATTTATATACCGGTAGTTGTGACGAATGATTTTGTATTTTTGTGATTTCTTGTTTCAACTTTCTATTAAACTGCATCAATTACTACCAATGTACTACAAGTAAGAGTAGAGGTAAGTGCATTGTATGCAGCTTATTTATTTAGGCTTACGCTGGTATGGGTGTATTTAAGATTCAAATCGATTTTGTTTGGCTAGTCCATGTTTTTCTCTACAACTACCAGTGGGGTGTAACCGGGTATGACGCGTGGGGCAGGATCGGGTGGTGCCCGATTTTACCCCATCTATTCAGCACTCCGCAGTAATAGCTATAAATAGATTTTAGGTAAATTTCATTAGAAAGCTAACTATTGCAATGGGTACCATGTTTCGACTTCCGGAAAATTTCGACATATCTTCGCATTTCACATCCCCCAGACCCCAAAACCACCGTCAGTTCAAAAGTTTATATATAATTTATGTATATATGTATCTATCTATCTATCTATATATATATATATATATATATCAGTTTCTTGTGGACACGATAACTGCCATAATTTTGCACCAATCACTTTGAATTTTTTACATAATATGTATCCCTATAAAATCTCGGTCGAGTTCGTTAATGGGCAAAATCGGTCGAAGGGGGTGAAAATGGGGGGCTTTTTTTTTCTTCAAAAAAGTGAAATTTCGCTATAACTCTCTTAATACGTGAAATATCGAATCCATTCAAAGTTCATAATATGTGTCGGATAAGTGCCAAAAATTTATGTCAAATAAGTTTTTTGATAGCACCAACCATTGTTCAAAGGGGTGGAAAAAAGTGGGGTTTTCGGGAAAGATTAATCATATCTCTCTTAATAGGCACAATATCAAAACCGTACAAAATGGAAAATATTCCCCTAATAATTACCTAAAACTTTTGTCTGAAAGAATTTTTGATATGACCCACCATTACGCCAAGGCATGAGAAAAATTATTTCGGAATTTAAAAAAATGCTAAGTGCCATCAGAGGTTACCATAACAACGCTTTTAAATTGATAAGGGATGATCTATCAGAGGTTGCCAAGACAACGCCATTGACGAGATCACATTCATTTTTAGCCTACTTTTCACACTTTTCAAAAATGAGGAAAAAGTAGACTTATAAGATATATCCGGGAAAATGTGTCTGTCCTTCTGCCTGTCTGGCTGGTTGTGTGTGTGTGTGTGTGTGTGTGTCCTATCAACTCCTAAACGACTGCAGCAATCGAAACCAAATTTAGTATGAGTAAAGATGTATACCGGAATATCTCAGGCCCATATTTGAAAAAGATGCCAGTGCTACCAACTGCTAAAAAAAAGCACTAGAAATTTGAGCTCCATGTTGGATATCTTGGAAGGTATACATGGGAGCTATTCTAAAATTGGCACACATGTAGATAATACTATTTCAGTTTAATTTCCAGGTGGCCATACATGACAGCGTTGCCAAAATAATGTTAAGCCTTCTGATAAGTCCAATTTTTAAATGCATATAACTTCCACACTATCAATTGGATTTCAACCAAATTTTGTATGTAATATGTGTACATAAACATATATGACTGAGTGTATTCTTAAGAGCCACCAGAGCTGCCAACTGTTAATAATTGCTCTCTATTTTGTATCCAAATATATCAGAAAGTATGCAAGCCGACAGCTTTAAACTATGCACACGTAAATTACCCGACATTTTACATTAATTTGGAGTAACTTATATACGTCAGTTCTACCAACATGATTCTAAGCCTGCTGATAGGACCAATTTTTAAATACAAGTAACTTCTATACCAACAAATGGATTTCATCCAAAATTGGCACAAAAATATATAATATTTCAGATTATTTCTGACCAGCACTCGCATGACATTGTTGCCAACATGCTTTTACGTGTACTAATAGATCCATTGTCTAAATCCATGTAACGTCCTTAGGACTTCAACCACATTTTGTATTCTGTACCTTAGGAGATGGAAGTAAGAATATATTCAGTCACCAGAGCTGCCAACTGTATTGCTCAATTAGGCTACATTATTCCTAGTATACGTTATTTCGAACTAATTAAGACATTTCGATATTACCCACTTAATTTCGTCATTATTCTAGATAGGTTCATATACTGTAGATTAATCTATGGCATGAATCTTAATTTTAAGAAAAGTAGGCTCTTTAGTTCGTCACGGAACTTCTTGTTCCATCTGACTATGAGGGAAGCGGCTAACTGGTAGCATGCTGAACTTCTATGCCCAAGGTGCTGGTTCAAAGCCGGACAAAGTCGCCGGATTTTCTAAGAGCGCTAAAAATCCGTCAGCATGCTTTCCTTCGGAGGGGAAGTTACAACGTTCGTTGCAAGTTGCTGGTTGCGGTGGCATCTAGCAGCCAAGTTCACAGCTAGGTGTCGTTGACGTTAGTATTTGGTACAAAATTAGGTACTACTACTTAAAATTGACCGTCTGCAGACCTTACCTGAATTACAGACTAATACAATCATCACAAATATCACCGTTTATCAGACAGATTCTACACACACCCAATGTACACGGGGTTACATGACCACCTTGTCGCAGCCCCTAAACTGAGGAACCAACCAACATCTCTGCGGGAGATAAAATTTTGCGTGAAGAAGTAACAGACTGTTAGATAGTTACACATTAGTTCCAAACCTTGCATAAGGACAGTGTGATCACAAGTATAAAAATTAACCCCAAATGACAAGAAGGTTACCATCCCCATAAGACAGTAAAATGTTAAAAGTATGCATAGAAAGACGAAAAAATGTTAACTAACCTCCAATTGTAAAATACTTTCTCGCAATAAATGAGGTCTGATCCTCCTACGAAAACCTGCATATTTTGCCTATTATAGCCTATCCCCTAGTTTGCCTGGTGAAATCTACCTCCGCCTTCCAGCGTGCCGAGAGGAATTTTTAAAATAAGAATGTGTGTGTGTGAGAGAGAAGTGTTATTATTTGAAATACAACTTAATGTGTAGGCCCAGACTTTTAAGTTTTCAATCTGTACAATGATAGTTGTGTTGCTAATTTAATTAAGACTTTTTTTTAGAATCTCTATGCTGCAATAAGATGCCGAGAACATACGTGAGAAAATCAAAGAGAGAGAGAGAGAGTTATGAGACCAGAAAAATATAAGGTAGACAATGAAGAAAAAAATGTGTTTTCTAATTTTCCATATACTCAACATGTGTACCCGGTTCTACCCCACCGGTGGGGTAAAACTGGGTGAATTGACTTTTTTCTATTTTTTATAATAATAAAAAGAATGACTCTCTCGTTTATTTATGATGGCTATATTATCAAATAAAACTATTAAATGATCATGTATGCAGGATTTAATACTTATCTGAAAATAAACATAGCTTCAGGAAGCAGTCAAAGTCTAACCACCCGGTTTTACCCCACTTTCCCCTACTTTGTTGTTCTTGCATATTTTAGGGGCTGCGACATCGTGGTCATATAGTCCCGTGTAATTTTAGGTGTGTATGGAATTTGTGCATAGACTACTCTGCCTCGTGAGGCAAAAATGAGAAGTTATTAGTTGCCTGCCCTGTGATGTTGGGGTAGAGCGCCAGCCTCTCACACAGAGGCCCCGGGTTTGATTCCCGGCTCCGTTAGGGAAATTAGAAACAGACGTAAGGACAATTGAATAGCTGTCTGACAGTGACACAGGTCAGTGACACGAAAACCAGGTTTAACGGCCGAGGGGAACCGACGCGATTACTAGGCGTCACCCTATGAGTGATAACCTGTGTTATTGTGATGGCTGTAGTGTACTAGTGTGCGTGTGGGTATAGGATTGGGAAATTAGTTGTTTTTGTTGTTTTAAGGGGCGGAACAATGAGGGGATCTTCCCCCACCCCCCTTGGATTGGGAAGGAGGCGACCGTGGCCTTAAGTTAGGCACTTGGAGTAGAAGTGGGGAAACCTTGGGAAATCACTTCCAGGATGGTTGAGTTGGGAATCGAACCCTACTCTTCTCAGTTTTACCTCACAAGGCTGAGTGTACTCCGTTCCAGCCCTTACACCGTATTTATTGGTAGAGCTGGGAATCACACCCGGACATCCAGGGCGACAGTCAAGAAGACTAGCCACTACCCCACGAGGTGGTTCACATATACTTTGGCTTTTGTAGTTAACTCTGCAAAGCTCACTCTATTCCATTTTGTTTGTCACTGTTGACACACAGCTTTCCACACCCTAGCATGCTGAACTAAATATTGTTAGGGGCAGATGACCTCGTAGTTCCGCCGCTTAAAACAACAATAACTAACTAAATATTGTTGTTGTTGTTTCATTTCAGCGGCTTGGACATTGTCATTTATCCCCGTGTGGGTGTGTGTGTTAAATTTTGTTTGATAACCTGTGTTATCGTGATGGCTATATTCGTGTGTGTATTTGTAATTCTTGTAAGGATTTGGGAAGTAGGAGGCCGTGGTCTTGTTAGAAACCATACTGGCATTCGCGTGGAACAGAAGATGGCTGAGATGGGATTCGAAACCACCTCTTCTCAATTTTGCCTCACGAGTTTGAGTTACATCAGTCAGCAATTAACATTATTTAACATTTATACAAATGATCAACCTATTGCACCAAACTGCAGGAGCTTTGTGTATGCTGATGATCTTGCTTTGGCTACACAGTGCAGAGAATTTGTATCAGTGGAGAGCAATCTCAATAATGCCCTTGAAATCCTCTCAAGATACTATACTACAAATCATCTCAAACCTAATCCATCAAAAACACAAGTATGTGCTTTTCATCTGAGAAATAGGGAAGCCGAACGCAAGTTAAATGTTGAATGGTCAGGGTTTACATTGGAAAACTGTTGCATCCCAAAATACTTAGGAATAACACTGAACAGGTCTCTCACATACAAGAAACATTGTATGAACACTAAGCAGAAAGTTTCCACAAGGAACAATCTCCTCAGAAGATTGGCCGGATCGCAGTGGGGCAGCCAACCAGCAACCATCAAATCTTCTGCAATGGCATAATGTTATTCCCCCGCAGAGTACGCATGTCCTGTTTGGTATAATTCAGCTCATGCCAAACAGGTGGATGTGGCTCTCAATGATACGTGCAGAAAAATAACTGGGTGTCTCAGATCCATTCCAATTGAATGGCTTTACCACCTCGCCGGGATAACACCACATTCTGTTCGAAGAGAAATATCAGCGAACAAGGAAAGGAAGAAGGTGGAGCATGAAGGAACTCTTCCGTTATATGGGTACGAATTACACACACCAAGACTGAAATCTAGGAAGAGTTTACTAAAGACACCAAAGGAACTCACAACCACCGAGAAAAATGCTAGACTGCAATCTTGGAAAGCTAAAGGTCTTCTTCCTGGTGGCTGTACAACACCATCTGAAACTTTACCACCGGGCCATAACGAGGCATGGATGACATGGAAATCCCTAAATAGGTTGAGATCAGGAGCCGGCAAATCAAGAGCTAATATGGTAAGATGGAACTACGCTAAAGACGGAAACATCAAGTGTGATTGCGGAGAAGATCAGACTGTCGACCACATAATTCAATGTCGTATGTGTCCAACCACTTGCACAACGGAGGATCTACACCTAGCCTAAGAGAATGCACTACAAGTCGCCAAGTTCTGGTCTAGTTGTATTTAGTAAAATGTTTTGTATTGTGTAACATGTTTCTGATACGAGAATAATAATAATATTAATTAATGTTATTGGTTTAACGTTCCTTTTAACCACTGCGGCTTTTAAAGACGCCGGGGTGCCCAAATTGTGCCCCGAAGGGGATCTTTAACGTGCCAGTAAATCTACTGACAAGGCTCCTTCGCATTCGCCCACTTACAAATGTCAACTGGCTACGCCAGGATTCGATCCCGCAACCTTGGGAACAGCAGGCGAGGACGTTACCGCTGTCAGCAAATGAGTGTAATTCATCATGTGCAGTTCATTGTTTAAATGAAGACAAATTCTAACATTCGCCTGTTGGCACAGGCTAGAGAAAAATATTGCTTTTGAACAATTATGATTGAAAAAATGTAGGATGAGGTTACGACTTAACACAGTGGACTAGGCCAATTACCATGTTAGGCACCGTTCCACGCTCTTAAGTATTCATTCAAAGTCTGACGTCAACATCGCGTACGCTCTCTTGAGGTGATCGTCGATCAAGTGCTTGATGAAGAGGTGGAGGCGGAAGAGCCATGTGACGTCAAACACTGAAAAGAACATGCAATCGCTTAAAGGTGACGACGTGCTTGCAGAAAAAGGAAGACAAGATACAGTCCAGCTTCCTGGTTTCGTTTAACATCCATCAGCAAACTGAGCCAAGCGTCACCAGGCTAGTAAATGTTTGCACCCACGCGTTGTAGCTTGGATCAGATGGTTCGCGTGTGGTAGCTGCCCGTATCGTCTGCGCGCCAAGAGAAGTCAATTCGACTAGCTGCGACGGGAAGAGGTCGACAGTCAGCTACTGCTACCTCCCATTTTGTGCTCGTTGTTCATACAGCTTTAAAAGTACGTAGTCTGTACATAAAGTATAACATAAATTTCTCGCCAAATCAATACTTTTTACTTACATACGCTCGTTTTATAAATATACTCGTGTCTTAATTATAGCCATTATAGGCGAGTTGCATACGACTGTTTATGTTCGACTTTAATTATTATAACTATTTTATGTTCGAAGATAAATATTCATAAATATCTGTCGAGATTTCGCCAGTTTTATGTACTGAACAGAGCGCATGAGACGCAGAGAATGCCTTGTATTTGACCATGGCCTTCTCGATTACCACACTATGTCACTAGGCAACGCAGTTTAGAAGGCCTTGGAACTCCACGCAGGTGCGATGCTAACCTTATCTAATTGGTCAAACAACTGTTTCTTGAGCTGTGATTGGTGGGAGAAACTGTTTCATAATGAAAAATAGTGTTATAATGACCATCATTATGATACAGGTTACTGACACATAATAGTCAGGGTCGAACATAAAAATTCTACAGGTACATGTTTCGAAAACACATATTGTTTCCTTCCTCAGCCCACTAATTGGCGTAAAACATCAAATTACATCGATAACCTCACTAAATAACAAAAACACAGTTCACATTTATTCAGTGCAATTGAGTGCAATTACGTAGTCTGTTACTGAAGGCCCCTGTCCACTTTCTTCCATTTGCAGAGAATACAGAGTACAATAAAACAAGTAGTTCCGTGAAGAACTAAATAGCCTATTTTCAGATATCCTACTTACCGGTATGTTAATTGCCTCGATCAACATACTAAATTTCAGTTTGATTGCTGCCATAGATTCGCAGATATTGATAACCGTCTAAAGATTTCAGATGGTCGCCAAGTTGGATTTTTATATATGTAGGCATAGAGTTATGTAGTATTACATGATGATTATTGCGTCGGTTCATTATTCAAACGTTGACTTCGATCGCATGATTAAGATACATTAAATAAAAACTTAATTTAAAAATCTCGCACAGCCGCCTTCTTGAGGTTATGTAAACAATTGAACTAAATTAGATATCAGTGCATTACAATGTGAATGAACATTTGCTGTACCATTTTTCACAAATTCGGATGGTTAAATCGCGGGAAAAGTCTATTTAAATGCTTCAACTTCGCTTGGCCGCCATGTTCGTTTTGTACTTAGCAGGTTTTTGAAAGTCACATAAGTGAACTTCTAGTAGTACCCTTTATGACCGTACAAAATTTCAGGGTGATATCAGTGATAGTTTCGGAGATATAGAATGACGGTGAAATATTTCGCACAGCCACCATGTTGCATTGGAGAGACGTGATAAAATTTGAAAAGCACGGTCAGGGTCGGACGAAATAGTGCTATGTCCTTACCGAGTTTCATTGAAATCACCCACACAAACGCACACATGCACACAGATACGCACAGCATACACATACTCACTCACACACACACAAAATGTGATCTCATAAGCCTATTTTTTCATAAATGAAAATAGGCTAAACATAAAATACTTAAAAAAATGACGAATAAATGACTTAATAAATATGCATTTCTGTAATGTGGGGCCATGAACAGGATTTGCAGCCTATAAAAGTTAGCAATGTCTGTGGTGAACCATTTAAAAGATGACATGTCATCAGAATCCGGAGCCTGGTAATTAGCTTACAAATCGATCCACTGGATGGAGGTAGGAAGCCCTGTCGGCCATTTTAACAAAGAGTTTCCGCTTTGGTATCATATCGTGTTGTGTTGGTCATCATAGTGATCGTGAAGAATCTGGTATTTGGAATTCTGCCCGACACCTGACAACTATACAATGTAGTTGTACCAGCACACGCTAATTCCATTTTAAGGACAATAGGAAGTATGGAAGTGGTGGTGGTGGTAGAGGTGTGGTGATTTTGCTGTAAGGGACGGAACATCAATATCATCTGCCTTTAGAAATAATATAGCATCCCATTATATGCCGCGAGAGGGTATAAAACCCGTGGGATTCACACACAGCAGATATCTTAGTGTGTAGTTTCCTAATTCTAGTTAGTTAATTATTGTTGTTTTAAGGGGTGGAACTACGAGGTCATCTGCCCCGCTTAACACAGATTAAAGAATACAAATTTGGAATTGAATTTAAAATTTTGAGGTGGACACCTAAATTTGAAAAGAACTAAAATTAATAAAACAAAAAATAAAATAAAATAAAAATAAAAAACGTGGCATGCGATAATCTACTGAGCTACGGGGATTCAGGATACAAAGACGATGATTTTGCAAATGGACATTTTCTGAACAATTGCCTCTGGAAATTTTTGTCGCATATCTAAGCATGTAATCGTAAATAAATATTGAAATCGAAGGCCATATTAATAGCCAAAGAGGTTAGGCCATGTGCTGTATATTAAGGACATCCCATATACAGTAGCCAAAATTTAAAGGTGAGCATGAAGTGACATAACACGACGAGAAATTGAACCTGCAATCTTAGACTGAACTACCAATGCTCTACCATTGAGGTACCGGGAGATATGAGTGGAGTTGGTGCTGCCAGATTGAATAAGCAATTCCCTTACAAAGCGATGAATTCTCTCTTTTCTTTCAATGAAGTGAAATGTAGTGAAAATTAACAAATGGAATTAGCTCCACAATTAATTTAAATTATAAGTAATAGACCTATTAAGATTATCTCTTGCTGTGTTACAAGAATTATGTTTCACTGTTTTCCTGGATACGACCCCACTTACAGAGCCATAAAACTAGGTCCACAATTCTACAGATTTTCGCCAATGGCTGTACACCTCGTACTGTGCTGACAGTAAAGTTTTGGAACTTCTACATCCAATAGAGGGTCAGATGACCTCACTGTTCCTCTTCTTAAAACAACAATAAATGACTACATCCGATAGAGGTGATAATTGACATCCCAAAACTTTACCAGACTCACATTCTTGGTATAGCGCAGCCAAAAAGTAACAAGTTATAATACCAAATCGTAGATATACCGTATATAAATAATTTTATTAATGCAGCCAATGGCCATGTACTTTTCTTTTCAGGACGGGTCAGGAAAGGGATATTGGAAGGAAATCGGCCGTGGACCTATTGAAAGGAACCGTCCCGGCATTTGCCTAGTGGTGAAAATGGGAAACCACGAAAACAATTTTCAGGACGGCCGAGGTGGGAATCGAACCCACGCTCTCCCGATGCCAGCGAGGCACGAGGTAGCGCGTTAGCAGTCAAAAGTATCTCCGGAGAGCTCCATCATGTACCTCGTAGATAAATCACTACTAGGTTGGGATACGTCTGTGTCGTCGTTCTCTCCGCACGAGTCGCTTAGGCAGCATTGTGCTCAGCTGATTACCACGTATCGCCTTCCCTACAGAGCCCGGGGTTTGCCCTATTCTAATGTCACGGTAGAGATCACCCCTTCATGAAGTTTCATGTTTATGTTGTGCACGTACCCTACTGCGACATCACTCAGATTCCTCTCAGTTATGCACCAAGATATGATCTGCCTCATGTCCCTTTAGAAAATGTTCCATCTTATACGAGACAGGGGTTATCTGTACTCCCAGAATAAACTAGTAAAATAGTATAAGCTGGGGAACGGTGGTACTTTAAGCTCATGTGTTTAATCACAGTCTCGGTATTTTTTTGCGCGTGTGTGAGTGTGGGTGTTTGTGAGGGGGGTGGAGTGTTTCACGCTCTGCTACCATTTTCCATCTGAGGTTAAGAGTTATTATTAGTGTCAACAAACAAGAGATCTACGGCTTCACATAGATGTGGTAGAAAGAAAGAAAGAAAGAAAGAAAGAAAGAAAGAAAGAAAGAAAGAATTAGAATAAAATAAATCTAGTGGAGGTGATTCTTGTTTTAAGAGGGCGAACCACGAGGTGATGAGGAGGAATGAGAAGGATTACTACTTCTACTCTTAATGACATACAGTTAACTTACAAACGAGAAGACGATGTGAAGAAAAGAATAAAATAAATAAAAGATTGCGGAAAATGCCTTCGCCCCTTTAAGAATGTGTATTGAGGGAATTGGAAAGAAGTAGAGCTATGAAAGTCAGAGAAGAAAGGGAAAGAGATGAGGATGACTCAAATAAGAAACCATAAATATGAATGGGGAGGAAACATCGAGTGTACTACGACAGATATCACATTAACAGAAGATCACACAAATCTTCTTATTCCTCTTCTTAGTCGTTTGGGCCTACTGAGGACCATGGGGTCCGTATCTTCCGTCACTTGGGCCTTCTGTTTGCTCCTCTTCCAGTACTCCTTCATCTTCCGACTATGAGCCACCTTTCTTTCCTCCGCCCATAAAGGTCAGCTGTTCCCCGTGTTCTTCCTAGTAGTAAGTGATGTGGAAAAGCTCCCCACCGAATGGCTTGGGTGGTCATGTATGAACTCATGTGAGATCCCCAGTTGCTCCAGTTCTGACTTGACCGTAGGAATCCACTTGTTCCTATAGAGGCTGATAGAGGCTTTCCCTCTACCTGCCACTGTGAAGATCTTGCGGGTGAGTCTGCGAGGGCTCATGCGGGTTAGTGCCCATAGAAGGTCAGGCGTCTTTTCCTCATACTCGTGACGATGTCTTCCTGATATACGCAGGCAGAATTCATCATTATGCCGTATCCTGTAGGTTCCTCCCTCTTCTCGTACGGGTCCCAGTATTCTCCGCAGGATCTTGCTCTCCTTGAGTTCGAGTTTCCTGAGAGGGCCGTTCCTGGACATGACAAATTTATTAACAAATGATAAACGATTACCGTCGTTTCTCTTTCGAAGTTTATTTATTTTTCACATCGTTAGGCCCATCTAAGGAGCGCGAGAGAACTCATTTAGCAAATGATGTTGATCTTTTCTTCTCCCAAAATCTCTTTATCTGGGCACTAAAGAGTTTCTTCCGTTTTTCAGTCCATGGTTTCCTGGTACTAGTACTGATTTTCTTCACAAAATGATAGTTGTTGATAACTGTTCTGAATTTGGATCTGTCTTGTATGATTTCCTCCACGATACCAACTTCCTGAGATCTTCCTCTATTTGCTTAAGCCAGTTGGTCTTGACTTTCATTGAGAGAGCGGGGTTGAGAATCCTCTTCGTCAGTCTGTCATCGGTCATGCGAAGAATGTGGCCATAGAACTTAAGTCGCCTTTTCCTGAATGTTATATTATCGTTATATTTTTGGCTAAGTCTTAAATTATACGATGTAATTGAAGAGATGACAAAATTAGCTTGTAGTGCATGGACTGACTCTGACACGGCTAGTGCATGTTTAGGTTATCTCTATTATTCTACTGAGCTAAGAGTTTGAGATCTCCTCAATCCTGGTGTGTCACAACTGACAGGGCTGGTCATAGTTGCTAGGAATATCTTCTGCCTTCCAGGCACCTTTACTGTTGTGTAGCCTTTGTCTGCCAAGTTGTTTTAGAAATTGAAAGTTGTTATACGGACTCAGCAATTTTTTCTAGGTTTGTTCTGTGTCTTGTGTGGGGTTTCGCCCAGGAACACCGAGCTGGCTCATCAGCGGGCCTTTGGGGTCCGTGCCTGGACCCCCACAGGAGTAGCGAACTGCGCGTTACCTCCCTTTTTATGAAGCACACCTACGCTTCTTTACTGCGAGAGCTAAGAGCTCAAGCAGCCTTAACCTCCCAATGAAGGCTTCCAAAAAGATGGTATATTGGCTTTCACGGCCAGTGAATTAAAACTCAGCAAATTTTTCTAGGTTTGTTCTGTGTCTTGTGTGGGTTTTCGCCCAGGAACACCAAGCTGGCTCATCAGCGGGCTCTTGGTATCCGTGCTGTAAAAACCAATATACCATCTCATATTATACGGAGATGTTATTGTTGATTAATTGGGGAGCTTTGGGGCATCGTCGTCATGCAGTTCCGTGTACTAGGGTAGAATTTGTCTGACAACCTGTGTTATTCAGGTGGCTGTATTAGTGTGTGTATTTCAGACGAGGATTAGGAAGGAGGCGGCCGTGGCCTTCAGTTAGGGACTATCCCGGCATATGCCTGGAGTAAAAGTGGGAAACCACGAAAACCACTTCCAGCCCTCAGACCAGAATTACATTTTTTGAACACCCGGGCCTCAGCGGTGACAGTCAAGAGTGCTAGCCACTACGCAACGAGGCGGACTATTATACGGAATGTATGTTTAACTATGTAAGAACTAATTTGTATTTTGTTTAAAATTAGGTAGACATTAAGGTCATCAGTCAATTGTATTTTTTTTGTTTTCAAAAGGATCGCAAAGTCTACTGAACTCAGAGTTTGAGATCTTCTCAACCCTGGTCTGTCGCAACCAATAGGGCTGGTCAAAGTTGCTAGGTATATTTTTCACTTCATGTTCAAAGAAAATATAGGCTACAGCTATAAACACGTAGCCCACATAGCCACACCTTATGCCAGACTAGAACTGTAAATCGCCAAATTGCCTGAGAAGAGATACAATAGCATGTTATCGCAAGACCAGGTGTGTGCCCGACAATTAGCCGCAGTCGGTAGCAACACATAACTCAACAACAAGGCAACGAATAAAATACCGCACAGATAACTATCGCTTACTTGCTTACGCTCAAGGTTGAGAACGGAACGCGGGCGAGTTACTGAGATTTACGACAGTTTCGACAAAGTTCGGCTTCCGAGATAATAACAAGGTTATCATGTACTGCCACTATATTAAGGTGTGGCTAACTGGATAGCTGCTATTGTTAATTGTCTTGCCGTATGTAGCCAATACTCAGTCCTGCCATAAATTCTACTGCAGCATAGTCTTACTAAAAACTCTTTGCTGATGCAATGTTATCTTTCTTGGCTATACACCCCCCCCCCCCTCAGGGACTCACAACTTGTTGGACGTGGGTTGGGGACCACGGGATCCCAGCTGAGTCCGGCATTGCTTCCACTTACTCGTTACTCGAGCCGGGCTCCTTTCAGTTATCTTTCCTGTCGGCCTCCCTTGGTCAACACTAGTTCTCTTCCGACCCCGATAGTACTAGGGTATCCAAGGCCCAGGAAGTCTTTCAATTTCCCTCCTTATTTTGCCCTTTTTCCTGACATCCTCATTCTCCGAGGGGTCAGCCTTATTTTTCTTTTCATGATATCTCATGCCTTCTGCACAAGGCCCTATAGGAGGCAGGATGTATGTATGTATGTAGCCCCATCACTTCTGTTGCAACCTTGATAGTCCTGCACCCTTAAGGGCTCACAGCTGGTGAGTTTGGGAGCTGGCGGCCCCGTGGGATTCCTGAGCTGGGTCCGTTTCTTCCCCTTTTTCCACTGACTTTGGGGCGGGCCTTCTCCTCTTTCCTATCTGCCTTTCATGGCTCTCCTTCCTTCCTTCCAAGTCCCTCAATCCTCATTCTTCGTGGATTGAGGCCATTTATTATCCTTCTGTCAAATATTTCTTTTCTTATCCTTTTTATTTACTCATTTCTTCTTCTTCTAGTATGTAAGTTAGTTGTTAAGTCCGTAGTTAGTTCTAGTTGTAGGTTTCATGACATTATCATTCATTATCACTATCACCCACACCATTAAGGGCCGATAAACTAAATGTTAGGCCCCTTAAAACAACAATTATATCATCATCATCATCATATCCTTTGCTGTATGTTGAATACTTTTATTGTGAACACATACGACCTATCAATGCTTGAAAAGGTCACCATTATGTCCTTATTCTACACAGTTCTTCAATCATTCTGCTCTTGCTTGCTATTGTTGTTTATTAGATTTAGGGGTTAGGGACATATTGATCATTAGTCCCATGTACTTGGGTGTGTGAGTTAAACTTTTCTAATGACGTGTGTTTCAGTGGTGACTGTTATTGAGGTTTTAAGGGGCGGAACAGCGAGGTCATCTGCCACTCTGAACACAGTATACAAATTTAGAATGGAATTAAATACTTAGAGGTGGACACCTAAATATGAAAAGACCGAAAATTTATAAAACCAAAAAATAACTAAAACTAACAATTATAATAATAAACCAAATATACGGAAAACAAATCAATTTTCAAAAAAGAACAAGTTCTGTGAGTAAACGTACACTGGGAAATTTAGATTGCTGAATACGGCTCCACAAGTACACAGTGGGGGGTCTTGCCTTCTCATGAGGTACAAGTAGGTGGTTTCTGGATGACCCATCCATAGTCTGAACAAAAAGACGGACTCCCTCCGTGACCGGAAAGAGCTCCGCCACACGCGAGTAGTTCCCTTGATCGTTCTCAGTTTACTGGGCGTGGTGACTGTGTGCAATTGTAACTAATTATTAGAGTCGAGGATGGAGTAGGCACCCCGGGGCTTGAAATAAGGTACCACAGTTGAATTTACCTGGAGAGCGTGTGGAAAATCAGGGAAAACCACACCCAGTGCCGGGGTTTGAACCTCCGATCACCGGATTTACTGCAGTTCTCCATCACTGTCTTTGTGAGCGATTTAATGTACACATCTACGCCGATGACTTTCTGCTCATGCGTTAAAAGCGGTGTGCAAAGTCTCCAGCGTTCGATTTGTCAATGATTCTTCCAAGGAGTACTTCAGACAAGAATACCACACTTCAGGACATAAAAAAGAGGATATTTTCGAAAAATGCTTGCTTATTTTGATGATGATATACAGGGCCTGAAACATGATTCCTAAAACTGTTATTTTTTTTTAATGCATATCCTCCAAGCTCGGCTTTACCCACGAACTCTGCGAGGTTCATTCCTCTACCGCCAAAAGGACAGTGTCTTGGAGCTGGACACAGTTTGTCAGCAGATACAAATGGGGATGATGACAGGCTGATCGCCCAGGCGCCCGTTAACTTGGGTCTAATTAAAGAAGGTCCATGGAAGGGATTTTGAAAGGAAGTCGGCCGTGGGCCTGATGAAAGGAACCGTCCCGGCATTTGCCTGGTGGAGAAAATGGGAAACCAGGAAAACCATTTTCAGGACGGCCAAGGTAGGATTCAAACCACGCTCCCCCGATGCAAGTGGGTCACGAGGTACCGCGTTAACGCTCTCGGCCACCATGGCTAGCAAGTGCTAGCAATAATAATAGTATGATATTAGTAATATCCTCGGGCTATTTGTAACCTCACCAACTTATATTTGCAAAAAATTGCTATGCGTGTCAATCAAAAGCCGCTATATTTGTGTTTACAAGAGAAACATATTTTGTACCCGAAGAGTAAACTCCGATCCTAACAATATCAAGTTCACAATGCTTTGGCGCAAACATATGTGAAAAGTCCCTAAATCTTGATACCTAAAGTTGGCAACTTTGGTTATGGGAACTCGATCCCGTTCTGCAATTCTTGCCGCACAAAAAATATTCAGTTTTGGAATTTGTGATAGAAGTTATAATTTAGCGCACTAATTTTCAAGTCCTTCTCCCGTCAAGAAATACACACAGGGCCAACCTTATCCTTTTCACCAATTTTCCGGTGAAGACCAAGAACCGACGTGTGCCGAAAGTGAGCCGATTACAGATGAAAGAGAAGCCATGGTCCACATAATGCGCATGCACCACATACTGCGGTGGTAGTAGTTACGAGGAAACTCTGCAGATGTCCCTGAATGTAAAACATCGAATATCTGTCTGATCTAAACCTCCTTTTTCTAAAATATCCGATTTTGAAGTCCAGTTTCAGATAATAAATTAATTGTACGTTAGTATTGAAATATTGATTTATCACGTAGTAATTCTCAATCGACATATTCACTTGTAGTAATTAAACTATTGGAATAAATTATATTAGTACTACCATCAGGTTGTTAGTAGCCTTGAATTAAGTATCTGTAACACATCCAATTTCGTCATCTTTCTTCTTAATAGTGAATTCAGAACGAATCTCTGCCCGAATCTCCATCGAGAAACAACGCATTATATATCATCGTTCAAACTTACTTCTAGAACATCATCTTCAAGCTGGTCTGACGTCATCACCTCACCTGACCTCGAGTCTCGTCAGAGTGACTTCGACCACGTGCTGGAGCCTGGCAGCCATTTTGCTGTCGACAAAATATCATACTACAATCTTCAAGCCCACTTCACTGGTTTTCATCGTTTCTTCGATATCATCGCCTGCAACATTACTTCGCTCAGGCTCTCATCACAGCTTCAGTCGTCACACCAGCCAGGCATACTAGCAACTCCAGCTTCACGTTCTACTGCACTGCCAGTGAGCGGGGCTCATACAATACGCAGCGTCCGCAGTACCTGGCTACCTTCGTGCTGCATTGAAGTGGTTATCGTACCAGACTACCACTTGTCATTGCAGTATTTTTCAACTTTATTTAATTCTCCGCCGTTGACGTCACCATTCGTACTCCATTCACACACTCATACACCCATTCTACACTGTTCGTCTGGAGATATTCTCTCTTGACTTTTTTATACATTCTGCCCACTACATTCATCACATTCATTTCACACACTCATGCATCCATTCTACACTGTTCGTCTGGAGATATTCTCTCCTGACTTTCTCATACACTCTTCCAGCTGGTCTGACGTCATCACCTCACCCATTTTACACTGTTCGTCTGGAGATATTCTCTCCTGACTTTCTCATACATTCTACCCACTGCATTCATCACGTTCATTTCATAGTTCATCTCCGGCTTCGCCCGCTCTTTTAAGGAGTGAACCCCATATCATTCATCACGCCGTTTGCCTCGCTTAGTCACCGGCTTCGCCCGCTACGGTACCCACATCATTCCTCATACATCCCCACGCCTGGCCACCGGCTTCGCCCGCTTCTTTATTATTTCCATCTTCCATTGTACATACAGTGAGTCGCATAGCCACTGGCCTTACCCACTATACCAATAAATACCCACATTCTCCTTCGCCATGGGCAGAGGCAAGGGCAAGTCCACTCCACCCACCCCTCCTCCCCCTACGCTACCGCCCACCCGCTCCTCCTCTAGCACCAAAGGTGCCATTCCTAAATCAACAACTTCTATTAACCCGGCTACCTCAACCACCCTGGGGACGCATCCGAACCTCCCTCCGCTGGTCCCTAAAACTCCCAGCCGCTCCGAGAAACGCCCAGGGTCCGACACCTCAGACACGGAGGGGGGGGGGGCTCACCGCTCTCGTCAACGGGTCCATGAGGGCATGGACGAATCTCCAACCGCCTCCAGACGCCATTGTAGCCCTCCGCCCACTACTCCTTTTCTCCCTGCACCCAACGACCCTCGACTCCCCGTCACGGGACCCGTACCAAACTTTACCCCCGCTACAGTTGCACCACCGTCCCTTCCCCCGTCGTTACCTACATACGCCTCCAAGGCCTCCGAGCCACCATATAAACATGTATTCCTGTTCCGTGGACACACCTTCTCCACGAAATACCAATTTACGGATGCACTTCGCCGCATACTTGGGCACTCCAACTTCTCCGCCACTGCAGCCACGAACGGTGTCTACGTGAAAACAAACGACGACGCCACCGCCGCCGTGTTTCATAGCCCGGAAGTGGTGCAGCAACTCGGCCCACAGGTGATTGCGGAACCTCTCCGGGCCAGACAAAATCCCCCTACCCTTCCTCCTCCTCAACGCAACCCGCACTTCTCGTGCGTGATTCGGGGCGTCGATCCCGATCTGACCGAGGAGGCGGTCTTGCAAGAACTCTACTTGGAGCAGATCGATGCACGCAAGGCATTTCGCATCAGGAATGCGGACGGTCCCACGTGGATGGTTCGCATTCTCCTGGTGACCCAAGCGGAAGTGGACAGGCTTCTAACTAATGGCGTCTACCTCTACCGGTACCACCATCGTGTGGAACCTTCCAAAGCTCCCCCCCCCCCCCCCCCCCAGTAGCCTTGCGATGCAACCGCTGTTTGGTCTACAATGACCACACCACCGAGCAATGTCGTGCTTCCCCACGCTGTGGCCACTGCTCCCAGCCATCTCACACCACCAACAAATGTCCTAACACCGCCCTCCCACCTCGCTGCCACCAATGTCAGGAGGCGCACCCCACATATTCACTCAAATGCAAATCAAAACCCGCTCCCATTCCCAACCGCCCCGAAACAGTTGCACCCATCAAGTCCATAGATCCCCCCACCCCTCAAGCGCAATCACAGTTCCCTTCCCCCTCCATTGAAGACCTCATCCGCTTCATGGTGGTATCCATCCACAACATCCTTCCCTATCAACGACCCCTCATACTTACCCAACTCCAGATGGCGGCACAGCAGATATTCGGAGTATGCTTCCAGCCATCATTCTCGGGGCCGCTAGCCCACTTCACCTTCTTCCCCCACCCCCGCGTCACCGCCGTATAACCCCCACATGGCAGCGCAACCGACAAGACAACGACCTCCACGGCATATCTCCATACTCTTTCATAATGTCTGCTCCTTTCACGCACGTCGTACCCTACTTAGCCATACCCTCGCCACTCATCACATTGACGTCGCTCTCTTGAATGAGACCTTCCTCCGTGGAGTTGACCACGCGCTCCTCCCGGGCTACACTCTCCTTCGAGCTGATCGCCCCCACAACTTAGGTCGAGGCGGATCCGCCCTAGCTTACCTCCCACGCTATCCCATCAGACACCACATTCCCCCACCCCCCCCCCTTCATTTTCCAGAAAGCCTTATCGCCACGGTCTACTTCCCATCCCGAGTTCTCCATCTCGCCACAATTTACACCCGTCCTCGCCATCCCCTCCCTAAAGTTTTCATAGCACACGTGGCCGAAACCTTCCCTCATTTCCTCATAATGGCAGACTTAAACCTCCACGACCGCTCGGCCCGGGAACTCCGCAGTCTGGATATATATCTCAACCACATTAACGCCTCGCTGGTTCCCCTCCCTAAGCCCACACGTCCATCCTCCCAAACTACCCCTGACGCCGTAATAGCGCACAACTCCCTACTCCATTTGGTGCATGTCACCGTCCTTCCACTCATCGGGGGTGACCATGCCCCAGTTCTTCTGCAGTTCGAGGTTCCCACTCGTAACACCCCAACACCACCACCTCGGATGGTACAGAACTTTTGTGCGGCCAACTGGCCGGCCTACCGCCATTATATTTCCGAACAGTTGCAGACCAACACTCAGCCCTTGAGCTCGCAATCCTCTGTGGATGCATACACAAACCATCTCCAAGAAACCTTACAACAGGCGGCACAGCGTCATATTCCCCTTACCCCATACACCCCTTCCCGACCCCCCCATCCCCACTAAGGCCCGACGCCTCCTCGCGCTTTCCCACTCCTATCACGCAACATTTCTCCGCACCAGGGATCGTTATTTCCTACAAAAGCACCGCCAGACTCTACGACAAGTAAAGTCTTACATCGAGGCCCATAAGAGGCTCACTTGGCATAAGACCTGCTCCAGGCAGAACGGCGTGTCTCCCTCACTCACCAAGTTCTGGCGACATCTCAACTGCCTCACGGGTAAATCTACTCCTATGTCGTACCCCATCATATACAACGACATCGCACCACCCGACGATCCTGCCAAGTTGACCATATTTGCTAATAGACTCGCTCGCGTCTTCCGCGATGCACCTCACCCCACATTTACATACGACGAAGACGACTTCATCGCCACCGTGCCTCAACGCCCACACCTTCAGCCTTCAACCACACATGCCTTCTCGCCGCACCCTCTCGATGTCCCTATCACCGAACTGGACATTTCCATAGCTCTCTCACGTACTACCAATACCGCCCCTGGTCCTGATTCCATTCGCTACCGGCATCTCAAGGAGGCACCTCCATCGTTTCTCACAGCCTTGACTCATCTTTACAACCATCTTCTTCGCACCGGGTTCTACCCCACACCCTGGCGCCATGCCACGATGCTGCTATTTCCTAAACCTGACAAGCCCCTCTCCTCCCCCGATTCTTACCGTCCCATCTGCCTCACCGCTGTCCTCTCGAAAACCTTCGAGAAAATCCTCACCAAACGAATCCACACCCATCTCCGTCACCATCAGCTCCTTCCCCTCTCACAATGTGGCTTCAGACCCCATTTCTTCGCGCAGGATCAACTTCTCCGCCTCTCTGCCATGGTAGCGGAAAACTACAACCGTCCAGCTCCAACTTTATTTATCGCCTTCGACTACGAGAAAGCATTCGACACGGTCTGGCACGACGCCCTAGTCGTCAAACTACATTACTTCGACCTCCCCCATACCTACATCCGCTTTTTAAACACCTTCCTCCGGAACCACACCGCAAGCATCACCATCAATGACCACTACTCCCGCCCAATCCCCTTCGAACAGGGCGTCCCGCAGGGATCCGTCCTTTCCCCCCTTCTCTACATCTTATTCGTCGCTGACATCCCCCAACCCTCCCCTCCCATGCAACTTCTACAGTTTGCCGACGACACTGCTATCGTCGCACCGTTTGCCACTGTTCAACATATAAACACCCACGTCCAGCCCTACCTCGATCTCTTCACCTCCTGGTGTGGCAAATGGCATCTGCGCCTGAATCCAGGAAAAACACAGACCATCCTATTCCGCCCACGTAGGCGATCTCTCGCCCCAACCCGAAATCCCGCAAATCTCACTCTTCACCTACATCACCGCCGCTTAGCCCCCACCCCTACCGTACGATACCTTGGCCTCCTTTTCGACCAATTTTTCACCTTCCGCCCCTTCTTTAAAACCAAACTCCCTGTGGCACGAAAGCGGGAGTATCTTCTCCGGCGTCTGGCTGGAACAACCTGGGGACTGAATGAGAAACTACTACTCCATACCTACAAAGTACTCATACGCACATTTTTGGTGTACGGCCATCCTGCGTGGGCTGGATTCCCAGACTGCCCCCTTCGACCATTTCTCTCAATGGAACGCCGCCTAGTCCGCGTTGCGATGAGACTCCCATTCACTTACCGCACAGCAGACCTCGTCGACAGAATGCCTCTGCCTCCACTAACGACATACGTCGAGTTACTTCAACGCCGCTACCTCAAACGGGCGCAGGCAACCAACAACCCCATTGTATGCCCTCTCCTAACCAAGCCACTCCGTGCCCCGGTACGAACTAAGCTCGGCATCTACAGCCTCAGGGCGCTTCTTCCAGCACCCGACTAACAACCTCGTCTCCGATTATTTTTCTTACCAACGCCACTCCACTGAACACTGACGGCAACATCGCCGGCTTCGAAATAGCGACAAAACCATATTTCGCAACATAATCAATTAATTCACCAAAAAAAAAAAAAAAAAAACCTTTATCATCTTCACCTTCACACACATTCACCGTCAAATTTCACATCGTTGACATCATCACTCCTCATTTACCCATTCAATTCATCCGATTTCGACCCCCCTCCCCCAATCTCAACTTGTTAAATCGCCACCATCCTCACATCACCAGCTCTGCGTTTTTCTCCTTTCTTTCTTTCTTTCTTTCTTTCTTTCTTTCTTTCTGCTTTCTTTCTTCTTTCTCTCTCGCTCCACCAATACCACTCGCATCTCAACAAACATCATTCATTTCTCCCTTCTCATCAACATCATTTAATTTCTTCAAACTACCAGCTATTTAATTCTTTCTTCCTCTCTCTTTACTACCATAACACTCCCCTTCTCATCTCACCGCATATATATCAATACTACCTTCTCATCACCATCTTAAAAAAAAAAAAAAAATCACCTTATGATCTGGACTTAAACACAACCCCCACTTTATTTTCCCCAATAAACTTAAAATTCATATTAATCTCAGAGCGAGCAATAGAAGTTCCTTCGTCTGCTTTGGCAGTTGCAACAGTTGTTTTCCGTGGTTTCCGCGTTCTCTTTGCCTCATAAAATTTCCGACATTTAAAATTATACATATGCACAACGAAGCAGTCACCCTTCCCCTCCACATCCTCCCTCCTGCATCTAACTCTCCCTTCTCAAAACAAAACTTCGCCCCCAGCACCATTCTCCAAATTTCCCCAGCAATGCCCCAACCAAAATTCTCACACACTTTCTTCCAAATCCTAAAGCCAAACCCACCCATCACCAAAATTTCCACCTCTCCTAAACACCTTAACCCCCTGGCCCGAAGAGACGGCGAAACCGTCTAAGGGGGCCCGCCGCCGCAGGGGCAATAGCCATGCGGCGGAATGAAACGACTGCACATATCTACCAATTTCGTCGCTGGAGCATCGCTTGTGGTTACAAACCCTATTCGCCAAAAGGGTGATCACTGATACTTATTCGTCAGTGTTTCACCTCAATTTATGAGAGGGTGGTAGGTATAAATCTACCACCTTATTTGCTAAAGGGAACTCAATTATTCGCTTGTCATATAGACTGTTAAGATAACTGTCTCTCCATATATAAAAATGAAAGTTTGTTTTTTCTGAATTTCCACAGAATTTTGAGTTATTAACGCGGTTTAGACTAGTGATGGGCAAAAGTTTCGTTCGAGATACTCGAGACTGACATCAGTGCTCTCGATGCATCTCGAGGCGTACGGTACTGATGACGTAATTCCCGTTCGAGATACTCGAGACTCACGTCAGTACTCTCGATGCATCTCGAGTCATGCTCGATTCGGACCTCAGCGGTGGAAGGCCGGTATTACACTATGAAAGAAATTTGTCAAAGATCTTTGATAAAAGACCTTTTATAAAAGAAATGGCAGTCTAATGGGGAAATAATTTATAAAAGGTGGTTTTATAAAATTCATTTTATAAAATGTATGATCACCACGCTATCTTTGATGAAAGATTCAATCCAAAATGGCGGATCATAACAGCTGGAATATTACCACAACAATGATGCTCATATCCGAGTGTGAATTGCATGAAATGTTACATAATATGTTACATAATGAATTTTATACAATGTAAAACATAAATAACAGATAATATGTACAATAGCCGAGGCTATAAGCGCTGCCCACAAAGGACGCACATTTCAGGATATAAAGAAGACTTAAATAGTTAAATAGGCTGAAAAAAACCATGAATAACAGTGCATTTTATATTGTAATATTTGTATTGTAGGTAATTCGTCAATTTCACTTACGGTATGACAAGAGAGTGTAAATAGGAATTTTATCTTTACCGGTAGATAATATATGTAACAAACCGCTAAGAGCAGGTGGTCGTTGTCGTAAGGGCTAGAGCGCTCGACTCCCGTGCGATATGACCAAGGATCAAATTCCACGTATTGCTTACTTTTTATTTCGTATGTTTCAACTTTATTTGCACGGGAAGTGATTGTTTGGAACGTCATAATCATTCATTTCTTCATAATTATTAATAATTAAATATTATGGTCATTTTTCAAGTCCTCGTCCTGCAGCTCGTTCACCAAGATTTTACTCGTGCGTCCCGATGGTTTAACCCATAGACGTTCACTTTATCTTTCCGTTTCTTGTATATACCGGCATTGCCACCACAGAATTTCAACTACCATAATATACAGTAGTTAAGTGAAAAAGGAACTGTCCTTCATACATTCTGCTGAACTATGATAAAAATATTTGATGTAGTGTACTGGTGTGATGATTGCTTTGTATAACTTTTATAAAAGTTCAGTTTTATAAAATTCCTTTGATAGTGTAATACCGGCCTTACCATGGCCAGGAGCGAACCTGTAAGCTTCGAGTTGGTAGACCGACACGATAACCACTCACCCACCGTGGCAAACACCGCGATCAGCAAGCAAACAGACTACAGGCGAGGAACAGCACACAGCAAGAGCCTGACGTCTCGATACTAAAGCATCGAGATAATCGGGAGTTCTGATTCACGCTTGCCAGCAGTACCTCGAGACATCAACCACATGCGCCTGACGTCATATACAGCATCGAGGCAGCATTACAAGGCACGGACTGCATCGGTTGCTCAGACTGGATCGAGAGCTTTGCATCACGCTTCCCATCACTAGTTTAGACTGGTTTATGACCGTTGCGCGCAAAAACAAAATTTTTGTCTGTCTGTGTACAACTTTGCACGCGCATCACTCGAGAACGGCTGAGTGGATCAACGTAAAATTTGGTACAGATGTCCTTCAGAGGCACGATGTAACTCTTCTCCGTACCTTTCATAAAAGGGGGAAGAAGAAAAGAAGGACGATTGTAGTTTTACGTGACCGTTAATCTCGAGATCATGAGCCACGGGACCTCCTTTTTACGTGGAATCCGAACCACAGGACATGGCATTTCACTTTGAAAATCTCTCATGCATTGACCGGGAATCGAACTCGGTCCGCCGTGGTGAGAGGCCGACAGCTTGACCGCTGCGCCACTACGCCCCCCTCATAAAAGGGGGCCTGCCCCTTTAAAATACATGCTGAAATGGGCGTAGAAAGTCGAGACAAAGCTCATTTTCAGCGTTTCAATGTGAGAAACAAAACTCGAAGACCCTACGGGCCCCGAAAACCACATTTTAAGGTCCTAAAACCAACAGTTTTCGAGATATTCCCAGAAAACTAATTTCATTTAATAAACTAATGAAAGAATGCAAGCCGGTAACCATGGCAACACAATCTCAGGAGTCCGTATATTTCTGTAAGATGCAATGCAATTCCATTATTTATTAACTTACATTACTGTGAAAGTTTGCAAACGGCTATCAGGTTATCACGGAACCAACTTAAGCTGTAAAATTCATCAATAAGTATATAATGCGCTTAAGGGGGTCAAGGGGTACTCTAGATTTTTTTCACGTGATTTACACGTGCGGGTGTGGTACTGAAGGTCTATTATATCCCTATCCCTATATTATTAAATTATTATTTTGATTATTATTATATCATGGCATACAAGGACAAGACAAAGCTCATTTTCAGCCCCTCGGTGGCTCGGAGGCTACTACGTCTTAAGGCTCTAAAACCACGTTTATGACATAGGGCCTATTCTCAGAAAACTAATTTCATTTAATAAACTAATAAATAGATGACGAGTACAGAAGAAGACCAAATCAGGAGCTATATAGATACAGGCTACGCTACTGAGAAAATCACAGATGCGGCCAGGAAGAGACGTGTGGCTTTCTACGGACATATCTCATGGATGAACCCAACAAGACTAACCAACCGGCTTCTCAACTACTGGGAGGATAGAAAGAGCGTGACACCGTCGCTAACAGTAGTTAACAAGGATATCCAAGAACTGAAGATAATGAAAAGTGATATTAGAAGCCGATCACATCTCAGAAATATACTTAAACAGAAGAGTTTTCAGGACAGACCACCCTGTAAGAAAACCGGCATCATCTGGACAAAGGAGAGAAAGGAGAAACATAGCCAGAGAATGCGCGAATATTGGGCAAACATCAAGTCCCTCGCCAAGCTGAAAAGTTGAACGTCGTGGTCCTTAGCTGGCCCATCCGAAAGAAGAAGAACGAGAAGAAACTAATGAAGTAATGCAAGCCGGTACCCATGACAACAGTATCACAAGAGGTAACCTCCAACTTCTATTTCTGTAAGAAGCAATACCACTCAATTTATTAAATTTCGGTGAAAGTTTGCAAATGGCTATAAGGCTATCGTGGAATCAAACATAGACTGTAAAATTCAACAATGCGGTTAAGGGGGTCAAGGGGTACCCTAGAATTTTTATACGTGCCTTTCACGTGCGATATGTTGTATAGAAGGTCTATTATATCTACAACCAGCAACATTATTTTCAAAAATTCCTGGATTGGAATAGTGTTTTTTGCAGCTTTTGGGAATTTGGGCCATTGGAGGCTAAAAATCCCGAATGTTCATGCACCACAAGCCTTTATAATTTATTAAAGGGATCTTCCTCGGGATGGTGACTTTCCACAACGGTGAGGGTCAGTTTTAATTTGACATATATTGCGTTTCGTCTACGAGGTTTTCAATATTATTTTTACGTCAGGAAGTACACGTTAGGTGAATTTAGTTTTAGAGCACATTTTAACTAATCATATTTTTGTCGACGAACGGGATCATCGTAAATATGATTTTGTTTGATACTGTGTGGTTGATATATCTTTATGTTTATGTACGACTATAATTCATGTTCGGGCGCTTGGAGCATCGTAAAATTAGGTATTGTAGGCTAGCCATGAGTCAATACACAAACCATTTAGAAACTCTTCAACGTACTTCTCATAGAAGCGTGGGTATATGGAACAACTTTTCAAAATATATGCTAAAATAGGCGAAAAATAAAAATAATCCTAGAAGGACGACCGAAGCATATGTTGCGCTTCTCAATGTGTGACACAAAACTAGGGAGTCTATAAAGGGTCTCCGAAAACCACATTTTATGGCCCTTAAATTAACAGTGTCTGCGATATTCCCAGAAAACTAACTTCGTTCTGATAAACTTATGAAGGAATGACAAGCCCCTAACCATTGCAACAGTAGCTCAATTGATAACGTCTGGTTATTAATACCGAAGACCGTTCGAAGAGCGGGTACTTCTCCTAGTTGTTAATATAAGCCAACTAATGGCTACACTGCGTTCTGCTGCACGACTGAAAGCAAAGAGAAACTACAGCCGTAATGCTCTTCCCGAGGATATGCACCTCTCTATGCATGTGATGATGGCATCCTCCCGTGCAAAATTCCAATCCGGAGGAAAACTAGTCCCCCGTTCGGATCTCCGGGTGGGAACTTCTCGAGAGGGGGTTAACATCACAGAAGTGACAAAGAGGAAATCTGACAAAATTTCATTCCAGCAACACTCTCCACTATCATTTCATTTCATCTGTCATTCATTTAATCATTGCCCCAGAAGAGTGCGTCAGGCCTCGGCAGCCGGCACAGTTCATAAACTCGCCGCTAGATAGGGGCTTCATTCATTCCATTCCTGACCCGGTCGGAGACTGGAAGCAGGCTGTGGATTTTCATTTTTCACATGATTATAGAACACTATTAACATTTCTGGATAAAGGAAAGACCTCAGAATGTTAATATGTATGAAACAGGCGTCTCAGTGGCCCGTGGACAGCAATTATGGAGCGTATTTTCCTACATCAACGGTGTTTGCAAATCGCACACTTCGTACATTTTTAAGTCATTTTTTAAAGAAATTATAGATATTTATGAAATTATAGTGCAATAAGTCACTGCTAATGTCTATTCTCTTTCATTTGAATGCTCATTTGTCACGATCGGCCGCTTGTAAGCGCCGCAGGAGGGATGCATACATATATATATATTACAGTAATCAAAATTAACACCGGTTATCAGACAGATTCTACACACACCCAAAGTACACGGGGCTACATGGCCGCGTTGTCGCAGCCCCTAAACTAAGGAACCAACCAACCAACCAACCAACCAACCAACCAACCAACCAACCAATAACCACAATAGAAGAATGTACACATGGATGAGACCAGGAGATACAGGGCGTTACCAAATCGACTTCATTATGGTCAAGGAGAGGTTTCAAAACCAGATTTTGGATTTTAAAACATATTCTGGTGCTGACATAAACTGTGGGGCCTGTTTCATAAAACTCACTGATAATGTTAGCTAATAATATTAGTACTCTTAATATTTTTTATTAGTTAGCCAAATTCTGTTTCATAAAGAATCATGAGGACTGATAAAATGTCTACTCATATTATAGTGGGCTCAGCCTTCGTATCAGCATTTAAGTGATATTATACTTAAATATGAAACAATGTAACTATTCGGCAATACCGGTATTATGTTTCTGCATAATGGCTATTGAGATATTAACCCACATTGTGGTAATGTAGTTGTTAATATAATATATATCCATATGTGTATACGGGAACTGAGCAAGCCTTCACGAACTGCTGCTGTACATATTCCCTTTACTGGGAAGTAGCCCTATTCATTACGAAACAGGCAAAATATTAATAGAGCTTCTTTCCGTAATACAGTATTGTTGGTACGTGAAAATAACTAATCATCTTATGCTAAGCAATTGCGTGGTCGAAATAGTTGCGCGGGTAGTGTGTTCATCTGTGAGTCACGAGGTCCCGGGTTTGAATCCCGGTCGAGGTAGATATTTTTGCTACCAGATTATCGATTTAAACGATATTTACCATATCAATATGACACATTTTAACAGAATCCACATAAAATTACGTGTTGGTCTGTGAATCAAGAGGTCCGGGAACTGGGCAAGCATGTGCCACTGCTGTGCACATTGCCTTTACTCGCAAGTTTATAAGGAATTTATGGTAATGAGCGGTGTCGCGTCTATTAATCTAGTTGATCCATATTGTATTCTTTATTTAGGCTATTGCTGGTGGAAGCTACAAAACCTCGAATAAAATGAGTTCCGTATTATAAACTGCAATATCTGTAAAACACTCCCTTTTACAATAGATTAATATTTGTGCCAATGATATTATAAAATACCGGTGTATCAACAATTTCACGTGATGGTTCTTCTCAAAAGTTACAAGTCTACAGGTTTAAAATGTATTTCTCAAATTACTGTAACACAATCTTAGTTGGCTAAATAAAAATTCAGTTCACGGGAGGCCTATTCTCACCAATAATATAAATTATTAGACTAAGCACACTTATGGAAATAAGGCTAATTATATTAGAATATGTCAATAGTCTTCCTTGTTTATGAAACAGTTAGCTAATATTATTAGAAATTTTCACTAATATTTTGGAGTCATAAACTAATAACTAATATTATTAGCTAATAAATTTATGAAACAGAAAACTAATAATATTATTTAATATTATTACTGTATTGCTAATATTATTAGTGTAAGAGCTTTATGAAACAGGGCCCTGACCACAATCTAGTTGTTATGAAATGCAGATTAAAGTTGAAGAAACTGAAGAAAAGTCAAAAGCCAAAAATATGGGCAATAGACAGACTGAAAGAGAAAGATGTAAACGAAAGATTCAAGAAGAGTATAAAGGATGGGCTAATGAAAAACCCTAAACAAACTTCAATTGCAGACGAATGGGCACTTTTGAAGAATGAAATAACAAAATCCACAGAAGAAAACATTGGCAGGAAAGAAAGAATTGCTAGAAAACCGTGGATCACTCAGGATATACTAGAATTGATGGATGAAAGGCGGAAACACAAGAACGTAAGAGATGAAAAGGGGAAAGCAGAATACAGACGTCTGAGAAGTGCAAGGAAGCGAAAGAAGAATGGTTGAAAGATAAAAGTGCAGGTATAGAACATTGTCTGAAATTATGAAAAGTAGACACAGCTTATCGAAGGATTAAGAATACTGGGGAAAAGAAGACCAAGTGCTGTAATATTAAGGACACAAATGGAAAGCCTCTAACAGATAGGGAAGAAAAGGTTGAGAGATGGAAAGCTTACATAGAGTGTTTGTATAAGGGAAAGGAGATTAAGAATCATGTAATGGAAAGGGAGGAAGAAATTGATGAGGATGCGAAAGGAGATTTAATATTGAGATCAGAATTTGACAGAGCATTGGAAGACTTAAGCAGGAACAAAGCACCAGGCATAGATGATATGCCGATTGAGTTGCTACGCTGCATAGGAGATGAAGGTCTGATCAGGTTATATCACTTGGTGTGAAGGATTTATGAGACAGGTGAGGTACCCTCTGATTTCAAGAAGAATGTTATCATCCCTATACCGAAGAAAGTGGGAGTTGACAGATGTGAAGATTACCGTACAATCAGCTTGCTTCAAAGATCTTGTCTAGAATAATTTACAAGAGGATGGAAAGCCAGATAGAAACGGAGTTGGGTGAAGACCAGTTTGGTTTCAGGAGAAATGTAGGAACAAGGGAAGCTGTACTAAGTCTTAGGCTGATTTTGGAAGGTAGAATAAGGAAAGATAAGAGAACGTTCATGGCATTTGTAGACTTAGAAAAGGCTTTTGATAGCGTTGATTGGACTAAATTGTTTGACATTTTGAAAGCGATTGGAATAAAGTACAGGGATAGGAGGGTGATTTACAATCTATACAGAAACCAGACAGCAGTTATTCGAGCTGAAGGTCATGAGAAGCTGGTATTCAGAAAGGAGTAAGGCAAGTCTGCAACTTATCACCCATACTTTTCAATCTTTACATTGAACATGCAATGAAGGAAATTGGAGAAAAATGTCAAGTGGGAGTGAAGATTCAAGGAGAAATGATTTCAACTCTGAGATTTGCCGATGACATAGTCATCTTGACCGACACGCCTGAGGATTTAAATGAGTTTTTGAATGGTAAGGACTCCGTCTTGAGGAAAGAATTCATGATGAAAATTAATAAATGTAAAAGAAAAATATTGGAATACAGCCGAAATAAATTAGAAACCTCTATGGGAATCAAATCGGCAGGTGAAAATCTAAAGGAAGTAGGAGACTTATGTTACTTTGGAATCAAAATAACCAGTGATGGACGAAGCAAAGAGGATATAAAAAGTAGGTTAGCTCAGGCAAGGAAAGCATTTCTACAGAAAAGTAATGTGTTGACATGGAATATAGATTTAGGTGTTAGGAAGTCATTTTTGAAGGCCTTTTTCTGGAGCGTGGCGCTCTATGGAAGTGAAACCTGGACTATTGGTGCAGCAGAAAAGAGGAGAATTGAAGCGTTTGAAATGTGGTGTTACAGGAGAATGATGAAGATCAGATGGGTAGATAGGGTTACAAGCGAAGAGGTATTAAGACTAGTGGGAGAGGAGAGATGTTTTTGGCGACTGCTAATGAAGAGAAGAGATAGGTTGGTTGGACACATACTAAGACACACAGGAATAGCAAGCTTAGTTATGGAAGGAAGGGTCGAGGACAAGAACTGTAGGGGTTGACCAAGGTTAGAATATGTTAAACAGATTGCCTCGGATGTAGGGTGTGGTAGCTATGTAGAGATGAAACGATTAGCTCAGGACAGGGAGACATGGAGATTTGCATAAAACCAGTCAAAAGACTGAAGGCTCAAACAACAACAACAATAATAATAATGTCCATCCGTTATTATTCCCAACAGGTTTGGGGGGGAGATGCGATGAAAGTCTATATGGCGGATGGTTTTACGGCTGGATGCCCTTTCTGATGCCAACCTCATGGGAGGAATTAATGAGAGATGAAATGAATGAAGATGAATGAAACTGGGCAAGGATGTGGAAGGAAGCGGCCGTGGTCTGTCAGTAGGTACCGTCCCAGCATTTGCCCGGAGTTGAAATTGGGAAAGCATGGAAAACCATTTCAAGGACTGTCGACGATGGGGCTCGAACTCACGTCTACCGAGTCCACAGAGAGCTTGGCCCCATGGCCTAGCGCTGTGCGTTAGCGAGCGTAGGTACCGCTTCCTTAATAGGGACCGTGTTCTTAGGTTTTACCTATTTTTTCCCTTACTTCCCGAATCACACTCAAAACAGTCATATTCGTGATTTCTGTAGTACCTAAGAAAAACTAAATGATATACGAGTACCTAAAAATATCTAATTGCAGTTCTGTTCCATTTTAATTACTTATTCCTTGTATTCAATAAAGGAGCACATTTGAACTTATTAGCACTTTTTCTTCTTCCCTTCCCAATATCTCTTCATCCTCTGGCTGTGTTCCCTTTTACGCTATTCTATCATCCTGTATTGGTCGGGCGGGCGGGCTTCTCAGAAAGTTTGTGAATTTAAGTTCAGAATTTTGTTCTGTCTTGAATGGTTTCTATATGACAGCCAATTTCATTTATGTCTTCACTGATTTCTTTTAGTCAGTTGTCTTGATTTTCATTGATAGGACTAGGTTGAAAATGTTCTTTGTGATTCTGTAATTATCTATTCTATATAGGTGTCCGTAAAACTATAACCGCTGTTTCCTAATGGTATCTGTGATTTTTTCTTTAACTTGATAAATTTCAAGTGATTTCCTTTTCATACAAATTCAATTTTCACACTTTGGTTTTAAGATTTTCCTTTCTTGTTTTTCGATCTTCTTTATTCGAGATTTGCCACCAAAATTGTTTCATTTATTGTTGAATATTTGAATTTTAGTCCATAATTTGAGAAAATAAACCACAAGGCAGTGCTTATTCCTAGTTCTAGTTGATTGAGAGAAATCCTACCAGCCAGAAAATTCAAATTCATTCAGCACTTGACAGCTTATATCTTACAAAGTTAATTAAACGGGCTGAAGTGTGAAAATGACCTTTGACATCCTTGGTGTTATTGAATTTGAATAATTAACATATTTAAGAAGAGCAAAGTGTAAAATTCTCGGTGATAATTTTATTTAACAAAACGAGTCATTATGTTTCAATCTGACTTTTTTACTAACAATCAGGCATTAATTTTAAGCTTTGCGCACTTTATGTCAACCTAAAAAGCTATTTTATGATTTTAGAAACCTAAAATGACAATTTCAAAACCTAAAAATCTGGCCCCTAGTAATAATAATAATAATAATAATAATAATAATAATATATGGATGACCTCAAAGTATATGCACACAGTGAGACTCAAATGAATGCCATCCTAAATATAATAGATTCATATTCATCCGATGTCCGAATGACGTTGGGAGTGAAGAAATGCAAGCGTCTGACAATTGAAAGAGGTAAATATGCAATTTCTGAACCACATGAGCTACGCAAAGGATCTCCAATTGAAGGAATGACTGAAATAGAAACCTACAGATATCTGGGATTTGCTCAAAATACAACTTTGGATCATAAAAATATCAAAGATGAACTCATTGGAAAATATACCACAAGACTACATCAAGTGCTGCGAACCCATCTATGTGCAAAGAACAAAATTAAAGCTATCAACACATACTCTATACCAACCCTAGTATATTCATTTGGGATTCTGAAATTGTCAGCAACAGAAATGGAAAGCCTGCAGAGAAAAACAAGGACCCTTCTCACTACTTACCGTTTACATCATCCAAACGCCTGTAAAGAAAGGATCACTCTTCCACGAAAGATGGGAGGTCGAGGAGTACTGGATTTACAAAATTTGCTCCAGAACCAAATTAAAACCCTTAGAAGATATTTCTATCAAAGAAAGGAAAACAGCATTCTCCATAAAGCCATTGTACTTGCTGATAAACCCACTGTATTGAACCTTCGTACATCCTCTGATGATCATATCAGCCAGCCACTACACTTATATGAAAAAGAAAAGGTATGGGGAGAAAAGACCCTCCATGGAAAATACTACAGCAACCTATCCCAACAGAGTATTGATAAAAACGCATCGTGTATGTGGTTACAAAGTGGCCGACTGTTTGGAGAAACAGAGGGATTCGCAATTGCCATCCAAGATCAAGTCATTGCTACAAAAAATTACAAGAAATACATCATCAAAGATACAAGTGTAATTTCAGACAAATGCAGGCGATGCGCCATTCATCTCGAGACCATTGACCATGTAACTGCAGGTTGCCCAATACTAGCATCAGTTGAATATGCAAAGCGGCACAATCAGGTTGCAGGCATCATTCATCAAGCACTCGCACAGAAATATAAATTAACTGAGGAGTATATCCCTTACTACAAGTATCATCCACCATCCCTCCTCGAAAATGAACTGTGTAAAATATACTGGGACACTGGTATTGTGACAGATAAAACAATAGATCACAATCGACCAGACATCATAGTAGTATATAAGGTTGATGGCACTACATTTATAATAGACATAGCAGTCCCCAACGACACCAACATCGAACGTAAACACAATGAAAAAATCACCAAGTATAGACAGCTTGCAGAGGAAATCAAGAGGATATGGAAGATGAACTGCGTCCGGATAGTGCCTGTAATCTTGGCAGTCAACGGCCTCATAGCTCACACACTCCACAAGAGTCTGAAGGAATTGGATCTTCCGCCGACCATCTACAAGAGCATTCGGTCCTATTGTCCACATGCAATATTGTGCGATCCTTCCTTGCTAATGAATGAGTGATAATGAACTCTTATATTTTGTATAAACATGATATGTATTATAGTTTGTATTATAGTTTGTATGTATTGTTGTAAAGCACTTGGTTTAACCCGTGCTTTAGAGTAACCCATGTTTGTAATGGTGAATTGAATAAATAATAATAATATTAATAATAGTAATAACATAAATAATAATAATAATAATAATAATAATAATAATAATAATAATCTGCAACAAACCTGCTGTGATAAGATCACCAAATATCTGCCCTTGGCTGAGGAAATACGGCAAATGTGGAGACAGGAAAGTGTAGTGGTTCTGCCCATAGTCATTTCTTCTACCGGCATCATCCCTAAATCGTTGGCTCGCAATCTGGAAATATTGGGAATACATCCTGGTCTACATATCACCATGCAGAAGGCCGTCATTTTGGAGACCAGTACCATTGTTCGCTCGTTTCTCAATGCTCCACCTTAAGAGAATTAGCCATACCGTCTTGCAAACAAGCCGACGATATGTTGATATGTCCCACTTATGTGGTGAAATGAATGTGATAACAATAATAATAAAAGAAACTACGATAACAACAGACTCAAGGAGATAGAAGAGGATTTTACCAAAAATAACACACGAAACTTCTATAGAACATTCAGAGAGAATATGACAGGATATGGACCACCGAGCTTATGCTTCAAAAGACAAGACGGAACACTGGAGACAAACCCGAAAAAGAACTGTACGATACTGGCACAATATTTTGACTCACTGCTTAACTGTGATAAACCAACACACAGATTACAGTTCGAAAAGCCAGAACCTAACATTGATTCCAAACCTCCAACACTTGAAGAAATCGTGGAAATAATAAAATCACTAAAGAACAATAGAGCGCCTGGAGAAGACGGATTGATTTCGGAAATCTGGAAATTAGACCACGAAAATGTTACACCAAAAATACACAAAATCATCGAAAACATCTGGGAAACAGGGAAGGTACCAGAAGAATGGAAGTCAGCTCTAATACACCCCCTCCACAAGAAGGGAGACAAAACGAACCCTAATAATTATAGAGGGATTTCACTATTACCCGTCGCATACAAAATTTTCTCCAAAGCCCTGTTAAAACGGATAGAGAGCCTCAGATAGATCCACAGATAGGAGAATACCAAGGAGGGTTCAGGAAGGGAAGATCGTGCAGTGAGCAGATTTGGTGCCTGAGAACAATACTAGCAACGAGAAAAACCAGGAACACAACAATCACATTCGTCGACTACAAAAAAGCGTACGGCTCCATAGATAGAGAAACACTTTTTAACACATTAGAAGAAATGAAGGTCGACAATAAGTCCAGAAAACTAATCCAAGAAACATTAACAAATACAATATCCAAAGTTAAATTCATGGGAGAGATCTCGGAACCCTTCAAAATTAATACAGGAGTGCGACAAGGTGATGGTTTATCACCCATTCTATTCAACTCAGTTTTGGATAAAATAATCAAGACATGGGAAAAAGGAGTCAAAGGCATAAAAATGGCAAAACACCAGAAAAGGACAGTCAACATTAAGCGTCTGGCATTTGCCGATGATGTAGCGATTATAACAAATAACAGAAAAGAAGCCAAAGAAGCTCTCGAGACGCTACATGAAATCTCTTCCAAAACAGGGTTACAAATCTCATACGAAAAAACACAGTTCATGGACACAAAATCTACAGACAAGCACCCACTGGAAACCAAGTATGGAAAAATAACACAAGTGGAAAGTTTCAAATATCTAGGAGAGATTATACAGAAAACAGGACTGAACTTGGCATCCAATGAAGACAGGATCGCTAAATTGCAGAAAGCATACCGACTTACATGGAACCACTACAATAAAAAAAGTATTTCCATCAATGCCAAATTACGACACTACCGTACAGTAGTCTTACCAGAGGCCTTATACGCTTCAGAAACGACAGTAATCAAGGGGCGAACAAAAATCAAGAAATTAGAAAAACAAGAGAGAACAATTCTGAGAAAGATCTACGGGCCAGTTCAGAAAGAGGGAATATGGATGAAGAAACCGACAATAGAACTGTACAAACAGACAGAGACGATTACAAACAACATAAGGAAAAGAAGGGCAAAATTTTATGGACATATACATAGGATGACCGAAGACAGACTGACCAAGAAAATTTTTAATATAGTTACGAATAGCACACTAAAAACCAATTGGGTAAAGGAAACCGTGGAAGACCTTAAGAAACTAAACATCTCTACAGAAGACATCGCAGACAGGAGCAAATACAGAGAAAAACTTAGACTACAGAAGTTTGAGCAAACTCCCAAAGAGAGACAACCAGCAAAGAGGTGGACAGAAGAGAGAAAGAGGAAACATAGTGTGTATATGAGAGGTTTTTGGGAAAAAAGAAGAAAGGTCCAGAATGAAACATGAAAATTGATTGTGTTGTAACGCTCTCCTTATGGGGAATTAACGAATAAATAAAAATAGATAATAATCTCTACTTAGTCTATCTATATATATATATATATAAATCAATGTAACGTGATAGTTTGTCTGTGGGTGTGTATGTCTCCTATGCGTTCATATACCATTCGTCCGATTGCGATGAAACTTGGGTGAGATGTTGAGTACACTCCAAGGAAGGTTTCTGACTTAGTAAATCCATTTTACAATAGGTAGCGCACGCGTAGATTCAACAAATGAGCGACGATGCGCGAAGCATTTCAACAAAGTCCCGTATGTGTTCATATACCATTCGTCCGATTGCGATGAAACTTGGGTGAGATGTTGAGTACACTCCAAGGATGGTTTCTGACTTAGTAAATCCATATTACAATAGGTAGCGCACGCGTAGATTCAACAAATGAGCGACGATGCGCGAAGCATTTCAACAAAGTCCCGTATGTGTTCATATACCATTCGTCCGATAGCGATGAAACTTGGGTGAGATGTTGAGTACACTCCAAGGAAGGTTTCTGACTTAGTAAATCCATTTTACAATAGGTAGCGCACGCGTAGATTCAACAAATGAGCGACGATGTGCGAAGCATTTCAACAAAGTCCCGTATGTGTTCATATACCATTCGTCCGATTGCGATGAAACTTGGGTGATATGTTGAGTACACTCCAAGGATGGTTTCTGACTTAGTAAATCCATTTTACAATAGGTAGCGCACGCGTAGATTCAACAAATGAGCGACGATGCGCGAAGCATTTCAACAAAGTCCCGTATGTGTTCATATACCATTCGTCCGATAGCGATGAAACTTGGGTGAGATGTTGAGTACACTCCAAGGAAGGTTTCTGACTTAGTAAATCCATTTTACAATAGGTAGCGCACGCGTAGATTCAACAAATGAGCGACGATGCGCGAAGCATTTCAACAAAGTCCCGTATGTGTTCATATACCATTCGTCCGATTGCGATGAAACATGGGTGAGATGTTGAGTACACTCCAAGGATGGTTTCTGACTTAGTAAATCCATTTTACAATAGGTAGCGCACGCGTAGATTCAACAAATGAGCGACGATGCGCGAAGCATTTCAACAAAGTCCCGTATGTGTTCATATACCATTCGTCCGATAGCGATGAAACTTGGGTGAGATGTTGAGTACACTCCAAGGAAGGTTTCTGACTTAGTAAATCCATTTTACAATAGGTAGCGCACGCGTAGATTCAACAAATGAGCGACGATGCGCGAAGCATTTCAACAAAGTCCCGTATGTGTTCATATACCATTCGTCCGATTGCGATGAAACATGGGTGAGATGTTGAGTACACTCCAAGGATGGTTTCTGACTTAGTAAATCCATTTTACAATAGGTAGCGCACGCGTAGATTCAACAAATGAGCGACGATGCGCGAAGCATTTCAACAAAGTCCCGTATGTGTTCATATACCATTCGTCCGATAGCGATGAAACTTGGGTGAGATGTTGAGTACACTCCAAGGAAGGTTTCTGACTTAGTAAATCCATTTTACAATAGGTAGCGCACGCGTAGATTCAACAAATGAGCGACGATGCGCGAAGCATTTCAACAAAGTCCCGTATGTGTTCATATACCATTCGTCCGATTGCGATGAAACTTGGGTGAGATGTTGAGTACACTCCAAGGATGGTTTCTGACTTAGTAAATCCATTTTACAATAGGTAGCGCACGCGTAGATTCAACAAATGAGCGACGATGCGCGAAGCATTTCAACAAAGTCCCGTATGTGTTCATATACCATTCGTCCGATTGCGATGAAACTTGGGTGAGATGTTGAGTACACTCCAAGGAAGGTTTCTGACTTAGTAAATCCATTTTACAATAGGTAGCGCACGCGTAGATTCAACAAATGAGCGACGATGCGCGAAGCATTTCAAAAGGTCCCGTCTGCATTCATATACCATTCGTCCGATAGCGATGAAACTTGGGTGAGATGTAGAGTACACTCCAAGGAAGGTTTCTGACTTAGTAAATCCATTTTACAATAGGTAGTGCACGCGTAGATTCAACAAATGAGCGACGATGCGCGAAGCATTTCAACAAAGTCCCGAATGCATTCATATACCATTCGTCCGATAGCTATGAAACTTGCGTAAAATGTTGTGTACACTGCAGGGAAATTTTCTGGCTTAGTACATCCACTTTACAATAGGCAGCGCACGATTAGATTCAACAAATGAGCTACGACGCGCGAAGCATTTCAACAAAGTCACGTTTGCGTTCATATACCATTCGTCCGATAGCGATGAAACTAGGCTGAGATTTTGTGTGCACTCCAGGGAAGGTTTCTAGCTTAGTAAATCCCTTTAAAAATAGGTAGAGCACGAGTAGAATCAACAAATGAGCAACGGCGCGCGAAGCGTTTCAACAAAGTCCCATTTAATTTCATATACCATTCATCCGATAGCGATGAAACTTGGGTGAGATTGCTGTGTACACTCCAGGGAAGGTTTCTGGCTTAGTACATACATTTTACAATAGGTAGCGCACCAGTAGATTCAACAAATGAGCGATGACACGCGAAGCGTTTCAACAAAGTCCCGTATAAAGTCATATACCATTCGTCTGATAGTGATAAATGTTTGGTGAATTGTTGTGTACACTCCAGGAAAGGTTTCTGGGTAAGTAAATCCATTTTACAATACGAAGCGCACGTTTATGTTCAACAAATGAGTGACTACGCGCGAAGCGTTTCGACAACGTCCCGTATACGTTCACATACCATTCATCCGATTGCGATGAAACTTGGGTGAGATGTTGTGTACACTCCAGGGAAGGTTTTTGGCTGAGTACATCCATATTACAATATGTAGCGCAAGAGTAGAATCAACAAATGAGCGACGACACGCGAAGCGTTTCAACCAAGTCCCGTATGCATACATGTACCATTCGTCCGTACCTATGAAACTTGGGTGAGATGTTGTGTACATGTCATGGAAAATTTCTGGCTTAGTACATCCCCTATACAATATGCAGCGCACAAGTTGATTCAACAAATGAGGGACGACGCGCGAAGCGTTTCAACAAAGTCCCGTATAAGGTCATATACCATTCTGCCGTTAGCGGTGAAACTTGGGTGAAATATGGTTGACACTCCAAGGAAGGTTTCTGGCTTAGTAAATACATTTCACAGTAGGTAGCACACGAGTAGATTCGACAAATGAACGACGATAGCGATGAAACTTGGGTGAGATGTTGTGGACACTTACGTGACGGTTTCTAACTTAGTAAATACATTTTACAGTAGGTAGCGCACGAGTAGATTCAACAAATGAGTGACGGAGTGCGAATCGTTTAAACAAAATCGGGTATGCGTTCATATACTATTCATCCGATTGCGATGAAACATTGATCAGTTATGTTGTACCCGCCAGGGAAGGGGACTTAGTAAATCCATTTCACAATAAGTAGCGCAAGAGTAGATGCAACAAATGGGCGACGACGCGCGAAGCGTTTCAACAAAATTCCCTATTGCGTTCATATAACATTCTTCGATTGCGATGAAACCTTGATGAGTTATTGTGTACAGGCCAGGGAAGGGCTTCGACTTAGTAATACATTTCTCAATAGGTAGCGCACGAGTAGATTCAACAAATGAGTGACAGCGCACGAATCGTTTAAACAAAAACCACTGTACGTGCATATACCATTCATCCGATTGCGATGAATCATTGATGAGTCATTGTGTACACGCCAGGGAAGGGTTTCGACTTAGTAAATTCATTTCACAATAGGTAGCGTACGATTAGATTCAACAAATGAGTGACAGCGATGAAACTTTTTGAAAGTTGTTGTGCACGCTCTCTCGAATGGTTCTAAATTAGAAAATCCATTTTATGATAGCTTAGAGGCAGTTAACATGTTGTGTATCCAAAAGCACTTCAAGAAACAGAATTTCAACGCCAACACTATCTTTGATTGGCATTGCAACGCATGCCGGGTACAGCTTGTATATATAAAAATCAATCTTACGTGATAGTTTGTCTGTGGGTGTGTATGTCTCCTATGCATTCATATACCACTCAACCGATTGCGATGAAACTTGGGTGAGATGTTGAGTACACTCCAAGGAAGGTTTCTGACTTAGTAAATCCATTTTACAATAGGTAGCGCACGCGTAGATTCAACAAATGAGTGACGATGCGCGAAGCGTTTCAAACAAGTCCCGTATGTGTTCATATACCATTCGTCCGATAGCGATGAAACTTGGGTGAGATGTTGAGTACACTCCAAGGAAGGTTTCTGACTTAGTAAATCCATTTTACAATAGGTAGCGCACGCGTAGATTCAACAAATGAGCGACGATGCGCGAAGCATTTCAACAAAGTCCCGTATGTGTTCATATACCATTCGTCCGATTGCGATGAAACTTGGGTGAGATGTTGAGTACACTCCAGGGAAGGTTTCTGACTTAGTAAATCCATTTTACAATAGGTAGCGCACGCGTAGATTCAACAAATGAGCGACGATGCGCGAAGCATTTCAACAAAGTCCCGTATGCATTCATATACCATTCGTCCGATAGCTATGAAACTTGCGTAAAATGTTGTGTACACTGCAGGGAAATTTTCTGGCTTAGTATATCCACTTTACAATAGGCAGCGCACGAGTAGATTCAACAAATGAGCTACGACGCGCGAAGCATTTCAACAAAGTCACGTTTGCGTTCATATACCATTCATCCGATAGCGATGAAACTAGGCTGAGATTTTGTGTGCACTCCAGGGAAGGTTTCTAGCTTAGTAAATCCCTTTAAAAATAGGTAGAGCACGAGTAGAATCAACAAATGAGCAACGGCGCGCGAAGCGTTTCAACAAAGTCCCATTTAATTTCATATACCATTCATCCGATAGCGATGAAACTTGGGTGAGATGCTGTGTACACTCCAGGGAAGGTTTCTGGCTTAGTACATACATTTTACAATAGGTAGCGCACCAGTAGATTCAACAAATGAGCGATGACACGCGAAGCGTTTCAACAAAGTCCCGTATAAAGTCATATACCATTCGTCTGATTGTGATAAATGTTTGGTGAATTGTTGTGTACACTCCAGGAAAGGTTTCTGGCTAAGTAAATCCATTTTACAATACGAAGCGCACGTTTATGTTCAACAAATGAGTGACTACGCGCGAAGCGTTTCGACAACGTCCCGTATACGTTCACATACCATTCATCCGATTGCGATGAAACTTGGGTGAGATGTTGTGTACACTCCAGGGAAGGTTTCTGGCTGAGCACATCCATATTACAATATGTAGCGCAAGAGTAGAATCAACAAATGAGCGACGACACGCGAAGCGTTTCAACCAAGTCCCGTATGCATACATGTACCATTCGTCCGTACCTATGAAACTTGGGTGAGATGTTGTGTACACGTCATGGAAAATTTCTGGCTTAGTAAATCCCCTATACAATATGCAGCGCACAAGTTGATTCAACAAATGAGGGACGACGCGCGAAGCGTTTCAACAAAGTCCCGTATAAGGTCATATACCATTCTGCCGTTAGCGGTGAAACTTGGGTGAAATATGGTTGACACTCCAAGGCTTAGTAAATACATTTCACAGTAGGTAGCACACGAGTAGATTCGACAAATGAACGACGATAGCGATGAAACTTGGGTGAGATGTTGTGGACACTTACGTGACGGTTTCTAACTTAGTAAATACATTTTACAGTAGGTAGCGCACGAGTAGATTCAACAAATGAGTGACGGAGTGCGAATCGTTTAAACAAAATCAGGTATGCGTTCATATACTATTCATCCGATTGCGATGAAACATTGATCAGTTATGTTGTACCCGCCAGGGAAGGGGACTTAGTAAATCCATTTCACAATAAGTAGCGCAAGAGTAGATGCAACAAATGGGCGACGACGCGCGAAGCGTTTCAACAAAATTCCCTATTGCGTTCATATAACATTCTTCGATTGCGATGAAACCTTGATGAGTTATTGTGTACAGGCCAGGGAAGGGCTTCGACTTAGTAATACATTTCTCAATAGGTAGCGCACGAGTAGATTCAACAAATGAGTGACAGCGCACGAATCGTTTAAACAAAAACCCCTATACGTGCATATACCATTCATCCGATTGCGATGAATCATTGATGAGTCATTGTGTACACGCCAGGGAATGGTTTCGACTTAGTAAATCCATTTCACAATAGGTAGCGTACGATTAGATTCAACAAATGAGTGACAGCGATGAAACTTTTTGAAAGTTGTTGTGCACGCTCCCACGAATGGTTCTAAATTAGAAAATCCATTTTATGATAGCTTAGAGGCAGTTAACATGTTGTGTATCCAAAAGCACTTCAAGAAACAGAATTTCAACGCCAACACTTTCTTTGATTGGCATTGCAACGCATGCCGGGTACAGCTTGTACGGTATAAAACAAAGTCCCCGATTCTTCGATATCACCCCCAGGGGCTCACATCTAGTGAGTTGTGGGTTGGCGACCACGGGGCCCCAGCTGAGTCCGGCATTGCTTCCACTTACTTGTGCCGGGCTCCTCTCTGTCTTCTTTCCTGTCGACCTCACTTGGTCAACTCTTGTTCTCTTCCGACCCCGACGGTATTAGGGTATCCGAGGCCTAGGGAGTCTCTTCCTTTCCCGCCTTAATTGGCCCTTGTCTCATCTTTTCTGATTCCCTCCTTCTGCGTGGGGTCAGCCTTCTTTTTCTTTTCCTTTTACCTCCTGCCTTGTGCTCAAGGCCCTTAAGGAGGCAGGGTGTATGTAGCCCCACCACTTCTGGTGCACCCTAGATAATTCTACACCCTCAGGGGCTCACGGCTGGTGAGTTCGGGAGTTGGCGACCCCGAGGGATTCCTGAGCTGGGTCCGTTTTCCCCTTTTGTTCCTTACCTGTGGGGCGGACCCTCTCCTCTTTCACTTTCCTATCTGCCTTTCGTGGCTCTCCTTCCTTCCAAGTCCCTCAATCCGCATTCTTCGAGGGTTGAGGGCATTTCTTTTCCTCCTGTCCTTTATTTGCCTTATTCTCCTTTTGTTCTCCATTACTTCTTCTAGTATATAAGTTTGTAGTTAGTTTTTAGTTATTGTTTGCATTTCCTTTTCATCTTCACGATCACCCAAACCATCAGGGGCCGATAACCTCGATGTTAGGCCCCTTAAAACAACAATTATCATCATCATCATCATCTTCGATATCACGGGTAATCTCGAGAACCACTGGGTGAATTTTGATGCGGGTTTCACCATTCTGTAAAGGATACCTCGAGGAAGGTTTCTGGAGAAAATAATGTATTTATGATTAAAGGAAGCCAAGCAGTAACGATTTCAGTGAAAAAGTCGGGAAAAAACCTGGCGTCCGTGCGCTCTTTAAGCTTACGCTGTGCAAACCGTTAAAAATATCAATATACTATGAGTGTAAGAATTGTTCAGCATGAAATGTTCTACAAAAAAGTCCGTGAGAGCATATGTCTATCTTCAATACATCATCCACTATAAGTGTTTTTACGTTTTCATTTCCTCCAACAATCTTAATTCAGTTACTGAGGCGACAGACAGTTTACGGGCTAGCTAGGGGCGAGCTTATCACCCCAGTTACAGCCTAGCTAGCAGGCGAGTCTATTACCCCAGATACAGTCAGCAGCAAATTGTCGAGTCGAGTTGAGTTAAGACTTCAGAGATGAGTGGTTGGGTTTGGAGTTTCCCTGGAAGTGCAACTCGGCTTTTCTTCATTTCACCTGTGAACTTTTCGTTCCGCAAAATACACAGTCAAGTTAAGGGGGATTTGTGTTTCATGCACCCCGCCATTCATAAATTACGTCTGACAGGAATTCGTGGCACATGCATCTCCATGATAAAATAATTAATAGTCCAGTCAGTGATTTTAACCATCATGCCGAGACGTAAAACGGATATAGGTCATAGTTCATTGACATCGAATAAAAAGCGCTTATTACGTAATGCATCCATAACTGTTCCTGGGCGAAGCCGGGGCGGGTTGCTAGTAATAATAATAAAGGGAAAAGGAGAAGGTTGTATTAAATTTATGTTTTTAGTATCCCGTGCGAACTGGAGTTTGTGTTTCCAATTCTATTAAATGCTTATCAGTCAACGAAAGTAACCTTCAAATAACTGATGACGCAAATATTCTCAACCTCAATAAGGCTGCTCTTATTTTCCTCGGGTTCATTCGGGTAGCTCATTTGCCGCGAAACCCGAGCTGGCTGGGGACTCGGGGTATCTCTTCATCTCGTTCAAGAGGAGTGCCTTCCTTACAGCCTCTGGAGCACCTGTGCTGAAGAGACCAGGCAAGAATAGACGAGATGAAAAACGGAAATGAAGGTGAGGTCAAAGAATAAAAGAAATGAGAAGTAGAAGTCCTTACAAAGCCATGCCAAGCCAAGTAGCGGGAGTGGGGAAGTGCGGTGCTTTAGGCGACCTAACAAGGCAGGGTCTGCGAGGTCACCTCCGTGCAGCTGTTTTCCACAGACACTATCCCCTTTAATGAGAGTAATCAGTACATTCATCAGCAGACATCAGCAGCAGGGGGCTGATTCAAGTGAAAAGAGACTAGGTAATAAATAAATGTTTTCTAATACACAGGAAATAACAAATCTATGATCGATTTAGTTGCACAGGGTTATAGTATTTAGAAGTAACCCGCTAACCATTATTTATTTATTAGTTTAGTTTAGTTTTGAAAATGAAATATGAATGCTTTTCAGTCGGTCAATATGACTGTACCAAAATTTTAATAGGTGTTATTCCCTAAAGCTGAACACAATTACAGTACGGTACATGATATAAATTGAACAATGTCTTTTTTAGGGTGAGTGAATTTCACCGATTACAATTTGGGTACAATCGTGTTGACCGACTGAAAAGAATGTATATTTCATTCACTAAAGCAATACTGAAAAATGGCTTCCAACATGATAGTTTATTTACTTATTTTAAATTATTTAATATAATTTTATTTTAGTTGATTTTATTTTAACGCATCAATTAATAAAAATGTATTTGGGGAGAACAGCTAATGATTCATGCTTTTTGTACTTTAATAGGAAGGAAGCTTGCCGTTTTACGTGACTGTTAATCTCGCGATCATAAGCCACGTTTACAGTAGCTCGAAAATTCAACATGCATTAACCGTGAATCAAACCCAGTCCACCCTGGTGGAAGAAAAGCAGCTTGACCACTGCACCATCACGCCTTTAATACACATTATTTTGATAATAAAATAGAAAAGAATATCTTCCTCTACAAGGACGTAGGCGAGGAGAGATTACTACTGAAGTTAATCTCATACAGTAATTTGGAATTTAGATTGTCGCTGTGGTTAAATGACTATTAAACTCATGTACTAATCAACAAGTAGTTCCGTGAAGAACTATATAGCCTATTTTCATATATCTTACTTATATTAATTGCCTCTATCTACAAACAAAATTTCAGTTTGATTGCTGTAATAGATTCATAGATATTGAGAACTGTCTAAATATTTCGCACAGCCACCATGTTGGATTGGTGAGATGTAATAAAATTTAAAGGGCACGGTCGGGGTCGACCAAAATGGTACTATGACCTCACTGAGTTTCATTGAAATCGCTCCAGCCGTTTAGATTTTATTAGGGGAGCACACACTCATACGCACACACACACACACACACACACACACACACACACACACACAAACACACGGACAAAACGTGATCTCATAAGCCTATTTTTCATAAATGAAATCTTTCGGGTTCAAATCCCGAGGGCGTCGAAATTTATTAAAGTAAATTCTTTTGTAGAAGATTCAGTACAAAGAGAAGCAAGCTCTGAAAACTATTTCTCGTCGAGTGTTTTTTAAGAACTGCTTGATATTGTTACGTGCCACCCCCTAGTGGCACTTTTGTTAACTGGATTACGGTGGGTAGAAAAACACAACACCGATTGTTCCTTTAAAGAAATAATTAATTTTATTGCGACCAGAAAGATACACTACTCATCAGCAAATACAAGCAATTAGAACCTTACTCCAGTTTCCTCAGGTCTCTTGCTTATGGAGGGCTCTAGCCCTCTTTCACTTGTCAACAGTTAATCTTCTCGCTAATGAGCCTGGTGGCCTTGACAGAACTACATGCAACTCTTCCCTATGTACACAAATTACAGTTATTTACGATGACCTGCTACACGCTGCCTCGCTGTTCTCGAGCTGGGAAACAATGTCACTGGGTTTCTTAACTCGCACGGCACTTCACTCAAAACACAGGCAGTCCCCTGTATGCTTCTCACTTCCTCGCTGTCAAGAGAAACGGCTTTACTAGGGGTTTCGCAAGTCACCACACTTGTGTCGCTCAGGATAAACGCTCACACTAGCTCGTAAAACACAACAACTGCTGCTTGACAGGTCGCTCTTATATAGCAGGCCGGTGACTCAATAAATGCTTCTAGACCCATCCAGGGTTCACGGCTTCTCGAGGTTTCCTTCGCTGGCTCAGTCACGAATATTCTGGACCATCCCTTTGTCCTAGTAGTCCTGTTGCATAAGGCGCACGCAATACTCTGAGGCAGAGCAGCCCAGCCCTGGGGCAGTTGTGACTCATGCAGCGAGCGATGAAACGAACTCACAGCCGTAACACCACCCCCTTCCTAAAAGGCTGATCGTCCCGATCAATCATTGGTCCGTCTGTGTCTCTCCGTAGGCTGCCAGGCGATCTCGATGTACGATCTTCATCTTCGGCCTCAGGCTCCGCTGGATCCTGTAGACGACATCGTTGATCCGTTTCACGACTCGGTACGGGCCCTCCCAGGACCTCTGCAGTTTGGGTGACAGGCCTTTCTTCCGTAATGGGTTGAAGAGCCAGACCAGGTCGTCCTCGTGGAATCCGCCGGCATCCGTCTGTTGGTCGTATCGGGTCTTCATTCGGTCGGTCTCGATCCGCAGTTTCCTCCTCGCGAACGCGTGCACGTCCTCCAGTTGGTCGACCAGTTCTTGACAATACTGGCTTACCGGGACCGGACCATTCCCAGGTCGGCCGAAGGCAAGATCGACTGGTAGACGGAGTTCCCTCTCAAACATGGCCCGGGCTGGTGTGCACCCGGTGGCTTCATGCACGGCGGCGCGGTTGGCCAGGATAAATAGAGGAAGATGTCTGTCCCAACCCCTCTGGTGCTCGCTGACGACTATTCGGAGATGGTTATCGATGGTGCGATTGAAACGCTCTACCATCCCGTCGGATTGAGGGTGTAGCGGCGTCGTCCTTGTCTTCCGGATTCCCAGCAGCTGGCATAGGTTCTGGAACACCTGCGACTCGAAGTTCCTCCCTTGGTCGGAGTGCAGCTCCAGGGGCACTCCGTACCGGCTGACGAATTCCTTCATCAGGGTCACTGCGATCGTCGCGGCTTCTTGGTTAGGGAGCGCATACGCCTCCGCCCATTTGGTGAAGTAGTCGCTGACGACCAATATGTAGCGGTTCCCTGCCTCGCTTAACGGGAATGGCCCAGCAACATAGATGGCTCTCTCTCCATGGGGCCGCCTACGTTGTAGGTCTTCAGTGGACCCCGTCGTCTTCGTCCTGGGCCCTTGCTGGCTGCGCAATCGTGGCAACTCGCACAGTGGTTCTCCACGTCTGTTCGGCATCCGATCCAGTAGAACCGCTCTCTCAGCTTCTCCAGGGTCTTCTTTATCCCTAGGTGTCCACCAGATGATCATCCATGGACTTCCTTCAGGACTTCCTCCGTCATAGCTTTTGGAACGACGACTTGTTCCCGAGACGTCTTCCCGTCGGTGCTCTCCCAGGTACGGCATATGAGGCCATCCCTCACAACCAGCGAGTCCCACTGCGCCCAGTAGGACTTAAACTTTGGGCTGCAGTCACTCACAATGTTCCACCAGGGTCTGGGGACACAGGCCCTCTTCCATTCGGCTATCAGTCCCAGGTCATCATCTTCTGCTTGTGCCCGCGTGAAAGATTCGCGGCTCCAGCTGCCCTGAAGTTCCACGGTAGTCCTTCGGCACTGTATCCCGGTGTTCTCCTCTCTTCTGGTACAGAAGGTGCAGTCTTCGGGGCACGGTCTTCGTGACAGGGCGTCGGCGTTAGAGTGCAGTTGGCCTTTCCTGTGCTGGATCTCCAAGTAGTACTGTTGAAGCCTCTCTAACCACCGCGCGAGTTGACCCTCGGGCTGCTTGAAGTTCAGGAGCCACCGCAGGGATGCATGGTCGGTCCAGATGAGAAATTCCTGCCCGTACAGGTATTTGTGGAAGTGTTCAATGGTCTTCACGATGGCGAGCAGCTCCTTCCTGGTGACGCAGTAGTTCCTTTCGGGCTTTGACAAGGCTTTGCTGAAGTAGGCCACTACTCTCTCCTCGCCGTCCACTACTTGCGACAGGATTCCCCCTATACCAAAGTCGCTGGCATCAGTATCGACGATGAACCTTGTTCCACGTCTGGGGTAGGCCAGAATAGGTGCGGTGCACAGAAGCCTGCTTGAGTTGTTCGAAGGCACCGTGGCATTCTGCTGTCCACGTGAAGAGTTGGTCCTTCTCAGTCAGTCGATGCAGTGGTTTAGCGATGTCGGCAAATCCTCTCACGAAGCGACGGTAATAGGTGCAGAGTCCCAGGAAGCTTCGTAGTTGGGATTTGTCCTTCGGAACTGGCCACTCCCTCACAGCTGCGGTCTTCTCTGGGTCGGTGCGCACCCCCTCCTCGGAGACGATATGCCCAAGGTACTGGACCTGCTTCTGGAAGAGCTGACACTTCTTGGGGCCCAACTTCAGCTGGGCAGCCCGTAGCTTCATCAAGATTTCCTTCAGGTTGCTGTAGTGCTCCTCGAAGCTTCTCCCCAGAACGATGAAGTCGTCTAGGTAGACCGGGCAGGTCTTCCAGTGTAGTCCCCTCAGAATGGACTCCATTAGCCTTTCAAAGGTAGCAGGGGCGTTGCACAGACCGAATGGCATGACGGTGAACTGCCAGAGCTCGCTGCCCACAGAGAACGCCGTTTTCTCGCGGTCCTTAGGGTGGACCTCCACCTGCCAGTAGCCACTCTTCAAATCCAAGGTGGAGAACCATCTTGATCCTGATATGGTGTCCAGCGTGTCGTCGATCCGGGGTAGAGGGTAGCTGTCCTTTTTCGTGACGTCGTTCACCCGCCTGTAGTCCACGCAGAACCTGGAGGAACCGTCCTTCTTCTTCACAAGCACGACCGGAGAACTCCAAGGACTATGTGATGGCTCGATCACCCCTTGCTCCTTCATCTCTTCTACCATCTGGTCGACTTCGGCTTGCTTGGCGAGCGGGACACGTCGGAATGGGGCCCTAATCGGTGCGCTGTCCCCAACGTCGATTCTGTGCTGGACCAAGCTTGTCCTGCCGAAGTCTTTGCTCCCCACGGAGAAGACGTCCTGGAATTCGCGTAGCAGGTCCTGAAGTTGGCGTGATTGTTCCTCGTCTAAATGGTCCTGGGATCCTTGGTACAGCTTCTGTAGTTCTTCTGGCAGGGCGCGTCTTCTTCGGTTGTCCGTCTGCAGGTGTCCGTCCGTCGTGTCTGTGATGCGGGCAATCCAGGTAACGGGCTCGCAGACTCCTAGGTTGGTGTCCCGGTGAACCGTAATATCGTAGTCGTTGAGGTTGGACAGGCGGACGTACGGCCGAGACGTCGTGTTGATGAGAGGCTTGGCAACTAGCAATCCTTTTGTCTGGATGTCCTCATATTTAGGCTCGATGACAGCCGCCACTCCCTCAGCTGTCCCATCGACAATTACGGCAGCGCTGACTTCCGTCCTGGCGGGAACGATGACGTCCTCTCTCAGCCTTACTCGTCGTGCGGCGACGGCCTCATGTGCTGGTTGCCAAGCAAGTTCCTCACTTCCGAAATGCAGAGTGTTGGTACTCAGATCCAAGATGATGTTGTTCTGGTCCAGGAAGTCCAGTCCGATGATCACTTCGTTTGATACGTCAGCCACAAGCACTGGATGCTTTATCGCCCGTCGACCAATGACGAACTCCAGTGATGCTTCGCCATGTACCGGTGTGGTCTCTCCGGTCGCGGTTATTAGCTGGAGGTTCCTTTGTGTGGGTTGCACTCTCCACTTCGGGATTACGGTGGGACTGACGATGGTCCTCGATGCTCCCGTGTCGATTAGCATGGGCCAGCTCTCTCCGTTGACGACTCCGTCGACCAACAGGCTGCTATTATCCCTCCGTAACTGCGTCACACGAACTTGGACTGCCAGGGCTTGACGACTGTCACAAGCCAACCTTTGCCCCCCAAGGCTGGCTGATACTTGCTTTCCTGGGCCGCGCGGTTTCCCAACGACTGACTGTCCCGACGGAAACCCTTGGCGGCGGCGATCACCGCAGTCCTTGCTCAGGTGGCCTCTCTTACGGCAGGTCCATCAGGTCGGTAGTCCTCTTCCGGGCCGCCTCTCCGGATGTCTTTCGGCTACGTTTTTGTTGGTGGTACTGCGACTCTTGAAGAACCGGCCTAGCGCCTCCATCAGTTCATCGGCCAGGGGCTTGGTCTTGTCGGCTTTGGCTGGTTCGTCGACGTCCATCTGACGCACCCGCGCGCGCATTCTAGATACCTGCTTTGCCGTCTCGAACTCAAGTGCGTGGCTCAGCGCATCTGCCAGGGTCTTATTGCGCGCGAGTCGCAGCGCCTGTTGAGTGTCCGGGTCCCTAGCCCGTCAGTGAAGGTCTGCGTCGCAATCTGTTCCTGAAAGTCGGCCGGTGCTGTTGGATAGGCGAGCCTTACGAGGCGTGCGATGTCCATCTCGAACCCCTGCAGGGTTTCCGCGTTCTTTTTTACCCAGGTCCGGAGCTGCATCTGGTAGGCCTGCTGAAGATGGCTATCCCCATATCGGGACTCCATATGGGCGATTAATGAAGCGTAGTCCTGGGATCCAGCCGGGATGGCCTGAAGGACGTTAAGGGCGTCCCCTCTCAGCGCTACAATGAGAGCTGTAGCCTTTTCCGTGCTGTTCCAGTTGTTTATGGAACAGGCTGCCTCGAACTGACGTAAATAGGTGCTCCACGGGACCTTTCCGTCGAAGGTTGGGGGCGTCACTCTGCTCTGTCCCGTTCCTGTAGTCCCCGGTGTACCTGTGGGCGGGCGTCGGCGCAGCTCGTTAACTTCCCCTTGAAGAGCGTTGAATTTCTCTTCCACCCCCGTGAGTGGGCGTTGGCGCAGTTCGGCAACTTCCTCTTGTAGAGCTTTGACTCTCTCATCCACCCCGGTCGGCGGGCGTCGGCGCAGCTCGGCGACTTCCTCTTGTAGGGCTTTGAATCTATCTTCCATCCCTGTTGGCGGGTGTCGGCGCAGCTCAGCAAATTCCTTTTGTAGAGCGTTGAATCTCTCTTCCACCCCCGTCAGCGGGCGACGGCGTAGCTCGGCAACTTCTTCTTTTAAGGCGTCGAACTTCTTTTCCACTGCCGTGACTTCCTCACGCAGACCCAGTTCTAATTTCTTCAGGTCCTGTGCTAACTTATTCTGCCCGTCTTCCATCTTCTTCTGGCCGTCCTCTATCTTCTTGGTTAAATTCTTCTGGCCATCTTCTAATTTAGCAGTTAGGTCCTCGGCTAACTTCTTCTGGCCGTCCTCCATCTTCTTCTGGCCGTCCTCCATCTTCTTCAGGTCATCCTTCAGGTCCTTGGCTAATTTCTTCTGGCCGTCTTCCATCTTCTTCTGGCCATCTTCCATCTTCTTCTGGCCGTCTTCCATCTTGGTTTCCATGCCACTTAACTTTTCTAGCAATGCTGCCAATTGCGCCTCCATTAGTTGTTTGTCTTGTAAAGGGCATGCACTCACAGGAAAATTAGAGAAAATGACCTGCTCGGGTTTTGAAACCAGGACCGTCAGGTGTTGTGCTTGTGCTTGAATTCGTAATCCGGCTTCTGACACCAGTTGTTACGTGCCACCCCCTAGTGGCACTTTTGTTAACTGGATTACGGTGGGTAGAAAACACAACACCGATTGTTCCTTTAAAGGAATAATTAATTTTATTGCGGCCAGAAAGATACACTACTCATCAGCAAATACAAGCAATTAGAACCTTACTCCAGTTTCCTCAGGTCTCTTGCTTATGGAGAGCTCTAGCCCTCTTTCACTTGTCAACAGTTAATCTTCTCGCTAATGAGTCTGGTGGCCTTGACAGAACTACATGCAACTCTTCCCTATGTACACAAATTACAGTTACTTACGATGACCTGCTACACGCTGCCTCGCTGTTCTCGAGCTGGGAAACAATGTCACTGGGTTTCGTAACTCGCACGGCACTTCACTCAAAACACAGGCAGTCCCCTGTATGCTTCTCACTTCCTCGCTGTCAAGAGAAACTGCTTTACTAGGGGTTTCGCAAGTCACCACACTTCTGTCGCTCAGGATAAACGCTCGCACTAGCTCGTAAAACACAACAACAACTGCTGCTTGACAGGTCGCTCTTATATAGCAGGCCGGTGACTCAATAAATGCTTCTAGACCCATCCAGGGTTCACGGCTTCTCGAGGTTTCCTTCGCTGGCTCAGTCACGAATATTCTGGACCATCCCTTTGTCCTAGTAGTCCTGTTGTATAAGTCGCACGCAATACTCTGAGACAGAGCAGCCCAGCCCTGGGGCAGTTGTGACTCATGCGGTGAGCGATGAAACGAACCCACAGCCGTAACAATATTCTATTATATTCGACAGAAAGAAGCACTCATAGTGGTCTAGGTGTAGGTTTAGAAGCTCCCCACCATCTTAGTAGACTATGGGTTCAGTTTCCAATTATGTAATGCAGGATTTAAATCATAGCATAGCATGATCATAAGCCACGTTTAGCTCGAAAATTCAACATGCATTAACCGTGAATCAAACCCAGTCCACCCTGGTGGACTCATGAAAGGAGAGATGGAAGGATTCGTTCCCTGGATTCTTTCGGGAGATTATTTTAAAAAAATCAGGAGAGAGCTTTAGCGAGTCGTATTTGTACAACTAGGAGTTCTGAGGATTTTTCCGCCCTGAAAATTCCTGCTTCTTCGGGATCATGAAGAGCACTCCTCGCTGATACACCGTTCTTAGGCCGGTATTACACTATCAAATAAATTTGTCAAAGATCTTTGATAAAAGATATGACAGTGTAATGGGGAAATATTTTATAAAAGGTGGTTTTATAAAATTTATTTATAAAATGTATGAGCATCATGCTATCTTTGATAAAAGATTCAAACCAAAATGGCGGATCATAACAGCTGGAATATTACCACAACAAAGATGTTGATATCAGAGTGTGAAATGCATGAATGTTACATAATATGTTACATAATGAATGGTATACAATGTAAAACATAAATAACAGATACAAAGTGTAGGCAAAAATAGCAGAGTCTATAAGCGCTGCACATAATGGACGCACATTTCAGGATATAGGCCTAAAGAGGAATTAAATAGTTAAATAGGCTGAAATAAGCCGAGAATAGAAGTGTATTTTATATCATAAATTTGTATTATAATTCGTCAATTTCACTTATGGCATGTTAAAGAACCTTTTACTAATTACACCTGTGTGAAGCTCAACTATAGGTTAAAACATTTTAATAACGCTCTTAGGTTCCAACGTTCGTCACCAGGAGCGGTGGCATCTAGTAACCAAGTTCTGAACTAGTAGTCGTTGACGGTGGCGTTTGGCGGCAAAAGTAGGAACTACTTGCAAAAATTCAATGTCTGCAGTCCTTACTTGAATTACATACAGATAACACACACTAATACAGCCATCACAATTAACAATTAACATCAGTTATCAGACAGATTCTACACACACCCAAATTACACGGGGCTACATGACCGCGTTGCCGCAGTCCCTAAACTGAGGAACCAACCAATCATCACTTATGGTATTACAAGCATGTGTAAATAAGCACTTTATCTTTTACGGTAGGTAATACATGTAACCGACCGAAACAAGCAAGTGACTAGTTGGCGGATTGAATAGACTGTGGACTGTGTCACCCCCAGGGTTCCAAAGGGTAAGTATACAAAATGTGGTTCAGATCGGTGAAACGGTAGAGATTGTACCAAAGGACTTAAATGAAGGGAATGGAGTGGTCAGTCCAAAATTTCAAGCAGACAGTGTTACTCGCAGGGTTCTAAAGGGTAAGTATACAAATTTTGGTTCAGATCAGTGAAACGGTGTAGATTTGTGCCAAAGGGCCTAAATGCAGGGAATGGAGTGGTCTGTCCGAAATTGAATGCAGGCTGTGTTACTCGCAGGGTTCCAAAAGGTAAGTATACACATTTTGTTTCAGATCGGTGAAAAGGTATAGATTTGTGCCAAAGGGCCTAAATACAGGGAATGGCCTGGCCTGTCATAAATTTCACGTAGACAGTGTTACCCGCAGGGTTCCAAAGGGTAAGTTTAAAAATTTTGGTTCAGATCGGTGAAACGGTGTACGTATCACTAACCATAACGCCAGCGCATGCGGATAGAGCAGTTCGGGAGCGCTTGTTCTACCGTCTTACTGAACAAACATCAATCTTTAAGGTTACCTGAGAGGTGTAGCCTAATACTACATAGCCTAAACTATTCCTCTTGAATCTGGCTATCATATAAAAAAAGAATGTTTCGAATCGGACTGGTAGTTCCGGAGATTAGCGCGTTTAAAGACACAAACACACAAACTCTTCAGCTTTATTATATTAGTATACAGTAGATAATAAGTTAATCACAGAGGTGAATAGTTTCTGTTTGTTGGGATCAACCATTAGTAGTAGTGGTGGCTCATGCAGTCAAGAGATTCCCCGAAGACTTGCTCTAGGAAGAGCAGCCTTTAAAGGCCTGGATAAGATCTTCAAGTGTTCAGATATATCTTTGCCTACTAAAATTAGAATGGTTAAGGCACTAGTCTTTCTCATAGCTACATATGGTTGCGAAAGCTGGACAATAAGGAAACGAGATAGGAAGTATATTGATGCTTTTGAGCTCTGGTGTTGGAGAAGGATACTGCGTTTTCCTTGCATAGCCAAGAAGACAAATGTATGGGTACTTCAAAAAATCAAACCAGATCTGTCCCTTGAAGCACTAATAACAAGATTACAGCTGTCATATTTTGGACACATTATGAGACGTTCTGATTCGTTGGAAAAGACAATTATACTTGGAAAGGTGGAAGGGTCTCGGAGACGAGGGTGGCCAGCATTGAGATGGATTGACTCCTTCAAATCCAACATGAATATATCAGTGAAGGATCTGAAGAATATGGCTGAAGACTGAATCATATGGAGACAGTCCATCCATACAGTCGCTAGGAGTCAACGCTGACTTGATGGCACCTGATCATCATCAATGGTGTGATTATTGCTTTGTATAACTTTTATAAAAGTTCAGTTTTATAAAATACTAGCTGAAGTACCCGTGCTTCGCTACGCGTCATAAATAAATTAAAATATGAAGGTGACAGTTAAAACAGGGGATAGGCGAGGTGCTGCGTAGAGGGAGATTAAGGATGGAACATTTTGTCCAACTACACCGCTCGGCGTTGACCGTGTTTTATAGCACAAATTTAGGTTTTACTCGCTAACGGTTGGAGATACCTTTCGGATAGAAAATGTAATTTTTAACCTCGTATATACCATCAAAAGTTTGCTATTTCTTAGCGTTCTCTTTGTATTTGAAATGGAAATATGAAAGTTTTAAACCAAAGGGTCGTGGCCACGCCAAAGGGTGTAGTGAAGTCACTAAAATGGTCGCCATCTTTAAATAGTACAAAGTATTGAAATCAAAAGTAACCTATATGTTAACCAGGTAAATCAGCTACTTCCATGTAAAATTCATGTAAATCGGACTAGTGGTACTTGCGTGATTGAATAATACATAGACGCACATCATCTCATTTTTAGCCTCGCTTCGCTCGCGTCATAGTCGTGTCATATTGTTATTCAATGAAATGCAGGTTTAACCCCATTAACACCCCTTTAGAACCTGAATATCCAAAAATCCCTCCTTGGTAGACGTTTTCGACACACAACAAACATATCCCCAAAATATCATTCTTCTAACTTTAATCGTTTGGGTTGGTCGATGAGAGTGAACATCCAAAAATCCATCCTTAGGGGACGTTTTTCTTCCAGAATTTCACCCCTCCCCATAGGCCCCTTAAATTGGATTTATGAAAAAACGGTCGAACACATATTTATTTTATTTATTTATTTATTTATTTTTAAGCTGATTGATTTCCTCCGAGTTTCAAACTCCTCGCCTATGTCGTTTAAGAGATACACGGTCCGTTAGGAATCTTTCAACTCCCACTTTTCATCCCTTTCACCTCATAATATACACTACATCGAAAAACCATTTGACATGTGTCAGCTTATTTTTAATGATTAGTATATATGCCAAGTATCACATCCCCAAATGAAACCACTCGTGAGATATTGTTATTCAATGAAATGTACGTTTACCCCCCTTAACACCTATTTAGAACCTGAATATTCAAAACTCTTTCCTTAGTGGACGTTTTCGACATACAACGAACATATCCCCAAAATTTCATGTTTCTAACTTTAATAATTTTGGCTGGGCTATGATGAGTGAGTGAGTCAGTCAGGACATTTCCTTTCATTTATTTTTGATAATTTCACCCCTCCCCATGAACCCCTTAAATTGGATTTATGAAACAAACGGTCGAACACCTATTTACTTATTTAAAGCTGTTTTCCCCCTGAGTTTGATGAGTGAGTAAGTGAGTCAATCAGTTAGGACACTTTCTTTCCTGTTTTTTTTTTCTCCCAGAATTTCACCTCTCTCCAAGGGCCTCTTAAATTGGATTTATGAAAAAAAAAACCAGTCGAACACCTATTTACTTGTATTTTAAGCTGTTCTTTTTCCGCAGAATTTCAAACTTCTCGCCTATGTCCTTTAAGAGATACACGCTCCGTCCAGAATCCCTCAACCCCCAATTTTCACCCCTATCACCTCATAATATACACCTCATCGATAAACCCGTAGACAAATGTCTGATTATTTTTAATGATTAGTTTATATACCGAATATCACATCCCCTAAGAAACAACTCATGACATATCGTTATTCAATGAAATGCACGTTTACCCCCTTAACATCTCTTTAAAACCCGAATAAACAAAAATCATACCTTAGTTAACGTTTTCGACATACAACGAACATATTCCCAAAATTTCATTTTTCCAACTTTAATAGTTTTCGCTGGGCGTGATGAGTGAGTGAGTCAGCCGGACATTTTCTTTCAATTATTTTTACCAGAATTTCACCCCTCCCCATGGGCCCCTTAAATTGGATTGATGAAAAAACGCTTGAACACCTATTAACTTATTTTTAAAGCTGTCTTTTCCCCCTGAGTTTGGTGAGTGAGTTAGTCAGTTAGGACACTTTCTCTCCTTTTTCCCCCCAGAATTTCACCCCACTCCATTGGCCCCTTAAATTAATTTATGAAAAAACGGTCAAACACCGATTTACTTATCTTTTTAGCTGATGTTTTTTCGCTGCGTTTCAAATTTCTCGCCTATGTCGTTTAATAGATAGGCCTACACGCTCCGTTAGGAATCCTTCAACCCCCACTTTTCACCCCTTTCACCTCATAATAATACACCACATCGAAAAACCCTTAGACACATGTCTGCTTATTTTTAATGATTAGTTTATATGCCGAGTATCACATCCACAAATGAAACCACTCGTGAGATATTGTTATTCAATGAAATTCAGGTTTAACCCCCTTAAGACCCCTTTAGAGCCTGAATATCCAAAAATCCTCCCTTAGTGTACGGTTTTGACATACAACGAACATATCCCCAAAATGCCATGTTTCCAACTTCAATATTTTTGGCTGGGCGATGATGAGTGAGTGAATGAGTCAGGACATTTTCTTTCATTTTTTTCCCTTCAGAATTTCACCCCTCTCGATGAACCCCTTGAATATGATTGATAAAAAAAACCTGTCGAACAGCTATTTACTTACTTTAAAGCAGTTTTTCCCCCTGAGTTTGATGAGTGAGTCAGTCAGTCAATCAGTTAGGACATTTTCTTTCCTGTCCCCCCCCCCCCACAGAATTTCACCCCTCCCCATGGGCCTCTTAAATTGGATTTATGAAAAAAACGGTCAAGCACATATTTACTTATTTTTAAGCTGATTTTTTTCCGCTGAGTTTCAAACTCCTCGCCTATGTCGTTTAAGACATACACGCTCCGTTAGGAATCTTTCAATCCCTACTTTTCACCCCTTTCACCTCATAATATACACCACATCGAAAAACCCTCAGACACGTGTCTTACTTTTTAATGATGAGTTTATATGCCGTGTATCACATCCCCCAATGAAACCAATCGGGAGATATTGTTATTCAATGAAATGCAGGTTTAAACCCATTAAGACCCCTTTAGAACCTGAATATCCGAAAATCCTCCCTTAGTAGACTGTTTTGAAATACAATGAACATATCCCCAAACTGTCATGTTTCTAACTTCAATAATTTTGGCTGGGCGATGATGAGTGAGTGAGTGAGTGAGTGAGTGAGTCAGGACATTTTCTTTCAATTTTCTTTTTTCAGAATTTCACCCCTCCCCATGAACCCCTTAAATTTGATTTTAGAAAAAAAACTGTCGAACAGCTATTTACTTACTTTAAAGCAGTTTTCCCCCTGAGTTTGATGAGTGAGTCAGTCAGTCAATCAGTTAGGACACTTTCTTTCCTGTTTCTCCCTCCCCCCCTCCAGAATTTCACCCCTCCCCATGGGCCCCTTAAATTGGATTTATGATAAAACGGTCAAACACATATTTACTTATTTTTATGCTGATTTTTCTCGCTGAGTTTCAAACTCCTCGCCTATGTCGTTTAAGAGATACACGCTCCGTTAGGAATCTTTCAATCCCCACTTTTCACCCCTTTCACCTCATAATATACACCACATCGAAAAACCCTCCGACTCGTGTCTTCTTATTTTTAATGATGAGTTTATGTGCCTAGTATCACATCCCCCCAATGAAACCAATCGGGAGATATTGCTGTTCAATGAAATGCAGGTCTACCCCCTTAACACCCCTTTAGAACCAGAATATCCAAAAATCCTCTCTTAGTGGGCATTTGCGGCCCTTGGGGAAGCTGCATACCAAATTTCATTCCAATCCGTTTGATGGTTTCTGAGATTTCGTGATGAATGAATGAGTGAGTGAGTGAGTGGTATTTGACAAATATATAGTAGAAGATAGTGTCAAGTCTTTGTTGTGCTAAACTCGGTTGACAGTGCTGTGTGAGAAGTTGAGTAACTAACGTGATTTCAAGTAAAGATCCTCATTTTCTATACCGGTAGTGCAGAGCGCAAATGGCATCCAGTCGGCCGTGTCTCGACTTGAGCTATGTTGCCATGGAAACTATCCGCCTTGCCATTCCTTCATGAGTATATTTTATGATTTGATTAGCATGTGCTGGAGTGCAAAAGGGTCGAAATCAGAAGAATGAGAAAGACTATCGAAAATTCATGTAGCCAGCGGTTCCTTCTGGGTCCTAAACTATGTGTATGCAAAATTCGGTTGAGATTGGTGTAACGGTGTAGATTTGTATACGGAACAGACCCACCCACATACCCACATACATACATACAGACTTTCACTTTTATATATAAGATTTTATATAATTTCTTTGACAAATTTCTTTGATACCGGTAGTGTAATAGCGGCCTTATACAGCAACCCTGAACAAGTCTGCAATAATAAGGCTAATATAAATAAATAAATAAATAAATAAATAAATAAATAAATAAATAAATAAATAAATAAATAAATAAATAAATAAATAAATAAATAAATAAATAAATAAATTAAATAAATAAATATAAAGAGATTCCATTGAAAATATCCCTACTGTATTTTAAACATTAAAGTTATGCTTTGATAATTCAATTGAACTGGAACTTGTGAATACAGTATTCTATTAAATGACCATCAATCCACTACACTCACCAATTAGTTTGCTAAGCGGAAAGTAACGGAAAGCTAGTTCTGGATTCCATTGAGAAATCTTTCAGAGGGAAGTACGTCGAGCGGATGCATTAAATCAGCAAATTATACCGCGCCTGCTATTATTAATAGCCTGCAGAAGGATGGCTTGACGTCCAACATCGATCATCCGCCCTCCATTACCATTTAAAATTAGGAAATTAAGGTATTAGAATCAGTGAGGAGACAAAGATGAAAAATATTCATTTCTCAATAAAGCCCAGTCACAACATCTGCTTCTGCAAATTGATCATGTCAAGGAAGTTATATGGGAGCCAGGAAGTAGAATAGAAGGGGCTTCCAAGCTGTGAGAGAAATCCGGGAGTAATATTGCAAAACCTCACAGTGCAAGGTAGCTTAGTAGAATTTCCTCAAGAAAATAATTGAACACAAAACTAGGGGCGCCTCTACGTTATACAGTAAGTTACAAATGAAAATGAAAATCCACAGCCTGCTTCCAGTCTCCGACCGGGTCAGGAATGGAATGAATGAAGCCCCCATCTAGCGGCGAGGATATGAACTGTGCCGGCTGCCGAGGCCTGACGCACTCCTCTGGGGCAATGATTAAATGAATGACAGATGAAATGAAATGATAGTGGAGAGTGTTTCTGGAATGAAATTTTGACAGGGAAAACCGGAGTACCCGGAGAAAAACCTGTCTGCCTCCGTTTTGTCCAGCACAGATCTCACATGGAGTGACCGGGATTTGAACCACGGACCCAGCGGTGAGAGGCCGGCGTGCTGCCGCCTAAGCCACGGAGGCCCTAGTTACAAATAAAAGTACAAATTAATGACAAAACTCGAACACCATTGCGTTAACCGATACGGTAATACACGGTACGTGTAGCGTTCACGTTCTAAGGTCTTCTAGTTTTTTTCACACAAACTACGTATACCACAGATATGAACTCCAGTCACTTCTCAACATAGATGTACGCATTTCTTTCACAACGTCATTGCAAAGATTGAATGGCCACTGAGGATGCTCCTTTAGGAGTCTGTTTAGACCACTGGAAAATTATCGGCTGTTTCGGATCGTTCTCACATGACGTTCTATCGGCTATTAATTTTATCACTCGTGAAGGCATGTTTTCACATTCATGACATCACCACATGCCTCAGTCAACTGCCAATGAATATCGGTCGGTTGTACCCCACATAAGTGAAGAAAACGGATGATTACAAATTGATCACGGAATGTAAACGTTTTAAGGGTCAGAAACCTGTCTCGCTCTAGCGGTTGCCAGTAAGTTGATGTGCACCTCATGGTGGTGTCATCTTTGTCATGACCTGTGAGACAAGACTGCATATTGTCATTTGCTCCCAATCTCGAGAAAAGAAATAGGAGACCTTAGAACTTCCATTCACCTTGTAGTATCCAAGTGATCTCTAATAAGGAACGGAATGGAAAGAAACACTATGCATACGAGGTTTCTTTTAGAGCCTTTTGCTGAAGGTAGGATATACGATGAAAAGAAAAGAAGTGGTCTGGTCCCTCAAAGAATAACTGTATCAGGAAAGAAAAGGACGAGGGCCAATTCTTGTTTGAGTCTTCAGTCTTTTGACTGGTATTATGCAGCTCTCCATGTCTCCCTGACCAGAGCTAACAGTTTCATCTCTACACAGAATACCACACCATACATCCGAGGAAATCTGTACGACTTATTCGATAACACTGTCTACCCCTACCGTTCTTGTCCTCGACCCTTCCTTCTATAGCTAACTTTGCTATTCCTGGGTCTCTTAGTATGTGTACTGTCAACCTATATCTTCTCTTTATTAGTATTCACCAGGAACATCTCTCCTTTCCCACTCGTCTTAATACCTCATCATCACTTGTTACTCTTATCTATCCATATGATCTTCAACGTCCTACTGTAACACCATATTTCAAATGCTTCTATTCTCCTCTTTTCTGCTGCGCCAACATGCCAAGTTTCACCTCCACACAGTGCCACGGTCCGGACAAAGGTTTCCAAAATAACTTGCTAATACCTAAATCTATATTTTGATGTCAACACATTTCTTCTGAAGAAATGCTTTCCTTGCCTGAGCCAACCTACTTTTGCTTCGTCCATCACTGGTCCTTTAGATTTCCACCTGCCAATTTGATGTCACGTTGTTCCACAACGTCGCCGTATATACCGCTACTTGAGCTTACATGTACACACATCAAAAAAAGTTTTGCATCACCTCGGTTCCCAGATCTCCGGCATATAGACGTTGACTGTGTATATTGTATCCAAGATACAGTCCCTTTGACTGTTCATAGATGTCACTAAAACTGCTCAAAGATGTAAACAACCATGCATGAGCAGGGCCTATTAGACGGAGGGGGTACGACAGCCGATCAGTTCCAGTCATTCCACCAGGACGAAGGTACGCTGCTCATGTTGTCTGTAGTTCTACCATGCCTAGAAGGTCAATACCGCAGTTCGATCGCGTCCGCATTGTTACTTTGTGTCAAGAAGGGCTCTCAACAAGGGAAGTTTCCAGGCGTCTCAGAGTGAACCAAAGCGATGTTGTTCGGACATGGAGGAGGTACAGAGATACAGGAACTGTCGATGACAGGCCTCGCTCAGGCCGCCCAAGGGCTACTACTGTAGTGGATGACCGCTACTTACGGATTGCCGCTCGGAGGAACCCAGACAGCATTGCCACCATGTTGAATAATGCGTTTCGTTCAGCCACAGGACGTCGTGTTTCAACTCAAACTGTGCGCAATAGGCTGCATGATGCGCAACTTCACTCCCGACGTCCATGGCGAGGTCCAGCTTTGCAACCCCGACACCATGCAGCGCGGTACAGATGGGCCCAACAACATGCTGAATGGACCCCACGGAATTGGCATCACGTTCTCTTCACCGATGAGTGTCGCATATGCCTTCAACCAGACAATCGTCGGAGACGTGTTTGGAGGCAACCTGGTCAGGCTGAACGTCTTAGACACACTGTCCAGCGAGTGCAGCAAGGTGGTGGTTCCCTGATGTTTTGGGGTGGCATTATGTGGGGCCGACGTACGCCACTGGTGGTCATGGAAGGCTCCGAAACGGCTTTACGATACCTGAATGACATCCTCCGACCCATAGTGCACCCATATCGGCAGAATATTGGAGAGGCATTTGTCTTCATGGACGACAATTCTCGACCTCATCGTGCACATCTTGTGAATGCGTTCCTTCAAGATAACGACATCGCTCGACTACAGTGGCCAGCATGTTCGCCAGACATGAACCCTATCGAACATGCCTGGGATATGTTGAAAAGGGCTGTTTATGGACGTCTTGACCCACCAACCACTCCGAGAGATTTACGCCGAATTGTCGTTGAGGAGTGGGACAATTTGGACCAACAGTGTCTTGATGAACTTGTGGATAGTATGCCACGGCGAATACAGGCATGCATCAATGCAAGAGGACGTGCTACTGGGTATTAGAGGTAGTGGTGTGTACTGCAACCTGGACCACAAATGCTGAAAGTCTAGCTGTATGATGGTACAACATGCAATGTGTGGGTCTCATGAGCAATAAAACGAGCTGAAATGTTGTTTGTGTTGATCTCTATTCCCTTTGTATTTAACGGTTCCGGAACTCTTGGAACCGAGGTGATGCAAAACTTTTTTTGATGTGTGTATTTGGCTTGGAAACAACTTCTCCATAGATCAGGGGTTTCTGATTCCTTTCGGCTGCTTTCCATTATTTTTTACATTTATTGATTTTTATCATGAAAATTTAAAATATATTTAAAAAACTCATTCAAATCCTGTCGTGAATCGGCTAAGTTGACAATATCAGAAAATCTCAGGGCTAATTAGGGGGGGGGGAGATCAGAGACTCCCTGGGCCTCGGACATCCTAATACCATCGGAGTCGGAAGAGAACAAAAGGTCGACAAGAAAGATTAAAGAGATAAAATGTAAGTGGAAGCAATGCCGGACTCAGCTGTGGTCCCGTGGCCAACGTACATCCTACCAGGAGGAAGCAATTCCTGAGAAGATTGTCATTTATTGAAGTGAAATCTGTGAAAAGAAATACCTTAGCCTATGTTCTGTCTGTCTGAAATCTCCGCAAAAGGAATAACTTCCACATAGAATAATTTGTTAATTGCAATAATAATAATGTTATTGGTTTTACGTCCCTTTTTACTGCGGCTTTTAGAGCCGCTGTTATTTTCAACCTATCTGTTTTATAAACCAGAAACTTGTGATGTGGCTATTGTATTACAAACAGAACCACACTGAAGCTAGAGAGCAGGAGTTCGGGTGTGGTCACGTTGTCCCACAACGAGGCTTCGCCGTATAAATCGCTACTTGAGCTTACATGCATTTGGCTAAGAAACAACTTCACCATAGATAGAGATCACCAAATAAATTCTATATTACTTGTAGCGCTTCACAAGGAATGCTATATATTTAATATCAGCCTTAAAATATGCAGCATATAATTATGATATGAGTGTTGATAACATTATAATATTCTACTTTAGTTTATAGTACATAAAGTCTCTCTTGGTATTAGGTCCCATAAGAAATGCACTCCCTGTAGGGGGCTCCAAGAAACGAGAGCACGTAAATTCTCAAGAACAGTAGATCAGTTGAGTATCATGGCGAATGTTTTCTATTTAATGGCGGCCTGGTAATCTCTACATAGTATAAAACAAAGTCCACGATTCTTGGATGTAACGGTTAAATCTCAAGAACCACTGGAAGGATTTTAATTCGGTTTTCACCATTCTGTAAAGTATTTCTCGAGGAAGGTTTCTGTAGAAAGCCGAACAGTAACGATGCATTTAGATGAAACTTTTTCCTTGTTCAGATAGTTCATTATCTTCCTTAAGAAATCCGTGGTCATGCTTAAGGTAAAATATCGTATATAAATATACTACACATACACATACTACTGTAGTATATATTATATATTATTATATTATATATTATATGAATAGTAAATGCATTTAAAAAGTGTTATACATTATAAATAAGCATATCTTAGCAATGTTTACACTATTATTTTATAAGTGCTGAAGATGAGGTCAAAAATATGACTCGAAACAATTGTACACTGTTTTAAGAAAATAATTTTATACGTATTTAAGAGGTAGAATTTTATGTACTAATTATAAACTTACGGTAACAATTCCCTAATTTATTAAACTCACACTGTTGGGTTAATTGCTTTTTTTTCTTGCTATGTCCACTCACGTATTGCGTTTTAGACATCAGGGAAAACATTTGATTTACGAAGATCGGATTTATGGGAAATTAGTCATTCCAAGACTCGAAATAACGAGACTCCACTTTCTAAAAAAAAGTTGGACATTAGATGGAATTACAAGCAGGCGCGGATCTTGGTTTGGGGGGGTCAGAGAATCGATCTAGAGTTTGGCTTGGGGGGGGGGGGGGTCAGAGAATCGAAATTGTTAAGAAAAATGGTATCACTAAAAACGCAATCACAAAATAACCAAACGTACAAAACCAGACCAATTTTTTTTCAAGCTTCATGGATAGAAATTTGATGCATTTAGCGAACCAAAAATATTCGTACAAATTGCAACAGCGTGTTTTGCGACTTTTACATCGAGCTTCGAGAAAAGTATCAAGGTAAGTTACAGTTTCGGCAAGTCAAGTTGGTACCGACAAAGGGAGAAAGTCACAGCTCAAATTGTCAACCAAGCTTGCAGTTTGGACGTCGGCAAACATTTTTGATGCGAGAAAAGACCTAAATGCCTATCCGTTCATTGCTGCACATTCATCGTGACATCACTATAAACTTCGATTCGGTAATCACAAGGTTTGCTAAACAAAGTAGACGAGTTGATTTTGTTGTATAAACAATCGTTTTTTATATAAGAGGTTTGAAGTTGTAAATATGTACAGTTGTAACAGAACATAATAATTCGAATAAAGATATTTCAGTATTGAATAAAATGAAAAAAAAAAAAAAAGTTTTTCAGTTAAAATTCGTTAAGATTTATTTGTCTGGTAATTGTGTTTTCGTTTTTTGAGTTTGCAAACAAATTTGGTCTCCGTTTGGGGGGGGGGCATGATCCCCGTTACCCCCCCCCCCCCCCCTTGAATCCGCGCCTGATTACAAGGTCTCCTTTCTGGTTTACATAATTTCATGCAGTTGCACTGAAAAACAACAAAGGTAAAGAGCTTTGATTCATTACCATTTGGAGATGGATATGAGTGGTGTTATAAGTAAAGCCCTCCGCGGAAGCGGATAAACCCGCGGATATCTGCAAAAATTTTCGCCATGCGGATATAGTTTGGATGGCTATGCGAATAGGGGATAAGCTGCGGATAATGTTTGGAGTAAATTTGCGGATAGTTTTTAGAATACAATCCAAACTTGTTGAATAGCCTATAATTACTAGGACATATCATATTTTTTCCGTTATGTTTTTTTCATGACAAATGTAAGATAAGGATTAAAGCTAATCTCATTCAAATTATGTCATTAAGCGTAGCCTAATTAATACTCCAAACTGAAAAGGGTTGCAATTCTGGCTGTAATAACAATCATTTTAAACATAGCACATGACATTCATAGTCTAGCAGTGGTTCTCAACATGGTACGCAACGAACCGGTTAGGGGTACCCCAAAAATAAACGGTAATGGTGGGCGCCATATTCCCATCATACGTGTCAGTCGTAATGTATCGGCGCGCACTGCGTGTTGACACTGCCGTCTTATTCACGCACATCAAGGTCAATGCTCCCACTCGACAACCCACTCCACCCCAACCCCAGTAACTTACACCGCTGCACTGCTATTGTCTTGATTTGTCTATTTTTGCCAAACGAATCGCTAGAATTATTTGCAAGGAAGGAAAGAAGCTTTTAGTTTTACGCGACCGTTAGTGATGCGATCATGAGCCTCGGGACCTTCTTTTTATGTGGATTCCGAACCACAGGACATGGCATTTCACTTCGAAAATCTCACATGCATTGACCGGGAATCGAACCTGGTCCACCTTGGTGAGAGGCAAACAGCTTGAACGAGAATTATTTGGTTTTCAATAAAACAAAATTAAAAAGTCTTAAGTAGTGTAATTGTTTATTTTCCTCAGCTAAATGTTTATACATCTTCATTTGCACAAGTAAATAAAAATAAAATTGAAAATAATATTTAGTTTTATTTTAGAAGCCTCCGTGGCTTAGGCGGCAGCACGCCGGCCTCTCACCGCTGGGTCCGTGGTTCAAATCCCGGTCACTCCATGTGAGATCTGTGCTGGACAAAACGGGGACAGACAGGTTTTTCTCCGGGTACTCCGGTTTTCCCTGTCACAATTTCATTCCAGCAACACTCTCCACTATCATTTCATTTCATCTGTCATTCATTTAATCATTGCCCCAGAGGAGTGCGTCAGGCCTCGGCAGCCGGCACAGTTCATATCCTCGCCGCTAGATGGGGGCTTCATTCATTCCATTCCTGACCCGGTCGGAGACTGGAAGCAGGCTGTGGATTTTCATTTCATTTAGTTTTATTTATTGAAATGAAATGCATACTAACAGCAAACAAATAATAAATTAAACATATCAGTTATACTGCGTTCAAAAAAAAAGTTATAATTAGTTGTAAATTATGTTATTATTATTAATGTTTTTATTAAGTTATGCACATATTGCCCGTAAAATATGAAACGTTTTAAAAGTTTACTTTTTAGGGGGATAAATATTATGTATAAAGGGGCACGGGAGGGAATAAAAAGGTTGGGAACTGCCGGTCTATGGGAACGAATTTCTCCTCATATGTCTAAATGTGTTGCTTTATTACTTTATGCTTTATCTACTAATGAATTAAAAATATTACGCGGCTTCGGTGGCGTAGTCGGTAGCATGCTGAGCTTGTATGCCCAAGATCGTGGGTTCAAATCCGGCCGAAGTCGTCGGATTTTTTAAGAGCGTTAAAAATCCCTCAGTATGCCTTCCTTCGGAGGGGAAGTAAAGCCGACGGTTCCATGTCATAGATTTATGGCATGTAAAAGATCCCTCCACAGACTAAACTTGTGTGAAGCTAAATTGTTCCGTTAGATTTCGCCGGAACGCTCTATCAAAGTTCCAACGTTCACCACTATACTCTGATTTACAAAAGATGCTCGGTGAAAGCTGTCATTCGCTTGATGGGTGACGTGTGGAGTGGAGACGAGAGGGGTAACGGTCTCCATGGCAACAGTGACCAATGTTGCAATGTATGCCGACACAGCAGTAAGCACATGGTTTGACTCAGTGTGTCTTCACTCGTCACGGTCATTAGAGCGCCAGTCTTTGTGTCTTCCTACAAGCCTCTTGGAATGTTATGAGTCATGATCTGCCTCAGTGGCAACGCAGCATTTCACCACGTGCTAGCTTTGACAGCTGTCAGCGAGCTTTATTGGTAATTCAGAGTATAGGTATCATTGATATCTGGTAGCGAAAGTTGGAACTACTTGAAATTAAACGGAACTTGTACTCACCCTAAGGGTGTCCGCTAGAAGCAGACTCAGGCGAGCCGAACATGTTCTCGGACACGCCTGGCACTAAAAGCCATACGATAAATAAATAAATCGGTGTTTTCTGGACTAGTAGTCGTTGCCGGTGGCGCTTGGCGGCAAAAGTAGGACCTATTTGAAAAATTCAAAAGTCTGCAGTCCTTACCTGAATTAAAAAACAGATAACACACACTAATACAGTCATCACAATTAACACCGGTTATCAGACAGATTCTACACACACCCAAAGTACACGGGGCTACATGACCACGTTGTCGCAGCCCCTAAACTGAGGAACCAACCAACCAATTACTAATATTATTGTAATGTCAGCAGATTCGGATAAAAGTTGGGTGGATGCGGATAACAGTCGTGCGGATGTGAATAAAGTTTTGCTTATCCGCGCAGGGCTCTAGTTATAAGCCCCCTTAAATAATTGATGAAAAGCAAACGAAAGCAATTAAATAATTAAAATATTACCGATAATGGATTAAACTCTATTTTAACTTAAAGGAGGTTACCAATAAAATAGAGGAATACAAACATTATTAAGATGTGCGATAACGATAAAGTACTGTATGTTAGCCTACATGTTTCATCAGATTGCACGGGCGGATCTGATTACTTACGTTTAACTGCTCTATTGCGTCGTTCCCAATGGCCTCATAAAGTGCCTCTGGGAATTACACCTGTCTCGTATATAGAGCTAGAGAATTAGAAGTAAACAGAACGTCTGCGATGTCTGGGAAGATAATCCTCGAGCGCTATCAAGTGTATCTCCCACAAAATTAAAATGACACGCTGAAGAACAAAGAGTAGCGAACACAAGAATCCGTTCTTATAAATGGAACACATTGCTCATGATGGCTCTCACTGATAAGGTGAGAGGGCCGTGTCTTACAGTCAGACAATTAAGAGACAAACCAGGCTTGACCTCCGTCTAGCTGCGGACCTTGTCGAGACCATTACAGCCCGTTCTCAATGAAGATAAGCCTGAAACACCAGTAAATAGGGAAGGTTGGGTTGTAGGCCTACCAGACTGCAGCCGATATTACAGTACCAATTTGTTATGCTGTTAATTCATTTTAGGAGTTTTGAACATCTTGGTCATCAGTTCCATATAGTTGGGTGTGTGTTGAATTGGATAACCTTACGTTATCGCCTGCTGTTGCAGGATCGAATCCTGGTGCAGTCAGCTGGCATTTGAGTGTGCGCAAATGCGAGGGAGCCGTGTCAGTAGATTTACTGGCACGTTAAAGATCCCCTTTGGGGCAAAATTCTGACACGCCGGCGATTCTAAAAGACGCAGTAGTTAAAAGGGACGTAAAACCAATAACAGTATTATTATTACTAGCGGACCCATGAGAGAACTCTCACATAATGGGTTGTGCGCGCCCCATGTGTACAGACTACCCACCCAGCTCTAGTGCTATGCGGGCTGTACGCGACACCGTTTTGCCAGGGGTTATCGTCTTGTTTATTTGTTTAAAAGCACTTTATAAACAAATATATTTCCGTTGACTTATCAAGAAATGCAAGATTTTTCCTGTACTATTGAGACGATTTGGAAGATATTAGTACAAACCACACCTTCTAACTCACTCTGGTTTGGAAGCTTGAGTTTTGTGAAACATACACCTTAGCTTTTTATATATAGTATATAGATTTTATGATAACCTGTGTTTATGTGATGACAGTACAGTAGTAGTGTGTGTAGCTGGTAGGTACCCAGGGACTTGAAATAAGGTACTTTCCCGGCATTTGCCAGAAGGAAGTACGAAAAAAAAAAACGGGAAAAAACCACACTCGTCTGTCAGCGTCGGGTAATTCAAACCTACGATCTCCGGACTTGCTACAGCTGCCCGCGAGATCGTGGTGCTCGATTTAACGAGCACGGCTACGCTAATTTGAGGCATTATACGTATTGCTGCTTCACTTCTCGGTCATATGATGAGAGTCTGCCTTGCACCCCTCTCATACGTTGGTTATTTAGTTATTGTTGTTTTAAGGGGTGGAACTACGAGGTCCATCTGCCCTTACCCCCATACAAATTAAGATGTTCTACATTAGGAGTATTCTTTTTAGTCGGCAAATCGTGTTGACTGACTGAAAAGCTTCTAATATTAGATTACTTAGGCAGCACTGAAAATTGGCTTCTAATATTTCAATTAGTAGTATTCAACACGTGGCCCGCCAATGAAGCTTCGCAATTCCCATATTCGTACTGCTTTTGAAATAGGAATAATTGATATGCACTTAATTACAGAAGTACACAAAATTAATTAATTAAAACGGATATTCCTGAAACGCAACCGTATTAGTTAAAAGTGAGTGAAATCAGTGAGGTGATCCCCAGAGATAAATAATAAATATAATGAAATTCGTTAGAAGTTGCTATTTTGAATTAAACCTATCTTCGGTTTGGTGACAAATGATTGGATTCTGTAAGTATACATTTACTAGTTTGAAAGTATTTCTTTCAACTCGTGTAATAATTTAAGCGTAAACTTAAACTTAACACTTACTGAATTAGCAAAATGGACAGCAGTTCACTGTGGTTAGCAAGAGTGGTAGTAGTCAGATGGGAGCGACACTTTATTTCCTCGTCCCTTTCCACTTTTCAGTTGTCATTCTGTTAGTGAAAAATGCCATTATATTTCGCATTTTTTTCTTCTCAGAAATAGTTTATTTCGCTATTAAAATATATTTATCGCAAATATTGCAATTTTAGATACTGTTACCATCCTATTCGCAAAGAAATTGCATTTTCTTTTCAATAAACAATATATCGCTTTTATCGCGACTGCCAAAATCTGTAGTCTCAAGTTATTATTATTATTATTATTACAAAAATCCCTCAGTATGCCTTACTTCGGAGGGAAAGTAATACCGGCGGGTCCATGTCATAGATTTATGGCACGTAAAAGAACCTATCACTGCATTTGGTAGTGTGTAGCAAAATTTTTAGGTTATATACACAACGATTCGACGTATTGCTGGCGTGGCTCCAAATCAATGAGAAAATGCAGGAATGGAGACTCGGTTGGTATGGACAAATTGTCCGTGCACCACAAAGTTCAGACATCGGCTCGGCCTACCATCTAACGGTCGATGGCCAGAGACAGCGTGGGAGACCAAAATTGCGGTGGCTGGACACTATTAACGCAGATTTACGATCAAGAAACTTGAACTCACGGGAAGCATTAGATCACAATGGCCTGCATTGATCCAAAAAGCGGACCCCGTTCCTACGGGATGACGCTAAGAAGAAGAAAAAGCTATTTGGCTAGTTAGGAACGCTCTATCAAGTTACAAAGTTCGCCGATAGGTGCTAGTGACAGTAGCATCTGGTAACCAAAGTTGGAACTACTTGAAATTGAATTTGTTGGGAGTCCTCAGGCGTTCAATCAAAAATACCCAGGTAATGGCCATTCGGCTGCAATTCATATAATAGTATTTTTAACGGCCTCCGTGGCTTAGGCGGCAGCACGCCGGCCTCTCACCGCTGGGTCCGTGGTTCAAATCCCGGTCACTCCATGTGAGTTCTGTGCTGGACAAAATGGAGGCAGACAGGTTTTTCTCCGGGTACTCCGATTTTCCCCGTCAAAATTTCATTCCAGCAACACTGATAGCTGAAAACAATGACATGAGAGAAGAAATACATGCAAGGATAGCAGCTGGAAATAGGAGTTACTATGCTTTAAGCAAAGTTTTTAAATCAAGAAGTCTTAGTAGAAATCTAAAGCTGACTGTATATCGTACGGTAGTGAGACCTGTGGTGATGTATGGTTCGGAGACTTGGGCCATGCCACAAGGTGATGAGGAATTGTTAAGGAGATGGGAAAGGAAAATACCTAGGAAAGTATATGGACCAGTAAAAGAGGGTGAATTCTGGCGAATCAGAAATAATATGGAGATAAGAGAGTTGTATGTTAAGCCAGATATAGTAGTGGAAATAATGAGTAGTAGACTGCGTTGGTTGGGACATGTAGAAAGTATGACAGAGAACAGGGTGGTAAGGAAGGTCTTCAATGGGAAGCCAGGAGGACGGAGTGTGAGGGGAAGACCTAGGACCAGATGGCTGGACAACGTAGAGGAGGATCTGAGAAGGATGGGAGTCAGAAGATGGAGAACCAAAGCAGTCAGTAGGGAAGAATGGGTAGAGATTGTCCGGGAGGCCAAGGCCCTACAAGGGCTGTAGCGCCAAGGAGTAAGTAAGTAAGTAACACTCTCCACTATCATTTCATTTCATCTGTCATTCATTTAATTCAGAGGAGTGCGACAGCCTTCGGCAGCCGGCATAGTTCATATCCTCGTCGCTAGTTGGGGGCTTCATTCATTCCATTCCTGACCCGGTCGGAGACTGGAAGCAGGCTGTGAATTATCATTTTCAGTATATCTAACGGTATAGCCAGCGTAAGCTTACAAGGCGCACGGACGGCAGGTCCCAGACGCAATTCAGAGATTGTTGGAAGAAATGAAATCGTAAAAACTATAGTGGGCGATGTATTAAAGATAGAGATATACTGTTGCGGACTTGTCATGCTGAACACTCATATTCTATAGATATTTTTAATGGTTTACCCAGCGTAGGCTTAAAAGGAGCATGGATGGCAGGTTTCTCTTCGACTTGATTCACTGAAATCGTTACTGATCGACTTCGTTTGGTTATAAATGAATGTTTTTCTACAGAAACCTTCCTCCTGAAATCCTTTACAGAATGGTGAATACCGCATCAAAATCCATCCAGTGATTCTTAATGTTACCCATTACATCCAAAAATCGTGGACTTTGATTTATACTATGTAGAGATAATTACAAAGATCGATACTTGCAGATAGACAACCTCCTCCTGACCCGTGGGCTGGATCCAGGTCTGCCTGTAGTGTATGTTGTAAACTGTTGGAAGAGCTAGAAACAGTCATTGATGGTGATGACAAGGTGTGCAGGATGCTATTGTTCTGATCCCTACTCAACTTCACCAACAGCAGTCTTAACTCTGACTCGCATGAGCGATCACATTGTAGAGTTTCTGCTATATATACGACCATTCACACTCCTGTGGCTACCAGCAAGTTGGCGGCCACTACCTTCTCTCTCCTGTTTCACAACTAAACACTTTACACAAGGAAGTTCCAATGTGAAACCTTTACGTCTGGCTTGCATTGGAGAGCTACTAGCCAAAGCAGGGCCAGACAGCAATGATGAGGCGGAAACTCAAGTTCATCTGGCTCTTGCTACACAATTCAATTAAACCTACAAAGTTTGATGAATTGAAACATTTGAGGCAGATGACTAAATAAGAAAACAAAACCCAGCCTAATATCCATAAAGAGAAAATAATTACTACTAGTTGAAACCCGTCAAAACATGACGGTCAATAGAAAAATATTTACTGAAGAATTTTCTTATATAGGCCTACTGTACATTCTTTGTACGATTATTTTTTGACTCTATTGAAACTATGAGGGCGTCAAAAGATTGCACTCTCAACATTGCAAAATACTGCTGGCCATGACTGAAAAATTGTTGGGGGAAAATTGAGGCCTATACGTTCAAGAGTTTCCCCTTGAGCTTTATTGATTGTGATAAAGTATGTCAAATGAATTGGAAAATATAGCCTCTTAAAAGAAAATGATAGTGTTTTATCGGATGGTGTTAAATCAAGTCGAAGGATTAGACCTCTCTGCCTAATTTTTAACTGCACCTAATATTTCCAAATCCAAGCAATATGGTTGCATTTAGGAGTCCTTTGGAAACGTTCAGATTTCTAAGCAGCATAACGGGCCAAGCGTTTGGAGTATGTAGCGGCCAGTCGTTAAGTTCCAAGGAATTCAAGAACTCTGATGAGTCTAATACAACTGGCCGCAAGCCATCGCTTATATTTTTGGAATATAACGAAGAAATGCGATGATGTGCAATTCCATACATTTTAAAACAATGTGGACCGTGTGCGTGTGGCACAGTAACATTGGCACCAAATGAAACGAAGCACATAGCATTGTACTGCCGATTAGTCTCTCTGAAATTCCTTGAGATATCATCTCCAGTGAAAAATAATTGTTAAACCCTGTCAAATATTTTATATTTATTCAGATTAATTTTACCATTACAACAGCAAAGGTCAAAGGAACCAAGTGTAGATTTCTCGCAAGAGAAATGCAGTGCAGAACAATGTTTACATTTGTTCGTCAAGGACCCTAAACTGTAACGGCATAGTATCTGGAATTGTTTCTGAAATGCCATATTTATATTGGATTTTAAAAGTGGCTTCGTATTTTTCTCCGATTTCCCACTTTTTTGCGGCTAATGTTCTATTTCGTCAAATGAGTTTATTTATAGCAGCATTTCTACCCAAATTAACATCATTTTAAATAACACTATAGTGGCCTGCATCAACGCAGCCGCCAAATATTAAATGGCAAATAATAACTTACTTCCATTGCCAAAAACAACTGCGTGGTTAGACCCATTGTTATGTACTCTAAACAAATAATCAATAAACAATAATATTCACATATACAATGAATACTTCCATTCTCAAGTTGGTTGCTGATGAGAATGCGATGAGACTGATCGCCAATAATAAAATCCTTGCAATTTTTGCAATTTGCTTGCAAACGCAACTCAGGATGACGATCTTCATTTTGAAATAAACAGAATGAAATTGCTGTAAATAATGAATTTCCATCACCTGTTGAAGGTACAATACTTTGCATTTCCATGACAGTAAATTATGCTAGGGAGCATAGAATCACTTCGCCACTACTGGAATGAGCATAGACTCACTTCGCCAGCCACAGTAATGGAGGGAGTTTTAGAATTATATGTTCAGTGCTTGTCAAAGATCGTATTAACACAGGGAAGCCCACTCTTAAGGCTACATTCTGAGCTATTGCCCCGGATTCCAGGTTCGATCCCCGCTCTGCCAAGAAATTTAATTCTGGTCTGAGGACTGGAACGGGGCGCACTCGTGAGGCAAAACTAAGAAGAGCAAAGTTTGATTCCCATATCAACAATCTTGGATTTGGTTTTCCGTGGTTTCCCACTTCTACTCCAGGCAAATACCGGGATAGTTCCTAACTTAAAGCCTCGGTCGTTAACTCCCCATTCCCCACATTAATTACAAATGCACACATCAACACAGCCATCACATTTACACAGGTTATCAGAGAAAAGTTTACACTCGCACACCAAAATAGACGGGGCTGAGTGACGACGATGTCTGAGTCCGTCAAATGAATTATGTTCGCCAATATGTTATCGCTGATGTATGTGTTTGAACTACTGGATATAAGTTCAGTGACTTTTAAATTAATATCATTGCATTGTTGCAGATTGGCAAATATTTTACATTCCAGCAGATCAATTTTACCATCACAACAGTAAAGGCCAAAGTAACCGCGCGTAGATTTTACGCAAGAGAAATACAATGTAGAACAATGTTTACATTTGATCGTCAAAGACCTTACACTGTACTGCATAACATCTGGAATTGTTTCTGAAATGGCCTATTTATAATGGATTTTAAATGTGGCTTCGTATTATTCGATAACACTATAGTGTCCTGCAATATCGGAGCCGCTAAATATTCTGTGTTAGGCAGTCAGCCCGAAGGCTGGTTGGATCCTCAAAAAGCACCGCCGTTACGTTATGTGAGTAGATACCCACAAAAACCCAAGGCAGCGCTATTTTGAGGCGTTCTAGGCAAGAAGAGGAGTGAGGTAGTTTGCCATTGCTTTCCTCACTGAGTCAGAACAGTAGTCCTAACCCTATGCGTAGAACCTTTCACAGCATTCACAGGCACTGACTGTGCCCCGAATGCCATTACTAAGCACCACCCATACCTCAGTAGCTTCCATATAATCACAGCCATGAGTGAGACTGAGACATCGGTGAAAAGCCACCTTTTACTCTAGCCTGTGCCAACTGACAAATGCAAATGTACTGTATTCATCAAGAGATGGCAAACATGGCAAAAAATACTTCCATTGCCGAAATCAACTGCGTAGTTAGATTCAGTACTCTAAACAAATAATCATTAAACAACTGTCTTATACAATGAAGTTCAACATGACCGTCCAGAGACTCTCATACTCAAGTTGGTTGGTGAGGAGAATGCGATGAGACTGATCGCTTAAAATAAATTCCTTATAATTGTTCCTGCCAGCGAAATGTTTGGCAATAGCTTGAAAACGCAGCGCAGAATGACGTTCTTCATTTTGATATAAACAGTACAAAACTGCTCTAAATAAGCTATTTCCATTACCTGTTATAGTTTATGGCAGTACATTTTGCAGGGGAACATAGAATAACTTCGCCAACTACTGGAATGAGCATAGGCATATACTCAATACTCACTTCGGCAGTCACCCTAATGGAGGCTGTTTTAGAATTCTATGTCTCGTGCATGTCAAAAATCGTATTAACACATGGAAGCCCACCCATTCTTGGCTATCGCCTCGGAGACCCGGGTTACATTTCCTGCTCTGCCAAGAAATTTAATTCTGGTCTGAGGGCAAAAAACGGGGCTCATTCAGTCTCTAGAGGTATAACTAAGAAGAGGAAGGTTTGATTCCCACCTCGACAATCTTAGATGTGGTTTTCCGTGGTTTCCCACTTCCACTCAAGGCAAATACCGGGATGGTTCCTAACTCAAGGCTTCGGCCGTCACCTTGCCATTTCCCACCTTAATTACAAATACACAAAGAAATGCTGCCATCACAATAATACGGGTTATCAGAAGAAATTTAACACTTACACACCAAAGTACATGGGGCTGAGTGACCACGATGTCGGAGCCCTTCAAACGAATTATGTTTGCCAAGTGTCTCTCATGGCGAAAGCAATTGTGGACACGCGCCAGGGTCTGGAAAACTACCTTTTCACTAATAATTTAAGAGTATATCGACGATGCATAATTATAACTTTTAGTCTAGGATGCTACCAACTTGACCACCGAAGCATTGGGAAGAAATTGCAATATTAAAGTACATAAAAAACATAGCCTACACACTCAACTGTCAGTTAATGTTCTTCAACGTTTCCCTTCTTAAAAATTCCCCTCTATAACTCTCCATCACTTGAAAACGCGCCATGTTTGGTGTTTTAAATATATCGATGCAATGGTGCTGCCATCTGTTGTTAGTTACTGGAACTATAGGGGCGACGTACTGCCATCCGTTGTCAGTTACTGCAACTGATGGCAGATATTAGCTCTTTTGACCACATGCTGTAATGCAATGGTAAAACGGAAATAAAACTTATTGAGAGGGAATGTAGGAATCTTTAACTGACATAAAACGTTACTAATACTCCTTGATAAAACAATATTTAACTATCACGTGAAAACTCGCCATCAAGGCCATGTCTTGTGTTGTAAATATATCGACGCAATCTGCTCTCAGTTACCAGAACTATATTGGCGAAGTACTGCCATCTGTTGTCAGTTACTGCAACTGATGGCAGATATTAGCTCTTTTGACCACATGCTGTAATGCAATGGTAAAACGGAAATAAAACTTATTGAGAGGGAATGTAGGAATCTTTAACTGACATAAAATGTTACTAATACTCCTTGATAAAACAATATTTAACTATCACGTGAAAACTCGCCATCAAGGCCATGTCTTGTGTTGTAAATATATCGACGCAATCTGCTCTCAGTTACCAGAACTATATTGGCGAAGTACTGCCATCTGTTGTCAGTTACTGGAACTGATTGCAGATATTCAAACGACGTATTGAAGACATGCTGTAATGCAATGATAAAACGGAAATAAAACGTGTTGAGAGAATGTGTAGAAATATGTATCTTTAACTGGCATAAAACCTTACTAATACTCCTTGATAAAACAATATTTCAGTGGTAAAAAAAAATACTGGCGAGAGCTGGGATCGAACCTGTGATCCTTGGGTCCACAGTCAATCGCCTTAACCAAATAGCCACTCGCGCACTCTCACTTACGGGCAGACGCAACCATTCACTATCTTCAAAAGCCGCTATCTGAAGACAATAATCCAATTCATTATCAATAAAATCGATATTGCACATTCATATATGTTCATACTGTGGTGTTTGAAGCCATATTTTCAGTGTTGCCTTAGTAAACAAGAGTTTAGTGCTTTTCAGTCGGTCAACACGAATGTACCCAAAAGAGATGGGTTATGCCCTAATCCTGAAATAAATTACATGAGATTAATAAAACACTAGGATGACCAGTTTCGATCGTCAAGCGATCATCATCAGATCCAATACACTTAGGCTATATTTTATAGCCTAAGTGTATTGGATCTGATGATGATCGCTTGACGATCGAAACTGGTCATCCTAGTGTTTTATTAATCTCATGTAATTTATTTCAGGATTAGGGCATAACCCATCTCTTTTGGGTACATTCGTGTTGACCGACTGAAAAGCACTAAACTCTTATGTTCATACTGTTATTATATTGTATTGTCAGAACTTGGTTAATGTATGTCTTCAATTACATGGAAGCTTATTAAATAACTTACATTTTAATGGACTTCTCACCGCCATTTTGTCATGAGCCCAGGCGGTACGTGCGCATGCGTGAGGGGAAAGAATTCTGCTATTTTCTATATTTAATTAAAAATATACCGTAATATATTTGTTTATTTTAGAGACACTCTGCAAATCTACAGGCCAAGAGCTTTCGTTAGAGTGCTCTACGAAGTAAATTGGTTCTGTCGTTCTCTCTATCTCGTGGTAACAAAAATCGCCTTAGTGTTTTAAATATATAGACTAGTTGAAACCCGTCAATACATGACGGCCAATAAGAAAATATTTACTGAAGAATTTTATTATATACGTTCTTTGTACAATTATTTTTTGGCACTGTTGAAACTTTAAGGGCGTCAAAAGATTGCACTCTAGACATTGCAACATACTGCTAGCCATGATTGAAAACTTTGATGAGGCAAATTGAGACCTATACGTTCCAGAGTTCCCCCTTGAGCTTTATTGATTGTGATAAAGTATGCCAAGCGAATCGGAAAATGTTGACTCTTAAAAGAAAATGATTGTTTTATCCGGTGGTGTTAAATCAAGTCGAAGGATTAGACCTTTATGCCTAATTTTAACTGCACTTACAGTGGGGGAAATATTTATTGCATCACCATTAATTACTTCGTAATTTTGTCTTTTACAGCTGTTTGCTTCAGGTTATACCAGTCTAATCGTTGTCAAACATTGTAGACACATTGTAGACACATTGTTGCCTTGATAGTTTGACTTCTTCTCACATTTCTTCGAACAATACACAACTCTTTGTTGTTGTCGTTTGTTTTTACAATGATGCCAGTGTTTATACAGTCATTTAGAGTTGAGACTTTGCAGTGAGAAGATGGGCAGGTCAGTTGAATTAACGCCAGAAAAGAAAGCTGCTCTAGTTGCTTATTCGTCTGTTGGTCTCAGCACCAGAGAGATAGCCTCTAAGACAGGTTTTAATTTCAAGGTTACCGAAAAAATACAGGGAGGAAGGAAATATTGATCGAGATAAAGGAAGAGGTCGAAGAAGGGCGTCTACTGCCAAACAGGACAGGATATTGAAAAGGCTTTCGCCCAAAGATCGTCACAAGTCATCAACTGAAATAAAGCGAGACTGGGAAGGAATGTGCGTCATCTCAGTAATCAATAGAACTGCAAGAAATAGACTACTGAAAGCTGGACTCAGCCCGTCGACCTAAAAAGAAGCCTTTATTGCCCAAGAAACTGCGACAACAGCGGCTAAAATGGGCAAAAGCACATGTGACATGGACACCAGAGACGTGGAACAGAGTAATCTTTTCAGAACAGTCCAAATTTAATCTGCATGACTCAGATGGAAAAGTGTTTGTGCATCGAAGAAAAGGCGAAGAATTTCTCCCATCATGTATAACACATACTGTCAAACATCCACAAGGACAGATGGTCTCGGGGGGGGGGGGGGGGGGGGGCATTTCTAATCACAGAGTAGTTCGTCTGAACTTCATAAATGGCACTGTCAACGCGGATGTCTACATAAGCATCCTTGAAAGGAAGCTTATGCCCACAATAAGAGACCAGTTTGGAGGTGTTTCCAGATGCATTTTTCAGGATGACTCCGCTCCTTGCTATAGAGCTTTGAAGGTGATTCCTATGATTAATAATTATACCAAGCATGAAGCTGATGCCATTCTTGGTTAATTATCACATATTTTTACAATTCAGGTAAAATCCTTCCTTCGACAAAATGGGGTTCAAGTGTTAGAGTGCCCTGGAAACAGCCCAGATCTCAATCCTATTGAGAACTGTTGGAAGGTTATGGGCAATGTTATCACCAAAAAGATGCCACGGAATAAACGGGAACTGTTGGAGGGCCTTGTTCGTGTGTGGTTTCATGAACTGAGTGAGAAGTACTGTAAAAAGTTAATTCTTTCAATGCCTTCACGATGCCAAGGGGTGATTAAGGCGCGCGGTGGAGAAACAAAATATTAAATGGCAACAGTGCATTCATATAAGGCAATTGTGTATAAACAAACACTAAAATTGATCAGTGTCATGTTACAACATTAATACGCAGGGTTTGTTTCAACATTAGAATTCATATTTCAGAAGGACAAACAGAATAGCTGACATATCCTCCTACACCCATTTTTCAAGAAAGTGTTAAATTATTTAAAAAAAACTTTTTATACAAACAAAAATAGAGAATAAAATAAAATTGACAAACATTACTGCGTATATTCATTTCTGATAGAAGTAGAGGGATTTCAGGCCAATTTAGGTCAGTTAGGCCTATTCAATTATTATTTTAAAAAATGTCAATTTTAGAAGGTGATGCAAAAAATATTTCCACACTGTATTTCCAAATCCAAGCATTTTCATGCATATTTCATATAATTAATATGGAATCAATTCGAAGGGTTAGATCTCTCCGCCTAATTTTAACTGCACTTATTATTTCCAAATTCAAGCAATTTTCGTACATATTTCTTATAATTAATATGTTAGCATTTAGATGCCCTTAGGAAACTTCAGATTTCTCAGGAGCTTATCTATGGGTCAATCGTTTGGAGTATGTGGAAGCAAATCACTTAATTCCAAGGAATTCAAGAATTCTGAGGAAATATATACAACTGGCCGCAGGAACCGTCGCTTATAATTTTTAAATATACATTAACGAAGTTCTCTCTTAAATTCCTTGAGATATCATTTCCAGTGATAAATTGTTGCAGTCTGTCAAATATTTTATATTTAGGAAGATTAATTTTGCCATTACAATACCAAAGGTCAAAGTAACCAGGCGTAGATTTCTCGCTATAGAAATACAGTGCAGAACAATGTTTACATTTGTTCGTCAAGGACCATACACCTGACGGCATAATTTCTGGAATTGTTTCTGAAATGGCATTTTTATATTAGATTTTAAAATTGGCTTCGTATTTTCTACGATTTCCCACATTTTTGTGGCTAATGTTCTTTTTTCGTCAATTGGGTATATTTATTGCAGCATTTCTCTCCAAATTAGCGTCATATTCAATAACACTATCCTCTTCAGTCCTGAGCTCAGTTCAGAACTTTGAAATATACTTTTCTGTGTTTAACTTATTGCAATTAGGTAAAATAATACATATTTATGAAAAAAAAATTCGAAATCACTGGGCTATTATGACATGTAGCATATATGCTACATCAGGACTTAATGACTACTCTCCTCCCACTACTTTGCAATGCTAAATTATTTTGTGATACACGATTACTAATGGTTTAATGCCTTGTAAAGTGACATAATTTTTTGTAATGTTTTCTATATTTATTTTGCATTATCTAAAGTCAAAATACAAATAATTAAGAAACTATGTTTAAAAATTTTTGACTAAAAAGTCAAAGCACTAAAGAAGTTATATTCAAAAGAACATAAAATTGAGAGTACAATCCACAATATCCAGTTATGACTCATGGAATGCTGAGAAACAGTCTCTTTTTTCCGTAAAGCGCATGTATATTTTGCATTTTTTGCACTGTACAAACGTGAATCCCTTTCAGCTCGGTAGTCTACAGCATGATCTACTTTTTTGCGTTCTGCTCATCATTTCTGGTAGATGCTAAGCATGGAACTTCCTGGATTGAACAGACGTCATAGGCGCTGGTATTCTGCGGTGCTTCAAATTTCGATTTCCATCGTCCTCATCACCATCATCAACATCATCAGGCACATCATTCGCTTCATCTTCATTGTTGAAGATGCTGTATTCAATCTCGGGTCATCTTCCCTCCCATCATCATCATCTCCAATCTCCAGCTCAATATCAGACACATCAGGATCGATAGAGTCAATCAGTTCCACAATGTCTGCATCATTCAAGGCTGAATGAATAAATAAATGGTGAAATTTAATGTTACCGTTTTCATTACATGATGAGAGAAATTAGGCTATGTGGTAAGAGAAAGTAGGCTATATAATATTTAAAGACCGCATATTTCTCAACATTTAAGCCACATGTGACTTCACCATTATCTACAGCACAGAAAAACATGCTAAAAATGAGGAAATCAGACATAAAATCATGTTGCAAGTATGAAATGTCAAGGTCATTGCCTGATGTAGAGTATATGCTACGTAATGCAAATCGTGATCGTGTGAGTATTTTAGTATACTACCGAAACTTACATTCAATAGCACATTAACTGTTGATCAATTGTAAGCAAATTTTTAACATTTACATTACTTTAATATACAAATACATATTAATTATCTGTATGTCTTGTTTCCATGGTTACCAGTCCGCCAACTTCAATATTCACAGAGGTGCTGCCACCTATCCGCTAGAGCGGGTAACAAAAAAATATAATGTGCGTGATGCGCGACCTATAGACTATATGCTACAGCCGGCAACCCGCAGTGAAGCCAGCGCTTGAGTCAGAAAAAAATAAAAACCGCATGTAGCATATATGCTACGTAAGGACAGAGGAGGCTATAGTGGCCTGCATCAACGTAGCCGCCAAATATTAAATGGCAAATAATACTTCCATTGCCAAAATCAACAGCGTGGTTAGACTCTTTGTTATGTACTCTAAACAAATCATCAATAAATAATAATATTCACGTATACAATGAAGTTCAGATACTTTCATTCTCAAGTTTGTTACTGATGAGAATGCGATGATACTGATCGCCAATAATAAAATCCTTATAATTATTCATGCCAGCAACAATTTTTGCAATTTGCTTGCAAACGCAGCTCAGGATAACGTCCTGCATTTTGGAATAAACAGTACGAAACTGCTCTAAATAAGCAATTTCCATCACCTGATGTAGGTACAATCCTTTGCATTTCCATGACAGTAAATTAAGCAAGGGAGCATACTTCGCCAACTACTGGAATGAGCATAGACTCTCTTCGACAGCCACCGTAATGGAGGGAGTTTAAGAGTTAGACTATATGCTCAGTGCTTGTCAAAAATAGTATTAACACAGGGAAGCCCAATCTTAAGGCTACATTCTGAGCTATCGCCCTGGATTCCAGGTTCGATCCCTGGTTTGCCAAGAAATTTACTTCTGGTCTGACGGCTGGAACGGGGCGCACTCTTGAGGCAAAACTCAGGAATGCAAGGTTAGATTCCTATCTCAACAAACTGGGATGTAGTTTTCCGTGGTTTGCCACGTCCACTGCAGGTAAATACCGGGATAGTTCGTAACTTAAAGCCTCGGTCGTCAATTCCCCATTCCCCACTTGAATTACAAATGCACACATCAGTACAGCCATCACAATAATACAGGTTATCAGAGAAAATTTTACACACACACACCAAAGTAGACGGGGCTGAGTGATTACGATGTCTGAGTCCATCAAATGAATTATATTCGTCAATTGTCTCTCATTGCGAAAGCGATTGTGGCCATCTTTTATTTAATAATTTAAAAGTATATGGCAATGTAAATCGTGGAGAATTCCTTACTGTACGGGAATAACGAAAGTAAAATACGTTAAGACAATGAATTACCAATAGCCAGAAAGAATAATTAGGAAATAAAAATACATGCCAGAGGTGAGACTCCTTCGACCATGCAAAATTCATTCCTGGGTCCGCAATGTTACCCCTGAGCCACCCAGTCAACAGACATCTAAACCAATATTAAGTTACTTAAACAACGCACGAATTCAAACGCCTGTTGAAGTTCTTCAATCCCCTCTTTTTAATTCTCAAAAGATCACACTACGATACGGTGAATCCTTTATCCGCCTTTTCTCTAGAACTGTAATTCTGGTCTGAGGGCTGGAACGGAGCGCACTCTTGAGGCAAAACTAAGAAGGGCAAGGTTCGATTCCCATCTCAACAATCTGGGATGTGGTTTTCCGCGGTTTGCCACTTCCACTGCAGGTAAATACCGGGATAGTTCCTAACTTAAAGCCTCGGTCGCCAATTTCCCATTCCCCACTTTAATTACAAATGCACACATCAGTAGCCTACTGCCATCACAATAACACAGGTTATCAGAGAAAATTTGACACACACACACACACCAAAGTAGACGGGGCTGAGTGACCACGATGTCTGAGTCCAACAAATGAATTATGTTCGTCAATTGTCTCTCATGGCGAAAGCGATTGTGGCCATCTTTTATTTAATAATTTAAAAGTATATGGGAACGTAAATCGTGGATAATTCCTTACGTTATGGGAATAATAAAAGTAAAATATGTTAAGACAATGTATTACCAATAGGCAGAAAGAATAATTGAGAAATAAAAATATATGTTGGAGGTGGGACTCGAACTGCTTCCATTGTGCGATGCATAAATTAAGAAATTTCAACGCTACCGTCTGAGCTACTGAATCACTGTTAGCCGAGTGCAATATTAAGTTACTTAAACAACATTCACTCTCAACAGTCCGTATAAGTTCTTCTACATTTCCCGTTTTTTATAATATTCTATTCCTGTTTATATCGTGGAAACTTCATAATCAATATTCCCCTCCTTTATTATAATTCTTATAAATAACTATTGCATTAAAACGCGGTGGACATCCGCCATGTCTGTCATTAACCAAGATGATTCTGCGCATGCGCTTGAGCCAATAATTTTGCAGTTTTGTTTATAAATTTAAAAATATGTGGTAACATATTTGTTTATTTTAAAGACACTCTGCAAATCTACAGGCCTACAGCTTTCGACAGATTGCTCTACGAAGTGAATCGGTTCTACCGTTCCCTCAATCTCGCGGTAACAAAAATCAGCTTAGTGTTTTAAATATATAGATATGAAACGAAATGCACACAATAACAAGTAGTTCTGTGAAGAACTATACAGCCTATTTTCATATATCCTACTTATGTTAACTGCCACTATGAACATACAAAATTTCAGTTTGATTGCTGTAATAGATTCGTAGATATTGAGAACCGACTAAATATTTCGTATGGTCGCCAAGTTGGATTTTATAAGTGTAGGTCCTAGAGTTATGTAATGTTACATGAAGATTATTGTGCACGTCTAGCATTCACATTTCAATCGCATGATTAGGACACAAGAAGTAACAAGGAGATTTTAAAATTTCGCACAGCTGCCATCTTGCGGTTATGGAAACAATTGAAATAAATTAGATGCCAGTGGATTAACATTCGTATAAGGATTTACTGTACCAAGTTTCACTGCACTAGGATGGTTAAATTGCGAGAAACGTCCATGTGAATATTTATAGCCCCTATGAACATAAAGAAATTCAGTTTGATTGCTATAATAGATTCTTAGATATTCAGAGCCGTCTAAATACTTCGGATGGTCGCCATGTAGGATTGTTAAATGCATAGGCCATAGAGGCATGTACCATTAAAGGAAAATTATTGCGTAGGTTCATTATTCAAACTTTCACTTCGATCGCATGATTAGGACACAAGAAATATAAACTTAATTTTAAAATTTTCACAGCCGCCATTTTGAGGTTATGTAAACAATTGAACTAAATTGGATACCAGTGCATTGCAATGTGTATAAACAATTCCTGTACCAGATTTCATTGCGTTTGGAACATTAAAACGCGAGAAAGGTCTATTAAATTTTTTAATTCGCTTGGCCACCATGTTCGTTTTGTAGTTAACCTGTTTTTGAAAGTCTTATAGATGAACTTCCAGTAGTGCCCTTTATCTCTGTACAAAATTTCAGGGTGATACCGCTAATAGTTTCAGAGATATAGAATGCCGGTGAAATATTTCGCACATCCGCCATCTTGTGGTTATGTAAACAATTGAACGAAGTTTGATGTCGGTGCATTACAATGTGTATAAACATATATTGTACCAAGTTTTATTGCGTTTGGTTGGTTAAATCGCGAGAAACGTCTATTTAAAAGTCGCAAATTCGCGTGGCCGCCATGTTGGTTTCGTAGTTACCAGTTTTTCAATAGTCACATAGGTGAACTTCTAGTAGTTCCCTTTATCACCGTAAAAAATTCCAGGGTGATATCGGGAATAGTTTCGGAGATATTGAATGCTGGTAAAATATTTCGCACAGCCGCCATGTTGGATTGGTGAGACGTAACAAAATTTGAAGGGCACGGTCGGGGTCGCCCGGAGTAGTGCTATGAACTTACCGAGTTTCATTGAAATCGCTCCAGCCTATAAAAGTTATTAGGGGACACACAGACACACGGACAAAAGGTGATCTCATAAACCTATTTTTTCAAAATTGAAAATAGGCTAAAAATATAGCCTACTTTTTTCTTTTATCGCTTATCCTTCCAGCTCAGCTTCGCCCACGGACTCGGCGAGGGATCATTCCTCTACCGTCGCAAGGATGGTGTCTGGGAGTTGAACACACTTTGTCTGTAGATACAACTGGGGATGTTGACAGGTCGATCGTCCAGGCGACCGATTACTTGGATCTAATTACGGAATAAATCAGTTTAGGGGCAGATGACCTCGTAGTTCCGCCCCTTTAAACCTCAATAACTAACTGAAGACCAGGGAAAGGATTTTGGAAGGAAGTCAGCCGTGGACATGTCGAAAGGAACTGTCTCGGCATTTGCCTGGTGGAAAAGGGAAACCACGAAAACCAATTTCAGGATGACTGAGGTGGGATTCCAACCCACGCTCTCCCGATGCCAGTGAGACAAGAACTAGTACGTTAGCACTTTCGGCCACCGTGGTTGGTAATGAAAAAATATGCCAATTAAATATAGAACTTAAAAATTGATTTCAATAAAGAAGAAATTAAAAGGATGAATATCACATAATACTCTCATGTAGCCTGCTCTCTCCTATAGAGTGGATGACACGATCAGCAGCTTCCGCGTCATCGGCTAATATGAGATTGGGCGTTTCGGGCAAACCGAGGTTTCATCGTAGACCAGCAAGATCCGTACACTCGGTTAAAATATGAACCACGCTAAATACGACTCCACAGCATTAAAGTGGGGGGTCTTCCCTTCTCATCAAATGCGTGTGAGTGGACCTTAATATGCATAAAATAACAGGGCTCCGCCACACACGAGTGAGACCCTTTATCGCTCTCAGTTTACTGAGACGTTGATCAGCTAGCCATTGAGTTTTCCTGAATGCGAGAACTTGGTGTCGTAACTGGGAATGAATAGCCACCACGGTTAGGACGCTTACCCACAATTTTGGTGCTTTGTTGCACCTTGTTCTATTGGATATTGCCAGCGCAAACTTAAATCTCTCTCGCTTTTTCCTGGTGGTTTTACAACAGAAAGAAAAGTATGAAGGGGATACAACCGTCTGAGTCTAATATTTTTTTTGCAAGGAGAAAGTTACCTTAGATCATTAATCGTAAATCGTGAACCAGAGATGTCTCATTGTAGCTGAGGCCTGCAAGGGTATAAGAAAACTTGTCAGTATCTGATAAAGTTATCAGTTGGTCAGCAAAGGTCCTTTATACGTATAAAACTCCCTGTATAAGTCACCATCTATTGTGAGCATTGATGCATGAGTTACAGATTATAATGTTTAAATGTTTTGCACGGCCACCATCTTGTAATTATATAGTTGATGACTTTGTGATTTAGGGCTTCAACATTTCCTATAAGATAAATTGTTTCTGATAAATTTAGTAGCGTTCCTATGATTAATTTCATTGGTATTTAATTTAGGCGTAAAGCACTTGAATGGCTGCCATTTTGTCTTCGTTAAGATTGCAAGGATATCGAATATAAGATTGAGGTGCCCTCTACTTGTGCTACCTCTGTACCAAATTTTTACCAATTTGGTTTCGTCATTTGGGAATTGGCTGAGAATACACACAGACATACGGATAGACGGACGGACATTTCGCTTTTAATTTTTTGCAAAATTCGAAAGTAGGCTAATAACTGGTGATACCCTTAACGTTCAGTTAAGTCGTGTTCATTAAATCGTGCACCACGGCCACGAGGGAAGCTGCAGCAGGTACAGAGATCGTAGGTTTGTACCCCAGCACTGACAGTGGCTATATTGAGCGTCATTCTTCCCTAAGGTTTTCCACACTCCCTCCAGGAAAATGCCGGGATAGTACCTTAATTCTAGTTGATGTTGTTGATTGATTTAGGGGCTTTGCGACACCGTGCTCATGTAGCCCCGTGTACATGTGTGTGTGGAATTTGTCGGATAACCTGTGCTATTGTGATGGCTGTATTAGTAGGTGTATTTTTAATTCAGATGAGGATTGGGAAGAAGGTGGCCGTGGCCTTATGTTAGGAACCATCCCGGCATTTGCCTGGTGTAGAAGTGGGAAACCATTGACAACCACTTCCAAGATAGCTGAGGTAGGAATGGAATCCTCCGCTTCTCAGTTTTGCCTCACGATGCTGAGTGTACCACGTTCCGACCTTCAGACCAGAATTAAATTTCTTGTCAGAGCCGGGAAACGAACCCGGGTCTCCGCGGTGACAAACAAGCATGCTAGCCACTACGCAATGAGGTGGACTTACTTCAAATCCAGGGACACCTACCTACCTCATCTTTGTCCATAATATTTACACACACTATCTACTACAGTTGGAACTACTCGGAACTTACATATATACAGGTAAACAAGAGTTTAGTGCTTTTCAGTCGGTCAACACGAATGTACCCAAACGAGATGGGTTATGCCCTAATCCTGAAATAAATTACATGAGATTAATAAAACACTAGGATGACCAGTTTCGATCGTCAAGCGATCATCATCAGATCCATTACACTTAGGCTACAAAATCTATGTTTGAAATACAGGTGAAAATATTTACAATATGTACAATTATTTAGTTGCAGTATTGGTACTGCAACTGCCAGTGTATGTTAAATGCAGTACATATGTTAGGTGAAATGCTAAATGGTGATAGCTATCCGTAGATTGTACTTTAGAGAGATTATATGGTTGTAAACTATGGTTAAACTATAAAATTTTAGGCTAACTACTTATCTGATTGTCTTCCGTACAACAGCTACTCGCAGTTTTCGTGCTCACTGGAACTCACTGTGCGGCGACTGAAAAGCACTAAACTCTTGTTTACTAAGGCAACACTGAAAATATGGCTTCAAACACCACAATATATACAGGTTATCAGTAGGGCTCGGATTTTTAGGTAAATAAATATTTCTTTTGTTCAGAAGGGCACAGTAAATACATATATTAAGCATTTTTTCTATAAATACATAAATTCCTGCTTTTCACTTATTAGCACATAAAAATACATAATATTTACATTTTTAAAATCAGTACCGGTATGCAAGATCCTTCAGTTTATTGCATTTTTGTTCTATGTTACTTCAGCGGGGAAGAAACCTGTGAGCTATCTAATCTTCATGCAGAGCGTATGCCAGCTTGCAACTGTGTTATTCTTAACATGTCGCCCCGTGCCACTCTCTGTGGAAGCCGAGGACTTCCTTGTCCACAGCCATATTGCACCACTTGCTAGACCTCCCCCTCCCCCGGCTACCTGGAACCAGTGTCACTCACATGCAGTTCATTTCTGGCACTGTGAAGTGTAAGGCAGTTCTACGATACCTAAAGGAAAAACAACTACAAGTTATCGTCTGTTGCAGAATTTAAAGATATTTTTACCTCTGATGGGGGCGTTCAGTTCTGCCAACCATGTGGGAAAGCAATCATGGCTGAACAGCGATCTCAAGTTACACATCACCTCAAGGGCAAGAAACATATTGCCGCAGTTTCACGCCTTCAGAATAAATGTTTCGCGATAATCGTCGAGGCATTTGTGATGGACAACCTGAAGATGTATCTCGTTGTGTATTGTAATGCTTCAGTAGTCAGTGAGACATAGAATAAATTGCATTCGTGAGTACTGCATATTATTTATATTCCCATTAATAAACTAAATTATAATTACATAATTTTACTTTTTTGTCACATATTTCAGGTATTTTTAATACATAAAAAATAAATATTTTCCTGATTTTTAGCACCTAGAAATCCGAGCCCTAGTTATCAGACACGTTCAACATGTACCCAACTACACCGGGCTGATGACAAAGATGTCACAAGTCCCTAAAATAAATTAACAACTACAACAACGTAAAACTGAAGTCGATATTTCGATGTATCTCTTTAATAACCAGAAACCCTGCTTCGGTGGTGTAGTGGATAGCATGCTGAACTTCTATGCCCAAGATCGCGGGGTACAAACCCGGCTGAAGTCATCAGATTTTTTAAGAGCGTTAAAATCCTTCAGTATGCCTTCCTTCGGAGAGGAAGTAAAGCTGGTGGGCCCATGTCATAGATTTATGGCATGTAAAAGAACCTTCTAATTAAACTTGTATAACCTAAAGCTAAATTTGCAGGCTCGATTTCGTTGAAACGCTCTATCAAAGTTCCAATGTTCTCCACTAGGTTTCAGTAACATCTGGTAGCGTAAGTTGGAACTACTCGGAACTTGTAGCTCACCCCATGGGTATCCGCATTGAAGCAGCTACAGCCTCTGGCGAGCCGAACCTGTCCTCAGACATTCTCGGCACTGAAGGCCATACGCTAAATAAATAAATAAATAAATAAATAAATAAATAAATAAATAAATAAATAAATAAATAAATAAACCAGAAACCTTGAGCTCATTGGGGGTGAAACTGCTGTGAAATTATGCAGACAGCCAGCATGTTGTAACAACTACTGTACTTCATGTGAACACTGAGACAGTCCAAGTGGTCGCCTTATTGAATGTACCAACTTAAGTAAGCTCGCACGATACAATTCCCCCGTGTTCTATGAAGCGAGCTTAATGCGACCGTGGTGGGCTACACACACGACCTCCAAGTGCGCATGGTGGCAGAGCAGAGCAGGGACAGGGGCAGAATTAGCGAGTGAACAGTTTCTCGAGTGCTCCCAGCTCTCCATCATCGATTGCATGACGCATTTGTAAAGCGTCCTCTTCAGATCCATACAATGCATAATTACAACCCGCTCTTCCCCTGTCCCCCATTCACTTCGGCTTCCCTTCTCTCCTCTACTCTCCTCATGTGCTTCGTACTTCACACGGGAACTTGCCAAGTTCAATTCAACTGTCAACCAAGTCCTCACAGCAATGAATCTAGAGCAGCATGGAAGGTTCTGTTCAGTTGTCTACATGCTGGGTCGGGGTAAACTAGTCCTGAGGGTCGGATGTGGTTCTATTCAATCAGCTCGGTATGTGATAGGTCAGCGATACGCCTACCTCTGTTACAATATGAACCCACCCAGATGGCACACGGGCTTATGAACTAAACTGTTGAAAGTTATTCTTTCAAAGACAACAATGAAAAGGTCATGTCTGAATGGAATTAAATTGAGTGAAATTGAAGTTATTTGTCAATAATATATCACTGAGGCTAATAAGCCCTTTTATATAGTCTTTACATAGACTCAATTGTAACAAAATGTAAACAAATCGTGAAAAGCATGCTTACACCCAAACTTTCTATAATATAGCGTTTAAGTGAAAATAAATCCCACCCACCCTCAGGGGCTCACATGTAGTGGGACGTGGGTTGGTTACCACGGGACCCCAGCTGAATCTAGCATTGCTTCCACTTACTTGTGCTCCTCTCCGTCTTTTTTCCTGTCGATCTCTCTTGGTCAACACTTGTTCTCTTCCGACACCGACGGTATTAGGGTATTCGAGGCCTACGGAGTCTCTTCCTTTCTCGCCTTAATTGGCCCTCCTCTCATCTTTCCTGATCCCTCATTCTTCGAGAGGTCATACCTATTGCGTTTCTTTCAGGTATCTCCTACCTTCTGCTCAAGGCCCCAAGGAGGCAGGGTGTGTGTAGCCTCACACAGTGGCGGCAGGCGGATACTTGTTCTGGGTGATATATTATTTTCATTAAGGGGGTTGGGGGTTAAAGACTCCTTGATATCAGAGAAAACTGTATTGAATTGCGCGGTAAAACGGATGTACCTCATTCATCAAGAATGCCGCATATCAGAGAACATCACATTGCCATCGGATTAAATGGATGATAAGTTAGTCTACATGAAAACCTTCACGAGAACAAAACACCGTAAGTTATATAAGAGGGCGAGAAGAACCTCGAGTGTAACAAGTACGCGCAAATTACATTGCAAGACATACAGTAGTATCGGCAGTTGACGGAGCTTCTCAAATGTCTCCGACGGCGCCTGGACTCCCTTGTTGCAATCAGCGGGCAACGACCAGCCGAGTTAACTGTTCTCATAGGACTTACTCGGTCTAGCATCTCTGCCATACCCTTCACTATTGAGATCTGGTCGATGCTTGGGCCTGGCAACGACCAAACGGATGGTAGGCTTGTCTTACTTTCTCAGACAGTTCACAGTAACTTGCCATAAGATTTCCTGAACTATTAAAGAACAAAATTATGAATTCCTTTACACATAAAATTAAACGTTCAGCTTTTATTACTAAAAATATTGTTACGGTGTTAATTGCTTTTCTTGAATTATTCTGGTCGTTGTGCAACACTGCAACCGTATTACCGGCCGCAACTGGCCCCACCACTTATGGTGCACCCTTGATAGTGCTACACCCTGAAGGGCTCACAGCTGGTGAGTTCGGGAGTTGGCAACTTAGAGGGATTTCTGAGTTGGGCCCGGTTCTTTTCCTCATTCCATTGCCTTTGAGACGGATTCTCTCCTCTTCCCCCTTTCCTATCTGCCTTTCATGGCTCTCCTTCTTTCTAAGCCCCTCAATCCTCGTTATTCTAGGGTTGAGGACACTTATTTCCCCTTTCTTTTGTTTCCCTTACTCTTCTTTTGTTGCCCTTTCCTTCTTCTACACACATCAAAAAAAGTTTTGCATCACCTCGGTTCCCAGATCTCCGGCATATAGACGTTGACTGTGTATATTGTATCCAAGATACAGTCCCTTTGACTGTTCATAGATGTCACTAAAACTGCTCAAAGATGTAAACAACCATGCATGAGCAGGGCCTATTAGACGGAGGGGGTACGACAGCCGATCAGTTCCAGTCATTCCACCAGGACGAAGGTACGCTGCTCATGTTGTCTGTAGTTCTACCATGCCTAGAAGGTCAATACCGCAGTTCGATCGCGTCCGCATTGTTACTTTGTGTCAAGAAGGGCTCTCAACAAGGGAAGTTTCCAGGCGTCTCAGAGTGAACCAAAGCGATGTTGTTCGGACATGGAGGAGGTACAGAGATACAGGAACTGTCGATGACAGGCCTCGCTCAGGCCACCCAAGGGCTACTACTGTAGTGGATGACCGCTACTTACGGATTGCCGCTCGGAGGAACCCTGACAGCAATGCCACCATGTTGAATAATGCGTTTCGTTCAGCCACAGGACGTCGTGTTTCAACTCAAACTGTGCGCAATAGGCTGCATGATGCGCAACTTCACTCCCGACGTCCATGGCGAGGTCCAGCTTTGCAACCCCGACACCATGCAGCGCGGTACAGATGGGCCCAACAACATGCTGAATGGACCCCACGGAATTGGCATCACGTTCTCTTCACCGATGAGTGTCGCATATGCCTTCAACCAGACAATCGTCGGAGACGTGTTTGGAGGCACCCTGGTCAGGCTGAACGTCTTAGACACACTGTCCAGCGAGTGCAGCAAGGTGGTGGTTCCCTGATGTTTTGGGGTGGCATTATGTGGGGCCGACGTACGCCACTGGTGGTCATGGAAGGCTCCGAAACGGCTTTACGATACCTGAATGACATCCTCCGACCCATAGTGCACCCATATCGGCAGAATATTGGAGAGGCATTTGTCTTCATGGACGACAATTCTCGACCTCATCGTGCACATCTTGTGAATGCGTTCCTTCAAGATAACGACATCGCTCGACTACAGTGGCCAGCATGTTCGCCAGCATGAACCCTATCGAACATGCCTGGGATATGTTGAAAAGGGCTGTTTATGGACGTCTTGACCCACCAACCACTCTGAGAGATTTACGCCGAATTGTCGTTGAGGAGTGGGACAATTTGGACCAACAGTGTCTTGATGAACTTGTGGATAGTATGCCACGGCGAATACAGGCATGCATCAATGCAAGAGGACGTGCTACTGGGTATTAGAGGTAGTGGTGTGTACTGCAATCTGGACCACAAATGCTGAAAGTCTAGCTGTATGATGGTACAACATGCAATGTGTGGGTCTCATGAGCAATAAAACGAGCTGAAATGTTGTTTGTGTTGATCTCTATTCCCTTTGTATTTAACGGTTCCGGAACTCTTGGAACCGAGGTGATGCAAAACTTTTTTTGATGTGTGTAGTTTGTAAGTCAGTAGTTAGTTTTACTTATAGATTTCATTTGATCACCTTTCATTTTCACTGTCACCCAAACCATTAAGTGCCGATAACCTAGATGTAAGGTCCTTCAAAACAACAATTATCATCATAATCATCATCATGTTTTGTGATAGCAATCTGTGCAATGGAGTTTGATTTACTGCCTCTCGCTCATATAAATCCAAAATGTTGGGTCACTATACTCACGTTTTAGATCCTATCTAAAACATTTACAACAATGGTGATGACAACAGTGATGGTTATGATCAACAACAAGGAGAAGATAGACAGTGACTTCCGACAAGCTCTTATAAAAGCTCCAAAGTGCTTACGGGCAGTTCATTTTGAGCATTTCCTTATTCGAAGCAGGTGACTGCCCTTGCCCTGCCCAGGGCAGTGTTATAATTGGACCAGATTTATGAAAGTAATACATCTGACACTCAACTCAACACGCCAAAGCCTCCCACATTAGTCCAGTTTCATCGGGATGAACGTTCAGATACAAAAGTGAGCGAATGAAATTAATTGTAAACTGCTATGGAAAAAGTTCAGCTCTTCTACTAAATAGGATATCCCCCCCTCCCATTTGGTTGTTTTAGGGGCAGATGATCTTGCTGTTCCACCCCTTAAAACCTCAATAACTAATTAACTAACTTGGTTGTTTCATTTTGGAGCCATCCACCTTTGGCGTAGTGGCTAGTTTTCTTGGCTGTCACCGCAGAGGTCCAGGTTCAATTCCTTGCTTTGCCAAGAAATTTAACTCTGGTTTGAGAACTGAAATGGAGTACACTCTGCCTCGTGAGATAGGAATGAGAAGAGTTGGGTTCGATTCCCACCACGGCCATCTTGCAATTGCCTTTTCATGGTTTCCCACTTCTACTCCAGGCAAATGACGGGATAGTATCTACATTAAGGCCACAACCACATCTTTCCCAACAATCACAATGACACAAGTTATCAGACAGATTCAACACACAACCACCGACAGCAGTGGCTAAGTTGGCTAAGGCGCTGCGTTAGGTCATGGGGCCAAGCTCTCTGCTTACTTGGTACAAGCGTCGGTTCGAGCCCCACCATCCTTGAAATGGTTTTCCGTGTTTTCCCATTTTCAACACCAGGCAAATGCTGGGACGGTACCTTCTGACAGGCCACGGCCGCTTCCTTCCACATCCTTGTTCATTTTCATTCACCTTCATCCATTCCATCTCTCAACCCGAGTAGAAAGACCTGCACTCGGCATCTCAGGAGGCCATACGATAACAAAAACAAACAACCAAGCACTGGGATTACCCTGTGTACTTACATATGTGACGAATTTCATAATCTGTGTGTTGGTAGTTATTTTAAGAGGGGCAGATGACCTCGTAGTTCCGCCCCTAAAAACAACAACTAACTAGTTATTTTAAGAGGGAACATACTAATCTTTCACAATTCAAATTTATAACTATTTTTTATCATTTTTTCAAAATTTGGACCTTGCTTTATGCTAATCTTCACCGTTTTCCTAACATCTTCCATGTTTATGTTTGGACTTTCTTTTTTTATGGTGGGTGCTATATCTACAGCCACAAAATGAAACTCACTCAAACCTTTGTGACTTTAATTAGTTTTTCTATGGAACGTTCAAGATAGTTTTGAGTTTGCTCAGAAAAAGAGAAATAATAACGCTTAGTTAATGAATAATGTGGAAATGATTGAGAATCATTTTGTAGCCGAAGGTTTATCACCCACTCTAAAAAAATGAAAAATGAGGTGGTGGGGAACAGATTCTTTCTTGAAATTAAAATAAAAAATAAAAAAATAAAGAACGCAGCATATTGGTTCTCAAATATTACACAAAACATAGTTATTATTGTTTTAAGTGGAGGAACTACGAGTTCATCTGCCCCTCTTAACACAGATTAAATTATGCCAATTTCGAATGTGAATTTGAATTTTGAGGTAGAAGCCAAAATATTAAACAAGACCTAAAAATAATAAAACATAAAAATAAATACAACTAGTAACTAAAATAATAAATAAAAATGTACGGAAAACAAAATAAATTCAATAACAAAACAACAACAAATTCTTTGAGTAAACGTACACAGGGAAATTTAGATTGCTGGTCCTAACCCACTCTCACTTATAAAGCGGATAACGAGATCAGCAGTCACCACGTCATCGGCTATTTTATTTTATTATTTTTCTTATTTTTAGCGTATGGCTTTTAGTGCCGGAAGTGTCCGAAAACATGTTCGGCTCGCCAGTTTGGTAGCTGCTTCGAGACGGACACCCAATGGGTGAGCTACAAGTAACGTTGGGGAGGAAAGTTGGAATGGAAGGTCGAGGAGTTGAAAGGTAGCGGCGGTGGCCTATAGTTAGGGACCAACCCCGGCATTTGCCTGGAAGGAAGATGGGAAACCACAGAAGACCATCTTCAAGGGGATTCGAACCTCCTCGCCTCCCGGATGTGAGCGACTGCCAGCAGTCATGCCGTAACGACCACGGCTAACTCACCCGGTATCGGCTAATATAAGAACATAAAACATAAAATTGATCAAAAATTTGCAGTACACTTCCTAGTGTAGCGGCTAACATTCTTGGCTGTCGCACTTGAGGTCCGTGCTCGATTCCTGGCTTTGCTAAAAAATTAAATGCTGGTATGAGAGCTGGAACGGGGTCCACTCAGCCTCGTGAGGTAAAACTGAGAAGAAGTAGGTTTTATTTCACCTCAGCCATCTTGGAAGTAATTCTCCGTTATTTCGTCATTTCTACTCCAGTCAAATAGTGGGATGGTTTCTAACTTAAGGCCACGGCTGCCTCCTTCCCAAATTCTATACATAGTCTACGCACACACAAGTATGCGGGGCTGAATGACCACGACGTCGCAAAGCCATTAAATGAATTGACAACAGCAATTAGCAATGCCACAGCTAACAGTGATTATTATCAAAATGACTGAAAATACTCTCTGGATTCTTATTGAAATTTACAAATAGTTTAGGAAATATTTATTATCATAATTTCGCGACGTTTGTCTCTGTCCGGATATGTTGGTTGGTTGGTTGGTTCCTCAGTTTAGGGGCTGTGACAACGTGGTCATGTAGCCCCGTGTACTTTGGGTGTGTGTAGAATCTGTCTGATAACCGGTGTTAATTGTGATGCCTGTATTAGTGTGTGTATCTGTTTTCAATTCAAGTAAGGACTGCAGACATTTTTTTTTCAAGTAGGTCCTACTTTTGCCGCCAAACGCCACCGTCATCGACTACTAGTTCAGAATCTGGGTAGCAGACGCCACTGCAGTCGGCTCCAGGCGACGAACGTCGGAACCTAAGAACGTTTGTCAAATGTTTAACCTCACCTAATTTAGCTTCACACAGGTGAAATTAGTGGAAGGTTCTTTAACATGCCATAAATCTATGACATGGGACCGCCGGCTTTAATTCCCCTCCGAAGGAAGGCACACTGAGGGATTTTTAACGCTCTTAAAATGCGACGACTTCGGCCGGGTTTGAACCCGCGATCTTGGGCATAGCAGCTCAGCATTGTCCCGATATGTATACAGCCTATCTATATCTAACCCTATTAATCCTGTTTCCAACAGGGTGGGGAGGAGATGCGATGGTTGATGATTTCTGCGGCCGGATGCCCTTCCTGACTCCAACCTCATGAGATGAGTTAATGAGAGATGAAATGAATGAAGATGAATGAATGTTTAATTTCAAGTAGTTCCAACTTTGGCTACTAGACGTCACTGTCAAAGTTGTAATTGATAGAGCGTTTCTAAACCAAATAACCTACAAATTTAGCTACACACTACCAATTGTAGTGGTAGGTTCTTTTTCTTGCCATAAACCTACGACATGGGCCCACCGGCTTTACTTACCCTCCGAAGGAAGGCATAGTAGAGGATTTTAGCGCTTTTAAAAATCCGACGACTTCGGCCGGGTTTAGTTAGTTATTGTTGTTTTAAGGGGCGGAACTACGAGGTCATATGCCCCTACCGGGTTTGAACCCACGATCCTGGGCATATTAGTTCAGCATGCTACCGACTACGCCACCGAAGTCGACATATGTACACAGTACACTGCTTTAATTTTTCATAAGAATTACACATTAAGGAGGATATACTGCTAACTGTCGTAGAGGCCTATTTCATTTAGATAACAATTCAACATCCACACACGTCAGGAATATTCAACCCTTGACTTTACCCCCAGCAACCTCTTCTACATACAGCACCACTCGTTAAAATGTGACATGAATTCATATTAACAGCTTTTAAAACTCCCATTGAATTCGAAGTTATTCTCACCGAGTATGTGATTTAGGCACATTTTGAAGAAGCATTCATCTCATTGGACAAAGGAGCGCACTCGAATCGAGTCAAGAGGAAGTACTGTATGTTTCATGTAGCTCTCAAGGGTGTCATTGAGTCGCGGTGATTTAGCCGGCACAATATCATTTGAATTCATAAGGTGAAGTGACTCGAGTTGGCGGTTACATCGTACCACTGTTGCAAGCGACATCAAAGTCTTGACATTCTCCAACCATTGTAAAGACTTGTTTTATCACTATGTTTTACTACTTCTGGATTGAATATAAATTACCTTCAACAAAAATAAAATACATGTTTTTTATAGATGCAAGTTAACTAACAAAACACTGTTCTACAAGAGAATTTCATGTATTCTCTCATTTCCCGAGCGACTACAGGAGTAGGAAGCCAGTTGTAGGGGGAAACAACGCTAGCTGATGTAATGGCTTTTATTATTGGATTGTCGTCGGCGATGTAGCGAATTCAAATTGCATGAATTGAGATCATGGCGTCGCTATACTGTTGAATGACTCACACTTCCTCAGGAAGCAACATGTTTAATCGCAACGGTAACAAAGGATGCATTCAGTCAGTCGCGTACGATCTAGTTCTAGAGGTTCCGCTACTCGATACAAGAGAGTCGCTCCAAGTCGCGGAAGTACACTCAGTCGAACTTTCGTGGGAAGTTTCCTTTATAAGCTATTCTTTCGAAGAGACATGCAAATAGCCATGTCTACCCAAAATGATCCGTATTGAGAAAGTTTAACGGATTACGAAAAAATAATACCGTTAGTCAATAAAAAATAATACAATGTACCGGTTTCGGTCACATTATGACAACCGTCAGCAAAATGTAATTAATAGGAAATGAAGTTGTAAGTCTGATACCAAAATTTATAAAAAAAAAAGAGCTTACTGTATATTGTGCCCTTATGCAAATCACTATCCAGCTGCTCAGTCTTATCTCTTTGGGGGCATAGAACGTCCTCCCACTGAGTGATTCACACATTATAGGATCAAGCTTAGGATAACACATCATTGAAATGAAATTCAAAATCCTACGAATAAAACTATTTAATTCACAAAATTTGGCGCTACAATACAAAAAAAAAACTGATATCAACATCACACTTGTTCTAATGAACAAGGAATAATACAAAAAATCAATAATTTAGGTTCCATTGAACCCCCAAAACAAATCTCAAATCTAGTTTCACTTCCATTTAGCAACATTAAAACTTTCACAAAAACGAGCTCTAAAGGTCTCGGCTAATTTTATTACATAATTCTATGTTTAAGAAACATATTAAATATTCCAAATTTGAATATATTAAAAAGAAATTTGAGTTAATTACCATTCAATGGTATCAACAATTACCATTTATTTGGGTACCACATGACATTCGTAACATACCATCCCTCTCTTCAACACTACCAAAAAAATGCATTTGTCTTCGGAAATCTCATGTACCACAAGCGTTAAAGACTACTGATTTAATCAATTCGAAATAGACTCCCAGCTAATTCGATATCCTCAACAATATCTTGGGAACAAATACATTTATCATGCAACAATGCGCAGGGATTTTCATTATTGTCTTAATTGACAATTTCTAATTATTCATGAAGTGCGGATCTATAATACAACGGCAAGGATAAATGATCAATATAAAACAAGGTACAGGTTACCGTTCCATTAAAAGGTTTATTACTTCACAGTGCAGACATGGTCTGTCTCTGTCTTGACCTACCCTAACCAACCTCCATTAAGAAAACGCCGAGACATTACGGTTTAATTTATGACTTGGGGGAGAAGTCAATGCTCCCTCCTTCTTCAACTGGACTTTAAACACCGCTTTCAAACAAGCGTGAACAGAACTTGGAAAGGCTACACATCACATTAATACAACAACATTATTCTGAGGTTCCAAGGACCTCTTACTATAGCTCAGGTGTGATTATAATTTCGGAGTTTTAACACTGGGAAGTAAGAATTCAAAACCAATCATAATTAAGGGGCTTCCGACGTAAGAGCCATCTGGTTCGATTCTCTGGCCTGCCTCTAGGACAATTCCATTCTTGAGGTCTTAGGGCTAATTCCATAGAGCGAGGGTATTTCACCACTCCTCCTAACAATAATAAAAGCAACCGGGAAAAGGTATTCGCACTCAATTCCATGCTTGACAGCAATATATAGCACCCCTTTTAAAAGTTTGTCACAGCAAACACATACACAATCAATTACTTCACAAAGCTGGTCTCCACAATTATAATTCCTGGCATTATCTTCACTGCAATTTTTAGCGTGACCATTTATTATTTAGCGCTCAAAGGCGACAATCAATACATTCGTGATGCCTTCCAAAGTTTAATAATTATTTTCAACGTAATTCATTTTATCTTCGTCCACAATTAACAGATTTGCCTTTTATTAAGTCTCGACTTTTCATTTCCAAGAACACAACTGGTTCTATAATTATTATTATTTCTTTAGCACACCACGGCTCATACTTGAATTATTACTTCAACAATTAATTTATTCATTACATTATTCTTATTATTTTTAGCACACTACGGCTCATATTTGAATATTATTTTTATAACTTTTATGTTACATTTTCCTTTTTATTATTATACTGTTTGCCTTTTAAATAACATTATTCCATTTATATTTACAAGTATTCCACTGAATACGATTTCATTTGATTAACAAAGCATTTTAGCAATTTTCATATAAGATTCCGCACTTATTATTTTCACACAGTTCTATATCCCTGAATTTCAATACTGGAGAATACTTTCAGCGTGGTCATCATTTCTACATGAGATTTCCGAATCCAAAACACATAATAAATTTGGGTGTTACTTACATGGTTTATCCGGCCCCAATGTCCGAATTCCAGTGGAACGACATCCGGCCCACATCAAATTTCTTACTTCAGCTTTATGATACACACACATATACTTATTAATTTGCCCTCTGAAGTACACATTTTTAAATTTATATGAGGGTTTTCAAACATTTTCACTACACTAAAAAAAGATTATAACTTCACTTAATATTATATTTACACACACAGAATTTCACTTTTTGGGTAACAGACACACGTGAATTCTTTCTTCACCAAATCCCAGGGGTGAAAATTTCGACGTTGCCTTCTACCTTCTACTCTGAAGTTGACAGTCTCGTACGAAAATGAAACCTCCTTGGATAAAAATTCCCTCATAATTCTGGTGTTTAATGTATCGGCATTTCCAATACTGCACGATAAAGTAGTCTTTTCCGGTTCGCAATTGTCTATCTGTGAAAACGGTATATTTTTACGCTGACCCCTGAAGTCGCGATTCTGCACTTCTACAATTGTTTATATGATATTATGCGTCGAAACTCAATTCGGACGGCTATTGCCTTATCTCTGTGGAGTATTTCTATGAAGCTCCACGTGGCTACGGATATCTCTTTGTGGATTCCTAATTCTATCGCCACTGTGTTACCCTAATCTCCTCAATCAGGAAAATTAGGTATTAGCTAAATGTTTTACCCGACCGTGGTATACTTAACGCACTGGGAAAACGTCTTTAGAGTATCTACTCTTTGCTGATGTCTCGTATACTTTTGAGATACTATGTTCTCACTTCGAATACTAGTGTCAGGGCTTCAAGTACCCTCGCCGGCTACCGTATATGTTCACACACTGCTTATAGCTTGGCCTATCAACGTAGACTATTATACTTTTTCGAAGTTCTAAATTGTACTTTTCCTTTGAAAAGAACTTCAACGATTTAGAGCGCGTCGACACTGAATAAAGCTGGACAGAACTTCGACTTAGAGTACTTCCGCGTCGTGATACAGGTTTGAGTCCTCTTGTGCTGACAGGCAGCACGACCAATACGAGGTCTGTTGATTTACTGCATTTACTGTTGGTACTTGTCGAACAGTATAACTTCCCCTGAAGTTCGTTGTATGCTGAATTATGGTTGATCCATCGTGCAGCGCCTCTGCGCTCAAGGAGACTGAATGCGATGTGATGTAGCCTGACGTCCCCCTGGGCTGTCGGAAACTGCATGCGATGTGTAGCAGCACCTCCGTACGAGGTCTGTTGTAAACTGCATGCTCTTGCTTGGGCTACAGGCCCTTTTATCTGATTCTGGCAAAAATAAATAATTTTCTCTTCTTCCTCACCACCAATTTCCAAAATAATTGTCGTACGATGTTAAAAGAAATATCTCTGGAAAGCTGAGGTTTTAAACGTCTTAATGGCATCTAAGTTTCCAGGAATCGATCGTACAAATCTTTAATATTAATTTAAATGTTCTCTTCAGATGTGTGGGTAGTTTATTCTTGTTGTCTCCCACTGGTTCGGGAATTCACCGACTACGTAATGATGAGTTTGCATTTCTTTTCTGCATAACTTCTATGAACTTTATCCACTCTAAAATATCTCATTCCCTGGATAATCATCACTGGTGGAGTCCTTTCCTTACTTTAATATCTGCAAATGGCTTAATTTCAATTATTTCTCTTATTTCCAGGCCCCTCCTCTCATGCGATGCTGCCATTTTATTGATGACTCGGGGCTATTTCCGAAACTTCATTCTCACTCGTACATGATCTAATTTTATCGCGTAACCGGGCAGCTGTGGCCTAGTAATCCCTGGTTGCACAACTTGGCTCTGCCTCACGCAATCTTATGCAGTATTTGCTTCTCAACTCTTATAATTCCCTTCTAAAGCCTTCTTTTCTTCGAAATACAAGGATATGAGTTCGATACTGAACCTCTCCCATGGGTTCAATATTCAAAACTATATCTAAAAATGTTACATACCTAAATATTAAAAATGTTCTAAAAATACTAAAATCTGTTACAATATTGATTAATGTGGAAAAATATATTTCTTGGAAACAGCTCGACGTGGGAATTACCAATGTTGTGGACACGATGTATTGATACAGTGAAAGGTTTGACATTTGAGGTTGGGATGACTTATGTTATGTTCATATTATGTTAACGTGAAAATAGCTTTATGATCACGTTGCTGTGAAATTTGTAATGAAAATAAATTAGTTTATTAGATGTTAGTCTACTCTGTTTTAAAGAGAGTTGAATATTTAAAACTTTGCTCCAATTAGCTACATGCGTAAGTTTTGAACGATTGTGTGATTTCAACACGTTAATCACATAAATTATTAATAATATTCTATTGGATTTTTGCCATGTTAAAATTAGCCTAATTGATATATAACATACTAGATGTTTTGCTAGGAACCGTGCCTGTGTTGTCACTAGAATAATGAGATCTAATCTAATAAGGAGTGACAATGAGGTTATAAATGAAGGAAAGTTCCCCTGTTCATCACCAGATGGTTAGTTATTGTTGTTTTAAGGGGAGGAACAGCGAGGTCATCTGCCCCCGTCACTAGATGGCTAACTAGCTGTCAGTCGGCCAACACAAAATAATTCCAATCACACGTAATTTATTTCAGGTTATTTTTCACATATTCCAGTAATTGGAATTATCTCATTTTTTTTTCAAATATTCCAGTAATTGGAAATATTTTAATTTTTTTTTCAAATATTCCAGTAATTGGAATTATTTCAAGTTTTTTTCAAATATTCCAGTAATTGGAATTATTTCAAGTTATTTTTCAAATATTCCAGTAATTGGAATTATTTCAAGTTTTTTTCAAATATTCCAGTAATTGGAATTATTTCAATTTTTTTTCAAATATTCCAGTAATTGGAATTATTTCAAGTTATTTTTCAAATATTCCAGTAGTTGGAATTATTTCAATTTTTTTCAAATATTCCAGTAATTGGAATTATTTCAAGTTATTTTTCAAATATTCCAGTAATTGGAATTATAACAAGTTATTTTTCAAATATTCCAGTAATTGGAATTATTTCAAGTTTTTTTCAAATATTCCAGTAATTGGAATTATTTCAAGTTTTTTTTTCAAGTATTCCAGTAATTGGAATTATTTCAAGTTATTTTTCAAATATCCCAGTAATTGGAATTATTTCAAGTTATTTTTCAAATATTTCAGTAATTGGAATTATTCCAGGTTATTTTTCATATATTCCGGTAATTGGAGTTATTTTGCTGAAATATTATACATATAGCTTGTGATATTAATTATTATATATGAATTGCAGCCAATGGCCATAGATGGGTATTTTTATTGAACGCCTGAGGGCTCCCAACATGCTAAATTTGAAGTATTTCTAACGTAGACTACCAGATGCTACTGTCACTAACACCTAGCGGTGAACGTTGGAACTTAATGGAGCATAACTAGTCACTTGCTACACACTATTGTAGGTTCTTTTATGTGCCATAAATCTATGACATGGGCCCGCTGGCTTTATTGCCCTCTGAAGGAAGGCATTCTGAAGAATTTTAACGCTCTTAAAAATCCGATGACTTCGGCTGGGCTTGAACCCACGATCTTGGGCACAGTAGTTCAGCATGCTACTGATTATGCCACTGAAGCCGCTTTGTGACATTAATCACATGTAATTTATTACAGGTTATTTTTCTCTTATTCCAGTGATTATATTAATGTTTGTGTTGACCGACTGAAAGCTAAAATATAAATTGTTAGTAAGGCAACATCCGTAACGACCACGGCTAATTCACCCGGTTGCTACTTGTACTGTGACCTGAGGACGTGCCATTAAAGGCTCTAAAACATTCATGCCAGTACGCGTAGGATGTATGAATCAGTTGGAGGAGTGTGAATACCCCCATCACCCTCCTTTCTCCTCTTGCGGTTGGCGGAACATTCCCCATTTATCGAGTTTATAACTCAATTTTCCAAGCGATTATTGCTGTGGTATTCATTCAACGTTCTCCCTAGCTCGTGGGGAATCGATCCAAGAGCTAACAAAAGCTCTCTCTCTAAAGCTATATAAGAAACCTTACCAACAACTCGACAACGAAGGAAATTTAATACACTCTTTGATGTATAAAGGTAGTTCGTTAAGATGCATGTTTGCACTAGACATAAATAGAGAGCAGTTTCCTCACCATCCATATTTTGAGGAATAAACTACCGCAGTGTTTAATTAGAAGTTTCTGTATTTTAATAACCACTGCTAATTAACCTAGGTAGAAGTCAAGTTTCCATGTTATTTTATCCGGATGAAATCTCAAGGAACCCATATTTTTACTGGGTTTCCTTGCGAGATTTGAGAATTTGATAACAAGTTATAAGTGAATGTTCTGTACGTATTCCTTTTTTAATATGGATATGTTTTTGGTGGGAGTGACGGTCTACCTTCGCGGGTGCGCGCAGATACAACCCGTGTCTCATGGCTGCCTCTGCCAGGCGAGATGCAGTTGCACAGTATAATACACACATCAAAAAAAGTTTTGCATCACCTCGGTTCCCAGATCTCCGGCATATAGACGTTGACTGTGTATATTGTATCCAAGATACAGTCCCTTTGACTGTTCATAGATGTCACTAAAACTGCTCAAAGATGTAAACAACCATGCATGAGCAGGGCCTATTAGACGGAGGGGGTACGACAGCCGATCAGTTCCAGTCATTCCACCAGGACGAAGGTACGCTGCTCATGTTGTCTGTAGTTCTACCATGCCTAGAAGGTCAATACCGCAGTTCGATCGCGTCCGCATTGTTACTTTGTGTCAAGAAGGGCTCTCAACAAGGGAAGTTTCCAGGCGTCTCAGAGTGAACCAAAGCGATGTTGTTCGGACATGGAGGAGGTACAGAGATACAGGAACTGTCGATGACAGGCCTCGCTCAGGCCGCCCAAGGGCTACTACTGTAGTGGATGACCGCTACTTACGGATTGCCGCTCGGAGGAACCCTGACAGCAATGCCACCATGTTGAATAATGCGTTTCGTTCAGCCACAGGACGTCGTGTTTTAACTCAAACTGTGCGCAATAGGCTGCATGATGCGCAACTTCACTCCCGACGTCCATGGCGAGGTCCAGCTTTGCAACCCCGACACCATGCAGCGCAGTACAGATGGGCCCAACAACATGCTGAATGGACCCCACGGAATTGGCATCACGTTCTCTTCACCGATGAGTGTCGCATATGCCTTCAACCAGACAATCGTCGGAGACGTGTTTGGAGGCACCCTGGTCAGGCTGAACGTCTTAGACACACTGTCCAGCGAGTGCAGCAAGGTGGTGGTTCCCTGATGTTTTGGGGTGGCATTATGTGGGGCCGACGTACGCCACTGGTGGTCATGGAAGGCTCCGAAACGGCTTTACGATACCTGAATGACATCCTCCGACCCATAGTGCAACCATATCGGCAGAATATTGGAGAGGCATTTGTCTTCATGGACGACAATTCTCGACCTCATCGTGCACATCTTGTGAATGCGTTCCTTCAAGATAACGACATCGCTCGACTACAGTGGCCAGCATGTTCGCCAGACATGAACCCTATCGAACATGCCTGGGATATGTTGAAAAGGGCTGTTTATGGACGTCTTGACCCACCAACCACTCTGAGAGATTTACGCCGAATTGTCGTTGAGGAGTGGGACAATTTGGACCAACAGTGTCTTGATGAACTTGTGGATAGTATGCCACGACGAATACAGGCATGCATCAATGCAAGAGGACGTGCTACTGGGTATTAGAGGTAGTGGTGTGTACTGCAATCTGGACCACAAATGCTGAAAGTCTAGCTGTATGATGGTACAACATGCAATGTGTGGGTCTCATGAGCAATAAAACGAGCTGAAATGTTGTTTGTGTTGATCTCTATTCCCTTTGTATTTAACGGTTCCGGAACTCTTGGAACCGAGGTGATGCAAAACTTTTTTTGATGTGTGTATAAACTGATGACTGTATTAGTGTGTGTTATCTGTTTTTAATTCAAGTAAGGACTGTAGACATTCAATTTTCCAGTAGTTCCTACTTTTGATACCAAACTCCACCGTCACGACAACTAGTTCTGAACTTGGTTACTAGATGCCACCAAGTCGGCTCCTGGCGACGAACGTTGGAACCCAAGAGCGTGGATGACCTTGTATTTTCTTTCCACGGAAACATTATGTTTTAGGCAATGAAAGGTACAGTACATGTCATTGGAAATATGAAACTCCCTGAAAGTTGCATTGTCTAAGCCCCACCATCTGTCGAAGGGCCACCTTTGAGTTTTCCGAGGGCCAAACGTCAGTTACAGAATTAAAAATAAGAGCTTGTGGAGGGAGATAATAGTCACTTGTCACTCTCTCTCCGTCTGGATTAGGAGCTTCTCATAGACTTATTTATTGACGGTTACCAACCTTGAGGACTCTTTAAATTTATTTTTTCCTGGAATAGGCTTCCATTAACCGGTTTATATAATAACGCATTCAAGTTCTGTACAATTAACAATTCGTGTGTTCTCAGGTATCAACTAATGTTTTTTCTGGATTTTTGACCCCGGACCTGGAAAACGTTGCCTCTCCATAGAAAATTTCTCAAATTGCCGATAATCACGAAGAAATAGAAAGGAGAAAATCAATCTTAAGCATCCTCACCTTAGGATGAAGTGAGACAGATGAAGACTTTTCAAAGCCCCCTCATATTTAGGCACACAGCGCGTGCGAGAAATGTACTGTTTTGAGAACATGTACTTCAGGAGCATCTTTTTCAGCTCATATTTTTGTCATTATGATATTTTTGGTATTTGCTAATCTTTACATTGAACAAGGAATGAAGGAAATTGGAAAAAAATAAAAATAAAGTGGGAGTGAAAATTTAAGGAGAAATAATTTCAACTCTGAGATTTGCTGATGACATCGTCATCTTGGCCGACACGCCTGAGGATTTGAAAGAGTATTTGAATGATATGGACTCCGTCTTGAGGAAAGAATTCATGATGAACATTAATAAATGTAAAACAAAAATATTGGAATGCAGCCGAAATAAATCAGAAACCCCTATGGACATCAAATTGGCAGGTGAAAAGCTGAAGGAAGTTACTTAGGAAGCAAAATAACCAGTGATGCACGAAGCAAAGAGGATATAAAAAGAAGGTTGGCTCAGGCAAGGAAAGCATTTCTAAAGAAAAGGAATCTGTTGACATCGAATATAGATTTAGGTATTAGGGAGTAATTTTTGAAAGCCTTTGTCTGGAGCGTGGCACTCTATGGAAGTGAAACTTGGACTATTGGTGCAGCAGAAAAGAAGAAAATTGAGGCGTTTGAAATGTTTCTGAGATGTTTCTGGCGACTGCTAATGAAGAGAAGAGATAGGTTGGTAGGACACATACTAAGACACCCAGGAATAGCAAGCTTAGTTATGGAAGGAAGGGTCGAGGACAAGAACTGTAGGGGTAGACCAAGGTTAGAATATGTTAAACAGATTGCCTCGGAGGTAGGGTGTGGTAACTATGTAGAGATGAAACAAGTAGCTCTGGACAGGGAGGCATGGAGGGCTGCATCAAACCAGTCAATAGACTGATGACTCAAACAACAACAACAACAACAACAACAACATGGTTGGACATCAATACTATAATATATGCAGGCCGCTTATTGCGTTATTTTTGTTGCTTATCATTCTAGGGGCTGTGGCATCGTGGTCGTGTAGTCCCGTGTATTGTGCGTGTGTGTGAAATTTGTATGATACCCTGCATTAACTAGCGTGTGTACTTGTAAATTGGGGATATAATTGGGAAGGAGGCGGCCGTGGTCGTTAGCCACCATCCCAGCATTTGCCTGGAGTAGAAGTGGGGAAACCACAGCAAACTATTTCCAGGATGGCTGAGGTGGGAACCGAAACTACCTCTTTTCAGTTTTGCCTCACGAGGCTAAAGCTGAGTGTACCGCGTTCCAGCCCTCACACCAGAATTAATATTTCTTGGAAGAGTCGGAAATCGAATTCGGATCTCCGAGGCGACAGCCAAGAACGCTAGCCACTACACCACGAGGAGGTCAGCTTATTGAATAATTGTCTAATTTTTCTAAAAGGTTGTACTTGTTGAGTGCATGAAGTCTCTGTCGCATTCCTTACACCCCAAGCAGCGCGGGAAAATCGAATGTGGACAATACTGTGGTAATTTACGGACGCGATAGAGGGAGGATGTATCGTTGGATCAGGGCCAACACAATAAATGAGGAAATCGAGAGGCGAGAAGAATTATCCCCCTAAGATGACCAGGGATGCGCCCCAACAAATCAAAGAGACTGTCGCTTCTAATCTGCTCCCCCCAGGATCTATTGTCTGGAGACAAGTAGGCCTACTACACTGCATCTCGTTCCAGATTCTATCAACTGAGGTGGTGAGTGGTGTCGCCATACACTTTTAGCGATGATGGTTGGTTGGTTCCTCGGTTTCGGGGCTGCGACAACGCGGTCAAGTAGCCCCGTGTGCTTTGGGTGTCTGTAGAATCTGTCTGATAACCGGTGTTAATTGTGATGGCTGTATTAGTGTGTGTTACCTGTAATTCAGGTAAGGACTCCAGACGATCAATTTCTAGTAGTTCCTACTTTTGCTACGACACCCAGCTGTGAACATGGCTACTAGATTTCACTGCAACTGGCACCTGGTGGAGAATATTGGAACTTAATAGAGCGTAAATCAAATATAACCTAGAAATTTAGCACCACACAATTGTAGTTAGTGGGAGGTTCTTTTACTTGCCATAAATCTATGACATGGGCCCACCGGCTTTACTTCCCTTCCATGGAAGGCTTACTGAGGGATTTTTAACGCTCGTAAATAACCCGACGACTTTAGTCGGGTTTGATGATCGAGGTTATCATTCATTCAGGGTGTTTCCGTGAGAACGTGGCGAACGGATACCGGCAATGCGGGCCACCACACTGAGCACGAGGCCGACCAAAGGTGCTATGGACGTTAACACGTCTAACACGAATAAGGTGCCCTGATCTGTTTGTTATGTGTATTGCTTATCTGCAGGCCAAATGGCTGGGCAGAGGTCGGTTGGTTGGTTGGTTCCTTAGTTTAGGGGCTGCGACAACGCGGTCATGTAGCCCCGTGTACTTTGGGTGTGTGTAGAATCTGTCTGATAACCGGTGTTAATTGTGATGACTGTATTAGTGTGTGTATCTGTTTTTTTAATTCAAGTAGGGACTGCAACTTTGAATTTTCAAATAGTTCCTACTTTTGCCACCAAACGCCACCGTCAACGACTACTAGGCCTAGTTCAGAACTAGCTACTAGACGCCACCGCAGTCGGCTCTTGGCAACGAACGTAGCAACCTAAGAGCGTTGTTTACATTCTTAACCTATCCAATTTAGTTTCACACAGGTGTAATTAGTGGAAAGATCTTTAACATGCCATAAATCTATGACATGGGACCGCCGGCTTTACTTCCCCTCCGAAGGAAGGCATACTGAGGGATTTTTTAACGCTCTTAAAAAATCCAACGGCTTCGGTCGGGTTTGAACCCGCTATCTTGGGCATAGAAGCTCAGCATGCTACCAACTACGCCACCGAAGCCGCTGGGCAGAGGTCGTTGGGCAGAGGTCGTTGGTAGGCCTAGGCCATTCATGGGCTGTAGTGCCAGGTGTTCTTCATATGTTATTTTATATTGCTTATTGACTGGCTGCATGGCTCAGCGGTTATAACGTTCTCGCTTGTTGTCACCAAGGTTGCAGGATCGAATCCTGGCGCAGCCAGTTGGCATTTGAGGGTGCGCAAATGTGAGGGAGCTGTGTCAGTAGATTTACTGACAGGTTAAAGATCCCCTTCGGAGCAAAATTCCGGCAACCCGGCATCTCTAAAAGACGCAGTTGTTAAAAGGGACGTAAAACCAATAACATTAAAACGTTATAAAAGTGTAGGCCTACACTAGGCTATTACACAGCTAGCCAGTAATAATAATAATAATAATATCGTATGGTCTCGGGTGCCAGCTGCAAGTCTTTTGTTATTTGAAGCCCAGAGAGCTGCTTGCATGTAGAATTTTTCTTATTCCTTGGAGCGCTATGAAAGTCAAGGAGGTAGATATCTAAGCTTCTTGACACTATAGCGCTTTCTAGTGGAGAAAGGAGGAACTTTGTGTTGGCAGAAAATCCCGTTATGAACACGGCCTACTGAAATCAAATGGGTTCTTTAACATATCAACAACGTATGACATTCGTACCGAGATTTTTGCCGCTTTTCAAAAGTCGCTCCTCCCAGGGGCTCACCTCTAGTGGGACGTGGGTTGGCGACCACGGGACCCCAGCTAAGTCCGGCATTGGTTCCACTTACTTGTGCCGGGCTCCTCTCCGTCTTCTTTCCTGTCGACCTCCCTTGGTCAACTCTTGTTCTCTTCCGACCTCGACGGTATTAGGGTATCCGAGGCCTAGGGAGTCTCTTCCTTTCCCGCCTTACTTGGCCCTTTTCTGATACCCTCCTTAGTTAGTTAGTTATTGTTGTTTTAAGGGGCGGGACTAAGAGGTCATCTGCCCCTCTTAACACAAATTAAAGAATTCAAATTTGGAATTGAATTTAAAAATTTAAAAAGACCAAAAATTAATAAAACAAAAACATTAAATAAAAAATTAAAAAATATAAAAATAAACAAAAATTACGGAAAAACAAAACATTATCATTCAAAAACGAACAAGTCGTTGAGTCAATGCATACTGGAAAATTTAGATTGCTGGCCCTAACCCACTCTCACGTATAAAACGGATAACGCGATCAGCAGCCACCGCGTCATCGGCTAATATAAGTTTGAGTGTAATCTGCAAACCAAGGTTTCTTCGTAAGTCAGCAAGATCCACTCACTCGGTGAAAATGTGGGCCACGGTGAAAACGGCTCCACAGGTACAAATTGGGGGTCTTCCCTTCTCATCAGATACGAGTGGGTGGATCTTGTATGACCTATCCTTAACCTACACAAAATGACGGACTCTCTCCTTGTGCGAGGGGTCAGCCTTCTTTTTCTTTTCCTGTTATCTCCTGCCTTCTGCTCTAGGCCCTCATGGAGGCTGGGTGTATGTAGCCCCACCACTTCTGGTGCACCCTGGATTTTGCTACACCGTCAGGGGCTCACGGCTGGTGGATTCCTGAGCTGGGTCCGGTTTCCCCCTTTTTCCCTTACCTGTGGGACGGACCCTGTCCTCTTTCCCTTTCCTATCTGCCTTTCATGGCCCTCCTCCCTTCCAAGTCCCTCAATCCGCATTCTTCGAGGGTTGAGGGCATTTAATTTCCTCCTGTCCTTTATTTGCCATGTTCTTCTTTTGTTTTCCATTTCTTCTTCTAGTATATAAGTTAGTAGGCCTAGTTAGTTTTAGTTTACATTTCATTATCATCTTCACGATCACCCAAACCATTAGGGGGCGATAACCTGGATCTTAGGCCCTCTTAACACAACAATTATCATCATCATCACATCAAAAATCACTTACCACGGCCAGGAGAGAGCCTGCAAGCTTGGGGTTGGTAGTCCGACACGATAACCACTCTCCCACCGTGGCAAGCCCAGCTAGCCAGTGAACGGATGGGCATAAATACGTAGGTGACTAACGCCGTGTTTGTGGTTCATCTCTTGTCCAGAAGGTAGCGTGGTCACACAGAATCTCATACGTCATTGCCATGTTTGTATCGAGGTTGGTGGCCGTCATGTTGAGTAACGTTTAGGAGTTTCATACGCACCAATACAGTAACTCTATTCCGTTCATTGCATGGTCGTCCGCTACAGTGCTACCTGTGTAATAATTTAAACATTTACCATAATTAAATAAATAAAGAAAGAAGAAAATATCCGTGTAGGACACCTTTGACGGCGTAGTTGGTAGTGTTGAGCTCCTATGCCCAGGATCGCAGGTTCAAACCCGGCTGACGTCGGATTTTTTAAGAGCGTTAAAAATCTCCCAGAATGCCTTCCTTCGGAGAGGAAGTAAAGCCGGCGGGCCCATGTCATAGTGTTTTGGCATGTAAAAGAACCTTCCACTAACTACAATTGTGTGACGTTAACTTTTAGGTTAGATTTGATTAACGCTCTTAAAAAGTTCCAACGTTCGTTGCGAGGTGCTGGTTGTGGTGGCATCTAGTAGCCATGTTCACAGCTTGGTGTCGTTGACGGTAGCATTTGGTAGCAAAAGTATGAACTACTTGAAATTGATCGTCTGCAGTCCTTACTTTACCTGAATTACAGATAACACACACTAATACAGCCATCACAATTAACACCGGTTATCAGACAGATTCTACACACATCCAAAGAACACGGGACTACATGACCGCGTCGTCGCAGCCCCTAAACTGAGGAACCAACCAACTTTAATATTTAATGATCCGAAATATACTGTTTATTTGTATATTCAGTGTATTGTCTTGGCACGCCTTGAGTCAGATTCATATAAGTCTTGACTCAGTAAGTCTCATCATATGTCATGTCCCTTGAGTGCGAACCTTGACTCGTGTCATGATACATGATGGCAGTTACGAGCTTATGTGATGCGGAACAAGTGAGGCTTATGCTTTACAAGAATAGCAGTGTCATTAAAAACAAGAGCATTCTTTGCTTTTAATAAATGAGAGGGAGGAGCTCTTTAAAAATACTTGAGTTCCGTGCCGACTCATCGCCCACAGCCACAGCATGCACGCTACTTCACACATTAATGTGTTTTATGCACATGTACACACGTGTGCAAATTACTAGACTGATTCCTACTTACAGTGGGTGGGTGGGGTTGTGATGGCTCAAGGGCAGAGCGGTGGGCCTTGCACCTTAATGGCAGTGGTTTGAATCCCAGTGGAGTATTTACCTTGAACATTCAAAGGTCGTCAGACTATTCAAACTTATATCCATGGCCACAAAATCTGCTCTCCCCCCCCCCCTCCCCCCCCCCCCCCTCAAGGTCTCGCGACTAGTGAAAAATTGGTTGGCATTGCTTCCACTTATAGTTGTCGTTGATTCTTTAGGAGCTTTGTCGACACCTCGGTCTTTTAACACCGTGTACTTGGGTGTGTGTAGAAGTTGTCCGATAACCTGTGTCACTGTGATGTATGTACTAGTTTGTACTCGAGGTAGGATTTGGGTAGGAAGCAGCCGTGGCTTTACGTTAGGTACCATCTCAGCATTTACCTGGAGTAGAAGTGGGAAACCACGTAAAACCACTTCTTGGATAGCTGAGGTAGTAATATTGAACCAGACAATTTTCATTTTTGCCTAACGAGGCTGAGTGTACCCCGTTCCAGCCCTCAGGCCAGAATTTTATTCTTGTCAAAGACGTCATCGACCCCGGGCCTCCGCGGTGACGGCCCAGACTTCTAGCCACTACGCAACGAGGCGGATTGCTTCCACTTACTTGTGCTGGGCTCCTCTCTGTCTTCTTTCCTTTCGATCTCCATTGGTCAAGTACTGTTCTCTCCCAACATCGACGGAATTAGGGTATCTGAGGCCTAGAACACCTTTAGGGGCAGATTACCTCGCTGTTCCTCCCCTTAAATCCTCAATAACTAACTAACTAGTAGGGTATCTTCCCCTTTCTCACCTTAATTTCCCCTTGTCTCATCTTTCCTGATATCCACAATCTTCGATGGCTCAGCCCTCTCCTTTTTTTCCTGACGTTTTCTCAAGACCTCAAGGAGGTAGGGTGTGTGTAGCCCACAACTCTTAAGGTGTTCCCTGGATAATTATCTACCCTCAATGGCTAATGTCTGGTGAGTTCGGAAGTTGGTGACCCCGGGGCATTCCTGAGCTGGGTCTGGTTTTTCCATTTCCAGAGGATCTTGGGTCGGACCCTCTCTTTCCCCCTTTCTGATCTGCCTTTCATGGCTCTATTTCCTTTATAGTCCCTCTGCCCTGTCTCTTATTTCCCTTATTCTTGTTTTATCCATTTCTTCTTCTAGTATATAGACTAAGTTAGTTGTAGTAGATAGTTTTCAATTATTGATAATTTTGTTACAACCACCCAAACCATTACAGACGGTGGGTGAGTGGTTAGCGTGTCTGTCTACTAACCCGAAGATTGCAGGTTCGCTCCTGGCCGTGGTAAGTGACGTTTGAAAGGCGACAAAAATCACGACACTCATGTCATACGTTGTTGGCATGTTAAAGAACCCATTTGAATTTAGTAGGCCGTGTTCAATGACAAAATTAATCTCGGGATTTTCCGCCAACACAAAGTTCCTCCATTCTCTACTTGAAAGCGCTGTAGTGTCAAAGAGTTTAGATATCTAACCTCCTTGACTTTCATAGCGTTCAAAGGAACGACGAAATTCGACATGCAAGCTACCCTCTGGGTGTCAATTAACAAAGCTTGCACCAGGCACCCGAGGCCATACGATATTATTATTATTATTATTATTATTATTATTATTATCATCATCATCAAGATGATCTTCAAAAAATCTACTAGGTAGGCTCTAGCGAGCACACAATAATTGGGTTAGTTGAGGTTAGTTTAACCCACCGGTGTAGTTCAGTGCGTTCATTTACTGTATATGTTTTTCTCAGTTGAAGGCATGGGAACGAATACCAGATATTGACCACTTAAGGCATATATATATTATTATTTGATTATGATTCTGTGTTTACAGCTCTACTGTGTAGGACAAACCTGAAGTTAACTCCTTCCGTACCACACCAGAACTTTTGAGTGAATCAAAATTGGGAAGAGAATTTTATTGATCAATAATAATAATAATAAAAATTCATTGGCAGCGCTCCAAGAGACTCGGTTTATGGACGAGGATGCATTTGAGTCAGGTACGTATAGGATATACAAGGGAAAACCGGATGAAAGAGTGATGAGGACAGTCCCACACCTGGGCACAGGTTTTGCCGTACATCACAGTATGGTTGACCACAATTTAGATTTTACCTCACCTAACGGAAGGACCTCCTCACTATCATTCAGATCTCGTAACAGAGCCTATACCATAGTGACCTTCCACGCACCCACAAATGACATCAACCGGAAAGACCTGGAATTAGTGGAACACTTCTGGGACTCCCTAGAAGAAATACAAAACAAGATTCCACATAACCACTCAACTATACTCATGGGGGTCTTCAATGCCCAAGTCGGCAGGGAACAGAAATACCGAAGGATAGTAGGTCTCTACCCAGCCCACAAGAGAACAAATAGAAACGGTGAGTGCCTCATAGAACTCTGTGACAAGTACCATTTGGTCCTAAAATCAACAGCCTTCAAGCGACTACCTAGGAAAGCCAAGACTTGGAGAAGCCCAAATCCTTTGCTAGGTGAATTTCTGCTTGATCATGTGGCTCTAGACAAGACTATATCACAGGGAGATACAGAACGTCAAAGTACTGAGAGGAGCCAATATAGACTCTGACCATTACCATTCACTAGTCAAGGCTAATTTTCAATCCTTGAGAAAAGTTGCAAAACCACCAAGGAGCTCTAGAATACCTCGGTTCAATACTCAATGCCTACGTGATGAAAACTGTAACTTCCAGCTAACTCTTCGGATGAATACACGGAAAGAAGGTTGGACAGCCCTCCAGAAAGCGTTACTGGATGCCGCTCACGAAACTATTCCCTCTACGTCCAATAAAGGCGATAAGGCCACAGAAGAAAGACGTCAAGCTTGGATCAGGTGGAACCAGTACAAGAATGATTTCAACATTGAGGCTTTCATCACGCAAAGAAAGGCAACAGCAAAAGGAGCTAAAAGGAATTACCTACGCACCCTGCTACAACAGGCAGAAGAGGACTTCAAGACACAACTCCAGAGACCTGTACAAGGGACTTAAGAAACAGACGACCCAGTACACTGCCCCTACCTTACTTCTTCGTGGACCAGACGGCAAGATCCAACTAAATAACAAGGATTGTACCACCGTTCTTGCAGATTATTTCCAGAAGCTCCTCAACATAGAAGAACCTAGTGAAAGATTAATCTTCCATGAACCATCTATCAGGAATTCTGATTCTCAACCGCCTGACAGAGAGGAAATAGAGAGTATAATCAATAACCTGAAAAATAATAAAGCCTCAGGTGAAGATGGAATTGTAGCAGAGGTGTGGAAATGCACAGATGAACAGTCCTTGCAGAGCATCCAACAGATCATACAAGACATATGGACAACAGAGACCCTACCGGAAGGGTGGACATCAGCAGTAATTCACCCGTTACACAAGAAGGGAAGCAAGACTGACCTCAACAATTACAGAGGTATCTCCTTATTGCAGGTTACCTACAAGTTTCTTTCGAAAGCTCTGATATCTAGAGTCACCAACCAACTAGACTCTCAATTAGGGGAATATCAGGCCGGCTTTCGTAACAATCGATCTTGTCATGAGCAGATACAAAATCTCAAGACCATCCTCACTTATAGGAGTCGAGGGGGACAACCCTGGGTAGTTGTCTTAGTGGATTTTCAGAAGGCATACGACTCGGTGGACAGAGAGAGTCTTTTCTCCATCTTGCGAGAATTTGGCCTTGATGAAAAAACCCTTAAACTAGTCCAGGCCACCTTGACAAACACAACATCTAAAGTCAAGTTTAGAGGTGAACTATCCGAGAGCTTCCCCATCAAGACGGGAGTTAGACAGGGCGATGGACTCTCCTGCATCCTCTTCAATTGCATCCTGGAGAAGATCATAAGGGAATGGATGGTGCAACTAACACCAAGGACTGGTCTGCAGCTTGGATACAAGAAAGATAACCTTCAAGTGCCATGCCTGGCCTTTGCCGACGACCTCGCCATACTGACCAACACAATAGAGGAAGCTACTCACCACCTACAGAGACTTCACGATGTAGCGGTTCGGGCTGGCCTGAAGGTCAACATTGGGAAGACTGAATTCATGACTAACATCAAGGAAGCCTCGTCCACAATTCCACTTGAGGGGGTCATCATCCGAAAAGTCCCTGAGGTCAAGTACCTAGGAGAGTGGATCTCGGCAAACCAGAGTGAGAATCTGGCCATAGACACCAGGTGCACCAAGTTCGAGAGGGCCTACCATTCCTGCCGCAGCATCTACGCATCAAAGTTCCTCTCCAAAAACCTCAAACTCAGACACTACAATTCAGTAGTAAAACCATCTGTTCTGTACGCTTCTGAGTGCCTCGTGATGGCCAGGAAAGGCCCACTCAGGAGACTTGAACTCAAGGAGAGGAAGATCCTGCGGAGGATACTAGGACCAATACGGGAAGAGGGAGGCACCTACAGAATTCGGCACAATGGTGAGCTTTACAGCCATCAAGAAGACATTCTGACTTGTATAAGAAAAAGGCGCCTGGCCTTCTATGGACACTTGACCCGCATGATCCCTTGCAGGCTCACCAGTAAGATCTTCACAGTGGCAGTAAGAGGGAAGGCCTCTAGGACCAAGTGGATCTCTACGGTCAGGACGGATTTAGACCACCTAGGGATCCCACTTAATTCCATACAGGACCGCCAACAATTCCGGCAAGCCATCCGAAAGGGAGTTTTTCCTGTATCACTGACAGCTAGGAAGAACACCGGTGTCAGCAGACCACCATGGACGGAGGGAAGAAATCTGGCTCATAGTCAGATGATGAAAATGTACTGGAAGAAGAGAAAATACAAAGCGTCGAGGAGATACGAGCACCGTGGTCCTCAGTAGGCCCAAACGACGAAGAAGAAGAAAAAATTCATTGGTCGAAATTTGGTTTTAATTTTTAATTATTTGTAGGTTTTTCGAGGCATCAAGTTTCCTGATTTAAAACCCCAGTTATGTTCTTAAAATTCAGAATTTATTTCAATTTTTACTAATAAATTACTATTTTTGAATCACTACTTCTTTTGGGACAGCAAAGAGACAAAGGTAGCAATTTTCAATAACACAACCTATTTGCCGTTCTCTTTGTAAAATATACAGTTTTAACTGCACTGTTTAAACTCGTTAGTTATAGTCATAGTTAGTTAGTTAGTTAGTTAGTTAGTTATTGTTATTTTAAGGGGCGGAACTACGAGGCCATCAGCCCCTTCTCTATTATGGCATAGGCTTTGCTTAGGTTTTTGCAGTATGAACACATACAACAAGAATACAAAAAACAAATGCCATACAAATATCATATAGAGCAGTTTGTTATACCAACGAGCTCGAACATCAGCTCAAAGAACTGGAGGTCTTGCTTAACATCAAAAATACAAAACTTCAATACTTTGGCCATAATTCGCAATGATAAATACAAACTCTTTCAGATCAACGTTGAAGGAAAAATTGAAGGTAGTTGGATATTGCTGTTTAAGGTGCGGAAGAGTGAGGTCATCTGCCCCTAAAATTGAAGGTAGTAGACGCCCAGGAATGAGGAGAATATCTTGGCTAAAAACCTACGCGAATGGTATGGAATTGATACTCCTGCACTATTCAGAATCGCTAAAATAAGCAAAAAATTGCCCTGACGACAGCTAACATCAAATGAGAATATGGCGGAAGAAGAAGAAGAAGAAGAAGAAGAAGAAGAAATATTCTCACCAACAGTTTGTAACTAAATTGAAATGGCCTATCTGCCATCTGACAATTGCTTGTAGGATCTTACCTGATCTGTGCCCACAGATACTGAACAGGATTAGTAATATTCTCAGAAGTCATATTCAAGCCTAATGTCAAAGCGATCAGTCAAAATTCTGTTGGTCTTAACTGAGCTGGAATACACAGAATTCCATGTTCCCGCGGTTACATATGATGGAGAATTACAAGAAGGATCAAGGACCATCGTAGGCACTTAAGTCTTTGCCGACTAGAGACATCTGTTGCCCTCTATAGTTAAATAACCATCTTCTTCTTGGACTCGGGAGGACAGGGTAAGTTAATGATCGTGTGGCCTCCAGAGAGGCCGAGTGCAGGTCTTTCTAGTTGACGCCCGTGGGCGACCTGCGCGTCGTAATGAGGATGAAGTGATGATGAAGACGTCACAAACACCCAGTCTCCGAGCCACGGGAATTAACCCCAGAAGATTAAAATCCCTAATGGCTCAAACGGGAATCGAACCCGGGGCACTTCTGGCCAAAGCCTAGCACGCTAACCATTTAGTCACGGAGCCGGACATGGTAAGTTTAGATATGGCCTTCCATCTAATATCATGTTATCTTTGGATGTGAAATATCATTGCTGACTCATTCCTTCACTTCACTTCTAACCTTTATTACGGGGCACATTATTTCTCGACCCAATAGCCTCAATATTCACAAAATAAATAAATTCCGCGATTTCTTAAATAACTATTAATTTGCTCTCAGAAGACGTACCTTTTCTTTCTACGTATCACATACTCAGCGCAGGGTGGTTTTCTTTCATTCGCTCATGATGTGAGGAAGTGTCTTACCTGAAAAGAAGAAAATACGTTTATTGCATCAGCTATGCAAGCACCCTGCATATTTATTAGTTTGGTAAGATTGACCGAGATAAGGTTTCACCTGAGGTTAGATGCAATAAAGTAACATAAGTATTTATTTTTCATTTTATTTATAACATGTTCCATTGCTATTCTATCATCATCATCATCATCATCATCAAATTCCAGCTCCAGTCGCCCGGGTGCTGTTAACGAGCCCTCGCCACCTTTTCCTGTCCATGAATAGTTGGTCTTCATGGGTCCTTCTCCAGTCTAGCCCTTTGTCTTCAAGATCATCCTTGATTTGGTCCAATCATTTCTTCTTTGGTCTTCCTACTAGTCTTTTTCCTGGGATAATCTTGTTGAAATAAGCTTTTGGTGTCCTCTCATCTCCCATTCTTTGAAGATACCCATACTACCCTAATCGTTGCTTCTGCAAATATTTTGTAGCACTGATATCTATGCCAGCCTCTGTCCTGTTTGTTTCGTTTATTACTTTGTCTCTCTTCTATATTGGGTCTAATAAATTAAGAAAGGGTCAGAGAAGGGATTCGGGAAGGAAGTCGGACGTGGACAGGTTGAAAGAAGCATTTGTCTGTTGGTGAATATGGTAAGCCACGAAAACTGTTTTCAGGATGGCCGAGGTGAGATTCGAACCCACGCTCTCCCGATGCCAGCGAGGCACGAGTTAGAGCTATTGGCCACCGTAGCTGGTAGCTTGTATAATTACGAATAAACAGAAAACCGAAAAATAAATGATGTGCCATCTCGCGGAGCACAGAGCTGCCCCTCCCAATATCGTATCCCTCAACGATAATGTGTTCACATGGTATAAAAGCAAGGCAATAATTTATTTTGTCAGGCTTTAGATGAAAGCCCGATATTAATGCATCTGTCAATACATAACGCACGATTAAAGAAAGAGAATGAAAGCCAGCGGATATAGCAGTTGGACATTGACTGTACGCTTAGTGACACGTGACGTCACAAATTATGTTCTAGTCATTGCATCAGCCACCACATGTCATAGGACTGACCGATATTTTCCGCAGGATACACACATTCGAGCGGCTGTTTCACTCAATTTACCACAATTTCAATTCACGCTAATATGAAAAGCCAACAGAGCATTGGTAATTCCGGAGTTACGTTGATTCTGCTGCAGGTATATACATAGCCTAACTGTTGAAATATGCCTATAAAATATACAGTGCCATCAATTTTGGGTTTATCTGTGGTAAGCAGATTTCAGAGGCCCTCATAACAGGATGATAAAATACAGCTCAATATTCGTATACACCAGGCCTATCAATTTAAATAACTATGATGCCCATCTTTTCTATGTTCACAAAGGGAGTCGGGGCAAGAAATATAAAAAGACGAGTCTGAATCAAGAAGATGGAACAAACTCAGATCAGTGTCTCGTGGTAACTATCCTTCTCATTTCTAGCAGTTACCTCAATTGGTTTAGGTGGTATTGAAACCGCCTCTTTTGCAGCGACCACGGGCCCCCAGCTGAGCTCGGCATTACTTCCACTTACTTGCGCCAGGCTCCTATCTGACATCATTCCTGTCGAACTCCCATAATCAACTCTTGTTCTTTTCCGACCCCGACGGTAGGCTATTAGGGTATCCGAGGCCTAGGCAGTCTTTTACTTTCCCGCCTTAGTTGGGCCTTGTCTCATATTTCCTGATCCCTCATTCTTCGAGGGTTCAGACCTCTTCTGGTCTCTTCATAATATATCTTGCCTTCTCCTCAAGGGCCTCAATGAGGGAGCGTGTGTGTAGCACTACCACTTCTGGCGCACCCTCGATAGTGCTACACGCTCAAGGGCTCACGGCTGGTGAGTTCGGGCGTTGGCGACCCCGAAAGATTCCTGAGCTGGGTCTGGTTTCTTCCCCATTTTCCATTGCCTCTGGGGCGGACCCTCTCCTCTATTCCCCCCTTCCCCCTTTCATGGCTCTCCTTCCTTCCAAGTCCCTCAAATCTAATTCCTCGAAGGTTGAGGGCATTTCTTTTCTTCCTGTCCTCTATTTGCCTTATTCTTTATTTGTTTACCATTTCTTCTTCTAGTATGTAAGTCTGTGGTTAGTACCGGTATTAGTTATGGTTTACATTCCATTCTCATTTTTCACTATCACCCAAACCTAGATGTTAGGCCCCTTAAAATAACAACTATCATCATCATCATCATCATCATCATACTTTGCAGCCTGATTTGGTGAATCGTTTTCTAAAATTTCCATGAAGTTTGTAAGCCACAAGAAGGGTGTTCTACAGGGTCTTTATTTTTGCTTGGCAAGGACATTCTCGCTCACGCGCTCCGGCAGTGACAGCTCAGTTCCCGGCGACCGCGTATGTACGACAGGATACGGCGCTTAAAATCAGTATCATGCATTTTTACTCACCATGCTTACAGTAGATGCTGAAAATGTTCCCCATCCGCTGCCAAACATAACCGGCATCTGCTTATGAAGTTTCCGGTTACTCCGGTTAATTTAGCTTCAGTAAGGAAATAACGACATTTTCGTCTATTTTTATTGTTTACTGAACCTGTACATTTGAATCTCTTAGCCAGTTGATTTATTGTCCGATTTATAGGAATGGGTCTCCCTGGTAATGTCATTCGAAACTTTTGTCTTGTTCTAGCGCACGATTTCCTGCACTTTATGTACGTATTGTGCAGATATACACGTTCACGTAACGAATGTTTCACATAAGGCATTACAGCACTATACACAATCACAATAAAACACTACACAATAAGATATAAAGTACCGGTACACTGTAGCTTTATAAAACACCGAAAGACTGAAACACCCAATTAGCTCGGAGCTCACACGTCTACAGAAGAGCGAGTGAATACCCGGGCAATATGGCTGGAGACCACGGGCCGGGGACTGGTGGCCAAGGTCGAGCGAAGGTCTGCATAATAGGCCTACGTGCCGTTCATAACGTGCGCTAGAAGAGAGGATTGTGAAGTTAGTGTTCTCGTACAGCCACTATCAACCACTGTCTACGCTGAACTGGGTTTTATATTTCTAATTTATTCTTTCGTTAATATATTATTAGTCGTGAAGTTTGCTCGCTTAGTGTGATATCTGTGATTGTTATTAAATGGCCAGTTAAGAGTAGATTGTGAACTTAGCTGATTGTTTGAGCGATATTGATGTTTTTGCCTAAAATCACAATATAATTCATAAAACAGAGAGAATTTTTCAGTGAGATTTTTCCCTTTCTTGAGAACTATGGAACCGATTTACCTGAAACTGGCTTTGATATAACATTTGAATTTTCAGCTAAAACTCTCAAGTGTTACGTTTCTTGAAACGTTAAAAACAAACTCATTTTTTTTATCAGAATACTCAAAATACCTTTGCTTATGTAAAGACTGCAATTATTATTATTCATTTTTATGAGCTGACAATGTATTTATGTAATTTCAGGCAATACCAGCAGTGGTACAACTTTCTTTGTTCCATTTCAGCGAAGGTAGGCCTATCATCGCGATTCGTCAGTGTTTATGTGAGGTATGAAAACAAAACTGTGGCACTACAGTCCATGAAGTGCCTAGGTCTACCAAGCGACCGCTGCCCTTTCATTTGGTCTGCAGATTGTGGAGTGGCGCGTGGTAAGGGCGTCCGGATCCCTCGGCCGTTCATTTTGGTTTTGCGTGACCTGGGCACTGTCTCACTATCAGACAGCTCCTCAATTGTCCTCACGAGACTGAGAGCACCCCGTTCCTGCCCTCACATCAGTTTCTATAATCCATGACGGAGCCTGGAATCGAACCCAGGGCCTCCGGTTGATGGGCAGGCACGCTACCACAACTCCACAGTTATAAATACACACACTTCTACAAACTTCACATCATCACAGGTTATCAGACAAATTCTACTTACACCCAAGTACACGAGGCTGAAAGCGCTGATATCCAAGCCCCTAAAACAAAAAACAACCACAAATACCACAACATCAGTATACTGTATTAAGTAGAGTACGCACCGATTGTCTTAATGAAAATAGAAGAAAATACTTTTTTTTGTCCTGTGGCCTCCTGAGAGGTCGAGCGCAGGTCTTCCTTTTCGACGCTCGTGGGTGACCTGCGCACCAGGACGAGAGATGGAATTGATGAAGATAAATGAAACTGGGCAAGGATGTGGAAGGAAGCGGCCGTGGCCTGTCAGAAGGAAGCATCCCAGCATTTGCCTAGTGTTGAAAATGGGAAACCATGGAAAACAATTTCAAGGACGGCCGACGTTGGGGCTCGAACCCACGCGTCTACCGAGTCAGCAGAGAGCTTGGCCCCATGACCTAACGCTGCGCTTTAGCGAGCGTAGCCATGACTGTCAGTAATAATGAGATAAATGCTCGGTATTCTAAAATTACATATTAATAATGAGAAGCTTCGTGCATAAACATGACAAGCCATATCTTGAAACTCCAATAAGGATATCAAAGATAAATGTACGAGTATCTGATGTCCATGCGCTCTATTGTGAAGATAGCTTTTGTGAAGAACGATACACGGGGGCATCGTGTTTGTAGCTTTGAGCAATTGCCCTGGGGACATTTTCACATCAATAATTTCTTCAAGTCGACATACAGTATGGAGTCACAACAGAAGCAGAAAGACTCGCCCGGGAGTCGAAACTCGTCTCTCCCATGACTGGTGGAGTAGATACAGACGAGAAGAAAACTGATTATATTTGCAGTGTGTGTGTGTTCCCGGTTCAACTTGAGTGAAGTAGACGGGAGTTCATGGGTGGTATCTCCCATCCCCTCACTTCGTTCGTTCGTAGTCATTGTTTTTGGCCATCTTCATTCCCCGAGATGACAGGAAATGTTCTCCACACATGAAACATAGATATGGCTATAGAGAGCTTCCCTACCTCAACCAGCGCGCTAGTATCAGCCCAAATCCCAGCCCCAATTTCACGCCGGGATGGCAAGATGGAACGATTAGGCACAGCCCGACCGCCCGGAATAACTCACTCTCCGCGGTTCGGTGCGGGGGAGGGGAACTCAGGTTTATGGATTTAGATTATATGAGAACGTGATGGAGGGCGACCTCGTCGTCAATTTACACACTTGTGTTTCTTTTCCTTTCCCTGCTCTCCTCTTTTAGAGCCTCTTCGCGTGTATTGCAGTGCCCCAAATATAGCAGGTACCAACCACCACTCTAGGCGCTTTCAGTAGCAAAAGTATATGATAATTGGGGTCATACTTCAAGGGGATAGGGAACAATTTTAACAAGTGTCAAACTCAACATTTCTTATTTCTTTATATTTTATGGATCTGTGAAGTCTTCCCTTTTAAATGATGTGTAATAGATTATAGTTTAACCATTAGAACTTGCCATAATTTTAATTTACACTTGCGCTAACAATGAGATAATCATCATGCGTGGAAAGTATTAACTGCTGTTTCCTCAGTTCTATTTTTGTTTTAAATGTATAATCCTTTTTCTGGGCGAGTATTTATCACAGAGCTGTGAAATTTACACAATAAATTTGTCTCATAGTGGTTAATAATTTAATGGAGAAGTTTCCTTGTTTAAAGTACAACTTTTTTTCTTTAGAAAAAGTAATTAAATTTTTTGACAGTTAAAGAAAAAAAAAATTGACTCTCCTGAAGTCCAATATAAAAAACGCTCAATTAATAAATATGTCAAGGTTTGATTGAAATGTGACATACATTTAATTATTATATCTTTATTAAATTATGAGGAAAAGGAACACGACTTTAAACAAATTTAAGATAAGCGATTCCGTACCCCCTTAACCACTAGAAACAAAATTATTTACTTTTGAAGAAAATTTGTCGGCTGTGACAAGGTCCTAACAAAGATTTACCATTCGAAACTGTCATAAAATCATGCTGTAATAAACATGCACTAAAAATAGGTCAACTTTAGTTGGGAGATAATCTTGTGCCAATCATATACAGTGAGGTCAGACCCTAGCGCTACGCAACTTCCACCGGTACTCTCATCTGCCGCATGGCGGCCAGGGTGGACAGCCTTACCGAGGTGCCACGCAAGGGAAACCGGTAGAATAGTTAGTTAGTTAGTTAGTTATTGTTGTTTTAAGGGGCGGAACTACGAGGTCATCTGCCCCTCTTAACACAGATTAAAGAATACAAATTTTGAATTGAATTTAAAATTTTGAGGTGGATATCTAAATTTAAAAAGACCAAAAATTAATAAAACAAAAACAAACAATTAAATAAAAAATAAACTTATAAAAATAAACAAAAATTACGGAAAAAACAAAACATTATCATTCAAAAACGAACAAGTCGTTGAGTCGAAGTTCACTGGAAAATTTAGATTGCTGGCCCTAACCCACTCTCACTTATAAAGCGGATAACGCGATCAGCAGCCACCACGTCATCGGCTAATATAAGTTTGAGTGTCGTCTGCAAACCAAGGTTTCTTCGTAAGTCAGCAAGATCCACACACTCGGTGAAAATGTGGGCCACGGTGAATACGGCTCCACAGGTACAAAGTGGGGGGTCTTCCCTTCTCATTAGGTACTGTACCCGTTCGTCCTGGGGATGCGATGACCCATCTGCTATAACATCGCATTCCTGGAGTTCCGGGACAGAGCGGAGTTAAATGAACCTCTAGTCAAATAAGGAATGTGTCGGAAATTCAGCTGAGTTATCGAAAAAGCAGTGGGTATCACGAGACAAAGTATCTCTAGGGTCGTTACGGGCTTAAGTTTAATAGAAATAATGCAAATATAAATGGGCGCCATCAACTGAATTCCTAGCAAACCACTTCCTTTCCGGATAAGCCTTACTCAAGACAAGGAAAGAAAAGGGAACATCACACCATCATCAGATCACAACTAAGATAAAAAAAAAAATATTTTACTTTGATAGTCAGACAGACATTTTAAATATCTCCTACCTGAGAGTATGGTCGAATGCCAACGTTAAATTGTCATTGTCCAAAAATCGAACCATCTCTTTTCTAATCCAAAATTATTTCATCCACATAACAAGAAAAATCTCTAAAGTTCTCTTGGGTTCTCAGGATCACTGTAGCACTATGTCTTTCGTCACTGACATTTGTGAAACCTGAGACCTAATTTCTCTTTAATTTAACATCATCAATGTGGATTCAAAAAATTATTAATCTGTCTAAACATACACATATTATAATCACATATATTAAACATCACGTAATTTATGGTTTGCATGGCATAATTTAAATGTTGAACATGTTAGTCAAATGCTCCTAAACATCGAATAATTAATTTACACTATTTACATTGTCATTAACAATCTCTTATCTGTGAATTACTGAAAATTCATGGCTCATTGGTCATCGTTATCGTCATCATCAAAATTAAATATTTCTCACATTAATTCACACTTCAAAATTCTACATATTCCTGTCATAATCCTTAATTCATCACCATTACATCATTTAAATTCTCAACTCAAGTTGCAATTCCTTCAAATTATTTCTCAATTAAATTTATTTAATTCCATATAAATTCATTAATCATCAGCTTCTTGAGTTAATTATCACCTTCTAATTCAGTTATTCATCGTCATTACAATCGTCTATTAATTTATTTAAATCAGTTTAATTATTCAATCTTTAATTCATCCATTTATTTAATTCATTGATTTATTCCAAAAATTTAATTTATCAACTTATTTAAATTTCAATCTTCTGGTTATTTAGATTTTCATTATTTCATGTAGTCATTCTGATTTTTATTTCATTAGGTCAGATCGTTAATATGCTTAAATCTCAGATTATTATTTCATTAATTATTATTTTCAGAAAATCTTGTATTATCAACTTTATTTATTTGTTTAATTTCCTAACAAATTGTTTAATAAGGTTTATAGAACGTTGTCTTACAGTTTTACCACTTCCATGTTATATCTTGTATTTAATTTATCATGCCAAACATATTATTGCCTCCACGACATCACGTTGGATCTAACTATCCACAACGACATTACATTTCCTCAATACTTCAAATATCACATTTGAATACAACAATTGCTCCACAAAACTCCATAAATATTCAGCACATACAGCATGAATCTCAACAAATACGCTATACTGGGTACGACGACCTCATGTCTGCTTCAAAATACATTATCAACGTTGCAACTATCACATGGCAACTTCCACAAAATGCCTATCACAAACTCCACTTAACCATGTTGCATGATCTACAAAAAATATATAACTGGCTTCAAATTATCAACGCACACAATCTCCAATAACTGTAATTACTCTGATCACATCTAGACAACTTCTTAAACAATTGGAAAAATATTTCTTCAGTAATTTAAGATCTGCTTTCAAATAGCATAAATTCTCTTACAATTTTCATAATTCACATCGCAGAAAAACACCAATGTGCTATAATCTCTCATATCAAAATCTGCAATACTGATCTGCCTTATAATAAATCTTGACCATTAATGATTAATCTTACAAGATTCAATTACTTTAAATCCTTCTCAAAGGTATCAAACACAATTATAAAACTCATCAAAGCATCAGCTGTAACAGCTGTTAAACTGAAATTACTCTCAAAAGAGTATAGCAACAAAATATTGGATTGGCAAACAAGAATTACTAAATGCAATCCTGCTGACATTTATCGTTACTTTATTTAACAAAATTTCGACTGATATGTGACTAGTAGTTCCTTGTTTGATTCACTTACAATCTCGTGTAGACTCGGATGATAAAAATGAGTCCCTCAATGGCGAGTAAGATGTGTGACCACCGTACAGTCGTATAAATACGAAAGACCTCGCCCCGTCGACTTGGATGATATTTCCCTGAACGATGGGTAAGATGAGTAGCCACCATGCAATCGTATAAATACGAAAGACCCCATCTCGTAGACTGTATGAGTGAATGTACCAGATAGGAATCAACAAGTTTCTAGTTGTCATATAAAAGCGATGTTCATTCACTAAAGTGAATAACTTCTTAATATCTCCAAACAATCCAATGGAAAAAATCCCTACTGATGAATAATACACACTCGCTAGTATGCAATGAACTGACGAAGTAATTTTTGATAATCAATTGCAGATCACGAGTTCGAAATACTCGTTACACAAAAAAAACCATTCATGAAAAATATCCTAGCTGGAAAAATGTCTAAAAGACCAAACATCTGCTTAATAAAGCCAACCAATGGTGAGAATTTCGTATAATGATGCCTGCCATATCATATGGTCACTCCATATTCTAGCAAATTCGAAGTATATAAAGTCAAACCATGTCTTAATAATCGTATCACTCCTATTAGAAAAATATACATGTGTGCCCAGTATTCATGAAAATAATCGTATCAGGTAGATATAACTCTTACAGTACCTTTTATAATCAGCTGTAATTAAATTTCCAAGATCGTCGATTATCCCTACATAATGAATTTCTCGAAAGATCGGCGTGAATATCATTCCATCCATGAAATGACGATTGCCTTCGAAATCCCAAGTGAATCAGCTGGTGGACCTCCTCTCGTCAGGAATCGAATCCATCGCTCTGCGGTGCCATCTTGTCTCTATCTGCGTCTACTCTGACATGTTGAACTTCGGATTACCCATAGCGGATATTGTCCAAATCCTCTCGAAAAAGTTCATGGAAACAGCGGACCCCCTACTCCTCTTCTAAGTTACGCCACTGTTCCGTTAAATGTTCAGTTTGAGTATTGAAAGATCAATCTCCAATAACTGCAATTACTCACTTTCGTAAAATAAAATTTTACATGAGAGTGTCCAAGTTTACGAAACACCCTGTAGTTGACTGTATTTGGTAATTCATGAAATTGCATAAGCAATACATTTCATTAATGCACGATCTAATGTTCATCAGTGCCTATGCTAACAACATTCCGCTTGCTTGAAATTGTTAAAGTAACTTTGAATGCGTTATAGAAAAGCATAGTCATAATTATTCAGAAGAACTGTGTTCAAACTGCGTTGAAATGTAGCTTGTAATAAAGTCTCCAACTACTTGCAGTGCTGTTCTAACATATCCCGGCCGTCTGTGATTGCTTCCTCGGCAAGTCCGCCTGGATCAATGACCTGCTTGGCGTTCGCTGCTCGGCGATGCTGAAACTGTCGCCTACACTCTGCCGTGACAGTTTCGGTATGCTACGCGACCTTCACCGTGCGTCTGGCTTGCGCTACAGAGCTCGACCCTACTTGCTCGACTGACAGAGCTCCACTGAATGTGCTGGCACAGTCTTCACTCTTATCTGCCTGGCGCCGACACGTGGTGTAGTCCCCCAACACAGTGCTCTCGCGTCAAGATCATAGTCTCGAACCCACATCATCTCGGCTATTCCGTTATAAAATAACTTAAGGGTTATCTGACTTCCATAAAATTATTTCCACATATAATGCATGTTATATCTTCTCTTCTAAGATGTTTAAATACCATATTCCATACATATTTCAATAAAGCTTCACATCTCTATCCATAATTCCATCTCCTTACAGATGTCAGTGCCTCCTTGATCCTAGACCTCCTACGTCATCTTGACATTCTTCTTGACTCGATCGGTGCGCTATCTTTTCCTAACTCTTCTCAAAACCTCAACTACGGCTTAATGTCTGCTGGCGTAGCCGATAGCCTAAACTAGGTATCGGGTACATCTCTCCCGTACATCTCCTTTTTTTTATCAGGATTGAGAAAAAAAATACCTTCTCAGGCATTCTATATATAATACATGTACACGATAGCTCTACAATTCCCTTACTCAGCATGATGGTTCTTTCTGACTCTCAATAATGATGATTGACTTCCAATGATTAGCATCTTGATTCCGTGTTATTCTAATGTCTGTTTCTTCCTTCGCCACTCGTGCTTGCTCGATTGACATCGCTCACTGTCTCTTCGGGTGGTGCACTAGGCTGTCTATCTTCTTGCCTCGACCTCTCATGTCCACGATTATCTCGTCTGTCGTTAGGATTGTTTCTTCGGCCATCCTGCCTGTCGTTCCCATTATACTGTTGACCTTGGCTCCAGTTATTTCTGCCCCGATATCTATTGTTATATCGATTCCTGTCTTGATATCTGGAATTCTGGTTATAATTTCTATATCGGCTATCTCTTGCTTCTTGATCGTATGACCTCTCATATGGTCCTCTATATCGATCATTTCCTCGAGCGTTACGGATGTTTCCTCGATTCCCTTCGTTCCGTCGGTTTTCCCAGGAATCCCTTCTGTCCGTTTGAGCTGCATTGTCTACGACTACCGCATTCACTTCTTGCGTGTTTCTATTGTCGTTTCTGGTATTTCTAGGCGTTACTTGAGCGCTTGTATAGTCCAATCGCCGCAAAATGTCGTCATAATGCTCAAGTGTATTGGCTCCCGACGCTATTAGTGATCGCTGTACCTCAATCGGTAACTGTCTCGCTATAGCTTGCCAAAGCTCTTCTTCTGGCAATGTAGGAATCAGAAAATGTAATTTAGTCAGCTGTGACGTGAAATAATTGGCATAATGCGTCGGATGTGACGTAGAATAGCGCTTTGAGTACATTTCCGCTCTTACGTTAAGTTGATCCTCGGCACTCCAAAATCTCCTCAAGAAAGCCATGGCAAATTGCTCCATATTCGCAAAATTGCTTCTGAACGCTCTAAACCAAGTAAGCGCAGACCCATCTAAGGCGCGTTCGACTATCCTTAGCTCTCTTTCTTTGGCTACCCTATGTTCCGCCATGTAGTCTCGAATATCTCGCAGAAATTTGACTGGTGTGACTCCTGTATTTCCCGAAAACTTTCTCGGCTTGTCATCCAGATTTCTAATAATGGTGACTGGACCTGAGTATCGTTCGCTTGGACCCAACGTACTCCTATTCAAACTTGGATTATCCTGAGGGGTTGAACTGGCCTTTTCGAATGTCACATTCGGTTGCATTTGACGGTCTTCTCCCATGCTCGCTTCTTGATTAGTCATACTGCGGTCTATCGCTGTCTGATTTATCAATGTTTCCCCTGATGTTATATTCTGACTGGTGAAACTGTTAAACATGGATTCTAGTTTAGTTATCCTGTCTTCTGCTAATTTCTTGACCTGAGTCTTCAACTCATCTAACGATGTAACATCCTGCGTTTTGTTACTCTCGTCTAGATCGTTTTTTAACTTGTCAATTTTGCCTTCGCACGTATTCTTTACTGACGCGACTTGTTCCTTTAACAGATCAACATCCGTTCTAAATAGAGTTGAATCTATCTTCATCGCTTCCTTGTTCTCCGTAAACCTCGCTTCTAAGTTTGCCATACCTGCGATTAATTTTTCATCTAACCCTTCACGTTTCTCTTTTGCTTCGGCATCGACCTCACTATACCGTTCTTCCACAATTGCACCGACTCTATTTTTGAACAAAGCTAAGTTTTCATTAACCTTTTGCTCTATATCGTCGTCTATCTTCCTAATATCTTTCTGCAATTGATTTTCTAATGATTTTAAATTAGAATTGACCTCTCCTAAGACTTCCTCTTTAATGGTCCCAATTACTGTCTTTAAATCTTTAATCTCATTACCTAGATTCGTTTCTAGACCTTTGATTTTAGTCTCGAAAGATACTTCGGTAGACCACTCTTGAATTTTGCCTACATCTGCCACTAAACCATCGATGTCGAATCTCAACTTCGATACATCTGATTTAATGTCTTTCTGTATGGACATAACGTCTGTTCTTAAAGTAAAAATATTTTCTTCTCCTCTACTTTCTAATTCAATAATATTTTTTCTTAACATTTGAACATTTTCCTCTCCTTTCATATTTACTGCAATTATGTCTAATTGTAAAGTCTTCAGCATTTCATTATTCTTTAAAGTTAAGCTATTCTCTAATCGAGTTAACTTGTTTTCTAATTCAGTGTTAGTTTCTTCACTACGAGCTAGTAATTTCTCTTCCAATGATTTCAAGTTATCCTTCAAGTTAGCTTCACTAGCTTTTAAATGACTTTCAGTACTAGTCTGTAATCTAGTTTCTAATGACTTCAACTCATCTTTACTATTTGACTGTAGCCTTTCTTCTAATGACTTAAAATTGTCTTCACTATTTGACTGTAGCCTAGTCTCTAATAACTTTAAATTATCTTCACTAGTTGACTGTAACAATTTTACATTAGCTTCGTTACTAATCTGTAATGATTTTAAATTTTCTTCAGTACTAGTTTGTAATGCTTGCACATTTTCTATTCATCTAGCTTCTAATCTAGCTTCTGAATTATTAATTTGTTCTTTAACTTCCGTTTCCATCTTAGAAATAGTTTCTGCAATACCAGACATACCCGTCTGTAACTCTCCTAACACCTTAGCTAAATCTTCTGGCAACATAATTATATTTTCAATATACGTTTTATACAGAGACGTTAGACAACAACACATCACAATGTCTCAATTCCTGCATTCACTTGGGTATAGGAAAAAATGTCTTATAACTAACATGATATAACTAATACGATTAACATGAACACTGGAATGGGCACACAAGTACATTGTCTGACTAAGTTTAATAAATTTTGTAACATAATTAAATGAACTTGAGATCAATCTCTCAGTAATCTAAATCTGATGTGATTCCATAGAATAAACAAAATCGAAGCCCCACAAGTTGGATAAAGCCAATTCTCCCTCTCTCTCTGTACCCGTTCGTCCTGGGGATGCGATGACCCATCTGCTATAACATCGCATTCCTGGAGTTCCGGGACAGAGCGGAGTTAAATGAACCTCTAGTCAAATAAGGAATGTGTCGGAAATTCAGCTGAGTTATCGAAAAAGCAGTGGGTATCACGAGACAAAGTATCTCTTGGGTCGTTACGGGCTTAAGTTTAATAGAAATAATGCAAATATAAATGGGCGCCATCAACTGAATTCCTAGCAAACCACTTCCTTTCCGGATAAGCCTTACTCAAGACAAGGAAAGAAAAGGGAACATCACACCATCATCAGATCACAACTAAGATTAAAAAAAAAATATTTTACTTTGATAGTCAGACAGACATTTTAAATATCTCCTACCTGAGAGTTTGGTCGAATGCCAACGTTAAATTGTCATTGTCCAAAAATCGAACCATCTCTTTTCTAATCCAAAATTATTTCATCCACATAACAAGAAAAATCTCTAAAGTTCTCTTGGGTTCTCAGGATCACTGTAGCACTATGTCTTTCGTCACTGACATTTGTGAAACCTGAGACCTAATTACTCTTTAATTTAACATCATCAATGTGGATTCAAAAAATTATTAATCTGTCTAAACATACACATATTATAATCACATATATTAAACATCACGTAATTTATGGTTTGCATGGCATAATTTAAATGTTGAACATGTTAGTCAAATGCTCCTAAACATCGAATAATTAATTTACACTATTTACATTGTCATTAACAATCTCTTATCTGTGAATTACTGAAAATTCATGGCTCATTGGTCATCGTTATCGTCATCATCAAAATTAAATATTTCTCACATTAATTCTCACTTCAAAATTCTACATATTCCTGTCATAATCCTTAATTCATCACCATTACATCATTTAAATTCTCAACTCAAGTTGCAATTCCTTCAAATTATTTCTCAATTAAATTTATTTAATTCCATATAAATTCATTAATCATCAGCTTCTTTAGTTAATTATCACCTTCTAATTCAGTTATTCATCGTCATTACAATCGTCTATTAATTTATTTAAATCAGTTTAATTATTCAATCTTTAATTCATCCATTTATTTAATTCATTGATTTATTCCAAAAATTTAATTTATCAACTTATTTAAATTTCAATCTTCTGGTTATTTAGATTTTCATTATTTCATCTAGTCATTCTGATTTTTATTTCATTAGGTCAGATCGTTAATATGCTTAAATCTCAGATTATTATTTCATTAATTATTATTTTCAGAAAATCTTGTATTATCAACTTTATTTATTTGTTTAATTTCCTAACAAATTGTTTAATAAGGTTTATAGAACGTTGTCTTACAGTTTTACCACTTCCAAGTTATATCTCGTATTTAATTTATCATGCCAAAAATATTATTGCCTCCACGACATCACGTTGGATCTAACTATCCACAACGACATTACATTTCCTCAATACTTCAAATATCACATTTGAATACAACAATTGCTCCACAAAACTCCATAAATATTCAGCACATACAGCATGAATCTCAACAAATACGCTATACTGGGTACGACGACCTCATGTCTGCTTCAAAATACATTATCAACGTTGCAACTATCACATGGCAACTTCCACAAAATGCCTATCACAAACTCCACTTAACCATGTTGCATGATCTACAAAAAATATATAACTGGCTTCAAATTATCAACGCACACAATCTCCAATAACTGTAATTACTCTGATCACATCTAGACAACTTCTTAAACAATTGGAAAAATATTTCTTCAGTAATTTAAGATCTGCTTTCAAATAGCATAAATTCTCTTACAATTTTCATAATTCACATCGCAGAAAAACACCAATGTGCTATAATCTCTCATATCAAAATCTGCAATACTGATCTGCCTTATAATAAATCTTGACCATTAATGATTAATCTTACAAGATTCAATTACTTTAAATCCTTCTCAAAGGTATCAAACACAATTATAAAACTCATCAAAGCATCAGCTGTAACAGCTGTTAAACTGAAATTACTCTCAAAAGAGTATAGCAACAAAATATTGGATTGGCAAACAAGAATTACTAAATGCAATCCTGCTGACATTTATCGTTACTTTATTTAACAAAATTTCGACTGATATGTGACTAGTAGTTCCTTGTTTGATTCACTTACAATCTCGTGTAGACTCGGATGATAAAAATGAGTCCCTCAATGGCGAGTAAGATGTGTGACCACCGTACAGTCGTATAAATACGAAAGACCTCGCCCCGTCGACTTGGATGATATTTCCCTGAACGATGGGTAAGATGAGTAGCCACCATACAATCGTATAAATACGAAAGACCCCATCTCGTAGACTGTATGAGTGAATGTACCAGATAGGAATCAACAAGTTTCTAGTTGTCATATAAAAGCGATGTTCATTCACTAAAGTGAATAACTTCTTAATATCTCCAAACAATCCAATGGAAAAAATCCCTACTGATGAATAATACACACTCGCTAGTATGCAATGAACTGACGAAGTAATTTTTGATAATCAATTGCAGATCACGAGTTCGAAATACTCGTTACACAAAAAAAACCATTCATGAAAAATATCCTAGCTGGAAAAATGTCTAAAAGACCAAACATCTGCTTAATAAAGCCAACCAATGGTGAGAATTTCGTATAATGATGCCTGCCATATCATATGGTCACTCCATATTCTAGCAAATTCGAAGTATATAAAGTCAAACCATGTCTTAATAATCGTATCACTCCTATTAGAAAAATATACATGTGTGCCCAGTATTCATGAAAATAATCGTATCAGGTAGATATAACTCTTACAGTACCTTTTATAATCAGCTGTAATTAAATTTCCAAGATCGTCGATTTTCCCTACATAATGAATTTCTCGAAAGATCGGCGTGAATATCATTCCATCCATGAAATGACGATTGCCTTCGAAATCCCAAGTGAATCAGCTGGTGGACCTCCTCTCGTCAGGAATCGAATCCATCGCTCTGCGGTGCCATCTTGTCTCTATCTGCGTCTACTCTGACATGTTGAACTTCGGATTACCCATAGCGGATATTGTCCAACTCCTCTCGAAAAAGTTCATGGAAACAGCGGACCCCCTACTCCTCTTCTAAGTTACGCCACTGTTCCGTTAAATGTTCAGTTTGAGTATTGAAAGATCAATCTCCAATAACTGCAATTACTCACTTTCGTAAAATAAAATTTTACATGAGAGTGTCCAAGTTTACGAAACACCCTGTAGTTGACTGTATTTGGTAATTCATGAAATTGCATAAGCAATACATTTCATTAATGCACGATCTAATGTTCATCAGTGCCTATGCTAACAACATTCCGCTTGCTTGAAATTGTTAAAGTAACTTTGAATGCGTTATAGAAAAGCATAGTCATAATTATTCAGAAGAACTGTGTTCAAACTGCGTTGAAATGTAGCTTGTAATAAAGTCTCCAACTACTTGCAGTGCTGTTCTAACATATCCCGGCCGTCTGTGATTGCTTCCTCGGCAAGTCCGCCTGGATCAATGACCTGCTTGGCGTTCGCTGCTCGGCGATGCTGAAACTGTCGCCTACACTCTGCCGTGACAGTTTCGGTATGCTACGCGACCTTCACCGTGCGTCTGGCTTGCGCTACAGAGCTCGACCCTACTTGCTCGACTGACAGAGCTCCACTGAATGTGCTGGCACAGTCTTCACTCTTATCTGCCTGGCGCCGACACGTGGTGTAGTCCCCCAACACAGTGCTCTCGCGTCAAGATCATAGTCTCGAACCCACATCATCTCGGCTATTCCGTTATAAAATAACTTAAGGGTTATCTGACTTCCATAAAATTATTTCCACATATAATGCATGTTATATCTTCTCTTCTAAGATGTTTAAATACCATATTCCATACATATTTCAATAAAGCTTCACATCTCTATCCATAATTCCATCTCCTTACAGATGTCAGTGCCTCCTTGATCCTAGACCTCCTACGTCATCTTGACATTCTTCTTGACTCGATCGGTGCGCTATCTTTTCCTAACTCTTCTCAAAACCTCAACTACGGCTTAATGTCTGCTGGCGTAGCCGATAGCCTAAACTAGGTATCGGGTACATCTCTCCCGTACATCTCCTTTTTTATCAGGATTGAGAAAAAAAATACCTTCTCAGGCATTCTATATATAATACATGTACACGATAGCTCTACAATTCCCTTACTCAGCATGATGGTTCTTTCTGACTCTCAATAATGATGATTGACTTCCAATGATTAGCATCTTGATTCCGTGTTATTCTAATGCCTGTTTCTTCCTTCGCCACTCGTGCTTGCTCGATTGACATCGCTCACTGTCTCTTCGGGTGGTGCACTAGGCTGTCTATCTTCTTGCCTCGACCTCTCATGTCCACGATTATCTCGTCTGTCGTTAGGATTGTTTCTTCGGCCATCCTGCCTGTCGTTCCCATTAAACTGTTGACCTTGGCTCCAGTTATTTCTGCCCCGATATCTATTGTTATATCGATTCCTGTCTTGATATCTGGAATTCTGGTTATAATTTCTATATCGGCTATCTCTTGCTTCTTGATCGTATGGCCTCTCATATGGTCCTCTATATCGATCATTTCCTCGAGCGTTACGGATGTTTCCTCGATTCCCTTCGTTCCGTCGGTTTTCCCAGGAATCCCTTCTGTCCGTTTGAGCTGCATTGTCTACGACTACCGCATTCACTTCTTGCGTGTTTCTATTGTCGTTTCTGGTATTTCTAGGCGTTACTTGAGCGCTTGTATAGTCCAATCGCCGCAAAATGTCGTCATAATGCTCAAGTGTAATGGCTCCCGACGCTATTAGTGATCGCTGTACCTCAATCGGTAACTGTCTCGCTATAGCTTGCCAAAGCTCTTCTTCTGGCAATGTAGGAATCAGAAACTGTAATTTAGCCAGCTGTGACGTGAAATAATTGGCATAATGCGTCGGATGTGACGTAGAATAGCGCTTTGAGTACATTTCCGCTCTTACGTTAAGTTGATCCTCGGCACTCCAAAATCTCCTCAAGAAAGCCATGGCAAATTGCTCCATATTCGCAAAATTGCTTCTGAACGCTCTAAACCAAGTAAGCGCAGACCCATCTAAGGCGCGTTCGACTATCCTTAGCTCTCTTTCTTTGGCTACCCTATGTTCCGCCATGTAGTCTCGAATATCTCGCAGAAATTTGACTGGTGTGACTCCTGTATTTCCCGAAAACTTTCTCGGCTTGTCATCCAGATTTCTAATAATGGTGACTGGACCTGAGTATCGTTCGCTTGGACCCAACGTACTCCTATTCAAACTTGGATTATCCTGAGGGGTTGAACTGGCCTTTTCGAATGTCACATTCGGTTGCATTTGACGGTCTTCTCCCATGCTCGCTTCTTGATTAGTCATACTGCGGTCTATCGCTGTCTGATTTATCAATGTTTCCCCTGATGTTATATTCTGACTGGTGAAACTGTTAAACATGGATTCTAGTTTAGTTATCCTGTCTTCTGCTAATTTCTTGACCTGAGTCTTCAACTCATCTAACGATGTAACATCCTGCGTTTTGTTACTCTCGTCTAGATCGTTTTTTAACTTGTCAATTTTGCCTTCGCACGTATTCTTTACTGACGCGACTTGTTCCTTTAACAGATCAACATCCGTTCTAAATAGAGTTGAATCTATCTTCATCGCTTCCTTGTTCTCCGTAAACCTCGCTTCTAAGTTTGCCATACCTGCGATTAATTTTTCATCTAACCCTTCACGTTTCTCTTTTGCTTCGGCATCGACCTCACTATACCGTTCTTCCACAATTGCACCGACTCTATTTTTGAACAAAGCTAAGTTTTCATTAACCTTTTGCTCTATATCGTCGTCTATCTTCCTAATATCTTTCTGCAATTGATTTTCTAATGATTTTAAATTAGAATTGACCTCTCCTAAGACTTCCTCTTTAATGGTCCCAATTACTGTCTTTAAATCTTTAATCTCATTACCTAGATTCGTTTCTAGACCTTTGATTTTAGTCTCGAAAGATACTTCGGTAGACCACTCTTGAATTTTGCCTACATCTGCCACTAAACCATCGATGTCGAATCTCAACTTCGATACATCTGATTTAATGTCTTTCTGTATGGACATAACGTCTGTTCTTAAAGTAAAAATATTTTCTTCTCCTCTACTTTCTAATTCAATAATATTTTTTCTTAACATTTGAACATTTTCCTCTCCTTTCATATTTACTGCAATTATGTCTAATTGTAAAGTCTTCAGCATTTCATTATTCTTTAAAGTTAAGCTATTCTCTAATCGAGTTAACTTGTTTTCTAATTCAGTGTTAGTTTCTTCACTACGAGCTAGTAATTTCTCTTCCAATGATTTCAAGTTATCCTTCAAGTTAGCTTCACTAGCTTTTAAATGACTTTCAGTACTAGTCTGTAATCTAGTTTCTAATGACTTCAACTCATCTTTACTATTTGACTGTAGCCTTTCTTCTAATGACTTAAAATTGTCTTCACTATTTGACTGTAGCCTAGTCTCTAATAACTTTAAATTATCTTCACTAGTTGACTGTAACAATTTTACATTAGCTTCGTTACTAATCTGTAATGATTTTAAATTTTCTTCAGTACTAGTTTGTAATGCTTGCACATTTTCTTTTCATCTAGCTTCTAATCTAGCTTCTGAATTATTAATTTGTTCTTTAACTTCCGTTTCCATCTTAGAAATAGTTTCTGCAATACCAGACATACCCGTCTGTAACTCTCCTAACACCTTAGCTAAATCTTCTGGCAACATAATTATATTTTCAATATACGTTTTATACAGAGACGTTAGACAACAACACATCACAATGTCTCAATTCCTGCATTCACTTGGGTATAGGAAAAAATGTCTTATAACTAACATGATATAACTAATACGATTAACATGAACACTGGAATGGGCACACAAGTACATTGTCTGACTAAGTTTAATAAATTTTGTAACATAATTAAATGAACTTGAGATCAATCTCTCAGTAATCTAAATCTGATGTGATTCCATAGAATAAACAAAATCGAAGCCCCACAAGTTGGATAAAGCCAATTCTCCCTCTCTCTCTGTACCCGTTCGTCCTGGGGATGCGATGACCCATCTGCTATAACATCGCATTCCTGGAGTTCCGGGACAGAGCGGAGTTAAATGAACCTCTAGTCAAATAAGGAATGTGTCGGAAATTCAGCTGAGTTATCGAAAAAGCAGTGGGTATCACGAGACAAAGTATCTCTTGGGTCGTTACGGGCTTAAGTTTAATAGAAATAATGCAAATATAAATGGGCGCCATCAACTGAATTCCTAGCAAACCACTTCCTTTCCGGATAAGCCTTACTCAAGACAAGGAAAGAAAAGGGAACATCACACCATCATCAGATCACAACTAAGATTAAAAAAAAAATATTTTACTTTGATAGTCAGACAGACATTTTAAATATCTCCTACCTGAGAGTTTGGTCGAATGCCAACGTTAAATTGTCATTGTCCAAAAATCGAACCATCTCTTTTCTAATCCAAAATTATTTCATCCACATAACAAGAAAAATCTCTAAAGTTCTCTTGGGTTCTCAGGATCACTGTAGCACTATGTCTTTCGTCACTGACATTTGTGAAACCTGAGACCTAATTACTCTTTAATTTAACATCATCAATGTGGATTCAAAAAATTATTAATCTGTCTAAACATACACATATTATAATCACATATATTAAACATCACGTAATTTATGGCTTGCATGGCATAATTTAAATGTTGAACATGTTAGTCAAATGCTCCTAAACATCGAATAATTAATTTACACTATTTACATTGTCATTAACAATCTCTTATCTGTGAATTACTGAAAATTCATGGCTCATTGGTCATCGTTATCGTCATCATCAAAATTAAATATTTCTCACATTAATTCTCACTTCAAAATTCTACATATTCCTGTCATAATCCTTAATTCATCACCATTACATCATTTAAATTCTCAACTCAAGTTGCAATTCCTTCAAATTATTTCTCAATTAAATTTATTTAATTCCATATAAATTCATTAATCATCAGCTTCTTTAGTTAATTATCACCTTCTAATTCAGTTATTCATCGTCATTACAATCGTCTATTAATTTATTTAAATCAGTTTAATTATTCAATCTTTAATTCATCCATTTATTTAATTCATTGATTTATTCCAAAAATTTAATTTATCAACTTATTTAAATTTCAATCTTCTGGTTATTTAGATTTTCATTATTTCATCTAGTCATTCTGATTTTTATTTCATTAGGTCAGATCGTTAATATGCTTAAATCTCAGATTATTATTTCATTAATTATTATTTTCAGAAAATCTTGTATTATCAACTTTATTTATTTGTTTAATTTCCTAACAAATTGTTTAATAAGGTTTATAGAACGTTGTCTTACAGTTTTACCACTTCCAAGTTATATCTCGTATTTAATTTATCATGCCAAAAATATTATTGCCTCCACGACATCACGTTGGATCTAACTATCCACAACGACATTACATTTCCTCAATACTTCAAATATCACATTTGAATACAACAATTGCTCCACAAAACTCCATAAATATTCAGCACATACAGCATGAATCTCAACAAATACGCTATACTGGGTACGACGACCTCATGTCTGCTTCAAAATACATTATCAACGTTGCAACTATCACATGGCAACTTCCACAAAATGCCTATCACAAACTCCACTTAACCATGTTGCATGATCTACAAAAAATATATAACTGGCTTCAAATTATCAACGCACACAATCTCCAATAACTGTAATTACTCTGATCACATCTAGACAACTTCTTAAACAATTGGAAAAATATTTCTTCAGTAATTTAAGATCTGCTTTCAAATAGCATAAATTCTCTTACAATTTTCATAATTCACATCGCAGAAAAACACCAATGTGCTATAATCTCTCATATCAAAATCTGCAATACTGATCTGCCTTATAATAAACCTTGACCATTAATGATTAATCTTACAAGATTCAATTACTTTAAATCCTTCTCAAAGGTATCAAACACAATTATAAAACTCATCAAAGCATCAGCTGTAACAGCTGTTAAACTGAAATTACTCTCAAAAGAGTATAGCAACAAAATATTGGATTGGCAAACAAGAATTACTAAATGCAATCCTGCTGACATTTATCGTTACTTTATTTAACAAAATTTCGACTGATATGTGACTAGTAGTTCCTTGTTTGATTCACTTACAATCTCGTGTACACTCGGATAATAAAAATGAGTCCCTCAATGGCGAGTAAGATGTGTGACCACCGTACAGTCGTATAAATACGAAAGACCTCGCCCCGTCGACTTGGATGATATTTCCCTGAACGATGGGTAAGATGAGTAGCCACCATACAATCGTATAAATACGAAAGACCCCATCTCGTAGACTGTATCAGTGAATGTACCAGATAGGAATCAACAAGTTTCTAGTTGTCATATAAAAGCGATGTTCATTCACTAAAGTGAATAACTTCTTAATATCTCCAAACAATCCAATGGAAAAAATCCCTACTGATGAATAATACACACTCGCTAGTATGCAATGAACTGACGAAGTAATTTTTGATAATCAATTGCAGATCACGAGTTCGAAATACTCGTTACACAAAAAAAACCATTCATGAAAAATATCCTAGCTGGAAAAATGTCTAAAAGACCAAACATCTGCTTAATAAAGCCAACCAATGGTGAGAATTTCGTATAATGATGCCTGCCATATCATATGGTCACTCCATATTCTAGCAAATTCGAAGTATATAAAGTCAAACCATGTCTTAATAATCGTATCACTCCTATTAGAAAAATATACATGTGTGCCCAGTATTCATGAAAATAATCGTATCAGGTAGATATAACTCTTACAGTACCTTTTATAATCAGCTGTAATTAAATTTCCAAGATCGTCGATTATCCCTACATAATGAATTTCTCGAAAGATCGGCGTGAATATCATTCCATCCATGAAATGACGATTGCCTTCGAAATCCCAAGTGAATCAGCTGGTGGACCTCCTCTCGTCAGGAATCGAATCCATCGCTCTGCGGTGCCATCTTGTCTCTATCTGCGTCTACTCTGACATGTTGAACTTCGGATTACCCATAGCGGATATTGTCCAACTCCTCTCGAAAAAGTTCATGGAAACAGCGGACCCCCTACTCCTCTTCTAAGTTACGCCACTGTTCCGTTACATGTTCAGTTTGAGTATTGAAAGATCAATCTCCAATAACTGCAATTACTCACTTTCGTAAAATAAAATTTTACATGAGAGTGTCCAAGTTTACGAAACACCCTGTAGTTGTCTGTATTTGGTAATTCATGAAATTGCATAAGCAGTAAATTTCATTAATGCACGATCAAATGTTCATCAGTGCCTATGCTAACAACATTCCGCTTGCTTGAAATTGTTAAAGTAACTTTGAATGCGTTATAGAAAAGCATAGTCATAATTATTCAGAAGAACTGTGTTCAAACTGCGTTGAAATGTAGCTTGTAATAAAGTCTCCAACTACTTGCAGTGCTGTTCTAACATATCCCGGCCGTCTGTGATTGCTTCCTTGGCAAGTCCGCCTGGATCAATGACCTGCTTGGCGTTCGCTGCTCGGCGATGCTGAAACTGTCGCCTACACTCTGCCGTGACAGTTTCGGTATGCTACGCGACCTTCACCGTGCGTCTGGCTTGCGCTACAGAGCTCGACCCTACTTGCTCGACTGACAGAGCTCCACTGAATGTGCTGGCACAGTCTTCACTCTTATCTGCCTGGCGCAGACACGTGGTGTAGTCCCCCACCACAGTGCTCTCGCGTCACGATCATAGTCTCGAACCCACATCATCTCGGCTATTCCGTTATAAAATAACTTAAGGGTTATCTGACTTCCATAAAATTATTTCCACATATAATGCATGTTATATCTTCTCTTCTAAGATGTTTAAATACCATATTCCATACATATTTCAATAAACCTTCACATCTCTATCCATAATTCCATCTCCTTACAGATGTCAGTGCCTCCTTGATCCTAGACCTCCTACGTCATCTTGACATTCTTCTTGACTCGATCGGTGCGCTATCTTTTCCTAACTCTTCTCAAAACCTCAACTACGGCTTAATGTCTGCTGGCGTAGCGGATAGCCTAAACTAGGTATCGGGTACAGTACGAGTGGGTGGATCTTGTATGACCTATCCTTAGCCTACACAAAATGACAGACTCTCTCCTTGTGCGAGGGGTCAGCCTTCTTTTTTTTTCCTGTTATCCCTGCCTTCTGCTCAAGGCCCTCAAGACCGTGGTAAGTGATTTTTGAAAGGCGGCAAAAATACGATACGCATGCCATACGATGTTGGCATGTCAAAGAACCCATTTGAATTCAGTAGGCCGAGTTCATAATGGCAAAATTAATCTCGGGAGTTTCCGCCAGCACAAAGTTCCTCATTTCTCAACTAGAAAGCGCTATTGTGTTCAAGGAGATTAGATATCTAACATCTAACCTACGAAATTCGACATGCAAGCTACCCTCTGGGTGTCAAATAGCAAAGCTTGCACCAGGCACCGAGGCCATACGATATTATTATTATAGCCTACACAAAATGACGGACTCTCTCCGGGCCCGGAAGGAGCTCCGCCACACGCGAGTAGTTCCCTTGATCGCTCTCAGTTTACTGGGCAGTGGGTCAGCTAGCCACTGACTCTCCCAAAAAACCAGAACTTGTAGGCGTAACTGAGAGCGAATATCTCTAGCGGGTACCTCCATTGGTCGAGGTGGTAGTGATACCGCCTCTTTCGCAGCTTGATCTGCTAACTCATTTCCCGCAATTCCCATGTGGCTTGGAAGCCACAGAAAGGTGATTCGAGTGTCAGCGTGGCACAGCCCGGCTAGTAGGTCGTGGATTCGCTGCACTAGGGGGTGTTGCGGGAAACACGTAGCATTTGACTGCAACGAACTCAAAGAGTCGGTACACACGAGAAAATGGATTCGTGCATCCTGTAGTGCAAATTGAAGAGCTTCATAGATGGCAACGAGCTCCGCAGTAAACACACTACAGGCCTCAGGCAAAGAGATCTTGGTATTTGCTCCATCAATAACGTAAGCACAACCCACTTTCTCGGCTACCTTCGAACCATCCGTGTATAGAATGCCAGCGTCCGGAAATTGGTGAACTATGCTGTGGAACTGCCTCCGGTAAACGGACGCATCCGTGTTCACCTTAGGACCTTGGTGAAGATCTAACCGAATTTCCGGACGCGGGACTTGCCACGGAGGCACCTCGCTAGATGTCCGGATCATACAGGTACCTACAGCCACTCCTATTTCAGTGCACGAGCTATCAAGTCTAATACCAGCCGGTTGGCGTACCCCTGGTGGTTTTGGGTACCGAAGAGAGCTTGATAGGTCGGGTGTTGCGGCTTTTGACGCACATTGGCAGCATATGCTAAAAGCATATGTTGGCGTCTATAATTTAAAGGTGGAACACCCGATTCGGCGAGTAGGCTGGGTATCGGGCTGGTCCGGAAGGCACCGGTAGCCAGCCTAACGCCACTATGGTGGATACTGTCCAGCATTTTCAAGGTTGCCGGCCTTGCTGAACCGTATGCCGCAGAACCATAGTCTAGCCGGGACAGGATGAGGGCTTGGTAGAACCGTAGCAGCACCGCACGGTCAGCCCCCCACGTAGTGCCACTAAGAAACCTGAGCATGTTCAGTTTCCTGAGACATGTCATTTTCAATTGCCGTATATGCTGCTGCCACGTTAACTTGCTGTCAAAATGGAGCCCCAGGAAGCGATAAGTGTCAACCAACGGCAACGCAGCATCCCTGAGATGTAGTTCAGGGTGTAAATGTAGCCTCCGTAGCCGACAAAAATGGACGACGGAGGTTTTCGCTGCTGAAAAACGAAAACCCCGGTCGTGAGCCCACCTGTCGACCCGGTTGATAGCTAGCTGCAATTGCCGTTCCACGACCGCCATACTTCCAGAGCTGTAATGCAGAGCTAAATCGTCTACATACAGCGATGGAACTACCGCGGACCCGGCGGCGGCAACAATGACAATAATGGCAATCGCGAACAAGGTGACACTCAGCACTGAACCCTGAGGAACTCCATTTTCTTGGGTATAGTATTGCGATAATGTCCTACCGACCCTTACACGGAAGAGTCGGATGGACATGAAATTCGCAATGAAAGTCGGTAAGTTACCACGGAGTCCCCACTTGTGAAGGGTGGAAAGGATCCCGTAGCGCCATGTGGTGTCGTAGGCTTTCTCGACGTCAAAGAAGACCGTGATTAGGTGCTGCTTTCGAAAAAAAAAAGCCCCCTGTATGGCGCTCTCAAGTCGCACCAGATGGTCAGTGGTGGACCTATGAGAGCGAAATCCACACTGGTACTCAGACAGGAGACCTTTATCCTCCAAGAACCACACCAGTCGACGGTTCACCATCTTTTCGAGCAGCTTACATAGGCCATTTGTCAAACAAATGGGCCTATAGTTGCTTACAAACTTGGGATCTTTTCCAGCCTTAGGAATCGGTATCACGATCCCCTCTCGCCATTGAGATGGAAACTCCCCTTCAATCCATATACGATTGAAGAGGATCAACAGTTTTTTAATACTGGAATCGCACAGATGTTTTAACATTTGATTATGTATGTTATCCGGTCCAGGAGCCGTATCCCTGCACAGTGAAAGCGCACTGCGCAGTTCCCATTCAGAGAATGGTACATTATAGGACTCCGAAGCAGCAGTGGCAAAGGACAAGGGGTGAGTCTTTGCCTCCCGCTTCAGAGTCAGAAATGTAGGATCGTAACTCCCGGAGCAGGATACATCGGAGAAGTGCGAGCCAATGCTGTTGGCAATGGCGAGAAGGTCCGTGATGATGTCTCCATTGATGGACACTCCGGGTATCGACAGTGATGTCGGGAGTCCGGAGATCCGACGAAGCTTAGTCCACACTTGAGATGAAGGAGTATGCGCCGTCATGGACGACACATACTTTTCCCACGTCGTTTTCTTACTCTCCCGAATCAGATATCGTGCTCTAGCACGCATCCTTCTGAAGGTGATAAGGTTGGCCATAGTGTTTTGCCTCCGATAGCGTTTGAAAGCACGTCGACGATCCTTAATGGCTGCTGCAATCTCGGCTGTCCACCAAGGGACAAGCTTCCGGCGTGAGTTGCCGGATGAGGAAGGTATTGTTTCCTCAGCAGCAGCCAAAATACCATTCGTTATGTGAATGGTATGATCGTCGACACTCTCAAAGGTATCTTCGGCAAACACCGCACGTGCCGTGAATGTTGGCCAATCAGCCCGATGGAGAAGCCATCGACTTGGTAACTCGATGGCTCTCTGGTTCGGAAGAGTAACGATAATTGGAAAATGGTCACTATTACAAAGGTCATCGTGTACACCCCACTGTAGCAGGGGAACCAGCGCACGACTGCACAGGGTAATATCGATACTTGAATAAGTACCGTGTGCAATAGAGAAGTGCGTAGGTTCCCCTGTGTTCAACAGACACAGGTCCAGCCGCCTGATCAGCCTCTCAAAATCTCTCCCTTTACCGCTAATGGTAGCGGAGCCCCAGATGGTGTTGTGGGCATTAACATCTCCCAGAAGGAGAAAAGGAGGGGGGGAGCTGAGAGACTAGATCCACCAGCTGGTCGTAATCCGGATGAGAATCAGGTGGGATGTACACGTTACATACTGTTGCCATTACTGGCAACGAAGTACGAACTGCAACTGCCTCTAGCTGAGTACGCAACGGCACCTCTTCACTAAAGAGGCTAGAGTGGACGAGAGTGCAGACGCCACCAGCGGCCACAGCTCCGTCCATCCGGTCTTTAGAGAAGAGTTTGAAGTGACGCATTGTTGTCTCATGTCCAGGACGAAACCTGGATTCCTGAAGACAGACAATGGTTGCCGAAAACGAAGATATTAATTGTCGTAACTCAGCGAGATGAACAGAATAGCTATTACAGTTCCATTGTAATAGTGCCATGGTGTGGACTTAAGTAGAAGTGGGTCTTCTACTTATGCTTGACCGTTTGCCACCCTTCCCCATCTCTAGTTGGTGATGATGGGGCAGGGGAGCACACCTCAATCTCCACATCTCCGTCCGAAGACGAAGAAAATGGAGCGGGCGCTCTCTTGGGTTGCGCGCGGTCGTCGTCGGACCTCACGAGTCTCGCTCTTGGCGAAGAGCGAGAGCGGTGTCGAGGGACTTTCTCCCGGTCCGAAGACTGGGTGTCGGTCCCCGACACGTCCCGAAGAGATTTCTTCTTGGATCGGCGCCGACGTGTGTTTGGGGAAGTAGATGGTCCCTTCCCCACAGACGCCGGGTCCTTATAAAACAAGGTCGCTCCTGCTGGCACCGCTCCACTGGTAGTGGTGGGAGCGGGATGGCCAGCAGATACGTGAGCAGCCCTGCCTTTAGGAGAGGAAGAGAAACGGCGCTGAACCGTAATAGTAATAACCGACAAAACAAATAAATCTGTTATGAAAATTCTTTCTTACATGTTCTTGTACAGTCGAACCTTGAGCATCTTTCCCCCAGTGGCTCATAACTTGTGGGACATGGGTTGGCGACCACGGGACCCCAGCCGAGTCCGGCATTGCTTCCACTTACTAGTTCCATCTCCTTGCATTTAGTCTATCTTCCTGTCGGCCTCACTTGGTCAACACTTGTTCTCTTCAGACCCCGACGGTATTAGGGTATACGACGCCTAGGGAGTCTTTCACTTTCCCGTCTTAATTGGCCCTTGTCTCATCTTTTCTGATACCCTCATTCTTAGAGGGGTCATCCTTCTCCTTTTCATGATATCTCCTGCCTTCTGCACAAGGCCCTCAAGGAGGCAGGGTTTGTGTAGCCCCACTACTTCTGGTGCACCCCGGACAGGGCTCATAGCTGGAGATTTGGGAGTTGGGGACCCCGAGGGATTCCTGAGCTGGGTCCGTTTTATTTCACCCCTTTTACCAACTGACCTTTGGGCAGCCCTCTCCTCTTCCATTTCCGATCTGCCATTCATGGCTCTCCTTTCTTCCAAGTCCCTTAGTCCTCATTCTTCGTGGATTGAGGGCATTTCTTTTCCTCCAGTCCGTTATATTTTCTTTCTAGTACGTAGGTTAGTTGTTAAGTCGGATGTTAGTTTTAGTTTGTAGGTTTCATGTAATCATCTTCCATTATCACTATCACCCACACCATTAGGGGGCGATACCTAGATGTTAGGCCCCTTAAAACAACAAGTATCATCATCCGTGAGCATTTTAAGGGATACACTGGGAGGGAGAACCTTTGAATATGCCGCATTCTCGGGAGAGCCTCCGGAGCGATTTCTTCAGACTCATATTCATCCTCGCTCGGATATCTTGAAGCTGTTTCTCGGTGAGAGCTCGTTTAGGACACAGCGTCTGCTCATCGGGTACAGAGCTTGCCTTTCACTTCTTAAACAACCCTGAGTTTAGGGCTGCGACAACGCGGTCATGTACTTTGGGTGTGTGTAGAATCTGTCGGATAACCGATGTTAATTGTGATGGCTATATTAGTGTGTGTTATCTGTAATTCAGGTAAGGACTGCAAATGATCAATTTCAAGTAGTTCCTACTTTTACTACCAAATGCTACCGTCAACGACACATAGCCGTGAACTTGGCTAAGCCTACTAGGTGCCACCGCAATCGGCACCAAGCTCATTATTCTTTTAAAATCATTCAGATAAGTGGGGCGATATGTTAAGGTCTCCGAACCAGTACATTATGACACCGCAACGTGGGGTATTGCCATTTGTTACTCGAACGTTTCAATATGTTGCATTAAAGTACATGTTAGTTAGTTATTGTTGTTGTTTTAAGGGGCGGAACTACGAGGTCATCTGCCCCTCTTAACACAGATTAAGTTAATGTATACAAATTTGGAATGGAATTTAAAATTTAGAGGTGGACGCCTAAATATGAAAAGACATAAATGTAATAAAACAAACAATTAAATAAAACGAATGATTGTAATATAAACAAAAAATGCGGAAAATCTAAAATTCAGCATTCAAAAACGAACAAGTCGTGAAGTAAATTTACACTGGAAAATTTAGATTGCTGGTCCTAACCCTCTCTCACTTATAAAGCGGATGACGAGATCAGCAGCCACCGCGTCATCGGCTAATCTAAATTTGGGTGTCATCTGCAAACCAAGGTTTCTTCGTAAATCAGCAAGATCCACACACTCGGTTAAAATGTGAGCCACAGGTACAAAGGGGGGGTCATTACTTCTATTTAGGTACGAGTGGGTGGATCTTGTATGACCTATCCTTAGCCTACACAAAATGACGGACTCCCTCCGTGACCGGAAAGAGCTCCGCCACACGCGAGTAGTTCCCTTAATCGCTCTCAGTTTACTGGGCATTGGGCCTGTAGCCACTGACTCTCCCAAAATGCAATTACTTGTCAGCGTAACTGAGAACGAATATATCTAGCGGGTATCTCCATTTGTCAAGATGGTAGTGATACCGCCTCTTTTGCAGAATGATCCGCTAACTCATTTCACGCAATTCCCCTGTGCCTTCGACCCTTTGGTGGAGTTTTCTTTAGCGTATATATAAGTCAAAATCTATTCTAATTAAAACTTAGAGCAAAAATATCTAAACTGTAAAAATATGGATATTCTTATAAAACATTAAATTTTAAAATGAATTGAAGAAACTGCCGAAGGTTAACCGTTCATCCAAATGTCTGGGAAGGAGTCATTTTTAACCTCCATCACCTGATTTAAGAAACAATCTTAAATTATAATATAAACCTGAAATGAAAAGCATCTCTTTCGTAACTTGCGTTCCAAAATTTGATGCGTGTACTTGACGGTAGTTGGACTGTATCTCAAGAAATATATATAGAGGTTTGATGTCATTGAACAAACTGTCGTATATTTTTGATATTTTTCAACAGTCTCTTCAGCTAAAAAGTTGAATTTGAAAAATAACGCTAATAATATAAGAAAATTCTGATACATGTCGGCTCGAACCCCATAGTTGGTCGACGTTAAAATGGACATCCTCATTTATGTAACAGTTTAGGTCTCCATGGATGAAAAACTGGTTTCCGATCTTCTTGGTCGTGATTTTGTAGGTTTTGAATTTCCCTGCGTTTCATTGAATACAGCGTCTGGCATTTTAAGCATTGAAAAGATTGATGTACGATAGTTTTGAACGATAATGTATTGAGAACTAGCAATTCTATCAGGTACACCCGTATTCTTTAGAAAATGTACTCAACACATCATTCCAATCTTATTCACTTTTACAACACGAAGTAAAGTTTCGAACAGAGTATTTTCCATGAGATATACTAAATATCTATTGGTTCACGACCTATGTCCTCCTTTAGATCAAGGATATAAAGATAAAGTATTTTGTTTCCTGAAATATTAACATTTCCAGAAGAAAATTCAATAATATAAAGCTGAAAGATTCAACCATCTCCATCTTTGATAACATGCATTGCCCTTATAATACGTGGTTAGTATTGTGCCCAACCCTAGGAATGGGTATTCCAAGTTTCAGACACCTAGATATCAAGGGAAAGGCTGTAGCAGCTTTTGAAAGTTCGGATATTTGAATATCGCGCTACATTGCTTCTCGAAGCCTTTCGAAGGAAATTACCGATAGTTGGATGGTAAATGACGTAGCGAGTCACCGCAGAGGTGGAGACTATTTATTGATTAAATAGTTAACTATGGAGCAGAGACTTGAGACTGGGATCAGATTACTGGCACGGCCAAATAAAAGAGAATGCAATTAATATCAAGTAAATCGGACCAGGGATTCAAGAGATATGAGGATTTCTAGATATCAGGCGATGACGCGTGACCCTGACCGTTTTTGTATAAAAGCAAGCTGGAGCAGGCTTAGTTAGCTCACTTCATCACAAGCACTTGGCGAACAAGTTGCATCTACGCTGAGCCAAGGCACATGGTTGCCGCCTCTACGAAGAAGTACTTTTCAAATCGTGATAGTCACGAGAAGTGCTGCGCAAACGAGTTGGAACTTAGTAAGTTTCTGGTGAGGAGAATCACTGAGGTGATTGTTTTTCTACAGACATTGGTGGAAATATTTATATTTCCAAAAGGACATATGCTAGACTTGGTCTAGAAAATAGTATTTGTCACAGTCCAATAGTAAATTAATACTTGGATGTTTAAATCCATTTGAAGTCAGTTTTCATATTTTGTAACTATTTAACCACTTCGATCCGTCAGTACATTGAAGAATAGTCTATAACGGTGGCGTTCATTAGTCTACGCAAGGGAAACTGCAGGTTGTCTAGAATCGATCGAGGTGATCGAGAATGTTTTCAGCTGTTGGCAAGAGAAACTCTATCATCTGATCAGTAAAAGTAAGGTAAAACAAAGGAGTAAAGAATAATATAACGATCGCTTATTTATTCTATGACGTAAATATACGGACAAAGAAGATACACGAAACAACATTTTAGATAATTTTGTCATCAATTTGACGAACTTCGAACGGGAATTTCAAAAAGGACAAATCTGTGTAGTCTATACGTGATTCAAATGACGATACTGATCACCTTGGCCACTACACTACAGCCAATGTTCGCACCTAATTGAAATCCGAGAGTATGAGGCTAAATACACCCAGTTCCAACTATCATAATAAAATTTAAACTTATCGTGAAAAAATCGAACCCAGGCCGAGAAGAACACTACCATACTTACTGCTAGACCATGACAGTAATCTTTTTAGCCTCGAATACAAATGCTCAAAAACAATTAGGTTATAAAATATGTATGTACACGAAAATGCGTTTTGGAAGCATTCATTTGGAGTATGGCACTCCCCGAAATAAACTCAGTCTTGGTGCAGACCTTTGAAAGCAATACCCATAAGCGACCCGTGTTGTAATATCATTGATGCGGCTTCGGTGGCGTAGTTGGTAGCATGCTGAGCTCCTATGCCCGAGCTCGCGGGTTCAAACCCGGCCGAAGTCGTCGGATTTCTTAAGAGCGTTAAAATCCCTCAGTGTGCCTTCCTTCGGAGGGGACGTAAAGCCGGCGGGCCCATTTCATAGGTTTTTGGCATGTAAAAGAACCCTCCACTAACTACATTTGTGTGAAGCTCAATTTCTAGGTGAAATTCGATTAGCGCTCAATTAGATTCCAACGTTTGTCGCCAGGTGCTGGTTGTGGGGCATCTAGTAGCCACATTTGCAGCTAGGTGTCGTTGACGGTAGCAAAACAAAAACTACTTGAAATGCATCCTCTGCAGTCCTTACCTGAATTACAGATAACACACACTAATACAGTCATCACAATTAACACCGGTTATCACACAGATTCTACACACACCCTAAGTACACGGGGCTACATGACCGCGTTGTCGCAGCCCCTAAACTGAGCAACTAACCAACAAAAACAGTTGAGCCCACCGGCTTGGTTCAAGTCTTCAAATTTAACATAACTTGGGAGACTTTCATCTTTACAATACTGTTCCAGTACCACACCAGAATGAGAGTGGAATGAATTTCTATTTAAAATTTAATAAACAAAGTAACTTCAAAATATGTAGTGTCCATTCTATAATTTTCTTGTCACCGTTTGTTATCGTGTGGAATTTTGATGCCTCTGGCAATATATTTCTCAACCCTGCAATAACACAGGACACTGATTTAAAATACCAGTGGCTTCAGTACTAAGGATATGGTATCTATCTGGCTTATATGGAAGTTGTTATTGCAGACACGACACAATAACAGTAAGCACACTACCAAAACTCTTTAGATCATTTGCATCACTATAAAAATATGGAATGAACTTGATGGGTATTGATGACTTAAATACAAAACTCATTTCACTATTTCAGTTCTAAACGTTTTTGACCCACCCTACTGTACATAGAGAAATATCCACCAAACGAAACGTGATTAACAACTCCATTAAAAGTACAATAGTATGACTTACCTCATCATTACTCAAATTCTTGTATTTGTTCTATGAGAGGACATACATTTTAAAAGTTCACAAGGAAATATAAATGTCAGAAGGCCGGCATCAATAATACCTCATTTTTGCATAGGGAGATCAGGAAGAAATAAAGGAATACCCGAGTGGATTTTTTACCCTTTTTAGCAAGGACTCATAACAACAAACAAAAAACAATTTTTCTGGGAAACAATAATTTTATTCATTTCTTTAGTGAATTTACAACACTCATCATAAGATGTTCTGTTGCACATTTGCATTTAACGAAGTGTATAAATTTGCTGTTCAACGAAGAAACATTAGCCAATGTTGATATGGCTGTTGACCTTATTATCAGATTTATAGGGGAAAGTGGAGCAGGTTAATTACTGGCAAGTGATTATTTGAGTATAAAAACAAAACATTTTACAATTTGAAAGCAAATTAGTGTATAAATTAATAGTTTGGTTTATGTTTATGTTTAACTTATATTTGGTTCCTATCCACTAGATATAACTCTGTGTTAAAGGAATGTATGTCCGTGACGTCCACCCCTCAAAAACAGCAAACACCAGTGAGTGATGCACTTAATATTCGAATCCAGAAAAGGAAGATTGTAGTTTAACGTGACCGTTAATCTCGAGATCATAAGCCACGGGAACTCCTTTTTACGTGGAATCCGAACCACAGGGCAAGGCATTTCACTTTGAAAATCTCACATGCAATATTCGAATCTAGATCACAAAGCAAAATAAATGTATTTCTTCAGCTTTCTCTAGGTCTTGTGAAAGAAACACGATTTGTCAAGCTTGAACAGGAGACATTTGGGTTTACCACCAGATAGCAATAATCCAATGGTGGTCCTGAAACAAAACACAAATTATTAGGCAGGAGAAAGGAAAGCTAGGAGCAGCTAACACTTACTTATAGTTACGCGGTTCACTCTAGTAACAAAAAGGTAATAAAATCTGATGGCATGCATAAGGAAAATTAGCTACAAATGACTTCTGAAGCAGTAGTGTACATAGTGATACACAATTCACTTAGTGGCTGCAGCAGTCCGAGTGGTTGTTGTAGTAACAGGGTGAGCCAAACAGCCTGGCAAAATATCTTGGCAAGGAGACATTCTCAATAGATTAGACGTGGTGTAACTTTTAACTAAGGTTCTGCTTAAAGAAACCAAATCTCACATCAGCACTATCAATTGCCTAATTTTCCTACTCTAGGCCTATTCCCCCACTGTGTAACTACAACATATTTCCAATGGAATAACTGTTTCTATGTGCAAAGAGATGGAGAAGCTATGGGTTGTCCTATAAGTCCGCTATACAGAACGCTACAAAAGAGAGGCCACAACTTGGTTCCGTTTCGTAGACGATAAATCCCTGATACAGAAACTCGGAAAAGTAGCTCTGGCAGAATTCCTCGGTCTTCTAAGCATAATCCACGACAATAGGGATAACCTGATAACCTGAACTAGCACCAACAGATAGCGCACAGGTACTATGTGGGATCATTTTGCTCTTTAGTTCAAATAACACACAATAGACTGTTACACACGTTTAAGAATGAACATTTATTGCATTATCAACTTTCTATTCTTCAAATACGATGCGTAACGAATGCCAAGGGAAGGCAAATAAATGAAGTACCACATGGAATAGCCATGACATCTCTCGAAAAGGTTTCACATTAGATATCCCTATTCACCATGAAACTAGAATCGAACCGTTGCATTCCATGTCATAACATGTTGGTAATCAGGAACCAAGACTGCAGCCTGTCAAACAAGGTATATTGGAAGCCTACCCTTATAGACATATTTGCACAACGATCCAACCACCACCCCAGTCACAACAGAGGAGTTATCAAAACGCTCAGATACAAAGCCTATCGCAAGAATACAACCTATGACTGGCTATGTGGCCTAGCAGTACCGTTCTTGCCCGCTGTGCTCAAGGTTGCGTGATTGAATCCAGACGCAGGTGCGATAGTTTGCATTTGAGGGTACGGAAATGCGAGGGAGACCTGTCAGTAGATATACTGGCACATTAAAGATCCCCTTCAGGGTAAAATTCCAGCACCCCGGCATCTCTAAAAGATGCAGTGGCAAAAAGGAACGTAAAACCAAAATCATTTTTATTAAAATAACCTACAGGGGGAAATAGAAGTTGTTTATTTTAGGGGCTGCGACATCGCGGTCATATAGCCCCGTGTATTTGTGTGTGTGGAATTTGTATGATAACCTGTGCTATTGTGAATGCTGCATTACTGTGTGTATTTGTAAATTGGGGATAAGAATGGTGCGGAGGTGGCCGTAGCCATAAGTCAGGAACCATCCCAGCATTTGCCTGGAGTAGAAGTGGGGAATCCACCGAAAACCACTTCCAGGATGGCTGAGTGTACACCGTTGCGGCCCTCACACAAACACAAACGTAACCTGGGGTTTACGCCCCACACCCCCTTGCATGTAGCACAAGCAGTAATTTCATCCAGGGAGTGATGTGACCTAGCAGCGGGCAATGTGTTATAGACATTGGAGGAGTAAACTATATCATTTCCAGATCTATTTTGAATCATTACAGAAGGTATTTATGGCTAATTTCAGTACTTAAGAAAATGTTATCGTGGGTTCTTGTCTCCTTCACTGTTACTTATAAATCAGTCACTTACTGCAAGAATAATACCCTCCTTCACACAGAAATGCACTGTATTTTTTAAACAATTACTAAGTTACAGTACCTGCATATCTCAACATTATAACATTTGGTTCCCTGTAAATTAACATATCCTTTCATAAACTGAATGATGCCTGGGAATTTGTTAATCATGAAGCAGACTATTCCTACATAATAGGGGCAGATGTCTCCGTAGTTCCGCCCCTTAAGACAACAATAACGACTAGTAATACTACTACCTCCTACATAACCTCTCAACGATATAATTGTCTTTCCATAACACTCAATGGTTTGTTAATTGTTTTCATGCCCTGCATATATGTATATATACTGTATGTGTAATTTATTTCTGAGGAGGGCATGTGTTAAGTATTCCATTGGTAAAATTAAATTATACTCGTGTAACCCATTGAACTGGTGCTAGTCTTTGAAACTGGCATCAATTGGGTGACTTCAGATTCAGTAGAGCTACTGAAACGACAACATTCACCTCCCTTTCAATACCGTAACGGGGAAACACTTGACTGAATAAAGAAAGTTATTTTCAACAACATCAGGGCATGTTTCTAGTAAACTTTCAAAGCACATGTGATCCTATGATACAACATAGCCTACATTACCAACAAAACTTGGGGCTTAGGCCAACATCATTATAAGCATTAACTTACTGATTAATTTCACATACTCATTACACACTGTTTCACGCAACACAGACAAGACAAACTTACCTAGGCCCAATAGCACAGAATTATCTCCTTCATCCGAGGCACAGTACTGCATCATCACAATCACGAATCTGGAAATAAAATGGTTTGGACAACATCAATCGTACTGTATTACTTACGGTGTTAACACCAGTAGTCAAACCTAACATTTGCTGTATCAGGATTAAAATGAAGCTTACCTGTTACATACGAATACAGTATCTATCATTGGAATTAGAGCTGATTTATTATCCAGGCCCTTCTACAGACATCAATCCTTCACTCGTACGTGAACCAAAACAAACAAGGCGGCACGGGACGAATCATTCTAACCTCATTTTATCATTCAATTAATATCAGCACATTCAGTCGACATACATTCCACTCACATGTTGTTACCATTATGCTTTACCAGAAAACAATAGTTTCCATGTACTACTCTCGTCAATTCTTTTAAAAGTATGAATGAAGTAGTCTGAGGCCTCTCTTCGCGTGACGACATGTTGGATTATGAAAATCTCCTGTTATCGGCTAACAGAAGTCACTCGGGGTGTTATTTTACCAGGCGGTTAGGAGCATAACAACGAGAGTTTGCCAGGCCATGACAACAACAAGAGATGGTGCAACGGTGTTTAGGGGATAACAGGAGATTTGCCCAACCGGAGTTTGCATGACGTATAAAAGGAGATGGAACAACCGGCCCTTATTATAGCACATTATGCAACGAGCCTATAATGGCTATAATTAAGACACGAGTATCTTTATAAAACGAGCGTATGCGAGTTTTATAATTTCCATACGAGTGTCTTAATTACCATTATAGGCGAGTTACTTACGACTGTTTATGTTCGACGATAATTATAACTTTATTATATGTTTTAATATAAATATTCATAAATATCTGTTGAGATTGTCACTAGAATTGTATGATCGGGTGCTAGCTTGCCACGGTGGGTGAGTGGATAGCGTGTCGGTCTACTAACCCCAAGATTGCAGGTTCGCCCCTGGCCGTGGTAAGTGATTTTTGAAAGGCGGCAAAAATACGATACGCATGTCATACGATGTTGGCATGCCAAGGAACCCATTTGAATTCAGTAGGCCGAGTTCATAATGGCAAAATTAATCTCGGGAGTTTCCGCCAACACAAAGTTCCTCATTTCTCTACTAGAAAGCGCTATAGTGTTCAAGGAGCTTAGATATCTATTATCTAACCTCCTTGACTTTCATAGTGGTTCAAGGAACAACGAAATTTGACATGCAAGCTACCCTCTGGGTGTCAAATTACAAAGCTTGCACCAGGCACCCGAGGCCATACGATATTATTATATTATTATTTATCGGGTGCTGCGCTGAGTATAGGATATCTCTGATTTCCAAGCTCTCTGATCGACCGACGCATGCGCTCTGTGTGCTTCAATGCCATATGTGCAGATTGAGCGCCAGTATTCAGTAAAAATGACACCGAATGAGTTTGAAAACAACGCGCTGTGTAGAAATTGGATTTGGAGATATTAAGGTACAGTGCTATTTCTTGTCTCATATTCACCAGTTTATTTACACAGACATGTTGGATTTTGAGCGCATGCGCGAAGGTATCCTTATCTAATTGGTCAAACAACTGTTTCTTGAGCTGTGATTGGTGGGAGAAACTGTTTCATAATGAAAAATAGTGTTATAATGACCATCATTATGATACAGTTTTCAGACATATAACAGTCAGGGTCGAACATAAACATTGTTATAAAGTACAAAAACATATTATCATATTTAAATTTCGCTGGTGATGCATCTTAAGTGATATAGTGCAGGCATTAAAAAGGTTGTTATTTTTTTTATTGAAAGGAAAATTTTCCTTATATAGACAGGCCAATACCCATGAACAACGATTTCACAGGTGACATGGTAGATGAAAGTATGATTTAATCACTATATATATAAAAACAATTTTGGACATCGTTACAGGATAGATTGCTGCAATATGTTTTATAATGTTAATAATTTTAATTATTATACTCATGTACTCATGTTTTGTACTTTCTTTAATTTTCCCCCACTGTTGAGCAAGGTCCGTGCAGCTTAAGTCCTCCAGGTCACTAGCAGTGTTAGTCCTGTATAAATAATAATAATTAGATACTCAATAATAATAATAATAATGGAAAATTATTTGGCATAAGAGGAATACAACCCTCATAAAAGGACATAGAGAGCCAAAGATGAGTTTGACTTCCATATTAAATGGAATCAAGTAGGTCTACCATGGTAACAGTAAGATATGAACTTTAAATATAACTAACATAATAATAATATCGTATAGCCTCGGGTGCCTGGTGCAAGCTTTGTTAATTGACACCCAGAGGGTAGCTTGCATGTCGAATTTCGTCGTTCCTTTGAACGCTATGAAAGTCAAGGAGGTTAGATATCCAAACTCCTTGACACTACAGCGCTTTCAAGTAGAAAATGGAGGAACTTTGTGTTGGCGGAAAATCCCGAGATTAATTTTGCCATTGAACACGGCCTACTGAATTCAAATGGATTCTTTAACATGCCAACAACGTATGACATGAGTATCGTGATTTTTGTCGCCTTCAAAATTCACTTACCATGGCCAGGGGCGAACCTGCAATCTTGGGGTTGGTAGTCCGACACTATAACCACTCACCCACCGTGGCAAGCGATATATGAACTTTAAATATAACTAACAAAGGACCTTTTACGACAGTAGTATAGGCTATTTACATGGACCAGAGCCGTAGCCAGAAAAAAAATAATTGGGAGAGGGGAGGAGGCAAGTAACTTGTCCTATTTATTTATTTAGCGTATGATGAAGACAACTTATAAACTATTTACATATCCAGTGGAAGATAAGCACAGAGTAAATACAAATTATCATGTATATACAGTCAAAGCAATTTACGAAGCTTGAGAAAAAATAACAGGAATAAAACAATATATTTATACATCACTATCTACCTGACAACTTCGACAGTTCTTGTAAACATTGAGTGTGAGTGTTGTACATCTCACTAAATGTGAATGTCCAATTCCGCTACCCACTTCACTGCTTCCGGTGTTGCTGAGTTGAGGTCTTCCATGGTGCAGAGAAAGCACAGAGTGGGCATTCCTGCACTACATGTTTCATTGTTTGGTGAACCTCCCCACAGTCACAATGGGGGGAAACTGACCAGCCCCATGTGTGTAAAGTAGATGCTGTTCTACCTACTCCACATCTCATGCGATTTAGTCTACTCCAGGTGCAGCGTGGCAGATCGAAGCCTGCCAGTTTTGTAGATGGATTATTAATGTCCACCACGCATGTTTCTTTGACTTCGTCAGTGGAACTGTCTCCTGTGCTGTTGTGACCAAGGCCTGTTGTAGTTCATCCCAGTTTTCGGGATTCCAAGATTCTAGTTTTTTAGTAAATTCAGGGCACAATCGTAGTTTATTATTATTATTATTATTATTGTTCAGCCGGCCCCGTGGTGTTGGGGTAGCACGCCTGCCTCTCACCCGGAGGCCCCGGGTTCGATCCCCGGCTCCGTCAGGGATTTTAAAATTGACGTGAGGGTTGGAACGGGGTGCACTCAGCCTCGTGAGGACAATTGAGTAGCTGTCTGACAGTGAGACAGCGCCCCGATCACGAATACCAAGATTAACGGCCGAGGGGACCCGACGCGCTGATCACGCGTCACCCCAATATCTGCAGGCCAAATGGCTGGGCAGCGGTCGCTTGGTCGGCCTTAGCCCGTCATGGACTGGATAGTGCCAGGGGTTGACTTGTTTGACTTTTGATTGCACGAAGTGGGGATAAAGACCACTCTGTTGACCACTTAGAAGTGGAGTTGAAGGAGCTGGATGTTAACTTCACAGCCGTCTTCCAAGCAGGCTGACGAGACGTAAGGCGTGTGCATTTCTGTCTGATATCCTCCTGAACAGGTAGATGTTCATTCTTCAACATTCTTGTCCACAGCTGAAAAAGGGCCTTCTGTCTCCTGTACTATATTGCTGAGTACCGGTAACCATTTGATCGGTGTAGCACGAAGTGTACCAGTTATGATCCGCATGGTTTGGCGAAGTTGTGAATCTACTAGCTGTGTGTGAGCACTATTAAGCCAGATACCAGAGCAGTATTCTGCTGCAGAATTGACCAAGGCCAAAGATGTTGTCCGCAGCTCCCCAAGAAGTTCCAGCCAGTCGTTGGAGAATGTTATTACGACTTTTTAGTTTGTTGGCGGTTTTCTGCAGATGATGTTTGTACGTAAGAGACCTATCCAATGTTACTCCTAAATAACTGGGATTGGCACAACATTCTAGTTCATGACCCTTGAGGAATAGCCTTGGATGGTAGTTCGCTTCTGCGTTTTTTAGATGAAATGTAGATGTCACTGTTTTCTGTGGGTTTCGAGGTCTCGATTAAGAACTATTTCAGCTTCTGCGAAGTTGGCTCGCTGAATTGTAAGGCAAATATCGTCCGCATATATGAACTTTCGGGACACTGTTTCAGGCAGGTCGTGGATATATAAGTTGAAAAGAGCAGGAGATAGAACCGACCCTTGTGGCAGACCAATATTGACTTCGTGGAATTTGCTTCTATGACAAGTTCAAATGGAGACTCCAGCTTTGTTAAATATCTGTATTTTAAATATTTAATTAAATATAAGGACCGTTCAAAAAGTAACGTGCCGGAGGCTGGAATGCGCAAAGCGGTGACTACATCGGCTTATCGTGGCGTGTGTATCAAGGTGTGGTTCCGACCAGAGCGTGGAAGGTCACAGCCCGTCGCTGTAGGGCACGCGTGCACGACACGTGACGATACAACGCGAGCAGCAGCATGCATCAATCGCCCAACGCTGCCAGTCGGATTGCAAACGAAGAGCAAAGCGGTGTTGCTCGGTTTCTGACAGTGGAAGGAGAAGGGGGAACGGACATTCATCGTCGAATGTCACAAGTGTACGGCGAACACTGCAGGTCCCTTGCAAGGGTCAAGGCATGGCACAAGCGCTTCAGGGAAGGACGGGTGTCGTTAGCCGATGATGCCCGGTCTGGGGCACCCCCCTGCATTACCGATGACAACGTCCAGCTGGTTGATGCACTCATTACCCAGGACCGCCGAGTGACAGTGAACGCCATAGCCACCGTGGTCGCTCCACGACAATGCACGACCTCATACGGCCAACACAGTCGCGGCACTCCTGCAGAAATTCAAATGGGAGGTTCACGGCCACCCTCCATACAGTCCAGACCTCTCTCCCTGTGATTACGCCATGTTTGGTCCCCTGAAAAGGGCTCTGCGGGCCAACGATTCACCATGGACGCCGACGTCCAGCTGTACGTGCGGAACTGGTTCACATCGCAGCCCAGGGAATTTTATGAGACAGCTAATCGCCGCCTCGTTTCACAGTGGGACAAGTGCCTCAACAGCCAGGGCCAATACTTCTAACATACAGGTACTGGTTTCCGTAATTATACCTCCGGCTCGTTATTTTTGAACGCACCTTATATATTGATAAAGAGGATGCCTCCATTTTAACTTGCCTGTGGCAAGAGATTAATAAATTTATATTCTTGCCTTTGAACAGCAAGTATGTAGGTCAATATTTGCAATATTGATGTATGATTTGAGCATCCCAAGTAACGCTTCTTTGAACCCAAAACATTCATGCAAATTCAGGTTTACTGGATTCAATTTATTATCAGGGAGTCGCCTTCGTGTTATGTGAGATATATATATATTGTGAAATTAATGAAAACATCGATACCGCTAGGCTCCCAAGTACAGGCTTCATATATATATATATATATATATATATATATATATATATTGTCGTGTAGCCTCCTGAGAGGCCGAGTGCAGGTCTTTCTAATCGACGCCCGTGGGCGACCTGCGCGTCGGGATGAGAGATGGAATGGATGAAGATGAATGAAACAGGGCAAGGATGTGGAAGGAAGCGGCCGTGGCCTGTCAGAAGGTACTGTCCCAGCATTTGCCTGGTGTTGAAAATGGGAAACCACGGAAAACCATTTCAAGGACAGCCGACGGTGGGGCTCGAACCCACGCGTCTACCGAGTCAGCAGAGAGCTTGGCCCCTTGACCTAACGCAGCGCTTTAGCCCGCGTAGCCACTACTGTCGGTGGCTTCATATATGTAACAGCAGACAGTAAATCAACTATCTACATGTGGGTAATATTTTTAACTGGTAGTAATTAAGCACTGCATTTAAATTGATTATAAAAATATTTCTATCAACGAAAGAAAATATCTAGTATTTTGCCATCATAAATTAGAAGCCATAACCTAATTAGTTGGTAGAATTGGACAAACCAAGTATTCTTCAACCCCGGTTGGTTGGTTGGTTCTTAAGTTTAGGGGCTGCGACAACGCGGTCATGTAGCCCCGTGTACTTTGGGTGTGTGTAGAATCTGTCTGATAACCGGTGTAAATTGTGATGACTGTATTAGTGTGTGTTATCTGTTTTTCAATTTAAGTACTGCAACTTAGAATTTTTCAAATAGTTCATACTTTTGCCGCCAAGCACCACCGTCAACGACTACTAGGCCAAGTTCAGAACTCAGCTACTACACGCCACCGCAGTCGGCTCTTGGCAACGAACATAGAAACCTAAGAGCGTTGTTTACATTCTCAATCTAACCAATTTAGCTTCACACAGGTGCAATTAGTAGAAGGTTCTTTAACATGCCATAAATCTATGACATGGGACTGCCGGCTTTACTTCCCCTCCGAAGGAAGGCATACTGAAGGATTTTTAACGCTCTTAAATAATCCGACGACTTCGGCCGTGTTTGAACCTGCTATCTTGGGCATAGCAGTTCAGCATCCTACCGACTACGCCACTTATACTTATTATTTTCGGTTCTAAGTTCTGACTTTTGTGCTGATGGTAAAAATGGAAGGAGAACATTAATAATATGTGGGCTTTTCCAACACAAGCCTGTATAAAGCTTAGGATTTATTTGCTTTACAGCAATTACTTAGTAGAATTATTATTTTATTTCTTCCCCAAGACATCAGGGAGGGGATTACAAACCAGGTAACTGCCACCTCTCCTGGCTAAGGCTTTGGCATAACCTCTAATAACCTATAATAGTGAAACATTACAGTAGCTTACCTGTTAAGGTGAATTAGCGTGGCTACGGTGTGTTTACATTTGTCTGACAAACCCACTTTACTTGTACAGTTGCACTTCACATTATCACCCACTTTGCTCAAGACAACATTAACTTCGTGTGGTTTTGAATCGATGTGGGATGATTGTAAACAAAACGCTACAACACCAATTTCATCTTCTGTTTCAAACGTTTTTCCGACATATCAAGTGATTACACTTGAATGTTTCTTCCCCTTCCACTAATGGACGCATGAAATCACCGACAACTCTCAACAGTTGCGCATACGACACCAAATACATTTTGAACACTTAATAAATCCTACAAACGCACACCCGATCACTGTCTTGTTGACTTCTCGTCACTATCTCGCCGCCATATTGAAAACAGCTGACCGTAAGCTCCTCCCCCGTTTCGGACGTCAATAGTTTAGGCTAGTTTCATAACATCACCTTTTCCCAAACCCGCTATGACAGTTAGAATAATAGTATTGTGCTGGAACTAGTTCAAAATGCATATAACGAACTTTATGGTTTGTTTGTGATGGCACCTCACGGCGGTAGATCTCAACCTCTCGACCCCGTGGTATCCCAGAGCAAACGGGATCAATATGGACACTCATGGGCAGATGAACTCGAAGTTCCACCCCTTGAAACCTCAATAACCGATTGATATAAGTGACAAAACATGGTATTCATGTTTTAAAGTTTTTAAGGTCCATTTTTCCTAACCTCACAGCAATTCTAGGCAGTATTTCTAACTTCAATGCTCTCGTGCAAAATTAAAGAATTTTTTCGAATCAAACTTTGATTATAAAATAAGTAGATATTATTTTAATACAGCGTTTTGGTTTAAATCACTACTTGTTTGCACACATTTTGCAAAACTAAAAATTGATTGCTACATAAATATACTGTATTTACTGAACCAAACTTCAAGAAAACAACATGTCAATATCATATTCTTATTAAATTGATCTTTGAATCAATTACTGGAGAAACAAAACATCTAGCAATTACTTAGCCCTCCCAAATCATCTGGAGGGATTGGACTATCCCAATTCACTTTAAGTTCCCCACGGTAGAAATTAATTGTCGAAGAAAAATGAAATGCTGCTATTAAGAAAATGATCTTTGCTATAAGCTATACACCATAAAACATGTCACAGGGGTGGAGGTGCTTGTGATTTATAAGCGGAAGAAGGGCGCTTGGAGCGAGGGGTCTGGAATCTTCTTGGCGTCGCAATTCCACTATCGTAGCCCAGAAAGTGAGCATGTGATCATACTGCTTGTCAGCTGGTGATATGGGCAGTGTTGGCAAACGGCAATTCTACGAAATGGTGGTAACTGTTGTTTTAAGAGGTGTCACATCTCGGTCTTCTGCTTCTAATGATAATGAAAAGGAAATACTGGGGGCATGGCGGTGTAGTGGTCAAGCTGCTTGCCTCTCACCAAGGCGGACAGAGTTCAATTTCCTGTTAATGCAAGTAAGATTTTCGAAGTGAAATATCATGTCCTGTGGTTCGTATTCAACGTACAAATGGAGATCCCGTGGCTCATAATCGCGAGATTAACGGTCATATAAAACTACAGTACTTCTTTAAAATAAACTATTACTTCTAACTTAGTCTGTCTTACATAGCCTACTAGAAGAATTGTAGGGGGAGATATCCTCGCTGTTCCCTTAAAGCAACAATAACTAACCAGAAGAAATAACCACATCGTGGTGTAGCGGCTAGCGGTCTTTGTGGTCAACGCGGAGGCCCGGGTTTGATTCCCACCTCTGCCAAGACATATTAATTCTGGTGTGAGGGCTGAAACGGGGTACACTCAGCCTCGTGAGGCAAACCTGAGAAGAGGAGAGTTCGATTTCCACCTCAGTCATTCTGGAAGTGGTTTTCCACAGTTTTCCCCACTTCTATTCCAGGCAAATGCAGGGATGGTTCCTACCTTTGGGCTATGTCCACTTCCTTCCCAATCCTCATCTCCCGTGGCTCATAACCACAAGATTCACAGTCACCTAAAACTACAATATTCATTCCTTTTTCCTTCAATCCTCATCTAAATTACGATCACACACCACTACTACTACTACTACTACTACTACTACTTCAGACACCGCAATTACACACGCTATTAGACGTAATCGATACACGTTCATGGACACGGGGCTAAATTACCACCATGTGTAATCCCCTAATATGAAACAAAATCAACAACATAATATTTTGTTATGTAATTTAGCCCCCACAGGGGCTCACTACTTGTGGAACGGGGTTGGCGACCACGGGACCCCAGCTGAGTCCGGCGTTGCTTCCAATTACTTGTGCCAGGCTCCTTTCAATTATCTTTCCTGTCGACCTCCCTTGGTCTACACTTGTACTCTTCCGACCCCGACGGTATTAGGGTATCCGAGGCCTAGGGAGTCTTTCACTTACCCGCCTTAGTAGTGTGTTTTGATCGGTTCCGCAGCCACCGCCACCGCTCCACCGCTGGAATACTAAAATGGCGATATCTCTCGAACGCATGGTTGGATTTTAAAAAATGAGGTGTTGTTGAACTCGGGCTGACACCCCCTTTCCAGTGGACAATATACTTCAACCCCAAAATAAATCCTACCCTACTAGGGGGTGAAAATTGTAATTTTTTAGAGAATCTCTGTTTCCAATTGCAACATGTGAGAGTTTGAATGCTGATATGGATTTAAACGTTGTTCCACATAAAGTGCATGTGTACGGTCAATAGTCACTATGAATTAACATGCTTTTGTTTTGTTTTTACGCATGCCCACTCATGGCTTTTGAAGAGGGTGGGGGGAGCGGATCTCTGTGGACGGGTCCTTGTTGACAGGTCATTGATGACAAGTCCTTGTGGACGAGTCCTTGTGGACGAGTCCTTGTGGACAGGTACTTGTGGATGAGTCCTTGTTGACAGGTCATTGTGGACGAGTCCTTGTGGATGAGTCCTTGTTGATGAGTCCCTTTAGACCGATCCCTTTAGACCGGTCCCTTTGGATTGGTCCCTATGGACTGGCCCATGGTCCCTAATGCTATGATGAAATTAAACGTTGTTCCACATGAAACGCATGTGAAGAGCCGATTGCTACTATGAATTAACATGTTCGTTTTTTTGTTTTTTTTTACGCATGCGCACTTGAGGTTTTTGTAAGCGGGCGGGGTTTTTGAATAATGATTTATAGATGAGTTATTTTTTTTAAATTACCAAAAGATCCAAAACTAATATCTCATGAATTAATAAGGCTAGGGACCTGTATGAGAGGTCGTTGGACTTGAGGTGACATTCTGTTTTTGAATATATTATTTATTTATGTCAAAAGGACCTAACTGCACTTTTGTTAATATCTCGCTAACTAATAATCAGAGAGGGTCAAGTGAGGTGTCATAGGACTCAGGATGGTCAACCCTTTTCCATGACCAACGAATTTACCCAAAAGATCTAAGGTCATTAGCTTTTTAATATCTCATGAATCAATAAGGCTAGAGACCTGTATGAGAGGTCGTTGGACTTGAGGTGACATTCTGTTTTTGAATATATTATTCATTTATGTCAAAAGGGCCTAACTACACTTTTGTTGATATCTCGCTAACTAATAATCAGAGAGGGTCAAGTGAGGTGTCATAGGACTCAGGATGGTCAACCCTTTTCCATGACCAACGAATTTACCCAAAAGATTCAAAACAGCAAGGTCATTGACCTATGATTTTATAAACTAATAATCAGAGAGGCTCAAGTGAGGTGTCATGGGACTCAGGATGGTCAACCCTTTTCCATGACCAACGAATTTACCCAAAAGATTCAAAAAACAGCAAGGTCATTGACCTAATATTTTATAAACTAATAATCGAATATCTACATGTGAGGTGTTATAGGACTTAGAATGGTCAACCCTTTCCCATGGCCAATGAATTTACCCAAAATACCCAATACATCAAGGTCATCGACCTGAGATTTTATAAACTAATAATCGGATACGAACTTGTGAGATGTTTACCATGTGTGTGATGAAACATAGCTAGGTAGAGAAAGAATTAGTGTAGGCTACATGTATGGTGATTGACAAGTCTTTTACCATTGAAACTTGTTTTTCAGATCAAACTGCAGTATAGAGAGAGTATAGGTTGTAGGTATGGGTTAATAAATGACGAACGGTGTACACACAAACTCTGATTTATCGATTCAAGAATTAAGAGTAGACTATCTTTAATTGATTGGTTAAAGAGGATAGCTAAAACACAAAAATGCTCAGTGGTTACCGGGGCAAGATGGTCGCTACACACACACACACACACACACACACAACAAGCTTTAAATACTTGAGGCTAATAATCTATACACACACACTCGCTTGTTCTAAACTAAACTGTGTTGCTGTCAGTGCTCAGACAGTAGGCTGATGACAAAAAAATGCATTGCTAACAGAAATATAATCATTTCCGGTTGTATAATGTTACCAGCTATCCATTTTGTGTTGCAGTGTTAAGCACTTTTAGCTCTTGTACTGGTGGCCTTAACTCAATTTCCAGGTCTGATGCCTAGAACGAGTCAAACTAAGAAACAAGGGCAAGGTGGTGTAGTGGTTAAGCTGTTGGCCTTTTCACCAGGGTTCGATTTCAGGTTAATATGCATGTCATAAACATATTAAACAAAACAAAACAGAGATAACGTTCAAAACTGATTACATTTGTGTCTTTCCAAATTATTACTTGGATTACAAATACAAAGGTGAACTGGGTTTGATATACATTAATGCTGTCTATCACACACTAGACTGTAAGAAAGCCAAAAGAGCAAAAGCGTAGGTAGAGCAGTGGTAAAATTGCTATATGTAGAGAACTACCTAGCGGTTTTATGAACTGGCAAAACTATATATCGCATAAACAGTGTAGGATACAATCCAGCAATCAAATTTGTATCTTGTGGAACAGAAAAAATGCACTTTTACCTTGATGGATAGCAAATGAGTGCAGATGAATGACCTATGCATTAGCCTACCATAGGGTTATAACCACGAGGTGGAGGTGTGACTTCTATATTTTATTGTTTAGAGACATGGCTTTTTTGTAACCAGTAGATTTAGTATTTTGTAAATATTCATTTTTGTAATTGTAAAAATAGTGGAAACATTTTTTTGTAATAGTAAATGTTAAATGTATAACTAAAAGTTATTTGGGATAAGCGTGCATGTCAAGGATAAATAGCGTGGTTGTATTTGTTTTTCAAAGACAGGTATGGTTGTGTGAATGTATGACTATAGATAGTGTACAGCCTCCCAGGGGTATGCACCCCTTGGAGACCATCCCCCCATCATCTGCCTACATCTCCTAACGGGCAACCCTTGGAGAGCTGGGCCAACATCCATAAAACGTAGCAGGGACAGCTTGCCACTCTAGAAAGCAGCTCAGTCCTTGCACAATGGTTACACATAGCGACATACTATTAACTGGGCCAGCAATGCCAACACATTGCTGACAACATAACGCCGGAGAGTATAAGAAGGCAGCTTAATGAGGTCAAAGGATCTCTCCATTATCAGTGCTTCAACGATACGGCCGAAGGCTACGCCGGTGTCATCAGAGGTAAGTCAGTCGTGTTCAGATTTCCTACTTTTGTAACCTCTAACCCACAACTTGTACTACATTGTGAACATAATTACCGTCCGCGTGGTGTAGCGGAACACAGTCACACACACGCACACGCACTCAACAATTAGGAGCAAACACACACAAGATCTCCCCCCTAATAACTTCTCTTATCGATCGCAAGGCATAGGAGTCATTACAGATGACTAGCACATGACCAGTCGCACTACGACCACTGGCCACATCTACACTACAAATGGCAGACCAGATTAGGTCATGCAGCTCTACTATCCGAAGGCGCGGATAGAAAGCCAGCATGGATCAAGGGAGGATGACCAACCATAGGTGGATAATCCCAGAGGGATTACCGACATACTACAGCAGGCTACCATAGTTAATACCCAATTCCCTTCCAATAACCCTCTCACGCCCAACATAAACCAACGCAGACACATCTACACGACCAAAAACAGCTACACTACATTACAAAGTACACACAAGGGGTTGATGGACTTCATGCGTCTAAAGAGCAGGCATGCTACGCCTTGCGCCACGATGCTACCACCTGAGTATTAGGGGTGTGTCAGCAAACATTAAAGAAGCATAATGCGCCTCTCCAAATGAGAGAGGAGGCCATAGATATATATTAACCATTCTTTAGTACTTAAACACTCCCGCATGAAAGGAACATATTGGTATTATGCCCCACCCTACACCTATCCGTACATGAAGGCAGACACTTCATATCCAGACACATGCATGAGTATCCCATCCATTTACCAGGGATTTTAATATCAAACCTGCATGAAATTTTCGTATCTTTGCAATCCCGGGAATTGCCTCCCCAGTCCACTCACTATAGGAACATCCCAGCGGCATCACCGGTTCAAGGCCACCACTAACGTGGAACCCAAAGGTGCGCAAACCCTTCCTACCATACTTTAAGCCCACTCAACAAATAACTACCCCCAGATCCTAATAACAGGGTACCTGACATTACAGACCCTACTAACACCTCCATTAAGCATTATTGCTGGAAAGCTGACGTAGCGATGGTAGACCAGAAGTAGCCTATGTACTTAGAAGATCTACAACCCCGCAACACTGGAAATATTTTACATTTTACACAGAGATTAAACCATTTACACAGGTTACGCTCCATTTTTTTTACAAAGGAATCTGATACGATCTGATTGATGACAACGGTGTAAGCCGAAGGTCAGGAGAACCACACTTTGAGAGCTGGGGAAGGCGATGTGGACCCTTACCCCAGTTGGCTCGACAGCGCAGCGACCTCACTTAACTGACGACTAGACCAAACAGACGAACTACGTAAGGTCAAAGCATTCGGGACCTGACACGGGCAAACATCGAGATCTAGGGGTGCATATTAGCCCATCCCCCTTGTCGGAGAAGGTTACACCCACTATGTGTCACGGTCATCGAAGCCGAGACCTGCAGGGTGACTTTCTGAGGATGGCGGGAGAAATAGCTCACTCGGCGCCGGCCTCGGGAAATATCCCTAGAGACGACCCCATTATGACTAGACTCTTAGTTAGAATTAGATAAGTAGGGCTTCCATAGCGGGAAGCAAGACTCCTGTGCGTTGGAGCAAAACACACTGCGGCCGATACAGGCGAAGAGGATTTCCCGGACGCTCACTTCCCGGAGGACACATGAATCATTACTATTGCGGCCGATACAGGCGAAGAGGATTCCCCGGACGCTCCCTTCCCGGAGGACACATGAATCATTACTATTGCGGCCGACACAGGCGAAGAGGACTCCCCGGACGCTCACTTCCCGGAGAATATTATGCCATTGGACCACAATGTCCAATGCCCACATAAATGGCGACGCATCGGGCAGCCAAAGGGCATTAAGAGAGGGGCATTGCGCGCACCTCACAGGAGCCAAAGTGGGCGGCTCAACTATGACAACTCGGAACGATTACGATCATGAACAGGAAGATACAGCGGGCGAACGGTTTTGCTTAGTGGCACCGTAAGCCGCCTGTGACTAGGTTAGTACTAGTATTAAGACCTAGAATAGATGTCGACAATAGTATTAAAACGGAGGGGACTACGAGACATTGTCGGGTTCCGGTCCCGGCAATGTACTACAAGGGCACCCGCGAGAGAAATCGGACGGACGAGCCTCCATCTAAATTTTAGTATTTAAGTTACAGTGCCATTTTTAAGGTCACTTAGATGTAAGCAAATTTATTAACAGCTGTTGCTAATAATAGCACAGCACATTTCGGTTTTAGAATAAGGTCCACTCGGCATGTAAATACAGAATAGTTTTACAGTTAAGTAATTTTATCAATAAGTTAAATAAGTAGTGTAAGATGTAGGGTAACATAAACCTACATTTAAGGCAATTTTTTTTAATATATATATAGATCACAATAGAATATCTCGGCACTCGGTGACTAAAAATCCGTTACCGAGGTAAGCCCGACCATACTTAGGATAAACTAGGTTAAAATAGGCTAACCTAGGTTAAGTTAGACTTCGGTGGCGCTACACTTAGTTTCCAAACTACGCGCTACCGAAGAAGGTTATATATATACCTGTCATGAATCATAATGTATTTCACTGTAATATTCATAATTAACCCACTTTTACCCACACAGGAAGACCACGGAGATACGAAGAGATAAACATCTTAATATGGATGCATTTTTGTTTTGTTTTGATTTACAGGTAACCAAGAACGTGAATATGTCTGTGATAAACATATTACCCAAATACACATACATGTCATACACAATTACACTCCTTATCAGTTTTAGTTGCACCCTTAAAGGTGACAACGCCAGCGGTCAGCGGTGGACAGCATACGTGGGATGATGACCATCGCTGAACGCAAACACATTTCAGAATACGCAAATGAAGCGTTACTTCAGGCTCAAAGGGCGACACAAGGTTTGTAAGTGCCGGACCTTCGACCCTAAGGTGGGATTCCGACCCACGACGGAAAACCACGAGGTTATGTAATAAGTACAGGGAGAGGATAGTGGACTAGCCACTAAACCTCACCAGGAACGGCCGATTAGAGAACGGTCGGCGAGGCATAATAGTACGGTGCGCGCCAAGTATAAGAGGTATGCAGTAACTGGCCAGGTAACAGAGCTCTATAAGTTTATATATATATATGATAGTGATAATTATAAAGTGTAAATTATTTTGTATTTTCTCGCCATGTCATACAATGTCAATTGCAAGAGTACTTATACGTACAGGGTACCCACATGGCAAACATTATTTTTTCTATGTTCATCTTCATTACATGTTTACTATGTTCAATTATAACTTGTCAGGAATTTTACAAATGTAAGGATTACTATTGTTATTATTATCGGGTCATATCTGTTACCATTATCAAGACCACCAATGTACATAATGTCTATGATTTGTTTTCTTTCATTTTTCCTTCTTCTAACTTCCCCATTTGTCAGGGTGTTCCGTTTTTTTTCCCAAACAAATAAATACTTTGAATATATCCCTTAAATTATACCCTGGAACACCCATTTTTTCTATTCTCTCCTATCTTTCTATTTGCAGGGAGCATTTTTTCCCCAAGGTAAAGCCAGACGACACAATTCCTCGTCTAGCTGGGTTTTTCCTCCCTGCACAACTATGTAACGAATCACCATCAAAAACCATGTTTTTTTTTTAAACTAGCAATATGCCAGCAATAGCAAGGGCAATTTTTTTTACATGTCAAATTTCTTTTAATGTCAAATTTTTCTCAAATGTCAATTTTTTTTCCATGTCAATTTTTTTTCTCGATGTCAAATTTTTCGCATTGTCAATTTTTTTTGTTTTGTTAATTTCCATTTTCACAATGCCAATATCAGTGTATACATATATCTGTACATCCCATAACCCTCCCCTCTGAACACGGGCTGACCTCACACCCACACTTCGATACGACACCACCAGGAGATACGAGGGGGTTTCAAGGACCACTACGTCAACATCCCAACCTCCAGTTCCGTTCCCGTTCGCGAGGACGCGAACAAATGAAGGAAGACGCTTGTACAGCCTCCCAGGGGTATGCACCCCTTGGAGACCATCCCCCCATCATCTGCCTACATCTCCTAACGGGCAACCCTTGGAGAGCTGGGCCAACATCCATAAAACGTAGCAGGGACAGCTTGCCACTCTAGAAAGCAGCTCAGTCCTTGCACAATGGTTACACATAGCGACATACTATTAACTGGGCCAGCAATGCCAACACATTGCTGACAACATAACGCCGGAGAGTATAAGAAGGCAGCTTAATGAGGTCAAAGGATCTCTCCATTATCAGTGCTTCAACGATACGGCCGAAGGCTACGCCGGTGTCATCAGAGGTAAGTCAGTCGTGTTCAGAGTTCCTACTTTTGTAACCTCTAACCCACAACTTGTACTACATTGTGAACATAATTACATTCCCTACAAGGGACTCATACTCAGAATTACAGACCAATAAACACTTGGTCAACACATCACACTAGCATTACTGTTTATACGCCTCTTTACATCCCGACGCCCTTCCTTATTCCCGTCACGGTAATACGTGACAGACGGTAGTCTAATAGCGCTAGCTCAGATACCATTGTATTCCTCGAGCCGGCCCGGCTGCCAGCAAGCAGCACGTGCCACTCGGCTGATACGAACAGAGTCAGTTATATAATAAGCAGTCAGCTGAGCGACCAGCACAGTGACCCTTGCATTGGGTCCCATCCCTTCAAACACTACTACATTATTCATAGGAACGCCCCCTAGTTCCTAGCACACCACAACACTCTACACTGGTCAGCTTGCCCTGCCAAGGGAAGCTACCCTTTTTAGGCACAACCTTATAAATTAGTACAATAACTCTCCCTTTTAGATCCACCCCCAAATAAGGGATCTAAAACACTGGTGGAGGCGGGGTACTACGCATAGAGAACGGGACTCAACCAACGAGCCCTCGTAGTTAAAACGACCCCTTCCGTACCGCAAAAAGCCAAGCAAATAGTGAATTTTTTTTCCCAGACAAAAACACCAGTTTTGCTCCAAAACTAGCTAAACAGGGGAAATTCTTATTAAACCAACCCCCCAGCCCCAGAAAGAATCAAACAGATACGTAAATACACTGTCAAACACGCACAGATTTTTATTTTATTTTATTCACATACACTCCATTCAACATGGCCCCCCTATACCGCCTAGCTGTGCTAAGGAGCATTGGGGAGTACCAGGAATTAATTGCCTGGCACAGAGTTTTTGAAACTAGGCAGGACTACCTCAGAAGGTTTCAGCAGCTCCTGCACGCCCAGTACATGCGGATCATAAGAGCCCTTGTCCGGCCACTCCGCAGTGCTAAGAATCGCAAGGTTCGGGCGAAAATCCCCACCCTCCGCACACAAATCATAAAAGCACACTGGCAACTACACTGTCGACACGAGTTTATGTTCCAACAATGGGAAACACTCATCACGGAACACAGACGGATAGGGACACAGGACACAAAAGTCGCTGAACAGGCCATATACCTCAATAAGGCAGTACACCCAAATTTGGGACAAATACCGTGGGCTACAAGCCAATAAGGCCATCTTTGAGTTCATGGTAGGGCCACCAGCCCAGCCGAGAGAGGACATAAGCGTAGATACGCTAGCTCGACAATTTGCGAGGATGTCCCTCTCGCCACGTACTGCCACACAATGGAAGGAGTTCGCCGTGGCCACAGTCAAGAGGACGGCCAGGTTAGGCTCCAACTTACTACAAAATAAACCTAACACAAACACACGTCCTTCAGCTCCGGATCGGAAGGCAATTTTGCCAAACCGAGGGGCAGAGCCTAGAACAATCCCCTCGGAACAAAGGGACGAGAGGGAGTTGAGGCCAGGGCCATTAAACACACACGATATGACAAGGAAACAAAGGGACATAACCACGTCATGGGCTGAGGACGTAGAGCCCGCCCTACAGTACATAAAGCCTACATACACGTACACAGATAGGCTAACACATTGGCAGGAGTCGGCCGTGGCCAAATGCCAGAAAGCGGTCAGGCTACAAGCCACCACATTGCCAGGGCATAAACAGGCAGTTAAGCGGCCTTTACCGCCAGTTCAAAGGGCAATTTTGCCAGAACGAAGGCGAACACCGGCATTAGTCCCTCAGGATGCACGATACACGCACGCACATTTTGACCAGGCATTACCACACAGTACACGGGGATTAGGAAAAGTGTTATTACCCATCCCACAAAACCACGCAGTCAAATATATACACACTCCCGTAAAATCTACTAGGGCAGCGTCAAGCACAATTAGGCCCTCGAATACAGGTACATTCAAACCTATAGACACGCGCTACGGTGGAAGTAGGCCAAAGCTTACTTTGCTAGAAATTCCGCCGGAAAGTAGCAAAGGAACACCCCAGTGGATTTCAGAGGCCTATAATCTAATAACAGGGCAAAACCCTTCACCTTTCTGAGCACTGAAGCTCGAAAGGGGATAACGACTTCCACCAGGGCCACAGAAATAAACTAACATCGCTAACACCAACATTATAGGCCACATAAGTTCTTTTACACGGGGGCGATAAGAAAATAGTCCAACAAGTACATAATAAACATAAAATTGCATATTTTTCTTTCTTATTTTATGTATATACAGTGCAACATAGCCAAATTAGAAGGAACAATTCTAAATCCTTCTTGTTTTTTTTTTCGGAACCATGGCATTTTTCTCTCAGGCCATCAATGGTTATTGGGCGAAGTGGTTAACGCCATAACGTAAAGTCTCTAATATGCTAAGCCAAGTGGAAGCCATGCAGGCTTCAGGCCGAAAAAGAGATATTTTGAACACAACTTAAGCATAAAATCACAGCATAAAGCTTAAGTGAGTCTTTCTAAGTAGAAATGACTAAACGTTCTATGTTAGGGTTCCACAGTTTGATAGATTCTCTTGTTGCGGGAGAAAGCCGTAAGTGTGGCAGGAATTAAGAATATCAAACTAATTTCAAAAATCTGGTGAGGTGTGCTTTAACCAACTGAAAAGCCCAATTGCACACCGGGACGAGACACTGTCATTTTGTTGAGTTACAATTACTTTGATGGGCAGGTTTGACTCCCATAGTGCACTGGCTTTGCTCGTGACGTGGATACAAATGTATCAATTACGTCTTGTAAGGGCCTTCCCAATGTGTACTAGACAGTGTCGGTAGATTCCCCTGAGACGTAACCAGATTACGGTAGTACTCACGTTACCAAAATGGTAAATACTACACTCAGGTCCCAAGCACCATTTTTTTAAACATTTTTATAGTGTTCATGACATAATTTTTAGAGACTATCGCCACCTGCTATTATTTTCTTTCAAAGTGCTCTCTTATTCCAGAGCGGGGCATAGCTCATTTTTTTTTCTCTATGACGCAGGCATTAGGCCCGATGAAAGAAAGGTGGCCAAGTTAAACATATATATATATATATATTTAATACATAGGTACACGTAAAGGCGGAAACACTGCCAAAAGGAAAGGAAGTAATCCCACGGGCAGGCGTGAAAAGAAGGCCAAGAAATAGCCCACTGACCGCACCGGGATACGATCCTAACACTCCACACAACTGTCCCGGAGACACGCGGGCATAATGACATTTCGTACCATTGTAGGGACATAATCGAACCACGGCACAGTAACACAAAATCTGGGGACACAAATGTAGTCAATGGAAGGTTCTTCTACAGTACGGCCAATGCATATGAGATTTCCGAAGTGAAATGCCATGGCCTGTGGTTTGGATTCCAAGTAAAACGGGAGTCCCGTGGCTCATGATCTCCAGATACGGTCACGTTAAACTACAAGTTCCCCTCTTTTCTTTTACAATGCGAAAGGCACTAATCACAGTCACAGAGAGTAAGCCGATTAAAAACACATGTGCCGGACACACAGCGTTATCAAGACAAGTAACAAGCGAGCACGCAAGACATGTAATCCGATACCACCATACTCAGCAGTAACGCAGACCTCAGTGATAACCTGCAAGCTTACAGACAACAGCTCTCGGAGCAGAACGCACGGCATCATTCAAGCCAAGTTTAGAGACCCTATATCTTCCAAAATTACACTACAAGGGGAAATCAAAAACATACAAACTCTACACAGGTATGCATGCTTTCATTTGCGCATTGCACATCCACGGGAACGTGCCATAATATATGCGGCACGGAAATGATCACACCAAATCTTTACAGGCAACCGGCTTCGAACCCATGACCACACACCACACTCGTACCAAAAACTAACTATCCAATGGTATTTTTGGTACACGGAACACAAGCAAAAACCACACTGGGGAAGCCCCAAGCCCTGAAACACAACGCAAACATAAAACACAGAGAATGACATAAGGTCACGGGTCTGAGTTCCAGTAAGAATTTAGACACAAAGGAAAACAGCTATTCAGGCGTCCAATCATACTGAAATTGGCCCATACAAGTGCATGAACAGGGAATACTACATTTCCTCCCACCAAAAGCCAGACATAAAATTTCGAATTACACCAGACATAGAGAATACATTTCCCGAACACAGGTAGGAAAATTTCGCAAGGCACAAGTCTTAGGAAACAATGGCCACACAACGTCATTACCTAACTAGGACGAATTGCTACATTAGTCCGCTAGGAATCTAAAACAATGACCACATTTGCATACGTGCAGAAAAGCACATGCCAGCGGATGACAAACAATAACGTCCCAGCCTGACATTACACATGCCAACTGCTGACTTGCAGACTATTTACACTGCAATACTGCGGTGACGAGACACTATTGCGTAGCGCCAGTGACCATGAAATTACAAACACATAACAATTATAACACCATACATTTTTTCCCACACTGCAAAAACATTTGGCAATGGACAAGACGTGACACAGCGGAACTTATCTTGGGCCTATAAGGGCACGTTCGCAAAGACGTTGGCAAGCCACGGGCGCCTTCTGCCCACACAGGCGATACATATTACGACTTGGCCTGCAACAGACCGACCGTCCGCGTGGTGTAGCGGAACACAGTCACACACACGCACACGCACTCAACAATTAGGAGCAAACACACACAAGATCTCCCCCCTAATAACTTCTCTTATCGATCGCAAGGCATAGGAGTCATTACAGATGACTAGCACATGACCAGTCGCACTACGACCACTGGCCACATCTACACTACAAATGGCAGACCAGATTAGGTCATGCAGCTCTACTATCCGAAGGCGCGGATAGAAAGCCAGCATGGATCAAGGGAGGATGACCAACCATAGGTGGATAATCCCAGAGGGATTACCGACATACTACAGCAGGCTACCATAGTTAATACCCAATTCCCTTCCAATAACCCTCTCACGCCCAACATAAACCAACGCAGACACATCTACACGACCAAAAACAGCTACACTACATTACAAAGTACACACAAGGGGTTGATGGACTTCATGCGTCTAAAGAGCAGGCATGCTACGCCTTGCGCCTTGCTACGCCCCCTAGTTCCTAGCACACCACAACACTCTACACTGGTCAGCTTGCCCTGACAAGGGAAGCTACCCTTTTTAGGCACAACCTTATAAATTAGTACAATAACTCTCCCTTTTAGATCCACCCCCAAATAAGGGATCTAAAACAATAGAATGATAGAGAGAGAGAGAGAGAGAGAGAGTGTGTGTGTGTGTGTGTGTGTGGGTAGCATTGATTGTTCAACCAAAGCAAACACGGCAAGGTAGGATGGTGGGGTAATTAATGTATATAGCAAATGGTAAATAGTATACTGTAGTTTTTTTTAACACTTGTGTTTCTTTTAAATGCAGCGGTAGATAGGTGTTATTTTGTAAAACAGTCTTACCTACAGTAGTAGTATTAGTAGTAGTAGTAGTAGCAGTCCTATACGTTTTTGGAAACAAACAGAAAAAGAATGCACTATTGCCATGGCCAAGCACTTCCATTTAAATAATTTCAAGAAAATTTTAATCAGCAAATGTGTGTTTTACAAAACTAAACTTTCAGCATGGACTAAATCATAAACGTGTCGTCTGTGATATGGAAAAAATAGGAAATCCATGTTTCCATATCAACACAATGTAAAAACTTAAAACTGACCTATAAAAAATGTAAATGGGAAATTGACAAATGTGTAAACAACAACAAAATGGAAAATTCTTGTTTCCGTATCATGAAAACCAAAAACTTTAAACTGACATTTTCAAATCGTGTACATGGAAAATTGACAAATGGCAATGTGTGAAATGTGAAAATGAAAAACAAATGAACAAATGGCTATCATTATTTAAAAAAATAAAAAAACCGTCGTGTTCTATCGTTAAAGTGTGAATCAAACCACATCTACTTATTTGAATCACCCGAGACTGAGTAGACCTGTTTTAGATCTAATATACTTTTAAAATTTTATGTTAAAGCTCGAATTGAACTCAAGAGCTTTAGAGTGCCAGCTAACTATTATAACCGTTACGTCACAAAGACAACTTTACACTACTCTTAATGAACAATAATAATAAAAAGAATAATAAATATTGATTTTTTTTTTAAAGAATGAACATGGTGACACTGTTTCTGTTGCACTGTCTGCTAGCTACTAGCCACCAGCTGGGGTCTTAGAAAACGATACAGTTGACATTTTGCAATGAGATGTGACATGTTTCAAAGTATAGTATTATGGGTTGCTGTTGAGTAAAAACTAATCCTGTACAAGGAAGCAAGGGTTCGAACCCCTTACCTAACATTACTATTGCCTGAACATGGCTTGACGACACAGTATTATTATGATACTCGGTACACAAACCATAGATAGAGTGTATTGTTTAAGATCACTTTCTTTCTGAACATAGGTGGAGATTGTTGATGGTTAACAATGACATTAATATAGTAGGACGTGGGTATAGCAATTAAGAAAAAACAGACAATACCCATACAATATTTTTATTTATTTAATATAAGTACTTGTACAATAGTTACATTCAAAATACATTTCTTTTTTTTTTTACTATTTAGTCCTTTTTGATTCTCTTGCATATGAAGGGTAGATAACCTTGTAGTTCAGCCCCTTAAAACAACAACAACACAACCTTTTTGCATAGTTTGTGATGTTGATAACTCTTGAGATGTGGAAGATGGATTAAACATAACTTTTACAGCAGGGGTTAAATGTTGCTCAATAAACACTGCACTATTTTGAGTAGCAACATTTTTTTCTTGTACTAGCTTTTTAGCATTGTCATGATTAATTGTTGACACCAACAGTGTTTCATTTGGTGCACCACATAGATGATCACTCACACTTAAAACCTTACCATTTCTACTTTTTAGATTGCCTCGACATCTTTTTGACCTCTCTTTTGAGCATCGCCAAAATATTATTCCTTTTACTTTTTGACGATTATAGTTATAAGAGTAGCCTTTATAGAGTACACGTTGTTTACCTTTGTTAGTTGTAGTAAGTTCCATAGTAGCAACTAACCTGTTAGTATGATTTGCTCACTACAAAGGTTATAACTGTTCTGATAATAAAATCACTTAGCTTTGGCTTTTATATTTAATACTAGCAGTAGTACCCGGCTTCGCCCGATGGAATGATGATAATGTTTTAAGGTCTCCTTAGAAATATAATGGACTTAAAATCTAAGTCATTTGCCCCCAAAGACAATGAGGGAGTAATATCTAGGTCATTTGCCCTTTTGATAAGGATGATAATAAAAACTACTGTTGAATTGACACGTCAAACTTACAAACTACCGTAATAGAAATACATATTTCAAAATTCACAGGCGAGGAAGACTTATTGTGTGTGGTGATTAATGGTGTAATGGGCGTAACATCTGTTGTTGTTGTTAGGTAGTCAGCCCGAAGGCTGGTTGGATCCTCAAAAAGTACCGCCGTTACGTTATGTGAGTAGATACCCACAAAAACCCAAGGCAGCACTATTTTGAGGCGTTCTAGGCAAGAAGAGGAGTGAGGTAGTTTGCCATTGCTTTCCTCACTGAGTCAGAACAGCAGTCCTAACCCTATGAGTAGAACCTTTCACAGCATTCACAGGCACTGACTGTCCCCCGAATGCCATTACTAAGCCCCACCCATACCTCAGTAGCTTCCATATAATCACAGCCATGAGTGAGACTGAGACATCGGTGAAAAGCCACCTTTTACTCTAGCCTGTGCCAACTGACAAATGCAAAAGTACTGTATTCATCAAGAGATGGCGAACAGGTAACATCTACTGTAGGTCATTTGCTCTTACGATGAGGATGATAAGGGAAACTACTACCGGTATTGAATTGACACTTCAACGTATAATGTACACAATGTACTGTAATAAAAATAACTATATGGCGGCTTCGGTGGCGTATTTGGTAGCATGCCGAGCTTCTATGCCCAAGATAGCGGGTTCAAACCCGGCCGAAGTCGTCGGATATTTTAAGAGCGTTAAAATCAGTCAGTATGCCTTTCTTCGGAAGGGAAGTAAAGCGGCGGTCCCATGTCAGATTTATGGCATGTTAAAGAACCTTCCACTAATTACACCTGTGTGAAGCTAAATTTGATAGGTAAACAACGCTCATAGATGCCTACGTCCGTTGCCAAGAGCCGACTGCAGTGGCGTCTAGTGCCTACGTCCGAACTTGGCCTAGTAGTCGTTGACGGTGGCGCTTGGCGGCAAAAGTACGAACTATTAGAAGAATTCTAAGTTGCAGTTTGTATTTAAATTTAAAAACAGATAACACACACTAATACAGTCATCACAATTAACACCGGTTACCAGACAGATTCTACACACACCCAAATTACACGGGGCTACATGACCGCGTTGTCGCAGCCCCTAAACTTAAGAACCAACCAACCAAAAATAAATATTTTAAAAATCACAGTCGAGAAAGACTTTATGCGGCGGTGATTATTGGTATGATGCGCGTAACATCTAGGTCATTTGCACTTATGATGATAATAATAAGGTAATGAAAAAATGACTACTAAACGAACATGGTGTTATTTTAAAACTGATATAGGTAATTCAGGTGTCTAGCTTCGATGTCTTCCAAAGTCTCAACCTTATTTTCTGGCTTAGGCCTGTACTCGATGCGTCTAGTGAAAGAGCGTACTGCTCGGCAAAGACAAAGAATATAGGTCCGAGCTGCACGAACCTGAAATGATCGCAGATGATGACGAAATATGATGACACACGTTCGGGGTTCCCCGTCCTATACAGATTGACCGGGAATCACTCACTGTTTCGCAACGGCCCTGTGCTGGCATCAGCATAGACAGCAGGAGATAACACGGCGGGCTCTGGAAAGTAACTCTCAAGTCACCTCGCGATGAATCAGCAAGCTATTCTCACAACTGACCCCCCCCCAGGGTATCACAACTTGTGGGACGTGGGTTGGCGACCACGGAACCCCAGCTGAGTCTGGCATCGCATCCACTTCCTGGTGCCGGGCTCATTTCAGTTCTCTTTCCTGTCGGCCTCCCTTGGTCAACTCTTGTTCTCTTCCGACCCAGACTGTATTAGGATATCCGAGGGCTAGGGAGTCTTTCAATTTCCCGCCTTAATTGGCTTTGTCTCATCTTTCCTGATACCCTCATTCTTCGAGGGGTCTGCCTTCTTTTCCTTTTCATAATATGCTCAAGGCCCTCAAAGAGGCAGGGGACCCACCACTTCTCGTACACCCTCAAGGGCTCATGACTGGTGAGTTAGGAAGCTGGCAACCCCAAGAAATTCCTGAGCTACATGCAGGGAATGGAGTGGTATGTCAGAAATTTCAAGTGGACAGTGTTACGCATCGTGTTCCAAAGGGTAAGTATACACACTTTGTTTTCAATCGGTGAACGATGTAGATTTGTGCCAAAGGGCCTAAATGCGTGGAATGGAGTGGTCTGTCCGAAATTTCAAGCAGAAAGTGTTACTCGCAGGGTTCCAAAGGGTAAGTATACACATTTTGGTTCAGATGTGTGAAACGGTGTAGATTTGTGCAAAAAGGGCCTAAATGCAGGGAATGGAGTGGTCTGTCCGCAATTTCAAGCAGACAGTGTTACTCGCAGGGCACCAAAGGGTAAGAATACGAATTTTGGTTCTGATCGGTGAAACGGTGTAGATTTGGACCAAAGGGCCTAAATGCAGGGAATGGGGTGGTCTGTCCGAAATTTTAAGTGGTCAGTGTTACTCGCAGGGTTCCAAAGGGTAAATATACAAATTTTGGTTGAGATCGGTGAAACGGTGTGGATTTGGACCAAAGGGCCTAAATGCAGGGAATGGGGTGGTCTGTCCGAAAATTCATGTGGACAGTGTTACTCGCAGGGTTCCAAAGGTTAAATATACAACTTTTGGTTCAGATCGGTGAAACGGTGTAGATTTGTGCAAAAGGGCCTAAATGCAGGGCATGGGGTGGTCTGTCCGAAATTTAATGTTGACAGGGTTACCCGCAGGGTTCCAAAGGGTAAGTATACAAATTTTGGTTTAGATCGGTGAAACGGTGTAGATTTGTATACATAACAGACAGACAGACAGACAGACAGACAGACAAACTTTGTGCTTTATATATATAGATAGATGTACAGTTTGAAGTGATAGCAAAAGTGAGAGCAAAATGGTAGCATAGTGGTAGAAAATATGACATGTATTGTTAAGAAATAGTTTAAGCGGTTATGTGGATCCATTACAAAATAATTTTAGCACGACGAAGCTCATTTTCTATATCCAATAGTTCTTCCTCATATTCAGTATAACCAGCCTGTTTATAGACATGCAGTTGCTGAAGCCGCTGGATTAGCTTACTTGGATTGTTCCAGTAGACAAATTTAACAAATGATTTTTTAGGTGTAAACAAAGCATTACCATTATCATTATTATCTTCATCATCAACATCATCATCATCATAACCATTATCATTATCATCATCATCATCATCATCATGATCATTATAATCCTCATCACTATTACTGTATAGTCCTTTTTGATCCTTTTGCAATACCACATTTTGCACAGTTTGTGTTACCTTTGATAATGTTGGGAGTTTTTCAGACATTGACAACTGTCCTAACACGACTTTCTGGGGAGATGATACATGCTTCTTAACAAACATTGCACTATCTTGAGCTGCAATATCTTTTTCTGGGACAAGTGTTTTAGCATTTTGAAGAGTTTTTTTTAAACAGCAACGATGTTTTATCTGGTACACTACATTGATGATCACTCACACTTAAAGGCATCACTATTTTTACTTTTCAGCTCACCTCGACACGGTTTTGAACGATGTTTTGAACAACGCCAAATAACAGTTCCATTTTTATTGTTTCGTTTTACAATATATGTATATCCTTTATAGAATGCGTATGGCATACCATTGCTATTTGTTGATACTTCCATGTCAATTGTCAAGCATGAACTAATTTCTAGCAAAGTTCACTCGATAATATAAATAATAGTTTAAAGTGAGAGGAAAAGTGGGTGCAAGAGTGGGTGCAAGAGTGGGTGCAGGAGTGGGTGCAAGAGTGGGTGCAAGAGTGGGTGTAAAAGTGGGTGCCGCTTATAGTAGGCATGAATTTTACTAGAATGTGATTTGAGCAAATGTAATTTCTAAACCCAAGTAGTGAATAGTCAGTTGGTTTTGATCTATGCAAGCGTAAACATGTCACATACACTGGTGATGGATACTCAAGGCTTTAAGGTCAACGAAAACAAGTACAGTATATATTTAAAGAGGTGGATATCATTGATTGCACAACACGCGGGTTACCATATCTTTTTTCGGACTAGTGTTTTAACATTTGAAGTATTTTTTTAAACAGCAACGATGTTTTATCTGGTACACTACATTGATGATCACTCACACTTAAGACATTACTATTTTTACTTTTATTTCACTTTGACACTGTTTTGAACGATGTTTTGAACAACGCCAAATAATAGTTCCATTTTTATTGGTTCGTTTTGCAATATACGTATAACCTTTATAGAATGCGTATGGCATACCATTGCTATTTGTTGATACTTCCATGTCAATTGTCAAGCATGAACTACTCTCTAGCAAAGTTCACTCGATAATATAAATAATAGTTTAAAGTGAGAGGAAAAGTGGGTGCAAAAGTGGGTGCAAGAGTGGGTGTAAGAGTGGGTGCAAGAGTGGGTGCAAGAGTGGGTGCAAGACAGGTGCAAGAGTGGGTGTAAAAGGGAGTGCAAGAGTTGGTGCAAAAGTGGGTGCCGCTTATAGTAGGCATGAATTTTACTAGAATGTGATTTGAGTAAATGTAATTTCTAAACCCAAGTAGTGAATAGTCAGTTGGTTTTGATCTATGCATGCGTAAACATGTCACATACACTGGTGATGGATACTCAAGGCTTTAAGGTCAACGAAAACAAGTACAGTATATATTTAAAGAGGTGGCTATCATTGATTGCACAACACGCGGGTTACCATATCTTTTTTTCGGACTAGTGTTTTAACATATGAAGTATTTTTTTTAAACAGCAACGATGTCTTATCTGTCACACTACATTGATGATCACTCACACTTAAGACCTCACTATTTTTACTTTTTAGTTCACTTTGACACTGTTTTGAACGATGTTTTGAACAACGTCAAATAACAGTTCCATTTTAATGGTTCGTTTTGCAATATACGTATAACCTTTATAGTATGCATATGGCTTACCATAACTATTCGTTGATACTTCCATATCAATTTTCAAGCATGAAATAATCTCCAATAAATTTCGCTCGATAATAGAAATAATAGTTTAAAGTGAGTGCAAATGTGGGTGCAAAAGTGAGTGTAAAAGTGAGTGCAAAAGTGGGTGCAAAAGTGAGTGCAAAAGTGAATGTAAAAGTGAGTGCAAACGTGGGTGTAGTTTATAGTAGGCATGATTTTTACTAGAATGTGATTTGAGTAAATGTAATTTCTAAACCCAATTAGTGAGTAGTCAGTTGGTTTTGATTTATGCAAGCGTAAACATGTCTCATACACTGATGATGGATACTCAAGGCTTCATGGTCAACAAAAACAAGTATATAGTTAAAGAGGTAGCTATTATTGATTGCACAACACTTTATCTATTTTTGAAATTTTGACAAAGGGCCTAAGTGCACTTTTGTTAATATCTCGCGAACCAATAAGACTAGGGCATTGTATGCGGTATTGTTGGACTTTTTGCCGAAGACTGCTGGTAAACACCTATGTTCCCACGACCTTTTTAAAGATGGCGGCTAACCCACGAGGGGTGATTAAAAAGTAATCCAAGCGGCGCTTGTCGATAAGCAAACCAATAATCAAAGGGGGGGGGGGGGTATGACAGAGCTTGAGGCGATAACCCCTTTTGATTGATCCCTGTTGATTTGCCCATTTGGACTTGTCCCCGTTGACTAGTCCCTCTGGACGGGTCCTTTTTGAAGGGAGTCATTTTTGACGGGCCCCGGCTGACGGGTCACTGTGGACGGGTCCCTGTTGACAGGTCCTTTTGACTAATCCCTTTGGACCCGTCCCTTTGACATAATTTGGCTAAATGCATGGGCCAACCCATAGGGATCAGTCCAAAGGGACCGGTCCAAAGGGATTAGTCAAAAGGACCTGTCAACAGGGACCCGTCCACAGTGACCCGTCAGCCGGGGCCCGTCAAAAATGACTCCCTTCAAAAAGGACCCGTCCAGAGGGACTAGTCAACGGGGACCAGTCCAAAGGGGCAAATCAACAGGGATCAATCAAAAGGGGTTATCACCTCAAGCTCTGTCATACCCCCCCCCCTTTGATTATTGGTTTGCTTATCGACAAGCGCCACTTGGATTACTTCTTAATCACCCCTCGTGGGTTAGCCGCCATCTTTAAAATGGTCGTGGGAACATAGGTGTTTACCAGCAGTCTTCGGCATAAAGTCCAACAATACCTCATACAATGCCCTAGTCTTATTGGTTCGCGAGATATTAACAAAAGTGCACTTAGGCCCTTTGTCAAAATTTCAAAAATAGATTCAGTGTTGTGCAATCAATAATAGCTACCGGTACCTCTTTAACTATATACTTGTTTTTGTTGACCATGAAGCCTTGAGTATACATCATCAGTGTATGAGACATGTTTACGCTTGCATAAATCAAAACCAACTGACTAGTCACTAATTGGGTTTAGAAATTACATTTACTCAAATCACATTCTAGTAAAAATCATGCCTACTATAAACTACACCCACGTTTGCACTCACTTTTACATTCACTTTTGCACTCACTTTTACACTCACTTTTGCACCCACATTTGCACTCACTTTAAACTATTATTTCTATTATCGAGCGAAATTTATTGGAGATTATTTCATGCTTGAAAATTGATATGGAAGTATCAACGAATAGTTATGGTAAGCCATATGCATACTATAAAGATTATACGTATATTGCAAAACGAACCAATAAAATGGAACTGTTATTTGACGTTGTTCAAAACATCGTTCAAAACAGTGTCAGAGTGAACTAAAAAGTAAAAATAGTGAGGTCTTAAGTGTGAGTGATCATCAATGTAGTGTGACAGATAAGACATCGTTGCTGTTTAAAAAAAATACTTCATATGTTAAAACACTAGTCCGAAAAAAAGATATGGTAACCCGCGTGTTGTGCAATCAATGATAGCCACCTCTTTAAATATATACTGTACTTGTTTCCGTTGACCTTAAAGCCTTGAGTATCCATCACCAGTGTATGTGACATGTTTACGCATGCATAGATCAAAACCAACTGACTATTCACTACTTGGGTTTAGAAATTACATTTACTCAAATCACATTCTAGTAAAATTCGTGCCTACTATAAGCGGCACCCACTTTTGCACCCACTCTTGCACTCCCTTTTACACCCACTCTTGCACCTGTCTTGCACCCACTCTTGCACCCACTCTTGCACCCACTCTTACACCCACTCTTGCACCCATTCTTGCACCCACTTTTGCACCCACTTTTCCTCTCACTTTAAACTATTATTTATATTATCGAGTGAACTTTGCTAGAGAGTAGTTCATGCATGACAATTGACATGGAAGTATCAACAAATAGCAATGGTATGCCATACGCATTCTATAAAGGTTATACGTATATTGCAAAACGAACCAATAAAAATGGAACTGTTATTTGGCGTTGTTCAAAACATCGTTCAAAACAGTGTCAAAGTGAAATAAAAGTAAAAATAGTAATGTCTTAAGTGTGAGTGATCATCAATGTAGTGTACCAGATAAAACATCGTTGCTGTTTAAAAAATACTTCAAATGTTGAAACACTAGTCCGAATAAAAGATATGGTAACCCGCGTGTTGTGCAATCAATGATAGCCACCTCTTTAAATATATACTGTACTTGTTTTCGTTGACCTTAAAGCCTTGAGTATCCATCACCAGTGTATGTGACATGTTTACGCTTGCATAGATCAAAACCAACTGACTATTCACTACTTGGGTTTAGAAATTACATTTACTCAAATCACATTCTAGTAAAATTCATGCCTACTATAAGCGGCACCCACTTTTACACCCACTCTTGCACCCACTCTTGCACCCACTCTTGCACCCATTCTTGCACCCACTCTTGCACCCACTCTTGCATCCACTCTTGCACCCACTCTTGCACCCACTCTTGCACCCACTTTTTCTCTCACTTTTCCTCTCACTTTAAACTATTATTTATATTATCGAGTGAACTTTGCTAGAGATTAGTTCATGCTTGACAATTGACATGGAAGTATCAACAAATAGCAATGGTATGCCATACGCATTCTATAAAGGATATACATATATTGTAAAACGAACCAATAAAAATGGAACTGTTATTTGGCGTTGTTCAAAACATCGTTCAAAACAGTGTCGAGGTGAGCTGAAAAGTAAAAATAGTGATGTCTTAAGTGTGAGTGATCATCAATGTAGTGTACCAGATAAAACATCGTTGCTGTAAAAAAAACTCTTCAAAATGCTAAAACACTTGTCCCAGAAAAAGATATTGCAGCTCAAGATAGTGCAATGTTTGTTAAGAAGCATGTATCATCTCCCCAGAAAGTCGTGTTAGGACAGTTGTCAATGTCTGAAAAACTCCCAACATTATCAAAGGCAACACAAACTGTGCAAAATGTGGTATTGCAAAAGGATCAAAAAGGACTATACAGTAATAGTGATGAGGATTATAATGATCATGATGATGATGATGATGATGATAATGATAATGGTTATGATGATGATGAAGATAATAATGATAATGGTAATGCTTTGTTTACACCTAAAAATCATTTGTTAAATTTGTCTACTGGAACAATCCAAGTAAGCTAATCCAGCGGCTTCAGCAACTGCATGTCTATAAACAGGCTGGTTATACTGAATATGAGGAAGAACTATTGGATATAGAAAATGAGCTTCGTCGTGCTAAAATTATTATGTAATGGATCCACATAACCGCTTAAACTATTTCTTAACAATACATGTTATATTTTCTACCACTATGCTACCATTTTGCTCTCACTTTTGCTATCACTTCAAACTGTACATATTAAATATAAAAGCCAAAGCTAAATGATTTTATTATCAGAACAGTTATAACCTTTGTAGTGAGCAAATCATACTAACAGGTTAGTTGCTACTATGGAACTTACTACAACTAACAAAGGTAAACAACGTGTACTCTATAAAGGCTACTCTTATAACTATAATCGTCAAAATGTAAAAGGAATAATATTTTGGCGATGCTCAAAAGAGAGGTCAAAAAGATGTCGAGGCAATCTAAAAAGTAGAAATGGTAAGGTTTTAAGTGTGAGTGATCATATATGTGGTGCACCAAATGAAACACTGTTGGTGTCAACAATTAATCATGACAATGCTAAAAAGCTAGTACAAGAAAAAAATGTTGCTACTCAAAATAGTGCAGTGTTTATTGAGCAACATTTAACCCCTGCTGTAAAAGTTATGTTTAATCCATCTTCCACATCTCAAGAGTTATCAACATCACAAACTATGCAAAAAGGTTGTGTTGTTGTTGTTGTTTTAAGGGGCTGAACTACAAGGTTATCTACCCTTCATATGCAAGAGAATCAAAAAGGACTAAATAGTAATAGAGAAAAAAGAAATGTATTTTGAATGTAACTATTGTACAAGTACTTATATTAAATAAATAAAAATATTGTATGTGTATTGTCTGTTTTTTCTTAATTGCTATACCCACGTCCTACTATATTAATGTCATTGTTAACCATCAACAATCTCCACCTATGTTCAGAAAGAAAGTGATCTTAAACAATACACTCTATCTATGGTTTGTGTACCGAGTATCATAATAATACAGTGTCGTCAAGCCATGTTCAGGCAATAGTAATGTTAGGTAAGGGGTTTGAACCCTTGCTTCCTTGTACAGGATTAGTTTTTACTCAACAGCAACCCATAATACTATATTTTGAAACATGTCACATCTCATTGCAAAATGTCAATTGTATCGTTTTCTAAGACCCCAGCTGGTGGCTAGTAGCTAGCAGACAGTGCAACAGAAACAGTGTCACCATGTTCATTCTTTAAAAAAAAAATCAATATTTATTATTCTTTTTATTATTATTGTTCATTAAGAGTAGTGTAAAGTTGTCTTTGTGACGTAACGGTTATAATAGTTAGCTGGCACTCTAAAGCTCTTGAGTTCAATTCGAGCTTTGACATAGAATTTTAAAAGTATATTAGAACTAAAACAGGTCTACTCAGTCTCGGGTGATTCAAATAAGTAGATGTGGTTTGATTCACACTTTAACGATAGAACACGACGGTTTTTTTATTTTTTTAAATAATGATAGCCATTTGTTCATTTGTTTTTCATTTTCACATTTCACACATTGCCATTTGTCAATTTTCCATGTACACGATTTGAAAATGTCAGTTTAAAGTTTTTGGATTTCATGATACGGAAACAAGAATTTTCCATTTTGTTGTTGTTTACACATTTGTCAATTTCCCATTTACATTTTTTAAAGGTAAGTTTTAAGTTTTTACATTGTGTTGATATGGAAACATGGATTTCCTATTTTTTCCATATCACAGACGACACGTTTATGATTTAGTCCATGCTGAAAGTTTAGTTTTGTAAAACACACATTTGCTGATTAAAATTTTCTTGAAATTATTTAAATGGAAGTGCTTGGCCATGGCAATAGTGCATTCTCTTTCTGTTTGTTTCCAAAAACGTATAGGACTACTACTACTACTACTAATACTACTACTGTAGGTAAGACTGTTTTACAAAATAACACCTATCTACCGCTGCATTTAAAAGAAACACAAGTGTTAAAAAAACTACAGTATACTATTTACCATTTGCTATATACATCAATTACCACACCATCCTACCTTTCCGTGTTTGCTTTGGTTGAACAATCAATGCTACCCACACACACACACACACACACACACACACACACACACACACTTTCTCTCTCTCTCTCTCTATCATTCTATCTATAGTCATACATTCACACAACCATACCTGTCTTTGAAAAACAAATACAACCACGCTATTTATCCTTGACATGCACGCTTATCCCAAATAACTTTTAGTTATACATTTAACATTTACTATTACAAAAAAATGTTTCCACTATTTTTACAATTACAAAAATGAATATTTACAAAATACTAAATCTACTGGTTACAAAAAAGCCATGTCTCTAAACAATAAAATATAGAAGTCACACCTCCACCTCGTGGTTATAACCCTATGGTAGGCTAATGCATAGGTCATTCATCTGCACTCATTTGCTATCCATCAAGGTAAAAGTGCATTTTTTCTGTTCCACAAGATACAAATTTGATTGCTGGATTGTATCCTACACTGTTTATGCGATATATAGCTTTGCCAGTTCATAAAACCGCTAGGTAGTTCTCTACATATAGCAATTCCCTACGCGTTTGCTCTTTTGGCTTTCTTACAGTCTAGTGTGTGATAGACAGCATTGATGTATATCAAACCCAGTTCACCTTTGTATTTGTAATCCAAGTAATAATTTGGAAAGACACAAATGTAATCAGTTTTGAACGTTATCTCTGTTTTGTTTTGTTTAATATGTTTATGACATGCATATTAACCTGAAATCGAACCCTGGTGAAAAGGCCAACAGCTTAACCACTACACCACCTTGCCCTTGTTTCTTAGTTTGACTCGTTCTAGGCATCAGACCTGGAAATTGAGTTAAGACCACCAGTACAAGAGCTAAAAGTGCTTAACACTGCAACACAAAATGGATAGCTGGTAACATTATACAACCGGAAATGATTATATTTCTGTTAGCAATGCATTTTTTTGTCATCAGCCTACTGTCTGAGCACTGACAGCAACACAGTTTAGTTTAGAACAAGCGAGTGTGTGTGTATAGATTATTAGCCTCAAGTATTTAAAGCTTGTTGTGTGTGTGTGTGTGTGTGTGTGTAGCGACCATCTTGCCCCGGTAACCACTGAGCATTTTTGTGTTTTAGCTATCCTCTTTAACCAATCAATTAAAGATAGTCTACTCTTAATTCTTGAATCGATAAATCAGAGTTTGTGTGTACACCGTTCGTCATTTATTAACCCATACCTACAACCTATACTCTCTCTATACTGCAGTTTGATCTGAAAACAAGTTTCAATGGTAAAAGACTTGTCAATCACCATACATGTAGCCTACACTAATTCTTTCTCTACCTAGCTATGTTTCATCACACACATGGTTAACATCTCACATGTTCGTATCCGATTATTAGTTTATAAAATCTCAGGTCGATGACCTTGATGTATTGGGTATTTTGGGTAAATTCATTGGCCATGGGAAAGGGTTGACCATTCTAAGTCCTATAACACCTCACATGTAGATATTCGATTATTAGTTTATAAAATATTAGGTCAATGACCTTGCTGTTTTTTGAATCTTTTGGGTAAATTCGTTGGTCATGGAAAAGGGTTGACCATCCTGAGTCCCATGACACTTCACTTGAGCCTCTCTGATTATTAGTTTATAAAATCATAGGTCAATGACCTTGCTGTTTTGAATCTTTTGGGTAAATTCGTTGGTCATGGAAAAGGGTTGACCATCCTGAGTCCTATGACACCTCACTTGACCCTCTCTGATTATTAGTTAGCGAGATATCAACAAAAGTGTAGTTAGGCCCTTTTGACATAAATGAATAATATATTCAAAAACAGAATGTCACCTCAAGTCCAACGACCTCTCATACAGGTCTCTAGCCTTATTGATTCATGAGATATTAAAAAGCTAATGACCTTAGATCTTTTGGGTAAATTCGTTGGTCATGGAAAAGGGTTGACCATCCTGAGTCCTATGACACCTCACTTGACCCTCTCTGATTATTAGTTAGCGAGATATTAACAAAAGTGCAGTTAGGTCCTTTTGACATAAATAAATAATATATTCAAAAACAGAATGTCACCTCAAGTCCAACGACCTCTCATACAGGTCCCTAGCCTTATTAATTCATGAGATATTAGTTTTGGATCTTTTGGTAATTTAAAAAAAATAACTCATCTATAAATCATTATTCAAAAACCCCGCCCGCTTACAAAAACCTCAAGTGCGCATGCGTAAAAAAACAAAAAACAAACATGTTAATTCATAGTAGCAATCGGCTCTTCACATGCGTTTCATGTGGAACAACGTTTAATTTCATCATAGCATTAGGGACCATGGGCCAGTCCATAGGGACCAATCCAAAGGGACCGGTCTAAAGGGATCGGTCTAAAGGGACTCATCAACAAGGACTCATCCACAAGGACTCGTCCACAATGACCTGTCAACAAGGACTCATCCACAAGGACCTGTCCACAAGGACTCGTCCACAAGGACTTGTCCACAAGGACTTGTCATCAATGACCTGTCAACAAGGACCCGTCCACAGAGATCCGCTCCCCCCACCCTCTTCAAAAGCCATGAGTGGGCATGCGTAAAAACAAAACAAAAGCATGTTAATTCATAGTGACTATTGACCGTACACATGCACTTTATGTGGAACAACGTTTAAATCCATATCAGCATTCAAACTCTCACATGTTGCAATTGGAAACAGAGATTCTCTAAAAAATTACAATTTACACCCCCTAGTAGGGTAGGTTTTATTTTGGGGTTGAAGTATATTGTCCACTGGAAAGGGGGTGTCAGCCCGAGTTCAACAACACCTCATTTTTTAAAATCCAACCATGCGTTCGAGAGATATCGCCATTTTAGTATTCCAGCGGTGGAGCGGTGGCGGTGGCTGCGGAACCGATCAAAACACACTATTCGCCTTAATTGTTAATTGGCCCTTGTCTCATCTTTCATGATACCCTCATTCTTCGAGGGGTCAGCCTTCTTTTTCTTTTCATGATATCTCTTGCTTTCTGCTCAAGGCTCTAAAGGAGACAGCGTGTGTGTAGCCCCACCACTTCTGGTGCACCCTGGACAGTGCTACACCCTCAAGGGCACACAGCTGGTGAGCTCGGGAGTTAGCGACCCTGAGGGATTCCTGAGCTGGTTCCGTTTTTCCCCCTGTTTCTACTGACTTTGGGGCGGGCCCTTTCCTCTTTCCCTTTTCTATCTGCCTTTCATGACTCTCATTTCTTCCAAGTTCCTCAATCCTCATTCTTCGTGGATTGAGGGCATTTATTTTCCTCCTGTATATTATTTCTTTTCCTTCATTTTTCATTCATTTTTTTCTTCTTGTATGTAAGTTAGTTGGTAAATCAGTATTTTTTATTTTTTTTAATTTTTTTAAATTTATTAATCAAAGCGTTCGAGAGATATCGCCATTTTAGTATTCCAGCGGTGGAGCTTGTACAAATAACAAGCAAATAACAATTTAAAATAAAATATAAGATACAATTTAACAAATCACCAAACAAAACAAGTCCAGATCAAGAGCTGGTAGAATAACCTTGCTCGTAGCCGTGTCGTCAGTGGCCAAGATGACAGTTCTAAATACAATTTAACTTCTCCTTCGCCTGCTTCAGGAACTTTTTAGTCGAAGGTTTCATGCCATTATTTATTATCACTATCACCCAAACCATTAGGGGCCGATAACCTACATGTGAGGCCCCTTAAAACGGCAACGGCAATTATCATCATCATGTAATTCAGTATTGGTTCAAGGAGCGGACTTGCGATTATCATAAATATGCGACTGTCAGGTCTGGAATTTACCAAAATACATTAAAACAAGAAGTTCCGTGACGAACTAAAGAGCCTACTTTTCTTAAAATGTAAGATTCATGCCAATCAGTTATCTATATGGATCTATCTATAATAATGTCGAAATTAAGTTGGAAATATCGAAATTTCTAATTAGTTCGAAATACTGTATACCTGGCATAATGTAGCCTAATAGAGAACTACAGTTGGCAGCCCTGGTGACTGAAAATATTCTTAGTTTCTTCTCTTAAGGTACAGAATACAAAATTTGGTTGAAGTCCAATGGATAACATGGACGTTACATGCAGTTAAACATTGGATCTAACAGCGCGCGTAAAATCATGTTGGCAACAATGCCATACATGTATTGGTCAGAAATAATCTGAAATAATATGGTCTATTGTTGTGTCAATTTTGAATGAAATCCATTAGTTAGTATAGAAGTTACATGCATTTTAAAATTGGACCTATCAGCAGGCTTAGAATCATGTTGGCAGCACTGGTGTAGGCCTATATTAGTTAGTCCAATTTAATCTAGAATGCCAGGTACTATACGTGTGCAATGTTTAGAGCTATTGGCTTGCATACTTTCTGATATATTAATATTAGAGTAACAAAAATAGATACAGTATTAATTAACAGTTGGCAGCCCTGGTTACTCTTAATAATCGGCATAGTCATATCTGTTATGGTACACATAGCACACACGAAATTTGGTTGAAATCCAAATGATAGTATAGAAGTTACATGTATTTAAATTTGGACCTCTCAGCAGGCTTAAAATCATGTTGGTAACACTGACGTATATAAGTTACTCCAAATTAATATAGAATGTCAGGTACTATACATGTGCATAGTTTAAAGCTGTCGGCTTGCATACTATCTGATATACGTGTATTTGAAAAAAAAATGAGAGCACTTATTAACAGTTGGCAGCCCTGGTGGCTCTTAAGAATACACTCAGTGTTATCTGTTTATGTACACATAGTACATACGAAATTTGGTTGAAATCCATTTGACAGTGTAGAAGTTATATGCATTTAAAATTTGGACTTATCAGCAGGCTTATAATCATTTTGGCGACACTGCCATGTATCGACTCCTGGAATTTAAACTGCAATTTTGAAATAGCTCCCATTCATACCTTCCAAGATATCCAACATGGAGCTGAAATTTCAATTGGGATTTTTCAGCAGTTGGTAGCACTGACATCATTTTCAAACATGGCCGTGAGATATTCAGGTATAGATCTTGACTCATACCAAATTTTGTTTCGATTGCAGCAGCCGTTTAGGAGTTGATAGGGGGACACACACACACAGCCAGACAGAAGGACAGACAGACAGACAGACAGACAGACACACATTTGCCCGATCTCATAAGTCTACTTTTTCCTCATTTTTGCAAAATGTGAAAAGTAGGCTAAAAATATAGGGGAGACATAGCAGTACGCAGTACGGCTAATTCCACAATACTTAAAATATACTTTTTCGGCAGGGATGCCTCAGTGCAAGAGACGAGTTCATTTCACCAGTTGTGTTGAGTCAACTCTTTTAATTTCTCTCCGGTTCAGGCATGTTTTACTGCAATAATAACAATAATTATATCGCTCTTACTTGAATTGAAAACAGATAACACACAACATCACAATTAACACCGGTTATCAGACCGCGTTGTCGCAGCTCCTAAACTAAAGAACCAACCAACCAACCAACCAACCAACCAATCTTAATGTTAAGTTAAAATACACACACTACTACACAGACCAAAGTCAGCCTCGTTGAGTAGTGGCTAGCATTCTTAGCTGTCACCGTGGGTTCTATTCCCGTCTCTGTCAAGAAATTTAATTCTAGCTTCAGAGCTGGAACGCAAAACACACACCCAAATACACGGGGATACATGATCACGTTGTTGTAAAGCTCCTAGAAGAATCGACCACTCGACATATGACTGCCTGAGTGGCCCAGCAGTAACGTTCTCGCCTGCTGTTCCTAAGGTTGCAGGATCGAATCCTGGTGCAGTCAGCAGGTATTTGAGGGTGCGCAAATGCGAGGGAGTCGTGTCAGTAGATTTATTGGCACGTTAAAGATCCCCTTCGAGATAAAATTCTGGCACTCCGTCTTCTCTAAACGGCGTTAAGGGACGTAGAGCCAATGACATTATCATTATTAAACCTACAGACCACAACGGTTTTCAAGCAATTCTTACACCTACTAAAGTGTACGGGGCTGAAGACCACGATGTGCTAGACTCTAAGGGAAACAATAAGAAATAATAATAATAATAATAATGTTATTTGTTTTACGTCCCTTTTAACTACACTGGCTTTTAGAGACGCCGGGGTGCCGGAATTTCGCCCCGAAGGGGATCATTAACGTGCCAGTAAATGTACTGACACGGCTCCCTCGCATTTGCGCACCCTCAAATGCCAGCTGACTGCGCCAGGTTTCGAACCTGCAACCTTGGGCTCAGCAAGCGAGAACGTTACCCCTGAGCCACGCAGCCAGACAAGAAAAACAACAACATAAGTGAGTTGTTGGTTCCTCAGTTTAGGGGCTGCGGCAACGCGGTCATGTAGCCCCGTGTACTTTGGGTGTGCGTAGAATCTGCCTGATAACCGGAGTTAATTGTGATGCTGTATTAGTGTGTTTTATGTGTAATTCAGGTAAGGACTGCAGATGATCAATTTCAAGTAGTTCCTACTTTTGCTACCAAATGCTACCGTCAACGACACCTAGCCACAAACTTGTCTACTAGATGCGACCGCAACCGGCACCTGGCAACGAACGTTGGAACTAATAGAGCGTTAATCAAATCTAACATAAAAATAACTTCACACAATTGTAGTTAGTGGAAGGTTATTTTACATGCCACAAATCTCTGACTTGGGCCCGCTGGCCATACTTCCCCTCTGAGGGACTTTTAACGCTTTTAAAAAATCCGACGACTTCGACCGGGTTTGAACCTGTTATCTTGGGCATAGAAGCTCAGCATGCTACCATCTACGCCACCGAAGCCGCCGTGGTGAGTTGTAATTAATGTTATAAAGGGGGTTCCGATCTCCCCCGATCTTCCTCCAACGCAATGATTTGCCTTTGAAGAGCATTATCGTACGAGTAGATTATTGTCAGTAATATAAGTGCAAGGTCTCGTTAGAAGCCTATTGATTGTCGGCCCTTCAGGAAAGATTCCATTAGTATCCCCAACATTACCAGCGATGTGAAGAACCGGATCTGAACAAATCATGAGGGTAAATTGTTACTGGTGAGTTGAGGATTTGGCTCAATGAAAGCGAGAAGGATTACAAATTAAGAAGGAGTTGTAATGGAGACGGGTATGAAGAAGAGGCTTCTTAATTGCTGAGATGATCCTAATACATGTTAGTTAGCACTCACTTCTAACGTCGGCACTCAGCTCATCCATCACTGGAGCTTCGCCTCGCTGACAGTAATTAATGGGCCTGTACAAGACTCCAACAACTGTCTCAATATACCTCCTTGTTCCTCAACACTCAGCCTCCCAGCCAAGTTCGAAGACCTTTTGATGTGTCTATCACCATCTGCTCAATTCGGTGACATTTGTTACTTCCATTAATCTACACAAGTAATGATCCTTACAAATTAAATCGGGGATTTTTACTTTCATCACGGCAAGCTGCTCAAGTAGATGTAGCGAAACAAATTTTGGTAAGGACCCAAAATCTGGAGTTTCAGATACATAGCCTAATGTCCTATTTTTCTTTGATTTACTAAATGATGGATTTTCAATATGTTGATACGGTATATTGATTTATATTTATTGATGAATGCAGTACATTTGCATTTGTCTGTTGGCACAGGCTAGAGTAAAATGTGGCTTTTCTCCGATGTCTCAGTCTCACTCATGGCTGTGATTATATGGAAGCTACTGAGGTATGGGTGGTGCTTAGTAATGCCATTCAGGGCACAGTCAGTGCCTGTGGATGCTGTGAAAGGTTCTACACATGGGGATAGTACTGCTGTACTGAATCAGTGAGGAAAGTAATGGCAAACAACCTCACTCCTCTTTTTGCCTAGTACGCATCAATATAGCGCTGCCTCGGGGTTTTGTGGGTATCTATCCACATAACCTAACGGCAGTGCCTTTTGCGGATCCAACCAGCCTTCGGGCTGACTACCTAACCGACATAGGGTGATAGGTTGCATTTCAAGGCAGAACCTGTGTGGAAGAGCATAGCGTGGAATTCAGAACTTTTACGATCGAATTTTATTTTAAACACCCACTGACTACAGTCCAAATGTACGAAGTTGAGTTATGAAGTTTCTGTGGAGAGGGCGTATTTCACAGCTGGTCGGTGAATGGAGTAGCCAGTGTGGTCTCAACATTTGAGGCATTCTATATCTCCGAAACTATTACTGATATATTGGACTGAATATATAAATCGAACTGTTAATAAAGTTGCATGGATTATTCGCCAGTTTTGACGTGATCATTGGTTCACGCTGATTAACTTACGTAAATTAATTGTATAGCCCCTGGGTATATCCAATGTGGGAATTATTGCTCAGTGATTTACAATGATATTTCAGAATAACATTGCATCAAAATTCATGAAAGATGAACCTTAAATATACTGTAGAGTGCATAACTACACAATAATATACATTTCTACAGTACAATTAATTTAAAGCTAATTTTAGCCTATTTTCATTTAGGAAAAAAAGGTTTATGAGATCACCCTTTGTGTGTGCGTATGTGTCCTCCCCCTATTAAAATCTAAACGGTTGGAGCGATTTCAATGAAACTCGGTAAGAAAATAGTACTATTCTGTCTGACCCCGACTGTGTCCTTCAAATTCTGTTACGTCGCACCAATCCAACATGGCGTCTGTTCGAAATATTTTACCGGCATTCTATATCTCCGAAACTAATACTGATATCACTAATGATGACACTATTCAAACAAAATAACTTGAAATATTATGCACGTCTTACATTTTATGAGACCCCATATTATATTTTAGGCGGCTTCGGTGGCGTAGTCGGTAGCATGCTGAGCTTCTATGCGCAAGATAGCGGGTTCAAACCCGGCCGAAGCCGTCAGATTTTTTAAGAGCGTTAAAAATCCCTCAGTATGCCTTCCTTCGGAGGGGAAATTAAGCCGGCGGTCCCATGTCATAGATTTATGGCATGTTAAAAAACCTTCCACTAATTACACCTGTGTGAAGCTAAATTGGGTAGGTTAAGAATGTAAACAACGCTCTTAGGTTTCTACGTTCGATGTCAAGAGCCGACTGCGGTGTCGTCTAGTAGCTAAGTTCTGAACTTGGCCTAGTAGCCGTTGACCGTGGCGCTTGGCGGCAAAAGTAGGAACTATTTGAAAATTCTTAGTTGCAGTATGTACTTAAATTTAAAAAAAATAACAGATAAAACACACTAATGCAGTCATCACAATTAACACCGGTTATCAGACAGATTCTACACACACCCAAAGTACACGGGGCTCCATGACCGCGTTGTCGCAGCCCCTAAACTTAAGAACCAACCAACCACCCTGAAATTTTGTACGATGATAAAAGGAACTACTAGAAGTTCACCTATGTGACTGCTGGCCACGGTGGGTGAGGGTTATCGTGTCGAATTTCTAACCCCAAGTTTGCAGGTTCGCTACTGGCCGTGGTAAGTGAAGTTTGAAAGGCGGCAAAAATCACAATACGATGTTGGCATGTTAAAGAACCCATTTGAATTCAGTAGGCCGTGTTCATAATGGCAAAATTAATCTCGGGATTTTCCGCCAACACAAAGCTTCACATTTATCTACTATTAGAAAGCGCTATAGTGTCAAGGAGCTTAGATATCTAACCTCCTTGACTTTCATAGTGCTTCAAGGAACAACAAAATTTGACATGCAAGCTGCACCCGGCATCCGAGGCCATACGATATTATTTATGTACCTATGTGACTTTCAAAATCCTGTTAACTACAAAACGAACATGGCGGCCAAGCACATTTGAAACATTTAAATAGACTTTTCTCGCGATTTAACCATCCGAGCGTAATGAAACATGGCAAATGTTTATTCACATTGTAATACACTAACATCTAATTTAGTTCAATAGTTTACATAACCTCAAGATGGCGGCTATGCGTATTTTAAAATTAAGTTTTTATTTCTTGTGTTCTAATCATGCAATCGAAGTCAACGTTTGAATAATGAATCCACGCAATAATCGTCATCTAATAGTAAATATCTCTACAGCCTACATATATAAAAATCCAACATGGAGATCACCTGAAATATTTAGACGGCCTCAATATCTACGAATCTATTACAGGAATCAAACTTAAATTTTGTCTATTGATAGAGGTAATTAACATAAGTAGAATATATGGAAATTGGCAATTTAGTTCTTTAAGGAACTACGTGTTCTTTATGCTTATGCACAGGGAAACCTGACATTATCATTCGCATGGCTGGCACATCCACATACGGCTGTGAGGCGTTGGACAATCATACGGTAAATATTGGAAAAGAGGAGCATTGTCAGATACGCGGCATTGCACGTTAAGAGAACTGGGAAGTGTTCCAAGCTGAAAAATGCTCATCTTGGTATTAGTATTATTGTTTCAAAGATTATTTAATGGATATAGTCAATTTTTTTCCAGTATTTTATCATAGCCTGTTCTCTGTATCTCCAATTATGCACATTATTGTAGATCAAAAGTAAAAGTAAACAAATCATATATTTATTAAAAATTAAAAACATCTCCGACATTTTAGGTACGATTTCTTATAAAGTGATTCAAAACACGGAATTATGATTTTTTAAACATATTCTCCTTGGAAGTAATTCAACTTTCTAACGGAAATATAGTAGAGTACCAGCGAAAAATAATACCTGCCACATTTATCAAATTAAAAATAAATACCTCAGAACTTATTGGATCTGACTTCATAACTTTACGTATCAGCATTCATTATTATTACATATTATAAAGTATAAAATATATGCTCCAAATTCTAGGTTTCTATGTCTAATAGTTTCTGGAAATATTTATCTAGGTTTACAAGTATAATATGGTATCCAGGAAACGTGACTTAAAGAAATCTAGCTGACACATGACATCAGGTTTGCTTTTAGGAAGGGGTACGTTCCGACATGACGACATCCATTGTGAATGAATAAAAGGAAAAAAGAAGAAAGAAAGAAAGAAAGAAAGAAAGAAAGAAAGAAAGAAAGAAAGAAAGAAAGGAATACAGTACTGATGCGTACTATTATTTTATAGCGAAAGAAGATATAATTTCTACATCCCCTCCCCTTAAAATACGAGTATTGACCTCCAACATTCACCCTATGTCAACGTGGTATACAGGGTGAACAAAAAATGTCGCACTTGAAGGTCGGCATGCGATTTTTCATCCAATTGCAAGACAAACGTTTCAATACCAAAATCGGATCGGGTGCTGTTTGAAAACACAAGTATGAAAACGAGAAGCTGGCAATACTGTCACATCCTGCAGTGCAACGGAATGTACAGAGAAAGCTCCGGCAGAGCGCCGAGTTCCTGCGACCTGCTTTTGGCCACGCTGCATGCAGTTACAGCGTTGCAAGAGCCTCGTTTCTTAACACGCATTTCTGTTAAACTTATTGGCGGGACTAGGTTTTGCAACATAAACTTTTGTTGTGAATTTCGACGAGGACTCGCATGCCGACCTCCAAGTGTGGCATTTTTTGTTCACCCTGTATATTGCTGTAATCGGGAGGAGAATGTTTTAAGCCTAAATGTAAAACATCTATTTTTGGATGTTGTAAACTTCCTAGTTCCCATAATTAAATTTCTTGGGTCTCAGGAGTGACAGGCAAAATTGCTAGCCACTGCACCATGAGATGCAATAGAAGGAGGAAACAACGCAAATCCACTTACAGGATTGCTGAGGTGGGAATGGTTCTGCGATGATGATGATAATTGTAGTTTTAAGGGGCCTAACACCTAGGTTATCAGCCCGTATTGGTTTACGTGATAGTGAACATAAAAGATGAAATGAAACGGAAAGAAACTTACATCTAAAAACTAACTTAACAACTAACTTACGGACTTGAAGAAGAAAAAGGAAAAAATAAAGGAAGAAGCAAAAAAAAAAAAAAAAGAAGCCAAGGAAAGGAAATGTAATCAACCCTCGAAGAATGAGGAGTGAGGGACTTGGAAAGCAGTAAATCCATGAATGGTAGGTAGGAAAGGGAAAGGAAAAGCAATGGCAATGGAAGAAGGGAACATCGGACTCAGCTCAGTATTACTTCCGGGTCGCCAACTCCCGAGCTCAAGCCGTGACGCTGGAGATAGTCCTACCATGAAAATAAAAATAAAACGGGCTAACCTGTCTAAGAATGAGGGGAATAGAAAAGATAAGACAAAAGCCAATAAGTCAGGAAAATGAAAGACCCCCTAGGCCTTGGATTTCCTCATATCGTCGGGGTCGGAGGAGAACATGAGTTGACCGAGGCATGTCGGCAGGAAAGATGACGGGGAGGAGCCCGGCACAAGTAATTGGAAGTAATGCCTGACTCAGCTGGGGTCCCATAGTCGCCATCCAACTTCCACTAGTTATGAACCCATGGGAGATTCTCAGTTCTGTCCCAAGAGACTGTCCAACCCTCGAACAAGAATTAAGCCTTTTGGCACAGCCGGAAATCGAGCCTGGACCTTCAAGGTTGACAGCCAAATTCGCTAGTCACAACGCCACGAGGTTTTCTTAGATAGGAAGATGTTGCTGATTTTAGGGGCTTTTCGACATCGTGGTCATGTAGCTCCGTGTATTTGGGTGTGAGTTGAATTTGTATAATAAACTGTGTTACTATGATGTCTGAACTAGTGTGTGTATTTGCAATTGAGGTAAGATTTTGGTAGGAACCGGCCGTGGCCTTAAGTTAGGTACCATCCCGGCACTTGCATGGAGTAAAATTGGGAAACCACGGAAAATCACTTCCAGGATGGTTGAGGTAGGAATCGAACCCGCCTATTCTCAGTTTTGACTCACGAGACTGAGTGTTACCTTTTGCAGCCATTAAACAAGAATTACATTTCATGGCAGAGTTCCCCCCAGGGTCTCACAACTTGTAGGACATGGGCTGGCGTCTACGGGACCCCCGATGAGTTCGGCATTACTTTCAATTAATTGTGCCTGGCTCCTCTCTGTTATCTTTTCTGACGACCTCCCAAGGTCAACTTTTGTTCTTTTCCAACTCCGACGGTATTAGGGTGTCCGAGGCCTAGGGAATCTTTTACTTTCCCGCCTTAATTGTCTCTTGTCTCGTCTTTCCTGATTCTCCCAATCTTCGAGGGGTCAGCCTTCTTTTTCTTTTCATGATATCTCCTGTCTTCTGCCCAAGGCCGTCAAGGAGACAGGGTGTATGTAGCCCTACCACTTCTGGTGCTCCCTGGATAGTGCTACACCCTCAAAGGCTCCCGGCTGGTGATTTTGGGAGTTGGCGACCCCGAGGGATTCTTGAGATGGGCCCGTTTCTTCCCTTTTTCCACTGGCTTTGGGACGCGCCGTCTCCTCTTTTCCCTTTCCTTTCTACGTTTCATGGCTCACCTTCTTTTCAAGTCCCTCAATCCTCATTCTTCGTTTCCTATCTTCTTTTTTCATAATTTCTTCTTCTTGTATGTGAGTTGGTTGGTAAATCAGTTAATTTTCGTTGTAGGCTTCATGCCATTATTCATTATCACAATCACCCAAACAAATAGGGGCCCGTAACTCAGATGTTAGGCCCCTTAAAACAACTATCATCATCATCATCATCTATTATCTTGGCAGAGCCAGGAATCAAACCTGGGTTCCCGCGGTGACAGCCAAGATAGATTGGAAGAAGAGGGTAAACTGAGAAAGTAACAGCAACTGATACAAGAGAATTGATTGGCGATCTTCTGATCTTTGTATCGGCCAAGTAATCAAGTTGTTAAGTGACTCTTGAAGCCTTGCATTCTTTACAGTCGTCCACATAAAAGTTGATAGTCTTAACAAGCACCATTTAAAACATACGTACCATATATCTTATGGACAAGCCATTTCATACGCCATGAGCTCATAAAAACATTCTTGAACAAGGATAGTTCTTACAGTATTTTACTGGTAAACAGCTAGCGGCTTTATTGAAGACCGTGCTACATACCGTAAACTCAAACAAAGAAGTATGTTCGTAATAAAGTTGCCGAGATTTTTATCTTGTTTAGTATGTGTGTATCTTACGACTTACAAACATTTCGATTGCTTTTTAGAGGAAGAGAAGTAAAGATAAGACAGAGTATGAAGTTTACGCAAGAAACTTCATAAAACATGCCACAGCGTCAAGATGGATATCGCTAGTTGAGCTGCAGCCAAGCTGGTCCTGGGATCGACTCTCTCCGCTTGCCTGTTTGGCCAGCAAATCACCCACCGACTTGGCTCTGTTCCAGCATACACTATAGGTATATTTTCTCCATTAAATATGCAAATGCAATTGGCATGCTACTGTAGCGAACCCCATTGAGGAAGTTGGGAGGTTTATCAGCTTGAGCTCTCCCAATGATACATTAGTTGTTGTTGCTTATTGTAGGGGCTGCGACATCGCGGTCATATAGTTACGTGTATTTTAGGTGTGTGTAATTTGTGTGATAACCAGTGTTATTTTGATTCCTGTACCAGTGTGTGTAGCCTATTTGTAAATAGGATTGGGAAGGAGACAGCCGTGGCCTTAAGCTAGGAACAATTCCTGAAATTGCCTTGAGTAGAAGAGGGAAACCACGGATAACCCCTTCTAGGATGGATGAGGTGGTAATAGAATTCTCCTCTTCCCAGTTTTTCCCACGAGGTGTTAGCCCACAGATACAGCGAAAGTAGAATATCAATGTGTGCTTAATACTCTTGTAGGCCTAAATCATTTGCTGAGTGACACCAACACTTTTTCGGATTTTCAGATTCATTCTCAAGATGTAATTCAAAATCTGAATCCAGCGGCGTGCGTTTAGTCGCCCATTACGACTGCGATGAGAAGAATAAAAGTTTGAATCTTGGTGCTGACAGCAGTTATGCGTACAGTAGTGTACTTTCTCCTCACATTATTATTATTATTAATTTTTTATTTTATAAAATCATTCTGCCCGTCTAAGGAGCAAGATTGAAACTATCTAGGTGATCTTGCTTTCTTGTCTTCCAAATTCTCTTCACGCCTCACTATGACTCTATCTGCACTCCTCCGTCCAGGTTCTTTTGGATGGAATTATCATTATCTTATTATATAATAGACTACGCTAAGGTGTATGTTTCACAAAACTCAAGCTCCTAAACCAGAGGGAGTTAGAAGGTGCGGTTTGTACCAAATTCTTCCATGTGTCTCAATAGTAGCCTACAGGAAAAAAACTTGCATTTCTTGAAAAGTCAACGGAAATATATTTTTTGTTTATAAAGTGCATTTAAACAAATAAACAGGACGTTAGCCCCTGCCAGAACTGTTGCGCGTACAGCCCGCATAGCACTAGGGCCGGGCGGGTAGTCTGTACACATGGGGCGCACACAACCCAACATGCGAGAGTTCTCGCACTGGTCCGCTAGTTATATATAGTATAACACATTACTGGCACGTCGCAAAATAACTATACGGGCTTCAGGGAACCAAATTATAGTTACCGAAACAATCAATTTTAAGCTGGAAAGTCGAAATCCCTACCCATGAACTTCCGGACGATTCGTGTTGTTGAGAGGACTACTGCCTTCTGCACTAGTTTGTACAGTTGAGTCCTTTAAGGCCTTGGAGCAAAGTACTTGGAATCACGCCCGTACTCGAGACAATGGTACGTATAGTCTTTACCCGTTCTACACATGCCATTGCGTTTTGATAGGGACGATCAGCTCACTTTATTTGCTGATCTTTTCTATGTGCTTCGATTGGAGATTCTTGTTGTTAGGGATCGGAACATCAATCAAGGTAGTTTGCTTCGTTTTCTTGCTGACAACCACCATACCCGGCCTGACCGATTGATCAGTCAGAATAGTTCGGTACCAATACAACTTGTATTTATTGTTTTCAAAAGCACTCTCTGTCTGATATTATTCCTATTAATATTATTAATGTTATATAATTATTATTATCATTGTCATTATTATAATTATATTTTCTTTTACTTCATTATGCCCTACTCAGGAGCACGAATGTTGACCTTCTTTTCCTCCCAAAATCTCTTCATCCTCTCGCTAATCGTCTTCCTTCTTCGTTCTTCTGTCCAAGTTACAGTGGCTCTGCTGTTGGATTTGTATCTAACTGGTGATTGTCGATTTTGGTTTTGAATTTACATCTGTCCCGTACAATGTCTTCTGAGACGTTGATTTCCTGGAGATCTGTTTCAATTTCAATTTCTTGGTTTGTAATGAATGAGAATTCTTTCAGTTAGTTTGTTATTGTTTATTCTAATAATGTTTCCATAAAATTTCAATCGTCTTTTCCGAAAAGTGTGAGAGATATTTTCAGATTGGCTATATATTTCCTGGGATAAGGTTTTCTTCCATATTCTCACAATACAAGCTGGGCCAGCGATCAGCGGGTAGATAATGTGGAGGTTTTACTGAAGTCATCCATGTAGTTCTAAGGAATCTAGCAGACTCGCTCGTTATTGTGCCAACTGTTGCGGGTTTCCAGCCCTAATCTACATGCATTGAAACATGCAACAGGCTCATATCAGCGAAAATGTAACTTGCGCTCACCGATCATTGTATTTATAATAAGACGATTACAGTTAGTCTAATGCTTAGGCTAAACAGTTTCTATTAATATATGCATATCACAGGATTTTCAAGCACACAATGCATAATACATGGAGTTGGAAAGTTTGCTTACATACGACACATTGCGTGCCGAGCGAGCTAGGCGGCTGCGTCACGCAACTTCAGGACTGCTGCGGTATGAAGTCACGCACAATAGCCAAAATAAGGCTACTTATCCTCTGACATACTTTAAATGAGATAGAACCGTGACAGTTGGTCGATTCCAAAGAACAGGAAATTACCCAGTAACTTAATTGCGAGTCTGGCGAATTTAACAAGTTGTTAGGCGACCATGGTACTGCACTATAATAGACTGTGCAGAACAGTTGTCACGTAGTTGAGCCAAATGAAGTTGCAGTCAAAGCCTGGTTTGGATGGAGTAGAACACTTTTCCTTTTTTTTTCTTTCTTTGCTTTATCGATAGATCAGTGGCAGATCCAAAGATCACGGGTTCGATTTACGGCCCAGGAGTAGATTCGTAGACGTTTATTTACTAGTATTTCTATTTCTATTAATTAAATAATTAATTAATTAATTTATTTATATTATTTATTCAGCCTCCGTGGCTAAGGCGGCAGCACGCCGGCCTCTCACCGCTGGGTCCGTGGTTCAAATCCCGGTCACTCCATCTGAGATCTGTGCTGGACAAAACGGAGGCAGACAGGTTTTTCTCCGGGTACTCCGGTTTTCCCTGTCAAACTTTCATTCCAGCAACACTCTCCACTATCATTTCATGTCATCTGTCATTCATTTAATCATTGCCCCAGAGGAGTGCGTCAGGCCTCGGCAGCCGGCACAGTTTATATCCTCGCCGCTAGATGGGGGCTTCATTCATTCCATTCCTGACCCGGTCGGAGACTGGAATCAGGCTGTGGATTTTCATTTTCATTTATATTATTTATTCATTTATTTATTTATGTATTATTATTATTATTATTATTATTATTATTGTTGTTGTTTTAAGGGGCGTAACAGTGAGGTTATCTGCCCCTCCCGTTGTTGATTGAGTCTTCAATCGTTTGACTAGTTTGATGCAGCCCTCCATGCTTCCCTGTCCTGAGCGAATCGTTTCATCTCTACATAGCCACCACAATTTGTTAAACATATTCTAATCTTAGTCTACCCCTGCATTTCTTATCCTCTACCCTTCCTTCCACAACTAAGTTTGCTTTTCCTGAGTGTCCTAGCAACCTATCTCTTCTCTTCATTAGCAGTCGACACAAACATCTCTCCCATTCGTCTTAATACCTCATCCTTTGTAACCCTATCTACCTATCTGATCTTCATATTTCTTCTGTAATACCACATTTCAAAGGGTTCGATTCTCCTATTTTCTTCTGCTCCAACAGTCCAAGTTTCACTCCCATAGAGCGCCACGCTCTAGACCAAGGCTTTCAAAAATGACTTCCAAATACCTAAATCTATATTCGATGTCAACAGATTCCTTTTCTGTAGAAATGCTTTCCTTGCCTGTGCTAACCTACTTTCTATATCCTCTTTGCTTCGTCCATCACTGGTTATTTTGCTTCCTAAATAATAGGTGTCTCCTACTTCCTTTAGCTTTTCGCCTGCCAATTCAACGTCCTTAGGGGTTTCTGATTTCATTCGACTGCATTCCAATATTTTTGCTTTACATTTATTACTTTTCATCATGAATTCCCTCCTCAAGACATACCATTTAAAAACTTATTCAAATCCTCTGGTGTGTCGGCTAAGATGACGATGTCATCAGCAAATCTCAAAGTTGAATATTCCTCCTTAAATATTTACTCCTACTTTGAATTGACCTCCAATTTCCTTCATTGCTTGTTCAATGTACAGATAGAAAGTATTGGTGAAAGTTGCAGTCTTGCTTTACACCTTTCTGAATACCAGCTTCTCTTAAAGTCCTTCGACTCGAATAACTGCTGTCTGGTTTCTGTATAGATTTTAGAGCACCCTCCTATCCTTTTATTCCAATCGCTTTCAAAATATTAACAACTTACTCCAATCAACGTTATCAAAAGCCTTTTCTAAGTTTACAAATCCCATGAACGTCTCTTACCCTTCCTTATTCTAACTCCCAAAATCAGCCTAAGACGTACTACAGCTTCCCTTCTTCCTACGTTTCTCCTGAAGCCAAACTGGTTTTGACCCAAATCTGTTTCTATCTGTATTTCCATACTCTTGTAAATTATTCTAGGCAGTCTCTTTGAAGCATGAGTGAACAAGCTGATTGTACGGCAATCTTCATATCTGTCAGCTCCTGGTTTCTTCGGTATAGGGATGATAACATTCTTCTTGAAATCAGATGGTACCTCGTCTGTCTCATAAATCCTACACACCAAGTGAAATAACCTGATCAGACCATCATCACCTATGCAGCGTATCAACTCAATCGGTATATCATCCATGCCTGGAGCTTGAGTCTTCTAATGCTCTGTCAAATTCTGATCTCAATATTAAATCTTCTTTCTCATCCTCTCCAATTTCCTCTTCCTTATACCAACACTCTATGTAAGCTTTCCATCGCTCAACCTTTTCTTCCCTATCTGTTAGAGGTTTTCCATCCGTGACCTTAATATTACAGCACTTACTGTCGACCAAAATATTATGTGCACCCGAGTTTGAAGGATGTTTGTGAAGTAACCAATAGACCTACATAGGCTAAAATCCAATAACATCATCATTTTCCTCGTTCTATTTTACGTTAGTTCACGTAGGTTTGGAATTTTTAATTTATATTTTAATATTCTTTATCGCAATTGGAACACAAAAAGTGCCCGCTTTAAAGCATGTTTCAACCATGCGTCACATTTAAGAATTATTATCTCACAACCCCGTCTTCTTCTTCTTCCTAGCGTTGTCCCGCTGGTGCAGGGTCCGCTTTTTTGGTCACTGACCTCCATTTTGTCCAGTTTCGTGCGTCAGCTGGATTTAGGCCGGTAATTTTTAAGTCACCATTTATAGTGTCTTGCCAACGCTACTTCGGTCGTCCTCTGGGGCGTAGGCCTTCAACCTCAAAATGAAGGACAGAGTTAGTAACAGTATCAGGCGCTGCACGCAGGGCATGGCCATACCATCGGAGCCGTTTCTCTCTCATTTAGTCCACAATTGGGGCGACACCCATTTGCTCCCGAATTGAGCCGTTTCTGACATGGTCAATAAGGGAGATGCCCATTGCCCAACGAAGCATTCTCATTTCCATGGCGTGCAGGAGACGTTCTGAAATGTTGTCGGATGGTCGACATTCAACGCCATACAGCGCAACTGGCCGTACCACTGTCCGATATATCATCGGATCGAATCCAAATTTTAACACAATATACATTGGAATGTTGTATAACTAACTGGTTTATTAATTTCAAAATTTTGTGTGACCAAGAAACAAAGTTGTTATCATTTTTGTAAGGTAACTTTTTCTCGGCTCGGGGTGGTTGGAAAATGTAGTTCTTGGTCGCGTTGTAATCCTTATACATTAAAAAGGTATGCTGTATGACTGTGAAATACGTAAATTAATTCACTTATTTTATATCGGTTTGTATTTGTACAGGGAAATAAGACATGGTCCACCAGCTAGCCGCTCCGGGGAATGCTGTACCGCGTTGCTGAGATGGAACCCATCACTTCCGAGCGAGGCGCGCCATGACTCGTTCCAACGTTCGTCGCCAAGAGCCGACTGCAGTGGCATCTGGTAACCAAGTTCTGAACTAGTTGTCGTTGACGGTGGCGTTTGGTAGCAAAAGTAGGAATTACTTGAAAATTGAATGTCTGCAGTCGTTACTTGAATTAAAATCAGATAACACACACTGATACAGCCATCACAATTAATACCGGTTATCAGACAGATTCTACACACACCTAAAGTACACGGGGCTAAATGACCACGTTGTCGAAGCCCCTAAACTAAGGAACCAACCAACCGACCATTTGCTGGTGGAGTACCAAAGGATGAGCGCCGACTTCGAAATTAAAATCTGACTACAGGGCTAGTTGGAGCCCTACACAGCCTAGTTCCATCTCACCACTGTGCTCTAGAATCTGCTCTTCGTGGAGATAACACATCCTCAGTGCAGAGTCAGCGTGGTACTGACATCACGCACTGCTTATAGCTCGTCCAGGGTCATGAGCTCTCCCGAGAGCTCGGTGTGAATTTGGTCTCCTAGCTTGTAAATCATGTAGCACGTCGGCTTACATTTTGTATACACTTTAAAAGATCTAAATTATAAATAATATTAGCTGGACTGTTGTCACGAGATGCACTCTACTCGCGACATGAATGCTCGGCCATTAATGTCTAGACGAGCCTACAGCACACTTTTATAGCATGTTCTTGTCCACATGGGAACATATATACAGTGGGAGCAAGTGCTATTCGTGCTGCAGGATGCAGCGCATTGCAACGTTTATCTTGATCATTAAATAAAAAAACCCACAGAAACATGAACATGCAACTACAGTTGAAAGAACAATAAAATAAGACCTTAATACACTGACAAGAATCCTAAAACGAAACATGTACAACTCACTTGACCAGTAGAGCCGTCAAGCAGGCCATACGATGAAGATGCTGATGATACAGTGTTTGTTGCTTAAAGGGACCTAACACGTAGTTGACGACCACGGGACTCCAGCTGAGTCCGGCATTCCTTCCACTTGCTCTTGTGCTCATCTCTAATCTTCTTTCCTGTTGAACTTCACTGGTCAATTCCTGTTCTCTTCCAACCACGACGGTATTAGGATATATGAAGCCTAGGGAGTCTTTCATTTTCCTGCCTTAATTGGCCCTAGTCTCAACTTTCCTGATACCCTGACTCTTCGAGGGCTCAGACCTGTTCATTCTTTTCCAGGTATCTCCTTCCTTCCACTCAAGGCCCTAAAGAAGGTTGTGTGTAGCCCTACCAATGATAGTGCAACAAACTCAAGGGCTTACGGCTGGTGAGTTGGTGACGACGATGGATTCCTGAGCTTGGTCCGTTTTACCCCCTTATCATTGACTTTGGGACGCACCCTCTTCTATCTGACTTTCATTGCTCTTCTTTTTTCATTCTTCGAGGGTTGAGGGCACATCTTTTCCCTGTCTTTTATTCCCCTTATTTCTGTTTTGTCTATTTCTTCTTCTAGTATATAACTTAGGTGCAAGTCAGTAGTAACAAGTAGTACTATAGTACTCATTCATTTCATTAGGGGCCAATAACCTAGATGTTGAGCTTCTATGCCCAAGATCGCGAGCTCAAACCCGGCCGAAGTCCTTGGATTTTTAAGAGCTTTAAAATCCCACAGTATGCCTTCCTTCGGAGGGAAAGAAAGCCGGCGGTCCCATGTCATAGATTTATGGCATGTTAAAGAACCTTCCACTAATTACACCTGTGAGAAGCTAAATTATAGTAAAACATTTGACAAACGCTCTTAGGTTCCTACGTTCGTCGCCAGGATCCGACTGCGTCTGGTACCCAAGTTCTGAACAAGTAGTCTTTGACGGTGGCTTTTGGTGGCAAAAGTAGATAACTACTTGTAAAAAGAAAACTATGTCTGCAGTCCTTACTTGAATTGAAAACAGAAACACACACTAATACAGCCACCACAATTAACACCGGTTATCAGACAGATTCTACACACACCCAAAGTACACGAGGCTACATGACCGGGTTGTCGCAGCCCCTAAACTAAGGAACCAACCAACCACCAACCAACCTAGATGTTAGGCTCCATTTATCATCATCATCATCATGTAAAGTTAGTTAGTTATTGTTGTTTTAAGGGGTGGAACTACGAGGTCATCTGCTCGAGTGCTCCTACTTGATAAAAGAACCTTCACCTTTGCAATGTGCATGAACTACTTTCATGTAAAACTTAATCTACAGAAGTACAACCAATTGAGGCCCTCTTACCACTAGAACCAATCCCTCAGTATACCTTCCTTTGGAGGGGAAGTAAAGCCAGCGATCCCATGTCATAGATTTATGGCATGTAAAAGAAGCTTCCACAAATTACACTCGTGTGAAGATATTATTTATAGGTTAGATTTGACTAACGCTCTTAGGCTTCAACGTTCGTCGCCAGGAGCCGACTTTGGTGGCATCTAGTAACCAAGTTCAGAGCTAGTTGTCGTTGACGGTGGCGTTTGGTAGCAAAAATAGGAACTACTTGAAAATTGAATGTCTGCAGTCCTTACTTGAATTAAAAACAGATAAGAGGCGGCTTCGGTGGCGTAGTCGGTAGCATGCTGAGCTTCTATGCCCAAGATAGCGGGTTCAAACCCGGCCGAAGCCGTCGGATGCCTTCCTTCGGAGGGGAAGTCAAGCCGGCGGTCCCATGTCATAGATTTGTCATGTTAAAGAACCATCCACTAATTACACCTGTGTGAAGGTAAATTGGATAGGTTAAGAATGTAAACAACGCTCTTAGGTTTCTACGTTCGTTGCCAAGAGCCGACTGCGGTGGCGTCGAGTAGCTAAGTTCTGAACTTGGCCTAGTAGTCGTTGACGGTGGCGCTTGACGGCAAAAGTAGGAACTATTTGAAAAAAAACAGATAACACACTTTTATACAGTCATCAAAATTAACACCGGTTATCAGACAGATTCTACACACACCCAAAGTACATGGGGCTACGTGACCGCGTTGTCGCAGCCCCTAAACTGAGGCATCAACCAACCACTAGACCTAATATTTTATTTGGAAACAAGTTCGCCCATGAACACTCAAATATGTTATAGAATGTAAAACGACTGAATTAAATTTAGAAAGGAGCGGCCGTGATGGTGCAGTCCTTAAGCTTTCATCAAGGGGCGAATCCAGTTTTACCTCACGAACCCTCGCAGTGGAGGGATTCGAACTTGGGCCTAAGGGTTGACAGCTAAGATTGCTAGCCACTACGCCACGAGATAGTCGGACGTAGAAAGATTCTCACACAAATTAACGGGTTCAATTCTCAGTTCATGCAAGTGAGATTTTCAACGTAAAATGTCTCGATTAGTGATTCGGATTCCACGTAAATAGGAGGCCCCGTGATTCAAGATCGCGTAATTAAGTGACACATTAAACTACAAGCTTCTTTTCTTCCTTGAATTAAATTGCACCAATGGAAACCCTTAAAACGACTCTTCATAAGACTATTCCTTTCATTGATCTACTATACTATTATTACTTCTATTGTAGCCGACATGCGTAGCTCAGGACCAGATCCTCCACGGGCTGAATTTGGCACTACGGTACTTCCATTTACTTGTTCCGGGCTCCTATCTGTTATCTTTCCTGTCAACCTCCCTTGGTCAACTCTTGTTTTTTCCGACCTCGACGGTATTAGGGTATCAGAGGCCTAGGGAGTCTTTTACTTTCCCGCCTTAATTGGCCCTCGTCTCATCTTTCCTGATCCCTCATTCTTCGAGGGGTCAGACCTCTTGTTTTCTTTTCATTGTATCTCCTGCCTTCTGCTCAAGGCCCTTAACGAGGCAGGCTGCTTGTAGCCCCACCATTTACGGTGCACCCTGGATAGTGCCACACCCTCAAGGGCTCATAGCTGGTGAGTTCGGGAGTTGGCAACCCCGAGGGATTTCTCAGCTGGGTTCGGTTTTTCTCCTTCTATTGCCTTTGGGGCGGACCCTCTCCTCTTTCCCTTTCATCTCTGCCATTCGTGACTCTCTTTTCTTCCAAGTCATTTAATTTCAATTCTTCGAGGGTTGAGGTTATTCTTTTTCCTCCTGTCTTTTATTTACAGTCTTCTCCTTTTTGTTTCCCATTTCCTCTTCTATTTTGTAAGTCAGTTGATAGTTTTAATTGTTAGTAGGCTATGTAGTTAGTTTTAGGTATAATTTCATTTCATTTCATCTACATTTTCACGATCACCCAAACCATTAAGGGCCGATAACCCAGATATTAAGCCGCTTAAAATAACAATTATCATCATCATCATCATCATCATCATCATCATCATCATCACCATCATCATCATCATCATCATCTTCATCACTCTCATCAGGACCAGAGTGAGGCTCTATAGGACATAGCAATGATCCTGTTGCCAGTTCGAGTCCGTCCTAGGGCACGGCTGTTCGTGCTGTCCCTAACTATTACATAATTCCCTTATTTTAAATTATAGCAATTTAGAAAATATGAAGAAATGCGTCAATTATTTTCTGACAGAGGAGTTTCTGTTTTATTTTGATCATGAGTGTACAATGCGTAGGTTGTAGTTGGTATTTTTTGTTCCAAGGAGAGGTCTGTTATATTGTGCATTTATTGTAGAAATGTTCAAATGATTAGATCAAGGAACTACGAGGCCATCTGCCCCTGTTCAGCACCAGAAGCATTAAGGAAGCACGCTCCTCCCAGCTACTTTTATGAAAGAGTTATTTGTATTTCATCTTTCACATAAAAGTCAATGGAGACATGAACCCGAATCCCGGAGGAAATGAGAGAGTAGCTACTCAACATCTTCCTGCCTAGAGGCCCGTGTATAAAGTTTCTGCTTGATTCTTTATTCATGGCGCAGTAAAACCTTCAAAGAAAGTAAGATAAATGGAATTTTATATGAAGTTTCTAAAGTAAAATCTGGCTTGATACAGACAAGCTTGATATTAATAAGTGTCACAAATATACACGGTAATTCTCATTCCGGCTCAGATGAGTTATTAATGAGATCCGCCCTTAGATTTATGGTTATCCTAGGTCGCTTCATTCTACTAAGCTACACATTTATTTCCTGCTGGGTTTCATCTCATGTGCTGGGTAACTGGAAAGCGAAGTGAATGAAAATAGTGTACATTTCCACACAACAATTTTACTTCTAAAAAAAGGTCTTCAATCTCATTGACTGAATCTAAAAAAAAAGCTTTCACGAAGAAGTAGCTTACTATAGTTATAGACTTCTTAAGGATATCTTGTACTTGTACATCTAAAATGAAGCCTCTCACGAATACTTTCCATTCATCAGGTAATTTGTGGCAAACAATCAAGTGCTTAAATAAATAAATAAATAAATACACATTTAAGTAAATATATAAATAGATAAATCCATACCAATATATAAAAATGAGATATTGTGTGTCTGTGTATTACTCAATCACGCAAGAGCCACGGGTCCGATTTACATGAAATTTTACCTGAAAGTAGCTGATTTACATGGTTAACATATAGGCTACTTTTGATTCCGATCTTTTGCACTATTTAAAGATGGCAACCATTTTAGTGACGTCACTACACCCTTTGGTTTCAAACTTTCATATTTCCATGTCAAATAAAAAGAGAACGCTAAGAAATAGCAAACTTTTGATGGCATATACGACGTTTAAAATTTAATTTTCTATCCCAAAGGTCCTTTTCACTTTTCGTGAGTAAAACCTAAATTTGTGCTATAAAACACGGTCAACGCCGAGCGGTGTAGTTGGACGAAATGTTCCATCCTTACTCTCCCTCCGCGCAGCACCTCGCCTATCCCCTGTTTTAACTGTCACCTTCACATATTAATTTATTTATGAACCGTGCGAAGCACGGGTACTTCAGTTAGTAAATAGATAAATAGATCAAAAGAAAATTTTAAAAATATTAATATAATAATAATCAGTGGCCTCCGTGGCTTAGGCGGCAGCACGTTGGCCTCTCACCGCTGGGTCCGTGGTTCAAATCCCGGTCACTCCATGCGAGATCTGTGCTGGACAAAACGGAGGCAGACAGGTTTTTCTCCGGGTACTCCGGTTTTCCCTGTCAAAATTTCATTCCAGCAACACTCTCCACTATCATTTCATTTCATCTGTCATTGATTTCATCATTGCCCCAGAGGAGTGCGACAGGCCTCGGCAGCCGGCACTGTTCATATCCTCGCCGCTAGATGGGGGCTTCATTCATTCCATTCCTGACCCGGTCGGAGACTGGAAGCAGGCTGTGGATTTTCATTTTCAATATAACAATAATCAAACCAGAGGCACTGCATGCATCCGAAACACTGATAATGGGTGCAGGTCACAAATGAAAAGCATCGAGAAACAAGAGAGGAAAATCCTCAGAAAAATCCTAGGACCAAAGTACGAAAATGGGATTTGGATGAAAAAGAAACCACATGAAATTTTTCAATCCGCAGAAAATATCACTGATACTATCAGAAAACGACGATTAAAATTCTACGGACACCTTCACAGAATAGATAACGACAGGCTGACGAAGAGAATTCTAAATCTAGTGCTAACCCTGAAAATCCTCAACAATTGGTTAACCAAAATACATGAAGTTCTACAAGAAATGGGTATTGCTGAGAAAGCCATTCCAGATAGAATAAAATTTAGAAGCCTAGTAAACAAACACAAATTTGCCGAGAAACCTAAAAGGAAAATTACAGGCTGGACAGAAGCACGCAGAAAGGAACACAGCGAACGAATGAAGAGATATTTGGAAGAAAAGAAGAAGGAACATTGTGCAAAATAAGTTCAAACGCGCTCCACATTTGGGCATATGGATTTAAAAAAAAAATGTAAGACGCCAGCTGTTCAGTTTCCTGAGACATTTCATTTACAGTTGCCGTATATGGTGCTGCCACGTTAATCTGCTGTCAAAATGGATTCCCAGGAAGCCATAAATGTCAACTACCAGCAAATCAGTATCCCTGAGCTGTAGTTCAGGGAGGAAGGGCTGAGCATATGACTGAACGGGTTCCTTCCCTCTCCGTGAAGCCAGCCTTCACTTATGACCTCCACATGAATGACAGCTGGGAACATAAAAATTTGCTTTTTAATTTCATCAGCCTCTGGAGAGAAGGATCGCAGAAGGGTATGGCGTAAGATCCTAGCTTTGCATTATACGCAAACTACCAAAACTAACAACGAAACCTGTTGAAACACAGAGTTCCGTGAGATCTTCCAGTTAGGCTCCATCCAGTGGGGTGTAATTATTTCCTTTCCCTTCCCTTATCTGGGAACAATGCTCGAGGTTGCTATTACACAACACGCTCGTGCGATGTTCACGACGCAACCCTTTACAAGAGTCATGATAGAATCCAACTGTATTCAACAGGGTTTGGATGTACAGCGGTTAACATTAAGCTCACCAGCTCCATTAACCAAAAAAAAAGAGGATACATTTTAAATTCGCGAAAAAAGTACGGCAATTTGGAGAAGAGAAGAGAAGGGTAGACTACTACAAATACCACTATTAAATAATAATAATAATAATAATAATAATAATAATAATAATAATAATAATAACAATAATAATAATAATAATAATAATAAGGTGATGGTTTATCTCCACTGCTATTCAACTGTGTCCTGGAGAAAATAGTGAAAATTTGGAATCAAAAACTGAGAGAACACAAGATATCACCCATAACACTAGGGAATAAAAACAGAGGTATTGAAATAAACTGTCTAGCATTTGCAGATGATTTTGCCATACTTTATGAAAATCTGACTGACGCAACAGTGCAAATTAATCTCTTAGAAGAGATAGCCAACAGAACAGGTTTAAGAATTTCTGTAGAAAAAACAAAATTTATGACAAATATAAAAAATGCTCCAGAAATCCTAGTCACAGAAATTGGTAAAATTAAGAGGGTAAAGAAATTCAAATATTTGGGAGAAATCATTCAGAAAAATGGTTTAGAAAAATCTGCTGTAGAAGAAAGAGTACACAAGATGGAAAGAGTATATGGTATAACTAAGAACACCTAGGGCCTACAACAAAAAGTGAAGCGAGGAAACATCAGCATCGAGAATACATGAGGCGTTATTGGGCGGATGTTAAAGCTCGAGGAAGAGGGCAGTTGAATTAACGTGGTCCATAGCGGGCCGAAACGTCAAGAAGAATAAGAATAAGAACAAGAATAAGAAGAAGAGGAAGGAGAAGAAGAAGATTTATGAGTTTCGCGTCGTGTTTATTAACTACTGTGGTTTTCAAGTCACTGGGGACCACAATTTAGCTCATGAAGACATTAACATGCGTGCTAAACTTCTGCATATTTGGCATGAAAGACATGTGTGACAACTCGTCCAAATGGGACTGGAGATTTTATACTTCAACATTCATTGCAAACCGATCCTTGTAAAACTGTTTTGCAACTAAGTTGACGTGAGCGGTGTTGCCACCATCACCAAAATATCGCCCTCGATAATGTACGAATATTTATGAAAATATAGGAGTACACAAGGCTGAAGTACATTGGATGTTCCATGATTTACATATTAGTAGCCTACATCATGTGATACTTGGACGAACATGTTGGTCATTCAGAACTTTACTGGCAGCTCTGTAGCAATAATTGGCAAGACCTACTGTTGTTCACTGCATGGCAGAGATGTTTTGTTACCGATTATTTTAGGGTTACAGTGTTCTAGAAGTAAAATGAAAGTGATTATTTAACTAATCGAGAGTAGATATTATGTCTCAATTTGAGATACAATTACCCTCAAATTATCCCCGAAGAAGTAGTCACTCTAAAACTATGGAATTTTACCCTAAACTAGAGTGATTATCTAGAAAGTGCATAGTCCGCCTCCTTGCGTAGGTTCTTGGCTGTCATCGCGGAGGCCCTGGTTCGATTACCAAAATCTGGTCCGAGGGTTGGAACGGGGTACACTTAGCCTCGTGAAGGAAAACTGAGAATAGGTGGGTTCGGTTCCAACCAAGAAAAAAGAGGATACATCCTGGAAGTGGTCTTCCGTTCTTTCCCACTTCCAATCCAGACAAATGCCGGGATGGTTCCTAAAGTATGTCCACGGCCGCCTCCTATCCAATCCTCATCTGAATTACAAATACAAACACTAATACAGCCATCAAAATAACACAGGTTATCAGACAAATTCCACACACAATTACACGGTGCTACATGACCAAGATGTCGCAAAGCCTCTCAATGAACCCACAACAACAATAACATTATGGTGTTTTTCAGTGTTGCCTTAGTAATCGAAATGTAATGTTTTTCAGTAGGTCAACACGATTGTACTCAATTGTAATGGGTAGTTCCCTAATCCTGAAAAATAAAAACCAACAACAACAACAAAACATGAGATTAATAAATACACTTGGATGATCAGTTTCAATCGGCAAGCGATCATCATCAGATCCATTACACTTAGGCTATTAAATCTATGTATAAAAGTAGTTAAAATAATGCAACTAGTAAATATTTGTTAGTATCTTAACAAAACATCAAATAGACTTAGGAGGCTTAGGTGGCGTAGTTGGTAGCATGCTGAGCTTCTATGCCAAAGATCACGGGTTTAAACACGGCCGAAGTCGTCGGATTTTTTAAGAGCGTTAAAAACCCCTCAGTACGCGTTCCTTTGGAAGGGAAATAAAGTCGGCGGGCCCACGCCATAGAATTATCGCATGTAAAAGTACCTTCCGGCTTCCACTAACTACAATTGTGTGAAGCTGAATTTGTAGGTTAGATTTGATTTACGCTCTCTTAAAGTTCCAACGTTCGTCGCCAGGTGCCGGTGGTGGCATCTAGTAACCAATTTCGCAGATAGGTGTCGTTGACGGCTGGCATTTGGTAGAAGTAGGGACTACTTGAAATTGATCGTCTTCAGTTCTTATCTGAATTATAGATAACACACACTAATACAGCCGTCACAATTAACACCGGTTATCAGACAGATTCTACACACACCTTAAGTACACGGGGCTACATGCCAGCGTTGTCGCAGCCCCTTAACTTAGGAAACTACCAACCTGCATTATTTTGACTACTACTGCACATTTTGTAAATACTATCACCCATACTTTTAGCCTAAGTGTAGACTAATGGATCTGATGATGACCGCTTGAGATCGAAACTGGCCATACAAATGTATTTATTAATCTCATGTGCATTTTTTTCAGGATTAGGGAATAACCCATCTTAATTGGGTACAATCGTGTTGACCAACTGAAAAACATCAAATTTTAATAACAATAACTTAAAAGGTTGCTTACTTAAATCGACCTTGCTCGATATGCATGACACACAATATTGTGCTTTTCTATTAACATCGTTTCCAGATTCCTGTTCTTGAAATAAATAAATAAATAAATAAATTGGAACATAATGATATTCTTTTCTTGATTCCAACTGGACGTCCTCCATTTCTCTCTGTCCTGAGCATATGCAAGGCTCAAACTTGTCAGTCGCTAGGTTCTATAATTTCAAAACACAGGTTTTATTATTCTCCAAAAGAAAGGTGGCATTGTCAATGCTCTCCAATAAAATGTCGTTCATAAAGAACGCTATTTTAACAGCTGTTGTTTTTTATAATTAAAATAAATTTTTATCATCCCTGACAATAATGTTGGGTAAGGTCGGTCGGATTCTTAATGAGAATGAAGAGGCAAGGTTAGTGAGCTGTGGCCACCAGTGGCCAGTAAAAACGGACGCAGCAGTTTGTTACACCGCAGCAGAACGGATATGTCATGGTGAATTCAATTAGTGGGCAGCCGCATTAGGAAAGGGTTCATATTACAGGCTTGCTGGACCAGGCTCAACTCGGCGATTACTTCCACCTGCAGCCCAGCACCATCGGGTGCAAATCGACCTTGCTAGATATGCATGAAACACAATATTGTGCTTTTCTATTAACCTCGTTTCCAGATTCCTGTTCTTGAAATAAATAAACTGGTACATAATGATATTCTTTTCTTGATTCCAACTGGACGTCCTCCATTTCTCTCTATCCTGAGCATATTCTTTCATTTGCTTGTAACTTCTTCGTCTCTTCACATCATTCTGTTAACATTCCAAATCTCCTTCCTCTCCATCATTTTCCTTGTACTCTTCTTTCCAATTCCTGCGTAGTATGTGACCCATCCAAGATTTTTTTCCTCTTCTATATCATCCTCATGAAACTCTTCTCCAGCGGCTTCGGTAGCGTAGTTGGTAGCATACTGAGCTTCTATGCCCAAGATCGCGGGTTCAAACCCGGCCGAAGTCGTCGGATTTTTAAGAGCTTCGGAGGGGAAGAAGAGCCGGCGGTCCCATGTCATATAAAGGGACTTCAACTAATTACACTTGTGTGAAGCTAATTAGAGTTTATATTTGACTAACGCTCTTAGGTTCCAACGTTCGTCGCCAGGAGCCAACTGCGGTGGCATCTAGTAACAAAGTTCAGAACTAGTTGGTCGTTGACGGTGGCGTTTGATAGCAAAGGTTGGAACTTCTTGAAAATCGAATGTTTGAAGTCCTTCCTTGAATTAAAAACAGATAACACACACTAATATAGCCACCACAATTAACACCGGTTATCAAACAGATTCTACATACACCCAAAGTACACGAGGCACCATGACCGAGTTGTCGCAGCCCCTAAACTGAGGAACCAACCAATGAAATTCCTCTCCTACCCTTCTTAGCACCTCCTCATTTCTCATTCTATCGATCCATTTCGCTTTCTCCATTCTTCTCCATAACCACATTTCAAAACTAAATATTTTTGTTCTTTCTTTCTGGCTGTTCATGTTTCAGAACCATAAGACACAACACTCCACACAAAAAGTTTGCAAACCTCTTCCTAAGTTTGATCGGTATGCATCTGGCTGTTAATAAATCTTTCACTCTCCCGAAAGCTCTCTTCCCAATGGGGATTCTACGTCTCAGTTCTTCTCTACAACCTACGCTGGAGTTTATCCAGCTTCCTATATACTGGAATGATTGAACTTATTCTAATACCATTCCATCTATTATATTACATGTGTCTTCTTCTTTTCCTATTCTCATTACTTTGGTCTTGCTATTGTTTATTTTCATTCCAAACTCTTTACCCACACTTAAAATATTCTCCATCATTACCTGCAGCTACTAGTATCGAATTTTTTAGTTATCAATTCATTCAATATGCCCTTTTTTCGGTTAGTGATGTAGAGATCCCATAATATGGAACAAAAGGTAACCGTGATACGTTTCCAATCCGCGCTAACATTGTTTCTAGGGGCGTGATGGTGTAGCGGTCTAGCCACTTGGGCATACAGGGCTCGATTCCTGGTTAATGCATACGAGAAATTTGTACTCAGTTAGTTAGTTATTGTTGTTTTAAGGGGCGGAACTACAAGGTCATCTGCCCCCTCTTAACGCAGATTAAAATATACAAATTTGGAATGTAATTTATAATTTAGAGGTGGACCGAAAATTAATAATGCCAGTACTTGTCGGCGTAACTGAGAGCGAATATCTCTAGCGGGTACCTCCATTGGTCGAGGTGGTAGTGATACCTCCTCTTTTGCAGCTTTATCCGCTAACTCATTTCCCGCAATTCCCATGTGGCTTGGAAGTCACAGAAAGGTGATTCGAGTATCAGCGCGGCACAACCCAGCTAGTAGGTCGTGGATTCGCTGCACTAGGTGCAGTGGTTCAGTTTCCAAGTAAATTGTTAGTCCCGTGGCTTATGGTCAATAGAGCAACTGTCTGCGTGGCATAGTGGTAAAGTTCTACCCTGCTGTTCCCAAAGTTGCAGAATCGAATCTTGGCGCAGTCAGTGGACATTTGAGGTTGCACAAATGCGATGGAGTCTTGTCAGTCCGGGGCAAAATTCATTGAAATCGGTCTAATTAGTTAGTTATTGTTTTAAGGGGAGGAACTACGAGGTTATCTGCCCCTCTTAACACAGATTAAAATATACTGTACACATTTGGAATGGAATTTCAAATTGAGAGGTAGATGCCTAAATTAGAAAAGACCGAAAAATTAATAAATCAAAAAATCAAATAAAACTAAAAAATTAAACAAAGAATTACGAAAAACAAAAATGATCATTCAAAAACGAACAAGTCATTGAGTCAATGTTCACTGGAAAATTTAGATTGCTGGCCCTAACCCATTCTCACTTATAAAGCGGATGACGCGATCAGCAGCCACCGCGTCATCGGCTAATATAAGTTTGAGGGTCATCTGCAAACAAGGTTTCTTCGTAAGTCAGCAAGATTCACACACTCGGTTAAAATGTGAGCCTCGGCGAAAACGCTCTAGTCATTTAGATTTTATTAGAAGACAGATACACACACCCGAACAAGAGGTTATATATATGAAAATACCTATAGGCTAGAAGTGCTAGAAATAGGCATATGAGATCACCTTTTGTCGGTGTGTGAGTATGTGTGTTTTCTTAATAAAATCCAAACGGCTGGTAAGGTCAAACTACTACCTTACCCAACCTCGACCATGCCTTCCGAATTTTAAGACGTTATGCATGACAACATGGCGGCCACGCGAAATATTTCACCGGCATTCTATATCTCCGAAACTATTAGAATACTGATATCTCCCTGAAATTTTGTACGGTGATAGAGAATCTTAAAATTGCAGTGATAGAAGCCATTTTTCAGTGTTGCCTAGTTCCAATAAAGAAAGCTTTTGAGCTTTTTCAGCTTTCTTTAATAGAGAATCTTAAGTTCAGTTCAGTTTTGTGACGTTTAAAAGCATGGTGGCCAACCGAATTTAAAATATTTAAATAGCATTTGCTCGAGATTTTATCAACCGTACCCAGTGAAACTTAACATCCCGATGTATATACAAGATTCAATTTATTTGCATTTATTTTAATACAATCGTTTTCATAAAAATCCCTCAGTATGCCTTCCTTCGGACGGGAAGTAAAGCCGGCGGTCCCATGTCATAGATGTATGGCATGTTAAAGATCCTTCCACTAATTACACCTGTGTGAAGCTAAATTGGATAGGTTAAGAATGTAAACAATGCTCTTAGGTTTCTACGTTCATTGCCAAGAGCCGACTGCGGTGGCGTCTAGTAGCTAAGTACTGAACTTGGCCTAGTAGTCGTTGACGGTGGCGCTTGGCGGCAAAAGTAGGAACTATTTGAAAAATTCTAAGTAGCAGTCTGTACTTAAATTTAAAAAAAACATATACACACACTAATACAGCCATCACAATTAACACCGGCTATCAGACAGATTCTACACACACCCAAAGTACACGGGGCTACATGACCGTGTTGTCGCAGCCCCTAAACTTAAGAACCAACCAACCAAACTCAAAATGGCGGCTGTGAGATATTTTAAAATTAAGTTTTATTTAGTGTCCTACATGCGATCGAAGTGAACGTTTGAATAATGAACCTACGCAATAAACTTCATCTAAAGGTACATATGCAACAATTGAATTCACAATATCTGCGAATCTAAAACAGCAATCAAACTCAAATTATGTATGTTGATAGAGGATATTAACATAAGTTAAGTTCACCTGTGGGACTTTCAATAACATGATGAACACATATTAAAAATGGCGGCAATGCGAAATTCAAACATTTGAATGAAATTTTCTCGCGGGCTAATTATCTGAGCGCAGTGAAATTTACAAAGCACTGTAAATATTAATATACGGTACTGGCGTCTAATTCAATTCAACTTCTATGAAAACTTAAAAATGGTGGCTGTGCTAAATCTTTAAATCACGTTTATATCTCTTGTGTCCTAAACAAGCGATAGAAATGTAGGTTGGTATAATTAGCCACGATTATAATACTCATCTGCTGGCATACAATTCTACAGAATATATATAAAACAATCCAACATGGTGACCATACGATGCATTTCACATGTTCTCAATATCTCCGAAACTATTTAAGCAATCAAACTGCAATTTTGTATAGTGTTAGAGGACTGTGTGACTTTCCAAATCCTGAGAAGCACAAAATCATCATGGCGGCCAAGTGATTTTCAAATATTTAAAATAACTTTCCTGGAATTCTAATCACACAAGTGCAATGACACTTGGTACAGCGAATCTTTGTTCAGAGCTTAGTGTAGAGTCATCTGACGATGGTCAATTGTTTTCACAAATAATCCAAGATGCATCAGATCAAAATTTTAAAACCATTTTTATTTCTCGCATCTTATTCAGGAGATTGCAAAGATGATTTGTATGATGGACTTCGATAACAATCGTTATCTAATGGCACTAAATTCTGTGGCTTACTTTCCGCAAATCATAGAAGCCGTGCATTTGACTTTTCTAAAAGTGAATTACCGTGGTTCGTTACAGAAAGCTGCCTTCTCGCGGAAGGAGTCTTTATCACTGATATTGAAAGCTATTATATTCTAGCACAAAACCTCGGTTTTAAGAGACTCTCAACCTCACTTTTATAAGCCACGCGATATTTTTCTGATTATGCCCAAGAAATGAGAGGTAAGTGGTAAAAATTATTGAATTGAATTTCACATTGCTATTTAAATATAGTTTAGTGCCTTTGAGATAATATCACTGAAGCATCCGGGAATGCAAGTTGAATGCTGTACGGAGCTTATGTACACTTACTGCCAGTTAGCTCTGCACTTCCCCATCCCACTCCCCTAGTATACTATTGCAGCGTAAACCATTTGCCCCTCACCACTCTACGCCCCTCGCCTACCGCTGAGTTCTCAAAGACAAGTGCATAGCTAAACACTATTGCTACGCACTCACACTTACTCAAGAGAGAGGAAGGAAGGAAGCTTGTGACCGTTATTCGCGCGATCATGAGCCACGCGACCTCCTTTTTACGTGGAATCCGAACCACATGGACATGGCATTTCACTTCGAAAATCTCACATGCATTGACCGCAATTTGAACCTGGTCCACCTTGGAGAGAGGCAGATAGCTTGACCGCTGAGCCACCACGCCCCTTCTCAAGAGAGAAGGTCCCCGTATGTGTACTTGAAGCGCCCACCTTACCGTGGCATACACTCTCTTGGAGTGTGTTGGCCTGGCCGATCTGCGAAGGACTTTCAACACTGCCTAGCTGCGAAACCCCACACAAGACACGGCCCAAACCTAGAAAAAATGCTGAGTTTTAATTCACTGACCGTGAAAGCCAATAAAATATACCATCCTTTTGGAGGCCTTCTTAGGGAGGTTATGGCTGCTTGAGCTTTCAGTTCTCGCAGGTGCACTTTATATATTTATTTATTTATTTATTTATTTATTTATTTATTTATCGTATGGCGTTTAGTGCCGGGAGTGTCCGAGGACATGTTCGGCTCGCCTGAGTCTGTAGCTGCTTCCAGTGGACACCCGTAGGGTGAGCTACAAGTCCCGTTTAATTTCAAGTAGTTCCAACTTTCACCACCAGATATCAATGATACCTAGTGGTGAACGTTGGAACTGTGATATAGCGTTTCGACGAAATCTAACCTAACAATTTAGCTTCACACAAGTTTAGTCTGTGGAAGGATCTTTTACATGCCATAAATCTATGACATGGGACCACCGGCTTTACTTCCCCTCTGAAGGAAGGCATACTGAAGGATTTTAACGCTCTTAAAAATCCAAGACTTCAGCCGGGTTTGAACCCGCTATCTTGGGCACAGCAATTCAGCATGCTATCAACTACGCCACCGAAGCCGCTGCACTTTATATAAAGGAGGTAGCGCATAGTTCGCTACTCCTTTGGGGGTCCTGGCGGGGACACCAAGAGCCCGCTGATGAGCCAGCTTGGTGTCCTAAGCGAAACCCCACACAAGACACGGCACACACCTAGAAAAATTGATGAGTTTGAATTCACTGGCCGTGAAAGCCAATATACCATCTTTTTGGAAGCCTTCATAGGAGGTTATGGCTGCTTGAGCTGTTAGTTCTCGCAGTGCAGGTGCACTTTATACAAAGAGAGGTAGCGCGTAGTTCGATACTCCTTTGGGGATCCGGGCGGGAACACCAAATGCCCGCTGATGAGCCAGCTTGGTGTCCTAGGCGAAACCCCACACAAGACACGGCACACACCTAGAATAATTTTGATGAGTTTGAATTCACTGGCCGTGAAAGCCAAACATACCACCCTCTCCCTTGTTCTACGTGATGACGGGTCGTCATCCGGTTCATGAGGGAGAGTGGCTACTTTATTAAGTTTTAATATAGCTTAAGACTTTTACTTTCGTTTCAGTCTGTTTTTATTGTTCAATATGCCTTATTTGTTTTATTGTATTTTATCAAACCAGTTTCAACTCGCTGTTGAGAGTCGGCGCAGCGCCGCGCCGTGAGCCCGCTCAGCGTAAATCCTCACCTCCAGACCTCTCTCGCGCGTCTGCTTGTACAACCGACCCGAAACGTCAATAAGAGATCCGCTGGACTCGCTGAGAGTTGCGCGCTACAAATCCGATGGATGGCGCATGCGCGACTCATAGAGATTGAGAGGACTGTCCTAGTGTCCTTGGACGTGTTTCGCCATTAAACAGCGCAGGCATATAGCTTCAATAATGGAGTGGTCTAAAATAGATACAATGAGACTAATTGCTGACTACAAGGCCCGCGAAGCTCTCTGGAACATTCATAGTCAAGACTATCGAGATAAGGAGAAGAGAAACGATGCACTTCGGGATTTAGCAATGATATACGGACGTACCGTTGGCGACATAAGTAAGAAAGTGTATAACATTAGGTCACAGTTTCATCGAGAACATGAGCGGGTTCAGAGAAGCCTTAGAATTATTAGGAATAATGAGCTGGCTTACCGAAGCAAGTGGTTCGGATATCAACCACTTACATTCCTTATCACGGAATCAGCATACAGACGAAGACGGAGCCCCCAGCCTCAGCCAGTGAGTAGAATAATTTGTTTTCTTTATTTCATGTACTAATATTCGTGACTGCAATAACAAATATTATTCAGTATCAATACCAGAATTGGTGGACGTAACATGGCGATCAATTGGAGTGGTACAGTCTAGTGGAGCGGGCTGGAGGAAGCCAGTTTCTTAACATTGAGTATGTTTTTTGTACGCTTGTTACTTCATAAGTAGCACTCATAATATGAACTAGAAACGTCATTAAAAAGTCTCCAGGTATCACGTATATTTCCAATCCGAATGTAAACCCCTGAATACACGTCCACAAGTACCTATAATAAGCATTTCGTTTAGCTCTGGTATCAAAATAGGCAATGCAGCCTTTTATTAGGTCACAACCAATACCTTCTGATGATGTGTGAACTCCAAGCCACACCACTATGAGTGCTTGTGTGCCTTGTCACCAATTTGGTAATGTACGGAATGTTATTTGTTCTATAATTTGGAACACAAACAGAAAGTGAAATTCGAGTTCTTCTCCTCCTTCCATTAACGTGTGATGAGTCATCAAAATTAAGCTATCCAAATCAAAGTAATGCAGTACAGGTCATCCTGGAAGGAGGAGGTAGTGGTGGTTAGATTTCCTCTCATTTGCTACATACAAATGCCATGTTTGTACCTTATACGGATTCCTGAGTCATATTACCAACTACTAACGTTGTCTATGGATGGGCACGTTGGCTTATACTGAATGAATAAATGAATAAATAAGGCTTAAGTGTCCCGCGAAGGGAAAAGGCCTCTTGTGGTTGGTCTCACACGGTGAGCTGGTTGGTTCTGTATCATTGATAGACTTATTCTATAATTATGACACTCTTGATAGTATTATTCTACAGTTTCATACTATAGTTCAACGTTTAATTATACCACTTTTACTCACTCAAGTGACTTCTCTTAACATTAATGGGTACTTGTTTATGTATGTACTTTTCGCTTTGTCATTTTATTTGATTTACCGTTTTATCGTCTCATTCCAATTAGTTTTGCTTCGTGTTGTCCTGGTAAGTGTGGTCCTGTTAGATGTCTGAAGTAAACTGCCCATCTTTGCTTCTCTTTCGTATGTAGGGGACCCATATGGTTGTCCTCTGCACCCATCTGTTCTGGCGTAGTCTCGCGATGTGCCCTGCTCACTTCCACTTTATTCTTGTGGTCTGCTGGGTGGCGCTTTCTGGTGATATCATTTCTTAGGGTCTCTTATTTGATACTTCGTCTCTCAGTGTTATGCACACTATTTTCCTTTCCATTTTCCTTGGGCATACTTCTTTTGCTTTCTTTTGTTTGGTTGTCAAGTACCAAGTCTGGCAGGCACAGATCAGTACTGGTATGGTCCATGTGTTCAGTGTTTCGAACCTCCTTTTCCTGTTATGTGCTTTGTGTAGCAATATGAAGTTTAGGCCTCAGAAGGCCTTCCAAGCTTAGGTTATTCTTCTTTTTATTTCCTTGTCCATTGTATGCGTTAGTGAGATCAGTTGGCCTAGTTATACATATTCGCCAACATATTGCAATGCATTTCCGTCAATTATGATTGAGTGTAGTGGCCCTTTGGACATTAGCTTTGTTTTCTTGTAGCTCATCGAGAGACCTGCTGTTTACTGGCTGTGCTTAGATCGAGAAGCAGGTGTTGTAGTTCTCTAGAAGAGTTTGCAATCAGCACGATGTCGTCGATAAATCTTAAGTGTGACAGTCTCATCCCGTTTATTTTTATAGCATACTTGTGGTCCCATCTTAGTTTTCTGAATATATCTTCTAGCACGCAGTTGAAGAGATTGGGGCATATGGGATCACCCTGCCTTACTCCCCTGCTTAGACTGAATAGTTGACCTTCTCTTCCGGTCTTCACTTTGGCGACGCTCTGACTGCAGACTTTTTCTACAATGTTCCTTCGTTTCTTAGCGTCTGGATTAAGCTTGGGTGCTCTACTGAGTCGAATGCCTTACTGTGGTCTACAAAGGCTATGCATAGTGGTGGGTTGAATTCTTCCGTCTTCTCTGTACTAAAGCATGAGCGGAAACCTGCTTGTGTGTATGGTTTGTTCTCGTCCACACGCTTCATCAGCCTTCTTGTTAGTATCTTCGATAACAATTCGCTCTTGTTATGGCAAGAGGGTTTAAGTCAAAAGAGTACCGAAACAAAGTTATGACAATTCCCTACTAAACATTTGCATAATCTCAGTTTTGGTATTCTTTTGACTTATACCATTTTAAAGTTATAGAAGCCATTTTTCAGTGTTGCCTAATTCTATTAAAGAAAGCTTTCCAGTCAGTGAACACAAATTGTGCCCTATTACATTAGGCGGGAAAACAAGTACTGCATTTACATACCATAACCTGAAAGAAACGAGATATTTTTACACACTAACACGCTTTTATGTAAAAAATAAAATAAAATAGGATACTTACTTACACCATTTTGTCCTAACAGTCAGAGTATTCAGAATCGACTTAAACATTTTTTCACAAAGTTATAATATGTCCGTACCAAACAATTGCATAATCTCACTTTTTGTATGATTTTGACTTACGCCCTTTTGCCCTAACAAAAGTGGATTTTATATAGATTGGACACGAAGTTTATGGGCCTATAATTCTTCAGGTCATCTTTTTGTCCCTTTTTGCGTAGTAGGATGATGGTGCTTGACTTCCATTGTTCTGGTGTGGCATCTGATTGCAAGTTCTTGTTGAAAATCGTCGTAATTGGTTGTAAGTTATTAGAAGTTCTGTTCCCTCTTTTATAAGCTATGGACAAACAGCAATCGCCAATGTTCTTGGAGGACGAGGCACTTGAAGAAGAAGAAGATGATTCAAATTCCATCTACATTCTTTAGTTCTGTTATTGCGCTTCTAACTTCGCTTGGCAGTATGGATGGAACGTGTTCACTGGGGGCATGCTCACTTCTCACTGGTGTGTTATGCTCGTTTCTCGTCGACGTGTTTTGGTGGAAGCTGGTGTACAGTGATTTCTAGAAGTTCGTTGCTACCTCTAGTATATCTGTTCTCGCCGTCGGCGTCGCGTCGTACTGTCTCCTGACACTTTCTTGGTTTCCAACGTCCATTCCTTACCTCTAGTTAAATTTGTCTTCGCTGTTCTTGTCGATTTGGTGGTTTCTAGTGTTTGCCTCGTTATTGTGATGCGGTGTTCTCGTATATTCTCGTATATTTCTCTTTTCGTCACTTTGTCTAACTCAGCGTAATCGGTCTTGTCTTTTGCCAAGTAGAGTAGTGGAGATTTCCTCTCCGTTCTATGGGTGTGATGGTTGACGGGCTTAGGTTATATTTGGTCTTCTTGGTCCCCGTTCTTCTGGTACTGCATTTTCTTGCTTCAAGTATACATAGTTCTAGTTTGTTGTAGAGTTCCCCGACTTCACATTCTGCGGTGAAGTTTATTTTTGAGAGTTGATTTTGCGAGTTCTCCAGGAATTTACTTCTGTCCATTGTTTCTTTGTTCGACCTTGCTCATTTCGGAAAATAACGCCTACTGAGAATTTTCATGGTACTGCTCTTATCATTCTGTGATCAGTTTTGAATTTCAGGTTCTTAACCCCCTGAATATCCTTTATGTCTTCTGATCTATTGCTAAGGATGAAGTCTATTTCATTGTGTTTTCCCGTCTGGAGACTACCACGTCCATTTTGGTTGTTGTCTCTTTATGGAGAGCGAGTTTATAATATTATTTTTTGGTCTTACGCAAACCTTTCTCCTCTGTCGTTACGTACTCCATACCCGTGCGGAACTACTGTTTCCTCTTCGTCCGGTGTACGCCATCCTATTTTGCTATTGAAGTCTCCGACGAATAGTTTCGTTGGCGATTTGTGCTTCTCTATGCTAGACTCCAGTAATTCGTAGAAATCTTGTATTTCTTGTTCGCTGCTGGCCGCTGAGGGTGCGTAAGGTTGTATGATTGTAATTCTGGATCTTTCAGTGTGCAATACTAGTTCCGATTATTTCTTGTACCATGGGTTTCACTTTGTTTTCAATTATAAAGCCCACGCCTTCCTGGCTTGGTGTTGTTCCTTTATAGCAGAATAGATCCCAATTCTCTTGTTCTATTATGACGTACCCTATTTTGCTTACGTCACTGAGACCTAGGATATCGAATTCAATTTCCTTCAGAGCATGGTCTAGGTCTACTTCCCGTTCGTGTGTACTGAGTGTGTTCACATCGAGAGTTGCTATTACTAGCTCTCCCTTGTGGGCTGGTGTCTGTGGGTCATTTTTTGGTTTGTTGATGCTTCCTACGTTGTCTGTTTCTGCTAGGATGGTTTCCAGTTTTCCTACTGATTATTAATCATTATTGTTTGGTATCCTACCCTTACAGTATTTCCTTTCTCTTTCCTCTCTTTCCCTTTGTCTGAGTGCTGCTTGAATTTTGCGTTCATTCTTGGTCATATCGTCGTCTATGTAGCATTCTCGCCCTCTTAATTTGTATTTGTTCTTCATGCTTGAAAATTTGTCTCCTAGGCGTGCGAGCTCAACCCTTGCTAATCCTCTTCCGCGTTTGTCTGTAAAAGTCTTCCTTTACCTCAATCGACTTTCAAAATGTTTATAACTTTGTTGTTCAATTTGTTTCTTGTTTCTACCATTTCTTTGCTTTTGATGACGATGTTACTTCTACGTTATTTGCGTTGCTCCTGCTCCTCCGTTTCTTGCATTGCTTCAATACTGTCTTCTAGTTGTTTTATCTCTTCCTTAGTTGCGTTGTCTGTATTGGCTATTTTGTTCTCTAGTGTGTCACATTTAGTTTCTAAGTTCTACTCTAGGTTTTCAATTTCTTGTTTGAGTGTCGTAATATATTTTTTCGCCTCATTTCTGAATTCATCGTATGTATTTAATTAATTTGAATTAATCATTGAATGAGATTTTATACTATCACTTCTAGAAACATTGGGAAAAGAACTGCTTCCCTAACCTAAAAAGAGACACTCACTCTAAGGGCCAATAGGCTAAATCATGCTATTCTGAAGGAATGGGAAACTGCATTGTTCGGAGATCTGGAGTTCAAATCCCGGCGCTGGAGTTCAGAGAGTTACATGTAACATGGTATAATGATCGTGTGGCCTCCGGAGAGGCCGAGTGCAGGTCTTTCTGACGCCCGTGGGTGACCTGCGCGTCGTAATGAGGAAGAAAAAGTGATGATGAAGACGGAACATAAACCCAGTGGCCATGGGAATTAACCCCAGGAGATTAGAATCCCTGATGGCTCGGCCGGGAATCGAACCCAGGGCACTTTGGGCCAAAGCCTAGCGCGCTAACCATTTAGCCACAGAGCCGGACTATATAACATGGTGACAGCATGGTACACATTGGGCAAGTCTACAGGACCACTGTTTGTAGAGTCTCCGGAGTCAGAATCTGAGTGCGATATAAGTCAAATTGTGAAGGCACATCGGCTTGGTACTGGCATAATTATCTGAAATGGAACGGCCTGTTGGTTACTCGCGTGCCAGTTGTGAACACTTATCGAAAGTAAACAACGACACGTGCGTCGTTCAGCCGTGTGTCGATAGACGTTCATTCGAGCCAGTGGTCAGTGTATGCTGGAAGTGGAAGGTCACAAGTACAACAACTGTGGTCAGGACATTGTTTCACAGCAAAAGGTTCAGCGAACAGTGCTGCGAATGGGTTTGTGGAGTCGATGACCATGTTGTACCCCAATGGTGACCAACCCACAGAAAGAGTGCATCACGCATCCAACAACACTGGACCGTGGAAGGTTGATAACCAGTCGCCTGATCCAATGAACCCAGAGTCCTGATTAACCATGTTGCCGTAAGGGCCGATTTCCAACAGAGGACGTGTTACGTGGTTTCAACGTTGGTTGGAGACAGACCTATGGGCGATGTTTTCATATGACTAACTGGAGTTCATCATTCCAGTACACTAAACTCCGACAGATGAGTCAAAACTGACAAGAGGTGGGTCGATTTCCACTTCAGCCAACCCAGAAGTGGTTTTTCGTGGTTTACCACTTCAACACCAGGAAAATGCTGTGGTATTTCCTAACTTGCATCCTAATCCTAGCTTTGTTCATAAATACACACGACTACGTACACCACAATAACACAGCCAGACATCTATGTACACACAACCACTCCCCCTCACTGTTCTCTTGCTCAGTTCTTTGACAGGTAGCCAGTGTGTACAGTATATTGGAGGGGAAATAGAGAGGGAGGAAATAAGCTCAGCATACCCGTACTACAATCATTCTGAAATCAAGTCAATCTTACCTTGAGAAGTCTATTACCCAAGGATCCTAAACTGACCAGTTTGTATCCATGAGATCATCTTACCCTATATACCAGATGAATCAGCAGCCCCTAATAATATTATTTTATGCAGCCCAACTAGCGTTGTTATCAGGAAGATCGATATTCCTGTGCTTGCATCTCGTATGGTACTATAATACTAATATAATATCCCATGGCCTCGGGTGCTGGGTGCAAGCTTTGTTATTTGACACCCAGAGGGTAGCTAGCTTGTCGAATTTCGTTGTTCCTTGAAGCACTATGAAAGTCAAGGAGGTTTGTTATATAAGCTCCTTGAACACTATAGCACTATCTAGTTGAGAAATGAGGAACTTTGTGTTGGCGGAAACTCCCGAGATTAATTTTGCCATTATGAACACGGCCTACTGAATTCAAATGGGTTCTTTAACATGCCAACATCGTATGATATGCGTATCGTATTTTGCCGCCTTTCAAAAATATCACTTAACACGGCCAGGAGCGAACCTGCAAGCTTGGGGTTAGTAATCGGACACGTTAACCACTCACCCAGCGTGGCAAGCTCGTATGGTACTAATGCGCCGCAATGCTCCCTTCAGGCAAATGACAGGCGAGTTCCTTACTTCAAGTCCCGAAGCACCTACACCATCCCTGTCCCTTTTTGCTGTGGCTTTTATAGACACGCCGGAATTTTGCCCCGAAGGGGATCTTGAACGTACCAAAAAATCTACTGACACAGCCTCCTAACATTTGCGCACCCTCAAATGCCAACTGACTGCGCCAGGATTCGATCCTGCAAACTTGGGTACAGCAGGCGAGAACGTTACCACTGTGCCCTAATACAGGGCGGCTACGGTAGCGTAGTTGGTAGCATGTCCAAGATTGCGTGGTCAAACCCGGCCGAAGTCGTCGGATTTTTAAGAACGTTAAGTAGGGACTATCCCTCAGTATGACTTCCTTCGGAGAGGAAGTAAAGCCGGCGGGTCCATGTCATACATTTATGGCATGTAAGATAACCTTCCACTAACGAACGTTGGAACTTACGAGCATTAATCAAACTTAACCTACAAATTTTGGCTTCACACAAGTGTAGTTAGTGGAAGGTTCGTAGGTTAGATTTGATTAATGCTCTTAAGTTCCAACGTTCGTCGCCAGGTGCTGGTTGCGATTGCATCTAGTAGCCAAGTTTACAGCTAGGTGTCGTGGAAGGTAGCATTTGGTAGCAAACGTAGGAACTACTCGAAATTATCGTCTGAAGTCCTTACTTCAATTAAAACAGATAACTCACACTAATGCAGTCCCCGGTTATCAGACAGATTCTAAACACACCCAAAGTACACTGGGCTACATGACCGAGTTGTCGCAGCCCCTAAACCAAGGAACCAACCAACCATCCCTAATACAGGTTATCAGACAAGTTCAACACACACCCAAATACATGTGGATGATGAACAAGATGTCCCAAACCCCACAAAAACAACATATTGGTGTCATGGGAAATGTTACAAATGCAACTCGGCTACAGTGTAATAAGGCGTTGAATATCTGATTGCTCCATATCGTGCACTCCATTTCTACATCACCCCCTCCCCTTTCCTAGCTCAGCTGTTCACGTATGGCACGGTGGACGGCGCGATGGTGAGATTAGCTTCCTGGTGTTGGAACAGTGGTATAGTTTTCACAATTGCTTGCCAAACAGCGCCTAGTAAATAAGCAGTTTGCGTGACCTGGGTACATTTCCTACTGGCTAGCACTTTGGCCCCGTATCTGTAAAACATAAGTTTGTAGCGTACGCATCAACATTTTGAATGTAGCATCTATAGGTATGAGGAACACGCGAACACAATGCGGAACACAACGAACCAATTCGATCGGTTGCCATGTCCATGGGCCTATCTTCGCCACGTGTTGGGCGTTTTAGAACCTACAAGTGTTGGAACGCTAGGACGTCACTCATAACCGGGAGATTGCGTGTCGATAACTCCTCCATTATCAAAATTGTGGGAAAAGTTCGTTTACCTCCGCATTTGTTAGCTTGAAAGCCGACATGAGTTTTATTCCACTTTTCTTCTTTTTTTCACTTAATTAATCCTTGAACTACACGGCTTCGGTGGCGTAGTTCGTAGCATGCTGAGCTTCTATGCCCAAGGTAGCGAGTTCAAACTCGGCCGAAGTCGTCGGATTTTTAAGAGCGTTAAAAATACCTCAATATACCTTCGTTCGGAGGGGAAGTAAAGCCGGCGGTTCCATGTCATATAGAATTATGGCATGATAAACAACCTTCCGCTAATTACACTTGTGTGAAGCTAACTTAAAGGTTATATTTGACTAACGCTCTTATGTTCCAACGTACGTTGCCAGGAGCCGACTGCGGTGGCATCTAGTAACACAGTTCAGAACTAGCTACCGTCAGGTGGCGTTTGGTAGCAAAAGTTGGAACTACTTGAAAATCGAATGTCTCCAGTCTTTACTTGAATTAAAAACAGATAACACTCATTAATACAGCCATCACTATTAACACCGGTTATCAGACAGATTCTACACACACCCCAAGTACACGGGGCTATATTACCGCGTTGTCGCAGCCCCTAAACTGAGGAACCAATTAACCAACTTCCATCATTGCATATTCACTTCGTTTTCCTATTGCTCGTTGCATGTAATTCCCCCTCCCCCCACGGTTTCGCATCTGGCACGAGATCCCGGTTGAACATGGTATTATTTTTGTCGAGCTCTTCTCTTTCATCTTTACCTCACGTGACGAGGAGCTGTAACAAGTCCGCAGGTCGGAGGTTGGAATCCCGGCGCTGACTGCGACTATCCGAAGTGTGGTTTTACCCGAGTTTTTCCACACACACACACATTACGATTATTAAAGGTATTTGAGGAGGGGGGGGGGAGGGGGAGGGGCGTCCGGAAGTGGAGTACATCTGTGTTGTGTTCCAAGAAATTTTACCAAATCCCCACAGGTTAGTAATAATAATGTTATTTTATTTTACGTCCCTTCTAACTACTGAGGCTTTTAGAGACGCCGTGGTGCCGGAATTTTGCCCCGAAGGGTCTCTTTATCGCACCCTCAAATGCCAGGTGACTGCGTCAGGATTCGATCCTGCAACCTTGGGCACAGCAAGCGAGAACGATAACGCTAAGCCACGCACCCAGACATTTTTACCAAATTAAACATATTGCTTGGAAACCAGCCTGACAAGAACGTTTGTGTGAAAAGTGCCAGGATCTGTTTTTCATAAGTTCCGCATATTTAGGTTCATAACTGATGCGAAAAATGTGCAGCAGGTTTTCAAGAGTTTCGTCCTTCAAACTACTAGGTAGTCAATGAACATGCTCCAACAAATCCATGTTGATCCACGAATTGTTAGTATTTAATTGCTATTTCTGTGATAAAGTGAACTTTTTTTCCATGTTCTTAGTTCAATCCAAATGTTTTTGTAGCCTGTCTTGGTTTTAAAGGGTTCATGCACACATAACTGAACAGAAAAGTCACGATTATCCAGATGCATTGACAAATTTGTGTCTGTTTACACTGCCGTTGAGGCAAATAGTTTGCGGTTATATCAGGAATTATCTAACGTATTCTGTCTCTAGAGAAAAAAACGTGGGTTGGCGGCCACGGGACCTCAGCTGAGTCTGGTATTGCTTCCACTTACTTGTGTGCCAGGCTCCTCACTGTCACCTTTTCTTTAGGCCTCCCTTGGCCAACTCTTGTTCTCTTCCGACCCCGACGGTATTAGGGAATCTGAGGCCTAGTGACTCTTTCACTTTTCCGCCTTAATTGGCCCTTCTCTCTTCTTTCCTGATACCTCATTCTTAGAGGGGTCACACCTCTTGTTTTTCCTTTCCTGATATCTCCTGTCTTCTGATGAAGACCCTAAAGGAGGCATGGTGTGTGTAGCCCCACCACTACTGGGGCACCCTGGATAGTGCTACATCCTCAAGGGCTCACGGGTGGTGAGCTCGGTATTTGGCGACCCCGAGATATTCCTGAGCTGGGTCAAGTTTTCCCCATTTTACCATTGCCTTTGGGACTGACTCTCTCGTCTTTCCCTTCCCTCTCTGCCTTTCTTGGCTCTCCTGCCTTACAAGTCTTTCAATTCTCATTCTTCGAGGGTTGAGGGCATTTCTTTTCCTCCTGTCTTTTATTTACTTTCTTCTCCTTTTTGTTTCCCATTTGCTCTTCTAGATCGTAGTTAGTTTTAGGTTCCATTTATCATCTTTCATTTTTACTATCACCCAAACCATTAGGGGCCGATGACCTAGATGTTAGGCCCCTTAAAACAGCAAATATCATCATTATATCTTTACAAAAACGGCAAATTTGAAAACAAGGAGGGTAACATTTAGAATAATTTCTTTTAAATTATCCAAACTTAATTTTTCGGCAGAAATCTCTCGGCGGGCCGAATGTCGCTCGCGGGGCCGTCTATTGAGAAGGCCTGTGATATCGAGTGACTAATGAGGGTGTCGTCGCGATGTGTACACGTCCCCTACAATGCGCAGGCTATGAAGTTAAGGAAGATTGTAATTTTACATGGCCGTTAATCTCGCGATTATGAGCCACGGGATCTTCTTTTTACGTGGAATACGAACCACAGGACACTTTGTGAAGATCTCACATGCATTGACCGGGAATCGAACTCGGTCCGCCGTGGTGAGGGACCAACAGCTTGACCGCTACACCACCACGCCCACAGGCTATGAGCTGGGTGCATTTGTCCTTGGATACGTGTGGTCCTCTGAGGCTCAATTGTGTGATCCCTTGTGTTAGATCAGCTCCATACACTTCCAAATTCTAAGCTCCTATATTAAGAAATAACTACGATTCTTTAGGATGAAAAGTCTCGTTTCCATTCGTTGTAATCAGACTACTGATAAGATATTCCTACTACCACTCAATCTGTTCCTAGTGGCACCATTTCCATGTAGTAACAGCAAAGCCCAAGATAGGTTGAAACCAAACCCCTTTTCATCAATTACCGTCTCGGTGCTTGAGGCAAATTGATTTATTCAAGTGCTCTTAGCAAGTCGCTTGCATTAGAGATCGCAGATACACGTACTTATTGCTAAATCCCGCCTGTCTGTTTGAATAGTATTATCTCCTCTCGTTGTGCACATCCCATCCCCTTGATTAAAGGGTATCGCAACCTCTATGCTCACTTTTAAGCAGGATGATTTAGAACTAGAACTAAGGGCCGTGGCTTATTAGAAGGTATTAAAAGATACCATTAAGCAAATAGCAAAGGAAAACAATTTCCCGCCAAGCAAAATAGACCAAATTATAGCCAAACATAAAAATAAAGATAAAACGATTCCCAAACCGGACAGTAATGAGAAAAAATTTGCGCGCTTCAACTATGTGAATACGAACACATATAAAATCACTAATCTTTTCAAAAAGCAAGGAATAAAATTAGCATTCACAACGAACAATACGACCGGGAGGCACCTGCAAAATAGTAATCTAAATAAACAAGACCCGTATTCAAAGTCAGGGGTATATTTTATTATATGCCAAGACACTGCTAATTACATTGGACAGAGTGGAAGACGAGTAGATACACGTTATAATGAACATAGGAATGCGATGTGTGACACGGGGTACAGCTTTACTTAAATCGAGACTGACCTATAAATAATTCTTCACGAATCGAAAGGCAGAGCTCTCGTCATAAAGGAAGCAATCGAGATTCACCTAGCCAAACGAAACAATCCCAACAATCTAAATGAACACACTTTTATGGAGAGTTCACCCCTTTTCACTCTACTAAAAACACACCCTGTAGGAAACAAGACACAACTTAGCGATACAGCCAAGCTAGTGAAAAAGGGGGGAAATAGCGGTGGTTAATAGGTAAATGTTTTCTGGATCAGGTGCACTATGTACTTTTTTCTGCAATAAACCTAGGCCGGTATGCGCGGCAGTATTAAAGGTGCCAGGACGTCTTCAATAGACCGGGCAGCGCATAGTTGAATGGCTTTTTAGTCCACGCGTGGTGAAGACAGTTCCACGGTCTTTAATTGTTGTAGATCTTCCTGTATTCAATAACATACAGTCTTATCTATATATGGCAACGTCACACAAATAAACATAGCACTGACCTCAGAAGGCACTCAGGAACAAAGGGAGCAGAAAGGAAAAAACAGTTTCGTCCAATTAACACCCGGGTTAGTCGACCAAAACTGGTGCTAGTGTGAACACGCAACTGCTCGAAGTTCCAGTCAGGAAGACAACCGGATAAGTATCAGCCTGTATTATTACAGTATAACCTTAGTTGATTTTGTATAACCATATAATCACCCCAAACAGACAAACTCCGGATTTTTACCACCATTTTAGCATTTCACCTAACTTTAGATATACTACATTTAGCAAAAACCGACAGTTGCATTATCAATACTGCAACTAAATAATTGTACATATTGTACATATTTTTCACCTGTAGATGTTATAGCCTAAGTGTAATGGATCTGATGATGATCACTTGATCGAAACTGGTCATCCTAGTGTATTTATTAATCTCATGAAATTTATTTCAGGATTAGGACATAACCCAGCTCTTTTTGGGTACATTCGTGTTGACCGACTGAAAAGCCCCAAACTTTTGTTTACTCAGGCAACACTGAAAATGGCTTCAAACCTCACAACTGGTGGATTAAATGGGGTTTGGCACAAGATCTACTGTGCATTGTAAGAAAGTGTAGAGTAACAATGTCAAACTCATAACTCAGTTTCCAAACATAGCAGGCATTTTAGACAATGAACATACGACATCAACTAGTACATGCCCTGTCTTAAACCAAACCTGTAATCGTTACTCAAGATAACGCGCATCAGCACACCTCCAGCACCGGAGAACATGTGTCCAAAGTCACGTTATGTGGCGCTATCTACAGATCATGAATAGAACACTAAAGAATTGGGCACCAGATTATTTAGTTCATAGTATTGGTTTATCCGTTTTACTAGCTTGCCACGGTGGGTGAGTGGATATTGTGTCGGTCTACTAACCCCAAGATTGCAGGTTCGCTCCTGGCCGTGGTAAGTGATTTTTGAAAGGCGGCAAAAATACGATACGCATGTCATACGATGTTGGCATGTCAAAAAAACCATTTGAATTCAGTAGGCCGAGTTCATAATGGCAAAATTAATCTCGGGAGTTTCCGCCAACGCAAAGTTCCTCATTTCTCTATTAGAAAGCGCTATAGTGTTCAAGGAGCTTAGATATCTAACATCTAACCTCCAACAACGAAATTCAACATGCAAGCTACCCTCTGGGTGTCAAATAACAAAGCTTGCACCCGGCACCCGAGGCCATACGATATTATTATTATTATCAGTTTTACTAAAGACTGGATTAATTCTGAATGTAAGTAGAACGCGGCTTATACACTTGCATCAGACATGAATGTCACTTTTACATACCTTGTGTTGTTGTTGTTTCATCTTCTGAGGGATATTAGGCTACGTATTGAAATTAGGAACCCTGGCCACTACTGCACCTCATATATGTGCTAAAGTACGTAAATATGTGTTTCTATTTGTTGCTCTTTTTATAACGGCTTGCCCCCCCCCAGGGGCTCCCATCTAGTGGGACGTGGGTTGGCGACCACGTGACCCCAGCTGAGTCACCAATGTGGAGCCAGAGGGAGTTAGAAATTGCGATTTGTATCAAACTCTTCCAAATCGTCTCAATAGAACAGGAAAAATCTTGTATTTCTTGAAATGTCAATGGAAAGGTATTTATTTGTTTATAAAGTGCGTTTAAAAAAATAAAATAAACAAGACGGTAGCACCTGCCAGAACTGTGTCGCATTGCTTTATACACATGTGAGGGTGTCCACTAGTTATTATTATATATAAATATATATATCTAAGGAGCACGTAGCATTGGTCTTCTTGTTCTTCTTAACTTACCAAAACTTCCTTATCCTTCCGCTATGTACCTGTTTCTTCCTTGTGTCCATGTAGCTTTGAGTTTCAAATTCTACCCCGTAGGAAACTTAGGTGGAAGCTTATGAGTTTACTTTCTGTCTATGTGTAGTCCGTGTTGTTAGTGGGTCAATGTTGATTTTAGTGAGGTCCTTCTGAGTGTCTGCTAGCCAGCGTACTTTGTTTTTTCGGGTTCCATTGAGTCTGTGGAGGAGGAAGTTATTATTATTATTATTATTATTATTATTATTATTATTATTATTTATTGATTTATTCATTCACTTCGTATCGGCCATCTATGGACCGCGTCATTCCAACAGTCTCATTCTTCGGGCTTTGATGTTTGCCCAGTACGTTCTCGGTGGAGTTCCCTCCTTTTCTGGGTCGGAATCTTTCAGCTATGAACCAGGCTCATTTGGTTTTCCTCTCCTGAAAGTAAGTAATGATGCGGTTGGTCTGACTCGCTGGGCTCATTCGCTTCACAAGCCCATAAACATTTAATCCTTCTTTTCCGGATGGAGTCAGTTACCTATTGTATTATTATTATTATTTGTCTTATTTATTACGTATGGCAACATGAGGATACATTGTGGCAAAGAATTAAAAACGAACAGATAACATAAAGGGTAAAGCATATACAATATTTACAATGTAGATTGTAGGTACCGTAACCGTTTAGACATGTCAAGCACAATGTCCGGGCTATTCAGCCAGTTGACAGCATCATCGGTGGCACTATGTAGGTATTGGATGGTTCCTTCAAATCTCCTTCTTGGACACTCGAGGGCAACATGCTGAATGGTCTGAGGTACACTGGCAAAATCACAGAATAGGCTTTGAATTTTTCCCCACTTGTGTAGCTTGAAATTGCATCATCCGTGATTTGTGCGGACCCTGTTCAATGATATCCATACCTTTCTCGGTAAATTGAAACCGGCGATTCTCTGCAGGGATCAGTTATGAAACCCAGATGGTCTGGTCTTCATGCAGCTCATTCTTTATGCCAGGTCTTATAAGCAGCGAAATGTGATGAAATGAGCTTCTACCCAAGTTTCCATGGAGGATTTCTGGATTTCAATCTCACATTTTTCTGCAAATTACAGTCCTAGTGTATGGGCAGTTAGGGATTACTACGACATTTCGGCCATACGGTTTGCAGACCTGGTTTTCTTCGTAATAATTTTTTTACATCGGTATGCCCATCTGTAGAGTACGATAGAATCTATTTTGCTATTGATGTATTTTTATTCTCCCAAAATCTCTTCATCTGGGCATTAAAATTCTTCCCCGTCCATGATTGCTTGGTCCTGGTAGTAATTTTCACAGAGGATTGATGGTTATTGATTAATGTTCTGAACTAGAGTCGATCTTCCCCGTAATCATTATTACTATTATTATTATTATTATTATTATTATTATTACAAATTGAACCGACAGTAGTGGCTGCGCTGGCTAAAGCGCAGCATTAGGTCATGGGGCCAAGCTCTTTGCTGACTCGGTAGACGTGTGGGTTCGAGCCCCACCGTCGGCCGTCCTTGAAATGGTTTTCCGTGGTTTCCCATTTTCAACACCAGGCAAATGCTGGGACGGTACCTTCTGACAGGCCACGGCCGCTTCCTTCCACTTCCTTGCCCAGTTTCATTCACCATCATTCATTTCATCTCTCATTAACTCCTCTCATGAGGTTGGCGTCAGGAAGGGCATCCGGCCGTAAAAACCATCGCCACAAAGACTTCCATCGCATCTCATCCCCGACCCCGTTGAAAAACGGGAATAATAAGGGGTAGACATACATTATTACAAATTGAAATGTATTTTAAATATTTTCTTCAAACTGTACATCACGTATCATTGAATTATACTTTTTCTTGCTTTGTTGCTGGAGTGTAATACATTACATTAATTTATTGCATCACCTTGGTGTGAAGAGGTCCTGACTTACAAATGGCTTCAGAGAAATATACAAACAACGTCTTAGCTCTCTTTACTGCTCATGCAAAGCACACATTGCCAGTTGTACAATCATACAGCGAGCCTTTCGGAAGTTGTGGTCCAGATTGCAGCATATACCAGTACCACTAATACCCAGTAGCACGTCCTCTTGCATTGATGCCTGCCTGTATCCGTCGTGGTATACTATCCACGAGTTCATCAAGGCACTGTAGGTCCAGATTGTCCCACTCCTCAACGGCTATTCGGCGTAGATCTCTCAGATTGGTTGGTGAGTAATCTCATCCAAAAACAGCTCTTTTCAATGTATCCCAGGCATGTTCGATGGGGTTCATGTCTGGAGAACATGCTGGCCACTCTAGGCGAGCGATGTCGTTATCATGATGCGGGCGAGAATTGTCGTCCATGAAGACGAATGCCTCCCCAAAAATCTGCCGATATGGTTGCACTATGGGTCGGAGGATGTCATTCATGTATCGTAGAGCCATTACGGCGCCTTCCATGACCACCAGTGGCGTACGTCAGCCTCACATGATGCCACCCCAAATCATCAGGGGACCACCACCTTTCTGCACTCGCTGGACAGTTGTCTAAGACGTTCAGCCTGACCAGACACGTCTCCGACGATTGTCTGGTTGGAGACATATGCGACACTCATCTGTGAAGAGAACGTGAAGCCAATTCTCACGGGTCCATTCAGGATGTTGTTGGGCCCATCTGTACCGCGCTGCATGGTGTCGGGGTGACAAAGGTGGACGTCGCCATGGACGTCGCATCATGCAGTCTACTTTCATTTCTATTATCTCATCCAAAAACAGCTCTTTTCAATGTATCCCAGGCATGTTCGATGGTGTTCATGTCTGGAGAACATGCTGGCCACTCTAGGCGAGCGATGTCGTTATCATGATGCGGGCGAGAATTGTCGTCCATGAAGACGAATGCCTCCCCAAAATCTGCCGATATAGTTTCACTATGGGTCGGAGGATGTCATTCATGTATCGTAGAGCCGTTTCGGCGCCTTCCATGACCACCAGTGGCGTACGTCAGCCCCACATGATGCCACCCCAAAACATCAGGGAACCACCACCTTGCTGCACTCGCTGGACAGTGTGTCTAAGACGTTCTGCCTGACCAGACACGTCTCCGACGATTGTCTGGTTGGAGGATTATGCGACACTCATCTGTGAAGAGAACGTGAAGCCAATTCTCACGGGTCCATTCAGGATGTTGTTGGGCCCATCTGTACCGCGCTGCATGGTGTCGGGGTGACAAAGGTGGACGTCGCCATGGACGTCGCATCATGCAGCCTATTGCGTACAGTTTGAGTCGAAACACGACGTCCTGTGGCGGCACGAAACGCATTATTCAGCATGGTGGTATTGGTTTCAGGGTTCATCCGAGTTGAAATTCGTAGGCAGTGGTCATCCACTGCCGTCTTGGCCCTTGGGCGGCCTGAGCGATGCATGTCGTCGGCTGTTCCTGTATCTCTGTACCTCCTCCAAGTCCGAACAACATAGCTTTGGTTCACTCGGAGACGTCTGAAAACTTCCGTTGATGAGAGCCCTTCCTGACACAACGTAACAATGCAGATACGATCAAACGGCGGTATTGACCTTATAGGCATAGAAAACTACAGACAACACATGCAGTGAACCTCCATCCCGGTGGAATGACTGGATCTAATCGGCAGTCGCACGCTCTCCGTCTAATATGCCCTGCACATGCATGGTTGTGTACAGCTTTGGGCAAGTTTAGTGACATCTAGGAACAGGCAAGGGGACTGTATTCGTGATGCTACATCAACAACAGCGTCAGTGGTCAGGCGATCCTGGAACCGAGGTGATGCAACACTTTTTTGATGTGTGTACAATCACGGAAATAAATTGAAGTCAACATGTAAGATGAGTGGTTGTGATACGATGAGAATGCATTAAAGTCATCATATGACAAGTATTCAACCTGCGATATCTGGAAAACTAGCAACTTGTGGATACACCCGCATGGGAAGGGGGCGAGGTTAATTTACAGCACTTTACTTCCACGCTCACGCCTTAACAAGAATTCGTCGAATTCAACGGCGTGCTGTGTATAGTAATGTCAATTACAACATTGTGTTTTCTTTTTGCAGGTACAAGCAGATGGGTCTACAGAAGAAGACTCAGCACCTGATGAAGCTTCAGCTCTTGGTCGATCCGGTCGAGTTCAACTCGGAACATATCAATCTAATCCTGTTGAAAGCACAATGTATCAACCCAATCCATTTCATCTCAGAACAGATCAACCCAGCCCAGGTCTTCCCAATCAAGCTCAACTCGTTACACTTCCACACAATCAAGCTCAACTCAGAACAGGTCAACCCAGCCCAGAACAATCCAATCAAGTTCAACTCTTTCCATTTCAACCCAATCATGCTCAACTCAGAACAGGTCAAACCAATCAAGATCAACTCAGAACAGGTCAACCCAACACAGACCAGCCTAAGCAAGTTCAACTCGTTCCAGCTCAACTCAATCAAGCTCAACTCAGAGCAAGTCAAACTAGTTCAGTTCGGCACATTTCAGTTCAACCGTGTCCAGTTCGACTCAGAACATTACAGTCCAGTCGAGTTCAACCCAGTCCAGTCCAATCTCCAGTTCAACAGTTGCCACCAATTCCTGCCCAAACGGCTCCACAAGAAGTTAGCATAAAACTAGAAGAAGCATCAGAGACACAACAAAGCTCTTTAACAAATTCAAAAATCACAGTTAAACCACTACAAGAACTGGTGCCTGAAGTGGGGGAATATCGTGACGAATATACAATATTTGGAGAGCATGTAGCAACTCAGTTAAGAAACCTAGGAGATCGGAGGTCATTCTTCATATCTCAACACATGATTAATTCTGTATTGTTTCAAGCTCAGATGGGTATTTTAAAGAACAGTCCTCTACCACCGCCAATGTTCCCCAGCCCGCCTATCGACATCGCATCACACTCGTCATCTCCAGCAGCGGTAATTAAACTGCAGGAGGAATACATTACCCCCGAGTCTCACGATCATACATATGAATGTGATCGCAATTAGCCGTATTGATCTGTTTGATTCCAATGGATGTACATTTAATGCAGTGTAAACTTAATTGGATTGTAAATTACGGTGATATACTAATAAATAAATGAACAAGTTAATTACTTCCCAAAGTGATTAATTACTTCGTTATCAAGTTTTGTTCCGCATATGCGTTTGTTTGCCTCCCTATGCATATTGGGTCATGGCTTCTTCAGTGACACAAATGATGTTGACAGCATATGGAGATCAGCCAGCACTTTGTGCCTCATTTTGGATGTAATATGGATCAAGTGATCACCAATGATATTATGTGATTTCCCCTTGAGGGGATTCAACTTTCCACGAATAAGATCTCATTGAAAGTATAATGAAGTTAAAATTAATTCCTTTTTTACGGCTTTAACAGAAAATATTTGTTTGTTACAAGGGAAAATATTACTATTTAAGTGCCCTGAATCCATATCTATGTTCAGATTTTCTGTATCACGTCATTTGTTTGTAATTTTGTAAAATAAAATGGTAAAGAAATCAAAGTTCAAAGAAAATACCACCTCGTGGTGTAGCAGGTTGTCGCCCCGGAGGTCCGGGTTTGATCCCCGGCTCTGCCAAGAAATTTTAATTCTGGTTTGAGGGGGTACACTCAGCCTTGTGAAGCAAAAATGAGAAGAGAAAGGTTCCCATCTCAGCCATCTTGGAAGTGAAGTTCCTTGGTTTCCCACTTGTAATACAGTCCAATGCCGGGATGGTTCCTAACTTAAGGTCACGGCCGCCTCCTTCCCAATCTTCACCTGAATTACAAGTACACACACTGGTACAGACATCACAGTGACACAGGCCAGGGCATTGAGAGATGCAGAATCCAAGACTATATTCAGTTTTACTCTATCGTGCCACGTTTCATGTAATTTTTAGAAATAACGAAAAACTTCAACATTTGAACAAGAAATTCCATAACGACAAATTAGGTATACTATTTAAAAAAACGTGTTTTAACACCGCAATATAGACCAATAGACAGTGCATTTACAGTCCTGTATTGAGCAAAGGTTTTGAGAAGACAGACGTGGAATTTCAATTTTTCACCAATCCGTGCATAACCAATGAAGAAGCCTTCATACAGGACAGTAAATGCACTGTCAACTGGTTTTCATACATCTTCGTTGATTTCTACAGGGTGAATACTGTCACCGTCACCAAATCCTTCGTTTCGTTCAATATTTTAATTTTTACGACCTATATATATATATAGTACACCATATTAAGGTAAATAACCTTTCGTATTTTCATTGCTACACTTTATTATGTTTTGAATATGTTAATGCTTTACAATTGGCTGATGAAGGGGATAAAATAATTGATTAATGCCCGAAACATGTACCTAGAACAACTCTAATAATAATAAATTTCTTTAAAGTATTGATTCAGGCGGATATATAATTCTTATTAATAATTATTTTAGCGTATCAATACGGAACCTCCATGAATATTTTAATGTAATTGCAATATTAAGAAGGAAAAATAATTATAGAGATACTTTGTTCATAATATTTAACTTCAGTTGTTTTATAAGAATTTAGTCATTCCTCTAGGCTATGTGTAAATTACCAGTTTTAACGAAATAATATTAGTAGAATTTCCAATAAAATCAAACTGCATCACTACCAAACAGTCATTCTCCCAGAGGCTCTCTATGCGGTTGAGACGTCATCGTTAACTATCAACATCAAAGGCATTGAGAAGATAGAACGGCAGATACTGAGGAACATATTTGGACCAAAGCTTCAGGCCGGTATCTGGACGAGGAAAAGCTCAGAATAACTGTATTCACTGACTGAAAGATTCACCTCACTTGCACGGAAAAGACGTATGAAATTTTACGGACATAGCTTGTATGGACAACTTCCGACTGACCAAGAAAATCTTCCTCATAGTCAATGGAACTCGACAAACCAAAGTACGCTGGCTAGTTAGTTAGTTAGTTAGTTATTGTTGTTTTAATGGGTGGAACTACGAGGTCATCTGCCCCTATTACGCTGGCTAGCAGACACCCATTATCAACCTTGACCCACTAACAACGACACGCAATGCATATAGACAGAGAGTAAATTCATATAATTTTTTACCCAAGTTCTCTACGAGAAGGAATTTGAAACTCAAAGCTGCATGGACACAAGAAAGAAGACAAGCGCACAGCGAAAGGAAGAGGAAGTTTAGGGAAGATAAGAAGAACAAGGAGATCAATGGTAAATAATGGTTCTACGTGCTCCTTAGAGGGCCAAACGCATAGTATAATTGATATAAAGATATATATTAATTTAAGTATTTAGACATTCTCATGAATTTCAAAGTAAGTTTATTTTAATTTTTTTAAATTGGACGTGATGAAACGAAACTACATATGGGCTTTGTAACTACGCATAAGAGGGAACTGAAAAATGTACACGGTTTCTCTATAGCAAAATGATTGCATATCAGTGTAATCAAATAATATATCTTACCACTAAGTACAGAAGCAAGGGAAACTATGCTGTACATCAGCAGCGTCCAGAGTACTTCACACTGTGCAAAATCGCACAGCTGCCACATCTGTGAATATACAGTGCAGAGTCGTGGTGGGCGTGGTGTCTGGTCGGTCACGCTAGACAACGGTGGGAGGGACGTATCTTGCAATGCAACTCGTGTCTTTCATTATCAATTCGTGATTAGACTACTCCCTTGCGATCTGTTCAAGGTCAGTGACCATATCATTAAAACATGGCAAGTGCTAAAAAGCGACGGAGCGGTGATGTGCAACAACAATTTAAGAAAGAATGGGAGTTACAGTATTTTTTTTTACGTCTGACGAAGGAAACTCAAAATGTTTAATTTGTTCTCGCATAATGGCCGGTCGTCGGAAGTTTACGATAGAACGCCATTATAACGCCGTTCACGAGGAAGACTTGGGTGCCATACTGGACAAAGAAAGACAGGCAAAGCTGATCGAGTTCAAAGCTATGAATCAAGCACAAGAAAAAGGTGATGTAAGTATCATTTTCGGCTTATCAACAGCTTACAAGTACTGTAACCTTAACAATCATATAGTTATTTGTATTATAACACGTTCGTACTTCATACAGACTTTGAACAACTGAAGCACCTAGACAATAATTGACAACTCAAAACTATGAATATTAAGTTTTGTTAGTAGTAACGAACAAATTCTTCCTAGGAGAAAAGGACGGGAGGAGGTTGACAACCCCCAATTGGTCATTATATTTCAGTTTTAAACCTGCGTTTATGTTACATAATTTGTAGTTGCTAATTGTCCTTTCACTCTCATTTTCATACTTGCAGGAGGAAATGCTACAAAACAGCATTACTTCATGCTAGCTACAATGTGGCTTTAAAAATGGAAAACCATTTTGAGAAGGCGAATTTATCAAAGAGTGTCTCGTCGACGTTGCTGGAGTTGAATGCCCTTCACTTGTCAACAAATTGGAAGACATCACAGTCTGTCACGTCAAACCATGGCTCGCCGAATTAATGTGTTAGACCAGTTAGTTAGTTAGTTATTGTTGTTTTAAGGGGCGGAACTACGAGGTCATCTGCCCCTCTTAACACAGATTACAGAATACAAATTTTGAATTGAATTTAAAATGTTGAGGTGGATATCTAAATTTAAAAAGACCAAAAATTAATAAAAAAAACAATTAAATAAAAAATAAAAATTATAAAAATAAACAAAAAATACGGAAAAAACAAAACATTATCATTCAAAAACGAACAAGTCGTTGAGTCAATGTTCACTGGAAAATTTAGATTGCTGGCCCTAACCCACTCTCACTTATAAAGCGGATAACGCGATCAGCAGCCACCGCGTCATCGGCTAATATAAGTTTGAGTGTCGTCTGCAAACCAAGGTTTCTTCGTAAGTCAGCAAGATCCACACACTCGGTGAAAATGTGGGACACGGTGAATACGGCTCCACAGGTACAAAGTGGGGGGTCTTCCCTTCTCATTAGGTACGAGTGGGTGGATCTTGTATGACCTATCCTTAGCCTACACAAAATGACGGACTCTCGCCGGGGCCGGAAGGAGCTCCGCCACACGCGAGTAGTTCCCTTGATCGCTCTCAGTTTACTGGGCAGTGGGTCAGCTAGCCACTGACTCTCCCAAAAAGCCAGAACTTGTAGGCGTAACTGAGAGCGAATATCTCTAGCGGGTACCTCCATTAGTCAAGGTGGTAGTGATACCGCCTTTTTGCAGCTTGATCTGCTAACTCATTTCCCGCAATTCCCATGTGGCTTGGAAGCCACAGAAAGGTGATTCGAGTGTCAGCGTGGCACAGCCCGGCTAGTAGGTCGTGGATTCGCTGCACTAGGGGGTGTTGCGGGAAACATGTAGCAATTGACTGCAACGGACTCAAAGAGTCGGTACACACGAGAAAGTGGATTCGAGCATCCTGTAGTGCAAACTGCAGAGCTTCATAGATGGCAACGAGCTCCGCAGTAAACACACTACAGGCCTCAGGCAAAGAGATCTTGGTATTTGCACCATCAATAACATAAGCACAACCCACTTTCTCGTCCACCTTCGAACCATCCGTGTATAGAATCCCAGCGTCCGAAAATTGGTGAACTATGCTGTGGAACTGCCTCCGGTAAACGGAAGCATCCGTGTTCACCTTAGCACCTCGGTGCAGATCTAACCGAATTTCCGGACGCGAGACTTGCCACGGAGGCACCTCGCTAGATGTCCGGATCATACAGGGACCTACAGCCACTCCTATTTCAGTACACGAGCTATCAAGTCTAATACTAACCGGCCGAGTGGCACGAGGCCGGTTGGCGTACCCCTGGTGGTTTTGGGTACCGAAGAGAGCTTGATAGGTCGGGTGTTGCGGCTTTTGACGCACATTGGCAGCATATGCTAAAAGCATATGTTGGCGTCTATAATTTAAAGGTGGAACACCCGATTCGGCGAGTAGGCTGGGTATCGGGCTGGTCCGGAAGGCACCGGTAGCCAGCCTAACGCCACTATGGTGGATACTGTCCAGCATTTTCAAGGTTGCCGGCCTTGCTGAACCGTATGCCGCAGAACCATAGTCTAGCCGGGACAGGACGAGGGCTTGGTAGAACCGTAGCAGCACCGCACGGTCAGCCCCCCACGTAGTGCCACTAAGAAACCTGAGCATGTTCAGTTTCTTGAGACATGTCATTTTCAATTGCCGTATATGGTGCTGCCACGTTAACTTGCTGTCAAAATGGAGCCCCAGGAAGCGATAAGTGTCAACCAACGGCAACGCAGCATCCCTGAGATGTAGTTCAGGGTGTAAATGTAGCCTCCGTAGCCGACAAAAATGGACGACGGAGGTTTTCGATGCTGAAAAACGAAAACCCCGGTCGTGAGCCCACCTGTCGACCCGGTTGATAGCTAGCTGCAATTGCCGTTCCACGACTGCCATACTTCCAGAGCTGTAATGCAGAGCTAAATCGTCTACATACAGCGATGGAACTACCGCGGACCCGGCGGCGGCAACAATGCCATTAATGGCAATCGCGAACAAGGTGACACTCAGCACTGAACCCTGAGGAACTCCATTTTCTTGGGTATAGTATTGCGATAATGTCCTACCGACCCTTACACGGAAGAGTCGGACGGACATGAAATTCGCAATGAAAGTCGGTAAGTTACCACGGAGTCCCCACTTGTGAAGGGTGGAAAGGATCCCGTAGCGCCATGTGTTAGACCACTCTTCCGGCCAAGTTAACACCTCAATATCTCAGCTATATACGGGAATCTTGAAGGGAGTGTGAGGAAACACGTTGTTGTACACCATGTGCTAAATCTGTGATGAGCACTTCAGGAAGTGCCTAGTTTTGATGGACAGATGCTGTAACTTCTTCCATTTCCCCGTTTGAAATAATTGTGTTTGCACTTCTCGAAGTGACCAAGAATACTGACCACAATGTGAAGAATGGCGCTTCATGAATTGTCTAGTCTTTTAGTGAGGTAGCTAATTTCATTAAGATGCTACATATTAAAATGTACACAAAATGTTTTATACAATTGTTCTCACTTACTAGTCAGTGCTACAGTCCTCGGATTTCTTTGATAATGATGATGATTGGTGATTGTTTTTAAAGGGTGTAACAGCGAGGTCATCTGCCCCTAGGAGTTGAAAAATCCACAGCTTGCTTCCAGTCGACCGACCGGGTCAGGGAATGGAATGAATCTAGCGGCAGAGGATATGATATGAGGATATGAACTGTGCCGGCTGCCAAAGCCTGTCGCACTTCCTGCCCCTAGGAGTTACTTGGCCTAATTAATTACATATCTCCATTCATCCCGATCTCCAGCAATCGAGGTACCCAGAATAGTTACCGTACCGTATCTTTTTTACGAGTTAGGGGATTTATTCTAACGCTCAATCCCCAATCTGGAGCATCAGGGTCTCCTCTGTCAGGTGCCACTCCTTAGCCGAGAAAGCCTTGTTTAAAGGCACCAGGTACTTCCCCTAGAATCAATGACTGATAATCTGCCAGAAGATGCAATTTTGTTTAGGATTTAATGCATACACCTGATTGACATCAGTACACCACTTATGGATACATTACCAGACATTCTCGAGGCTGAGGCTTCTGATGTAGCTGATATCATGCATCGTGCGTACCGCTTGTGTTGTTTTTTCTGTCACATGCTTTATGAAGCACTTAGAAATTCTTTGCAGCGTGATTCCCAGGTATTTGATATATTTTACGAGGGTTATTTTGATGAAGATTTCTGCAGCTGCTGGGACCTTCCCTCCTCTTCTAAACACCATCATTTCCGTATTTGCTATGTTGATTTCGAACTTGTGTTTGGTGCACCATTCTTCCAGGTGTTTTAGTGTGTTTTGGAGTTTCATGATGTCCTTTGAGTTGGCCATACCTCACAGAAAGGAACCTATCCGCACTAGAGAGAGTAACAGCGCTGTTCATAGAAAGAGTGATCGGAGTGACCAAGACTACAAGATCAAGACTCGTCTTCCTCCTCACACGAGAATCGTTCCTCATTGAAGACCTTCGAATACTTTTCCCTCTACTCAACACTAGAGCTCTCCGAAAAACTTCTAACATCACGAAACGAACGAAGAGAAGATAATATACCTCCAGAATTTTATGGAACTGGAGCCATGATAGACCGAACGTGGACAACATCCAACTTTGAGATGAAGCTCATGCTTACAAGGGTAGCAGTACATGGATTTCACCGTAATATGATTTATACCACCACATCTTACCATGCACCAACAAAGGCGTGTGAATGACAACTTGTGGGCATTCGTGTGAACGCTACCATTTCGAACTATGCAGAAAAAGAACAAAATCAATTAAACGTTATGCAAACCAAGGCGCAGGTGCGCAATTTAAGTGTATTTCACCTTTCTTTTTATGGCTATTTGGCTGCAATAAAAGTATGATTATTGCCAGATATTCACCCTTCTCATTTGTCCGGGATTGGGACCGGTACTAGTAGATAATGCAGCATCCTCTAGAGGTGGAGTTTACAGAGTTGTTCGAGGGAAGATACATGTTCTATGCCTGAAATACGAAGTGCAATCATGAACCTCTTATTGAGAGGGAATACTATTGCACTGTAAACTATTTGGCCTACGTACAGTTATCAAGCAAAGCTGACACATTGACAGGTGAAGGGAGCGATACCAGGGAGTGCACTGACACTGATAGAACTCGTGACGTTAGGAACTTAAGTGATTTAGCTAAATACGGTGTGTCTGATCGATCCTTGTCACGACATCATCTGCGTGAGTTGGTAGAACCACATTAAAAGTTAGAGGAAGCGTGTTAAAACACAATCAATGATTCTTACATTCTGTAATATCGTGTAACAGTACGTATAGCTACACATCGTAAGTTAACCTATTTGTATTACATTTCAAATCATGTATACGAAAGGAGTATATTTCTTACATCTGGATTTTGGATCCACATATTATGACATTCTACCATCAAAGAAATTGTGTTCTGAGCAGTATTACAAGTGTGACACAAACACACGTTTCCATTTCATCAAATCATTTTATGTGAATTACACAGCTAGAATAGTTGTAGATGTTCTACGTTATACTTACTTACTATCCTGTATTGAAGATGCGCCAGGAAAATGGATTTCAATTTCCGTAACTAAGTCTTCAATGACCCAGAATACAATGCAGGTAGAGCATAATTATGACGTGATGTACAGATGATTATAGTGCTCATTAACTTGATCGTCATGAAAGTATGAAAAGTAAGTCAAGAGTTATTCTAATATCAAGAAGAAGAAAAGCAAAGAAGACAATTGATATCTTTATGAATTGGAAACGTCTTGTACAAGTAGATACGATGGAATATCTAGGAATAACTATAGACTCTTGCTTTAAGTTCAATGACCACATCAATAAAGTTAGTGAAAAATGCATTAAATTAATAATCGCATTATCAAAATCGGCTAGAATAGGATGGGGTCTAAAACACCAGGCTTTGGAAACAATATATAAAGGAACAATATTGCCAATGCTGTTATATGCTGCTCCGATCTGGATTGAATCCCTAGAAAAGAAATGTAATATGATTAAATATGTGAGAGTGCAAAGACTTATTCTCTTGAGAATAGCAAAATCGTACCGCACTGTATCTCATGAGACACTGTGCATTATTACAGGAATTACTCCTATAGATATAATGGCTAAAGAGATCGTTACTCTATACAAAATCAAGTCAGTAAAAACAACTTTGAACTATGTCATTGACCACCCAGCAAAACCTATGAAATGGCTCCATCCAGCCTATTTTCCTGGTACCGAAGATCCACGAATAGCATTAAATGAATATATCCCATGGAAAATTTACACAGATGGAAGCAAAAGTCATGAAGGAGTGGGAGCTGGCATAGCTATATTCAGATCACATGAATTAGTAGACCAATTGAAATATAGAATGCAAGACAACTGTTCGAATAATCAGGCGGAGCAATTAGCCATACTTAAATCTCTGGAATTCTTAGTTACTACTAGGACAGAGGATGATGAAGATAATAAAGTAATTATTTACACATATAGTAAAATAGCAATTGACTCCATTTCGGACTTCAGAAATCATAACGAACTAATTGAGAATATAAGAAGGACTACAGCTATTTTAAAAGAAAAAATTGGATAGTAAAATTTGAATGGGTTAAGGCACATACAGGTGTTACAGGCAATGAACTGGCTGATAAAATTGCAAAGGAGGCTACAAAATTTAGCGAGGTTTGTTTCGAGAGAATACCCATCTCAACTTTTTTTTAAAAATCTCAAATAAGAATCAATTCATGAATGGCAGCAAAAATGGGAGCAAACTTCAAAAGGCACTCTTACAAAAGAATTCTTTCCAACTGTTGCAGGTAGATTAAAATACAAAATCACCTTAACACCTAATATGACTACAATACTGACTGGACATGGAAATATTGCTTCGTACTTACACAGACTTAAAATTATACGTAATCCCGAGTGTTCCTGTAAAAGCAGCCCTCAGACTATAGATCATATAAATTTCGTGTGCAGTGAAGTGAAAAATATTAGGCAATTCTTGATTAATAGTGTTAATAGAGACGATAACTGGCCGATTCAGAAATCTGTGCTATTAAAAAGTATTTGAAGGAATGTTCTAAATTTTTTAATGCTCTGGATTTTCAAGCTCTTAGGAAAAACTATGAATAATATTGTTTGATATTGTTAAGATTAAGTCATCTAGAAATTGAATTAGTATAATGTAATTTATTTTGTCCATTTGTAAAAATGTATTGTAAGTGCATGTAGTACTACTTATGTAGTGGAGCATGCAGAGAGTATGAACAGTAAATTTAAAAAAAATAAAAATGAAAGTATATGGACTTGCTTTGTGAGCCATCAATCTACAGTTCTTGTAAAGAACCCACTCATATCTCCTTTCATATTCTAAACATTTGCACACGAATTAGAAGAAAGATTTAAGGATACATGGTCTTCAAAAAGGTGTAAGGCAAGGCTGCAACTTTCACCCATACTTTTCAATGTACTGTATATATTGAACAAGCAATGAAGGAATTTAGAGGCAAATTTAAAGTAGGAGCAGAGATTCAAGGAGAAATAATCTCAACTCTGAGATTTGCTGACGACATTGTTACCTTAGCCGATTCACCAGAGGACTTGAATGAATGTTTAAATGGTATAGACTCCGTCTTGAGGGAGGATTCATCAGAAAAGTCTATTGACATCATCAATTGGCAGATGAAAAGCTAAAGGCAGTAGGAGACTTCTGCTACTTACGAGGCAAAATAACCAGTGATGGACGAAGCAAATAGGATATAAAAATTACGTTGACTCAAGCAAGGAAAGCATTTCTACAGAAAACAAATCTGTTGACATCAAATATAGTTTAGGAATTAGAAAGTCATTTTTGAAAGCCTTTGTCTTTGGAAGTGAAACTTGGACTGTTGGCGCAGCCGGAAAGAGAAGAATAGAAGAAATGTGGTGTTACAGGAGAATGATGAAGATCAGATGGGTAGATAAAGTAACAGATGAAGAGGTATTAAGACGAGTGGGTGAGGAGAGATGTTTCTGGAGACTGCTAATGAATAGAAGTGACAGGTTGGTAGAACACATACTAAGACACCCAGGAATAGCAAAACTATTTATGGAATGTAAGGTTGAAGACAGGAACTGTAGAGGTAGGCCAAGGTTAGAATATGTTAAACAGATTGTCTCGGATGAAAGGCGTGTTAGCTATGTAGAGATGAAACTATTAGCTCAGGGCAGGGAAGCGTGGAAGGCTGCATCAAACCAGCCAAAAGACTGAAGACTCAGGCATCAGTAGAGCCTACAACTTTTTCGTTGTTGCATGAGTGTTCAGTCTGTTGAATGATTTGATGCAGTGAAAAGTGGGCAGAAAGGGTGTTTCAATACAAAATTATCTACAAGAACATAATTACTGGTAAAATTGATTTGAAACTAAGAACATATCTGAGCCTCTGGATACTCGCAAGGGTTTTCAAATCTTCATTGTTGAATGATCAAACCCTTAGATCATATTGGGTACTATTGTTAGTTTGATTAATGAGCCTGGCAAAATTAAGGACCAGTGGCCTCTCTTACATCAAACCGAATGCACAATGGACAAATTTTATTGTTATATTAGTGATTTGGTCTCTGTTGTCACGTTTAAGAAGTACATGAGTGGTAAATTGCCACAGGAATTTGCAACAATCTCTGTGGGTAATCTGTTGAAGAACTGCAACGGCTTCTAGCTGAGTACGAAGCGGTCGGTACCTCTTCATTAAAGAAACTAGAGTGGAACAGAGTACAGATGCCACCGGCTCCATTCACATAAGAGTGGTGTCGCAGAGATTTTTGAGCATCTGAATATGGATATTACTCGGGAGACTTTTCCCTACGCAACGCAGTTCCTATTCTGTGAAGAGTGGTACATTGTAGAACTCTAAGGCAGCATTGGCAGAGGTCAAGATGTTTTGTTAGCTTATTTTTGAAGCTACTTTACACCAAAGAATTATTATTATACCCCCCAGTAGCTCACAACTTGTGGGACGTGGGTTGGCGACCACGGGACCCCAGCTGAGTCCGGCATTGCTTCCACTTACATGAGCCCGGCTCCTCTCTGTTAGCTTTCCTCTCTATCTCTCCCTTGGTCAACTCTTGTTCTTTTCCGACCCCGACAGTATTAGGGTATCTGAGGCCTAGGGAGTCTTTCACTTTCCCGCCTGAATTGGCCCTTGTCTCAAATTCCCTGATCCCTCATTCTTCGTAGGGTCATACCTCTTGTTTTTTTTCTGCATCATTGTATCTCCTGCCTTCTGCTCAAGGCCCTCAAGGAGGCAGGGTGTGTGTAGCCCCATCACTTATGGTGCATCCTGGATTGTGCTACACCCTCAAGGGCTCACGTCTGGTGAGTTCGGGCGTTGGCGAACCCGAGGGCTTCCTGAGCTGGGCTCGGTTTTTCTCCTTCTTCCATTGCCTTTGGGGTGTCTCTCCTCTTTACCTTTCTTAGTTCTCCGTTCTTCCAAGTCCCTTCATTCTTCGAGGGTTGAGAGCATTTCCTTTCCTCCTGTCTTTTGTTTCCCTTATTCTTAATTTTGTTTTCCATTTGTTCTTCTAGTATGTTAGTATGTAGTTAGTTTCATTTCATTTTCAGTATCACCCGAGACGTTAGGCCCCTTAAAACAACAATTGTCATCATCATCATCATCATATTATTATTACATACATAAGGTTGTGTGCACTAAAATCGAGTAACTTGCTATGGAAGTACCGGTTACTACAGGAGTACGTAACACAGAAATATAAGAGCCCTGTTTATTATGAGAGTTAAGTTAGCGAGCTCAAATGTCTATTACTCTTTTAGTAGTAACCACAGAATGTTCATTACTTCAGAAGGACGTCACTAGATCTCTGCTGTTAGTCATACTTGAGGTTATGTTGGAGGGAAAAATCATTCAACTAAAATAATATCAAAACTGGTTCACGGTGCGTGCTTCAAAATCCACCTCTTAAGTTCCGAAATCCACAGGAGAGGTATATATGCAATTTTCTCTCACTTTGTGATCAGCTGATTACGCGATGTGCTGAACTAGGCTACCGTGATTGAATGTGCTCATGTAACGTCGCAAATGTTTAGCTCTTAAGTAGTTCAGTTTTCGTGAAATTCATTCGAAAATACGATTTTATTTTAGCTTTCGGCCACAGTCTTGACGTTATGTACACTGCTCACGCTGTTGTCTCTGTAGTAGAAGTTTTCACGGTACACTGTCTTAAGCATGAAGCTTCGTATTGGTAAATGTTAAAATTATGGCTATTATCTGACACTACTATGGAGGAATTGAACCATATCTTCTTCTCAAGGTTAGACAGGCAATAACCTGTCATCAAACACTCCTTGGCATTTTAAAGATTTATTGGGTGGACATATGGGTAGACGCATTAATCAGCTGTAAGATACAGAGAAAGGACCTGGACAATTCTTTGACGACCCAGTGCTGAAATCAACATGACTACTCATATTACGGAAGTTTTAAGCACTTGACCAACATGGCTCATACCCGAAATCGGGCTTGAGCTCGTGCCCTGCTGCTAAAACCATTTTTAAGTTATGTGATTTACTAGGTTATGCTGGTTGGTTGGTTCCTCAGTTTAGGGGCTGCGACAACGCGGTCCTGGAGCCCCGTGTACTTTGGGTGTGTGTAGAATCTGTCTGATAACCCGTATTAATTGTGATGACTGTATTAGTGTGTAAGGACTGAATACATTAGAATTTCAAGTAGTTCCAACTTTTGCTACTAAACGCCATCGTCAACGATGAAATAGTTCTGAACGTTGTTACTAGATGCCACCACAGTCGGCTCCTGGCGACGAACGTTGGAACCTAACCGTTAGTTGTGTAATTTACTAGGTTATGCTCCTCATATTAAAAATTAAAGAAATAACTCTCTCTACATTATAGCCTACTTTCGATTCCCGGTCAATGCATGTGAGATTTTCAAAGTGAAATGCCGTGTCATGTGGTTCAGATTCCATGTAAAAATGAGGTTCCGAGGCTCATGATCTCGAGATTAACGGTCACGAAAAACTACTATCTTCGTCCTTTTCGTAAGTGTTGCTTACTGGCATGAGGACCTATGGTCACTTGGGATGCAAATTTACAACAATATCACAAGAAATAATCAGAGTGCTCATACTCAACAAAATTTATTGACTTCCTGAACTCATTGATAATAAATATACACATCATTCTGAATTTTACTCTTGACTTGCTCCATGCTCGACGCAAGAGTAAATCCTAACCTGTCTTTGCAATTGATTTATTTCTTTAGTAATTTACTACAGAATGGTGCTCTTCAACCTTAACCTCTACAGTAATTTAGTCCAAGAGTATCTCCAAGGACTAAAATACTCGAGAAGTAATTTTCTCTTGAATGGAAGTCACCAAATGTAGACTTCTATAGTAATTCTATGGTAATTTATTAAGGAAGTAATCCTCACTCTTCTCAACTATAGTTGTATGTCCCTTTTTGTGTGTGAAGTACAGTGGCTGCTGGCGGGTAAAGGTACAGGAGACGTGATAGACCACTTAAGGTGAAGTGATTCTCTAATCTCTGCCTTTACTGGGGATTAAGCTGGATGCTAACACCTCATCCGATGAATCACTGCAGTTCACATATGTTGAAAAATGAAGAAAGAGAGTTAAGAGAATGGTAGAGAAACGCATCAGTCTCTTCAACAGAAAAGCTGCTAATGATCGTACGTGTTATAAATACTCATGTTCTCACATCAACCCTCATGTGCAAACAATATGATGAGTACGATGAAAGGCCAAGAACACTCTAATGGAAATGAATGCATTTTTAATGCATTTATGAACAGCCTACGACACGAAATTTCAAGAGAACGTCTCATCGTTCTTCTTGGTCAGAGTAAAAAATAATAATACTGGTTTCGAATGAAGTGACAAATTGGAAGAATGACTTTGTGGGCAGCAGTCAAAGTGTACAAAATTCCACACAGAACTCCGAAGAAACACATTTTGGAATTTCACTGCTGTACCAAGAGAATGATTTAAATCAGACTGGATGCAGTGAATGTTCGTGAAACTGGCTGCATGAAATTTATAGCAGTCATAATTTATATTGCTCTAAATGCTAATTCAAAATTCATTACATAATGTGTGGTACGTGCCCATTTGATAACGTACTATTCTCATAATGCATAATGATAAGGGCTCGGATTTTCAGGTGCTAATAATCGGGAACATATTTACTTTTTATTTATTAAATATTCCTGAAATATGTGACAAAAAAAGTAAAAATATTTAATTATAATTTAGTTTATTAATGACAACAATATGCAGTATTCATGAATGCAATTTATGCTATGCATCACTGACTGCTGACGAATTACAATACAAAACGAGATACATATTCAGGTTGTCCATTATCGTAAAACACTTCTTCTGAAGGCGAAACTACGGCAATATGTTTCTTACCCAGGAGGTTTGGTGTAACTTGAGATCGCTGTTCAGCCTTGATTGCTTTCCCACACGGTTGGCAGAACAGAACGCCCCCATCAGAAGTAAAATTATCCTTAAATTCTGCAACATACTGCTGCAGACAATAACTTGTAATTGCTTTTACTTTAGGCATCCCCGACTTCTACAGTGAGTGGCACGGGGCGACAAGATAAGAAAACACAGATGCAAGCTGGCATACGCTCTGCATGAAGATTAGATAGCTCACAGGTTCTTCCCCGTTGAAGTAACATAGGACAAAAATGCAATAAACTGAAAGATTTAGCATACTGATTTAAAAAAATGAAAATATTATGTCTTTTTGTGTGCTAATAAGTGAAAAGTAGGAATTTATGTATTTATAGACTAAATGTTTAAAATATGTATTTACATTTAAAAAAAGTATTGATTTACCAAAAAATCCGAGCCCTAATAATGATATTTACTTACAAAATTAAAATTCCTCGTGTAAGTTAAAATTTTAGCAAATTTAGGCCGGTTCTTTTTCATTTGATATGATTTATAGCATAGTGGCATCTCACCCATACGTGTAATGGAAGATGCCTGCGCTGTGCTAAGTGTGATTTAAAACTTCATACCTTGTTTACATAAGTATGAACAAAATTTTATCTTGCTTTTGTTTACACTGTTAAATTATTAATGAACACAATATATCATCGTCTCATCTTCACGTCACTTCATTTTCCTGTAAAATCATGTTAATCCTAAAGTGTGGCATCTTCTCCGGAATTCTTTATATATAAATTCTAACCCTGAATTGAACAGGTTCTATCCACACATCTATATGGGGCTCATTCTCTGAATGAAACATCAGCTCTTAGTTGCCCCTTGGCCGTGCAAGGCTTGTGACGTGCCGTCTCCCGTTAATCGTACTGGACAGTATAAATAACGTAGCACTTGATGCACTTTAGATGTTGAGTACGATTGAAGGGAAGAGCAATGTCACTCCAGAAGTGAGGTCATCTCCAGTATTGACCAGTCACGTTTTTGAACTCCTGCTCTGTTTGGTCACGAATGAGAGATTCATGGCTTGCCTCTTCTCTCTCATTTCCAATGCTGTTGACCTATGAGTTCATTAGATCGGGTTGCGATGGTGGAGACGAGCTTCGGTCCAGTGAGCGAAAGTCTCCTGACTGAGGGATAGTTCTTTGCATCAAGTAATGCCGAAAATAGGACAAAGTGAATATATCCTCCCACCGAAATTTCGAAAAGAAAAATAACGTAAAATGTTGACAATTTTTTGTATTGATGGTGGTGATAATTATTTTGATTTATTATGTATCATTCATTAGAAAAGGACAGAACAAAATACATTATTGGAAATATCCAAAACTCTGATAATAGGCTACACCACTTGATCCATAGTCCTCCCCACGACCTAACCCGTGGCATTGGTCTGTAATTGGTTCTGCTATCATAGATAGATCAAATTAGGAATATCAGATTTAATTATTTCAGTTAAATCTAGCTACTTAAACAGTACGCGCATTGTTCCTGTATACCTTCCCCCCAGGGGATCACATCTAGTGGAACGTGGGTTGGCAACCACGGGAGCTCAGCTGAGTCTGGCATTATTTCCACTTAGGCTACTTTTGCCGGGCTTCACTCCGTCAAACCAGTCAAAAGACTGAAGACTCAAACAACAACTTAAACAGTTATTTCAGTATCTACATTTTATTTTTACATATTTCCCCATCATAAACATGATGAATATTGTAGAAAACATGTCTGTCTGTTAAGCAGTCAGTCCAGAGAATGGTTGGATCCTCAAAAAGTTCCGACATTATAATGAGGCGTTCTAGGCAAAATGAGTGAGGTAGTTTGCTATTGTTTTTCTCACTGAGTCAGAACAGTAGCATTGACCCTATGAGTAGAACCTTTCAAAGTACACACAGACACTGTGCTCTGAAGGCCATTAGTCATCACCATTCATACCTCAGTAGCTTCCATATAATCACAGCCATGAGTGAGACTAAGACATCGGTGGAAAACCACATTTAACTCAAGCCTGTGCCAACAGACAAATACAAATGTACTGCATTCATCAAGAGATGGTAAACAGGAAACATAAAATCAGCATAATTTTCTCAGTTTTGCATGAGAGGGAAAACATTGTATTATTAGTTGATGCTCCATCAAGATCTTCTTAAGTTCTTCATGAGATGTCTAAGAAACCTTTGTCTATTTCTGAAGGTCCGAATCAATTTTTCTGATTCTTACTACTTTATTTTAGGCACAACTATTTACGTATATTTAATAGGAAACTTCGATATTTTTCGGACATCCGTATATCGGCATCGATTTCTGATTGCATTTTTGCAGACATTTCAAAGATCACTTTAAAGCATGTATTTACGATCTTCTTTGCTAATAATAAGTTTGTTGCTTGGTTGGTTCTTAAGTTTAGGGGCTGCGACAACGCGGTCATGTAGCCCCGTGTACTTTGGGTGTGTGTAGAATCTGTCTGATAACCGGTGTTCATTGTGATGACAGTATTAGTGTGTGTTATCTGTTTTTTAATTCATGTAAGGACAGCAGACTTTTGATTTTTTTCAAATAGTTCCTACTTTTGCCGCCAAACGCCACCGTCAACGACTACTAGTTCAGAACTTAGCTACCAGACGCCACCGCAGTCGGCTCTTGGCAACGAATGTAGGAACCCAAGAGCGTTGTTTACATTCTTAACTTATACAATTTAGCTTCAGACAGCTGTAATTAATGGAAGGTTCTTTAACATGCCATAAATCTATGACATGGGACCGCCGGCTTTACTTCCCCTCCGAAGGAAGGCATACTGAGGGATTTTTAACGCTCTTAAGAAATCCAACGACTTCGGCCGGATTTGAACCCGCGATCTTGGGCATAGAAACTTAGCATGCTACCGACTACGCCACCGAAGCCATGCCATGAAATGCGTACAATTTCAAAGTAGATTTGTGAGGATTCTGAACTTGTATAGTTTAATCTAATTGACGATGATACTGAATATAGACCACCTTATGGGGTAGTGGCTGTCGCTTAGGAGGGAAGAGTTCGATTCTCAACTCTGCTAAGAATTTTAATTCTGGTAACGGGATACATTCAGCGCCGTGAGACAAAACTGAGAAGAGGTTGGTTCCAAAGAATTAAAGTTACAGCAGAAAATTTTGGTAACGTGTCAATTTGTATCACCAATAATATGGGGTATAAATGTACAAACCATGGCGCTGTTAGTTTAAAATTCCGATATTTCACTCTTAGATAACCTTGAAATATTCTGTAGTTAGACCTCGGTCTTGTAAATTATATTTATTCCTGTATTGTAACGAATCTAAAAGAACAGCTGCGCTCTACTCTTTACGTACTCCGTGTAACTTATATGAAGAAGACATCGGTTATGAAAGAAGTTGAAGGCATTTACCGTTCAGCTGCTGAGAAACAAGGAAGGGGAGAACTAGCCAAGTTGAATGTTGAGAGGGAGAGGGGGAGACGAAGAATGTATTTACTGTCCCCTGGGAACATCAGATCCCTCGTGGAGATATATCAAACCATCTCCCCGACTTCATATCGTTCTAGTCCATAACAAGAGAAAATATATCGTACGACTCGTGTAGGGTGTGTGGAGTATCATAATCACAACACACTACGAGGAATGTTATATAACTGCTCTATAAACACCTTGAAGGAAAATGGTTTCAAATATTCGATAGAAGAGCGGTCCGTAGTGGTGAAGATGATGATGATTATGATGATGATGTTGATGATGTTGTTGAAGATGTTGTTGATGATGTTGACGATTATGATGATGATGATGATGATGATTTTAATGATGTTGCAGCTGCTGATGATGATAATGATAATTGTTATTTTAAGGGTCCTAACATCTTGGTTATCGGTCTCTAGTGAAGAATATGACTGGGGAAATGATTACTAACTCAAGTGAGGGATCTCCCTATAAAATGGAACCAAGCAAAGGCCGTGTGCCGCCCGGGGCAGAGTGTATTGCAGCGTGTCGAGCAAGAGTTGGGCTCATTTACGCTCTTCAACTTATTTAATAATCATAATTACTTGCATGAATTTCAAAGTAGTTGCTGAAAATGCTGTCCTTCAATTTCTAAACACACATTGAACCAACGTATGAAGTTTTGGTACACTCCTTGTAATTCATCCTCAATGATATTTCGTATCAATGCAGTTATTTCGTGCTCGATGGCCTCTCGAGTACGCGCATTGTTCCTGTATACCTTCCCCCCAGGGGCTCACATCTAGTGGAACGTGGGTTGGCAACCACGGGACCTCAGCTGAGTCCGGCATTATTTCCACTTAGGCTACTTTTGCCGGGCTTCACTCCGTCTTCTTCCCTGTCCGCCTCTCTTGGTCAACTCTTGTTCTCTTCCAACCCCGACGGTATAAGGATATCTGAGGCCTAGAGAGTCTCTTCCTTTCCCGCCTTAATTGGCCCTTCCCTCATCTTTCCTGATCCCTCATTCTCCTGCCTTCTGCTCAAGGCCCTAAAGGAGGCAGGGTGTGTGTAGCCCCACCACTTCTGGTCCACTTTGGATAGTGCTACACCCTCAAAGGCTCACGGCTGGTGAGTTCTGAAGTTGGCGACCCCGAGGGATTCCTGAGCTGGGTCCGGTTTATCTCCTTCCATTGCCTTTGGGGTGACTCTCCTCTTAAACTTTCCTGGCTCTCCTTTCTTCCTAGTCCCTTCATTCTCATTCTTCGAGGGTTGAGGGCATTCCCTTTCCTCCTGTCTTTTGTTTCCCTTATTCTTAATTTTGTGAAAACCGCCTAAATCACTTGGTTTGCAACAATCCTCGCCAAACAGCGCGGGAATTGGCACACATTTTAGAATGCGAAGCCAGGCGGTCATTGTCAAAGATGGTGATTACATCACTGGTTGGTTCCTCAGTTAGGGGCTGCGAAAACGCGGTCATGTAGCCCCGTGTACTTTGGGTGAGTGTGGAATCGGTCTGATAACCAGTTTTAATTGTGGTGGCAATATTAGTGTGTGTTATCCGTAATTCAGGCAAGAAATGTAAGGCCTGCAGACATTCAATTTTCAAGTAGTTCCTACTTTTGCTACCAAATCCTACCGTCAACGACAACTAGTTTTGAACTTGGTTACTAGATGCCACCATAGTCGGCTCCTGGCGACGACCGTTGGAACTTAAGAGCGTTGGTCAAATCAAACATATAATTTAGCTTCACAGAAGTGTAATTAGTTTAAGGTTCTTTTACATGCCATAAATCTAAGACATGGGACCACCGGCTTTACTTCCCCTCCGAAGGAAGGCATACTGAGGGATTTTTAACCCTCTTAAAAAAATCCGACGACTTCGGCCAGGTTTGAACCCGCGATCTTTGGCATAGAAGCTCAGCATGCTACCAACCACGCCTCCGAATTCGCCTGATTACATCACTAATTGACTGATTTATTGATTGATTTTTATGACGTTGTGTATCAGCCTTGTTATTGTCCAGTTATTCTAATAAGAACGGCACGGAGGTACGCACCGACCCAATACCATATTGGGTAAAATTTGGGAATACACTCGTATAAATGTTGGCCATACTGCGTTTGTAACGAGATGAATGTTTCAGTAATTATTTCCGACGAAGTGCACTACCGAGCTTGTTGTGTAGTTTGCCAACTGTGTAATTAACTCCGGCAACAGGTAGGCCTTCAACCTTGCCTCACCTGCACCTCGTGCATGGCTTGTGATGAAGGAAATCTCATTTCACTCGTACATATTTGTTTCTTGCTACGGGTTGCTAATTAAACTAATTAAACCAAGCCACAGTGCCGGAGCATCTTCCACGGGAAGGAAGGCTATACATACACGGGATGCACATATTGGATCATAGAGTTATTCGAATATTTGATTCAAGCATACGAATAGTTCGACTATTGAAATTCATTAGTGTAATAACATGACTATTCAGTCAATAATCGAATGAGTCGTATCATTCAAACGTTCAAATAACACTGGTCTACAAAAAAACTCTCGGTTACAAAATAGTACATTATGCAACGAGCCTATAATGGCTCCATACGAGTGTCTTAATTACCATTATAGGCGAGTTGCATACGACTGTTGATGTTCGACGATAATTATAACTTTATTATATGTTTTAACATAAATATTCATAAATATCTGTTGAGAGTCAGCCACTTGAATTTTGTGATCGGAGAGCGAGTGCTGGGTTTTATATTTCTGTCTTTCAAGATCTCTGAACGACCGACGCATGCGCTCTATGTGCTTGCAATGACACATTATGCAGGCCATATGTTTACATCTGCCGTCCCTCAGACGTTTGAAGGCAATGCGCTGTGTAGAAATTAGGGTTGGTGATATTAAGGTACAGTGCTATTTTTTGTCTCATATTCACCAGTATATTTACGCGAACATATGGACGGTGCGTATTCCATGTCGGCAATTTATTATAGTTCGATGTTGTGTTTATGTCCGACATGTTGGATTTTGAGCGCATGCGCGAAGGTATCGTTACCTAATTGGTCAATGAACGAGCTCTGATTGGCTGGAGAAACTGTATCGTAATGAAAAACAGTGTTATAATGACCATCATTATGATACAGTTTTCTGACACATAGTAGTGAGGGTCGAACATAAACAAAACAAGCTTTCTCTGGACGATAATTTGTTCCTGAATCCAGATCTAATCACTGAATTTATGTATCGGCCTCAGTTTCCATGTTATAATGGATTTTATAATTGCTGCGTCAGCATTAGCCTATTACATGTATCTGACAAAAGTAGAACCAAAAAAATCTGTTTTATTACACAAATTAATCAAGGAAATTACATTACCCAAGGGCATTAGAGTAAAGAAAAGTCATAAACAATAAACAATGCAACAAACACCAACGTGCTACAATGTGTTGCTACAATGTGGATTTCGGAACTGAGGACAATGAATGGACGTCCTTGAATATATACCGTATATAGATTGTTTTCCAACAATTACATCCGCAAAAGAAAACTGAAAGCAAATTAATTAAGCAATACCAGCGTAACCAAAAATGTAGCATTACACAGGTGTTTAAAGATAGAGGGTATATATTACGAAAACTGAGCCCGATAGAAGAATAATGATGTCATTCTAGAATTCAGCACCCACGACTTAGCAAAGACCATTCAGCTTCTTTTTAACAAATATGCTGCTGACCAGTGTAATAAATAGATAAATAAATAAATAAATAAATAAATAAATAAATAAATAAATAAAAGAATGAAAGAAAGAAAGAAAGAAAGAAAGAAAGAAAGCAATAAAGAAAGAAAAGAAAAGAAAAGAACGATATAGGGCCTAACAAGTGATACTTGTATCAAATATTTATTTATAAGGATGTATTAGGCAGAATGGGGAAATGGTTAACCGCAATCTGACCTCTCGGAAAGAAAGAGCAATTAATGGTGGTGAAATACAATTCTATACAAGGTTATGATTGTTGTCATCTATCTCTAATGATATTTCATTGATGATTATGGAATTGAGGATGACAAATGCAGTAGCCCACCAGTACGAGCTCTACAAGGCAGATCGCAAATACAAATTTAAGGCACTTGCCCTTGGTTTGGAACATTGCCACTGTAGAGAACTTGTGAAGAATGTACTTTATCAGTCAGTGAGGAAGATAATAGCAAATAGCTTAAAGGAATCTGGTTTGGAGGTGCCTGAGGAGGTTCAATGTCATGTTTCAGGTTTCTTTAACACTGTAGTAAACGCTGACAGTAGTTTCCCTGTAGCTTTCAAATGAAATGTTCTAATTTCGCTGTGTTTTCATTCTCCCCTGATCCTGTTTAATCCTACATGCTAGGACTGTTCCATCGTTTTGTATGTGCAAGTAGCCGCGTGTGGATAGAAAGAGCAGTGTGATTTAAAAATCCCTGTCTCCCTGTGCCAAGCCAAGAGTTCTGAATCCCTGCCGTCAACCGTGTGACGTAATTAGCGAGACGGACGTCGGGGTTGGGGCCGAGGCGTCGAAGACAGCGAGGCGTCACCTAACCGTAACGCAATTAGCAGGTCTCCCGGTCCCTGTTTACACGCCACGCTGACTTTCTCTGCAGTTGGTCCATCCACAACCGCAGGCTCTCCGCTTCCTGCCAACACATAGTCTATTCTGTGTTTGTACATTCCAAAAAATAAAAAAAATATGTGTGAATGATTTATATGGTGAATATATGGTTCATTTTTAAAAGGACAATATACATGGAATTGAACATCCTCTTCACTCAACAACAGAATAAGATGAGATTAAAAAGCAAGGTAAAAACAGTTTCATATTTCAAAGCCATCAAAGTTATTTTTTTGATGTTTTTAGCGACTTCACACCACAATTCAGAAGGAAGAAAGGAAGGAAGGAAATAAAGGAAAAGGAAGGACGGAAGGAAAGGGACGGAAAGGGACGGAAAGGGAAGGAAAGGAAAGGGGAAAAAGGAAGGAAGGAAAGGAAATGAAGGAAGAAAAGAGGAGGAAAGGGTAGGAAGGGAGGAAAAGAAGGAGGGAAAGAAAGGAAAGGAAAGGAAGGAAGGAAAAAGAAGGAAAGGAAGGAAGGAAGGAAGGAAGGAAGGAAGGAAGGAAAGGAAGGATAGGAAGAGAAGGAGAAGAAGAGGAAGGAAGGAAAGGAAGGGAGGAAAGGGAACGAAGGAAAGGAAGAAATTAAAGGAAAGAAAGGATTGGACAGGATGGAAAAGGAAGGAAGGAAAGGACAGGAAGGAAGGAAAGGAAAGGAAAGGAAAGGAAATGAAGAAAAAGGAAGGAAAGGAAAGAAGAAAAGGAAAAGAAGAGAGGAAAGGGAAAGAAGGAAGGAAAGGAAAGGGAAATAAGGTAAAGGAAGGAAGGAAAGGAAAGGAAAGGAAGGAAGGAAAGGAAAAGAAGGGAGGACAGGAAAAGAAGGAAAAGAAGGAAGGAAAGAAAGGGAAATAAGGTAAAGGAAGGAAAGGAAAGGAAGGAAGAAGGAAAGGAAAAGAAGGGAGGAAAGGGAAAGAAGGAAGGAAATGAAAGGGAAATAAGGTAAAGGAAGGAAGGAAAGGAAAGGGAAGGAAAGGAAGGAAGGAAGGAGGAAAAGAAGGGAGGAAAGGGAAAGAAGAAAAAGAAGGAAGGAAAGGGATGGAAAGGAAGGAAGGAAGGAAAAGAAAAGAAGGGAGGACAGGGAAAGAAGGAAAAGAAAAGAAGGGAGGACAGGGAAAGAAGGAAAAGAAGGAAGGAATGGAAAGGGAAATAAGCTAAAGGAAGGAAGGAAAGGAAAGGGAAGGAAAGGAAAACAAGGGAGGAAAGGAAAAGAAGGAAGGAAAGGAAAGGAAAGGGAAGAAAAGGAAGGAAGGAGGAAAAGAAGGGAGGAAAGGGAAAGAAGGAAAAGAAGGAAGGAAAGAAAGGGAAATAAGGTAAAGGAAGGAAAGGAAAGGATAGGGAAGGGAGGAAGGAGGAAAAGAAGGGAGGAAAGGGAAAGAAGGAAAAGAAGGAAGGAAAAGGAAGGGAAATAAGGTAAAGGAAGGAAGGAAAGGGAAGGGAAGGAAAGGAAGGAAGGGAAGGAAAAGAAGGGAGGATAGGGAAAGAAGGAAAAGAATGAAGGAAAGAAAGGGAAATAAGGTAAAGGAAGGTAAGGAAAGGATAGGGAAGGAAAGGAAGGGAGGAAGGAGGAAAAGAAGGGAGGAAAGGGAAAGAAGGAAGAAAAGGAAAGGGAAATAAGGTAAAGGAAGGAAGTAAAGGAAAGGGAAGGAAAGGAGGGGGGATAGGGAAAGAAGGAAAAGAAGGAAGGAAAGAAAGGGAAATAAGGTAAAGAAAGGAAAGGAAAGGATAGGGAAGGAAAGGAAGGGAGGAAGGAGGAAAAGAAGGGAGGAAAGGGAAAGAAGGAAAAGAAGGAAGGAAAGGAAAGGAAAGGGAAGGAAAGGAAGGAGGGAAGGAAAGGAAAAGAAGGGTGGACAGGGAAAGAAGGAAAAGAAGGAAGGAAAGGAAAGGGAAATAAGGCAAAGGAAGGAAAGGAAAGGAAAGGGAAGGAAAGGAAGGAAGGGAAGGAAAAGAAGGGAGGAAAGGGAAAGAAGGAAAAGAAGGAAGGAAAGAAAGGGAAATAAGGTAAAGGAAAGGAAAGGATAGGGAAGGAAAGGAAGGAAGGAAGGAAGGAAAGGAAAAGAAGGGAGGAAAGGGAAAGAAGGAAAAGAAGGAAGGAAAGGAAAGGGAAATAAGCTAAAGGAAGGAAGGAAGGAAGGAAAGGAAAGGGACGAAAGGAAAGGGGGCCTGTAGTTTAGGCGTTCACAATCTCTTTGTCGCTGTGAGTACCACCTTCATACCATACCATGTACCCTTACACCATTAAATCGATAATAATAATAATAATAATAATAATAATAATAATAATAATAATAATAATAATGATAAAGTCATGCTCCTCTCTTTCCTTTGCCTATATATCTCTCCCTCCAAAGTGCCAAAATATCTAGGGATTCACCGCTCATCAGGCATGCTCCAACTCCTTGCTTGACTCATGTAGATAAGATACATTTACGTGTGGTCAGTCGAGTCGAATCAGCATCTTTCGTGTTACTCATAAAACAGGGATATCCAATTCTTAGTTTTACTGTAGATTAAAAATACTATTTTACAAAATAATAAAACTTATGTCTGGAGATACTAGTATTCCGGCTCGTGCAACATAATTTGAATTGAAGAATGGAACTCACGGGAGATTGTGCTCGCGAGCACATTTTCGCTCGTATGAAAAGAGCACCTGCACCTGCACCGTTAATCTCAAAGTCATAAGCAAGAGCAATGTTACGCAACCATGTGCCGCAGTAAAAAAATATATGAAAGGTGAAGCATGTGATATGAACTATTATCTATTATTTTATGGTAAGAAATTTACTAATTTTAACGGCAACGATAACTGTTTCATAAGCTTTTATTTCAATCTTTGTCGCAGTATTAAACAATGCTTCGGTGGCGTAGTTGGTAGCATGCTGAACTGCTGTTCCCAAGATAGCGGGTTCAAACCCGGCTGAAGTCGTCGGATTTTTTAAGAGCGTTAAAAATCCTTCAGTATGCCTTCCTTCGAACGGGAAGTAAAGCCGGCGGTTCCAAGTCATAGATTATATTGTGCCCAACTCTAGGAATGGGTATTCCAAGTTTCAGACACCTAGATATCAAGGGAAAGGCTGTAGCAGCTTTTGAAAGTTCAGATATTTGAATATCGCGCTACATTGTTTCTCGAAGCCTTTCGAAGAAAATTACCGATAGTTGGATGGTAAATGACGTAGCGAGTAACAGCAGAGGTGGAGACTATTTATTGATTAAATAGTTAACTATGGAGCAGAGACTTGAGACTGGGATCAGATTACTGGCACGGCCAAATGAAAGAGAATGCAATTAGTATCAAGTAAATCGGACCAGGGATTCAAGAGATATGAGGATTTTTAGATATCAGGCGATGACGCGTGACCCTGACCGTTTTTGTATAAAAGCAAGCTGGAGCAGGCTTAGGTAGCTCAATTCATCACATGCACTTGGCGAACAAGTTGCGTCTACGCTGAGCCAAGGCACATGGTTGCCGCCTCTACGAAGAAGTACTTTTCAAATCGTGATAGTCACGAGAAGTGCTGCGCAAACGAGTTGGAACTTAGTAAGTTTCTGGTGAGGAGAATCACTGAGGTGATTGTTTTTCTACAGACATTGGTGGAAATATTTATATTTCTTAAAGGACATATGCTAGACTTGGTCTAGAAAATAGTATATTGTCACAGTCCAATAGTAAATTAATACTTGGATGTTTAAATCCATTTAAAGTCAGTTTTCATATTTTGTAACTATTTAACCACTTCAATCCGTCAGTACATTGAAGAATAGTCTATAACGGTGGCGTTCATTAGTCTACGCAAGGGAAACTGCAAGTTGTCTAGCGCATGGCAGATGGTGATATACAAACCATGCCCAGGGAACGATCTTCAGAACAGCCGTTAACTGCTTAGACTGTCAACGTTTTTCTTGTACTGATGAGATTACAGTGAGTTAGGTTACAACTGACACATTTAAGAAGAGATCACTTAGATCTGACCCTATTTCAAACAAACTGTTATGGCTTTGTTAGAAGCCCATATTAAAATGGAACCACAGTCATTTAAAACGTCGAAAGATACTACCACTATGTCTGACTAGACGATTTGTGGGTCTACAATGGCGGCCGATACAAGGATTATACGTGCTTGTCCGATAGGGCATGTCTACGGATAAATCTGGTATAGACCAGGTTTACTACACTTCAAGAACATCAAGAAATGTAAGCCACATTTGAATTATATTATGCTTAGCTAATTGGAACAAACTATTTTTCTGCAGATGACCAACACATTTTTTTCGTCGTATTTAAAGCTTGCAATGATTTACGCAAGACTTGTTAGATTTATTCTGAGCATTTTCAGCACTCAGAGCAGTTTAGGATCGATGACCGAGCATTTTGAGCATTTATTTGAATTTTTCATATTTTTGGGAAATCACGGTAATCAGCCGATGTAACTGTAAAAGTTAAATTTATTTTTGTTGAGGAATGGATATTTTTTCCATATTCGAAGGTTCGAACATGTGGATTCTCACATAATGAGATGATAATTCAACATATTTGAAATAATAATAATAATCCACTAATAATAATAATAATAATAATTTTCATAATTTTTCTAAATAATTCTTGGATATTATATTTTATAATAATCATATGTATTGAGAAAGAGCCTATGAAGTAGTTGAAACATTTCTAGTTTGGAACAGGAGATTTTCCGAAGGAGAGTGGTTAGCGCAAGCCCGCATTCAACCAACATGTCAGTTCTGGTTGAACAGTTGATATTTGCTATGAGCAAAGTATATGTTTCATATAACACGGAGAGGCATGAAACGGGAAGCAATTGATATTTGTATCAAATAGGATATTTTGTATTTATATAAAATCATGACGTAAATACACTTCGAAAGTGAAAATATGCTTTTCATAAGTATGGTAAATTCACGGGTTGAACTGAATGGTAAAATAAAATAAACTTGTAAGTTTATTAATCTTCCAGTGTTGATAACAAGCAGAGGCTTGATTTATTGTATAAATTTTGGGAAGATAATTTATGTGTGTGGAGTAGTTGAAATGCCATTCCCAGGTGCGCATGTTTAAGTCGCAGGAATGAAGGTTTTTTCGAGCATCAATCAAATAGCAGGTTCGATGGCTCAGGTTTATAGTAGGAGTATTGGAGCCACACATTTCGTCGTATGAATAACCCGAAGGTTATTTCTTTGAAACCATCAGTTCTTATTTCAACCTTGTTTACGAATTCCATTTAGACTTTGATTTTGCTAGAACCCGGATTTGTCATGATAGTAGTTTATTCTTCTTCAGAGGAAGACCTTTGCCGTTGTTGTTGTTGTTGTTATAATATTGTGTCCTTACACAAATAGTAGAATGGGCCACTGCCAATTAAAGATAATTCTTTAACCACGAATAATTTGAAGGATATTTTCAATCCTACTGCCATGAACTAAATGAATTCATTATAAGACTACAATTCTAATTTCCGCATTCTGTCGAAGAATTGCAAGTTGTGAAAGTTGCTAGAAATGGCCATAAATATAAATATTTTTATAATATTGTTCCCAAGTGGAAAATCTAATAGTTGAATGGTTCAACCATTTGTTGATCAAGTTAATGATTCAGAAATCATATATTTTGTTTGGAACTTGAAGTTCATAATCGAGTCACTTCTCGAATGTTTAATGTCGGAAGAACAATTAATTGTTGTTGTGCTTCGCACAGTTCTTCGATGCTATGCTCAATGGTCAAATATTTTTCAGATGTTGTTAATATGTGTTAATAATTTGTGTTGCTACGATGATAATAATAGTTTCAACGATATATTTTGGAAAACTGGAAAACAAATGAAAGTCTAAGAAATTCTATAAACATTTATTCTACGAGTGTTAATACCATGTAAATAGTCAAACAGTGATCTACGTTATTTCCAGTATGAACAATTAATTTTGAGCTGGAATAATATTAATAATTTTGGAACACAGTCCACAGGACTAACAATCGGACTTGTGTTTTCAAATAGATTGTCAGATGTGTTTGGAAGATTCTGTATATTGTGTGTAAATAAGAGTGTGGATCGCCACACGTGGATGATGCTGCTTTGAGCATTATTCTTGCAGTCAGATTTTAACTTTAAATAAACTGAGATAATTTTACCAGATGTGTTTCACCCAATTAAATCTCCTTCTATCCTTATTGTTGCATTGAGCCAAAAATCAGCAAAGCATTTTTATAAATTTGATGTCGTTTTTGCGATTTGCTTTAACCCATCTGGCGCTCCGGGATATTTTGATTCTCGTGCTGACTGATTATTGGTAAAATGCATATGTGGTCGTGCGGACTCCGGTCTAAACGGGCACAATATGGCATGTAAAAGATCCTTCCACAGACTAAACGTGTATGAAGCTAAATTGTTAGGTTAGGTTTCGTCGGAACGCTCTATCAAAGTTCCATTGTTCACCACTAGGAATCACTGATATCTGGTAGCGAAAGTTGGAACTACTGTACTTGAAATTGAACGGAACTTGTAGCTCATCCTAAGGGTATCCGCTGGAAGCAGCTACAGACTTGGCGAGCCGAACATGTGTTCGGACACTCCCGGCACTAAACGCCATACGATAAATAAATAAATAAATAAATAAATAAATAAATAAATAATGCTTCATATTTTTCCAGACTTATTTATCGGAATTCATTTGTATTGTATGCCTGTCGTCTACTCCTAATTATTCCCGATTTTCAAAGGGGTAGACGTCTGTCCTCTACAGCTGGAGTTCATCTGTGATGTAAACAAGCATGGAAGAATAACAATTCAATAACAAGCAAATGCTTCACGTCGTGTTGTGTTTTCGGATCAAAGAATATCAGTTTTTTATACAAGTAAGGAGCAACACGTATTACATGCACAATTTTGATTATGAAGAAACACAGATACCTGTAGAATATTTATAATTGCAATAGAACACAGGAATGTGTTTCCATTAAGAAATATCCCGAAATAGAACCGCGGAAATAGTCAACAGACATACATTTTTGTCTTGGCTGGGCGGGAGACCCTTAAAGCTACAGAGACCCTTATATTTCACGTTGTAGTTCTACAGTTGCAGCACTGTATTGGGTCAAGAACAGCTTCCTCCTAGGTCAAAGAATGTCTGTCTGTTAACTTTTTTCTGCAGTTCTATTTCGGGTTATAAAATTGGTGATATTTCTTAATGGGAACACATTCTTGTGTTCTATTGCAATTAGAAATATTCTACAGTTATCTGTGTTTCTTCATAACCAAAATTGTGGATATAATCCTCTTAGTGTTGTGTCCAGATCACTCCAAATATGAAAAAGTACCCAGTTCTTTCACAGTTATCTAAGGGGAGTACGTACGTCCTATGCCTACAGTGTTACATTTGCAATATTGATGACCCATTATCTCAGAACATTTGACTGATAGCGATATGATTTTTTTTGGAGGTATAGTATCACTCTTTGCCTGATTACTGAACTAGAATCAGAATATACCGACAAATAATTAGTTAGTTATGATTTTATAATGCGTCTTCGGTGGCGTAGTTGGTAGCATGCTGAGCTTCTATGCTCACGATAGTGGGTTCAAACACGGCCGAAGCCGTCGGATTTTTTAAGAGCGATAAAAATCCCTCAGTATGCCTTCCTTCGGAGGGGAAGTAAAGCCGGCGGTCCCATGTCATAGATTTATGGCATGTTAAAGAACCTTCCACTAATTACACCTGTGTGAAGCTAAATTGGATAGGTTAAGAATGTAAACAACGCTCTTAGGTTTCTACGTTCGTTGCCAAGAGCCGACTGTGGTGGCGTCTAGTAGCTAAGTTCTGAACTAGGCCTAGTGGTCGTTGACGGTGACGTTTGACGGCAAAAGTAAGAACTATTTGAAAAATTCAAAGTTGCAGTCTGTACTTAAGTTAAAAAACAGATACACACACTAACACAGCTATCACAATTAACACCGGTTATCAGACAGATTCTACACACACCCAAAGTACACGGGGCTACATAACCGCGTTGTCGCAGCCCCTAAACTGAGGAACCAACAAATCATGATTTTAAAAAGACTTCATTTTTTTTCTTTTAAAAGTCCACTTTTTCTTCTGTAAATAAAAAAAACCGTTAGAGGCAGAAATGTTTTGGTAGTGCCCTTTTGAAATGGACCATATATTGAACATATAAATCATTCACAGATATTATATTGTTTTCAGAATGTGGAATTTTTCCCCACAATAACATCGCACTGGTGTATTTGAAAATAAATTTAAAATAGTAGCCTAAATATGGGATTATTTCTTTAAAACTATCAACAAATTAAGCAGAATGATCCATATATACATGAAATGTAAAATAGCGGAAGAAATAAATCCATCAATTTGGGTCTTAACGATTCCCCTTAAGATGTAACCCACAATCGTTAGAACCTTATTTAGAATTGGCGTGCTGACTGATAGTTTATATCCTTCAAAAAGTGTTGTCACCCGAACAGTTCTTCCTCTCACTACCTAATTCTAAGTAGAACAATGTTCAGGGTGCAAATGACGATATGACACAGGCACTGGTCAAACAGCCTAGCCAAAGTTAAGCTTACCCCTGCTAGCAGTCTCTCAAGAGCTACTCATTGTTACCTCTGCAGAACAAACCCGTCGGTCCGTCTGGTGGTGTCGTGGCTAGCATTGTTGGCTGTCACCACTGAGGTCCGCGTTCGATTCCCGGCTCTGCCAAGAAGTTTAACTCTGGTGTGAGGGTTGGAACAGGGTACACTAAGTCACGTGAGGCAAAACTGAGAGAAGGTTGGTTCGATTTCCACCTCAGCCATCCTAGAAGTGGTTGTCCGTGGTGTCCCATTTCTACTCAGGCAAATGCGGGGATGATTCCTAATTTAACGCCACGCCCATCTCTTTCCCAATCCTCACATGAATTACAAATACACACACTACTACAGCCACCAAAATAATACAGGTTATCCAACAAATTCCACACAACAATAACAACAAATGTGAACGATGGCTACGAAAAGCTGAAAATAAAATAAATGGCCATTGAGTGCATTAATAAAATTATAGAAGGACTGTACATGTAGGCCTACGCTAATCAGAATTGACATTTGCGTTAAGTTACTGAATATTTTCGGAAATATGTTTTAATTCTTAAAATTCTACATAATATACTGAACTTAAGAGACATCAAACTCATGAGAAAATAAATCTATTTCATTTGCTGATAGGACGCTGCGAAAACATATCACATATCCCCATAAAGTTCGAAATTAAGTGGGACTGCACACTCTATCCAGCTCATAAAAGGTGAGGGGGGAGGCATTGTCCAATAAATTGTCCGCAATCAAGATAAGAGCTCTTTGGAAGATATAGGTCAGCGTCGTTTTCTCTGGGAAGTTATACACTAAAAATACTTCCATAGTTGTATGGACTTCATAAATTATATTAAACTTCATCCCTGCCCCTAACTTCCAAGTGCCCATGTTCTCGCATGATGTAGCGAGCGATATCCCCATAAAGTGGCACACAGTATTTTACAATAGTAAAATACGAGTATTCCATAATAAATTTTAAATATGTTTCTTATGGTTTATAAGAAATATATGTCAAGTATTAAAGTGAATCTGTAAAAAGAATGACAATATTCTGTGGAAGCCATTCTGAGTGTTGTCTAATTAAATACTGTGAACTCGTATTTATGCTCACATAAATTATATTATGTGGGATGTATAAGACATGATGATGATGGTGATTGTTATTTTCAGGGGCGGAACAGCGAGGGCATCTACCCCATGTATGTGATACTATCTGAAATATATGAAATGAAAATCCACAGCCTGCTTCCAGTCTCCGACCGGGTCAGGAATGGAATGAATGAATCCCCCATCTAGCGGCGAGAATATGAACTGTGCCGGCTGCCGAGGCCTGACGCACTCCTCTGGGGCAATGATTATGAATGACAGATGGAATGAAATGATAGTGGAGAGTGTTGCTGGAATGAAAGTTTGACAGGGAAAACCGGAGTACCCGGAGAAAAACCTGTCTGCCTCCGTTTTGTCCAGCACAGATCTCACATGGAGTGACCGGGATTTGAACCACAGACCCAGCGGTGAGAGGCCGACGTGCTGCCGCCTAAGCCACGGAGGCTTATCTGAAATATATACGTGTATTAATTACACAGGTCCACAAAAAAATTGAAATCTTTTTATGGATTCAATAACGAACATTCTAAAGCAGACAAAACAGTCCACTGAAACACTCTTTTAAACATGCATTTTAATATATTGCTCTGTAGTGGTTGATGTGGCTTCTACGCAATGACCGCCATTACAACAGTAGAACGTGCTGCCATCTGATTATATATTGTTATTTGCTATACCAAATTATACAAAATGAACTAACTTGGAATAATAGTTTACTTCCAAATACATATTTGCGTTCCTATTTCATGAAAGACGGGTCTTCTAGCTAACTATTAATATTGTATAGGTTTGCATGTCAGATTTTATAAGTAACTAAAAACACTTATGTTAATTGTACGCCAAATCAATACTAACAAAAAAACACACTTAAATGTCTACAATTTATAGACTATTTGAAGAGTACATGTTTCGAAACAACAATAGTTTCTTCTTCAGCACAATTAAGAGAAAACTTATCCTAAAGTAAACTTAAATTAAGAAAGAGAATAATTTGAAAAAAAAACATTAATAAATCCTAAAAAAATATCTATGAAAATTTTAAATAATCTTTGAAAAATATATATGAAATATTGTTTTATAGGCAATTATATGGTTAATCTTCTGAAAAATATATCTATGAACAATTTTGTAAATATTCCTCATCTGATAAAAGTATTAGTTATTATAGTTCCGCTGAAAATGAACAGTATCTTAAAAATAAACTAGTAAAGCTTTAATGTAGTTGTAAAACGTAGTTGAAATTACGCATGTAGTCATACCTCTGGAATTGATACAATCTTAGGTCCTACTAAGTGCATCAAGTCTATATTTCGAAGTTCATTCAGTTCTTATAGTTTAACATGTTGCAATTCTTGTTACTGTCCTTTTTAATTCTCTTGTTATGGCATTGCATATCAGTAAACTATAAATATGTTTACATGATGTTCATTCGAGCCAATACGTAGCGGCATCTCGAATCTCGAAAATATTAAATCAGATCATCGGATCGTCATCTCGTCGCAATGCCTTCTGTCTCGCATGCCAACTATTTGTGATATTTAATGTATGAATATTTAATACAAACTCCAAAATATTTATAGTTTTTTTCAATGTTAAACATGCGATCATTTTGCTTATTAGATTTTAGATGTGAAATATCACGTCCTGTCGTTAGAATTCCACGTAAAAATGGCGGTCATGTGGCTCATGATCGTGAGATTAACGGTCACGTAAAACTAAAACTTTCCTCCTTTCCTTCCTTTAATTCTGTAGGTTGAGAGTTAATACAGTATGAGGGAAAATAGATTTAATAGGAGAGAGTCTAGAAACTCAGTGTCCTTGGGTATGTGTAAAATTTTTGTCTGATGGCATCCGTTACGTGTTGGCTGTAGTAGTGCAAATGAGAATTGGGAAGGAGGTGGCCGTTGCCTTAAGTTAGGAACCGTCCAGGCATTTGTCTGGAGTAGAAGTGGTAAACCACGGAAAACCACTTCAAGGATGGAGGTGGGATTAGAACCTCAGTGGTGACAGCCAATAATGCTAGCCACGACCCCACCAGGCTATGGTGTCCACAGAATTTTCAATGTCAATTTTCCTGACTTTTCCTGACATTTCCTGACCATTTTTCAACAAAATTCCTGACTCGCGAAGTCATCGTAACATCCGAAAAATGGTTTGTTGAGCAAATATATATATAATTTATCTCTTAATTGCTGCCTCCACCATCGCCATAGCTGCCCAACGCTCGCCTCTTTATTCATTTCAAATACAAAATAATAGTACATTATGCAACGAGCCTATAATGGCTATAATTAAGACACGAGTATTTTTATAAAACGAGCGTATGCGAGTTTTATAATTTCCATACGAGTGTCTTAGTTACCATTATAGGCGAGTTGCATACGACTGTCTATGTTCGACGATAATTATAACTTTATTATATGTTTTAACATAAATATTCATAAATATCTGTTGAGAGTCAGCCACAAGAATTTTGTTATCGGAGAGCGAGCGCGAGACATCTCTCTGTCTTTCAAGATCACTGAACGACCGACGCATGCGCTCTGTGGGCTTGCAATGCCATATTATGTCTGTTAGGTAGTCAGCCCGAAGGCTGGTTGGATCCTCAAAAAGCACCGTCGTTACGTTATGTGAGTAGATACCCACAAAAACCTAAGGCAGCGCTATATTGAGGCGTTCTAGGCAAGAAGAGGAGTGAGTTAGTTTGCCATTGCTTTCCACACTGAGGCAGAACAGCAGTCCTAACCCTATGAGTAGAACCTTTCACAGCATCCACAGGCACTGACTGTGCCCTGAATGCCATTACTAAGCACCACCCATACCTCAGTAGCTTCCATATAATCACAGCCATGTGTGAGACTGAGACATCGGTGAAAAGCCACCTTTTACTCTAGCCTGTGCCAACTGACAAATGCAAATGTGCTGTATTCATCAAGAGATGGCAAACAGGCCAATTATGGAAATAGAAGCTTTTAAATATCTCGGAAGTAAGCTTACGAGAAAAGGAGACATAAAAGAAGAAATTTCAGAGAGGATAAAACATTGCTTAAATTTTATTATTGAGTGTCAGATATAATTGACATTGGGAAATACCTACACAAGACCTTAAAAAGCTATGGGAAAAAAAGGCTGAAATGGTTTGGCCAAATAAAAAGAATGGGAAAGGAGAGATTACCAAGAAGAGCTCTGGAATGGACAGAAGCTGGAAGAAGACCTATCGGAAGACCACGAAGAAGATGGAAAGACCAGGTGAAAGATTATGTGACTCGAAGTGGAACACAGTGGGAGGAAATGCTAAACGATAGATCGTGGGAGTTAAGAGAAGATAGGAGGAGGCTTTATGAACAACCTGCATAAGCAGAAACGTTTTTAGGAATGCCATATTAGTAGGATATAAAGGGCGGTTCTGGCACAGGGGCTAATGGGCAATATGGCCGCCAGTGCAACCAGCCAAATGTTATTCTTATGGAGGGGACAGTCAGAGCTGGCACAGGGGCTATTGGGCAAAATGGCCGCCACGCTCTGAGACCGTCAATGACGTCACAGAGAGAGGTCGGCCATGTAGTTGCCAAATGGAATATTTATTATTATTATTATTATTAGGTAATTATTAATTGATCATGTATAATCAAGACCAGCCTTATATTGTCCACCTCTTGGTGTAGTGGCTAGAATTCTTGGAGGTCATTCCTGAGGTTCGAATACCGGCTCTGCCAAGAAATTTAATTTCTGGTCTCATGAGTGGAACGGGGTACACTCAGCCTTGTGAGGCAAAACTGACAGGATCTGGCTTTTGATTCATACCTCAACCAATCTGCCTAACCCAACTTCACCTAACCTAACCTAACCTAACCTAACTTCAAAGTCAGAGCAAATATGAGAGCAAATGTGAGAGCACACATAATAACCTAAGTTATAACCTAACCTAACTTCACCTAACCTAACCTCACCTAACCTATCCTAACCTAACCTAACGTAACCTACCTAATTTAAAATTGCAAGCGAAAAAAAAAAATTAGCAAAAAGTGAGAGCAAATGTGAGAGCACAAATAATAAACTTAGTTATAACCTAACCACACCTAACCTAACCTAACCTAACCTAACCTAACCTAACCTAAACTAACTTAACCTAACCTAACCTAACCCAACTTAACCTAACCTAACCTAACCTAACTTCAAAGTGCAAGCAAAAAAATGAGAGCAAAAATTGTAATGAAAAAATTAATAGCAAATGTAAGAACACAAATAATAAACTTAGTTATAACCTACCCTAACCTAACCTAACCTAACCAAGCATTTCCTCACCTAATTTCACCTAACCTAACTTCAAAGTAAGTGCAAATATAAGAGCAAAAAGTGACAGCAAAAAGTGAAATCAAATAGTGTATGCAAGAAAGTAAGAGCAAATGAGAGAGCACAAATAATAAACTTAGTTATAACCTAACCTAACCTAACCTAACCCCAGAAACCTCATTTTAAGATTTTAGATTTTACATTTTAACATTTTACATTTTAACATTATAGATTTTTGATTTTTTCATTTTACTTTTTTAGATTTCACATTTTTGATTTTTTGTATTTCAGTTTTAGTTCTTTTTAGATTTTACATTTTAAATTTAATATTTTTTGATTTTAGATTTTACAATTTCCATTTTCCGAAAAGAGTCACTTACCTAACCTCACTAAACCTAACTTTACCAAACCTAACTTAAGCTAATCCAAAGGGCTAATGCACATACACAAAGTATATAAGGACACATGCAACTCTCCTTATGCTAGTCTTATTGGCTACTGTACAACATGATCACTACCCAACCGTTTTTTTTTTCATTTTGTTGTTTACTCATTTGTCAATTTTCCAATTTCCCATTTTCAGTTTTTTTAAATGTCAGTTTTAAGTTTTTTTAATTTCATAATATGGAAACATGGATTTTGCATTTTGTTGTTTACACATTTGTCAATTTTCCAATTTCCCATTTTCAGTTTTTTTAAAATGTCAATTTTAAGTTTTTAAATTTCATGATATGGAAACATGGAATTTGCATTTTGTTGTTTACACATTTGTCAATTTACCAAATTCCCATTTACAGTTTTTAAAATTTTAGTTCAATGTTTTTTCTATTTTGTCAATATGGAAACATAGATTTTCCAATTTGTGTGTTTTACATGTTCATTTTGCATTAGGAGTGGAGAGAGGTGGGTAGTAATTAAAAATGTACAAGCAGTGTCCATACAATATTTTTTATTTGAAATACATGTACACTATTTACACTTAAATACATTTTTATATATAGTCTATTTTTTGTTATAAATTGTACAGTTGTTTTTATTTTGTTTTCTATTTTATTTATTTTTGATTATGAATACTATTTTTTTATTTTTATAGTGCCATGGTTTTATTTACTAAATAGTTTTGTTTTATGTATTTGCTAGTTGCAGGCAGAAGATTTTGATATTCATAACTTAACCCTTTAAGCATGGTCAATGATTGAGTAATGACCATAGGCATGTGTACCTATACCATTAGCATCAATCACTCTTTTATCATCACCAGGACACAAAGCAATTTTGTTTAGCCTTATAGATGATATGTCATGTTGTTTAGAAGCGATAATGTTCATGGGTATTCTTTTTACATTGTTTTTCATGACACAATCCTTATAATCTTGAAAGCTTATACATTTTTTGACAACACCTCTGCTAATACCTTTAATCTTTTTGATTTCTTTACCATTTATGTCTAAAGCATACATTTTAGCTCTAAGTCCAACAAATGCTTTTATAATTTGTCCACAAGCCTCGTCTTTAAATTTCCCCAACGTTTTCTTGTTTGATGTAGAGTAACATATGTGATTAGTAGGATAATCTGATGTGTCCAGGTGTTGTAGGAAATCCAACTTGTCTTGATATACATTTGGGGTGTTAACCAAATATATGAACGAGTCAGTATCCATATACATGAGTTTAAGATTGTCCATGCCATAATAAGGTAGCAGGACATCATAGTGGTGGGAATACATGAGAGTTTTTGAAATATCCAGTATACACATTCCAATATATATAGGCTTATTGAATACAATGTTACGTTTAGCCATGTGGAAAGCAGCTAGGTTAGGGCCATAAATTGTTCTGTCGATAAATGTCGGCTTTGCTATTAGCTTTTCTGCCTTTTTGCTGTCAGTCACAAGACGTATGTCTATTCTTTTACGGATATTTTCCATTGTTTTCCCAAAAATGGCATTGTTGAATAATTTGTACAGATTTTTCTCAAAATCATTTTTGGCTTGTTTTCGAAGGTTGTTATTAAAATCAACGTATGCCTTTAACCAAGGTCTTTGTTTAAACTTTAACACACGATGAATTTTTATCAATTTTATTCCATGATCTAAAGCCTTTTTTAATGCCATGTAGTGAACAACATATCGCCTTCGATTTCCAAGATGAGGAATTAGTTTTTTCAGAGACGAATCCTTAGGTTGTGTACACTCTGGTAGGAAAGGTAAATCGTTGTGTAGATCATGAAGGTCAGATGGGTAATCAACATCAACGTCTAGAATGTATCCCACAGGATCGTCTTTCTTTAGTTTTTCTAGATCAACAGTATCTGGAGAAACCCACTGAAATCCACCATAAGGAAGGGAGTGGCACATAGCCCACCCGTATTGGTTGTTGGCATCATCATAGGTAATAAACTGCGATGGTTTCTCAGAATCATAGGTTTCCATGTATTTATTGTTAGCTTCAGCATACCGATGAGACACCTGGCATATGCCTCCACGTATTCCAGACTCGATTAAAAGAATCTGATCGTAATCCTGTAGCAATTCCAGTTCAATGCCTGTGTAAAGGAGCATTGCCTCGAAACTTAAACCAGGCGAAGTAAAGAAGTGTGCAGCATCCACTCGATGTGTTTCTAGTGTTTTGTTTCTAAACGTTTCAAAGCTGTCTGCAAGAAGGAGTACATCTGATGTTAGGTAGAGGTCACTATATTCCCCTAGAGTTTTAATGTTGAACTGATTCCAGACATTTTTGGCATGTTCATAGTCTTCTTGACTAACATCTTCTTGACTTAATTTGTTAAAGAATGCCTCTTTTGGAGGTAAACACGTTTCACTTAACTTTTCCCATGAGTCAATGTAGTCATAACAAAATACCCCTTTACGAGTCATGAGCATTGCATTTTCTTTTCCAAAGTACTTGTCTGTTTCAGGGTATAATGTTAAGTTGGAAACTAAGTTTTCCAAACTACTCGGCATTAACCGAAACGTATCCACAAATCTAAGCTTAACATTTCCTACATATTTCGTGAAGGAAATGTACTTTTCTTTGGAGTTAGCGATAACATCCACTCTCTCAGTAGTACACCCCAATTGCTTTACAATGAAATTTGCGTCGTAGCCACTCATATTATGTAGAAACACAGGAACGGGGTTTCGTGTTTTACACCTCAAATTACAGTTATTGTGAGCACTTCCACGGTATTCCCCTGTAATATGGCAGTGGTCTCGAACTTTCCAGTCCTGTTGGGTAAATGGTTTTTGACACAAATAACAGGTTTCAGAACATTGGAACTCTGCTTCTTGAGCCTGAGTTAAGGCCTTTGGAACATTTAAGCTGTAAAGGCGATCAATTTCATTAGCTATTGAGATCAAACAGTCCATAAACTTTTCTGCAGCGTCAGGCCCACGATAAATAACAGGTTGGCTTGAAAGATTTGTCTTTATGTGTTCCACAGCAGGTGAGGGTTTAACGTATATACCAAAGCTCATAGGAACATGACTCTGGTATGGCACTGTATAACTTGCCTCAGGATTAGGTAGACATGTTTGATAGGGTAAGAGTATACTTTCAAAATCTGCATAGATAACGTAAGGTATTCTCAGCATTTTTTCAACATTTAAGAATTTGACAATGGGGTTTTTAATAGGCATTTCAACCCTAGCAATGTCATGCTGGACACACAAAGCTCTATGTTCTTTCATTTTTTCCATTCCTTGTTGTCCATATCGATTATCAAAGTGTGTAAAACACCGTTTACACGTATATATTTTATGTTCATGGCGGGTAATCTGATGTCTTACTAGTTTATCAAAATCTTTGATAAAGACGTAGTGGTTCTGGCCGGATGATGAACTTAGCAAAAGGAGGTCGCGATGGTCTTGCAGCTCTTGATCCACAACCTTCAGAGGGAACAATTTCTTGTCTTGTTCCAATCCAAATACATTAATGGATATATCGTTGGCTTTTTCAAATTTGGGAATGTCAGCTAGCGATGTAGGAAACGATATTACAGAAAAATCATACTTGTTGTCCAGGTCCTTGTATTTACTAATGCGATGAGCATTCTTTTTAACCAGTTTTGCTAAAATGGCATACATAAAACACCTCTCGTCCTTTAAGTTTTCAGGATTAATGCAGGCTTTTCTTGCTTGTATAGCTGCTGGTAATGGAATATATGTGCTTCCACGCAAGGGATTGTACTTATTTATTTTCAATCGTACTCCTTCCACTGCTAACAAAGCCCAATTACTGCCTTTTAGCTCAGATTCTTCCATTTCCGTAGTTAACTTTGTAAATTGTGTTTCCAAGAAACTACTTAAGTCCGTTTCCAAAAATAGGGCCTGATTTCGTGTTTTAAATGCACGATCTGTAATTTCATTGGTAGATGTATGAATGAATCTACATTCAGCCACAAGATTAACTTTTATCGACTTGTGCATTGCTAGTTCTTTCTGCATAGCTTGTATTATTTGCTGTTTGGACTCTTTAAGGTATGAATTTAAATCCTTGCACGTATCGCAACGAATGAAATAGGATTTAAGTCGACCTTCAAAAGATGTCTCATATTCAATAAGTCCATTTTTGTCAGGGACCAATGACAGTAGGTAATGTTTTGTAGGCTCTGCTTTTTGTCTTTTAGCTACCGACACAACATTACAACATTCTTCATGACGACGTCCATTGTAGGCATTGTTGAATGTACTACCACAGGTCTTGCACTCATGAAATTCACCACACGATACTTCATGTCGCTTCCTATGATAGTCTCGAAGAAAAGTCTTTCCACACTCTTTACACATATAGCTAGGAATGGCTTCTTCCATTATGATTGTTGATTTCTGCAAACAGCTGCTTACTGCGTATCACAGGGCTAGAGGTTGGTCAGTGAGACGGTCTTTCACGATGTGAACACCGTGAGAGGTAGTAGTCAACTGGTGATATTCTTGTGAAGGGTCCACTAATATACCCCTAGTCTAGACCAACAGCTCTTTACAGCGTATGACAAGGCTGTATACTGGACAGTGAGACGGTCTTTCACGATGTGAACACTGTAACAAGTAGTAGTCAACTGATTATATACTTGCTAAGGGTTCTCTAATATACAATAGTCAAGACCAACAGCTACTTACTGAGAAGTACAAGGCTGTACAATAGTTGTTTTAACAGTCTTTCACGATGTGGTCACTGTGAATGGTGGTAGTCAACTGATGATATTCTTGATAAGGGTCCTCTAATATGCCCCTGGTTAAGGGTAACAGCTGTTCACTGCTTATGACAAGGCTAAAGACTGGTTGCTTCAACGGTCTTTCACAATGTAAACACTGTGACAGGTAGTAGTCAACTGAAAATATTCTTATGGCCTACTCAAGGTTATCAGGTACTTACTGCATATCAAAAGGCTGTACACTCATGTGTGTTAGGCACTCTTTCTTGCTAAGGACCCCAATATTCCCTACACAAGGCTATACATGTTAGTTCTAAACACTTAGTGGTTAATTGTATATTCAATTTTTGTACAAAGCTTATACAAGCACGTTTTTATGAGGTAAAACTTTGTTAAATAGCTGCATGCGACACGCAAAGTATGTTGCCGCTATCTAGCGGTGACTATGAGAACTACTTGAACGACCAGCATGCTACCTAGCGCTCCATTTCAACACTCGCTCACTGAACGACCAGCATGCTATCTAGCGGTCGATAGCAATACTCCTCAACTACCAGCCTGCTATCTATCGGTCAATATGACAACTCACTCAACTACCAACATGCTACATGGCTTTTTGGTCAGTTTTTTGTTGGCTTTTTTTTTGGTCAGTTTCTGTTGGCTTATGTTGGCTTTTGTTGGCTTTTGTTGGCTTTTGTTGGCTTTTTGTTGGCTTTTTGTTGGCTTTTGTTGGCTTTTGTATTAGCTCTTTTATATTTGCTCTTGCTTGTGGGGGGCTTATTTGGTCTTGGAAAGTATGTCAGTCCTTTTTTTATGGCTGTAAAATGCTTACAGCCATGTTTGTAAGCAGCAACAACAACAACAACACACAAAATTCCAAAAAAAATCGAAAGTACTCTAAGTTTTATCAATGACTCTCAACTCTTACACTTACCTCTATCCCATGCATAGTCAAAAATTAGTGTATTTTTCAAATTTTTCAAAAAAATATTTGGAAAGTAGACTGTATCATTAAACTAAAAATCCTGAAAAGACATATGTTAACTCCAACACCTACTTCTATACCCCTCTCAGTCCAAAAATAGTGTATTTTTCAAATTTTCCAAAACATATTTCCAAAATGGGTTATATTTCCGAAATTAAAAAGCTAACAAAAATGTTTGTTTGACATAAATAAATGGCCTTTGTCTCCTCTACCACTGTACCAAGTCCCAGGTCTCCAGGACAACAAAAATAAAATTTTTAAAATGGGCTTATATTTCCAAAATTGGGAATTTTACAAAAACGTTTGTCTAACGTAAATCAATGGTCCCTACCCCCTCTATTCCAACACCAAGTCTCAGGTCTCTAGGTCAACAAAAATAAAATTTGGAAAAAATGGTCACGATTTTGGAAACTAGGAATTCTACAAAAAAGTTTGTTTAACATAAATGAAAGGCCTCTATCCCTTCTACCTGTAAACCAAGTTCCAGGTCCGTATGACAAAAATGAAAAAGTTCAACTGGGAAAGTAGGCGATTTTTCATATATCCAAACATTCTAAAATGTGTTCTATGGGCTTAAAAGAATGGCCTCTATGTCCTTTATTTTTTTAAATAAAACATTTTTATTTTTACACTTTTTTGAAAAAAGTTCAATTTTTAAAATTCTATATTTTGGAAACTAGGAATTCTACAAAAAACCTTCTTTGACATAATTTAATGGCCCTGACCCCATCTACCACCAAAATAAATTTCAAGTCTCTAGAATGAAAAATAACAGTAGTGGAGTGGTGGTGCTTCTAAATAGTGTCATGGCCGCCGCGTGAGTACACGCGACGGCCATGACACTGGTTAGAAGCACCACTACTCCACTACTGTTATTTTTCATTCTAGAGACTTGAAATTTATTTTGGTGGTAGATGGGGTCAGGGCCATTAAATTATGTCAAAGAAGGTTTTTTGTAGAATTCCTAGTTTCCAAAATATAGAATTTTAAAAATTGAACTTTTTTCAAAAAAGTGTAAAAATAAAAATGTTTTATTTAAAAAAATAAAGGACATAGAGGCCATTCTTTTAAGCCCATAGAACACATTTTAGAATGTTTGGATATATGAAAAATCGCCTACTTTCCCAGTTGAACTTTTTCATTTTTGTCATACGGACCTGGAACTTGGTTTACAGGTAGAAGGGATAGAGACCTTTCATTTATGTTAAACAAACTTTTTTGTAGAGTTCCTAGTTTCCAAAATAGTGACCATTTTTTCCAAATTTTATTTTTGTTGACCTAGAGACCTGAGACTTGGTGTTGGAATAGAGGGGGTAGGGACCATTGATTTACGTTAGACAAACGTTTTTGTAAAATTCCTAATTTTGGAAATATAAGCCCATTTTAAAAATTTTATTTTTGTTGTCCTGGAGACCTGGGACTTGGTACAGTTTTAGAGGAGACAAAGGCCATTTATTTATGTCAAACAAACATTTTTGTTAGCTTTTTAATTTCGGAAATATAACCCATTTTGGAAATATGTTTTGGAAAATTTGAAAAATACACTATTTTTGGACTGAGAGGGGTATAGAAGTAGGTGTTGGAGTTAACATATGTCTTTTCAGGATTTTTAGTTTAATGATACAGTCTACTTTCCAAATATTTTTTTGAAAAATTTGAAAAATACACTAATTTTTGACTATGCATGGGATAGAGGTAAGTGTAAGAGTTGAGAGTCATTGATAAAACTTAGAGTACTTTCGATTTTTTTTGGAATTTTGTGTGTTGTTGTTGTTGTTGCTGCTGCTTACAAACATGGCTGTAAGCATTTTACAGCCATAAAAAAAGGACTGACATACTTTCCAAGACCAAATAAGCCCCCCACAAGCAAGAGCAAATAGAAAAGAGCTAATACAAAAGCCAACAAAAGCCAACAAAAAGCCAACAAAAAGCCAACAAAAGCCAACAAAAGCCAACATAAGCCAACAGAAACTGACCAAAAAAAAGCCAACAAAAAACTGACCAAAAAGCCATGTAGCATGTTGGTAGTTGAGTGAGTTGTCATATTGACCGATAGATAGCAGGCTGGTAGTTGAGGAGTATTGCTATCGACCGCTAGATAGCATGCTGGTCGTTCAGTGAGCGAGTGTTGAAATGGAGCGCTGGTAGCATGCTGGTCGTTCAAGTAGTTCTCATAGTCACCGCTAGATAGCGGCAACATACTTTGCGTGTCGCATGCAGCTATTTAACAAAGTTTTACCTCATAAAAACGTGCTTGTATAAGCTTTGTACAAAAATTGAATATACAATTAACCACTAAGTGTTTAGAACTAACATGTATAGCCTTGTGTAGGGAATATTGGGGTCCTTAGCAAGAAAGAGTGCCTAACACACATGAGTGTACAGCCTTTTGATATGCAGTAAGTACCTGATAACCTTGAGTAGGCCATAAGAATATTTTCAGTTGACTACTACCTGTCACAGTGTTTACATTGTGAAAGACCGTTGAAGCAACCAGTCTTTAGCCTTGTCATAAGCAGTGAACAGCTGTTACCCTTAACCAGGGGCATATTAGAGGACCCTTATCAAGAATATCATCAGTTGACTACCACCATTCACAGTGACCACATCGTGAAAGACTGTTAAAACAACTATTGTACAGCCTTGTACTTCTCAGTAAGTAGCTGTTGGTCTTGACTATTGTATATACTTGTGTCTCGGGACAGTCGGATGAGGAGCCAGAAAGATGCGCGCGCACCCGGCAGGGAGGAGCATTTGAATAGCGCAAGTTTTAAGAAATAAAATATGGAGGACGGTTGTCGTTTCGGGGTAACATTTACAGTCGATTTGCATTATTAACGCAAAGCGGTCGTGAAACTTGCTTTAAGTACATTTGAAAATATGCATTCCAATCAATATTCAAGATCTAACTGTAATTGAATATTTAACCATACGCACTGCCACTATTAAGGACCATAACAATATGCGAAAAAGTCTGTCGGAAAAGTGTGCGAGTGGTATCGAGCTCGCTTGTTGTTTTGAAGATCCCGGGTTCAAGGCTACCCAAGGGCGGAAATTTTTACTTCTTTTTAATTATTTTATTATTTCCTCCTCACGTCGTACAACAATATTGCAACTTAGTTTTGTCTACATGATCTACGAGGACGATAGTAAACATGTTTTCTCTCATTTAAAATTCTATTTTCCCTAAATACTGTTTAAGACCATGGACGGATACTATTTAAATAGTTCAAAATTTATCCCAGAATAATAATATTAGCCTATGACACGTTCTGTATTTGGTTGGTTGGTTCCTAAGTTTAGGGGCTGTGACAACGCGGTTATGTAGCCCCGTGTACTTTGAGTGTGTGTAGAATCTGTCTGATAACCGGTGATAATTGTGATGGCTGTATTAATGTGTGTATCTGTTTTTAACTCAAGTAAGGACTGCAACTTTGAATTTTTCAAATAGTTCCTACTTTTGCCGCCAAACGCCACCGTCAACGACTACTAGGCCTAGTTCAGAACTTAGCTACTAGACGACACCAAAGTCGGCTCTTGGCAACGAACGTAGACACCTAAGAGCGTTGTTTACATTCCTAACCTATACAATTTAGCTTCACACAGGTGTAATTAGTGGAAGGTTCTTTAAGGGGACACTATAGGCTACCCCAAGAAATTTTTTTGCTCCCAGTGATCCAAACTGCACCAAATTTTATTTCCATACGACCAACATCTTTCATAAAGCAAACAGTGAAAAAATATTCCTTTCAGTTGATCAGTATGGGCAGAAATTACTAAAAGATAGTCTTTTCCTTAAAAAAAATGATAGGAACTATTTACCACTAACAATTACTGAAACTTTACAATCTTTTTACACTATGTACGCATTGCACAGACTAATAATTCTGTGCATGGGTTTGGAAAAATATGAAATAGTTCCTGAAATAAAAAATAGTTTCACAAAATTAATTTTTATTTCCAAAAATTAAAGTTAAACATTATTTAAAAATAAACAATAACTATTTTAACTAATATGGATGCACAGAATTATGGGAGATAGATATCTTCACATGCTACAAAAATATTATTGAGATTGTAAAGTAAAAAAAAAAAAATGATTTACAAAAGAATTTGAAATGAGAGAAAACATGTTTACTATCGTCCTCGTAGATCATGTAGACAAAACTAAGTTGCAATATTGTTGTACGACGTGAGGAGGAAATAATAAAATAATTAAAAAGAAGTAAAAATTTCCGCCCTTGGGTAGCCTTGAACCCGGGATCTTCAAAACGACAAGAGAGCTCGATACCACTCGCACGCTTTTCCGACAGACGTTACAGCATATTGTTATAGTCCTTAATAGTGCGTATGGTTAAATATTCAATTATTACAGTTAGATCTTGAATATTGATTGGAATGCATATTTTCAAATGTACTTAAAGCAAGTTTCACGACCGCTTTGCGTTAATAATGCAAATCGATTGTAAATGTTACCCCGAAACGACAACCGTCCTCCATATTTTATTTCTTAAAACTTGCGCTATTCAAATGCTCCTCCCTGCCGGGTGCGCGCGCATCTTTCTGGCTCCTCATCCGACTGTCCCGAGACACAAGTATTGTATATTAGAGAACCCTTAGCAAGTATATAATCAGTTGACTACTACTTGTTACAGTGTTCACATCGTGAAAGACCGTCTCACTGTCCAGTATACAGCCTTGTCATACGCTGTAAAGAGCTGTTGGTCTAGACTAGGGGTATATTAGTGGACCCTTCACAAGAATATCACCAGTTGACTACTACCTCTCACGGTGTTCACATCGTGAAAGACCGTCTCACTGACCAACCTCTAGCCCTGTGATACGCAGTAAGCAGCTGTTTGCAGAAATCAACAATCATAATGGAAGAAGCCATTCCTAGCTATATGTGTAAAGAGTGTGGAAAGACTTTTCTTCGAGACTATCATAGGAAGCGACATGAAGTATCGTGTGGTGAATTTCATGAGTGCAAGACCTGTGGTAGTACATTCAACAATGCCTACAATGGACGTCGTCATGAAGAATGTTGTAATGTTGTGTCGGTAGCTAAAAGACAAAAAGCAGAGCCTACAAAACATTACCTACTGTCATTGGTCCCTGACAAAAATGGACTTATTGAATATGAGACATCTTTTGAAGGTCGACTTAAATCCTATTTCATTCGTTGCGATACGTGCAAGGATTTAAATTCATACCTTAAAGAGTCCAAACAGCAAATAATACAAGCTATGCAGAAAGAACTAGCAATGCACAAGTCGATAAAAGTTAATCTTGTGGCTGAATGTAGATTCATTCATACATCTACCAATGAAATTACAGATCGTGCATTTAAAACACGAAATCAGGCCCTATTTTTGGAAACGGACTTAAGTAGTTTCTTGGAAACACAATTTACAAAGTTAACTACGGAAATGGAAGAATCTGAGCTAAAAGGCAGTAATTGGGCTTTGTTAGCAGTGGAAGGAGTACGATTGAAAATAAATAAGTACAATCCCTTGCGTGGAAGCACATATATTCCATTACCAGCAGCTATACAAGCAAGAAAAGCCTGCATTAATCCTGAAAACTTAAAGGACGAGAGGTGTTTTATGTATGCCATTTTAGCAAAACTGGTTAAAAAGAATGCTCATCGCATTAGTAAATACAAGGACCTGGACAACAAGTATGATTTTTCTGTAATATCGTTTCCTACATCGCTAGCTGACATTCCCAAATTTGAAAAAGCCAACGATATATCCATTAATGTATTTGGATTGGAACAAGACAAGAAATTGTTCCCTCTGAAGGTTGTGGATCAAGAGCTGCAAGACCATCGCGACCTCCTTTTGCTAAGTTCATCATCCGGCCAGAACCACTACGTCTTTATCAAAGATTTTGATAAACTAGTAAGACATCAGATTACCCGCCATGAACATAAAATATATACGTGTAAACGGTGTTTTACACACTTTGATAATCGATATGGACAACAAGGAATGGAAAAAATGAAAGAACATAGAGCTTTGTGTGTCCAGCATGACATTGCTAGGGTTGAAATGCCTATTAAAAACCCCATTGTCAAATTCTTAAATGTTGAAAAAATGCTGAGAATACCTTACGTTATCTATGCAGATTTTGAAAGTATACTCTTACCCTTTCAAACATGTCTACCTAATCCTGAGGCAAGTTATACAGTGCCATACCAGAGTCATGTTCCTATGAGCTTTGGTATATACGTTAAACCCTCACCTGCTGTGGAACACATAAAGACAAATCTTTCAAGCCAACCTGTTATTTATCGTGGGCCTGACGCTGCAGAAAAGTTTATGGACTGTTTGATCTCAATAGCTAATGAAATTGATCGCCTTTACAGCTTAAATGTTCCAAAGGCCTTAACTCAGGCTCAAGAAGCAGAGTTCCAATGTTCTGAAACCTGTTAGTTGTGTCAAAAACCATTTACCCAACAGGACTGGAAAGTTCGAGACCACTGCCATATTACAGGGAATACCGTGGAAGTGCTCACAATAACTGTAATTTGAGGTGTAAAACACGAAACCCCGTTCCTGTGTTTCTACATAATATGAGTGGCTACGACGCAAATTTCATTGTAAAGCAATTGGGGTGTACTACTGAGAGAGTGGATGTTATCGCTAACTCCAAAGAAAAGTACATTTCCTTTACGAAATATGTAGGAAATGTTAAGCTTAGATTTGTGGATACGTTTCGGTTAATGCCGAGTAGTTTGGAAAATTTAGTTTCCAACTTAACATTATACCCTGAAACAGACAAGTACTTTGGAAAAGAAAATGCAATGCTCATGACTCGTAAAGGGGTATTTTGTTATGACTACATTGACTCATGGGAAAAGTTAAGTGAAACGTGTTTACCTCCAAAAGAGGCATTCTTTAACAAATTAAGTCAAGAAGATGTTAGTCAAGAAGACTATGAACATGCCAAAAATGTCTGGAATCAGTTCAACATTAAAACTCTAGGGGAATATAGTGACCTCTACCTAACATCAGATGTACTCCTTCTTGCAGACAGCTTTGAAACGTTTAGAAACAAAACACTAGAAACACATCGAGTGGATGCTGCACACTTCTTTACTTCGCCTGGTTTAAGTTTCGAGGCAATGCTCCTTTACACAGGCATTGAACTGGAATTGCTACAGGATTACGATCAGATTCTTTTAATCGAGTCTGGAATACGTGGAGGCATATGCCAGGTGTCTCATCGGTATGCTGAAGCTAACAATAAATACATGGAAACCTATGATTCTGAGAAACCATCGCAGTTTATTACCTATGATGATGCCAACAACCAATACGGGTGGGCTATGTGCCACTCCCTTCCTTATGGTGGATTTCAGTGGGTTTCTCCAGATACTGTTGATCTAGAAAAACTAAAGAAAGACGATCCTGTGGGATACATTCTAGACGTTGATGTTGATTACCCATCTGACCTTCATGATCTACACAACGATTTACCTTTCCTACCAGAGTGTACACAACCTAAGGATTCGTCTCTGAAAAAACTAATTCCTCATCTTGGAAATCGAAGGCGATATGTTGTTCACTACATGGCATTAAAACAGGCTTTAGATCATGGAATAAAATTGATAAAAATTCATCGTGTGTTAAAGTTTAAACAAAGACCTTGGTTAAAGGCATACGTTGATTTTAATAACAACCTTCGAAAACTAGCCAAAAATGATTTTGAGAAAAATCTGTACAAATTATTCAACAATGCCATTTTTGGGAAAACAATGGAAAATATCCGTAAAAGAATAGACATACGTCTTGTGACTGACAGCAAAAAGGCAGAAAAGCTAATAGCAAAGCCGACATTTATCGACAGAACAATTTATGGCCCTAACCTAGCTGCTTTCCACATGGCTAAACGTAACATTGTATTCAATAAGCCTATATATATTGGAATGTGTATACTGGATATTTCAAAAACTCTCATGTATTCCCACCACTATGATGTCCTGCTACCTTATTATGGCATGGACAATCTTAAACTCATGTATATGGATACTGACTCGTTCATATATTTGGTTAACACCCCAAATGTATATCAAGACAAGTTGGATTTCCTACAACACCTGGACACATCAGATTATCCTACTAATCACATATGTTACTCTACATCAAACAAGAAAACGTTGGGGAAATTTAAAGACGAGGCTTGTGGACAAATTATAAAAGCATTTGTTGGACTTAGAGCTAAAATGTATGCTTTAGACATAAATGGTAAAGAAATCAAAAAGATTAAAGGTATTAGCAGAGGTGTTGTCAAAAAATGTATAAGCTTTCAAGATTATAAGGATTGTGTCATGAAAAACAATGTAAAAAGAATACCCATGAACATTATCGCTTCTAAACAACATGACATATCATCTATAAGGCTAAACAAAATTGCTTTGTGTCCTGGTGATGATAAAAGAGTGATTGATGCTAATGGTATAGGTACACATGCCTATGGTCATTACTCAATCATTGACCATGCTTAAAGGGTTAAGTTATGAATATCAAAATCTTCTGCCTGCAACTAGCAAATACATAAAACAAAACTATTTAGTAAATAAAACCATGGCACTATAAAAATAAAAAAAATAGTATTCATAATCAAAAATAAATAAAATAGAAAACAAAATAAAAACAACTGTACAATTTATAACAAAAAATAGACTATATATAAAAATGTATTTAAGTGTAAATAGTGTACATGTATTTCAAATAAAAAATATTGTATGGACACTGCTTGTACATTTTTAATTACTACCCACCTCTCTCCACTCCTAATGCAAAATGAACATGTAAAACACACAAATTGGAAAATCTATGTTTCCATATTGACAAAATAGAAAAAACATTGAACTAAAATTTTAAAAACTGTAAATGGGAATTTGGTAAATTGACAAATGTGTAAACAACAAAATGCAAATTCCATGTTTCCATATCATGAAATTTAAAAACTTAAAATTGACATTTTAAAAAAACTGAAAATGGGAAATTGGAAAATTGACAAATGTGTAAACAACAAAATGCAAAATCCATGTTTCCATATTATGAAATTAAAAAAACTTAAAACTGACATTTAAAAAAACTGAAAATGGGAAATTGGAAAATTGACAAATGAGTAAACAACAAAATGAAAAAAAAAACGGTTGGGTAGTGATCATGTTGTACAGTAGCCAATAAGACTAGCATAAGGAGAGTTGCATGTGTCCTTATATACTTTGTGTATGTGCATTAGCCCTTTGGATTAGCTTAAGTTAGGTTTGGTAAAGTTAGGTTTAGTGAGGTTAGGTAAGTGACTCTTTTCGGAAAATGGAAATTGTAAAATCTAAAATCAAAAAATATTAAATTTAAAATGTAAAATCTAAAAAGAACTAAAACTGAAATACAAAAAATCAAAAATGTGAAATCTAAAAAAGTAAAATGAAAAAATCAAAAATCTATAATGTTAAAATGTAAAATGTTAAAATGTAAAATCTAAAATCTTAAAATGAGGTTTCTGGGGTTAGGTTAGGTTAGGTTAGGTTATAACTAAGTTTATTATTTGTGCTCTCTCATTTGCTCTTACTTTCTTGCATACACTATTTGATTTCACTTTTTGCTGTCACTTTTTGCTCTTATATTTGCACTTACTTTGAAGTTAGGTTAGGTGAAATTAGGTGAGGAAATGCTTGGTTAGGTTAGGTTAGGTTAGGGTAGGTTATAACTAAGTTTATTATTTGTGTTCTTACATTTGCTATTAATTTTTTCATTACAATTTTTGCTCTCATTTTTTTGCTTGCACTTTGAAGTTAGGTTAGGTTAGGTTAGGTTAAGTTGGGTTAGGTTAGGTTAGGTTAAGTTAGTTTAGGTTAGGTTAGGTTAGGTTAGGTAAGGTTAGGTTAGGTGTGGTTAGGTTATAACTAAGTTTATTATTTGTGCTCTCACATTTGCTCTCACTTTTTGCTAATTTTCTTTTCGCTTGCAATTTTAAATTAGGTAGGTTACGTTAGGTTAGGTTAGGATAGGTTAGGTGAGGTTAGGTTAGGTGAAGTTAGGTTAGGTTATAACTTAGGTTATTATGTGTGCTCTCACATTTGCTCTCATATTTGCTCTGACTTTGAAGTTAGGTTAGGTTAGGTTAGGTTAGGTTAGGTTAGGTGAAGTTGGGTTAGGCAGAATGGTTGAGGTATGAATCAAAAGCCAGATCCTGTCAGTTTTGCCTCACAAGGCTGAGTGTACCCCGTTCCACTCATGAGACCAGAAATTAAATTTCTTGGCAGAGCCGGTATTCGAACCTCAGGAATGACCTCCAAGAATTCTAGCCACTACACCAAGAGGTGGACAATATAAGGCTGGTCTTGATTATACATGATCAATTAATAATTACCTAATAATAATAATAATAATAAATATTCCATTTGGCAACTACATGGCCGACCTCTCTCTGTGACGTCATTGACGGTCTTAGAGCGTGGCGGCCATTTTGCCCAATAGCCCCTGTGCCAGCTCTGACTGTCCCCTCCATAAGAATAACATAGGGCTGGTTGCACTGGCGGCCATATTGCCCATTAGCCCCTGTGCCAGAACCGCCCTTTATATCCTACTCATATTATGCAGGCCATATGTTTACATCTGCCGTCCCTCAGTAATATTGTCACCGGAGTCGTTTGAAGGCTGTGTAGAGATTAGGGTTGATATTAAGGTACAGTGCTATTTCTTGTCTCATATTCGCCAGTTTATTTACGCGAACATATGGACGGTGCGTATTCCATGTCGGTAATTTATTATTGTTCGATGTTGTGTTTATGTCCGACATGTTGGATTTTGAGCGCATGCGCGAAGGTATCGTTACATAATTGGTCAATGAACGAGCTCTGATTGGCTGGAGAAACTGTATCGTAATGTAATATAATAATAATAATGACCATCATTATGATACAGTTTTCTGACACATAATTGTGAGGGTCGAACATAAAGTAAATTATAATGCAATAATACATAAATAAAAGTACTTAATAACCTAAACTATAGTGATGGGGTCGCCACATCCCTACGCCAACGCCAAAAAACGTACAAAAATAGGTAAAAGAGGTTTTTACTATGATGTACTGTAAAAATGGAAACTTACCATAATGTCCAGTGAGTTATTGATTTTTATCTTCAGAGATTAGTTGAACTAGTAACATCAAAATATGGCTGTAAAACACAAAATACTGTATGGTTAATATAAAATTTCTGACTTTCTAATACTTTTCGCCATTTTTCCTGACTCACACCATTTTTTCACACTTTTTCCTGACATTTCCGGACCAAAAACAAAATGCCTGACTTTTCCTGACTTATCCTGCCTGTGGACACCATGCAGGCGGACCGACGGGTTTGTGCTGCAGAGGTAACAAGGAGTAGCTCTTGAGAGACTGCTAGCAGGGGTAAGCTTAACTTTGGCTAGGCTGTTCGACCAGTGCCTGTGTCATATCGTCATTTTCACCCTGGACATTGTTCTACTTAGAATTAGGTAGTGAAAGGAAGAACTGTTCGGGTGACAACACTTTTTGAAGGATATAAACTATCAGTCAGCACGCCAATTCTAAATAATGTTCTAAAATTATGTATTGACTTTTAGTTTTTTGTAGTCACGTAGCCAGCACCAATTTCTTTGTCTTTGTGTTGTAAGATAGGATGATTGAAATATATATTAATAATGTGATATGTGAATATAGAAGTTATAGTGGCTTCGTTGGCGTAGTTGGTAGCATGCTGAACTGCTGTTCCCAAGATCGCGGATTCAAACCCGGCCGAAGTCGTCGGATTTTAAAGAGCATTAAAATCCTTCAGTATGCCTTCCTTTGGAGGGGAAGAAAAGCCGGCGGTCCCATGTCATAGATTTATGGCATGCAAAAATCCTTCCACTAACTAAACTTTGTTGGTTGGTTGGTTCCTTAGTTTAGGAGCTGCGACAACGCGGTCATGTAGCCCCGTGTACTTTGGGTGTGTGTAGAATCTGTCTGATAACCGGTGTTAATTGTGATGACTGTATTAGTGTGTGTATCTGTTTTTTAAATTCAAGTAAGGACTGCAACTTTGAATTTTTCAAATAGTTCCTACTTTTGCCGCCAAACGCCACCGTCAACGACTACTAGGCCTAGTTCAGAACTTAACTACTAGACGCCACCGCAGTCGGCTCCTGGCAACGAACGTAGCAACCTAAGAGCGTTATTCTCTGAATGATACCAGGTACGCGGAGCGACACAATGCACTCCTTTGCCTGGGGTGATAGTTAAAAGGGAGATTGATTAGATGATTAAGTATTTTATTTTGCGTAATGTTTGTAGTGATTTGAATTAATTAATTCATTTGTCTGGCGCGTAGCGACCGACAGAGCCCCGCTAGCTTCGTCATTGAGGTATTTAGGGAGTTGAATTGCTAGGAATAATAATAATATATTTGTTGAGCTTGAATTTGCTTTAATAATTTGTTGACGGTGAGTGATTAGTTGTAATAGACGTATCTTGTGTTACAGACTGGCTAGTTGGTTACCTTAATACGTTCGCTTTAAAGTACTTCCATGGAGCTTGCCACGGTGGGTGAGTGGTTATAGTGTCGGACTACCAACCCCAAGATTGCAGGTTCGCTCCTGGCCATGGTAAGTGATTTTTGAAGGCGACAAATATCACGACACTCATGTCATACGTTGTTGGCATGTTAAAGAACCCATTTGAATTCAGTAGGCCGTGTTCAATGGCAAAATTAATACCGAGATTTTCCGCCAACACAAAGTTCCTCCATTCTCTACTTGAAAGCGCTGTAGTGTCAAGGAGTTTAGATATCTAACCTCCTTGACTTTCATAGCGTTCAAAGGAACGACGAAATTCGACATGCAAGCTACCCACTGGGTGTCAATGAAAAAAGCTTGCACCAGGCACCCGAGGCCATACGATATTATTATTATTATTATTATTATACTTCCATGGCGACTTTCAGCAGCGGCTTCAGCGTGGTAATAGTTTTATAATTGAATATTTTAAGCTATTGATGTGTTTTGGAAAGGAAAGACCTCTGTGAGGTTGGTTTGAAGTATGAAAAATTTGACAGACCTGGAGTAGGTATTTATTGAAATAATAATAGTTTAATAAGCCTCGCTTTGGTTTCGAAAAATGACTTGAGATGAATTGTAGTCGTCCCAGCAAAACCCGCGACCTGCGAGACACCATCCCGAATGAGCTTGGTGTAAGAGCGTTGTTACTTACATACTCTCGGTCAGTCCGTTATCACCTAATGGCGATGGGCAAATGCTTGGAGTCTGGTGCCCTACTGGGCTCCTTTCACTCCTTTATGTGTTGGTTGAAAATTTTTGAAATATTGATTAATTATTTTATTTTTAATGAATTAGAGTGTGGTGACCCTCCCTGCATTATTAGATAATACATTGGAGGGAAATATTTTGTCTTTTGGCAATTTATCTTTCGTGTATAATGTTTTTGATTTATTTAGGACTTAATTTTTCGTAGAATTTGAGAGTAAGAGTATGTTCATTGCCATAGTAGAGCTGCGAGAACAGATATTGGGTCAGCAAAGGAGCTATTGACCGTCTGTCTAGCAGCGGCAAAAGATGTTATTGTTATTCGTTCGCTCAGTCATGGCCTGAAATGGGTGTTAATTAATGTAGTAGTAAATTGAAGCTGTTTGCTGAATATTTAGTGTATTTGAGTGCGGGGAGTTTGAAAAGTACTATTGGTCGACGCTGATTGGTTGTTCACAACAGGGAGCGCCCAATCACTGTATGATGGAGCTTGGTTGAGGTAATTATTGTAGATTTTAGGATTTGTGAATTTACTGTAATTTGGGATTGTAGGTAATTAGTGATTTGGTATTTTTTGGGATTTTACCTAGTGGTATTGTGGTTTAGAAGTACCGTATTCGAGATGGTGGTTGAGCCTTAGTTTAAGTTATTAATGTTTATAAGATGGCCATCTCCAGATAGCTGCTTTTGCATGTTGGATCTTTATGGTGGTTAGGTACGTACTCATTATGTTGACGAGGTGTTATTAATTAATGGGTAAAGTAATGAGGTGCCCTTATCAGGTATTGTTGTTGTTGGTTACATGTACAGTAGTAGTCCTTAGGAGTTATTACTCTGACTTCGCTACTGTATTTTAGTACTGTTGTTATTATTATTATTATCCTATAGAGAAGTCATGGTTCCCATCCCAGTTTTTGGGCAGGGGTGGCGTGTCTTGCTTTATAAGTAGTAGTTAGGATTTTGAATTAGATTTCGTAAGATTAATATGTATTTGGGCTGTCTTTTGCGTTTTAGAGAGGGATCAGGGGCGTAGTTGCCGAGTTGGCGGACAAGATAGTTATCATTCTGATTAGATTTTTGATAGAATTTCTGTGTTGTTTACATTCTTAACCTATACAATTTAGTTTCACACAGGTGTAATTAGTGGAAAGTTCTTTAACATGCCATAAATCTATGACATGGTACCGCCGGCTTTACTTCCCCTCCGAAGGAAAGCATACTGAGGGATTTTTAACGCTCTTAAACTTGTGACAAGCTAAATTTCTAAGTTAGATTTCGTTGAAACGCTCTATCAAAGTTCCAACGTTCACCACTATGTGTCAGTGAAATCTGGTAGTGAAATTTGGAACTACTTGAAATTCAACGGAACTTGTAGCTCACCCCATGGGTGTCCGCTTGAAGCAGCTACAGCCTCTGGCAAGCCAAACATGAGGCGACTTTGTTTGGTGGTGTGTGTGTGGGGGGGGGGGGGGGGCAGATGACCTCGTAGTTCCGCCGCTTAAAACTACAATAACTAACTAACATACTTTGTTTGGGCTAGCGTCATCTATTGATTTAAATAAAAACTTAATTAAACATACTGCATCTTCATAAACACTGGAGAAATGGCACCTGATTGCTCTTAGGAGGGACACTCCATGTAGTATTCTAAGATTAAACAGCTAATTGAACTATGTTGCAGGGAACTGTGAGACATGATGTAGCACTAGTAAGTTAAAGCTAGACATAAAAGATCTCAGCTTGCACTGCCAATTTGAATACAAAGCACGACAAGACGGGCTCTTGTTGCGTTATTGCTATCGATTTCTCGGTTTCCATTGCGACCGAGCAAATGTCGGCTATTAAACGCGAAGCGGAGCGTGACTTGGAAACACGGTCGCCGATTTTCTCCGTTTTCTTGAGCACAACACGAGGGAAGCATTGCTTGAATCCTAAGCTTTTATTCTTCCTCTGCAGCCGAGGTGGGCTTTTGTCTGTCTACACGTAGTTTATTGCACAGCTACAAATACAATATCACAGAACGCAGAAGGATGCGTCCTTGGACACCGATAGCTATCTCTGTGGCCGAGAGAAGCACGGAGCGGGGAAGCTATTAAACGTGACAGATATTGCTACACGCTCGAGAGGAAGGAAGCTGAAAGCCTAATGGTTTGAAATCACTCCAAGCCTGAGATGCAGAAATAAACGCAAATATTTAGCCATTGTCAGTGTTATGGTGGCTGGAAGCAATATTTTACATCTGAATGTAAACTTAATGACGCGATATGGGTCTCAAACGAGCTTCAAATCGAAAGTCCAGTAAGTTACCTGTCTTTGTATATTCCAATATATTACGATTTATAGAACAACATTGAGAGTGTGTCGCGGGGGAAGAATATATTTATCATAGAATAGTTGTGAAATTAATTGCTGTCTCTAATCTATCTTACAGTAAAATGCGCATAAACATTAGTACAGTGTAACCATGCAGATTTAATAACCACAATTTAATAATAATAATAATAATAATAATAATAATAATAATAATAATAATAATAATAATAATAGAGTAAAATTTAGAAGCCTAGTAAACAAACATAAATTTTCAGAGAAACCTAAAAGGAAAAATACAGTCTGGACAGAAGCACGCAGAAAGGAACACAGTGAACGAATGAAGAGATATTGGGAAGAAAAGAAGAAGGAACATTGTGTAAAATAAGTTCAAGCACGCTTCATAGTTTGGCATAACGATTTAAAAAAAAAATAATAATAATAATAAAATCCAATTATGAAATATACAGGACTATAGAAAGCATAACGGAAACGATAACAAAATGAAGATTTATATTTTTTGGACATATTTAACGAATGGATGAATCCAGATTAACAAAAAGGGATATTCAAGTACCTTTGGGAGAAAAGGTCAACGTTTAGCTGGATTCAAGAGGTAAATAATTATTTAGAAAGAAATAATATAAGAGACGAAGACTCTGTGTACAAAAAGATTTTTCGAAATAAGGTGTTAAGTATCAAAGGATTCAGGGGATAGTGGAAAGGAAACCTGGGGCGAAGTGGTCTGAGGACAGAAAGAAGCAGCATAGTCTAAGAATGAAGAAATATTGGGATGATCGGAAGAGAAAACAACAAAGAATGAAGAATTTAAATTTGCACGAGGTCCATAGCAGCCTTCATGGGAAAAAATAAAATCTAGATCAAAAAACACGAAATTATGACACTAAACTACTGTCGTCATAACAGAACCACTTGGAGCATTAGCAAATTTGATAATTGGAGGCAGATCACAAGTCAAAAACATCGAGAAACAATAAATAATAATCCTCAGAAAAAATATTTGGACCAAAATATGAAAACACGTTTGGGTGAAAAAGAATCCACATACAATCTATCAAAAGTTTGAAAATAATAATAATAATAATAATAATAATAATAATAATAATAACACAGATTCCATCAGAAGAAGGACACTGAAGTTTTATTGTCACAATGGATGACAATAGGCTAACAAAGACATTTTTAAACCTAGCACATCTCTATAAAACCACAACAAATGGCTGGTATAAATAACACAATATCTACAAGAAATTGGTATCAACGAAGAAATCATTCACAGTAGACCAACATTTAGAACTCTTATAAACAGACACAAATTTACCGCGAATCTTTACACGGAAGAATACAGGATGACCAGAAGAACGCAAACGAGAGCATACTGAATTGATTGGGAAGAAAAGAGTAAACATTGTGCTAAATAAGCTCTAACGTGCTCCTTAGTTGGGCATAACGAAACAAATAATAATAATATGCCTGTATGCGAGTGAATGCCTCGTACTGAACTACAAATTGGATAAATTAGAAATAGTAGAAAGAAGAATTATACGCAAAATATTCGGTCCTTTAAAAACTGCAGAATTCTGGAAACTAAGAGGTAATGATGAAATATATCGAAAAATAGAAAACATATCAGAAACAATATGGAGGAGGAGAAATTCTTGTTAATTCTTGTGTCCTGGTCACGCGATTGAGGTTTGAATGCTACACGTGCACAATGATCTTCATGTAACAGTACATAACTCTAGGACCTACATATATAAAATCCAACATGGCGACCATCCGAAATATTTGGTCGGTTCTCAGTATCTGCGAATCTATTACGGCAATCGAACTGAAAGTTTGTATGTTGATGGTGGCAGTTGGCATGAGTGGGATATATGGGGGTAGGCTGTATAGTTCTTCACGGAACTACTTGATTTATTTCATTTTTATAGCTACTTTAAAACAACCGCAATTCTAATAAAATTTAAAAAATCCGGCCTTTAATGCGTGCGAAATGCCGATAAAAGTAATGCTTCCCCTGTTTTTAGGATGAATATCTGCCCAGCACGTGTAAATCATCAACTGTAAAATCATAAATGTATCTACCTTGGTAATGTAATATGTGACGCTCTCGTGTACGCCTTAATTGCAATCCCTTCATGGAAATTTATTTGCCATCCCAAATTTTCTTTTGCCCTTATGTTTCATGACTTTTATGCAATTATTAAAGGATTGAATAATTATATTGAGCATTATTTCTGTTTATTTGCGGGTGTTCTGTAAGTATCGCACAAATTTAAAAAAGAAAAATACAGACCAAAGAGGTTCGGCATAGTGGCTTGGCTCCACGAACCTCGGATTACTGTTCTGTACTCTTTCCACTGCGCCAACCGCTGCCTGGAAACTACGCTAACATACACACATCAAAAAAAGTTTTGCATCACCTCGGTTCCAAGAGTTCCGGAACCGTTAAATACAAAGGGAATAGAGATCAACACAAACAACATTTCAGCTCGTTTTATTGCTCATGAGACCCACACATTGCATGTTGTACCATCATACAGCTAGACTTCCAGCATTTGTGGTCCAGATTGCAGTACACACCACTACCTCTAATACCCAGTAGCACGTCCTCTTGCATTGATGCATGCCTGTATTCGCCGTGGCATACTATCCACAAGTTCATCAAGACACTGTTGGTCCAAATTGTCCCACTCCTCAACGACAATTCGGCGTAAATCTCTCAGAGTGGTTGGTGGGTCAAGGCGTCCATAAACAGCCCTTTTCAACATATCCCAGGCATGTTCGATAGGGTTCATGTCTGGCGAACATGCTGGCCACTGTAGTCGAGCGATGTCGTTATCTTGAAGGAACGCATTCACAAGATGTGCACGATGAGGTCGAGAATTGTCGTCCATGAAGACAAATGCCTCTCCAATATTCTGCCGATATGGTTGCACTATGGGTCGGAGGATGTCATTCAGGTATCGTAAAGCCGTTTCGGAGCCTTCCATGACCACCAGTGGCGTACGTCGGCCCCACATAATGCCACCCCAAAACATCAGGGAACCACCACCTTGCTGCACTCGCTGGACAGTGTGTCTAAGACGTTCAGCCTGACCAGGGTGCCTCCAAACACGTCTCCGACGATTGTCTGGTTGAAGGCATATGCGACACTCATCGGTGAAGAGAACGTGATGCCAATTCCGTGGGGTCCATTCAGCATGTTGTTGGACCCATCTGTACCGCGCTGCATGGTGTCGGGGTTGCAAAGCTGGACCTCGCCATGGACGTCGGGAGTGAAGTTGCGCATCATGCAGCCTATTGACGTCCGAAACGGGGGAGGAGCTTACGGTCAGCTGTTTGCAATATGGCGGCGAGGTAGTGACGTGAAGTAATTGGGTGTGCGTTTGTCATGGCTTCTAATTTATGATGGCAAAATACTACATATTTTCTTTCATTGATAGAAATATTTTTATAATCAATTTAAATGCAGTGCCTAATTACTACCAGTTAAAAATATTACCCACATGTAGATAGTTAATTTACTGTCTGCTGTTACATAGGCCTATATGAAGCCTGTACATGGGAGCCTAGCGGTATCGATGTTTTTATTAATTTCACAATATATATATCTCACATAACACAAAGGACGACTCCCTGATAATAAATTGAATCAAGCAACCCTGAATTTGCATGAATGTTTTGGGTTCAAAGAAGCGTTACTTGGGATGCTCAAATCATACTTCAATATTGCAAATATTGACCTACATACTTGCTGTTCAAAGGCAAGAATATTAATTTATTAATCTCTTGCCACAGGCAAGTTAAAATGGAGGCATCCTCTTTATCAATATATTTAATTAAATGTTTAAAGTACAGATATTTAACAAAGCTGGAGTCTCTATTTGAACTTGTCATAAGCAAACGGAACAGATCAAAAACTACACTTTAAGCCAAACCAAATTCACTCCTCAGCTCGACATAAACCATAATACCAATTAAAACCTATACAAAACATACTCTCCTTACTGTTGTACAACTTTCAAACCAACTATTCGCACTCAAAACTGAAAAACCCTGAAATGGGAACTAATTAAACTTAGAATAGCCTAGGCCGATCCGGTCTCCTGCTACATTACCGCATATGTATACTTAACATCACTTTAACTTCAAAATCACGGCTAATTGACCTTTCTGCCTGAGTAGTATAGGTGTTACCGGCCTGACTGGGATGATGGGTCACCAAACCGGTACATAAAACTAAGATTTTACATTTTAATTAACTAAATTCAACAGTAGGGAGATCATAGCCAAAAACACAATTTAAGCCAAATAATACTTCAATGACCTACATACCTGCTGTTCAAAGGCAAGAATATAAATTCTCTGGCAAATTAAGGCTAGGAACAGCATTTTTCTTAAGTTTTCTAACCATTCGGCTATTGTCAATCGGAAGAACCCCTAAAATAAGTTTACGAAGAGCGGATTACATTCTATGTATGGCACAGAAGTAATAGGCTACAAGTTTATCAGAATTTTGATGTAGCTAAATCCATGTGAATACAAATTAGAGACAATATCTATCAATAATCAACAATACCGGTGGAAATAAGTCGTCTTCACAAAAATGCACACTGCACATGTAAGATGTAACACGTTTTCCAATTGACAGCGCCGAAGCACATCTCTCTCTCTGAACTTTTTGTACAGGAAAGTAGTGAAGATATTTCGTACCCATTTTATACGATTTGCAACCGTATACAGAGCAGTACCTCCTCGAATTTGACAAATTTCTTTCTGTTTGCATCACGACGTCAATGCTTCACCATCTAAATAAACCTCACCAGTCACAATGTTACAGCTTCAACATTCTACCGCGTGGCTGCGCCATCCAACTTTTCTGACGTCAATTGCGCACAGTTTGAGTTGAAACACGACGTCCTGTGGCTGAACGAAACGCATTATTCAACATGGTGGCATTGCTGTCAGGGTTCCTCCGAGCGGCAATCCGTAAGTAGCGGTCATCCACTACAGTAGTAGCCCTTGGGCGGCCTGAGCGAGGCCTGTCATCGACAGTTCCTGTATCTCTGTACCTCCTCCATGTCCGAATAACATCGCTTTGGTTCACTCTGAGACGCCTGGAAACTTCCCTTGTTGAGAGCCCTTCTTGACACAAAGTAACAATGCGGACGCGATCGAACTGCGGTATTGACCTTCTAGGCATGGTAGAACTACAGACAACATGAGCAGCGTACCTTCGTCCTGTGGAATGACTGGAACTGATCGGCTGTCGTACCCCCTCCGTCTAATAGGCCCTGCTCATGCATGGTTGTTTACATCTTTGAGCAGTTTTAGTGACATCTATGAACAGTCAAAGGGACTGTATCTTGGATACAATATACACAGTCAACGTCTATATGCCGGAGATCTGGGAACCGAGGTGATGCAAAACTTTTTTTGATGTGTGTACATGGCTCATGCCACGACCAACCAGTGCCTAAATGCTATTTTTTTAGCCTACATTGCACATTTTGAAAAATTGAGGAAAATGCATCTTCTGTCTGTCTGTCTGTGTGTCTCCCCCTATCAACTCCTAAACGGCTGCAGCTATCGAAACCAAATTTGGTAAGACTAAAGACGTATGCTTAAATATCTCACGGCCATATTTGAAAATGACGTCAGTGCTACGAACTGCTGAAAATCACAATTGAAAATTGAGGTCTATGTTGGATATCTCGGAAGGTATGCATGGGAATTGTTCCAAAATTGACACACATATACTGTAGATAATATTACATCACACTCATTTTCAGGAGTCCATACATGAGATTGTTACCAACGTGATTCCATGCCTGCTGATGCATGTGCATGGAACTAAGGATATATTTAGAGTCACCAGGTCTACCAACTGATGATATATGCTCGCTATAATTTTAAGAAAAGTAGGCTCTTTAGTTCGTCTCAGAACTACTTGTTTCTAAACGCTTGTCCATCTGGAGCTCCCACGTCCGTCACTTTAATTTCTGTCCAAACCCTGCATATATCATAAATATGGACGATATCGGCGATGACGAGTAGGCGCGGTCTTCTTGTAAGTGTTTACCGAATTCTGATAGGCCACGGCCGATTCCTTCCACATCCTTGCCCAGTTTCATTCATCTTCATGCATTCTATCTCTCATCCCGACGCGCAGGTCGCCCACGGGCGTCGACTAGAAATACCTGCACTCGGCCTATCAGGAGACGACACGAAAAACACAACGAATTAAATGCTAATCTCTGATGATGTTGTATTGGTTCACCGGGGGTGCTGACATGTCATTGGGGGCAGTAGTTTACCGGAACAGGATGAGATGGCTATCTTATTAATGCTTATACTGAGCTCGTATCTGTACTAGAACAGAACTATTCCGCGAGCAGTCGGCCATACAACCTGCCTCACTGCACTAGTGTCATCAGTATCCGCCGGAAGTGGGATGAGGCAACTTTCTCTGTTAAAAAGGTGTCTCAGATTGCGAGTTCGATGCCCGTTCAAAACATCGCCGTATTTGAGTGTCACGTATGAGGCTGCCGCGCTTGGATTTTCACACGTACATGAAAAGAACTTCCCCACATTTAAAAAAAAAATGAACATTCGACGTTCCTTAGCATTTTCAATCAGCGTATTTGAAAATGCGTTTCTTTGGTGGCTTTTAACCCTTTCGATGCCATACTTTTAGAAGTAGTCGTATTAATAATGCCAAACTAAATTTAATGAAATTTCCTCCCACCTATATTTTTTTATTTAAGACAGAATGTTGATTTTTTTCCGTAGCAAGTAAATATATTTCTAACATATTACATCCTAAATAATTAATACTTCGTTTCGTTTGTTACATTAGAACACTTTTATTTTTTATTATTATATTTGATTTGGAAATCATGTAAGTTAATATTTTTGACAGCCAACACAATCTAAATATTTTTGTTTCTATTTATTTCCTCTTCGTTCAAAGAGATGTATCTTAATTAGCTCCGAGCAAGAACTTATAAGGTGCGTTCAAAAAGTAACGCGCCGGAGGCTGTAATGCGCAAGCAGGTGACGACATCGGCTGGTCGTGGCGTGTGTGGCGAGGTGTGGTTCCGACCAGGGCGTGGAGGGTCACAGCCTGTCGCTGGAGGGCATGCGTGCGCGCCGCTTGGCGATTCAAGGCGAGCAGCAGTATGCATCAATCGTCCAACGCTGCCAGTGGCATTGCAAACAGTGACATGGAGGCGTCAAACGAAGAGCAAAGATGTGTTGTTCGGTTTTTGACAGCGAAAGGAGTAGGGGGAACGGACATTCACTGCCGAATGTGACAAGTGTACGGCGAACACTGCATGTCCCTTGCAAGGGTCAAGGCGTGGCACAAGCCCTTCAGGGAAGGACGGGTATCGTTAGCCGATGATGCCCGGTCTGGGGCATCCCCTGCATTACCGATGACAACGTCCAGCTGGTTGATGCACTCATTACCCAGGACCGCCGAGTGACAGTGAACGCCATAGCCACAGTGGTCGGATTGAGCGTCGGAAGTGTGCACACCATCATGAAGGAACGACTGCACTTGCGGAAAGTGTGTGCCCAATGGGTGCCCCACAGTCTTCAACCACACCAATTGCATTTTGTAAATATTGTCAATTCAAATAACAGTACAGTAAGTATGTAGTTAGTTTTAGTTGTAAGTAGGTAGTTAGTTTGTCTATTAGATATATGTCATTGTTCTATTAGACTGTGGTGTGTGAGTGGGTCTGGTAGCAGTTGCATTGTTTATTAGTTATAGTTCATTGTTTCAGTAGACTGTGATGTGTGAGGGTGCATGTGAGTGTGCCTGGTGACAGACTGTTTTAGTGGTAGTATTTGTTGTTGGTGGAACTTTAGTATTTTTTTTTGTTAGTAGAATTTTGGTATTTAATTGTTAGTACGGTAGAAGGTTAGTATTTTTGTTAGTAGAATTGCTCTTTACTTATTCTGAAAGGGAGTAGCAGCCTTTCAGAATAAATCAAATCTTTACTAGTCTTATAGACGGTTAAGATATTGATAATATAAGCCAAATAATGGCTACACTGCGTCCTGCTGCACGGCTGAAAGCAACGGGAAACTACAGCCGTATGCTATTCCCGAGGATATGCACCTCTCTATGCATAATTACATGTGATGATGGCCTCCTCTCTTGTAAAATTTCAATCCGGAGGTAAACTAGTTCCCCGTTCGGATCTCCGGGTGGGGACTACTCGAGAGGGGGTTAACATCACAGAAGTGACATAGAGGAAATCTGACATTCTACGGATCGGAGCGTGGAATGTTAGAAGTCTGCTAGGAAGTGGAAGGTTAGAAAACTTAGAAAGGGAAATGGATAGGTTGAGGTTGGATTCGGTTGGGATTAGTGAAATGCGCTGGCAGGAAGAACAGGACTTTTGGTCTGGAGACTATAGGGTCATTAGCACTAAATCAAACAATGGCCAAGAAGGGGTTGGCCTCATATTGAGTAGGAAACTTGGACAGCGGGTGGAGTATTATAAGCAATATAGTGAACGGATTATTGTAGCAAAAATCAATACTAAACCTACCTGCACCACAGTGGTACAAGTCAATATGCCTACCAGTCTATATGCCTACCAGTCAAGCTGATGATGAGGATGTTGAAAAGGTCTACGAAGAAATAGACGAAATTCTGAGGTATATCAAGGGTGATGAAAATGTTATAGTAATGGGAGATTGGAATGCTGTGGTAGGAAAAGGGAGAGAAGGGAAGATAGTAGGAGATTTCGGATTAGGTGAAAGGAATGATCGAGGAAGCAGGCTGGTAGAATTCTGCACCGAGCATGAATTGGTCATAGCTAACACCTTATTCAATAACCACAATAGAAGAATATACACATGGATGAGACCAGGAGATACAGGGCGTTACCAGATCGACTTCATTATGGTCAAGCAGAGGTTTCGAAACCAGATTTTGGATTGTAAAACATATCCTGGTGCTGACATAAACTCTGACCACAATCTGGTTGTAATGAAATGCAGATTAAAGTTGAAGAAACTGAAGAAAAGTCAAAAGCCAAAAAGGTGGGCAATAGACAGACTGAAAGTGAAGGATGTAAACGAAAGATTCAAGAAGAGTATAAAGGAAGGACTAATGAAAAACCCTAAACAAACTTCAATTGCAGACGAATGGGCACTTTTGAAGAATGAAATAACAAAATCCGCAGAAGAAAACATTGGTAGGAAAGAAAGAATAAGTAGAAAACCGTGGATCACTCAGGATATACTAGAATTGATGGATGAAAGGCGGAAACACAAGAATGTAAGAGATGAAAAGGGGAAAGCAGAATACAGACGTCTGAGAAATGAGGTTAACAAGAAGTGCAAGGAAGCGAAAGAAGAATGGTTGAAAGAGAAATGTGCAAGTATAGAAAATTGTCTGAAATTAGGAAAAGTAGACACAGCTTATCGAAGGATTAAGAATACTTTTGGGGAAAAGAAGACTAAGTGCTGTAATATTAAGGACACAAATGGAAAGCCTCTAACAGATAGGGAAGAAAAGGTTGAGAGATGGAAAGCTTACATAGAGAGTTTGTATAAGGGAAAGGAGATTGAGAATCATGTAATGGAAAGGGAGGAGGAAATTGATGAGGATGCGAAAGGAGATTTAATATTGAGATCAGAATGTGATAGAGCTTTGGAAGACTTAAGCAGGAACAAAGCACCAGGCATAGATGATATACCTATTGAGTTGCTATGCTGCATAGGAGATGAAGGTCTGATCAGGTTATTTCACTTGGTGTGTAGGATTTATGAGACAGGTGAGGTACCCCCTGATTTCAAGAAGAATGTAATCATCCCTATACCAAAGAAAGTGGGAGCTGACAGATGTGAAGATTACCGTACAATCAGCTTGATTACTCATGCTTCAAAGATCCTGTCTAGAATAATTTACAAGAGGATTGAAAGCCAGATAGAAACGGAGTTGGGTGAAGACCAGTTTGGTTGCAGGAGAAATGTAGGAACAAGGGAAGCTGTACTAAGTCTTAGGCTGATTTTGGAAGGTAGAATAAGGAAAGATAAGAGAACGTTCATGGCTTTTGTAGACTTAGAAAAGGCTTTTGATAACGTTGATTGGACTAAATTGTTTGACATTTTGAAATCGATTGGAATAAAGTACAGGGATAGGAGGGTGATACACAATCTGTACAGAAACCAGACAGCAGTCATTCGAGTTGAAGGACATGAGAGAGAAGCTGGTATTCAGAAAGGTGTAAGGCAAGGCTGCAACTTATCACCCATACTTTTCAATCTTTACATTGAACAAGCAATGAAGGAAATTAGAGAAAAATTTAAAGTGGGAGTGAAGATTCAAGGAGAAATAATTTCAACTCTGAGATTTGCTGATGACATAGTCATCTTGGCCGACAAGCCTGAGGATTTGAATGAGTTTTTGAATGGTATGGACTCCGTCTTACGGAAAGAATTCATGATGAAAATTAATAAATGTAAAACAAAAATACTGGAATGCAGCCGAAATAAATCAGAAACCTCTATGGAGATCAAATTGGCAGGTGAAAAGCTAAAGGAAGTAGGAGACTTCTGTTACTTAGGAAGCAGAATAACCAGTGATGGACGAAGCAAAGAGGATATAAAATGTAGGTTGGCTCAGGCAAAGAAAGCATTTCTACAAAAAAGGAATCTGCTGACATCGAATATAGATTTAGGTATTAGGAAGTCATTTTTGAAAGCCTTTGTCTGGAGCGTGGCGCTCTATGGAAGTGAAACTTGGACTATTGGTGCAGCAGAAAAGAGGAGAATTGAAGCATTTGAAATGTGGTGTTACAGGAGAATGATGAAGATCAGATGGGTAGATAGGGTTACAAACGAAGAGGTATTAAGACGAGTGGGAGAGGAGAGATGTTTCTGGCGACTGCTAATGAAGAGAAGAGATAGGTTGGTAGGACACATACTAAGACACCCAGGAATAGCAAGCTTAGTTATGGAAGGAAGGGTCGAGGACAAGAACTGTAGGGGTAGACCAAGGTTAGAATATGTTAAACAGATTGCCTCGGATGTAGGGTGTCGGAGCTATGTAGAGAAGAAACGATTAGCTCAGGACAGGGAGGAATGGAGAGCTGCATCAAACCAGTCAAAAGACTGAAGACTCAAACAACAGAAATTCTATTTCTTGGACATTTGTACAGGATGGAAGACAGACCAAGCAGATCTTCACATTCCTATGGAACAAGAAGTCAACAACTACTTGGATACAAGAAGTCAAAAAAGATTTGGAAAGAAACAATATCTGAGAAGAAGATACACCACAGTGAGATATTTTTAGGCAAAAAGTGCTAAAAATGGAAGGATTCCAAGGGAGGATGGGAAAGAAAACCGGCTTCAAATGGTCCGAGGAAATGAGGAGGAAACATAGTGAGATGATGAAGGAATACTGGAGGAAGAAGAAGGAACAGCAAAGGACAAAGCATTGACATTCGCTCGTGGTCCCTAGACGACCGAAACGATAATAATAATAATAATAATAATAACCACGAACCTACGACGCTGTCGTAGCAGGCGGAGAGGTGATACTTCAACGTGGCGCGTCCCAGGTGGCGGATAGGGGGGGGGGGGGGGGGGGGTCCTCACCGGATTGCCGGCGGACTTGAGCGAAATAAAATAGCTCTCGCGGACCAAACACACTTTAGCCAGAGAACACCTAGAGGCACCCCTCGATCTCAACAATCGAGGAGTAATTTCGTGATCTTATCTTAATATCACCACTAGTTGTATATTCAACTTGTAACTAAGGCATGATGGAACACACACTACTAACTCAACTACCCCAAGCCCCGGACACACGTCCGGTCTTTCCCGATCGTCGGATTCTGGGGGATCGGGAACGAAATCATACTTCAGAGAAGGATCGGAGCTTCTCAAAATCTCTTCGCCCCAAGAAAAAGATCTTCTTGGGTACTATTAACATCAATACGCTGTTGAAAACAGGAAAGCTCAAACAACTGACTGACGTCTTGGACAAATTTGATATTCAAATCCTAGCAATTCAGGAAACACGATTCCAAAAATGAGAACCATTTCGACTCTGAAAACTTCAGGATATTTAAGGGTAAACCTGCCATTACTATCACAGGCAATTTATTAATTTTTGGGACGGCTTTTGCAGTGAGGAAAACTATCTTAGATTCAGTTATCGACTTCACATCACCATGCGAAAGAATTCCAGTGCTTACAGTAAAATCAAGCAACAACACATATGCCTTGATAAATGCACATGCTCCCACTAACATAGAGAAATCCACAGACTGTAGAAGATTTTTGGGAATTACTAGAGGAAACTACAAGTAAAATCCCCAAACATCACGTGAAAATCATATTATGGGATTTCAATGCACTGGTTGGCAGGGAGAAGATATGCAGATCAATAGGACTCCATCCCGCACATCGGCGGACTAATAAGAATGGAGAGCGTCTAATAAACTTTTGTGCATCATTAATGCTGAGACTCATGTCCACGCACTTTATGAGACCATTACACAAAAAGAAAACCTGGAGATCACCTAACCCGTTATTTGGGGAATTTCAGATAGATCATGTGGCTATTTCCTCAAAGAATATGCTTGAGATTCAGAAAGTTAAAGTACGGAAGGGAGTGGTAGATTCGGATCACTACCTCACGCAAATCAAGGTTCGGTTTCAACCAAACAGATCCACGCCTAAAGGCAACCGGTTTCCAAGAGTTGATCCGGACTGCTTGAGGAAGAACGCCGAGGTTTCCGTACGATATTTACAGGAAGAAAATCCTAGGGAGTGGCCAGACCTTCGCAAAACATTACAGTCATCAGCCATGAAATTAGGACAACCACCTAGGAAAAGAAAGCACAGATGGTGGTACACAACCTGCGATGAAGCCGTCAATGACCGAATCAAAGCATGGCATCAATGGAATGGACATCGAACAGTGGAAAGATGGGAGAACTTCCTAAAACTCAAAAAATGACCTCTAAAACAATCCGGCGCAAAATACGTGCCTACAACAAAATCAGACTCGAAGGGTTAGAACAGGATTTCCAGAAGAACAACACTCGAAATTTTACAAGACATTCCGTGAGGACCTGTCAGGGTAAAAACCACCAACATTAAGTTTCCGTCGACTTAATGGACGACTAGAAACAAACAGTAAGGAGAACTGCAAGATACTGGCTGATTATTTCCAAACTCTACTGAACTGTGATCCTCCAGTGGAAAGGCTGCAGTTTGAAAAACCTGTATCAAACCCAGTCTCACTTCCCCCAACAACTCAAGAAATAAAAGAGATAATCCAATCGCTCAAATATAACAAAGCCCCTGGTAACGATGGCATAACTGCTGAGATGATGAAACTAGGAGGAGATGACCTCATAAGGAGAATTGATACACTCCTAACAGAAATATGGGAGAGAGAAATAATTCCGAAGGACTGGAAGAATGCCATTATTCATCCGTTGCATAAGAAAGGCGACCGAGCGGACCCCAACAACTACAGAGGTATATCAACTTTACCAATTATATACAAGGTATTATCTAAAGCGCTCTTAAACAGAGTAGAACAACAAACTGATCATTTGATAGGTGAATACCAGGCAGGCTTTAGGAAAGGTAGATCGTGTTCGGAGCAGATTTGGAGCCTAAAGACGATATTAAGGATACGCCGCAGCACCGTAGTCTGGACACCCTAGAAGAGCTCAGAGTTGACAGGAAGGCCAGGGATTTAATCCGCCAGACTCTCACTGACACAACATCTCAAGTGAAGTTTCTAGGTGAACTATCAGAGCCTTTCGAATTACATACAGGAGTTCGACAAGGTGACGGCCTCTTCCCACTGCCTTTTAACTTAGTGTTATACAAAGTAATCAGGGAATGGCAAAACAACATCAAAGGCATAAGCATTGGTACTCTGGAACAGAAAATAAAAGTAAAATGCCTAGCTTTTGCTGATGATCTAGCTATCTTTATCAAGACTAGTGAAGAAACCAAGTATGCCATAGAGACGTTACATGAGTTAGCATCAAAGACAGGACGCCAAATGTCGTATGAGAAGACGCATTTCATAGTAAATGGACACCAGAATATCCCGAGATCTCCACTACAGACCAACTATGAATAATTAGACACGTACCTTCCTTCAAATATTTAGGAGAAATTATTGTACCATCTGGATTGGACGGGAAAGCTAATTAAGAAAGAGCTACCAAACTTCAGAAAGCATACCGAATAACATGGAATCACTATAATAAAGGAGTGATGTCACGAAATGCAAAACTACGGCACTACCAGACAGTTGTTCTTCCGGAAGCATTGTACGCCTCCGAAACTATATCTCTAGGAGGCCACTATCAAATTGGTGAAATCGAAATCCAGGAACGTAAAATTCTCAGGAAAATATATGGTCCCGTTTATGTTAATGGTATATGAATTAAAAGGAAAAGCACAGACTTGTACACAGTACGGTAATCAATAAGTTCACTGATACCGTGCGTAAGAGACGATTGAAATTTTATGGTCACATCTGCCGAATGGACAACACCAGATATGCAAAAAAAACTGCTTGATATAATTAATACAAAGAAGGTCAAAATCAGTTGGTTAGAATAAATCAAACAGGACTTAAAGGAAATAAACATTACAGAAGATATCATCATGAATCGCAAGTCTTTTGGAACTCTAGTTACAAATCACTCTTTCATCGAAAAAGCTAAAAAGACCACTGGAAAAAAAAATGGACGAAGGAACGTAAGAAGGGGCATAGTGAGTTCATGAGGAGATTTTGGGAGGAGAAGAAGAGGAAAGCTCCGTCAACCCGAGTCAACAAGTTCTAGCGCGCACCCTAGGTGGGCAAAACGAAGAAAGAAAGAAAGAAAGAAAGAAAGAAAGAAAGAAATAATAATAATAATAGTAATAATAATAATAATAATAATAATAATAATAATAAAAATGCAGGAATGAAAAGTCTCAGGAAGATTTACGGGGCAGTCAATAAATACGGCATTTGGATGAAGAGACCTCAGAACGAGCTCTATCAAAAGACCAACACAATAACGGAAGAAATCAGAAAATTCCACAACGGCGAAGAAACTACTCAACATTATAACAAAGAGTAAATGCGGCACGGAATAAATGAAAGAGGTCCAGTGGGACCTACAACATATCAACATAGAAAATTTTGAGGACCACACCGAGTGCCGGAATAAAATCACAAAACCAAATGTTAAGTTTGAGCAAAGAAGAGATGGAAAACACCCGAAGGTGAATTATTCAAGGTCCATCGCTCTCTAAAGCGGAACAATCAATAAAATTAAAATAAAATAAAATAATGATAATAACCGTGCCAGGTGCAGCTTCCACGGGAGAGGAGCTCTGAACTGAGTAAGGGCTTTTCTGTACTCTGTGGAAGACGGATCTGGGTGGGGAAGTCCTCAACCCGACACGGAGCGTCCCAATGGCTGATAGGGGCTCTTGTTGAGAGTGGTGCTTGCAACCGCGGATCAACTGAGGACATGATATAGTGGTAGCAGCTATATCATTATTGTTGATACAAGACCGATCTGTCGATCTTGTATCAGCAAACAGCTGCATCATATCATGGCATCCTTGGACGTTGGGATGTGATGTGGTTACTGCGTATTGCGGAAGGCAACGGGAAACCACCTCATTTATTTTTCCCCAGGATAATCTTCATGGCTGAAAACCCAATTACATTGGCCCTTAGTCCCGGGGAGACCTTAAGTGGTCAGAGGGTGCGAAGAATCTCCCGGTCAGCTCTGAAGATAGGAACGTGGAATGTACGGAGTATGTTTGAAGCAGGAAAGATTCACAATACAATTCATGAGATGAAGAGGATGAATGTGTCCATAATGGGTATAAGTGAGATGAGATGGCCGGGGACAGGAGATTGTAATGTGGAGGATTGCATGGTATATTACGGTGGTAATAATGATGCCAGGCATTTGCATGGAGTGGGTTTTATAGTGGACAAGAGTTTGCAGTCTGCTGGTATCAGTTGTATACCATTCTCCAGTAGAATAATGATGTTAAAGTTACGTGGTAAACCTTTCCACATTAATCTCATTCAAGTGTATGCCCCTACTAGTGACAAAAGCGATGAAGATGCTGAGGAATTCTATGCCCAAATTCAGACCGTCCTCGAAGACACCGAAGAACATGATGTAACCCTTGTTATTGGAGATTTTAATGCAAAGGTTGGGAAAGGTTCTGAAGAACACATTGTGGGCCAGTGGGGTCTCGGACAAAGAAACAATAGAGGGGATCGTTTAGTGCAGTTTTGTAGAGAGGAGAACTTTGTCATTGCTAATACTTGGTTTAAGCTTCCTGCCAGGAGACTTTATACGTGGAAAGCACCTGCTGATAGTCCAGACAACATAATAAGAAACCAAATTGATTTCATTCTAATTAAAAACAGATTTAGAAACAGCGTGATTTTTGCAAAAACCTATCCAGGAGCAGATGTTCCTTCTGACCACAATCCTCTCATTAGCTAAATCTGTGTCCGGCTTAACAAGATTCCGATAAAAACAGCACAGAAGAAATATGATACTGATGCCCTTCGGGAAATAAATACAAGGTCACGGGTGGCTGCTGCTCTTGCCACTGATGTTAAGACGTTGAATTCAAATGACATGCAGCCCTTGGAACTTTGGGACAATTTTAAAACCTCATTGAAGAGGGTTGGAGATCATTTTCTTAGGAATAAGGGACAACATAAAAAAGGAAGGCATGGATGACGGATGAAATATTGAATCTAATGAATAAACGAAGAGAAGTCAGAGGAAGAGATAATGAAGAATATTGATTGATTCATAGATTGATAAAGAATAAGATCAGACAAGCCAAGGAAGCTTGGATGTCAGATAGGTGCAAAGAAATTGAAGAACTAAATAGTAAACATGATATTTTCCAGATCCATAAGAAAATCAAAGAAGTTTCAGGTAGACACAGGAAAAGAAACACAGTCAACTTAGTTGATAGTCAAGGTAACACGGTATTTGAAGTTGAAGAAAATTACAGGTTTGGGAGAACTATATACAAGAGCTTTTTAATGATGATCATCGTCCTTCCCGACCCTAAATTCCTTCAGTTATTGGACCAATGATCACCATGGATGAAGTGAAATATGCGATTAGGATAGCGAAAAATGGTAAGGCTCCTGGTCAATATGACATTCCAGTGGAATTATTGAAGATCTTGGATGATGATAGCATTGTGACGCTTACTACATTATATAACAAGATATACAACACAGGCATATTACCAGAAGACTGGCTCTTGTCTACATTCATTGCTCTTCCGAAGAAACCGATGGCTAAATCATGTAGTGACTTGAGGACAATCAGTCTTATGAGTCATGTGCTCAAGATATTTCTCAAAGTTATCCATAATCGCATATACAGGAAATGCGAGATGAATATCAGTGACACGCAGTTTGGGTTCCTCATCGGTTTAGGAACTCGTGAGGCATTATTTGCGCTTCAAGTTCTTTTCCAGAGATGCCGTGAGGTAAATCAGGATGTATATGCATGTTTTCTGGACTATGTAAAAGCCTTTGACCGTTGTCAGCATGATAAGTTGTATAATGCACTCAAGAACTCAGGAATAGATGAGAAAGACATTCGGATTATCATTAATTTATACTGGGGTCAAAAGGCTAGTATCAGAATTGATGGACATATATCGAGATCAGTGGAAATTATGCGTGGTGTGATAGAGGGATGCATTCTTTCACCACTTCAATTTAATATCCATGCAGAACAGATTTTCTCTGAGGCACTTGATGGCATTCAACGAGGTATTAAGGTCAATGAATTATATTAATAATATACGGTACGCAGATGATACTGTATTGATTGCAAATAGTCTCGAAGGACTTAAAGAGATTGTTACTATGTTGTAACAAAAGAGTAAACAATATGGTCTTGACCTCAACATTGAGAAAACAAAATATATGATAATATCGCGAAAACCAGCATTGTCACAAGTCCTTTTAGTCGATGGACATCAGATTGAGCGAGTCAAGAGTTTGGTTTATTTAGGACAGAATATTAATGAGAATTGGGATCCTTCGGTTGAATTAAGTTGCAGTATAGAGAAGGCTAGATACATCTTTATGACAATGAAACAACTACTATGCTGTCGAGATCTCAGTATTACGATTAAGAAAAGAATTGTGAACTGTTATGTTGTCTCCACCCTTCTTTATGGTGTTGAAGCTTGGACCTTGTCCGTAGCTACAGAAAATAAAATTCGAGCTTTTGAAATATGGATATACCGGCGGATTTTAAAATCTCGTGGACAGAACATGTGAGTAATGCCGAGGTTCTTCAGCGTGTGAGCGGCCAACCTGAACTGTTAAACACAATTAAGAAGAGGAAATTGGAATACTTGGGACACACGATGAGGAATCCAAAATACCGTCTGCTCCAAGTTATACTTCAGGGTAAAATTGAAGGTCAGCGTGGACCGGGAAGGAGGCGAATAACTTGGATGGATAATTTAAGAACGTGGTTTGGGCTGTCTTCCACGGAACTCTTCAGGATAGCACAGGATAAGAAGGTGTTAGCCATGGTAGTAGCCAACGTCCGTATCGGATAAGGTAGAAGAAGAATGATAATAATATCTTACCACACTTGTGATCAAAATTTCGGACGTGAAAAATTGATACGCGTCTTCTATGCGCGACCTTACAAAAGTGTCTTTAACGATAACACATAGACTCATTATACAGTAACATTCAAACATGGCACTTGCTTTTCATTTGGAAATGCTGCAACATTGTCGTTAGGAAAAAGTGGGAAAGTGTAAGAATGCAATATTTGAACTAGACATTATTGTGGCTGTTGTTAATCTTGTGAGCAGTAGAGCCCGACATGCCAGTCTCTACCGCGACATGACCGGGGAGGCGTGGGCACTGAACAGCGGGAAGAGTGGGACTGTCCCAGCTCGGCTGATCACTCGCGCTGCTTTTAAAACTGAAAAGAAAAACACGTGCGCCATTGGGTCAAGTTTGGTAGGAAAAGGCAGCCTTTTCCTGAATATATAGAAACATGAATCACAATTCCACGCCCAGAAGTTTACTTTCTATGTTATCTTAAAATTATTTGAAAGAGGACACTACTCATCGATCTTTAATCATATGTTCCTAGCTGCAGCAGAGTGCACGAGGCTATGCAATGTTGTCAAGTCGTATACAACGACTAGGCGTCTGAGCTTAGCTCTCTTTCCATTGAGTTAGCAGAGAATGAACAATGTTGCTACATCGGGACTTGGAGGCAGGACGTGTTTCATACGAGGAACTAAAATGCGTTACTGCGTCGCGGCTGAGACTGGTGTGTCGAGCTATACTTTATTTTCCTGTTGTATTCTAGTACAGTAATAGAACAGTAATAAAGCTAATGTTTTGCTACTATGAACAATTACCGGTACTTGGAGCTAAAGGCATCAACAAGCTTAGGAATTCGACGTATCTACGGTACAAGTTTCAAACTAGCAGTTGTGCGTTATGCTAAAAGCAAATTCTGTAAAATAAAATTGTTAGTTGCCTCTCCATAATCTCTTCCGGGTTCGATTCCCGGTCAATGCATGTGAGATTTTCGAAGTGAAATGCCATGTCCTGTGGTTCGGATTCCACCTAAAAAGGAGGTCCCGTGGCTCAAAATCACAAGATTCACGGTCACGTAAAACTACAATCTTCCTTCCTTTCTCCATAATCTCTCTTTCTTCTCCTTTCTATCTGTCTTTTCTGTGTGTGTTTGGTATTTTCCTTCTTTTCCCTTAAATGTTTACGGTGCGGCTTATATTCGAGTGTAGCTTATTTTCGGACCAATACACTAATAATATCTACACTACCGCCGAAAAAGTAGGGCTACAGATCTCGTTCCAAAAGACAGAGTTTTTCTGTACGAAATTCGACATACAGAATTTAAACACGAAATATGGCAAGATCACCCACTTTAAATACCTAGGTGAAGTGCTTGAACCGACGAGGAAAGAGAAAATCGCGCAGAAAACTAGGTTAATGAAAATGAAGAGAGCCTTATACAAGACACACGGTGTCTACAACAACAAATTTCTGTCCAAATTCACCAAACTTCGTCATTACAACACGGTTATTAAACCTGAGGTGCTTTATGACAGTGAGACATTGACGTTACACACTAAGGACGACCTGGAAAGAATCCTCACAAAGGAAAGAAAAATAATAAGGAAAATTATTGGACCAAAGCACACGAAGGATACAGGATTCACTCCAGAGACACCACAGAGAAATTGTCCAACCTCGCAGCACACATCATTTCGTTGGCTGGTTCCTCAGTTTAGGGGCTGCGACAACGCGATCATGTAACCCCGTGTACTTTGGGTGTGTGTAAAATCTGTATGATAACCGGTGTTAATTTTGATGGCTGTATTAGTGTGTGTTATCCGTTTTTAATTCAAGTAAGGACTGCAGACATTGGATTTTCAAGTAGTTCAACGTTTGCTACCAAACGCCACCGTCAACGACCAACTAGTTCTGAACTTGGTTACTAGATGGCACCGCAGTCGGCTCCTGGGGACGATCGTTGGAATCTAAGTGCGTCAGTCAAATCTAACCTATAATTTAGCTTAACACAAGTGTAATTAGTGGAAGGTTCATTATCATGCCATAAATCTATGACATGGGACCGCCGGCTTTACTTCTCCTCCGAAGGAAGGCATAATGAGGGATTTTTAACGCTCTTAAAAATTTGACTACTTCGACCGGGTTTGAACCCGTGACCTTGGGCACAGAAGCTCAGCATGTTGCCAACTTCGCCACCGAAGCCGCCAGCAGACATCAGAAAGAGGCGACAAAAATTTCATGACCACATCAGCAGACTCCCACAAACCAGACTCACCAACAAATTTCTTAGATACATACAGCGGCTCAAGACTACTACACCCTGGATGATACAGGTCAAAATTGATCTGGAAAAAGCACAGGTCGACCCAGAAGACAAAAAAAAAGTCAAAAGCTTCTTTCGACACAAGGTATACAAGTGGGAAGTGATGTCAGAGAGAGCGGCATCTACAGGCCAAAGACCAAAGTGGACCGAAGAAATGAAGAGAGCCTTTAAGTACACGAAACCAATTGAAATCAAACCCTTTGAAAACACAAGTCTGCGCTTTCCATCTCAAGAACAGACAGGCAAAGAGGAAACTGCATGTAACGTGGGAAGGCATGCTGTTGGATCACTGTGCGAATCCCAAATATTTAGGGATTACATTGGATCGTGCACTCACGTATGAAATACATTGTCTAAACACCAAAATAAAGTATCCGCAAGAAACTGCCTCCTTCGCAAATTATCTGGTACCAGCTGGGGGACTCAAGCTCAAACAATAAGAACCACTGCTTTAGCACTCTGTTATTCTGCAGCAGAATATGCATGTCCTGTGTGGTATAGGTCGTGTCATACCAAGCAGGTTGATACTGCATTAAATGAAACGTGTAGACTCATCACTGGCTGCCTGAGACCCACGCCATGTGATAAACTGTATTGTTTAGCAGGCATTGCACCCCCAGATATCAAAAGAGAAGTTGCAGCTAAATGTGAGAGATCTAGGGTTGATGTGTCTCAAGCACATTCATTGTATAGCCTTCAACCAGCCCACTCTCGACTGAAGTCCAGAAGAAGCTTTCTACACACAACTGAGTGCCTAACTGACAAACCTCAGGTTTTGAGGATTACATCTTGGTTGACCCGAAGCCCCCACATTACTCAGTGGATGGTTCCATCTGAAAGGGTCCCATCAGGACATACAGAGGCTTGGACAACTTGAAAGTCTATCAACAGATTGCGATCTGGAGTTGGCAGATCCAAGTCCAACATTCATAAATGTTTTTTTTTTTTTTGCTGCGACCCGGTCCTTTGTGAATGGGTCATCAGCTTCAGTGCAGTCTGTGTCTTATACTGTGCACCATGGAGGATCTGGTGAAGGCTACACCAAATGGACTTGACATGGCAAAATATTGGTCATGCATTATTTAGAACCTTAAATGTTCAAGTTTTGCCATATTTGTTTGCCCATTTTGTACATAATTTGTTATGTACGTAATATTTTTGTTCCTGACACGAGTAAATAAATAAAGTACACGAATGAAAGAGTACTGGAAAATCAGGAAGATCAAGTAGTCATGATTGCTTCGCGTGGTCTAATAGGCCTGTAACGTGTAAAATAAGTAATAATAATAACTTCTAAATAATTTTAAATGTTACTTCTTTTTTTAAACAAATAATATTGTTCAGTGCTATTATTTGCCTGAAATAAATCTCGGGTAACTATGAAAGTTAATGGACCATTAAACTGTAATTGAGCTTCATACAGACGACCATACATTAAGAGGTTGTGGTTTCTTGCAGTGCGGATTTAATTGACCAGCAGGTAGCCTAATCAATGTTGCCTTCTCACTCTTGAACTTGCTGCGAACCCCTCTTAGTACTCAACGTCGTAGCACTAGCTCTGCACTACTCCGTAAGAGCCGTCGAGTGCTCTCACTTTACAAAAAAAAAATAATAATAAAAAAATGCCCGGCTCCTTGTTTAAGTGGATAAGCTGTTTCCCTTGGGTTCGAATTCTATATCTACTGAGTGCCAAACAGAGATTGGCTCTTATGGTTCTGTTTACACCACTCATTTATAGTGCAATACACCTAAGTTACAAACACCGAAAGCTTACAATTTTCCTTTCCATTATTGCAATGACTAATGATGTGTAGTGCTTCTCTAACCTAGAAATCTCATATTATTTTCTACATAACTTTCTTCGATTTTTTATATTTACTTTATTTTTGGTCTTGCCTTGATGAGGACGTCACAAACACCTAGTTCGCTAGCCAGGCGAATTAACCACAAGATAATAAAATCCTCACAGCCCGACCGGGAATCGATTCCGGGGACCTTCAGGCGAAAGCCCAGCATACTAACCAATTAACGAAGGGGCCAAACTAATTTAACACAGATTATATAAATGTACAATAAATTTAAATTTAGAGGTGGAAGCCTAAACATGAAATGGGTTAATAATAAAAGAAAGCAAAAAAATAATAAAACTAATAATTTTAATAATAAACAAAAAATACGGAAATAAATAAAATTCATAATTCACTGAAGAACAAGTCCTTGAGATAACATAAACTTGAAAATTTAGATTGCTGGCCCTAACCCACTCTCACTTATAAAGCGGATGATGAGACCAGCAGTCACCACGTCATCAGATAATATAAGTTTGAGTGTCACCTACAAACCAAGGTTTCTTGGTAAATCAGCAAGGCCCACACACTCGGTTAAAATGTGGGCCATGGGGTGAATACAGCTCCACAGGTACAACGTGGGAGTCTTCCCTTCTCATTAAGTACTAGTGGGCGGATCTTGCATGGCCTAACCTTAGTCTACACAAAATGACGGACTCCTTCCGTGACCGGAAAGAGCGATGGGATTTTCGATGCATAAGCTCACGCCCAGTGGTTCGGATTCAATGTTAAATGGAGGTCCCGTAGCTTGAGATCCATAAAACTAAGAACTTTCTACCTTCCTTGCTTCACCTGCTTTGCTGTGCGGCATAATGCACAACACCGACAAAGAAAATAAATCATTACAAAAGTTTGATTCCGTTCTTCCTGGCTTAACTCAATTATACGGTTGTCCTAAGCCTATCATATTTTCTAAAAATAACTTTCGTCAGCATCAACATCATCATCACTCATTATCCCGCCTTAATTGGCCCATGCCTTTTCTAATACCCTCAGTATTCGGGGATATTCCTAGTGCGAGTTTAACTGCAGAACGTAGCAGGCGCGTGTTTTTGGGTGCTGAAGAAGTATCCTTCAGGTGTACATTTTCCACGGTATTCCCTGCCTATTAGGAGAGATCCTATAGGGGGAAGGGTGTGTGTAGGCCCACCACGCATGGTGCAGCTTGGATAGTGATAGACCCTCAGGGGCTCACTGCTGGTGAGCTCAGGATGTAGTGTCACGAGGATTTCCTGAACTGGGCCAGTACTCATTTTTCTTTTTTTCCATTGACTAACAATGCTTTGATGGCATTTATTTCACATTCTCCGTTTTCCACCCAAGTCCTCTTCTAGTAAGTTAGCTGCAAGCCAGTAGTTGTTGTACTAGCATTCTTTCATATCACCGCGGAGGCCCGGGTTTGATTCCTGGCCCTGCCAAGAAATTTAATTCTGGTCTGAAGGGGTACACTCAGCCTCGTGAGGCAAAACTGAGAAGAGGCGGGTTCGATTCCCACCTCAGACATCCTGGAAGTAGTTTTCTGTGGTTTCCCAATTCTACTCCAGGCGAACGCTGGTTCCTAAATTAAGGCCACAGCCGCCTCTATCCCAATCCTCATCAGATTTTCAATTTAAGAAAAGAGGGGTGGTGGCGTAGTGGTAAAGCTGTTGGCCTCTCACCATGGTGGACCGGGTTCGATTCCTGGTCAATGCATGTAAGATTTTCAAAGTGAATTTCCATGCCCTGTCCCAACCCACCAATTAAAAATTCAGGTGCCGTGGCTCATGATCGCGAGATTAATGGTCACGTAATACTACAAATGTCTTTCCTTGAATTTCAACTACACATACTAATACAGCCATCGCAATAACACAGGTTATCAGAAAAAATCCCTACGCACCTAAGTACACGGGGCTACATGACCACGATGTGCAAAGCTTTTTAGCTTTTAGAGATGCCGAAATTTTGCCGCGAAGGGGATCTTTAACGTGCCAGTAAATCTACTGACACGGCTCCCACGCATTTGCGCCCCCTCAAATGCCAGCTGAATGCGCCAGGATACGAACCTGCAACCTTGGGCCCAGCAAGCGAGAACGTTGCCGCTGAGCCACGCAGCCAGCCGGCCGGGTTTGAACCCGCGATCTTGGGCATATATGCTCAGCATGCTACCAACGACGCCACCGAAGCCGCTAAGCTGGTAGTTTTACGTGACCTTTAATCTGGCGTTCATGAGCCACGGGACCTCCATTTTTACGTGGACTTCGAACCACAGGACGTGATGATTCACTGCACCATCACGCCCCTGAACATGCGGCCATAGAGACAGAATTCTTCTAAACTCATTACTTGGATTTATTTGTCTCTCAGCATCATTCTGTATTCAGCACAATTTAATTTAATTTTGAATTCGTACCTTTATTGTTTGCTCTGTAGCTTGATCTGCAGCCGTCATATGAGACGGTCGTGAATTCTATTACAGAGCAATAAATCTGAAACCATTTTAATGTCTGACTGCGCTCGTAAAAGAGTCGTGTTTGGTCGCTTAACCCTTTGAAGATCGGCAAGCCAATTACATAACCTTCCTCCCTTCTCTCAAAACATGAATACAGAGCAACATAACGAGTGTTCATTTGGTTCACAAGTTTCTCCGTCTGGAAATAACTGTCATGTCATTCCCGTTTAATATTCTTCCCACAACTACTGCTTGTTAGTTGTAACTCTCCAGTTTGCCCAATTTTGTTGTTGTTGATTCATTGAAGGGCTTTGCGACATCGAGGTCATGTAGCCCCATGTACTTGTGTGTGTGTATGGAATTTGTCTGATAACTTGTGTTACTGAGATGGCTGTGTTAGTGTGTGTATTTGTAATTCAGATGAGGAATTGGAAGGAGGTGGCCGTGGTTTGCTGAAGTTATCTTTCTATTATGGTGTTTGGAACCATTTTTCAGTGTTGGTTTCTTCTTCTTCTTCTTCAAGTGCCTCGTCCTCCAAGAACATTGGTGATCAGTAGCATGATCCGATGTTTGTCTATAGATGTTCTAAACAGTGTCACTGTATTAAGTCCGAACCACTGGCTTAAGTTCTTTAGCCAGGATATTCGTCTGGTTCCTGGAACCCTAATGCCATCAATCTTCCCTTGGATAATTAATTACAAGAGGTGGTATTTGTTGTTGCGCATGAAATGATCAAAGTATTCTAGTCTTTCCCTTTTGATGACACTGAGAATTTACGAGTCTTGGTTCATGCGCCGCAGTACTTCCACATTTGTGACTTTATCCTTAAAATCCTGCGATACGTCCACATTTTTAATGCTATCAGTTATTTACTTAAAACTTCGGTAAGTGTCCATGATTCAACTCCATAGAGCAGGACACTAAAAACGTAGCATCGAAGCAGTCGGGTACGTAATGACAGACTTAAATCACGGCTGGTCAAAACTTTTCTCATTTCTGGCCAGCTCAATTCTACCGCGAATTTCTTGACTTAAGTCCCAGTTATCATTGATTTGACATCCTAAATATTTATATGATGGAACCCTTTCAATTCTTTCATCACCAAGTGTAAGAATGCCCTGGATTTCATCTTTGTTTCTAAGTGTTGGCTTAGTAATCGAAATTTGATGTTTAGTGTACCCAATTGTAATGGGTGGTTACTTAATCCTGAAAAAAATTACGTGAGTTTCTTTTTATTTTAGCGTATGGCCTTTAGTGCCAGGAATGTCCGAGGAGATGTTCGGCTCTCCAGAGTTTGTAGCTGCTTCTATACGGAGACCCATGGGGTGAGCTACAAGTGCCTTCGCGTGTGGAGTGTTGTCTGGGGAGGAAAGTGTGAATGTAAGGACGGTGAATTGAAAGGTAGCGGCTGTGGCCTATAGTTAGGGACCAACCCCGGCATTTGCCTGGAAGGAAGATGGGAAACCACAGAAGACCATCTTCAAGGTTACCGGTGGGATGATTCAAACCTCCCGGATGTGAGCGACTGCCTTCAGCCACGCCGTAGCAACCACGGCTAACTCACCCGGTTACATGAGATTAATAAATACACTTGGATGACCTGTTTCGATCGTCAAGCGATCATCATCAGATTCTTTTCACTTGGGCTATTAATTCTATGTCTACAAGTATTTACACTTATTACACTTATTTAGTTGCAGTAGTAATTCAACTAGCACATCTAGTCAAATTACGTGATATTTTTGTTGTTTAGATACTGATAGTGGTGATTGATCTTCAAGTTTACTTGCTAAGTGTGATTATGTGTTATAAAATGGCCAGGTTATTGTGGATTGTACACAGCAGTTTGAGCGAAGTGTGGTTAGTTCCCGTGCTGCTGCCGATGCCGCTACCTGTCCTGAACTGGGAAGTAGCACATGGATTTGTTAGAAAAATTTGGATCATCAACTGATATTACGGTCGATTTTTCCATTGTTACACACCAATTGCACTGCTAAGTATGTTCAAAATGTAGTTGAATACATCTTGTATTACTCAAGTTTGATTTATAGGTCTTAAAACTGAGTGCAACATTACTTTATTTATGACTTTTTTGTGAAGTAAAATCTTGTGAGTAGGCTATTTTCTCGAAAATAGAGACTAGTTTTAGTTTAGTCGTAAACATGTCTTTTGAACAATTAAGACCCAATTTCAGTCTGCGAACAAGATTATCTAAAACGTAACACGTCTCCATGTATTCCTGACAAAAACAAACATGTCCCGTATTTACCTCAAGAACATTGATTGTCCTCCGTGCTGTATTTTAACTTTCTGCTTGTATTTTGATTAATTATATGGCGTAATAAAAGTTTCCACTTCCTGATTTGATAGACAGGCCTCTTGGTTTTGCATAAATGATCCTCAATTATTTGCTATTATGCAAATTATGCCCATGTTTCTTACGAATTTCACAACGTGTCTTGTCCTTCACTGACCAGAGAGATTGAGAGGTGGAATCTACAGCTGCCATACCCTAGATCACCTTGAGCTCATTATACCAGTGTTACCCAAACAATTAATGATTAATTTTATAGACGACTTGTAAATCGATTTGTTTGTACTTATGTAAGAAGATATCAGTAGTAAAACTTCCTTACAGGGATAGTTCACGCGCATGTCAAGAGAAAGTTCAGCTTGGAGCTGTGGGTGCCATTTCGTTGTCGTTGATAAGTAGATTATAAAAATATTCAAACAGTGACGTAGCCAGGATTTCATTCCGGGGGGATATAAAGGAATATTAAAATAATATTTCTCGTTTCTATACCCAATGCAAATACACATTGGAATTCATAGACAAAAGGCATGGAGTTTGGTTGGTTGGTTCCTCGGTTTAGGGGCTGCGACAACGCGGTCATGCAGCCCCGTGTGTATAATCTGTCTGATAACCGATGTTAATTGTGATGGCTAAATTAGAGTGTGTTATCTGTAATTCAGGTAAGGCGTGCAGATGATCAATTTCAAGTAGTTCCTACTTTTGCTACCAAATGCTACCATCAACGTCACCTAGCCGCGAACATGGCTGCGAGATACAACCGAAACCAGCACCTGGCGGCGAACGTTGGAAATGAAAGAGCGTTAATCAAATCTAACCTACAAATTTAGCTTCACGCAATTGTAGTTAGTGAAAGGTTCTTTTACATGCCATCAATGTCTGACATGGGTCCGCTGGCTTTTCTTCCCCTCCGAAGGAAGGCATACTGAGGAACTACTCTTGTTTTTCTCATCTTCTTCGTCAAGGTGCCCCTGAATGAAATTTGGGGTCAGCACGTCTAGTCCTGAGGCTGTGTGTTTTTCTTTCGATAACCTGTTCTTTTGGTAAACCTACTCGCTGTAAGGTGAATTCTACAGGATGGTCTAAAATTACTATTACACACTTCAGAGATTGTAGAGAGGTCCGAGCCGATAACATTTGCACGCGGAACTCATGCTCGGAAGCTGTTGTTGTTCCATTTGATGGGTCTGGACATCGCGGTAGATCACCCCGCGTACAGAGACCAGCGTTTAGCTCTGCACATGACCTTGAGAGCTCAGTGGTAAGAGAGGGGTGTAGAGCAATGTGGGGAACGTGCCGAATACTTTCCTATCCGAGAACATTGACGCGCGTGGCAGTAGGCTCACAACTTGTAGGACATGGGTTGGCATTGCTTCCTCTTACGGGTGCCGGGCTCCTTAAGGTTAACTTTCCTGTCAGCCTCCGTTGGTCAATTCTTGTTCTCTTCCAACCCCGCAGGTATTAGAGTATCCTAGAGGCCTAGGAAATCTTTCATTTTCCCACCTTTATTGGCCCTTGTCTCATCTTTCTTCGAGTGATCAGCCTTCTTTTCCTTTTCATGATATCTCATACCTTCTGCTCAAGGCCGTCAAGGAGGCACGGTGTGTGTAACCGCACCACTTCCGGTGCATCCTGGATAGTGCTACACCTTCAAGGGCTCACGGCTGGTGAGTTTGGGAGTTGGCGACCCTAAGGGATTCCTGAGCCGGCTCCGTTTGTTCCCCTTTTTCCACTGACTTTGGGGCGGACCCACTCTCTCCTTTCCCCTTTCCTATCTGCCTTTCATGGCTCTCCTTCCTTCCATTTCTTTTCCTCCTTTCCATCATTCCTCTTTTTTCACTTCTTCTAGAAAGTAAGTTAGTTGTTAAGTCAGTAGTTAGTTTTAGTTGTATGTTTCATGTCATTATCATTCATTCATTTTCACTATCACCCAAACCATAAGGGGCCGATAACCTGGATGTTCGACCCCTTAAAACAACAAATATCATCATCATTATCACAATCAGTATTTTGTCTCACCAGGACCAGGCTAAGTGGACACTGTTTCATCCCTCATACCAGAATTAATTTTTTGGCAGAGTCGGGAATAGAACCAGGACCTCACGGAGATAGCCATGAATGCTAATCACTACGCAACGAGGCGGAAGCAGTTAACATACAGTCGAGCCTGGTTAGAGTGAACCTCTGTATAAGAGAAACCTCTGTGCCTATTGGTAAGAAATTTCATGGTCCCGTCATTTTTTCGGTGAAAAACTCTATACAAGAAACTTTTGTACCTCTGTTGTGTTGGACTCGTTTACCTCTGTATAGGAAAGAAAGTAGGTTCATGACTTCTACATAAGAAAGTGGTGCCTCTTTCTTCCTGTTGTTTTCCCTGTTTACTGTCTGCATCAGACCACGTACTGTACTGTATTATCCATACCTATTTTGCTGTACGGCATTGTTTCTATTGTCTGAGTTCAGTCTGATTTTGGGAGTAAACGCGCTACGGTATTAAAGGCCATTATTATTACTTGCAGTCGCTTCCGTAGCGTAGCGGTCAGCATGGTTAGCTGCCGCCCCGGAGGTCCTGTGTTTGATTCCCGGCTCTGCCACGAAATTTGAAAAGTGGTATGAGGACTGGAACGGGGTCTACTCAGCCTCGGGTGTTCCAAATGAGTAGGGGGGGGGGGTTGATTACCACCTCAGCCATCCTCGAAGTGGTTTTCCGTGGTTTCCCCACTTCGTCTTCGGGCAAATGCCGGGATGGTACCTTCTTCAAGGCCACGGCCGCCTCCTTCCCTTTTCCTTGCCTATCCATCCTGACCATCCATTACCTTCCCTCATGAGGCCCCTGTTCGCTTTGCAGGTGAGGCCGCCTGGGCGAGGTGCCAATCACACCTCACCAGTTGTATCCACTCCGATTAGATGTTCCCAGCTCTAGGACACTGCCCGTAGTGGCGGTAGTGGTGAGTTCCCTCGCTGAGTCCGTGGATTCCACCAACCTGGAGGGTAAACGACTAAGAGAGAGAGAGAGAGAGAGAGAGCGAGATATATTATTACTTGCAATATTCAGCTATGTACAGTAGGATGTAACTGACTTAAAACCTCCATACAAGAAAGTAACATGGATAAACTTTAGTATAAGGTAAGCTGGGTATAACGAAAACCTCTATATAAGAAAGAATAACACTTTCCCCATCAACTTTCTTCTAACCAGGTTTGACTGCATAGATGTTTTCGTTTTCCCAAAAAGAGGGGTTAACATTTTTGGCATTTTTCCGAACGTATTTTATGAATGATCCCTTAGCTATTCGCCATTCTAGAAAACAGTACTTTACTTGCCCAGGAACAGCAAAATTATACTTAATGTACTGTCTTCTTGCGACTTATTCGAAACCCGATAGGTTACAGTACAGCTTGTCATCAGTCCCATTCTGCCTCCAGCAGGGTGTTGTCATCAGCCTATAGTATATCCCAAGACAATGCTGATCAGATATTTCGTCAAGTATTTAATGTGCCCAATTAGACACAGCAGTCTGGCATCGAACTCGGGTCTTATCAAAGAAGACCAGGCCCATGATTCCGCCCAGAATCGAATCATTGATCTCTGAGGGGGAACAGCTACAGGGAACCCGAATAGCAATGAGTTATATCTGCATATAATCATAATAGCAGGATTTCACGGCTAGAACGGGAATATCATAGCTTTTAAGGTGGATAATTGCAAGAAAATGCAGGCCTATGTACGTTTTTGAAGCCTGAATTCATGAAAGCAAACCAGCTTGACAGTTGACAAATCGGAGCTAGCGAAGGGGCGTATTTAAGTGACGCCAGGGAACTCATTTTCGTCTGGACCACACGAACAGCTCAAGATTAATGACTCTGGGATCCACCAGTTCACAAGGCCTAAGAGTAGAGAGGGGGCAGCCGCCCACGGAAATTAATTGATTACAGCCAATTGGAGCATTGAAATGAAATAAAATTTACACCCAGGTGAATATATTCTAGGAAAGATAATTTAGGAGTGTTCTCACGCCTAAATTAAAGCCTACATCTATAAATGAGCCTCTGAACACACTGCTTCCGCTCGGGAGGAAGGTTTTGGAGACCAGCATAGGGGGAAGTACCAAGATAGCGTTATGACGCCATGGTAGAAGGCAATTAATTGTAATTAATTGGCCGAAGCGATCGCTTGCACGCGAGTGATTTTGGGACCTCCACACCTAGACAAACGAGGATTATACTTCACTTTGTCTGGAAATGTATTATTCCAGGAAGGGAGTTGGTCCTGAGTGTCCAGTGGACTATGTTTCACAAGAAAGCTTTATATAGGGGGAAGCTTCGCAGGGGAGTTAGTCCGTCTTCAGTCCGTCTTCAGTTCGTCTTCAGTTCATCTTGACTCAACACGTGAACTCACACGCTGCCAGATCATGCAAGAAAGTGCGCGAATTTGTAAAGTATCGACGCTCAAGTATATTTGGAGAACAATGGAAGCGCATCATGCAGCTTCACCATAGTAATTATGCATCGTGTAACATGTAGTCTACAGCAGATATTTATCCAATAACATACGCAAGTATAAATTCTATACAGCGTAGGTATAATTTAGGATGTTTATAGACAATGAACATACCAGGAGGTGTTGTCATAGTTAAAATGACACATTATTGTCAGGATCACTACAGTTATGGGAGCCTGGAAGGCGTCACAAATAGTCGTGACAGAGGACTGATCAGAATTGCAGTAGAGGCGATATGAACTGTAGGTGACGGGAATCGAACGCACGCACACGCAGGACAGACTTTCACGGAGACCAGCGGTTGTCAGAAGTTAGCTGCATCGCACCTCTGAGGTCAGGCGTTAGTAGGAGTCCAATTAAGGATCCACATGTGAAATAGTGCGGGAATTGTATATAAGTTAAATTACAGTGATTTTTAAAAGTGTTTATGTGTATGGTAAAATAATATGTATTGTGTCAAAGTGAGAAAAGCCACTGATGAAAATATGATTATCATGTGTGAAGTGTGTACCATGTGTCGTGTGATAAATATCATGATGGCTTAAACCAAGCATCATGGTAGGTTCGTGGCTGGCGTGCTGGACTAACCCAGCAAAAATGAAAAGTGAGTACAAATTTAATATGTTGATATGATTAAATAGTTCACCATACAACGAAGCATCACTCTAAGACTAAGAAGTAACATTCATTTATGTACGAGCTTACATCCCTCGTATTTTGGTAAAATATGGCTTGGAGGATGATTTGTTTACGGCCATTTAGGCCTAAGATATTGATGAAAGTAACGGTAACGTTAAATAATAATAATAATAATAATAATAATAATAATAATAATAATAATAATAATAATCTGGGGTCGATAACAGTAATGAATAAATAAATGGGCATGTCAGGCCTAGAGTACGTGCAAAGTGTGTCATGTCTAACGTAAAAATACTGTATTATTGTAAACAGTAAGAAAGTAACGTAAAATATCGAGATAATGAGAGTTTTTCAGTGTCATTGAATTGTTGAATGAATGTTTAATATGGTAAATTCTACAGGGTTGTATTTGAGAACCATTAAGGTAGTTGATGTAAGTCAGTAAACTTATGCTTGTTTTGGGAGCTACATAAAGCTTTGGCTTAAGAGTAATTGCAGAGAGGACGCGAGTGCTTTAATAATTGAGTCATCTATGAGAAGTATTGTTTGAGCCGCGTACAGCGAGCAAGTAACGTAGAATCAAGAGATTTACGTCAATAAGTTGCGGGGATCATCCAAACATAGCTTGCGCGTTAGGCGAAAAGTCAGCTAATCTACGAGATAGTATCGCCTTGGAGCATACTTGTATTATTTGCAGCGAAGTGGGACGGAGACTGTCTGTATCCACCGCTTGCAGAATTGTTGCCAGCAGGAATAACTGTTCGAGACCCTGTGTGAGCCCATGTATTAATTGATCTGCCCTTTGAGGTAAGACTAATGGTTCGTCGTATAGGAAAAGCCGATTTCCTTATTATAGGCAGCTGCACCGGTGAGAGAACTTGGATACTCACTCGAGATGCGCGCCAGAAGCCACTAATGTCACCACAGAACGGCAAAGCTATACATGATCCATCCCCTGCCATGAATATTAATTAGGAGCCGAGTTGAGCCCATTATACTCTAAATGTAGGTGTTAAATAATTAGAATGACTCAATTACTAGGGACAACACTCAGGGTACCTCCAGCATACTGCACCAGTAAACAAACTTGACCTTGTGAGAAGTCAGATGGGGTGGTAGGAGGCCACGAGACCGGCGGCCATCTTTATCACTCAGCCGAAACTAATGTATTGCCCGCTTGGAAAGGAGGTCTGGTGACCTGATCCTTTTATTTTAAAAGCGTAGTGGGACACGGAAGAATCTCGATATTTCGAAAAGTAATTAAAATATGATTGATGTGATGATGCCAATTGAATTAAATGCTTTATTTCCACACACATACCATGTTGGATCGCTGTGATCGGATAATATTTGGCCAAGTTATTCTCTGAGGAGGAATACTGCACCAAATAAATATAGGCATCATTGTAAAGTGTATTTTGCCCAGTTTACACTAATTTATTCATACGGGTAGAGTAATTTCAATGACATGACACGTTTGTAACGATAATGTTTTGACCAGACCCAGAAAATCGTTGTATGGTGAAGCTATAAACATTTCTATCCGTGTGTATTTTGGAAGGGAAAACGTACCACTTCAGCGTTTCAAATTGATGGGAAAAAGATTACGAGTTGCACGACACAACACTTATTAATTAAGGCATAAGATAATGAATTAATGTTACTGAAAGTAAATGCCCCGTGTAAAACGGATAAATTTTAATAATTGCAGATTAATGTCATGTAAAGATAAATTGTGATTATTGTGTTGTGGTATTCCAGTTTGTGTTAAATTGTGCCACGTGAAGAACACTATGGACACTCGCAAATGTCAGAGAGTATCAATAATAGGATGTTTGGAATAGACTTGAGTGCGGTGAGGCACTAATTTTAAGGAGAGACTCACAGATAACTTTGATTTTTGTTGTGGGAAGTAAGTGTAAACTATCCTTTGTTTGTGTTTTATGTTGTATAGCCACGATTTTCTATCATTAAATGCTATATTGAGGAATATGTTGTTTCTTTCAAGTAGAGTAGTCACCTGACAGACTCAAATCCTGAGCATGTGATCGTATGGTGGGCATGAATGTCCCATACCTCGAAAGACCGTGAGTTAGCTGGGATACGAACACATGTTCCATATGATGACGATTGGGTACATTAATGACAATATTGAACAACATTGGACTGGAGCGCTGGTCCTTGATGCACTCCTACTTTGACAAGAAAGCTTTCAGAGTTTCCACAAAGCGGCTTCGGTGGCGTAGTTGGTAGCATGCTGAGTTTCTATGCCGAAGGTCGCGGGTTCAAACCCGGCCAAAGTCGTCGGATTTTTTTAAGAGCGTTAAAAATCCCTCAGTTTGCCTTCTTTCGGAGGGGAAATAAAGCCGGTGGTCCCATGTCATAGATTTATGGCGTGATAAAGAACCTTCCACTAATTACTCTTCCGTGAAGCTAAATTATAGGTTATATTTGACTAACGATCTTAGGTTCCAACGTTCGTCGCCAGGGGCCTACTACGGTGGCATCTAGTAAAAAAGTTCAGAACTAGTTGGTCGTTGACGGTGGCGTTTGGTAGCAAAAGTTGGAACTATTTAAAAATCGAATGTTTGCAGTCCTTACTTGAATTGAAAACAGATAACACACACTAATACAGCCATCACAATTAACACCGGTTATCAGACAGTTTCTACACACACCCAAAGTACACGGGGCTTCATGACCGCGTTGTCGCAGCCCCTAAACTGAGGAACCAACCAAACAAACAACCGACCAGAGGTTCCATATGCACTAATAATTCTACAAAGACCATCTGAAATACTAAAATACTTATTATTTATATTATGATAAAATAATGTAAGGATATTAATGATTTTTTCTTGGCAGTAACAATTTCAGCCATACAGTTTCAGCAACATGGACGCCATGTCCCTGCCCTTAACAATAACGGTCTGACAGTTCGTTGATATCGTCTAGATCTATTTCCATCTGTTAGAAACCCACCTTGCCTCTTCATATGGATATCACAACATCAAACTCTCACTTTACTGTCATTCGTGTAGGAAGTGAACGAGTTTACTTTCTCCAGTTCTTCAACAGCTTACTTAAAAGAGGCGGGAATTCATTTTAATACGACTCTATTTGGATTCAGATCTAACAACAGTTCCCGTAGTTGAGTATTCATGAGTTGCAGGTAAAATAATTCTCCTCCACTTTGATTCTTCGCATGGTCTGTACTGGGTGGCACACCTCGGAGATGTTAGGAACCTCATTTCCGGTGGTTGTGGTGCTGATTGTTTCAAAAGGTGAAACATTGAGGTCATCTGCCCTAATGATAAGGATGATAATAAAAATGAAAATGATCGCTGCTACTGCAACTTTGTTGTTTGTGCCTACTGAGGACCACGAGGCTCGTATCTTCTCGTCGCATGGGTTTTCTGTTTTCTCCTCTTCCAGTACTCCATCTTCTGACTATGAACCAGCTATCCTTTCTCCGCCCGTAAAGATCTGCTGTTCTTCCTACCAGTAAGTAACTGATTTGGGAGAAACTCGCCGCCGAATGGCTTGCCGGAACTGTGAGCGGCCGTGTATGAACTCATGCGGGATCCCCACTTGCTACTACTTAAAGTCCCGTGTCACTACAGGCCATGAAGAACCTTGGCCTATCAAGATACAGCTGCTCAGCCATTTGGCCTGCAGATTGCGGGGTGACGCCTGGTCAGCGCGACGTGGCCTTTCTGCCGTTAATCTTGGCGTTCTTGACTGAAGCGCTGCCTATATGATCATACAGCTACTCAATTGTCCTCACTAGGCTGAGTATACCCCGTCCCAGTCGTCACGAAAGTTCCAATTTAATTTTTTAATTTTCAAATTTCAAATTTTCAATTCTTAATTTTTAATTTTTAAATGAAGTTATTTTCATAATATAAATAAATACATAAATCACTGATACATTTTCAATTCTCAATTCCTAATTTTTAATTTTTTAAATGAATTAATAATAAGGTACTTTCATAAATAAATAAATAAATAAATAATACTACAATCCCTGACAAAACCGGAAATCGAACCCAGGGCCTCCTAGGTGAGAAGCTGGGCGCTGTCCCTACACCACGATGCTGGAACTACTACTATCACTACTACTACTACTAATAATAATGAGAATAGAAATAATAATGATTTGGACACAATTTACGAAAATCGTATTGTTGTTGTCTCTCTTTGAAATGAAAATCCACAGCCTGCTTCCAGTCGACCGACCGGGTCAGGGATGGAATAAATGAAGCCCCCATCTAGCGGCGAGGATATGAGCTGTGCCGGCTGCCGAAGCCTGTCGCACTCCTTTGAGGCAATGACTAAATGAATGACAGATGGAATGAAATGATAGGGGAGAGTGTTGCTGGAATTATTTTTTTTACAGGGAAAACCGTAGTACCCGGAGAAAAACCTGTCTGCCTTCGTTTTGTCCAGCACGGATCTCATATGGAGTGACCGGGATTTGAACCACGGACAGAGCGGTGAGAGACTGGCGTGCTGCCGCCTAAGCCACGGAGGCTTTTGTTGTGTCTCTATTTAAAGAATTCAAATTTGTAGAATTGTTTAATGAAAAAGCAGATGATGATGATGATGATGTTTTCATACAAAACGAATGAAATTACGTAACAACTTTACATATATACTTGATTTTTCCCTCCCTCTGTATTTCCGTTCCAATACACGCACTGTAGCCCTGCTGGGGAACTGAACAAGAGAGCAGCACGCTGGTCTGGCTGTGTGCACACTTACTGTCGACCAAAGTATTAGGTGTACTCGAGTTTGAAGGTTGTTTGTGACGTAACCAATAGACATACATAAAATCCAATAACATCATTATTTTTGTCGTTCTATTTTACGTGAGTTCATGTAGGTTTGGAATTTTTAGTTTATATTTTAATATTTTTTATCGCAGTTGGAACACAAAAAGTGCCCGTTTTTAATCGTGTTTCAACCATGCGTCACATTTAAGAATTATTATCTCACAAACCCTTCATTGTATTGAATCCAAATTTTAACAAAATATACATTGGAATGTCGTATAACTGGTTTATTAATTTCAAAATTTTGCGTGTCCAAGAAACAATGTTGTTTTCTCGGCTTGGGGTGGTTGGAATATGTAGTTCTTGGTCGCGTTATATTCCTTATACATCAAAAAGTTATGCTGTATGACTTTAAAATACGTAAATTAATTCACTTATTTTATATCGGTTTATATTTGAACGGGGAAATACGATCTCGTCTCGCTCGGTAGTGATGGGCTCCATCTCAGCAACGCTGTACAGCCTACCCCGGAGCGGCTGGCAGGTGAATGAATCATGCCTTATTTCCACGAACAAATACAAACCGATATAAAATAAGTGAATTAATTTACGTATTTCACAGTCATACAGCATAACTTCTTGATGTATAAGGATTACAACGCGACCAAGAGCTATATTTTCCAACCACCCCGAGCCGAGAAAAAGTTACCTTACAAAAATGATAACAACTTTGTTTCTTGGTCACACAAAATTTTGAAATTAATAAACCAGTTATACAACATTCCAATGTATATTGTGTTAAAATTTGCATTCGATCTGATGACGGGTTTTTGAGATAATAATTCTTGAATGTGACGCATGGTTGAAACACGCTTAAAAACGGGCACATTTTGTGTTCCAACTGCGATAAAAATATTAAAATATAAATTAAAAATTCCAAACCTATATGAACTAACGTAAAATAGAACGGCAAAAATGATGATGGTATTGGATTTTATGTAGGTCTATTGGTTACTTCACAAACAACCTTCAAACTCGAGTGCACATAATACTTTGGTCGACAGTAGTCAGGCCCTGGCTTAAAAGTTCCCCGCAGTGATGGGCTACACACACTCTGCCATACCTACAAATTCACCAGATTGTCACGAACAGCCTAAGGACGGAGACCTTCTAGGCTTATCCTGAAGGCGTATTAAAAATAAGCTGTTGTTGTTTCATTTGAGAGGCTTGATCATCGTGGTAATTCAGTCCCGTCTACTTGTGGGCGTGTGATATTTTGTCTGATAACCTATGCTATCGCGATGGCTGTACTACTGTGTGTATTTATGCAATTCAGGTGAGGAAAGGAAAGGAGGCGGTCGTGGTCCACAGTTACGGACCGTATCGTGGATGTAATCAAACTCCTACCCAAGAGAAGGCTGAGAGCCTTACCTTCGCCACTCAAAAGACAATGAATAATAATAATAATAATAATAATAATAATAATAATAATAATAATAATAATAATAATAATAATAATCTATAACAAGAAATGCATATCCTGGAACGCCAAAATAAAGCACTACGACACAGTAGTCAAAACAGAATGCCAGTACACGTGTGAATACCTTTCAATGAACTATAGGTAAAGCCCTGCGCGGATGCGGATATCCGCGGACGCAAATATTTTCGCCATCGGATATAATTTGTATGGCTGTGCGGATAGCGGATACGCTGCGGATAATGTTTCGAGTAAATTTGCGGATAGTTTTTAGAATACAAACTTACGATAATATTACATATTTGATATGCCAATCTACAGCTTCATGCTTAATAGAGGAATACTCCTATAGCCTATTGCGTACAAAATATTCAGGCACGTATTGCACTTATACACGAGAAGATTATTTTACTAATATGCTTTCAACTACATTTTATTAAGTATCGCATGTTTGTAGTGGATAGTTTTGACATCTCATCATCATCATCAATTCTCACTGCCATTATTACTATACGTACGAGATACAATGCTGTCAATAAGCTTGTTAGTTCATCGCGGTGACATCATTAACTTTCCTCAAGTCAGCTACTTCGCCTTCTGAGCTATCCTGGAAGATCTGGTTCCAGGTTTATCAGTAGATTTATTTCCAACTTGGCGATGAAACACGTGGGCTGTGATATTGCAACGGAGAGAAATATGATAGGCTATCAACTATGCGAACATGATGTGTCAAGAAGCAGAAGAATGATGACTGACTTGGAATTTCCGGCCAAATGTCAATCCCTTTCTCCAAGCGTAAAGAGAAGTTCACTTGTAAATGTTACCGCGACCGTGAGTATGGACATCATTTCACCAACATGGATAAACGATCTATTAAAATAAAACAAGTTGAATATTCAATAGCGCGTGAAACAAAGCTCAAGTCAACGATATGGCAGACATTTGGTTACGTTTTCAATTTAAACGAAAAGGTGAACGATATAGTAGGATGTTTTACCTGTAAAAAAGTGTGTTCATACTCCGGACACAAATCAGGCACATCAAACTTACTGAGGCACAAGTGTGAAAGTAGCCAAAAAGTATAGCCATTTTTTTTTTGTGGTCTAAAGCGGAGGTCAAGGAGCCAGAAGTGGCATCCAACTTGAAGTTCCTTGCAATGAAGGAAATTGTCAGGAACGACCTTCTCCTTCTCTAAATGTGTTGGTTTAACACTTTATGCTTTATCTAATAAATTAAACATAATATTGAAATATCAGCGGATTTGGATAAAAGTCATATGGGGCTGATGCGGATAAAAGGCATGCAGGTGCGGGGCGGGTGCGGATAACGTTTTGTTTATCCGCGCAGGGCTCTAACTATAGGCTAGAGAAGTTGGAGGTTCTGGAAAGGAGAATCCTCCGGAAAATCATGGGCCCAATCCAGACGGAAACAGGATGGAAACTACGGAGCAACGCCCAAGTCTACCAGAATGTAGAAAAAATCCCGGCGACCATGAGGAAACGGAGGCTAATATTTCTGGATACATGTACAGATTGGACAAATCCAGATTAACCAAGCAGTTGTTTGACTACTTCTGGACCAAAAAAAAAACAACATCATGGATTAAAGAAACTCGGAAAGACCTTGAGAGATCTAACATCCAGGAGGCTCAAATGTTGGAAAGGGATACGTTTCGAAACAGGATACACAATTTGGAAGGGTTTCATGACGAGAGACGAGCTACAAAGACCGGAAGAGCTAGGACGACCGAACAACGGCAGCAGCACAGCGATCGCATGAAGGAGTACTGGAGACAGAGGAAATTACAACTAAAACAGTGAAATTGTAGCGTGATCCTAAGTGGTCAGTTCGCAAGTAAATAATAATAATAATAATAATAATACAAGTACTAACACTAATAATAAAAATAGTATTCCTGACATTTGCCTGGATTAGAAGAGGGAAACCAAGGAAAACCACTTCTAAGATGGCTGAGATGGGAAACGAAACCCACCTCTTCTCATTTTTCTAGCTTTCACAGTAAGACCAGAATTAAATTTATTGGCAGAGCCAGGAATCGAACCCAGACCTCTGGGGAGACAGCAGCAAAGAGTGCTAGCCACTACACCACGATGTGGTCCTAAATCATTAGCTAATATAAACAAAGTGATAATTATACTAATAATCAGGGGCAGGTGACCTCGCTGTTTCTCCCAACAAAATTACATTCTCATACTAACAAAGAAAAATGTGACAAAAATTAATTTCACAATTAAATTACAACAAAATTCTAGTTCAAATTGAAAAGGACTTTTTATTCATGAAGTCACAAAAATATTAAATTTAGTACCGTCGGTGTACTGGTGATGATAATTACTTCAAGGGAAGCTAATCAAGGTTATCTGCCCCGTATCGTGGATGTAATCAAACGCAAGGAAACGAATAGGCAAGGGATCCTATGTGAGGTAACCCGGGGTTTAAATTACGGTATAATCTTTTATTATGAAACATTTTTTCTCTATCCCAGCAGTAGAAGCTCGTGAAATAATGTTACGTCATGTTTAACAAGCGAAGTGCTGCAATAAGTGAGCTACATTACCCATTTGTTACACTCGCCTTCACCGCTCGCAAGTGTGAATACTATTTAAATCATGTCAAGGATGTTAATTCAGACTGAGCGTCCCGAGTGATTAATAATACTGCAAGCTGTATTTTATTATGCGCAGGGAACTTTCCGGATTACTGTTCTGAAACATGGAATTAAAATTATTTCATCGCTTGCAGCATCGTAAGTTACTTTCGCTACTGAACTAGTTAACTGGATACTTAGGAGCCGTATCACCAGTATTGCCAAGTTTGCGGAATTTACGACAAAACGTGTTTTAAAGCCATAAGTGCACAATGGGCCAAGTGGCATGTTTATGTGGTCAAACGCCAATATTTGGGGGCTGCGTGGCGCAGTCGGTAGAGGCGCTGTGCTTCTAACTGAAAGGGAGTGGGTTCGATCCCCACCCAGGTAGTGGATTTTAGAAACAAAACTACCACTTTCGGAAACGCAAATGGCCCTGGGGTTCACTCAGTCTACACCAGAAATGAGTACCAGGGCAATTCCTGGGAGCAAAGGCGGCCGGGCGTGGAGCTGACAACTCCATCCCATCTAGTGCCGATGTCACAAAAAGTGCAAGCCTCTACCTTCCACTACTCCCAGGGCCTCCATGGCCTGTACGGAGTAGGCTTTTGAAACGCCAATATTTATTATGTCTGTGTAATATTTTATGCACCTGGAATTTTAAAGCAAGCTGATTTAAAATTTGACACCAAAAAATTAATATTAATCCGTTGAGTGCTTCGTTAGTCTATAAACGTTGGAAAATAACTATTATTTTGTCGTATTCCCCATTCGCTTTCGAGTGTCGAGTCATACTCTGGTATGTTCTGCCATCTATAGGGCATTATATAGTTTTACTTGAGTTTGGATTTTCGCTTCCGGAAGTAACTAACAGAGCATTTTGTAGGCGTCTGTCCTCTATAGATGGAGTTCATCTGTGATGTAAACAAGCATGGCGGAATATCAAGCAAATCCTTCACACCGCGTTGTGATTTCGGATCAAAGAATATCAATTCAGGGATGGCTGAGGTGACGATCGAACCCATGTCTTGTCAGTTCTGCCTCACGAAGCTGAGTGAACCACATTTCAACCCTCAGACGAGCATTCAATTTCTTGGCAGGGCCGGGTTTCGAACTCAAGACTACAGGGTTGGCAGCTGAGGATGCTAGCCACTGTATCATGAGGTGGTAGAAATTGTTCTGAAGCTCCTGAATAAAGAACCATTTTTAACTTGCGGTGTAAAGCCCCTTACGTGTGCTTGTGTCCCAAAATTTAATACGTGTTCTTGAGGGATAAACGTAAAGAGGGTAAAGTCTATTCACACATCACTGAAATTTAGTGACGAATTTTATCAATAATGTAGCGAAAAAATTGTATACGAACATCTTATTAGGGGTGTGATTACTTAGTGGTTAAGGTTGTTGCCTCCCACCAAGGCAGACTGGGTTCGATTCCCGGTTAATGCATATTATATTTTTGAAGCACCTGTACAGATCATTGGTCGATGAAAATCATGAAGACCTTTAGTTACTCGCCAGGGGGAAATATACAATATGTGGGGCGTGGTGGCACAGCGGTCAAGCTGTTGCCATCTCACCAAGGTGTACTGGGTTCGATTCCCGGTCAATGCATGCGAGATTCGAGAAGTGAAATGCCATGTCCTGTGGTTCGGATTACACGTAAAAAGGAGGTCTCGTGCTCTTAACCACACGATTCACGGTCACGTAGAACTGCATTCGTCCTTCTTCTTCTTAGTTACACAACGCGAAGAGAGGAGGTGACAGAACGCCCGGAAAAGAAACGTATTTTTTTTATTATTTCTAGGTAATTTTACTCATCTTTGCATTTTAATATCCACAATTTCAGTGAAGCCCCCTCATATTACCCCATTTTCTACTCGTCAATGTTATGAAATGAAACCAACTCATACATGGACCCTATACTGTGATCAGAACGTTGGTATTGAATAAAGAGTATCTCAAAAATAAAGCACTCAAACGTTTACCAGTTACATCTTAACGATGCAATTGAAGCGATAGAAGCCATTTTTCATTGTTGCCTACTGTAGTTCTAATAAAGAAAGCTTTTTCAGTCGGTCAACACATATCTTAATGATACAACCGCCGGCCCCGTAGTGTTGGGGTAGCGTGCCTGCCTCTCACCTAGAGGCCCCGGGTTCGATTCCCGGCTCCGTCAGGGATTTTAGAGACTGACGTGTGGGTTGAAACGGGGTGCACTCAGCCTCGTGAGGACAACAATTGAGTAGCTGCTGCCTGGCAGTGAGGCAGCGCCCCAGTCTTGAAAACCAAGATTAAAGACTGAGGGGACCCGATGCGCTGACCACGCGTCATCCCAACATCACCAGGCCAAATGGCTGGGCAGCGGTCGCTTGGTAGGCCTAGGCCCTTTATGGGCTGTAGTTTTTTTTTTTAGCGTATGGCTTTTAGTGCCGGGAGTGTCCGAGGACATGTTCGGCTCGCCAGTTTTGTAGCTGCTTCGAGACGGACACCCAATGGGTGAGCTACAAGTACCGTTGGGGAGGAATGTTGGATGGGAGGGTCGAGGAGTTGGAAGGTAGCGGCTGTGGCCTATAGTTAGGGACCAACATGGGCTGTAGTGCCAGGGGTTATTATATTAATGATACAACCAACATGTTAATTTTTGTAAGTACACATAACATGATATGTTCATAGATATTGATCCCACAGCCACGCTAAACATTGTAACATCACCAATAGCAGAGGATTATCTAACGTTTCATTTCAAGTCCGATGCAGACATAACCTGATGGCCACAAGAAAGCATAGCGTTAGATCGAGCGAAACTTCTAATAGGCCTACATGGATGCGTTCATATAACAACACGGAATTATTAAGTCCTTTGTGAAGTATAAGAATATTTCCTTAAACCTATTCGAACAACTACAACGAGAATAAGCCAGAAAATAATGTTTTGGCTTTTGCAGATGCCGAGGATAGAAGTCTCAATTCCCTCTCTCGATGTTAATAATTTCACCACAGTCTATTGGAACTCCAATGACACAATCAAGATGCAACAACTTCTAAGTATTGTATTTAAGTATTTGAAACTTTAAAATGTATTATTAGGATATCCATTTTATTCATGTTAACACCGAAGAAGGTTTCACTGTACACTGAAACATGTACGTAAATTAATAAAACATCATCTTTAGTATTGATAAGGCGGATTTTCATAATATAAAATAAAATAAAATAAATAATCATGAATTCTTTCAAATCATGGATTCACCAGAAATCAAACTTGGTGAGAAGCACTTAACGAGAACGCTACGTCAGCACATTCTGTGTACGGTGTGCACGTGGCCAGTAGTGATTGAAGACCTTGTATCTTCCCCACTAATGTATCACACAGTTTCGGACGACTGAACAATGACCCCCTCACCTGCTCCTGGACTTCAGCCACAAGCTAACTTGACTGCCAGCTACCCGGGGAATCCCTGTGTCATCATCCCATGTCATTGGAAACTCCAAGTGGTAGAAATATAATATATTTACTTCGTCGTATATTTGTTGCGTCATGCTTTAATAAATATTGCTTAAATGAAGACTGGTGAAAAGCCCGTATTTCATCCCATTCCTGGGAGCTGAAGAAGTTCTGTCGCCTAATGTTGATAGACTGCGTCTTGCTATGAATATTAATACACCTCCTTCCAGCTTCCAGCTCTACAACAGCTTACCTTGTTAGTTGAATTACAGACAATAAATTATTATTAATAATAATAATAATAGTAATAATAAAAATAATGAAGCACGAAAGACTTCACTTACGATAGGGCCCAGGGTGCCAGTACAGTGAACCTGCATTACCAATAAACTGTATCATTAGCTAATGCACAGATCGATGGATTGAAGAAATACTGGGAGTATGTGAAGGCCGATCGAAGGACACGATATAGACACAAATGAAATTGATTGTTAATATTCAGCTCATAGAGGTTCAATAATAATATGTTGATTAAGGCTTTCACGGCCCGGATTACAATTTAAATAATTCATGTTTTTTCCCCACGGCATTAGCCTAAAAACCCTGAATTATTTGAATAATAATAATAATAATAATAATAATAATAATAAAGGAAAATATTGAGGAAAATCCTTGGTCCTGACTGCTCAAAAGGAATCTGGATGGAACGGAGGTCTTAGGAGCTTTATCAGCATGCTGAGAGGATCACTAACACCTTCAGGAAAAGGCGATTGAAGTTCTACGGCCACATTCTCAGAATGATCCATAACAGGCTCTCCAAAAGGATTCTAAACCTTGCTCTCTCAATGAAAGTCAAGAACAACTAGCTCAGTGAAATAGAAAAAGACCTTCTGGAAAGTGGCATTACTAAGGAAATTATACAAGATCGAATCCAGTTCAGATCATGAATCAACAACCTGAGAAAATGATTATCAGGACCAAGAAATCATGGGACGAAGAACGTAGGAAGATTTTAAGTGCCTAGATGAAGAGATTTTGGGAAAAGAATGAAACGTCATTAGCTAAATAAGTTCTATCGGGTTCCATAGATGGGCATAATTATGTAAAAATAATAATAATAACAATAATAATGATAATAATAATAATAATATTAAGCGCATTTCTTTCTCCTTGATATCTTGGAAATGTAGTCTTCTTACTCATCATGACATACTAATTTTCACGACTTCACAATTTCTTTTCCATTTTCAAATATCTTTTGAAACAACTTAAATGCACGTAAATACCATTTTGAACCCCCGGCATCCTTTTATAACTCAACGTGAAAATAAGTGTAAATGTTCTCATTTCGTTAATTTAAAGATTTGAAACAAAAATTGTCCATCCAGTGTGTTATCTCCTTCTGTTCTTGATCGCAAGCCCTAATGATACACCTGCCTCTGCCCAGCTATGTTAACGCTTGTGTGTACGCGTTGTCTTTGTAAAATTGTAGAATGTTTGAGAGTATAGGAGGCGTATAACCTAGTCATTGTAGTATTTATGTCTCCTTTAAATCTGTGTGCCAAGATTTATAGAGTAAGATCTGTTGCAGATGTTATCCACATATGCAGACAAATATAACTGAGAGCCAAACCTCACGTTACAGTAGGGTATCAAAGAAATGTAAGGTCTTTCTAATGTACTGTACAATGCTAGTTGGGCTGCGTAAAACAATATTATTAGGGGCAGCTGATTCACCTGTTATAATATGGGAATACTCCATTTCTACTGAGCTATGATAAAATAATAACATATATGATGTAGTGTCATTGTATGATGATTACAGCATATACATTTAAAAGAACATTGAATTACATTTGTTAGGAAGAATTTCTTTGATAGTGTAATACCAGTCTTAGGCTGTGAGTCAATCTGTGAAGATGTTGCGCTGGAGGATACTACCTGCCATACACGAAGGTAGAACAAGTCACCTATAACTGAGTTGAAGGGCGATGTTATACCAGGACTGAGAAATACTACTCGTAAATTGGATTAATATTTCTAACACTAGGGCCCTAATTAAAGGAATTCACATGAATTTCATTCACGCATCTATTCACTACTCAGATAGTAGCTGATATATTTAAATGACTTAAGGGGAGTTCCAATGGATAAAATATGAAAAAATATCAATTTTCAGATTTGTATACAGTGTAGACTTTGATGTATGATGTATAACACTTGATATTTGTTATTTGCAAAACATGTCTAATATTTATTTAAGTAATGCAGTGCGCGTTAGAAAACATTGGTAATTAGAACATACAAAGGCATTTTCTCAGAACTTACTTTTTGCACATAAATGTTCCATATTTTTCAGTTGTTACTTATCACAGAAGTCTCAAATTTTTACCAACTGTAGCGTGGCTTGTAAATGAGATTTTAACACAGGGATTTTGTTCTAGCTCAAATAGATTACGAAAAAAATGGATATATCTCAATTTTTTAAACGAAAATTTTGAGATTAAAGAAAAAAAAATATTATTATTGTCACAATAGTAGAAACACCAAACGCCTGTGTTAAAGAACTAAGAATTGATCACTAATTACGGCAATCAAATTTCATCTAAATCTACCCAGTAGTTTCTGTGAAATAGGACCATGAATTTATTAAAAATTAACATTAAGAAGATGGGCCATTGGAACTCCCCTTAATGGAATGTAATGGTGGATGAGCACAGTGAACTTGCACCGTGACTCAACTTTCCCAAAAACCCTGCGATCAACCGATCTACGTAGGTGCCAATAGTTTTAAGATTTATTTATATGTTTTGAAGAAAACTAAATGCAACTAAATGCAAATTTCATGTCTTGCCTTTCAGAAAAGAAGTGCATGGCCATATAAAAAGCCATTTTTCGGTGTTGCTTAAGTGATAAATTAATAGAAGCTTTTCAGTCGTCAACACGAATGTACACAATTAGATTGGACGGCGAGTTACAATTAATTTCCAGGGGCTAGAAATCAATTTCATTAATTATTTATTGTGCCCAACTGGTCACGGCAGTCTGGTATCAAACTCAGGCCTTATCAGAGAAGACCAGGCAAATGGTTATGCCTAAGGTCGAACCAGTGGTCTCTAAGGGGGAGCCATTATATGGAACCCACAGAGCAATGAGAGGTCTACTGACACATAAAAGTCTAGCGTGATTTCACGATTATTTAGGTGCAAATCATAGCAATTTAAAGGAAAAATTGTAAGCAAAATGCAAGGAAATGTACGTTTGCAGTGCATACGAAGTCGAGAGAGGCTAGTATTGAAGTCTGACAAATGACTTTTAAAAGTAGGCGGAGTAGCCCAGGCGCCTACGGAACTATTTCTGTCTAGGGCGGTCAGACAGCTCAAAATTAATGACCCGGGAATCCACCGGTCGACAACGAGCGAAGCTTTGGCGGGACCAAGCCCACAAGAAATTAATTAATTACAGAGAAATGGAGCATTGTAATGCAATGGAACATACACATAGATGAATGTATCCACGGAGGAGTAATTTAGGAGTGGTTTTTCACCTAAAATTACGCCTATTTCTCAAAATGACCGCATTGCAACCTAACTCACGCTCGAGAGCATGAATACTTTAACCAACCAGCGGGAAATCCCCACCGTAGCATCCCACGCGCTGAACTAAGGCAATTAATTGTAATTAATTCGCCGAAGCGATCGCCGGCACGCGAGTGTTTTTAAAACCTCCACGCCTAGATAAACAAGATGCAGTTGTTATTTCGGCTGAAGACGGAGTATTTCAAGAAGGGAGTCGCTCTCACGTGTCCCGTGAACTATTTTGTGCAAGAAACCAATATAAGGGAAGAGCACCCTACGCCGAGGTCAGTTACACGTCAGTTATGGTCAGTCGAAGTCAGCTACACGTCAGTTACACGTCTGTTATGGTTCAGTGGAAAGCAGTTGAAGACGTCAGACGGTCGCTCGAGTTGGAAGTTAGTTCTTTGTCTACAAGCGCTCTGCAGTAAGCACGCCAATTATTAAAATATCAGCGTACCGCCGTTGAAGACAATGGAGGCAAATTGTAAGCTTCATCAGTGATAATGAAGTGCATAAGGTAACAAAGTGCAGATATTGCTTTATTATCTGACACAGATATAAATTCGCTACAGCGAATAGGAACTGATAATGTTTGGAACAGTTCGTATACCGGAAGGTATTGTCAATTATATGACATCAGCATTAGGAGCACTCCAGTGATGGGAGAGTGGGAGTTATTGCCACCTATCCAGGACAGTGAGGTAAACGGGAGTGCAGGGAACTAGGATCGAACATCTATAAAAACGCTACTAGATTTCACGGAGACCAGCGGTTATCATAAGTCATCGCATCTCTGAGGTCAAGCGTAGGTGAAATCCAGATAAGGATCAACATGTGAAATGATAGATGAAGTGTATAAATTGTGAAATAATAATTTAAAGTGTTAATGTGTTTAATGTTTAATATTCAGTGTTTATCAGTGGTAAAGGCCACTTGTGGTAATATGTGCATCATGTGTAAAAAGTGTGAATCTCAGTGTTGTGTATCGGATATCATGATGGATTAAGTCAAATCGTCATGGTAGAGCTCAGGCGGAGATACTGGTACTTTCCAGCCAGAAGGAAACGTGAGTAAACATGCAAATAATAACATTATAATGGCATAGTTCACCATGTAACGATTAATCACTTTGAAATTAAAGAAGTAATAGTCACTTACTGAACGAGTTTTCACCACTCGTCTTGAATAAAGTATGACTTGGAAGGTGATTTGCTTAGGACCATGTAGGTCAAAAATAGTGATGGATCTAAACGTTAAAATAATAATAATAATAATAACTGGGGTCGGCAACCATAAAGTAAGGGCAAAGTTGGCCTAAGTAATGTTCAAATAGTGTCATGTCTAATTTAAGATACTGTCATTTGGTAAACAGTAAAGAATGTAGTGTGGAATATCGCGAATACGAGAGCTTTTCTCAGTGTCAGTGAAATTTTGAATGAATATGTGAAATTAAAGTAAGCCAGTATATTTATACATTTGTGTTAGGAGCTATGTAAAGCTTTGGCTTAAATAATATAACATGAAGAACGCAGGTACCTTGATAATGGAGTCATATATGTGAAATATTGTTTAGCCGCATATAGCGTGCAGATTAACGTAGAATCCAGTGATTTACGTAAGATAAGCACGGGAAAGACTAGTATAGCTTGCGCGTGAGGTGAAAATGGGCTTAATCTTCGAGAAGTATCGCCTTTGTGCATACTGTATGTGTTACGCAGCGATTTGGATAGATTCTGTCTATTGCCAACGCTTGCATTGAATTATAGCCACTATGGACGCCCAGCGAGGCGCGGTGAGCATTTTTTACTTATGGTCTGCCCGAGAGGTAGAATCATATTCGTCGACGAGGAACGTGGTTCCCAAAATATATATATGTAAATGACAGCTGCTGATGATAACCATGGGGTTTCATTATGATGCGCGTCTTTAAAGCCACGAGTAATCACCTTAGAACGGCAATGCTATCATTAGAATTCCACCCCTGCCATGAATGTTTAATAGGAGCCATTTGAGCCCAAATACACTGTAAAGTTAGGTGTTAATTAATTAAATGACTCAATTACTTAGGACCATGCCTAGCGGATCTTTATTGTTATATAATTGTAAACAAGGATGACCTTGACGGAAGAGAGAGACAGGAAATGTGGACCATTTCCGTGGCAGCCATCTTGGAGAGCTGTCTGGAACTAATTTTATGACCTGCTGAGGGGAGAGAGGTCGCTCGACCGATCCCTTGTCAATTACAGTCACAATAGAACACTGAGAGAACTCGTTATTCAATAATGCAATTAAAATATGAGTATTTTAGTGATGAAAATGGAATTAAATGGTGTATGGCAACTCACATACGTGGTTGAACCATAGAAATCAGATGATATTTGGCGAAGTTATCCTCTGAGGGGGAAGGCTGAACCAAAATAATGTAGGCATCTTCTTTAAAGTGCATTTTGCCAGTTTATGCTAATTTAGGAAAAACGGGTATGTGTTTTTCCCAGAACATGACACAGTTGTATCTATAATAAGCCCGACAAGACCCAGATAATCGTTATATGGTGAAACTATAAATATTCTATCCATGTTTATGTTTATTTTATGATTAAGAAGCATGACTCATTTTCCTAGAGCGTTCATAGGGATGGAAAGAAGGAAGATGATTCGCACGACACAACAAAATATGTGCTAATAAATGTAGAAAACATTGAAGTAATGATAATTAAAGTAAATGTCGTAGAAGACGGAATAATGTCTTAGAAATTCATGTTTATGTGACATGTGGTTTTTGTGTTAAGATACTTCCATTAAATAAGATTGTGTCACATGACGGACACTATGAAAACCTTGTAATCTGAACTATTATTGACAGGATATTAGAAGTAGGTTTGAGTGCATTGTAGCGCTATTTTTAAGGAGAAAGCTCACAGAATAACCCTATTTATTTGTGGGAATTAATTGTAATTTGTCCTTTGTTTTGTATTTGTTGTACAGCCATGATTTTAGACCAGTAAATATTTTATTCATAGGAATGTTGTGTATTTCCTGTAGAGTAGTTGCCTGATAGACTCAAATCCTGAACATGTGGTCGTATTGTGGGCATGAACGTCCCATACCTCGAAAGACCGTGAGCTAGTTGGGATACGAACACATGGTCCACATGGTGACGATCGGGTACATGGGGGAGTTGTCTCTGTACTTGGATTGAGTCACAGGTAATTACTTAAGTCGGTCAAGGTATTAATGGTAGAAGCAAATATAGCATAGAAATTAGGACAGAATAGGAAGACCGCATCCCATTTGTTAATAAGCCACCACATTAAAAATAATTGTTAATCCTCCATAAGACATGCTTATATAATTGTAACTTTCATAAACCATAGCCATAGATAACACATATAAAATAACATGACGCTGATATGTGGGGCCAGTTCAAAATACAGGTAACCTCCACTTAAGCATCATGAGCATGGCATAAAATAAGCATGTTGACTACCCTAATTTAACATGTCACCCATGAGTGGGCCACCATGTATGCTCTTAAAATTAACATGGCACCCACGTGTGATATGCTGATCTTATTGTTAACATGGCGCCCAACGTGGGGATTATGGGATTCAGAAAAACCCCATAATAAATAGCATGGTTTTCATGGGGAAAACCATAGAAATAACTTTTTTTCCTCAAACTTGGTTTGAGCGATTGTGAGTCTTTCTAGATGATGTTCAGACGTCAGACAAATGTTGTCAGACGGGTACGAGGGTCTATACCCATTCCATAGTTAGTTTTGACATTTTATAATATGTTGTTGTTGTTGTCGCGGGATCGGAATCTTTTCTTTCCAATAGAACGCGCCAGTGTCTTCAGCTAGGGCCTACCTGAATCTCAAATTAAGTAGTACAGGATGGCCGGAACGGAAGAAGTACTCAGGTGTATCGCCGAGTTAAGGGAACATTTCGATGTTATAAATGCTAAAAGTAAGGAAGAATCCAAAGCATTTAAAGATGAAATAGCGGATAGGTTAGAGGCTAGTCAAACTGAGGTAAGCCAGATGTTGGCTACAGTCAATACTAGACTAGAGGCTAATCAAGCCGAAGTAAATACGCAGTTAGAATTAAACCTAGTAGAGGTTAATAAGAAAATGGACGACGTTAAAGAGTCTGTCCAGAGACAGGTAACTAAGAATATTGCTAGCGTGATCTCAGAAATGCAAAATGATAACGAAAAACGCTTTGAGTCTATTGAATTAAAATTAGAAAGCAATTTGCAAATGTGTAGAGAGTCACAGCGTGAAATTAACGATAATTTAAACAGTATGTCCCGGGAGCTTAAAGACATTCAAAGTCAGAATGAAGCTAACACGAAACGTCAGTTAGAACAATTTAACACGTTTACTCAGACCGTGGATCATAGGTTCGAGGATAATGAACTCAAATGGAATACGCGAATGGCAGGTTATGCCAAGGCTGTGGACGAAGCTTTAAAAAAGCAGGACCAGAATATCCTTGACCAATGCAAGGAAATGCAGGAAATAAAGACGTCTGATCGAGATAATAAGGAAATAATGTCTAATATGAAGATACAAGTTGGAAAAGTGCAGAAAGAGTTGGAAAACACTCAGAATGACTTAGCAGTTCTCCATAAAAGACAGGACGAAGACCAAGGAGAAATCACAAAAATGAGGACTGAAATCTCTCATATACAAGGTCACATTCAACGGGAAGTTACAGGCTTACGCGAAGAGTTAGAGCTTCGAGAAGGCTTAAAGACTGAAGCCAGTGATAAGACTCTTGCCGAAGTAAGAGAAAGTCTAGCAGGGGAAATTATCCACCTGAAGGAAAACCTTAAGGATAATAAAGAAAAGGTATTTTCTATGGCAGAAAGAAACCGAGATCGCCTCGAGAAAATAGAACGAGAGGTATTAGCTCGTTTGGAAAGGACTGAAAACAGGCACAGCCAGTTAGAAACGAGAATGATAGCGCAGGAAGAATCCATGTTGCGGAATCCTAGGTCTAGCGAAGGAAGCATAGACGAGAATAGGAGGAATAAATGGGCAGAGATAGAAATACAGCCCACTCCAAAGAATGCAGCAATGCCAAGTGACAGCCCGTATGCCACACCTGGTATGCCAATGGCTATGTCAACACCGCAGGAAAATGCTGTACAGAACCAAATAGTCACAGTTATAAGGGCTAGTGATGAAAAACCAAAGAAATACTCTGGGAGTAATTCTAATATGACACCCAAGTACTGGCTTAAAGAAGTTTCCGAGTACTTGAATGATGCAAAAGTACCGCCAGAGCGCAGGTTGAGAGCGATTGAAAAACTCACCGAAGGAGAGTGTGCTCTATGGTTTAGAAGTTTTAGGTACACGTTCGACACCGTTGAGGAATTTCGCCAAGCATTTTTAAGCAGGTATTGGAACGCGAGCGTACAACAAAACCTCAGACTGGACTTGTATTCCAGGCGTTACAGTACTAGTAACCCGACCAAGTACGGAGAGTTTTTTGTGAACCAATTATGCCGTTTTCGCGAGCTCGACGAAGGACTCAGAGAGTCAGACTTATGCATAGCAATAGCTAAGCAGCTGCCGTATGAAGTGCAGCGCCTGCTAATCTCAGCAAACGCAAAAACTGCAATCGATATGGAGGAGGTGCTGAGACAACTTGATTTAACCACAGTGCAGCACGCAAGACAAAGCCGACATGTGGAACAAGTTAATATGACGAATACGCCGATCGAGCCAACGAAGGTGCAGACGAAATCCAAGTCTACAAGCACCGAAACAGAAAAATCCGACTGGCAGCGCGAAGGACGCGAAAACCAAAATTGGAGGCCAGCGTATCGAGGAGGTTCGAACCGTGGTAACCGAGGAAGGAAAAACTGGAATCAGCGTGGTACCAGAGACCAGCAGCGGGACAACAGAAGAAATTACGGCCGAAATGGGAATAACCAAGGATGGAGATCCCAAGAGCAGAGTCGTGGGTTCGATGAAGAGGCGGAAGAACGCTATCATGCATCTTTAAGATACATGGAAGAGCGCGGAGATGATCCAAGACAATCGCGAGTTCACTGGGATGAAGCGATTCGAAATAGAAGGTCACCCGACATATATCAAAATGATGATGGTGCCAAAAGTCTGGAACGTCAACAGCATGAAGACAGGCAGAAGAACTCCACAAAGAATGGAGCAATTGAAAAAAAAAACACCAATTTTAAATGACCAGAGAGAGATAGGTTCAGGATGGAATACAGTAAATGTTATTAACTGGATTGCCAAACCTGAGGAGCTTATCGAAGACCTCGATGAAAGAACGGTCAATGTAAGAAGGGAACTACCTATTATTATTGTAAACATTGCGGGAACGAAAGTAAGAAGTCTCATCGATACAGGATCAACAGTGAGTTTGATAACCCAGGCATTATACAATGAAATCCAAAGTAAAATCCACGTATTGAAAATACCCATTTCAAGCGTGAAAATAAAAGGTGTCATACCAGACAAAGTTATGATATGCAGATACCAAGTATTTTTAGATCTGCAGATAGGGAACTCTACATTCTCACAGAGCTTCCTACTTGTAAATAAGCTGCCATATAACCTTATTGTTGGGATGGATTTCATAAGAGAGTATAAAGTTATTATAGATCTCTCGCAAGACATTGTAATGTTTCGCGCAAGTGAGGGAAAGGAAGACTTAGAACTCTCATTAAGGCATAATGAAGCGAGACAAGAAGAATACGTATGGCATACATACGGAGATATGACTGGGGAGGCAGTGTCGACAATAGAAGATATTGAGGAAGAGTTGGCAACACTGGCCGCAGACATTGAAAAAGATCTCGAACCAAAATTTGAAGAATGCCTGGAAGAGAAGATTGAGGAAGCTAAATTTGGTCCAGAATATAAGAAAATGCTAAGGGAACTGCTATTCGAGTATAAAGGAGTCTTCGATTCGAGACCTGGCCGGATCAAGAATTTCCAGTATGCGTTTCAAGTCAGCGATTGGACGCCATTCAAACAGAAGCCGTATCCTGTAGCTGAGAAACATTATTTAAAGGTCAAAGAAGCGATACAGGAAATGCTAGAAGCAGGCGTCATTGTAAAGACAGCCACACCTTATGTCAGCCCACTGGTAGTTGTACCGAAACAGGATGGAAGTGTGAGGATATGCCTGGACCTACGAAATTTGAATTCCAAGGTTATACCGGAATTTGATACAGTTCCACCCATTAAGGAGGTACTCAGAAGGTTCAAAGGAAAGACTGTATTCTCAAATCTTGATCTAACGGCAAGTTTTCACCATCTTGCTCTGGAAGAGAAAACAAGTCTGTTAACCGGATTTTTATTTGACCAGCACACGTACTCCTACGTCCGTCTTCCATTTGGATTAAAAACAGCAGGTTCAGCGTTGATACGAGCGCTAGATAGGAACCTATCCGAAGAAGTAAAAGCTACAACCATATGCTACGTAGATGATATACTACTGACCTCTGAAACAGTTGAAGAACATGTCAGAGATCTACGCAAGTTGTTATATGACCTAAGTCAGGCTAACTTCAAGGTCAATATAAAGAAGTCTAACTTTGCTCAGAGAGAAGTTAAATTTCTAGGTCATGTAATCGATGCACAAGGAGTTAGGCCTAATCCGGGAAAACTGGAAGTCATAAAACGTTTCCCGAGACCAACGAAGGTGAAGAATGTCAGGCAATATCTGGGCGTTATTGGATTCTTTTCGAACCATTGTCCGAAGTACACCGAGACTGTAGCACCACTCCAAGACTTACTTAAAAAGGGAGGAAGATGGCGATGGACGGAGCAATGCGAGGAAGCCTTCGTGAAATCTAAACAGATGCTGTTAGATTATGTGAAATTGGGATATCCTGACTACACTCAGAAATTTATCATCCAGACTGACGCATCCTTCGTAGGCATTGGAGCTATGTTGTATCAGGAAAATAAGGACAGGCCAGAGGAGAGAACTTATATCGCATTCATCAGTAGAAGGTTGAGGCCTAATGAAAAGAATTATACGGTCACGGAGATCGAGTTACTTGCGATACTGTATGCATTACAGTATTGGCACAAGCTGATTTATGGTTTTAGAATTATTTTGAGAACAGACCATAAAGCCCTAACGTTCCTGCTGAAAAACTGACTTGTCGAGTCAAAGACTGACAAGGTGGTCCCTATACATACAACAATTTCAAGTGGAAATAGAATATTGCCCGGGGAAGGACAATATCATACCTGATTTGCTAAGCAGATACCCTACAGCAGAGGAAGAAGAAACTCTAGCTATTGAAATAGAAGATAGAGATCAGAAGACCTTAGATGATCTGAGGAACATCACCGTTTTTCAACGTGAAGATCCCTGGATACGGTTGATGATAAATTACTTCGAGGGAAAGCTGGATAGAGGAACCCCGATGTATATGGAAGCTGAAGTACTTTCAACGGAATATCTATGGTTTAACCAGATGCTACATAAATGGAGCGACTCTGACCACACAAAACCTAGGATTGTTGTACCACCAGCATTGCAGAGAAGGCTAGTTTGGCTAGCACACCGAGCTTTTGGACATTCAGGTGTAGATAAGACTGTTGCCCTGCTTAAAGAGGCGTTTATTTGGCCTAAACTTAGAGAAACAGTCAGAAATACTATCAGGACATGTGATATGTGCCAACGAGTAAAGCCTAACTCGTACTTAATGAGGCAGAAACCTATACCACTCTTACCAGAGAAGCCATGTCAGCTCCTGGCGCTGGACAACTTTGGGCCCCTGCCTAGAGCTAGAAGAGGAAATAAACACATCCTAGTTGCACTAGACGTGTTTTCCAAAATGGTAGTCCTGTGTCCAATTCAGAAAACCAGTACAAAACAAGTACTTAAGAGGCTGAAGGAAAGAATCATTCCTATATTAGGACAGCCAGAAAACATCTTATCGGATCACGGAAGCTGTTTTACCAGCGTAGAATTTCGCAGGGAGTTGGAAAATCTGGGCATAAGACAGATTTTGTCCACGGTTAGGCACCCGGAGTCGAACTCAGCTGAGAGAGTTATGAGGGAGGTGCAGAAATACATGAAGATATACTGCTCTACTGAGAATTGGAAATGGATTGACGTGCTTGAGATTATTGAATATTGTATCAACAATACTGTGCACGAAGCTACAGGAGAGGTGCCAGTGAGCTTACATCTCGACAGAAGACCCGAGAGGCCATGGAATAATGTCATCCAGACACCCGTCGATGCACAACTTGGACGTGAGTTGAGAATCCAGAGGACGTTCGAGTATCTCAAGAAACAAGCAGATAAACGACAGCGGAGAAACAGGAGGAAACGCTATCATAGACCGCTACTCGTGGGAGAATACGTCTTATTGAAAAAACCCGCCAGTTCAGATCCAGAGAGCAGGAAATATAAGAAATTTCAGCACTCTTATCTCGGACCCTACCTGATTATAAGGGAACTGCAGAATAACGCATATCGGATTAAAGATGAGGCAACAGGTAGAGAAGTTGTGGTAAATGCCGCAAATCTGAAGTTATATAGTCCACCAGAAGACTATGAAGCGAGAGAAGAGCAAGCTACACACATCCAAGTGAACGAGGAATCATTACGTATGCACGGAAAGGTTCTGAAGAAAAGCTTGCAGACTCGAGAAGGGTCGAAGAAAAGAAAACAGCTCGCCAGCCCAGCGGACACGAGGGGAGAGTGCAGCTGTCGACTGCAGGAGTTTTACGACCAGTTAAAGGGAGCCGCGGCGGAGTTAGAGGAGATGAATGAACAATTGAGACAGGAAAACGAAAGTCTACGAGACAGCAGACAAGAGTGGAGTGGGAAAACGTGAAAGCCCATTGCCAAGAGCAATGACCGCTTAAAGCAAACACTGCAAGGAGTTGATACCAGCTGATAGGCCCGAAAAATTCACTTATGAAATGAATTTTTCGAACTTAGCAGGAGAAAGATGTGCCCAACTGGTCACGGCAGTCTGGTATCAAACTCAGGCCTTATCAGAGAAGACCAGGCAAATGGTTATGCCTAAGGTCGAACCAGTGGTCTCTAAGGGGGAGCCATTATATGGAACCCACAGAGCAATGAGAGGTCTACTGACACATAAAAGTCTAGCGTGATTTCACGATTATTTAGGTGCAAATCATAGCAATTTAAAGGAAAAATTGTAAGCAAAATGCAAGGAAATGTACGTTTTCAGTGCATACGAAGTCGAGAGAGGCTAGTATTGAAGTCTGACAAATGACTTTTAAAAGTAGGCGGAGTAGCCCAGGCGCCTACGGAACTATTTCTGTCTAGGGCGGTCAGACAGCTCAAAATTAATGACCCGGGAATCCACCGGTCGACAACGAGCGAAGCTTTGGCGGGACCAAGCCCACAAGAAATTAATTAATTACAGAGAAATGGAGCATTGTAATGCAATGGAACATACACATAGATGAATGTATCCACGGAGGAGTAATTTAGGAGTGGTTTTTCACCTAAAATTACGCCTATTTCTCAAAATGACCGCATTGCAACCTAACTCACGCTCGAGAGCATGAATACTTTAACCAACCAGCGGGAAATCCCCACCGTAGCATCCCACGCGCTGAACTAAGGCAATTAATTGTAATTAATTGGCCGAAGCGATCGCCGGCACGCGAGTATTTTTAAAACCTCCACGCCTAGATAAACAAGATGCAGTTGTTATTTCGGCTGAAGACGGAGTATTTCAAGAAGGGAGTCGCTCTCACGTGTCCCGTGAACTATTTTGTGCAAGAAACCAATATAAGGGAAGAGCACCCTACGCCGAGGTCAGTTACACGTCAGTTATGGTCAGTCGAAGTCAGCTACACGTCAGTTACACGTCTGTTATGGTTCAGTGGAAAGCAGTTGAAGACGTCAGACGGTCGCTCGAGTTGGAAGTTAGTTCTTTGTCTACAAGCGCTCTGCAGTAAGCACGCCAATTATTAAAATATCAGCGTACCGCCGTTGAAGACAATGGAGGCAAATTGTAAGCTTCATCAGTGATAATGAAGTGCATAAGGTAACAAAGTGCAGATATTGCTTTATTATCTGACACAGATATAAATTCGCTACAGCGAATAGGAACTGATAATGTTTGGAACAGTTCGTATACCGGAAGGTATTGTCAATTATATGACATCAGCATTAGGAGCACTCCAGTGATGGGAGAGTGGGAGTTATTGCCACCTATCCAGGACAGTGAGGTAAACGGGAGTGCAGGGAACTAGGATCGAACATCTATAAAAACGCTACTAGATTTCACGGAGACCAGCGGTTATCATAAGTCATCGCATCTCTGAGGTCAAGCGTAGGTGAAATCCAGATAAGGATCAACATGTGAAATGATAGATGAAGTGTATAAATTGTGAAATAATAATTTAAAGTGTTAATGTGTTTAATGTTTAATATTCAGTGTTTATCAGTGGTAAAGGCCACTTGTGGTAATATGTGCATCATGTGTAAAAAGTGTGAATCTCAGTGTTGTGTATCGGATATCATGATGGATTAAGTCAAATCGTCATGGTAGAGCTCAGGCGGAGATACTGGTACTTTCCAGCCAGAAGGAAACGTGAGTAAACATGCAAATAATAACATTATAATGGCATAGTTCACCATGTAACGATTAATCACTTTGAAATTAAAGAAGTAATAGTCACTTACTGAACGAGTTTTCACCACTCGTCTTGAATAAAGTATGACTTGGAAGGTGATTTGCTTAGGACCATGTAGGTCAAAAATAGTGATGGATCTAAACGTTAAAATAATAATAATAATAATAACTGGGGTCGGCAACCATAAAGTAAGGGCAAAGTTGGCCTAAGTAATGTTCAAATAGTGTCATGTCTAATTTAAGATACTGTCATTTGGTAAACAGTAAAGAATGTAGTGTGGAATATCGCGAATACGAGAGCTTTTCTCAGTGTCAGTGAAATTTTGAATGAATATGTGAAATTAAAGTAAGCCAGTATATTTATACATTTGTGTTAGGAGCTATGTAAAGCTTTGGCTTAAATAATATAACATGAAGAACGCAGGTACCTTGATAATGGAGTCATATATGTGAAATATTGTTTAGCCGCATATAGCGTGCAGATTAACGTAGAATCCAGTGATTTACGTAAGATAAGCACGGGAAAGACTAGTATAGCTTGCGCGTGAGGTGAAAATGGGCTTAATCTTCGAGAAGTATCGCCTTTGTGCATACTGTATGTGTTACGCAGCGATTTGGATAGATTCTGTCTATTGCCAACGCTTGCATTGAATTATAGCCACTATGGACGCCCAGCGAGGCGCGGTGAGCATTTTTTACTTATGGTCTGCCCGAGAGGTAGAATCATATTCGTCGACGAGGAACGTGGTTCCCAAAATATATATATGTAAATGACAGCTGCTGATGATAACCATGGGGTTTCATTATGATGCGCGTCTTTAAAGCCACGAGTAATCACCTTAGAACGGCAATGCTATCATTAGAATTCCACCCCTGCCATGAATGTTTAATAGGAGCCATTTGAGCCCAAATACACTGTAAAGTTAGGTGTTAATTAATTAAATGACTCAATTACTTAGGACCATGCCTAGCGGATCTTTATTGTTATATAATTGTAAACAAGGATGACCTTGACGGAAGAGAGAGACAGGAAATGTGGACCATTTCCGTGGCAGCCATCTTGGAGAGCTGTCTGGAACTAATTTTATGACCTGCTGAGGGGAGAGAGGTCGCTCGACCGATCCCTTGTCAATTACAGTCACAATAGAACACTGAGAGAACTCGTTATTCAATAATGCAATTAAAATATGAGTATTTTAGTGATGAAAATGGAATTAAATGGTGTATGGCAACTCACATACGTGGTTGAACCATAGAAATCAGATGATATTTGGCGAAGTTATCCTCTGAGGGGGAAGGCTGAACCAAAATAATGTAGGCATCTTCTTTAAAGTGCATTTTGCCAGTTTATGCTAATTTAGGAAAAACGGGTATGTGTTTTTCCCAGAACATGACACAGTTGTATCTATAATAAGCCCGACAAGACCCAGATAATCGTTATATGGTGAAACTATAAATATTCTATCCATGTTTATGTTTATTTTATGATTAAGAAGCATGACTCATTTTCCTAGAGCGTTCATAGGGATGGAAAGAAGGAAGATGATTCGCACGACACAACAAAATATGTGCTAATAAATGTAGAAAACATTGAAGTAATGATAATTAAAGTAAATGTCGTAGAAGACGGAATAATGTCTTAGAAATTCATGTTTATGTGACATGTGGTTTTTGTGTTAAGATACTTCCATTAAATAAGATTGTGTCACATGACGGACACTATGAAAACCTTGTAATCTGAACTATTATTGACAGGATATTAGAAGTAGGTTTGAGTGCATTGTAGCGCTATTTTTAAGGAGAAAGCTCACAGAATAACCCTATTTATTTGTGGGAATTAATTGTAATTTGTCCTTTGTTTTGTATTTGTTGTACAGCCATGATTTTAGACCAGTAAATATGTTATTCATAGGAATGTTGTGTATTTCCTGTAGAGTAGTTGCCTGATAGACTCAAATCCTGAACATGTGGTCGTATTGTGGGCATGAACGTCCCATACCTCGAAAGACCGTGAGCTAGTTGGGATTCGAACACATGGTCCACATGGTGACGATCGGGTACATTATACACTTAATAAAACACATCTCACTAAATGAGGGTCTAAATTGGAAGACTAGTTTCGTTCGTCAAGCGAACATCATCAGATCCTAGGCTTAATTTAGCGTCGGGGGATATGTATGTACAACAGTATTTTCAATAATTAAGTTACGGAAGTTTTTAATTAAGATTTGTAACGAGTTGGATTTTTGACCAATTGAATCGGTCGCAGCTGAAAAGCATTAAGTCAAAAATTGTCATTTTTTAAGAATTAGTATTCTGAAGCATCGGCTTAAGGGCCTTGAGACGGCATAGGGAAGAATTAATTCAGCCTTCTTTTTAAGCCAGAAACCACTGCTATATATAGTGCGATCAGAGGAGAAAAGCATTAAGTCAATGACTAGCTCCCTTTCAGCGCGGTATTCCGTACTTAAATTTGGCCGCACTGCAAGATTCCCGCGTGTTACAGTGGTATTGTAAATTACATTTATATATGGTTTGGATGGTTTTTATGTTACAAATCCAATAATAATGTTATTGGTTTTACGTCCCTTTTAATGTTACAAATCCATTTTAAAATAAAATATCATGTGAAATATTCATTCTGGATGGCTTTATGCCACACTAGACTGACCATGGAGCTGAAAGGCCTTAAGTCACTTTTACAAAATTGATTAGAAGAATATGTTTATTAAATTAAAATTGATATTCCGCTAATACAAATATAGGCCTAACCGAAATAGTTGCTTCTCAACATTGATGACTAATATAGTGTGTTTGTTAAGTTCTGTGCTGTCAATGAAGTTTTATCTGTCTTTTGAAAAGTAGTGAAAACTGACTTACCCCTAATACTTTTCAGTTCTGGCCGATTCAATTATATTTTTTATTTCGTTGGTGTATTACAGTTCTATAAGTGTTGCGTTTTTTGTTGTTGCTGTTAGTACTTTTTATATGTAAGTGTGAAACCTTATTGTCCATAGTGAGACGTGTAGTGAAGTGGACACCAGTACAAGAACAGTCACAAATCAGTCTACAAAACCAATGTTATCTCTGTGTTTAACATAACTAACCAACTACAAAAGCTTACCAAGTAAATAAGAAATTTTCAAGGTAACGGTTAATAACAAAACAGTTTAGAACACTATTACTTCAATAGCTCGCTATGATAGAAGTTTACGATTCAAACGGGTTTCACACTTATACACATAACACATGACTAACTGAGGTATGGGTTGTGCTTAGTAAAGAATTTCAGGGCACAGTCAGTGCCTGTGGATGCTGTGAAAGGTTCTACCCATAGGGTTAGTACTGCTGTTCTGACTCGGTGAGAAAAGCAATGGCAAACTACCGCACTCCTCTTCTTGCCTAGTACGCCTCAATATAGCGCTGCCTTGGGTTTTTGTGGGTATCTACGCACATAACCTTATGGTGGCACTTTTTGAGGATCCAACCAGCCTTCGGGCTGACTACGTAAGACAGACAGACACATACAACTAAACTAGAGTGTCATATCCCCTCCAGGGACGTAGGCGATCTAAATTCGAGCCCTTGGCTTCGTCAAGGGATCACTAACCATGCGTTCTGAGCCGGAGTTTACACATAACAATTACTAACAATAAAGTCCATGTTAACAGTCGAATAATTTAGAGACGACAAAGTTTCAGTTACTTGCCTCTCACCAGGGCGAACCGGGTTCATTCCCCGTTAATACATGTGCGATATTCGAAGTGAAATATAATGTCTTGTGGTTCATATTCCAAGTAAAAGGAGGTCCCGTAGATCAAGATCCCGAGATTAATGATCACGTAAAACTACGCGCTTCCTTCCTTCCTTCCTTCTTTCCTTCCTTCCTTCGAGGTGATCGTATTTAGCTCCAAAGGAGGGCATAGTTAGACTGGGACGAATATGCCAGTCAATAGGGACGAAATTCGATCACATAATTTTGAGCACTGGAGACGAGTTCCTTGCGGACTACTGTTAAATATTTGCACCCACAATATAATACGATTACAGTTTTCTGTTTTTCTCTCTCTAATCGTTCTTTTTTCTTTACTCATTTAATGAAAATCACATTATTCTCTTTTAGAGATATGGCCAGCCTCGGCATCAGGTTTCGTGACCAGTTAACACAATTCATCAGCTCCCAGTTCATGTTTAAACACCATGAATACAATTTCTGCCGCTACGACACGCAGATCGTCACTCAGATGTCATGAGGTCTTTAGGAGTCACGGAAACCATTAGCCGAGAATTACGATATTCCGATAATTCTTCAGATGGTGATAACAAACTTTAAATGGAGGTAATCATAAACATTCTCATGGTTGACTAGGTCTCTGAAACAATGCTGGAAATACACGGAAGAAGCACTCATATTTCCGATAACATTCATAAAAGCGACTGTATATCAAAGTAGACTCTTAGCAGTTATCGGACAACAGTCTTCACAAGATTAAGCCTACATTAGTCGATTAAATGACTAGCTTATTATTTGAACAAAAAGCTAAGAAAGAAGACGGATTTACGCACTGCTTGGGCGTTGGCACACAAAAACCACACCCAGTAAACGCATCAATCTCTCGCGAGCTCCTAAAAATCACGTATACATTCCTTCACATTAGCTTATTTTCGTCAACAGCTAACAACTCTTCACACCACGATTCTTAAGTGTCTTCTCAGTTTTTAATGTCACTGACTCCGAGTGCAACACGTGCGCCTATAATTCTTGTTTCATGCAGCCCTGCATTTTACGAGGTGTCAAAACTATTAGACGACTCGACCGCACATTGTGTGAAACTAGTATTACATTGGTATATTGAATTTCACGGCCAAGGAATTAACACTTAGCAATTTTTTCTAGGTTTATGCCGTGTCTTGTGTGGGGATTTGCCTAGGAACACCAAGCTGGCTCATCAGTGGGCTTCGGTGGCGTAGTTGGTAGCATGCTGAGCTTCTATGCACAAGGTCGCGGGTTCAAACCCGGCTGAAGTCGTCGGACTTATTAAGATCGTTAAAAATCCCTCAGTAGCCTTCCTTCGGATAGGAAGTAAAACCGGCGGTCCCATGTCATAGATTAATGGCATAATAAAGAACCTTCCACTAATTACACTTGTGTGAAGCTCAATTATAGGTTATATATGACTAACGCTCTTAGATTCCAACGTTCGTCGCCAGGAGCCGACTGCGGTGGCATCTAGTAACAAATTTCAGAACTAGTTGGTCGTTGACTATGGCGTTTGGTAGCAAAAGTTGGAACTACTTGAAAATCGAATGTATGCAGTCCTTACTTGAATTAAAAACAGATAACACACACTAATACAGCCATCACAGTTAACACCAGTTATCAGACAAATTCTACACACCCAAAGTACATGGGGCTACATGACCGCGTTGTCGCAGCCCCTAAACTGAGTAACCAACCAACCAACCAACCAACCAACCAACCAACCAACCAACCAAGGACACAAGAATTAAGAATATGATTTTAAAAAGGACGCAGCCACCATTTTGAAGTTCTCATAAAATTTGAATTAAATTAGACGACAGTGTATCAAGCTTTGTATCAAAATCTTACTTACCAAATTCCACAGTACTCAGATGACTAAATTGCGAGGAAAGCCAATTAAAATACTTAAATATTGCGTGGCCGCCATATTGGTTTTGTGCTCTTCAGGTCACTGAAAGTAACATGCGTGAACGTATCTTAGTATCTTCTATCACTATATAAAATTTCAGGTTGATATAGGTAGACAAATAATTTTGGAGATATTGAATGCCGATTAAAATTTTCGCGTGGTAGCCATGTTGGATTGATAAGTTACATTGAAATCACTCCATTCCTTAAGATTTTAGTATTGAAACCCACAACACAAATACATAAAAGCCTATATGATGAATAAACGGCTATAAACGAAAATTAATACAGGGAAATAATTTTATTTGTTTATCAGATTGCACACAAACCTAAGTACACGGGGATAAAAGGTCACGATGTTGCCAGTCCCTAAATTAATCATCAACGGCAACAAATTGAATGCCTTGTTCTGCAGTGGACAGACCCTAGGAGAGTATACTGAGTCCTTGGGTCTACTTGTGTTGGGAGGCAGTTATAAATATTAAATAAATATTGTGGCAGGATTATTGGGTCCGTATATTTGGTTGACGTTACGTGACGTAATCGAACAACTCATTAGTGGTGATAAGACTCGATTGGTCGATCATTGACTCGGCCTCGGTGCTGTGTCTAGCCAGCGGCGGCAAGTGAGCTTGGCATACAAGGGTTATTTTTACAAAGCCGCCTCACAGTCAAGGCCATTCGCTTCTATCTCATGTATAAGCTTCCTTCCGAATGTGCAGTCGCTTTGCTACAGTTGAAACACCTGTTCATATTTATTTATTTATTAATTGATTTATTTAATATAATTTACTTATTTATTCATTTATTTTTTTCTTCTTGGATCGTTGAGGCCCCTTGGACCACGTGGTTCCTAACTCTGGCGAACTTTCTTCTTAGTCCAGTATTCCTTCATCTTTGCACGATGGGTTGCTTTCCTTTCCTGAGTCCACTTCACTCCCACTCCAGCACAATGTTTCAGTTGGCAATTACTGGACAGTGTTGGATGTTCTGATCATTTATCCCAGTTGAATATATCCTTGGGATAAGTTTCTAAGAAATTCAATGTGTTTTCGAACAAGTCTCGTCCATTTGGCATTTGTCCCCTTCCCTCTAGAAATGATGTTGAAGATTCTTGAGGTCGGTCTCTTGTTGTCCATTCTGACTATGTGACGGTAGAAGATAAGTCTCCTCTTTCTCATGGCTGATGTTATGATCTCCACATGTTGGTAAAGCTCATTGTTATGCATGATTCTGTATTCACCTCCCTCTTTAATGGTACCCACGATTTTTCTCAAGATCATTCGTTTCTTCAGTTCCAAATTCCTGAGTTGTTCTTTTTTGACCATGTTCAAGCATTCTGAGGTATACAGTACCGAATGTCTTACTATGGTTTCGTGCTGTCTAAGGTTGAGGCGAAGGAAAAGGGATTTGTACTAGTAAAACGTTCTTACAGAGACGGTAAGCTCTCTCCAGTCTGGTACACCTGGCTTTCATGGCTAGATCCTCACTAACATTCGGGGTTATCCATTCTACGATGTATTTATAGGAGTTATTCTTCTTTATTATCCGCCTGTGGGATTGAGTTGGGTGCGTCTCTGATGTCTCATTTCTTTATTATTTAATTATATATTTGCAGCTGATCCTGTACTGACGTCCACTTCACCTGGTATGACCAGCAGCCATGTGTTTCGTATTTTTTTAGCCTATTTTCAATTTTGAAAAAATAGGCTTATGAGATCACCTTTTGTCAGTGTGTGTGTGTGCGTATGTGTGTGTGTGTGAGGTGTGTGTGTGCCCACCCTAACAACTTCTAAACGGCTGGAGCGATTTTAATGAAACTCGGTAAGTTCATAGCACTATTCAGGACGATCCCGACCGTGCCCTTCAAATTTTGTTACGTCTCACCAATCCAACATGGCGACTGTGCAAAATATTTCTCCAGCATTCAATATCTCCGAAACTATTCCCGATATCACTCTGGAATTATTTAAGGTGATAAAGGAAACTACTAGAAGTTCACATATGTGACTTTTGAAATACTGGTAACTACAAAACCAACATGGCGACCAAGCGAATTTGCGACTTTTAAATAGTCATTTCTCGCGATTTAACCAACCAAACGCAATAAAACTTGGTACGGTATATGTTTATACACATTGTAATGCACCGGCATCTAACTTGGTTCAATTGTTTACATAACCACAAGATGGCGGATGTGAGAAATATTTCACCGGCATTCTATATCTCTGAAACTATTAGCGGTATCACCCTGAAATTTGGCATGGAGATAAAGGGCACTACTGGAAGTTCATCGATAAGACTTTCAAAACCGGTTAACTACAAACCGAACATGGCGGCCAAGCGGATTTGAAAATTAGAAATAGGCCTTTCTCGCGATTTAATGTTCCAAACGCAATGAAATCTGGTACAGGAAATGTTTATACACATTGTAATTCACTGGTATCTAATTTAGTTCAATTGATTACATAACCTCAAGATGGCGGCTTTACGAATTTTAAAATTAAGTTTTTATTTCTTGTGTCGTAATCATGCGATCGAAGTGAAAGTTTGAAAAATGAACCTACGCAATAATTTTCCTTTAATGGAACATGACTCTATGGCCTATACATTTAACAATCCAACATGGCGACCATCCGAAATATTTAGACGGCTATGAATATCTATGAATCTATTATAGCAATCAAACTGATTTTTTTATGTTCATAGGGGCTATGAACTATTTATTTATGCTTATGGCATTGCACACAAAAACGATATACTATTTACATATATACATATATATACAAAAAAGGGAGCAAACCATTACAACAATCAACTTAGCCCTACAGATTTCACAGCTGTATGTCCAGTTCTTCTAGCCAATGTATGGCCTGAGTAGATGTCACCAGAAAGTCGTCCATAGATCCAGAGTACGCTCTCCTCGGACATTCTGCTACAATATGGTGGATGGTTTGATTCACTGCACCACAGTCACAGCTGGGTAAGTTCGCATGCCCCACTTATGAAGCAGTGAGCCACATCGCCCGTGCTTGGTTCGGATTCTTGGTTGGTTGGTTGGTTCCTTAGTTTAGGGGCTGCGACAACGCGGTCATGTAGCCCCGTGTACTTTGGGTGAGTGTAGAATCTGTCTGATAACCGGTGTTAATTGTGATGACTGTATTAGTGTGTGTATCTGTTTTTTAAATTCAAGTAGGGACTGCAACTTTGAATTTTCAAATAGTTCCTACTTTTGCCGCCAAACGCCACCGTCAACGACTACTAGGCCTAGTTCAGAACTAGCTACTAGACGCCACCGCAGTCGGCTCTTGGCAACGAACGTAGCAACCAAAGAGCGTTGTTTACATTCTTAACCTATCCAATTTAGTTTCACACAGGTGTAATTAGTGGAAAGATCTTTAACATGCCATAAATCTATGACATGGGACCGCCGGCTTTACTTCCCCTCCGAAGGAAGGCATACTGAGGGATTTTTAACGCTCTGTTGAGTTAGTTAGTTATTGTTGTTTTAAGGGGCGGAACTACGAGGTCATCTGCCCCTCTTAACACAGATTAAAGATTACAAATTTGGAATTGAATTTAAAATTTTGATGTGGACACCTAAATTAAAAAAAAAAAAATTAATAAAACAAAAACAAAAAATTAAATAAAAATAAAAATTATAAAAATAAACAAAAATTACGGAAGAACAAAACATTATCATTCAAAAACGAACAAGTCGTTGAGTCAATTTATTCTGGAAAATTTAGATTGCTGGCCCTAACCCACTCTTACATATAAAGCGGATAACGCGATCAGCAGCCACCGCGTCATCGGCTAATATAAGTTTGAGTGTCATCTGCAAACCAAGGTTTCTTCGTAAGTGAGCAAGATCCACCCACTCGGTGAAAATGTGGGCCACGTTGAAAACGGCTCCACAGGTACAAAGTGGGGGGTCTTCCCTTCTCATGAGATACGAGTGGGTGGATCTTGTATGACCTATCCTTAGCCTACACAAAATGACGGACTCCCTCCGTGACCGAAAAGAGCTCCGCCACACGCGAGTTGTTCCCTTAATCACTCTCAGTTTACTGGGCAGTGGGTCAGCTAGCCACTGACTCTCCCAAAAAGCCAGAACTTGTAGGCGTAACTGAGAGCGAATATCTCTAGCGGGTACCTCCATTGGTCGAGGTGGTAGTGATACCGCCTCTTTTGCAGCTTGATCCGCTAACTCATTTCCCGCAAGTCCCATGTGGCTTGGAAGCCACAGAAAGGTGATTCGAGTGTCAACGTGGCACAGCCCGGCTAGTAGGTCGTGGATTCGCTGCACTAGGGGGTGTTGCGGGAAACATGTAGCAATTGACTGCAACGAACTAAAAGAGTCGGTACACACGAGAAAGTGGATTCGTGCATCCTGTAGTGCAAACTGCAGAGCTTCATAGATGGCAACGAGCTCCGCAGTAAACACACTACAGGCTTTAGGCAAAGAGATCTTGGTATTTGCAACATCAATAACGTAAGCACAACCCACCTTCTCGTCCACCTTCGAACCATCCGTGTAGAGAATGCCAGCGTCCGGAAATTGGTGAACTATGCTGTGTAACTGCCTCCGGTAAACGGACGCATCCGTGTTCACCTTAAGACCTCGGTGCAGATCTAACCGAATTTCCGGACGCGGGACTTGCCACGGAGGCACCTCGCTAGATGTCCGGATCATACAGGGACCTACAGCCACTCCTATTTCAGTACACGAGCTATCAAGTCTAATACCAACCGGCCGAGTGGCACGAGGCCGGTTGGCGTACCCTTGGTGGTTTTGGGTACCGAAGAGAGCTTGATAGGTCGGGAGTTGCGGCATTTGACGCACATTGGCAGCATATGTTAAAAGCATATGTTGGCGTCTATAATTTAAAGGTGGAACACCAGATTCGGCGAGTAGGCTGGGTATCGGGCTGGTCCGGAAGGCACCGGTAGCCAGCCTAACGCCACTATGGTGGATACTGTCCAGCATTTTCAAGGTTGCCGGCCTTGCTGAACCGTATGCCGCAGAACCATAGTCTAGCCGGGACAGGACGAGGGCTTGGTAGAACCGTAGCAGCAGCGCACGGTCAGCCCCCCACGTAGTGCCACTAAGAAACTTGAGCATGTTCAGTTTCCTGAGACACGTCATTTTTAATTGCCGTATATGGGACGGCCACGTTAATTTGCTATCAAAATGGAGTCCCAGAAAGCGATAAGTGTCAACCAACGGCAACGCAGCATCCCTGAGATGTAGTTCAGGGTGTAAATGTAGCCTCCGGAGCCGACAAAAATGGACGACGGAGGTTTTCGCTGCTGAAAAACGAAAACCCCGGTCGTGAGCCCACCTGTCAACCCGGTTGATAGCTAGCTGCAATTGCCGTTCCACGACTGCCATACTTCCAGAGCTGTAATGCAGAGCTAAATCATCTACATACAGCGATGGAACTACCGCGGACCCGGCGGCGGCAACAATGCCATTTATGGCAATCGCGAACAAGGTGACACTCAGCACTGAACCCTGAGGAACTCCATTTTCTTGAATATAGTATTGCGATAATGTCCTACCGACCCTTACACGGAAGGATCGGACGGACATGAAATTCGCAATGAAAGTCGGTAGATGGCAACCCAAGTTCTTCGTGGGAGATCAAAACCAGCCGGAGGGTGCTTGATATTAAATAATGGCTGCCACTCCTTCGGAGTTCACCTATAGGACTTTAAATAACCTGGTGATCACAAGTCCAACCTGGCAGCGACGAGAAGTATAAATATTCACATGGACGTTTCTCGCAATTTATCCATCCGAGTGCAATGAAACTTGGTACAGTAAATCCTTATGCGAATGTTAATCCACTGGCATCTAATTTACTTCAATTGTTTCCATAACCACAAGATTGCAGCTGTGCGAAATTTTAAAATCTCCTTGTTACTTCTTGTGTCCTAATCATGCGATTGAAGTTTGAATCGTGGCCTACGTTATACTCAAGGCCTGGAAATAGAGCGGAGACTCGGTGCGCCAAACTGGTAGTTCCACTTTACGCCACTAGGATCGCGGTTCGGCGCCCTAGTTGTCTGCCTTTGACTATACGTTACATGCAACTCAAGTACATTTAATACATGTTTTTTAGCACTTCTTACCTGTTTTCCTCCAGTTTCCCCCAAATGATGAATACGGCTCACTCTTGACTGTATTTCACTTCACTTTAAGAATTTTTTATTTCAAGTGGTTTACTTCTTAAAGTCAGAAACGTTGCACTACTGCCCGTGTGGTTCACACCAATATTCTTTAAAAGCGGCCTTAAGAACTTTTGCAGAAGAACTACGGAGTGTCAATTAAAATATTTGTGAAATTGGACACTAAATATTTTCGAGACATGAAATTTACGGCTGTTGTGACAAAGTGAGAAATTGTTTCCAACATATAAATAAAAGAAGCTTTGGGATATCTTAATCCCTCTCTGCCTTGAAAATGTATTAAACTAAATGGCAGGCTTGAATTTGCTGGAGCAGATATTTTCTCTAAGCAACCTTCACAGTCTGTTCTCTCTTCTGCCACTCTTACAAGAAATCCCGCTACCATTGCAATTGAAATGGAAGATAGAGACGCTGGCTTTTCTGAAAACAAAAATAGAGATTTTAATGCTAAAATGTCAACCATAATGTTTTATTTCAATGAATTTAATATAGGTAATATATGCCCCATATTCTTACCTTGAACAGGGATTTCAAGAATCTCCGAGACATGTGCCGGAAGCTGGGGTGTTTCTTTAGCATTGGCTGGGTTTTGCACCTTCCGCGATTTTTTAGGCTTCAGAAACTTGGTCAAGGCGCCTGTTACGACTGCATCTTCCCTCAGCTCCACATTCCCACTTCTAGAAGATGCGATAATTCCTGTGCTAAGTGTTGACTCGATGGCATGCAGGCATGATCTCACGTCCATCATGTCATTGTTACCTCCCTTATTTCTCAGGTGACTGAAGAGCAGTTCTACATCGTCACTTGAGAAATTCCACGTAAGCACATAATGGAAGCCGATACTGATTAGAAATCGTATGCAGGACATGGTTGATGAAGTTGTTAGCATAAAGCTTGATAAGTTTCCTTTGTAAGTCTCATCTTTTTATCGGGATAACTTTGAATCTGTGACAGCTAGGGCAGACATTCATTGGTCAGTCATGAAAGTCTCTCATCATTAACTTCACTGAAAATAAGCTTGTCCGTGATTCTGGAATGAAGTCCGTGTGTGGTATTGCAGATATCATGTATATCAAACCATTTTCTAAAAATTTCCAAGAATTTTGTTGTTTCGTGTAGGCTGTCCTTATCTTCAACTTTCTCTGGGCACACGACTTCCATGCTCTTAAGCCCAGCTATTGTCTCTGGAGTAAACACCAATTTGGCTCTTGCCACATTAATTTTTTCTAAATTGCTTGGATATACAAAATTTATTAGCTAATTTATGTTCGATTCCAATTGCATCTTTCTCAATATCACTAATGCCGAGAAACATGTCTAAATTCTTGCCATACAATAGTCTAGACTTTATGGCCATTTCATCAATTATTAATGAACCAACCTTCTCATTATCGTGAGTCAGTGACTTTTCTTCAGCTGTCAACCTAGCTTTTGCAAGTGACGTGACACCTGTCTCTCCGTTCGTATACCCAATGTACATTTTCAGTGTTCGTGGATGAGGAAGTTGTAAAATATTTATATCTCTCAGTAAGCGGTAAGCCGACGGTGATTTATTAGAGAGCAATACACATATTTTTATTGTTGTTTCATTGTATTGAAACTTTCGTTTCGTGAAAGCTCGTATTTGTTCAAGTAAGAAATTAGCCTTCAAGTCCCCACGATCCGCTTCACTCTTGAGCTTCGATATTTGAACATCGAGTTTGTCCTGACGTTGCACTGAATGTAATTTTTGTTTCAATGAAATTATCTTATGATTGAAAATGAAAATCCACTGCCTGCTTCCAGTCTCCAACCGGGTCAGGAATGGAATGAATGAAGCCCCTATCTAGCGGCGAGGATATGAACTGTGCCGGCTGCCGAGGCCTGACGCACTCCTCTGGGGCAATGATTAAATGAATGACAGATGAAATGAAATGATAAGGGAGAGTGTTGCTGGAATGAAATTGTGACAGGGAAAACCGGAGTACCCGGAGAAAAACCTGTCATCTTATGATTCAATGACTTAATTGTAGTTCTGTATACTGTATTTTTTCTTAGTGCCCTCCTTAATTTCAATTTTGTTGACTTGCAATAAGCTTGCTTGATTGTAGAACATTGCGTTCCTTCACTAACACGTGGTTGATCATGGTTTTCTTCAATTCGTTCATCACAATAGTCTTCCATAAAATTTAAATTACCTCAACGTTTCCTTTTATTGTTGATATGTATGTCTCTATCGACACGTGCTCTTTTGCGCGTATTTCTATTTATTTGGTGCTTGTTTATGTTCGGGGTAGTCCTCAAAAACCGTCGGAAATGCGTTCGGTAAAAGCGTTCTCTTTTTAGTACTTATACTAAAATCAGAATCCTTGAAATGCTTGCTACAAATTGTAGAAGACCGTTTTAGTGTCCATAAAGACCCTGGCTTTACCCCCTCACGTGATACAGCTAAAACCCATTGTTTCAGTATGTCATTGTTCAATGGAAATTTATGAAACGAAAGTCCATTGCCTTTAACTTGACGAGATTTACAATACGGCACGCTACAGTGCACCATTTTTGACGAACACAATAATAACACTAATATTTACACATAAGTTACTCTATTAAAGTCATTCAGTGATTTATATCTAGTATTTATCACACATACATGTCACATTTACGCTAGTACACTGGATTAAAACTTGCTTTTCACTACGCCTTGTTCATAAAGATCACTTAGCACCCATCTCAATCTAAGTCAAACAGCAGTCTACTGCTCTTAACGAAAGCACAACTATAATACGACCCGCTTCGCCAGTCAATTTTAAACTCACCTTAGCTTTCTCATTCATTGGGACACATTATTTTCCGCCAAATACAGACACACTATTCACATTGTACGTAATGCAAACGGTACGATTAAGGGCGCCAGACAGAGAACCTAGTGGCAAAATGCGGAACAAGTTCGAACCATCGCTCGTAATGTTGTCTGGCGCCTCATTTCCAGGCCTTGTATATAACGTAGGCCACGGTTTGAATGCTACACGTACACAATAATCTTCATGTAACAGTACATAGATCTAGGACCTACATATATAAAATCCAACATGGCGACCATCCGAAATATTTAGTCGGTTCTCAATATCTACGAATCTATTACAGCAATCAAACTGAAATTTTGTATGTAGATAGAGGCAATTAACATAAGTAGGATATATGAAAATAGGCTGTATAGTTCTTCACAGAACTACTTGTTTCTTTATACGCTGCTGAGAATTAAAAAGGAACTGTTGGGCTGACAACAATGAACATTAAATAGTTGATACGAGAAATAAATGTATGTAAAACATAATTTCACAGTACACCACCCACACTTAGCAGCAGTATATCACATAGCCCTTTCAAATTCTTAAAGCAATAGTATATTGTGTTTCGGAAGTGTGTAAGATTTTGAAAGGACTATGTGATAATATTGTCAAAGAGTTTGATGTGGATGGGATACAGTGAAAATATGGGTTCGATTCCCTCCTGAGCATTCTTAGAAGTGGTTTTCTGTGGTTTCCCCTCGTCTACTCCAGGCAAAGCTGGGATGGTTCCTAACCTAAGGCCACGGCCACCTCCTTCCCAATTTTAAAAAAATATCTGATTATAAATGTATTTTATCTGCACCCAATTAAAAGATTTGATAAAAAAGACAATAATATTTCGTACTCACTGTTACTTCACGTGTCCGCCTAGTTGCGTAGTGGCTAGCATTTTGACTGTGTCCGCGCAGGCCCGGGTTCGATTCCCGGCGCAGCCAAAATATTTAATTCTGGTCTGAGGGTTGAACGTGGTACACTCAGCCTCGTGAGGCAAAATTGGGAAGATACGGGTTCGATTCCTACCTCAGCAATCCTGGAAGTGGATTTCTGTGGTTTTCCACATCTAACTTAAGGCCATGGCCGCTTCCTACCCAAATACACACACTAGTACAGACATCACAAGTTGTCAGACAAATTATACACACACCTAAAAGAATCAACAACAACAAGAACGTATTCCATGCAGTGACTTCGTTGAATTAATCCTGTCTGTCTGTTAGTAGTCAGACAAGAGGCTGGTTGCATCCTCAAAGAGTAGCGCTATAGTCCGGCATACGAGGCAAGGTGAGGAGTGAGGTAGTTTGCCATTGCTTTCCTCACTGAGTCAGCCTAAGCACTGACCCAATAAGTAGAACCTTTCACAGGACACACAGGCACTAGGTGTGCCCTGAAGGCCATTATTCAGCACCACCCATACCTCAAAGCTTCCATATAATTACAGCCATGAGTGGGACTGAGACATCGTCGGAAATCCACATTTCACTCTAGCCTGTGCCAACAGACAAATGCAAATGTACTGAATTCATCAAGAGATGGTAAACCGGCATCCTATTCGACTATTTTCTTGGTTCAATTTCTAGGAATTTCTTCGTTTAGTTTCTGTGGAGCGCTGCTCGGCTCACTTGGAGAAGAGTATCTCATTAAGGTGTCTTGTATCACGCCCAGCCAGAGTTTGGTTGAATGTCTCCAATCACCTTGAGTAGGGAACACAATCGGGACGCTACCTTGAGAAATGTCAGGAATGAAAGACGCGTGGTCTCGCTCAGGTAAGATGAAATAGCTCGACTCGAGTTACTTCAGTGTGTCGGATCCCCCCATTAGAACATTCCACAGCTAGGAGACCGAGACCATTGCTTGATGAAGGCAAGCATCGAATTCATTTCATTCTTGCCAGGTTAGTTACACTATCACAGCCAATTTCTAGCTTCACCTCCACTCCGACAGCCGTGCCATCCCCAGTCATCCCTGCTATTAAAGGTCACAATGTGAATGGTAGTTCTTTCAAGCTTTGGAATGAACAAGTGAAATGTTCCCATGTATTTTTCGAGACATACAATAGATTCCTTTACCTACAATAGGCTATTCATTAAAAGAAGACAGAAGAATTCCAATCCCTGCTATTCAACATATCCCTTTCTCTTCAGTGACAGAGTTTCAAACAAAGTCATTATTAATGTCGCATCTGATGGGAGAAAACAACTTACTGTACGTTCAACTGAAGGTAACCCTCAGACACCCACAACTAGTTGTTGTTTGTTCTTGTTGATTGTTTAAGGGCTTGCGACATCGTGGCCATGTAGCCCCGTGTACATGGGTGTGTGTATCTGATAACCTGTGTTATGTTAGTTATTGCTGTTTTTAGGGGCGGAACTACGAGGTCATCTGCCCCACTTAACACAGATTTAAGTAGGCCTATACAAATTTAGAATGAATTTAAGAATTTAGAGATGGACACTTAAATATGAAAAGATCGAAAATTAATATAATTAACAAAATATAATAAAACTAATAAATATAATAATAAACAAAAATTACGGAAAAACGAAAATTCTGAATTCAAAAAAGAACAAGCCTTTGAGCCAATGTACGCTGGAAAATTTAGATTACTGGCCCTAACACACTCTCACTTATAAAGCGGATGACAAGATCAGCAGCCACCACGTCATCGGATAATATAAGTTTGAGTGTCATCTCTAAACCAAGGTTTCTTCGTAAGTCAGTAAGATCCACACACTCGGTTAAAAAGTGGGCCACGGTGAATACGGCTCCACAGGTCCATAGATGGGCGTCTTCCGTTCTCATTAGGTACGAGTAGGTGGATCTTGCATGACCTATCCTTTGCTTACACAAAATGACAGACTTACTCCGTGACCGGAGTTTTCAGTCTATTGGGCATTGGATGACGTCTGTACTAATGTGTGGATGTATTTGTAATTGAGGTAGGATTTGGGTAGGAAGTGGCCGTGACCTTAAGTTAGGTATTATCCCAGCTTTTGCCTGGATTAGAAGTGGGAAACCACGGAAAACCACTTCTAGGATGGGTGAGGTAGGAATCAAACCCGCCTCTTCTTAGTTTTCCCTCACGGATACTGAGTGTACCCCGCTACAGCCCTCAGACCAGAATTTAATATCTTAGCAGAGCCGGGAATCAAACCCAAACCTCCTCGGTGGCAGCCAAGAATGCTAGCCACTACGCAACGAGGCGGACTCACAACTAGTGGGACATGTGTTGGTGGCCACGGGACTCTTGAAAAGACAGCCCGAAGTGGAAATATCAATAATCTAAAAACCTACTTCTCACTTCAATATTACTCTTCATTTTTTAGATCATTGACATTTCCAATTCGAGCTGTCTTCTCAAGTGATTTATTTGTCATCGTTAATCTACAACTCGTAACAGATCTGATTTTTAGTCTATTAGAGTGTTTTGAATCATTTTAGAGAGTTAATATTTTCAAAATTATTTTGAAATCATCCCTTTTATAAAATTGTGTGTCAATCTTGCAAGTTCATTAGTATCAACTACTGTTTGCTGAAGAAGGCTATAATGTAACCGTAACCGGTTCACTGTACTCAAGATATTGACTTATTTCATTAAACTATATCAATGCGGATTTTGGGCGGGCATGGTCTTTCTATGTCTTTTCGAAAATATGTGTGTTTGTTTATAAAGTTTTAAAAGAATTTGGCTTAGATTCAAACACCACAAACATTATACAAGATACATTAAAAAATACCTCATCTAATGTTAGATTCAATGGAGAATTCTCTAGAACTTTTCAAATTAAGACAGGTGTCAGACAGGGAGATGAGTTGTCGCCTTTGATTTTTAATTGTGCTCTGGAGAAGGTGATTAGAGAATGGAGAAAATCAGACACGAAAGGTATAAATTTGGGAAGTAAGAAAAATAATATCCATTTAGATTGCTTGGCTTTCGCGGATGGCATTGCTCTGATTACGGATACACCAGAAAATGCAAAGATCCACGTAGAAAACTTAATGGAGCAAGCAGGAAAAATAGGTTTACAATTCTCCTAACCCAAGACAGAATTTAGAATGAATGTTCAAGATAGTCCTGATGTAATAATCATAAACCAAAACAAAATACACAAAGTTAACTCATTTAAGTATTTAGGTGAATGGATAACTATCAATAACAATGTAAACACTAGCTTAGAGGTCCGAGCAAAGAAAATGAACGTAGCATTTCAGATCACCAGAAATGTATACAAGAAGAAGGCATTATCATGGGACACTAAAATTAAACATTACAATTCTGTGGTGAGACCTGAAGCACTCCTTGGAGCTGAAACATTAAAGTTAATGCGGAAAGGTCACATAAACAAAATCATGCTAATGGAAAGAAGATTGGTTCGATGCATCCTTGGCCCAAGGAGAACAGAAACAGACTGTAAAAGACCACGACCTAATAAGGAAATATTCACCCATGTGGAGAACATAATTCACGCCATGCGCAAGCGAAGGATGTCATTTTTTGGGCATTTAAATAGAATTAATAATGACAGGCTAACAAAACAAATTTTTAATCAAATTTTACAACTTAAAGTTCAACCAGCGTGGTTTACACGGACATTAAAGGATCTTAAGGAAGCCGACATTGACATTACAGATACATATAATAGGAATTTATTTCGGGCCAAAATTCAAAAAGTGATCTTCAGGGAGGAACAAGAAAGACATCGAAAGTAGCCACGGAACATTGAACAGCTCCGAAAGCAGAGATCAGAGAGGATGAAGCGAATGTGGGCAGAGAAAAAAAAAAGACATGTGGCAAGATTAGAAGTATTGATTTCACGTGCTCTGTAATAGTGCTATTCGATTAAATAAATAAATACAGTAAATAATAAATAAAGTGCGTTTAAACAAATAAACAAGACAATAGTCACTGCCAGAACTGTGTCGCGTCCATGTGGGTGGTATAACACATGCGAGATTTCTCGCTTCTTCTTCTTATTATTATTATTATTATTAATATATTCTGATGTAGATAATAGTTGTCTGGGCCTTAACAGCCATGGCTAGGAGACTTCCCATCCCCGTTAACCGTTGAGCTGTATTGTGTGCGGTATATCCACCAGGCGCTTCGTGTGAATGCTAAGAGACCCTCAGGACCTAAATGCTGTATTGTGGACGGGAATGAGGTCCAGTTCGGCCCAGCTGGACGCCTCTAAAGCAATTCATCAAAGTTGGCGAACGTGAGGTGGGTGCTTATCAGATCATTTCAATGTCCACCCCTCAAGATTCCCCGTCAACGGTTAGCTTACTGCAGTGTGGAGGTAAGTAGGGGAGATATGTCTACCATTCATAATAAAAATTGAAAAGATTTGGTTTGCAAACAGGAGTTGTGAAAGACGGCTCTTTACGAATTAAGCCGTGGACTAATGGCTGCAATGTTCCACCCCTTAAAACAACATGAATGAATGATTCCAAGCAGCTATTAATTAATTAAGATGCACTCAAACGAGCATTAGATAGTAATTACAACGAATATATAAATTATGCCAATATAGTTAACTCTTGCTATTGTGCCCTTTCAGCAAGAAATATGCAAATCACAGTATGCCAGCATTGCTCAATTCGGGATTTTCGGGGTTGTATTATGTTCTCCCACTCTGTGACTTACACATTTTGGATTAAATAGAGGATACACTTGCAAAATAACAACAAAATCAACTCCTATTTCAAAACATTTTAATTAACCAAAATTATGGCGCTACAAACAATAAAACAATTAAACTACTGACCAATATCTTTCTACTTGTTCCAAGTGAACAAGAAATAATATGAGAATTACACAAATATTATATTAAAACACATGGTTTCCTTTAAAACCAACAATTCATAATTATTTTTACTTCCATAAAGTATCTATCTTAAAGTTCCATATAACTACGAGCTCCTTTGGCTCGATACTTTCCAATAATAATGGTGTCATTCTTTTGTACACCTCAAATACTATTTTTATGTTTTCTTATCATCAAACAAATATCTAATTACATTTAAAGTACATGTTAATTCTTTACTTAAATATTTGGGCATTTCACATGTTCTCAGCATTTATCATCTCTCTCTAGTTTTTACAAATTCACCATAGTGATCGGGAAAATACTTGTGTACTCCAGAGTCATAAAGATTACTTGACAAAGTCAAAAACTATGATTACTCCCGGAATCTAGTTACCTTCATTTAACTCATGGAATCCTACTTCCATACAACATTACAATCGGGATTGTTATTTATTTATTTGTCTTATAAGACCATTATCACATAAGAAAACTACGATCTGAACTTGCAAGCGATAATTTCAACTACAAGGACCTCGGTTCAAAGCCCGGGTCATTAACAACTTTAAACACTCACGGTGTATTTATTCCTTCTTACAGACGGCCTTCACCCACCCTCCTGCTATTAGGGTCAGACCGTATACTTGAACGAGATTTATGACTGGGGGGTGACTTCCAGTCTAGTCTACGGTTGGAGCTCTCCTCAATGCTTTTAAAACAAATCTTCCTTTCTTTTCAGTTCTATGGAGAGACCTGGCATTTTACTTCTCGTATTTTACTTTCAACAACTTTATTAGGCTCATAAACCACTTTCATAACCTTGGCATTGATTAATTATGAAGGGTCCTCATTGATTGGGAAGAGTAATACACATTTTACGACGAATAATTAGGGGCTTCAACAACAAGAGGAGTCTAGGTTCGACTCTCTGAACATGCCTCGGGAACCTTTCCCACATTGGAGGACTTATACAAAATGCGATTTAGGGTCGGCCGTGGCCTACATGACCTACGCTCAATAATACCATACATTTGCTCCCTTTTATAATAATAACACACACATGGCCTCGTGATCTATGTCACTATTGAACGTCTTACAACATATCTCAATTTACCGCAATCAACTACCCCTCATAAGTAATTTACCAAGTACTTTTAAATTCTACGCATTCCTAGCGTGACATTATATTTTAATTGCGCTCCATTGCGCTATACATTATTTTAAGCCTAGCGTCTTCCAAAGAACTGATAAATTCCATTATTAACAATTAATACATATCTCAATTTTTATATTAATCTTTTCCTTTGACAATAATCGCTCTATTTTTAAGAACATGCATTAACCTCATGTCTTTTACTATTATTAAGGCTCCAACGCTCTTATTTTCATATTATTCAATTTAATCTTTATTTATAGTTCCTTTAAATTATTATTATTATTATTAATACGCTTGCTTTTATAACATTCGTCAAATACACTGACATTTTATTCATACATTTCCTCTACAGGATTTATTCTTTCACATAATTATTTATAATTTCTCAAAATTCTATTTTTGTTCAGACCGCGTTCTTATTCTGTATTTAGTTATTTAGAAACATCCCTTTTACTCAAAAACTCCGGTGGATTTGTACACAATCACTTCCCCGACACCAAAACATAATGAAAATCTTTACTCACATGTTTGAGGTCGTTTCCTGACCTTTCTCCTCGTGCGATGCGTCATTTTAGGCCCACTTTTTTAAAATTACTCCATCTTGTACAAATTCATTGCATGTACAAACATATCTTGACACATATTTAACACGTATACATTTAACACTGATAACATTTTAAATACACTGGTGTATCCGTTTAGAACACACAATAAAAACACTGAAAATATATTACTTTTAACACAAAATCTTGATATATTTACACTTCACAAATTTTGATCACTAAGCTGCTATTTAGCCTATCACACGTGACCTCTTGACCTCCCGTCTCCAAGGGTGACATTTAGTAATGTCGGCTTCCTATCCTCTCAGAATGTGAAAGTCTCGAATCATCTACTTCCTCCCTGCAATAGCACTTCTTCGAATCCCCTTCCTGACGATCTGCTATTTCTCTAACTTGAACGGCTCCCCTTTTAGATCCTATTTATTGATCTTAGCGGAAGTCTGTTCTGTTCACGGTTCCCTCGATAATCTATCGGTGACCTATGGATTTTTATAGCAACTAATACTTCTCGAGTCTTAGTGCCTTTGAATAGTTCGCCTGCTTTCTTGAAACAATGTCTATCGTCTCCTTCTCTTCTCGCTTCTTCGGTTCTCGCACTTCTAATCTTCCAGAATACTTTGCGACCCATATTTTCTCTGTCCCTACTCGGGTTCTTTAAATTTGATAAACTGTTTCTTTCGCTGTTACGGTACTTCCGTGCGTTATGATACTTCTGGTCATTTACTTAAAGACCTATCGCCCTGAGTCCTAAGTTCGCAGCCTGCTTTGACTGTATTATATGAACTTTTCACTCTAAACTTTCTACCGTCGGACCTAAATCCTGAAACTAGGATTTTCCTAATTTTTCAACACGGCGATACTGTAATATTACTTCTTTGCAGCCCTTTACGGATGCACGTAAATTATTGATACCGCGACGCCCTTGGCTGTCGGATATTGTCTATGCGATGTGATACAGCGTTTTCCCTCAAGGAAAGCTTGTATACTGTCTTCGGTGCGATGTGGCTTCACGTCCCCTGGACTATCGGATGTAACATCTCCCCACAAGGAGTACTGGTAAGCTGCCTTCGATGTGTTACAGCATGACGCCCCCTCACGGACTGTCGGAATACTGCATGTACTGATACAGCGTGACGCCCCCCTGGGCTATCGGAAACTGCATTCGGCGCTTGATGTAGCCTGACGCCCCCTCACGGGCTATCGGAAACTGCATGATTGGTCTGGCTTGGCCTGGACTTTTATACTATTTAGTCACAAAAATATAAAACCCTAGTCCTTTTCGTGACCAACTTTTGAAATAATTGTCGTACAATTATAAAAATTATATCTCCTGAAAGCTCGTCTTCTGAACGTCAAATGATCTCACTGCTCATAAGAATCGATCGTGCAAATCGGAGATATTAATTAATTTGTAGTCTTCAGCTACGTGGGTGGAGCTGTTGATTTTTAAATTCTCCCCTCCTCGGGTCCCAGTAATTCCCCGATGACGTATGCTGCATTTGCACTTTTCTCCTGTGCAATTATTAAAAGCTTTTTCTCTACACAAAAATCTCTAATCCGAACGGATTCACAGTACGGTATTTATTTACTTACTTTTATTCCTGCAAAGGGGTTAAATTTAATTATTCTTCTTCTGGCACAGCGGCGCTGTTGCCGTTTTAATGCAAGCTAAGCTGGATTTCCGAGTCACGCTTCTCTGTCTTACAGTGAAAATTTTCCACTCGTTCTATTAATATCCATGACCCGCTCCCTCTCAAGGAGTCAAGAGGCATGATCTCATCTTCGGAACGCCTGGTCCAGCGGCTTGCGCAATGTTAGGCTAGAACCCTTGCTTGAAATCTCTCTCCGTTCCCTTAGAAACTGTGTGTTTCTTTCATTCCTTTCACAAATACATGGATTCGACCCCTTTTGAGCCAATGGTACATGGGTTCACTATATTCAGCAAAAGTATTTCCCTCTTAGCACATACAGTCAAATGGTATCTTTCACAAGGTTGATTGCACAATTGGTTGGTTGGTTCCTTAGTTTAGGGGCTGCGACAGCGCGGTCATGTACAGTAGCTCCGTGTACTTTGGGTGTGTGTGGAATCTGTCTGATAACCGGCGTTAATTGTGATGGCTGCATTAGTATGTGTTATCTGTTTTATTTCAAGTAAGGAGTGCAGATAATAATGTCAAGTAATTCCTACTTTTGCTACCAAATGCTACCGTCCACGACACCTAGCTTGCGGGCTTGGCTACTAGATGGATCGCAGTCAGCACATGGCAGCGAACGTTGGAACTAATAGAGCGTTATCAATTCTAACCTACACATTTTGGCTTCACACAAGTGTATGACATCTATGACATGGGACCGCTGGCTTTACTGTACTTCCCCTCCGAAGGAAGGCATACTGAGAGATTTTTTACGTTCTTAAAAATCCGATGACTTTGGCTGGGTTTGAACCCGCGACCTTGGGCATAGAAGCTCAGTATGCTACCAACTACGCCACCGAAGCCGCCTTTGATTGCACACTACACACACGCAGTTGTCGTTTGGCTCATGAAACTTCTTTTGACAAATTTTGTGGTGGAAGCCGTGAATCGCGATTCTGGTGAGAACATTCCTTAACTTTTGATTTTCGTTCGCCCATCCCCTGTAGATCATTGCGTCTGTAGAGTAAAATTCTGGATGTATTTATTGGCGTTTCTTAACACTGGTCTCGATAAGTGTCATCGCTGGACTAGTGTTTGGCAGAGAACTGAATTCGTAGGTCCTGAACATAAAATGGTTCTCTCGCTAATTCGTAGACTAGTCTGAATGGGTCTGATGTTGCTACTCCTATAGTTCTTTTAAAGAATATGGCTTTTACTTTCTCCATTGTTTTTAGATCCGTTAGGGATAGTGTTTCCCAAATCACTTCAAGACCATACGTTAGTTAGTAGTTAGTTAGTTATTGTTGATTTAAGGGGCGGAACTACGAGATCATCTACCCCAAACCATACGTTAGAGCTGGGCTTATTTTTGCGATTCCACGCCGAGGCACAGATAGTGACGCAACTTACAAGCTACAAATAAAACGCAGCATTATGTCAGCTACATTATGTGTAGATATTTCAAATATTATTTTATGTTATTCATTCATGTTGTATTTATGTTTACATTAACCCCCCAGGGGCTCACATCTAGTAGGACGTGGGTTGGCGACCACGAGGTCCCAGTTGAGTCCGGCATTGCTTCCACTTACTTGTGCCGTGCACCTCTCCGTCTTCTTTCCTGTCGATCTCACTTGGTCAACTCTTGTTCTCTTCCGACCCCGACCTGCGCGTCGGGATGAGAGATGGAATGGATGAAGATGAACTGGGCAAGGATGTGGAAGGAAGCGGCCGTGGCCTGTCAGAAGGTACTGTCCCAGCATTTGCCTGGTGTTGAAAATGGGAAACCACGGAAAACCATTTCAAGGACAGCCGATGGTGGGGCTCGAACCCACGCGTCTATCGAGTCAGCAGAGAGCTTGGCCCCTTGACCTAACGCAGCGCTTTAGCCCGCATAGCCACTACTGTCGGTGGTATTAGGGTATCCGAGGCATAAGGAGTCTCTTCCTTTCACGCCTTAATTGGCCCTTGTCTCATCTTTTCTGATACCCTCCTTCTGCGAGTGGTCAGCCTTCTTTTTCTTTTCATGTTATCTCCTGCCTTCTGCTCAAGGCCCTCAAGGAGGCAGGGTGTATGTAGCCCCACCAATTCTGGTGCACCCTGGATATTGCTACACCCTGAGGGGCACACGGCTGGTGAGTTCGGGAGTTGGTGACCCCGAGGTATTCCTGAGCAGGGTCCGGTTTTCCCCCTTTTATCCATTACCTCTGGGGCGGACCCTCTCCTCTTTCACTTTCCTATCTGCCTTTCATGGCTCTCTTTCCTTCCAAGTCCCTCAATCCGCATTCTTCGAGGGTTGAGGGTATTTATTTTCCTCCTGTCCTTTATTTGCCTTATCCTCCTTTGTTTCCCATTTCTTCTTCTAGTATATAAGTTAGTAGTTAGCTTTAGTTATAGTTGACATTTCATTTTCATCTTCATGATCACCCAAATCATTAGGGGCTGATAACCTAGATGTTAGGCCCCTTAAAACAATTATCATCATCATATGTTTACGTTATTTAAAGTGAGAAAACTGTATTTATATTATTGACAGTGTTTTGATCATGTTTTTTTGTTGTTGCAATAAACCGACACCTGTAAAATTTCATGCGAATAAAAAAATTTAAAAACAGAATTAGGCTATAACTTACCCTGAAATGGCTATAACTCCAAAATGGCAGTCGGTTGCATACCACATGCTTACCAGTTAACATACTTATACATCGAGTGTTAGATATGTTCTCTTTATGAAAGAGCACCTTAAACCTTCCTCTCCAAATGATATTTTGGAAAACAGTATTCAAAATAAACGTTCAGAGAAATATACTAGGAAACATGTTCACGCGAATAGAGAGTTGACATTTTTTGTCAGTCAGTCAGTCACGGAGATTGAGGAACTAAGTATTGAAATAGTCCGTAACAATAGAGTGTATATCAATCTTAATCATATTTAATTTATTTCAGATTATTTTCCACATATTCCAGTAATTGGAATGCTTTTTGTGTTGAGCGAATGAAAGCTACAATATTAATTATTAACAATTAATAATTATAATAAGTAATTAGTATAATTTTATTTTTAAGCCATGTTTTACATGTTATTGTAATGGTCCAGCGTTCCTGTAACATATCATGTTATTAGGAGTTTCAATTTACACCCACCACAACCTTTATATAGACATGCTGAACCGGCTGCGGTAGCCAAGAACGCCAACGCGTTGGTATCGAGACAGCGTGGGCTCAAACCCCACCTCCGTGGTTTCACATTTTCACCCCCAGGCAAATGCCAGGACGGGTCCTTTCATCAGCTCCACGGCCGACTTCCTTCCAAAAACCCTTCCCTAACCGTTCCTTAATTAGACCAAAATTAACAGTCGCCAGGGCAATCGGCCTGTCACCATCCCCAAGTGTGTATGGGTTAGACAATGGTGTGTTCAGTTCCCCGACATCGTCCTTGCGACGGTAGAGGAATTTTTACATTTGATAAATATTTAATCATTCACTGATAAATTACCCCCAGGGGCTCACATCTAATGGGACGTGGGTTGGCGACCACGTGACCCCAGCTGAGTCCGGCATTGCTTCCTCTTACTTGTGCCGGGCTCCCCTCCGTCTTCTTTCCTGTCGACCTCGCTTGGTCAACTCTTGTTCTCTTCCGACCCGAATGTATTAGGGTATCCGAGGCCTAGGGAGTCTCTACCTTTCCCGCCTTAATTGGTCCTTGTCTCATCTTTTCTGATACCCTCCTTCTGTGAGGGGTCAGCCTTCTTTTTCTTTTCATGTTATCTCCTGCCTTCTGCTCAAGGCCCTCAAGGAGGCAGGGTGTATGTAGCTCCACCACTTCTGGTGTAGCCTGGATATTGCTACACCCTCAGGGGCTCACAGCTGGTGAGTTCGGGAGTTGGCGACCCCGAGGGATTCCTGAGCTGGGTCCGGTTTTCCCCCTTTTATCTATTAACTCTGGGGTGGACCCTCTCCTCTTTCATTTTCCTATCTGCCTTTGAAGACTCTCCTTCCTTCCAAGTCCCTCAATCCGCATTCTTTGAGGGTTGATGGCATTTCTTTTCCTCCTGTCTTTTATTTGCCTTATTCTCCCTTTGTTTTCCATTTCTTCTTCTAGTATATAAGTTGGTAGTTAGTTTTAGTTATAGTTTGCATTTCATTTTCATCTTCACGGTCACCCAAACCATTATGGGCCGATAACCTAAATGTTAGGCCCCTTAAAACAACAATTATCATCATCATTATCATCAATGATTAATTGAAATTAATTTTGGGCAAAATATAATTTTATAAACACAATTTAAAAGCTGCAGTAAACATTCTAGAGCTTTATATGGCTATGAATGTATTTAAAGTGTGCAATGGTATGAATACTTCAACAGTAAAGTGTATCAACATAATGCCATGTTTCAATAAGACCTTGCAATGTTACACGATTTAAAAATATAAAAGTACATAGAGAAAACGAGAAGCTTAATTCCAATATATTGCAATTCATCTAGGCTTGGATTCAACATGGTAAAGGGTTTGCATTTCTACATGCTGTGTTATGGCAGACACAGTGAGATATGTTATGGTAGCGTTAGCATTAGGTTTCATAGTCCCCTCAGAACCCTCTGTCCAAAAGTTTAACATACCTTATCTGCCCGTGCTTTCTTATACATTCATACTAAAACCCAAATATATCTACAGCTATTGGAACTAGTCGCATGAGAAATAGAGGCAGATATGTCTATCAGCTGACCCTAAATTGGAATTTCTGAAGATTTCTTGGTGTATGAAACCCCTGCACTTGTATCGGTTCCTCGTCATTTGACAGCGAGGGGTTGAAATAAACGTGTGTGTGAGACCCTGCTACCGACGTTCAGAATGTTCTAATGCCTCCTGCTAGTCTCTAGAGGGTGAATGATGAGAGCGTTTTATTGCATTCCTCGGCCACACACAGGTCGACCAGCCCCGCAGCTACCTCTTGATGGAGTATATCCAAGATCAACAATCAACCGACCGCCGACAGTAGAGACACTTGAAAGCAAAAAATACTTGGACAAGCCACGACTAGAGTTTGTTGTGTCTAACACTTGCATTAGAGGCGAAATTTGTTCAAATCTTGTCAATTAATGTGTCTTGGTGTTACGAACTTTAAATTTGGCGATAAATTACAGAAAAATTTGTTTTCTGAGTAAATACGATGTTTTATGCTAAATTCAAGGCCTGTGCGAGAAATCTCGCATGTGTATTACTGTTATGCAGGCTGAAAATGTATATGGTAATAAGAAAACAATTACGGAAGTACACATATGCGATTTTCGAAAACCTGATATTCGCAAGAACAAGACAAGTAAACATGGTGGCTGAACCAAATCGATATATTTATATTTAAAGTGATATTTCTGGCGATTTAATCATCGCATGGCATGGCGAATCTTAATTTAAAATTAATCATTTATTCAACTGTTTTCAAAAATTCAAGATGGTGGCAGAGCGTAATTTTATAATACTTTGTAATTTCTCGTATCCTATTCAATCCATCGAAGTGTAGCTTCGTAGCCTATAATGAACCACCACAATAACCTTTGTCTGCTGGCTCTGAATTCTCTAAATTATTTTTTATTTAGATTATTAAATCCATGCATGTGAACTTTCTTAAAATAACTCTTGTGGTTCGTTACAGAATGTTGCCATCTCTACGGGAGAAGTCATAACTAAGTGATTCTGGAAGTTAAATATTCTAGCACGTGATCTTTTATTGCACTAGTGGTGGTGTCAATTGTTTTAAGTGTTGGAACACCGATGTCATCTGCTCCAATTTTCTAGTAGACCAGATACCGTAAATTAAAGATCATAGCCAACGCATATTAATCACTGAAAAGGAAAATCGCTTACTGATGTTCTATTTGACCGGTCTTAGCAAAGCTGATAAAACCAATACCATGAACTACATATTTTCTATGCCCAAGATCGCGGGCTCAAAACCAGCCGAAGTCGTCGGAATGTTTAAAGCGTTAAAAATCTTTCAGTATGCTTTCCATCGGAGGGAAGTAAAGCCGGCGGTCCCATGTCATAGATTTATGGCATGAAAAAGAACCTTCCACTAACTACACTATTGTGGAAGCTAAAATTTGTAGTTTATTTTGATAACGCTTTATTATTTCCAACGTTCGCCACCAGATGCTGGCTGTGATGGCATGTAGTAGCCCTAGGTGCCGTGGACGGTAGCATTTGGAGTACCCGCAAGAAGAGCTTGCCGAAACTCAACGATGCGCAGAGACCAATATGAATCGGCCTAGTTTAAAAGCTCAATGCCCTCCTGTGTGTCCCCCGAATGCTGATTACCGGGCTCACTACTCACTGCATTCTTCAACTATGCGGGCTCGTTGCGAGACGCGGTCTACAGCTGTAATTCAAGCGTAGAGTGCAAGGAAGAGGCAAAGAATATAGGCTAATTAGGGTATAGAGTACTGTATCCTGGCTCAGGTAATAACTACTGTGTACATACACGCACTGAGATCTCACTTGAACCCTAGTCACAGTTTAGCATGCCAAGCCTCCGGCTGGGCAGACGGTCTGATCAGAACTGCTACCAGTGAGCTACTGAAGCAAAGTGGGAGGGACGTGTTCTGCCACTACCGAGCCCACCCGAACATTTCCGAAGAACTCCGCAGGATTCTGTGGAAAGCTCTTCTTGCGCGTATTTTATCAAAAGTAGGAACTACTTGAAAAATTGATCGTCTGCAGTCCTTCTACCTGAATCACAGATAACACACACTAGTACAGCCATCACAATTAATACCGGTTATCAGACAGATTCTACACACACCCAAATAACACGGGGCTACGTGACCGCGTTGTCGCCGCTTCTAAACTAAGGAACCAACCAGCCAACCTACTTTTAACACGAAGAAAGGAAAATGCCTACTGTAGTTTAAATTATAAAATGTTCAATCTTTTACTAAAATAAAGATCAATTACATAATAATGAACCGACTCTAATTCTGCATTCTTATTACACTCAAGCTTCTCTACTAAGATTTAAACAAGAAACAGATTGATTTAACTACAACAAAGGAGTGTTTTTATCAATATTATAAAAAATAGATACATATACTTAAACAATACCAATACTCAATTGGGTGCACTTAATCTCCTGGGTGAATCGGCTCACCACAGAGTAGCGAAGGGCATTGAAACAAGGACGACCTCACCCACATCTAACTGGTTGGGAGAGCGGAAGCTATTGCGACGCGCGCACCGTTTATGGAAAACCCAAGCCTGGGAGGGAAAAAGTATTTCCTCTATGTGTCCCCGACGGAAGATACAGGGAGAGCCGATAAACTTCGGAGCAGCTGCTCGTGCTTTTCCACTACGCGCATGGGGCAACCGGTCCGGAGTTTATTGGCTCACCCTGTATAATAGACGGGGGAGATTTTAAACGGAAAAGACCAGTGGAATGTATGAAAATGCATTTTCTGATATTGGCAATGAACGGTTGGACCTATCTGGCCGCCTTAGAGAATCACCTTGTCCTTGACGCTTCTGAAAAGGGCAGTTTTGTTTTATTACCGACATAGCTATGCAAACGTAGGTGGTGCAGAGACGGAAGAGCTAAATAGCCTATATGTGGCGTATCAAATAAACTGTGAAGTCGTGGTAATTCTTCAGGAGTGATGAACGTAGATTCTACACTTGCACTTAGATAACATATCTCATTTTCATGATTTGCATACCTTATTTGATATTCTGGTTGTCATTACCAATTGAATTGCTGTCCATAATCACTACTGCACATGAAATCTGTACAAAATTACGCAAATATGTGACTGGTCGTTATTTCTTGTTCATTCGACGACGACAATAAAATTGCTTGTCTTTGTTCAACTGTGTATTAGGTGTCTTCAACTGTTACCGAACCGGGTGAGTTAGCCGTGGTCGTTACGGCATGACTGCTGGCAGTCGCTCACATCCGGGAGGCGAGGAGGTTCGAATCCCCCCGCCGGCAACCTTAAAGATGGTCTTCTGTGGTTTCCCATCTTCCTTCCAGGCAAATGCTGGGGTTGGTCCCTAACTATAGGCCACAGCCGCTACCTTCCAACTCCTCGTCCTTACATTCCAACGTTCCTCCCCAACGGTAATTGTAGCTCACCCATTGGGTGTCCGTCTCGAAGCAGCTACAAAACGGGTGAGCCGAACATGTCCTCGGACACTCCTGGCACTAAAAGCCATACTAAAAAAATAAATTAAAAAAACTATTACCGATACATACACAGGCGTATATATTGGCGTACTTTCACTGTTATCAATGTATGGTACAAAAATAGACGATACAGGTCATGCGTAGCGAGCCAAGTGAGCTGAGCGATAAACTATTTGCTCACGAAGCGGAGCGAGATACTATTGGCTTCTGTCTGGCCGAAAATTACTCTTTGTGCACGCAAGGAGGTCTGAAGCGTTAGCCCCAGGTTAGGTTTGTTTTTCACTTTCCTGGTTAACGAGCGGTGACTCAAACGTAAGGCAGTAGCACTCGTCGACAATAACCATTGTTCGCTACTGACCAATAGAATGCTTCCTCTGTCACTCCACGTGGACTCTTTAAGTCCCGCCCTGGTGGCTAGCTAGTGTCTCCGACAGGTATCAGTGTCCAATGTTGCACATCTGCACATAGTTCTGTCCAGTCTCGCTGCTTGTCCTCAGTGGCTACGGTCGTCATTTGACAACGCTGTGCCTCACGCCCAGCTAGATTTCAAAGGCGAGCCGCACGTTAACCAGGAAAGTGAGGCGACGATAAAGCCTTCTTTACATGGAAACACAGCGAAACGAACGAAGCTAGCGCTGCCTGAAACTAACACCATGCAGCCGCGCGTGTGCGTGGTGTGGCAATATTTTATTTGTCCCATAAATCACGCCTATAATGGCCAACACAACTGAAATTGTTCTACATAAGTCGTGCTGTAGAAAGGGGATGGTGGGTAGGTTTTATAGAGCGGTGAAGAAAACATCTATTACGAGATCATTTCCACAATTATTATTCACTACAAATTCAAGTAGTTTTGTAAGTTCATCACTCCCGAAGCGTTACCAAATTCGCTATAACAAACCAGAACTGACTTTTATTATGAAAAAATGCTATTTCATCTGTCGCCTATGTTTAAGGACTTGCGTATCGCTTCACTCACACACACAATGTACGTCAAAGTACATAATAGAAGGCAGAAACTGTGGTACATTACAAGCATCATGTAGTGGTTTTTGGGGACGCCCAGTGTTCTTGCTGTAGGAAGGAGTGACACATGTTCTCGAATCCACTCATCATATTTCCCCATAAAGCCGTACACATAGTTAGACAACTGCTCATCCAAGTTCTTATGTCTTAGCTCAATACGGTTTACTATCCCAATCTGAACATCATTACATATAACAGGACCTCCTGAGTGCCCGAAGCAACTTTCGTAGCCCACATCTACGCTGGAGCACAACGAATATCCCTTCTGGACATCGAAATGTGGGCACTCTTGTATATCTGCCACTTTCATTTCTTGCCAACTAAGAATTCTGATTCCTTTATCTGCCGTGCAGAAACCTATCACTACGCAATCTTCCCACCGTTTGGGATGGATACTCCGGTCCGCAGCTAAAGGTGTGGGTAGCACATATTTCGTAAAACGAAACGGTTTGTTGAGTAGCACAAGCGCGATGTTGAAGGTCACATCCTTCTTGTTATATTTTGGATGAATTATAACTTTATGTGAGTTCCTTTTCTGGTACCGTCCACCCTCGATGATTCCTGGGTGCACTTCGTCAGCTCCTGCTAAGACAACAGCCGTAGGCCTCTGGCCAGAGTCAGGGAAACAGTGTGCTGCAGTCAGAACCCAGTTGGCCGTCAGAATGGTACCCGTGCACCATATTTCGTGATGACCTCCTACACTGCATGCTACGTGTACGACGAAAGGAAAACGTGTGATAAGAGCCTTCTTGCCCATAAAGCTGAACTGCTTTATCAGATCAATGGTGATACCATCACAAGCTACCAATGGTGATAACACGAATATTATACAACACATATGTATCCATATTTCCATAGTCAGGTGTCATCTAGGGCTAAAAATTACTGGAAATTTGTGATTAAAAAATCAAATGGGTTCCTATAAATATATAATGGGATGAGACCTAAAACAATACTAGTCTCAATACATTTACCAACTGAGTAATCATGGTTACCGCAATAATATAATTAGCGCGTAGGCTATATCTATCACAGCCGAGCTAGTATGCTATTATAGTGATTGTTGTTGTTGTTAATGTTTTAGTGGGTGGAACTGAGAGGTCATCTGCCCCAGGGGCTAGTATGTCTTATTATACATAACATTCATGATATTATTTTTCTTTTTGTTCTGTTGAAACTTATTGAAATATAGGCTACTAGACACTTCGCTAGGATCCGAGCCTGTGTTGTGAATAGGATAATGTGTGTGTGGTATGAGGTTATAAAATGTAGGACAGTTCCTCTGTTCACTTAGGACAGATGACCTCGCAGTTACGCCCCTTAAAACCTCAATAACTAAATAACTGTTCATCACTAAGGGCCGTTTTCACAAACTCTTTACTAACGATGAGTTAGTTAATACATATTTAACTTACATACGAGAGTTAATGTATGGTTATCATCGATGCATTTCATGAGTCCATTCAGGTTCGTAATTACTTAAATAAGCTTTACGGCTATCGCGCATGCGTAGATTCGGGTTCACCTTGGAGAAATATGGCCGACAAAACAGGAAGGGTGAAGCACTGATCGATGTTCCTTAAGATATTTTGGGACATACTTATAAAGGAAGGGAAATACAGAAGACCTTATTCATGGCAAAAGCTTAAGATGACAGGAACAAATAACTTAGGAGAACTGGCAGTTGTATGCATACATTGTTTACTTCGCTAAATAGGACACGCTATCCTCGTTGTCTTCCTAGCATACCTGCCTCAAAGGCAGGACTTCAGATCTCTTTAAAAAACTGTGGGTGTGTACAACTACGATGCGCGACGATTTATATATATATATATATTTTTTTTTAGCGTATGGCTGTTAGTGCCGGGAGTGTCCGAGGACATGTTCGGCTCACCAGAGTTTTGTAGCTGCTTCTATACGGACACCCATTGGGAGAGCTACAAGTACCGTTGCGTGTGGAATGTTGTCTGGGGAGGAAAGTGTTAATGTAAGGACGAGGATTTGGATGGTAGCGGCTTTGGCCTGTAGTTAGGGACCAACCCCGGCATTTGCCTGGAAGGAAGATAGGAAACCATCTTCAAGGTTGCCGACGGGGGGTTCCGAACCTCCTCGCTTTCCGGAAGTGAGCGACTGCCTGCAGCCACACCGTAACGACCACGGCTAACTCACCCGGTAGAGTTCATATGCAGAGCTGGAAGGAGTTCGAATATCGTTTTATTATTTTTATTTCCGTATTCTTCTTTCTTGGTAGTCTATTAGTAACATGTATGATATTTTATAATTTCATTGTTATAAACATATTTTATATTCATATGGATTTAAGTTCTTGCGAAACTCGGAAACAAACGAATTCTTCTGACATTGCAAGATAAGCAAGGTAGAATTTAGCTGTTTCCCTCCACATTAACGATGCTTAAGGGAGTTGAGTGGTCAGATTTGGCCATTTAACGTACTGTAATTTCTTGTTAGCATTAAGTTAACGAGCGTTTCAATTTGATGAAATACTCGTACAAAGTAAAATACCCTTTAATGATGATTTAAAGGATAATTTGCGCTGGTGAAAATGGCCTTAAATGGCTGACAGGAGTTAGTCAGAAAATGAGCCATTTATAGTAGAGTGGCAGAGAGTGTGTAAAAGGAAGAAGTGAGAGAAATGGGGAAATGATACTTCTCGAAGAATGAAGATGTTCATAAAATGAAGCTCAGCTTAATCAACACTTCAGAGAGATCTGAAGTGTAGGTCTAAGCTTAGCTTAATCAGCACTTCAATGAAAACTAAGCAGTAGGTCGTCTAAGCTCAGCTCAATCAACGTTTCAGTGAGAACTGAACAATAGGTAGCTCAGCTTAATCAGAGTTTCAGTGGGACCTGAATTGTAGAACTAAGCTCAGCTTAATCTGCACTTCAGTGAAACCAGGACTGTCGGTATAAGCTCAGCTTAGTAAGCGTTTCAGTGATATTTGGATTGTCGGTCTAAGTTCAGCTTAATCAGCGTTTCAGTGATACCTGGACTGTCGGTCTAAGCTCAGCTTGATCAGCGTTTCAGTGAGACCTGTACTGTAGGTCTAAGCTTAGCTTAATCAGCGTTTCAGTGATACCTGGACTGTAAGTCTAAGCTCTGCTTAATCAGCGTTTCAGTGAGACCAGTATTATATGTCTAAGCTCAGCTTAATCAGTGTTTTAATGAGATCTGAACTGTAGGTCTAAGCTCAACTTAATCAGCGGTTCAGTGAGACCTGAACTGTAGGTCTAAGTTCAGCTAAATCAGCGTTTTAGTGATATCTGTACTGTCGGTCTAAGTTCAGCTTAATCAGCACTTCAGGAAGACCAGGACTGTTGGTCTAAGTTCACCTTAATCAGCACTTCAGTAAGACCAGTACTGTCGGTCTAACCTCAGCTTAATCAGCACTTCAGTGAGACCAGGACTGCTAGTCTAACCTCAACCTAATCAGCACTTCAGTGAGACCAAGACTGTCGGTCTAACCTCAGCTTAATCAACACTTCAGTGAGACCAAGACTGTCGGTCTAACCTCAGCTTAATCATCACTTCAGTGATACTTGGACTGTCGGTCTAACTTCAGCTTAATTAGCACTTGAGTGAGATTAGGACTGGCGGTCTAAGCTCAGGTTTATCAGCGTTTCAGTGAGACCTGAACTAAGTTCAGCTTAATCAGCGCTTCAGTGAGATTTGAACTGTAGAACTATGCTCAGCTTAATCAACGCTTCAGTGAGACATGAGACAGTAGAACTAAGTTCAATTTTATCAGTGCTTTAGTGATGCTCTATTGTTAATGAACACTCCCGATACGAGTAACCATCACCTTTACGGATTGCTAGGGCAATCTACGAAGCCACGTTACGCATTTTACTAAATCTGGTATTAAAGCAGACGGTGGGGACTTAGGAACCTATCATCTTTAACATGTCAATATTCTGCCTGCTCGGAAGTAATCTGAAAGTTAAAGCACAGGACTCTTACAAATACCACTATGCTAAGGGGGAACAAATCGAATGTCTCCTCACAGGACGCAGATAGATTTCTTTCAAACATGAAAGGAGATTCACCATCAAAAAGATTAATAAAAAAGAATGGGTACATGCACAGACAAAAAAAAAATCACTGTCCAGCTTCAGTCGTAATTTGTTGGGACAATGATCATAGTATCGAGTGTCATTTCTTTAAGAATGGCATGAAGATACCATTTAAGATCACCTCGTGGTGTAGCAGCTAACAATCTTGACTGTCACCCTGGAGCTTCGGGTTCGATTCCCGGCTCTATCAAGACATTTAATTCTGGTCTGAGGGCTGGAATGGGGGTATACTCAGCCTTGTGTAGCAAAACTAAGAAGAGATGTGTTCGACTCCAACCTTGCCATCCTGTAATTGGCATTCCATAATTACCCAATTCTACTCCAGCCAAATGCCAGGTTGGTTAATAACTTACAGCCAAGGTCGCTTCCTTACTAATTCTCACCTGAATTACAACTACAGCCATCACAACAACACAGGTTGTCAGACAAATTTACACACATATCCAAGTGCACGGGGCTGAATGAACCATATGTCCGATCCCCTGAAATGTAAAAAACAACAAGAACGATACCATTTATGTGGATTAAGACAAAGCGATGGAGCTAGTTGCAGAAAGTGACAGCCACCAAAGAATAGAGCTTCTATGCCCAAGGTCACGGGTTCATACCCGGCCGAAGTCGTCAGATTTTTAAGAGCGTTAAAAATACCTCAGTGTGCCTATTTTCGGAGGGGAAGTAAAGCCAGCGGTCCAATGTCATAGATTTATGGCATGATAAAGAACCTTCCACTAATTAAGCCTCTGAGAAGCTAAATTATTGGTTATCTTTGACTAACGCACTCAGGTTCCAACGTTCGTTCGTTGCCAGGAACCGACTGCGGTGGCATCTAGTAACAAAGTGCAGAACTAGTTGGTCGTTGACGGTGGCGATTGGTAGCAAAAGTTGGAACTACTTGAAAATCGAATGCATGCAGTCCTTACTTGAATTAAAAACAGATAACACACACTAATACAGTCTTCACAATTAACACCGGTTATCAGACAGATTCTGCACACACCCAAAGTACACGGGGCTACAAGACCGCGTTGTCGCAGCCCCTAAACTAAGGAACCAACCAACCAAGGAATAGTTCCAGAAATATATTCCAGACTTTATTTCCCAGATGTTTAGTTATGTACATTCTCGTGGCCTGGCTCCCCTTGGCTTCGGTGGCGTAGTTTGTACCATGCTGAACTGCTGTGCCCAAGATCGCGGGTTCAAACCCGGCCGAAGTCGTCGGATTTTTTAAGAGTGTTAAAATCCTTCAGTATGCCTTCCTTCGGAGGGGAAGTAAAGCCGGCGGTCCCATGTCATAGATTAATGGCATGTAAAAGATCCTTCCACTAACTAAACTTGTGTGAAGCTACATTTCTAAGTTAGATTTCGTTGTAACGCTCTATCAATGTTCCAACGTTCACCACTAGGTGTCAGTGATATCTGGTAGCAAAGGTTAGAACAACTTGAAATTGAACGGAACTTGTAGCTCACCCAGCTCGAAGCAGCTAAAGCCTCTGGCGAGCCGAACATGTCCCCAGACACTCCCAGCACTAAAAGCCATACGATAAATAAAAAGCACTATCTTTTCTCATACCTTTCCAAAATCATACCACTTGTCAATTACCATTATCTTTCTTCAACACTACTTGTTAGTTACCATTCTGTTAGTATCCGAGTGTGACCGCCATATTGAGAAGTGAATAATTTTGTATTTATGTTCGACCCTGACTATTATCTGTCAGAAAACTGTACTATAATGAGACTAATTATAACACTATGTTTCAGTATGAAACAGTTTCTCCTACCAATCAGAGCTCAAGAAACAGTTGTTTGACCAATTAGATAATTAGATGCGCTGAGTTCCACGGCCTTCTAATGTAAATCACACTGCCTGGCCTAGTGTCATAGTAGAGTAATCGAGGTGGCCATGGTCAAATACAAGGCATTCCTTGCGTATCATGCGCTCTGTTCAGTACAAAAAACTGGCGAAATCTCGACAGATATTTATGAATACTTTTGTTCGAACATAAAATAGTTATAATAATTATCGTCGAACATAAACTGTCTTATGCAAGTCACCTATAATGGTAATTAAGACACTCGTATGGAAATTATAAAACTCGCATACGCTCGTTTTATAAACATACTTGTGTCTTAATTATTGCCATTATAGGCTCGTTGCATAATGTACTATTTTTGTATCGCTGTTTTAAGTTAAACTTAAAGGTTAAATTGTAGTTTATTAATAATTATACAATGTCTGGGAATAGAAAGAGTCAGATGATTTCGTGTAGAAAACTAGTTAGTTTGTTAGCTAGTTATTAAGGTTCTAAGGGGTGGAACAGTGAGTTCATCTGCCCCCTCTCACCACAGATTAAAGTATACACATTTAGAATGGAATTAAAAATGTAGAGGTGGACACCTAAATATTAAAACACCGAAAATTAATCAAACAAACAATTGAATACAACTAATAATTACAGTCCAATAATAAACCAAAATATACGGAAAACAAAAATTCAATTTTCAAAAAATAACAAGTTCTTTGAGTAAACGTACACTGGGAAATTTAGATTGCTGGCCCTAACCCACTCTCACTTAGAAAGCGGATGACGAGATCAGCAGCCACCACGTCATCGGCTAATATAAGTTTGAGTGTCATCTTCGTAGATCAACAAGTTCCACACACTCGGTTAAAATGTTGACGATAGTGAATACGGCACACATTGGGGGGTCTTCCCTTCGCATTAAGTACGAGTGGGTGCATCTTGCATGACCTATCAGTCTACACAAAGTGACGGACTCCCTCTGTGACCGGAAAGAGCTAAGCCACACGTGAGTAGTTCCCTTTATCGCTTACTTGGCATTGAGTCAGCTAGCCACTGACTGCGAAGAAAAACTGGACTTCATAATTTAATATCAACAAAGTTGTTATTTTCCAGCATTTGCATATTGATAAATGCAACTTATCAAATGCAAATTAATTAAATACGAAACAAATATACAGTAGATAAGGTTTTTTTGAAATTTCGGGACCATATATTAGCTTTAACTGATTAGCCCTCTTCTCCCCCCACGGACACTATTGTAATTTTGTCTCTGCATACCCCTGTCCAGAAGCAAACCCTAGTTAACCCATTGATAATCACCCAGGCTATCAGATAGATTCCACACACATCAAGTATCGGAGCTGATAACCATGAAGCCCTAAATGAAGCAACAATAAATCGCTCGGGCCGGCTTTGTTTAAAGGTTCTGTCAAGTAAATATGTGCCCGTTTCATGCATCAAGGATAATCCCCAAATTGGTCCATCCTGAAAAAAATGAGCATTTTTGTTGCTATATTATGTATGCAATTGGTCGAGTAAGTTTACGCAACAGTATTTTTGTTTCTGCTTAGAGTTATAGTTACTGGGTAACGTCGTTACTTCGGGGCAGATGACCTCTCTGTTCCACCCCTTAAAACAACAATAACAATAACATCCTTACCCCTCATTACCGCTGAAATAACGGCTATTTGTAATGTGTGACTCCCCAATCCTGGGAGGCGGACAATGTTAACATGGTCAAGGTTTAAACTGTAGCTTTGTGCCAGGAGGCATTTACAAAAAGGCTTCATTTAGTGGTTTTATAGTTGAACCAGGGGACCTAGGGTGTGTTTCCCCTCCATACTAACTCGAGGACTTCGCCTCCCAAGGGACATTCCTACAATGACCACTGCCTCTGTAGAGAACGACCTCAGCAACTTAATGGCGGAGAGAGTGGTGGCAGCCAATCTGCAAGCGAGAAGTGATCTTGTGGCTGAGAAATGCTGCTCCTAAGAGGATTCCCGGTGCCGTGCAGGATAAGGAGGGTGGGTCGGTTACAAGACGCGTTAACTGAAACACAGTCTGCGTAACACATATTGCATATTAATGAGAATCAGCTTCATGCTCGGCTTACAACATGGGGAGCTCTTTCTAAAGTCAACAACTACAAGCAAACTCTCTTCCTTCCTTGTCAGAGAGCGAATGAAAAAATAATTTTCTCCTCCAAGTGTCTAAGTTAATTAAACAATTAGTAAGATTGAGACAAACACTTCTCATTCTGCAGCCAACCCCCGTCATAAATCTTGTCGATCTCATTTCCCTCGCCAAGGCCAAGCCAAGCGGTAATTCTATTCCAGTAGTGTCTTCCTACCTCCCCGTTACTCCAGACACATTAGAGAAAACCATCGCAAATTATTAAAATGGCACCCTTTGTCATAATGCTCCATTACACTCAAGAAAAGAGTCAGCGCTTTTCGAGAACTTCGTCTGTCTAATTGCAGTCTCTCTCGTCTTTTATGAGGATTTAACCGATTAAGAGAAGGGCGGGAATCCATTCTGGACTACGCCGTCATTAAATGAATCAACTGAATAGTAAAAATAATGTCTCTATCATATCTTTATTGGTAGTTATAAAACGATAACTTCTATGGTATCGGGGTACGTACTGAGACTCCGATCCCAAAGATCCTGGGCTCGATTCCCGACTCTGCCAAGATATATAATTCTAGTCTGAAAGCTAGAACGAGGTGGACTCAGCCTCGTGAGAAAAGGTGAATTCGATTCCCACTTCTACCATCCTAGAAGTGATTTCCGTGGTTTCCCACCTCTACTACAGGCCAAAGGTTGGGATGGATCCTGCCTTAAGGCCAGGGTCACCTATTTCCGAATCCTAATCTTAATTACTTATACACTACTTCAGACACCAAAGTAACATATGTTATCAGATAAGTACTACACACACACACACACACGTACTCGGGGATGAATGACCACGATGTCGTAAGCACCTAAATCAACAACAGTAACAATAATGAGACATAAGGTAATTTTTGAGGTATCTAAAGGATAGAATGTCTTCTTGAATGTCAGCCATTTGACACCCCTGGGCATGAAAGAAGGGAGAAGAACTGACAAAGCAAAGTCACCATTAAATTCCAACTTGGGTCATTCTATTTTCCTTTTATGAATTCAGATCTCACCCACCAACAAAATAGCTACGAGTGTTAATGCGCACACAAGAGTCAAGCTGTTTCCACTCTTGGAAGACGAAACCATCGGCCGTCCTTAAAATGATTTCTCAAGATTTTTTAACTCCTGCCGATTGTCGGAACGGATCTTTTAATTAACCACGGCCGCTTCAGGATGGGCATCCACCTATAAAAATCATTAGAAACTCAATAACCTCGGTTCTGACCTCGTATGAACAGGAATAAGACATACAGATCGCCCAATTATGTGTCACTGGTGAAGTCACCACACACAGGACACAGGTTATCAGACAAATGTAAGACACATCCAAGTGTATGGGACTAATGACCGAGATGTCCGCTATTTTTGGGGGAATATTATTGGACCAGAGAGAAAATTCATAAAGCACGTATAAATTAAATGGAAAACAAACGCATCAGACAAGTTTCGTATTAACTCTGGAAATAATACAGCCTGAAGGTGCAAAATAATATCCTTTCGCTTCAACCAAGACCCTCACTGGTGCCGTGTATCACATAACGGGGTATCCCCCGCGACCTACATGGGATTGCAAGGACACTTTACTAATAATAGACGATCCAGCGATCGGTTTTCAAATTCAACCCCATTACCAAGACCAGCGTAATTTACACCTCAAACAACATATTTTCTTCTGGGGAGGCGTAAGTGCTAGGGTAATAAAGCAGATGTATGCTTGCGCGAGGTTGTTAGAAGGGCCTTTCTGAACAAAATGGTCGGTGGAGAAAGCCGATCAAGTCGGTCAAAACGATTCTACCAAAATGAGATGGGTTATTCCTTAATCTTGAAAAAAAAAAATTACAGACAGTGACCAAGTGAACTGCTCTCACCAGGACCGAGCAAGACTCAACCAGATAAGTAGCCCGTACAATACAATCTGAATTGGCCATTTACACCAACCATATATTTACTCCAAACAAGCGAATTCCGGAGGTCAATCACCATTCCAGTATTTTAACAAAACATCACATAGACTACAACTAACTAATACTGAGGAGTTGCATTATCTTAACTAATACTGCAACTAAATAAGTGTATATAATGTAAATATTTTCACACATACTTTCAGACATATATCTTGTAGCCTAAGTGTAGTGGATCAGATGATGATGGCTTGGCGATCGAAACTGGTCATCCAAGCGTATTTATTCATCTCATGTATTCTTTTTCAGGATTAAGGAATAACCCATCTCATTTGGGTACTACGTTTACTAAGGCAACACCATAACAGATTACATTATACAAATTTATATTTACATTTTGAGGTAGAAGCCTAAATATTAAAAGAGACATAAAAATAATTATACAAAATAATAAACTAAATCCAATCCCTAATAATAAACAAAATGTACGGAAAAACAAAAGTCAGAATTTCAATAAAGAACAAGTTCTTTGAGTTAATATTCACTTAAAAATATAGAATGCTGCCTTATAAAGCGGATGACGAGGTCAGCAGCCGCCATGTCATCGGCTAATATAAGTTTGAGTGTCATCTGAAAACCAAGCTTTCTTCGTAAGTCAGCAAGATCCACACACACGGTTAAAATGCGGGTGACAGTGAATACGGCTCCACAGGTGCAGATTGGGGCGGGGATCTTGCATGTCCTATCCTTAGCCTACACAAAATGACGGGCTCCCTCCAAAGTTCTCCGACACACGCGAGTAGTTCCCTCGATCGCTCTCAGTACACTAGGCTCGCAGCCAGTCACGAAACTTCATGGGACACGCCTAGCTTTAGAACGTTTGTGTTGTTGTTGTTGTTTTTGTTTGAGTCTTCAGTATTTTGAGAAAACGCAGTTTATAACGAACATCAAGTCGGAAATCTGAAGACCTGCCTTTGCTGCTTCCACCTGTAATTGATTGATTTGTTGTGTGGCTGTGTCAAGAGAATTAGAGAAAATTGCAACATCATCTGCGAAAGCTAAACAGTCGATTGTCAGGTTTTTGTTCTTACAATCTAGTCTGACCCCATTCTCTATACCATCCTTACACAATTCTTTACGCCATTCTCGAATAACTTTCTCAAGAACACAGTTGAATAAAAGAGGCGAGAGCCCATCTCCCTGTCTCACCCCTGTCCGTATTGCGAAGGATTCAGAAATCTCTCCCCTGAATTTCACTTTGGAAGCCGTATCCAATAGGGATTGGTGAATGATTGCTCTTGTCTTATTATCTAAACCAAATTCTCTTAAAACCTGGATCAGGGTACTTCGATCCAGCGAGTCGTAAGCCTTCTTGAAATCAACAAAAGTCACAACAAATTTCTTACTTCTCAGATTCATGTACGATAGAATTGATTTTAGATTCATGATTTGCTCAACACAAGAGCGCCCCTTTCGAAATCCACCTTGGTATTCGCCCAGGTGTTGATCGAGCTGTGCTTCCGCTCTCGTTTGAAGCGCTTTCGCGAGAATCTTGTATGTTATCGAGAGGAGTGATATGCCACGATAGTTGTTTACGTCCGCTTTATCACCTTTCTTGTGCAGGGGATGAATTAGGGCCGATGTCCAATCACTGGGCAGTTTCTCTGTTTCCCAAATCTCCCGGATGATATCCGTTAGCTTGTCGACTGGTTTTTCACCTGCGTATTTCCAGAGTTCGGCAACTATTGAATCCTCACCTGGTGCTTTATTGTTCTTAAGTGAGTGAATGATCTGCTTGATTTCTTCCCTAGTTGGTGGACTTGAGTCTGGATTGACGAGCACATTACTGTGAAAGGAAAATTTCGATGTTGGAGCCTCACAATTGAGAAGGGACTCAAAGTATTTCGCCAGGATCTGGCAGTTGTCTTTGTCATTGTAAGCAACTTTCCCATCGGGATTCCTAAAGTGAAGACTGGGTGGTGTGTATTTACTGAGATTTTGCTTGAAGGTTTTATAGAAATCACGGGTGTTGTTCTTTTTGAAATCTTGGTCTATCTGTGCCAACTGATTTTTTTGGAATGCTCGTTTTATCCCGCGTATGGTTTTATCAGCCTGCTTTCTCACGACCAGGAATCTCTCTCTGTTTTCTTCATTCTTCTGTTTGTTCCATCGCAACCAGGCAAGCCGCCTTTGGTGAATGGCATCGTCACATTCATTAGTCCACCAAGGATGCCGCCTCAACTTTGTCAGTGGGATGGTTTCCTGTGCCGTTTCAAGAATTGCTTCTTTGAGTTGTTCCCAATTCTGTGGCTCAAGTGTTTCAAGTTTCTGACTGAATTCGCTTTGTGTTTTCAGTTTTTACACATCAAACCTGTTGATCTTTCTTCCCTGAAATCTCTTGGTGGATCTTGGAAGAAGTTTTAATTTTATCTTTGAAATATAGTGATCAGAGTCAAGATTCGCGCTTCTTAAGACTTTTACATTCTGGATTTCTCTACGAGATTTACGAGAAATAGCAACGTGGTCAATTTGGAATTCGCCGAGATGGGGATTTGGGGATGTCCATGTTTTCTGTTTTGCAGGAAGTCGTTTGAAAGCGGTTGACTTCATCACTAGGTTGAACGCCTTGCACAACTCCACTAACCTTTCTCCATTGCGGTTTGTTCTTCTGTGGGCCGGGTATTCTCCGATAATATTCTTGAATTTCTTTTCCTTACCGAGCTGAGCATTGAAGTCCCCAAGAAGGACGATGATGTGTTCCTTGGGAATATTGGATAGAATATCTTCAAGCTCTTCCCAGAATATTTCCGTCCCTTGTGGATCGATTCTGTTAGCTTGATTAATTGGGGCATGGACGTTCACCATGGTGTAGATTTTATTTGTGCTCCGAAACGAAAGGATCGAGACTCGACTGTTGGGGGACGTGAAGTTGGTGATGGACTCTAAAATCTTCTTACTGACCACAAATCCTGTGCCAAGGTGGGGGATGGATTTTACTACACGTTTTCCGACTTTACCTTTGAAGATTCTATACCCCTGGGAGTCAAAAGCTTCTGCATCAACAAACCTTGTTTCCTGAATTGCTGCGATCAGGATTTGATGATGTTGTAGGGTGTCAATCAGTTGTTTCAATTTACCGACCTTCATAAGGGAGTTCACGTTGAATGTTGCGAAGAAGTTGCGTCGTTTGTGTCTGATCTTGTTTGTAGGAGTCTCCGATACCTCCAAGCATGTCGTTGCAGGCTCCCCAGAGTCCGAAGGCCTGCATGCGTCGTGCAAGACGACGGTGGATTGGTTACCACCTGGGGTAGTTGTTTCAGCAGACGTTTCCTCCATGCTTTTCACAGTTGAAAAAACTGTAGATAGGGGGCCAGTGATATTGCACACTGACCAATGTACTGCCAAGGTTGTGAGCCTTGGAGTCCCCAGCACTGATCGGCTCGCCGACCCAGCTTCCCGCTGGGATTGGTTACCCAACCTTCCACTGGGTTGCTCGGCTTAACAGGGGGCACCTCTTGTAGGTTACATGCGGAATTGGAGTGAAAGAGGCTAAGTTGGATTCTCTTGCTGAATCCAATATGTTTAAGTCGCAGCTGACATGCAACAACGCATTTCACTCCCATTAGCCCAGAGCCGTATGGACTCCTCCCAGGTTGATTCCTGGGACCCGACTCTCGTATATTATTATTATTATTATTATTATTATTATACATAAAATTTGCAAATAGGGGTAATTTCCCGGTGGCAAATTGTACAAATACAGAAAATTACCAACAATAACTTCAAACACAATATACACAATTCGCAATTTAGGAACTATAATAATTACATCGTAGTATTTACCCAAAATTTCAATCTTCTCTTAAATACATGTGAATATGTGAATATATTTTGCAACATATGGACAAAAGAATTAATTTAACCACCATTTTGTTACTGTTAAAGTCAACAAAAATACATTAAAAATACTGGATTCATAAATTAAAAAGTAGGTGAACTGAAAAAAAAAATTGAATAGTTAAATTTATGTTCGACCCTCACTATTATGTGTCAGATAACTGTATCATAATGATGGTCATTATAACACTGTTTTCCATTATGATACAGTTTCTCCAGCCAATCAGAGCTCGTTCATTGACCAATTAGGTAACGATAACTTCGCGCATGCGCTCAAAATCCAACATGTCGGACATAAACACAACATCGAACTATAATAAATTACCGACATGGAATACCCACCGTCCATATGTTCGCGTAAATAAACTGGCGAATATGAGACAAGAAATAGCACTGTACCTTAAAATCACCAACACTAATTTCTACACAGCGCATTGTCTTCAACTGACACCGGTGACAATATTACTGAGGGACGGCAGATGTAAACATATGGTTTGCATATGGCATTGCAAACACACAGAGCGCATGCGTCGGTCGTTCAAAGCTCTTGAAAGGCAGAGATATAACACCCAACGCTCGCTCTGCGATCACAAAATTCCAGTAGCTGACTCTCAACAGATATTTATGAATATTTATGTTAAAACATATAATAAAGTTATAATTATCGTCGAACATAAACAGTCGTATGCAACTCGCCTATAATGGTAATTAAGACACTCGTATGGAAATTATAAAACTCGCATACGCTCGTTTTATAAAAAATACTCGTGTCTTAATTATAGCCATTATAGGCTCGTTGCATAATGTACTATTATGAATCCAGTATTTTTATTCGATTTCTTTTAAGTGCACTTACTTTTTACTTGACATTTATTAATTCATTGATTATTTCTGCTACCATAAGAGTTTGCCAAGAAATGTTGTTTTACATTTTGAAACTTGAACTTTCTCCTGTTGTCTCCCAAAAGTGTATTGGCTGAAGCCTCACTCCACCGCACATGAGGTGAGTGGCGCATATTTTAAAGTTCACAGTATCAACAGGAGATATGTGTATCTGATTGTAGTTTTACATTAAACATTTCCTCAAAATTTGGATTTCTTGAAAACTTCTGCATCTCAAGATCCAGGCCCATTTTTATAAACACTGGTACCTGACTCAAAGGGATACTTGCTATCGTTACAGCCACATCTCTCTCTATATAAAAATGAAAGTTTGTCTGTTTTTTTCTGAATTTCCTCGGAAATTTGCGATATTTGCCCATTTCAGACTGTTTTATGACGGATGCGCGCAAAAATATTTTTTTTGTCCGTCTGTCTGTCTGTGGACAATTTTTTGTGTCCTTATAACTCGAGAACGGCTGGGTGGATCAACGTAAAATTTGATACATATATCCATCAGAGGCACGACACTAATCATTGATGTAACTCATTTCCGTACCTCATAAAAGGGGGCCCCTCAATGTGAGAAACGAAACTCGGGGGCCCTATTGTAATGTTTTCCTAAGTAGCTTTCTCTGTAACCATACTTGAAGAGCCCCCCCCCCCCCCAGCAAGCAGAATATAAAATAGAGAAATCCCGTTGGGCGCCAACTCAAATACAAATGTATTAGAGTAATATACATATTGTGGAGAAAGTGAACTAAAGCTCTTTCGAGCAATCTACTTCCTGTAGAAAATAGACAGTGTTTTGATTTAGAAAATAGACAATGTTTTGATTTACATAGTTTTGGTATTGTTATCTTTGAGTGTAGTGTCTTTGGAATGTCTTTTGGATGTGATATTGAGTTGTGTTAATAAAATATTGATTACTGTATATTAAAATGATTTGGTATGGTATATAACTGGCGACCGTGACAGGACTACTGGCAATCTCAACATCAAATAAAACAGAAAAACGATGACCGAACGTCGAGTATTACGCGGCGTATTTACACGTGAGGTAAATAAGCTTGAAGAACTGTTGGCGCTTGCTGATGGTGACCACGTGGAGATTCGTAGCAGATATGCTTCACTTGTGGAACGCTACGAGAAGTTAAAACGTCTGGATGATGAAGTATGCAATGAGCTGCTGCAAAAGGAAGACCTTGAAGACATCGTGCTTGAAACAGAGATCAACCATTGCAGTGAGTACGACTTAAAATATTTTAAGGTTAGGGAAAAAGTGCAGGCCTTACAAGTTGGAGATCAGGCCGTTTCTGTAGCTAATACGAGTAACTGTTCACGTACTTCTAATCAGAGACTACTAAGACTACCAAAACTAGAACTGAAAAAATTTGATGGAAACGTGAAGTGCTGGTTTGGGTTTTGGGCGCAATTTACTAAAATACATGAATATAGCAGCCTTAAAGATGAAGACAAATTTGTTTATTTGATTCAGTGTATGGAACCTGGTTCGTGTGCTCAGAAGTTGGTAGAAAACTTTCCTCCTTCAAAGGAAAACTACAAAAAGGCTATAGAATTGTTGAAGTCTAGGTATGGGAAGGATGAGTTACTCATTGAGTACTATGTTAGGGAACTTTTATCCTTGGTGTTAAAGAAGGATAGTTTAAGATCCATAGCCCAACTGTATGACAGTCTGGAGGGACAGTTGAGAGCACTTGATTCCTTGGGAGTAACAAAGGAGAAATACGCTGCAATATTATTTCCACTAGTAGAGAGCGCCTTGCCAGAGGTTATGTTTAGAACTTGGGACAGGTATCGTGTATTTAAAGAAACGTCTACCAAGGAACCTGACTGTTGCTTGAGTGAATTGTTAGCCTTCTTAAAGACTGAGGTAGAAGGTGAAGAACGGCTTAAGCTAAGACATAGTTCTTTTGAAGTTAACGAGAGGACGGATCGAGTTAAGCAAGACGATAGGAACAAGACTAAGAATAGGGACGTACCTTCAGCGGCTTCTTTAATTTCAATAGAGGATGTTTCAGTTAGTAAGGGAAACAGAAATAACAAAGATACGGCTTGTATATTCTGTGGCAGAACCTCACATCTTTCTCAAGACTGTGCTGTAGCTATTGATTATTCTCAAGAAGAACGCCAAGTAACGTAAAGAAAAAGGGAGCTTGTTTTAGGTGTCTACGACCGGGACATGTCAGTGTTACGTGTAAGATGTTTGTGAAGTGCCCATTTTGCAAGGGGAAACAATACGCTTTGATGTGTGCGAAAACGGCCTCAGATGAACCAAAAGGTAATTCGGTTCCAGAAACAGTTAGCATGATGGCAGGTAGTAATAAAGGACATGTGACCTATCTGCAGACTTTAGTTGCTAGAGTAGTTGTTGGTGGATCCACGCACAGAGTAAGAGTTCTGTGTGATAGTGGATCGCAGAGAAGCTACATAAAGAAGTCTTGTGCTAAGAAATTAGAGTTGGAACAAACTGGAAAGGTAACACTAAGTCAAGAATTATTTGGAGGTAGGAAAACAGCACCTGTCTGTTTCGAGTCCTATCAAATAACTTTGCTTGGTTTGAACGAGGGAAACAGATGTGAGGTTGCAGTGTTAGGCTCTGATAGTATCTGTGGAGGTGCTCCCCTAGTTGATGCTGACTTGTTTAATTTACTGAGGGACAAGGGAGTAGAACTTAGTGATGTTGGCCAAGATAATGGTGTCAACAGTACTGACATCAGGTATTGTTAGGAGCTGACGTGTGGGCTCAGATAATCACGCCAGACTTTGTACATGTAAACAAGAGTCTAGTAGCTGTGAGAACTTGTTTAGGGTGGACACTTATGGGCTCTTCAGAGATCACCTCAACTACTGCCTCGTCTTACACTCGACTTACTTTAACTCAATCAACAAGAGTGGCGGATTTGTGGGAAATTGAGACTTTGGGTATTAAAGATCCTGGCGAACAGATAAAAAGGGAAGAAAGGGAACAACAAGTTCAGATGTTCTTCGATAGGACTGTGAAGAGAGAAGAGGAATCTGGGCGCTACACTGTCAAACTACCCTGGATTGACGGTTGTACTTCTCTGGAAACGAATCGTGAAATTTCTCAGAAACGATTATTGAACACTTCAAGAAAGTTACGAGGGATGCAGAAATTTCAGGATTATGATGAGGTGTTACAGGAATGGGTAGACAAAGGGATTATCGAAGGTGTTGAAAACGAGGTTTTGGATGGACGTACACATTATTTGCCTCATAGAGCTGTGCTGAAAGATGGTGTCACTACAAAGATAAGACCGGTGTTCGATGCTTCCAACAAAGACAGAAATGCTCATTCCTTGAATGATTGCCTCGAGCCAGGACCCACCCTCATCGACCTTCTTCCATCAGTGCTGACCAATTTTCGAACCTATCCTATAGGTCTAATAGCTGATATAGAGAAGGCATTCTTGCAGATTATAATTGATCCTGAAGACAGGGATATGCTCCGTTTTCTCTGGTGGGATAATGATAAGATTACCACTTTTCGACATTGCCGGGTGGTTTTTGGTGTTTGTTCCAGTCCCTTCCTATTGGTGTCTGTACTGAACAACCTTCTGGAAGAGCCCCCAACTCATTTGAAGGAAGTAGCTACAAAAATGAAACCTGCATTTTATGTGGACAACTGTCTTACTGGAGTCGCTTCAAAGGAAGAAATTGGACCCTTTATTTTAAAGGCACAAGAATTGATGTTATCCGCAGGTTTCAATTTGAGGGGGTGGGTGAATTCCTTTGATTGTGGTGTTGTTAAAACTGAGAATGTCTTAGGACTTCGTTGGTATTGTGACGTAGATGAACTTGGATGTAACTTCAGCCCGACTACAGGTTTAGTAACCCGAAGAGTGGTACTATCCAGCGTGCAAAAAATATTTGATCCGATTGGATTTTCGGCCCCAGTAACTCTGACTCCGAAGCTCATTCTGCAGAAGACATGGCAGAAAAGTATAGGATGGGATGAGGTTTTACCAGGAGACATCTGTGAGGAATTCTGTCGATGGACTCAGCAGTTGCAATACCTACATGACTGTCGGATACCTAGGAGGATTTTCCTGAATGACAACAGCACTTTGCATGTATTTGTGGACGCTAGCAAAAGAGCGTTTGGTTGTTGCATATTTCTGAGAACGGAAGAAGAAGGTAAGATCAAACTGATACCCCAGGCATTATATGCAAAAAACACGGCCAACCTAAAAAAAAAATGTAAAGCTGAAATTTGGCATAGATGTTCCCTAGTACCCTAGAAACAAATTCTGAAAAGTCCCCATCTCTGCAGTGTCCGCGTCATAGTTTTTGGAGGGTTCAAAAGGGCTTAAATAGGGCCTAAGTGCCAAAAAACAGCATTTTTGCTTCCTGCGTTAAAAATATTGATCCAAATTTAGTTCTCGCGAGCTTTAGCAATTAATAAAAATGTACCAGTAGGATAATGGACTTGTCAGGCCTAATTATTGCCATTGACGAAGGAAAAAAAACGACCAATTAAACATTTTTAGCACTATTTTACACGAAAATTTGGTTAATTTGTGATTAGCGGGTCATTATTTTTTAAACAACCGCTGATATTGACTAAAGACCCAGAATAAAAGTTATAAAGCATACTTTTAGCTTTACATTGGCACATTACCCATGTCTATGCAAGAAACGGTTACCGAGTTACGGTCCCAAAGCATAACCGCTGTTGACAAGGCACCCGATCGCATTTCTAGGTGACAGCACTCGGCCTGTCGGAGCAGGCCAACAATACTCCAAACAATTAGTTCAGCTTCTAAACAGTCTTGAATTTTCAGTAAATTTGACGGAAGTCCACAGGTACGAAGTTTCAGCGCTTCGTGAAGAACGTTCAATCCCGAATACTGGAGCGTTCACGCAGTTTTGCTTTGACAACGCTGACTTCAACATAAGGACATTGGACGAGCGAAACACATTTCACTGCATGGGAGGCACCAAGTGCACAGGTCCAGCGCCTAACAGTGAAATATCTCCACTCAGACGTACACGAGAAGTTCCTAATGCTGGTGTGATTGCGGCGATGGGAAAGTTCAACATTTCGTGGTATCGGAAGCCCTCTTCCCGTGGTTCAAAGGACGTCAAGATTAAGGAGTTTACTGTGGAAGCCCCAAACTCTGTGGCTATTGCGTCGATGATGGACTCCTTGTTGTTATCTGGACGGTGGTCAGGTATTAATTTACCCGCCTCGTGGAACGGCTTTATGAAGACGTCACTGCTCATGCTCAACCAGCTCCCCAGACGACGTCAGTTGATACCCTGCCGTTCATTAACATGGAACCGAGCAATCCATCAACTATACATTCCGCGTTGAAGTTTGCCGCAAGAGAGTGCGTGGAACTGAAACAAAACCTTTGACCAGCCCCTATACGCGAAAGCTGCAGAGATAGTCGCATCGGACACTTCAGAGGAACTCAAAAACGTGGTTGTTCGTCTAGGCGGATTTCACATTCTAATCTCGTTTTTTGTGGCAATCGGCTACGTGATGAATGGAAGCGGTTTGGAGGAGCTCTGGGCGGAAATATACGCTAAATCGTCAGTGACTCACATGATGTCTGGACACGCATATTCTAGGTAGGCTTGCAATTACCTCGCTCTTAAAAATGATTACGTTATTCCTTCAATTTCAAATGTATCAATAACGTGAAAATGTGCATGTTCTAGGGCCCTCAGAGCGCATTTTCTGACAAAACAGGCTGTCGGGACAATGTTACTCAACATGAACGACGGGCTGAAGGATGACAAGGACGAAATACAGGCGCTTTTTACCGCATTCCAAGAAGGCACCGCCAACGACTTGAGCCAGAAATCTCGCACAGGAAAGCTGTGGGTAGAGTACATCAAACAGCAAGCCTGGAAAATATTGAAAGATTCCGCATCTTTACGCGAGGAAATGAAGGTATTCGTCTCTACGGCTCCAGATGATAAGGCCATACTATCAGCTGGAAAGAAGTTCGCCATTTGTCTCTATGATAGTGCCAAATCGGAGTGCAAAAGCCCCGACGAACTTCGGGTAGTGAAATACAGCCAAAAGATTGCCAACAACCGGTCACAGCGTCATTTCAGCTGGCTTCACTTCCGCCGACTTCGGCGGCATGCAAACAACATTCACTTGCGGGTATATTTGCAAATTCAGGAATGGTTAGGATTTTCTTTGGCCCCGACCCAATGGGGATGGAAATTCCAACACTCAGCTTTAGTACCAGTGACAAGTCATCTTCCTGCTGCTCCAGATCATCTCCTCAATTTGGTGCCCTGCAACTGCAAGATCTCTTGTGGCAGTCAGTGTGAGTGCTGCTGATAGCCACTAAAGACCCGAAGTAAAAGTTGTAAAGCACACCTGTAGCTTTAAAACGATACATTGCCCATGCTCCTTAATGTGTGCGCACTGCAGTGGAAAAGCATGTGGCAACGTCACATTTGATGGCTCAGACGATGAGGAGGACGATTGAGTCCGATGTAAGCTTTGTTTTGCAAGTGTTCTTTGTCTGAATAGAGCTTTTTAAGCTTTGTTTTGTTATTATTTGCATTATGCATATTATGAATGTACGTTTAACTGCTAACTGCATTAAACTCGTTTTGTTCTATGGAAACTGTTTCTGCTATTTTACCTGGATTCAAATGAATACCATCCTAAAAGCTCTTGAGCAAAGATACAAAATGGTGTCAGCAAAGGTGAATAGAGGAGCCCACCAGAGTAAATGGGCGTTCGTTCGGAAACGCGACTGCCACACTTCCACTTTTATATTTGTAACTGTATCTCTGCTGCTGTTTGTCGGATGAACATGGGCAATGTATCGTTTTAAAGCTACAAGTGTGATTTACAACTTTTACTTCGGATCTTTAGTCGCTATCAGCAGCTGTTTACACGATAAGTCCCGGGTAATGACAAATTAGCTAAATTTTCGTGAGAAAAGTTGAGCTAAAAATGTTTGATTACTCATCTGTTTAAATGTATGTCAATAATTACGACCAATAAGAGCGTTATATATAAAGCAGTTCTTCTCTTATTACTATCAAAGCTCATTAGAACTGATTTTGGATCAATATTTTGAACGCAGGAAGCAAAAATGCTGTTTTAGGCACTTAGGCCCCAGTTAAGCCCTTTTGAACTCTCCAAAAACTATGACGCGGACGCCGCAGAGATAGGGACTTTTCAGGATTTGTTACTAGGGTACTAGGGAACATCTATACCAAATTTCAGCTTTACATTATTTTTTTTAGGTTAAAACTTAATATGCCTGGGCTATGAGTCTTCTGATGGCTAAATCTAGAGTGGCGCCTCTCAAAGAACTGACACTACCCCACCTTGAACTGATGGGAGCGCTCCTTGGAGTTAGAATGTCTCAGTTGAGCCTTCGATGCCTACACCGGAATGACATACACACAGTGTTTTGGTCCGATTCAACAGTAGTCTTGGCTTGGATTGCTAATAAAGGGCTTTGGTTGGTTGGTTCCTTAGTTTAGGGGCTGCGACAACGCGGGCTTTGGTCGGTGTTCGTAGAGAATCGGGTAAAGGAAATTCATGAGTACAGTAAGGCTAGTTCATGGAGACACATACCGGGCAGCCTCAATCCAGCAGATCTCCTGCCTAGAGGGTGTTCACCAACACAACTTTGGAGATCCAGAAGGTGGGAGGGTCCGTCTTGGCTTAAATGTAAAGAAGAATGGGTATTTAATCGTCCTGAACCATTGTTGGAAGAAGTCAACAGGGAAAGGAGGAAAACAGTTGTAGCTGCTAAGTTGTGGATACGATTGTACTGCAATTAAGTTCACGATTCTCTGGATACATCAAAATCGTTAGGACCATTGCTTGGAATTTGAGATTGAAACAAAGGAATCGTAGAGACCAAGTATCTACGAAAATTGATAGCGAATAGTTTCTCAATGCTGAGAAGAAACTGCACTTCCTTATCCAGAATGAAACGCTTTATGAAGAAGAGAAAAGAACAATTGAAGAATCTGGATGTGTTCACAGACGATGAAGGAATTCTACGCATGAAGTCAAGAGTCGTTGATTCTGACGACACTCCTGAGTATACCTATCCAGTTGTACTTCCATCAAAACATGTGATGGTTGAAAGAATGATTGAACAATTTCATCGATTCCATAACCATGCTGGGACGCACACACTGCTTGTTTTGTTGCGCCAAAGGGTTTGGATAATTAGAGGAAGAAGGACGGTGGCAGCAGTTGTTCGGAAATGCGTGATCTGTCGTCGTAACTCTGCTAAGGGTTTTGAGGTACCTTTTCCTCCGTTGCCACAGGATCGCATCAAGGAATCGAGTGTTTTCCTGATCACGGGCACAAACTTGGCCGGCCCTGTGTTTCTACGAGGAGGAGAAAAGGGATGGATTGTGATATTCACTTGTGCAGTTTATCGGGCTGTACATCTGGAATTGATCACTTCACTTAGTACGGTAGCATATATCCAAGCACTACGCCGATTTGTGGCAAGAAGAGGAAGAGTGAACACCATGTATTCGGACAATGGGACGAATTTCACCGGACTTCGCAGAACCATGGAGCAATTGGATTGGACTGAAATAGAGAGGATGCGCAGCCTTCTGAAGATTAAATGGAAGCTGAACCCTCCCTCTGCAGCCTGGTGGGGAGGATTCTGGGAAAGGTTGATTAAGATTCTAAAGGATTTGCTTCGCCGTAATTTGGGTAAAGCTTGCCTAAATTATGAGGAAATTTGTACTCTTCTGTGCGATTGTGAGAACCTGATGAACAACCGACCTTTGACTTATCTTTCTGAAGAAGATGAACTCAAGCCACTCAGACCCTCCATGTTCCTACAGAGCCTGGAGTGTAATGATGTAACCGACTTGGACCAAATTCAAACCAGCAATTTAAACGACAGATGGCGTTATCTACAAGCTGTTCGGGAGAGCCTGAGAAATCGCTTCAAAAAAGAATACCTGGGATTTCTCCGATCACGGAGCAAAACGCAACAGGGATCCATACAAGTAGGAGACATAGTACTGGTGGAGAGCGACAACAAGAAACGGATCAACTGGCCATTAGGAAGAGTGGTGGAGCTGTTACCTGGAAGAGACAGTGTGACTCGTCTGGTTAAAATTAAGACAGCAACTGGCATTCTACTTCGTCCAGTACAGCGACTTTATTCGTTAGAGATAAACTGTCTAAACAAAGGTGATTCTATCAACACTTCACAACACCGACTAAGTGAGCCGGTCCTTAATGAAGATATTCCCTGCAGTAACTCAGGAACTGACAAGGAGAGTGAATTCAAGACTCGTTGTGGTAGAACTGTTAGGCAACTCAAGAAACTAGACTTATAGTGGTTCACATTCCTGAGCTCAATGTTCAACTATAATTTTGGAATGTTTACTTCAGTTTATGAGTGTGTGTTGCAAAACTACCTTTTGCAAGGTGGGAGAATGTGGAGAAAGTGAACTAAAGCTCTTTCGAGCAATCTACTTCCTGTTGAAAATAGACAGTGTTTTGATTTACATAGTTTTGGTTTTATCTTTGAGTGTAGTGTCTTTGGAATGTCTTTTGGATGTGATGTTGAGTTGTGTTAATAAAATATTGATTACTGTATATTAAAATGATTTGGTATGGTATACATATGTTCTAAACAAGATAAACATGAGTTCTCTATGATATCAGGGTGTAGGGTAAAATTATATACCAACCCGGATACTATCAGTTTGGGAAGTAGTTCTCAATTTATGGCCCTAAAACCTACAGTTTCTGAGATATACCCAGAAAACTAATTTCATTTAATAAACTAATGAAATAATGCAAGCCGGTAACCATGGCAACACAATCACAGGAGTCCATCTGTTTCTGTAAGACGCAATGCCATTCCATTTATTACATTACTGTGAACGTTCGCAAACGGCTATAAGGTTATCATGGAACCAACTTAAGCTGTAAAATTCATCAATACGTATATAATGCGCTTAAGGGGGTCAAGGGGGTACTCTAGATTTTTTTCACGTGATTTACACGTGCGGGTATGGTACGGAAGTTCTATTATATCCCTATCCATATATTGTTATATTATTATTATTATTATTATTATTATTATTATTATTATTATTATTATTATTATCATTATTATGGCGTACAATGAAGAGACAAAGCTCATTTTCAACCTCTTGGTGTCAGAAACAAAACTCGGGCCTCTAAAGAGCAGTAAAGGGTCCCCGAAAACTACATTTTAAGACACTAAAACCAACAGTTTCTTAGATATTCCCAGGAAACTCATTTCATTTAATAAACTAATGAAGGAATGCAAACCAGTAACCATGACAACGGTATCTCAAGAGGTGATATCCAACTTTCCATCTATTTCTGCAAGAAGTAATGCCACTCCTTTCATTACATTTCCGTGGAAGTTTGCCAATGGCTATAAGGTTATCATGGAACCAACTAAAACTGTAAAATTCGTCAATGCGCTTAAGGGGTTGAAGGAGTACCCTAGATATTTTTCACATGACTTACACGTGCGATATGTCGTACAAAAGGTCTATTATATCTGCAAACAACAACATTATTTTCAAAAATTCCTGATTTGAAATAGTATACTATTTTTTGCTGCTTTTAGCCATTTAGGCCATTGGAGGCTACAAAAACCTGAATTCACATGCACCACAAGCCTTTATAATTTATAAAAGGGGTCTTCCTGTGGTTGGGCACTTGACACAACGGTTAGGGTCAGTTTGTATGTGGCGTGTATTGCGATTCGTCTACGCACGTTAGGTAAATTTAGTTTGAGAGCATATTTTAACTAATCATTTTTCTTTGTCGACAAACAGGTTCCAAGCCCCATAGCAACAGTAGATCAATTGATAACGTCTGGTTATTAATACCAAAGACCGTTCGAAGAATGGGTACTTCTGCTAGTTATTTATAAATCCTTCTTTGCTCAAATACAATTTATGTACATAGCTGTAAACTTGTCCTGTGTTGCCATATTTTCTGTCACTGAAATATACTGTACTTGTAAAATATATACAAATATTGCATTATAATCTCTAAATATCTCTGTAAGTCCTCCTTCCTCAAGAGAACACTTGGTGTCTCGAAATTCACTCGATTGAGACGAACTATCAGAAATTGAATGTTTATGCGGCTTCGGTGGCGAAGTTGGTAGCTTGCTGAGCTTCTATGCCCAAGGTCGCGAGTTCAAACCCGACCGAAGTTGTCGGATTTTTTTAAGAGCGTTAAAACTCCCTCCGTATGCTTTCCTTCAGAGGGGAAGAAAAGCCGGCGGGCCCATGCCATAGATTTAAGGCAAGTAAAGGAACCTTCCACTAAGAACAATTGCGTGAAGCTAAATTTGTAGGTGAGATTTGATTAACGCTCTATTAGTTCCAACATTCGCCGCCAGGTGCCGGTCGTGGTGGCATCTAATAGCCAAGTCGCGGCTAGGTTTTGTTGACGGTAGCATTTGGTAGCAAAAGTAGGAACTACTTGAAATTGATCATCGGCAGTCCTTACCTGAATCACAGATATCACACACTAATGCAGCCATTACAATTAACACCTGTTATCAGACAGATTCTACACACACCCAAAGTACACGGGGCTACATGACCGCGTTGTCGCAGCCCCTAAACTGAAGAACCAACCATCAACGACTGCTTTCTAAGTTACTACAAGCAGAAGAGATCAAAAAAGAGGAGACATTTGGTGAGAATTTTACAGCACTGACGCGATGACGAATAGGCACTGGACTCAGCCTAATTACGAGTTGAGATAAGTTGTCACCAGGTTTGCATGTCATAGTTTCCTTCTTGCGGTCTGCACCAATAAGAGATTTCATGAACCTTGTGATTCGTGTGTGTGTAAACTGTGTGATGTTCGGTGTGGCAGATACCACTCGTAATTTTGCAAAGAGATCAACATTATTGTGTTATTATGCTGAACAAATCTAATGCACATTGTGCACAATTCTTTTAATAATAATTATTATAATATGTACTGGTACCAAGAAAGACTAAAATGAGACACTGCCAGACAAGTTATACGTCCTGAAATCTTATATGCTTCAGAATATCTAGTATTCAACCGGAAGGGACTCACGGACACACTCGAAATACAGGAGAGAAAGATAATGAGGAAGATATTGTGGCCTGTTTAGGAACGGAATGAATGCAGAAGGGGACATAATCAAGAGCTTTACCGTACATATACTGTGAAAGTATCACGGATGTTACTAGGAAACGAAGTTTAGCATTTTATGGACACGTCTACAGGATGGATCCTACCAGGTTGACCAACCGGCTCCTCGGTTACTGGCAAAAGCGGAAGACCAAGTCACCAGGGTTGTGGGAAGTGAGCATAGATCTGCAAGATAATAATAATAATAATAATAATGTTATTGGTTTTACGTCCCTTTTAACTACTCTGGCTTTTAGAGACGCCGGAGTACCGGAATTTTGCCCCGAAGGGGATCTTTAACGTGCCAGTAAATCTACTGACACGGGGATCTACAAGAACTTGGAGGGACAGAAAGAGGCTTAAAATACCGGACATCTCTCAGGAAGATGCTTCAGCAAATGAGGTTTCCAGGATAAACCGCCAAGAAAGAAGACAGGTGCCCTCTGGACTCAGGGGAGGAGGGAACAACACAGCCTGAGGATGCGTAACTACTGGGCAAACATCTAAGCCCACTCCAAATGTAATAGTTGAATGTCGTGGTCCTTAGATGGCCTATACGTAACAATAAGAAGATAATATGAACCAATGTCAGAAATATGTAAAAATATGTAAAATAAGTTTGTTTAATTTGAACAGAGACAACATAATCGATGGAGATAAGTTCAAAAAAGATGTCTATCTGTGTAATAAAGAAATATGTTGATCCCTGCTGATGACTGATGAGTGCATTGTTCTATGAACACTGCTGTACAGCGCTGTGTTGTAGCTAGCCTGACCTCGCCCAACGATAAATCTCTTGATGTCTGTGGCTCAGCTCTCCCCTTGCGTAGCCTTGCCTTGTCCCACCCCAAACACCAACATTAACATTTTTTTAGGCCCGGAGCCTCGGCTCGGCTCGACTCGTCCTGGCGCTGCGCGAGCTGAGTTCTGGCGCGGCACATTCTCTTCCCAGCTTCCATTGCCTTCCATTTACAATCGTTCATGTTGATATTTTTGAATTTTGCTGTGTGTTTTTTGTTTTGTTTTTGGTGTTTGTTTTCTGCTTTTGCTTTCTTCTTGAATTTTTCTTTTTGCTTTGCATTTCTTGTTTTCGGTTTTGTATTTGTTTACTAGCGGCTTCGGTGGCGTAGTTGGTAGCATGCTGAGCTTCTATGCCCTAGATCGCGGGTTCATACCCGGCCGAAGTCGTCGGATTTTTTATGATGATGATGATGATAATTGTTGTTTTAAGGGGCCTAACATCTAGGTTATCGGCCCCTAATGGTCTGGGTGATAGCGAAAATGACAATGAAATGGAAACCAGAACGAAAATTAAGTGAGACGGAAAATACTGACAAAAAGGAACTTCGATTGAAACAACTCACAAAATGTTCTTACAAATGGGAATTTAGAACGAAAGGATTCACAAAAAGGAATAGACTGAAAAATACGCACAAAATGTAGGCTAGGTACAAAATACATATAAAATGCAACGTAGAGTCGAAATACTTACAAAATGCAATTGGAATTCAAAATACAAAATGCAAATTAGATCGAAAATACGTACAAAATGCAATTGAGGTTCAAAATACTTACAAAATGTAATTGAAATTGAAAATACACAATGCAATTCAGATTGAAAGATCCAATTTCTAATCCAAAATATTCATAAAGTACAATAGAAATTCAAAATACTTACAAAATGCAATTGAAATTGAAAATGTACGGTAGATTCAAAATACTCATTTGGATGACAATACTTACAAAATGCAACGTAGAATAAACATACCTACAAAATGTGGTGTAGATGCAAAAAAAAAGTTAGATACACGTGGAGCGTAGTAACAAAAACAGTATGGGAATCTTAAAGAGAAAAGGAAATATAATGAAAAGAAAACAAGAAGGAGGGATCAGGAAAGATGAGACAAGGGCCAATTAAGGCGGGAAAGAGAAAGACTCCCTATGCCTCGGTTACCCTAATACCATCTGGGTCGGAAAAGAACAAGAGTTGACCAAGGGAGGTCGACGGGAAAGAAGACGGAGAGGAGCCCGGCACAAGTAAGTGGAAGCAATGCCGGACTCAGCTGGGGTCTCGTGGTCGCCGTCGGATTTTTAAGAGCGTTAAAATCCTTCAGTATGCCTTCCTTCAGAGGGGAAGTAAAGCCGGTGGGCCCATGTCATATATTTATGGCATGTAAAAGAACCTTCCACTAATTAAACTTTTGTGAAGCTTAATTTGTAGGTTAGATTTCGCTCTATCAATGTTCCAGCGTTCACCACAAGGTGACATCTGATAGCGAAAGTTGGAACTACTTGAAATTGAACGGAACTTGTAGCTCACCCTATGCGTAACCGCATTGAAGCAGCTACAGCCTCTGGCAGGCCGAACTTGTCCCCGGACACTCCCGGCACTAAAAGCCATACACTAAATAAAATTCATTTACGGACTTTCTTTCAAAATGTACTTGGGTGTGTGTGTAATTTGTGTGATAACCTGTGTTATTGAGATGACTGTATTAGTGTGTGTACTTGTGATTATCAGATGATTGGGAAGGAGGCAGCCATGGCCTTAATTTAGGAACAATTGCGGCATTTGCCTGGAGTAGAACTGGGGAAAACTACGGAAAATCACTTCCTGGATGGCTGAGATGGGAATCGAACCCTCCTATTCTCAGTTTAGCCTCACGTGGCTGAGTGGATCCCGTTCCAGCCCTCAGGCCAAAATTAAATTACCTCACTTAAGGCCACAACCTCCTCCTTCCCAATCCACACCCCAATTTACAAACACACACCCTAGTACAACCATCTCAAGAACACAGGTGCTTGCCATGGTGGGCATGTGGTTAACGTGTCGGACTGCCAACTCCTAGCTTGCGGGTTCGCTCTTGGCGTGGTAAGTGATTTTTGAAAGGCGACTAAATCAAGACAGGTGGCTTCGGTGGCGTAGTTGGTAGCATGCTGAGCTTCTATGCCCAAGATCGCGGGTTCAAACCCGGCCGAAGCCGTCGGATTTTTTAAGAGCGTTAAAAATCCCTCAGTAAGCCTTCCTTCGTAGGGGTAGTAAAGCCGGCGGTCCCATGTCATAGATTTATGGCATGTTAAAGAATTTCCACTAATTACACCTGTGTGAAACTAAATTGTGTAGGTTAGGAATGTAAAAAACGTTCTTAGGTTGCTACGTTCGTTGCCAAGAGCCGACTGCGGTGGCGTCGAGTAGCTAAGTTCTGAACTAGGCCTAGTAGTCGTTGACGGTGGCGTTTGGCGGCAAAAGTAGGAACTATTTGAAAAATTCAAAGTTGCTGTCCTTACTTGAATTAATAAAACAGATACACACACTGATACAGCCATCACAATTAACACCGGTTATCAGACAGATTCTACACACACACAAAGTACACGGGGCTACATGACCGCGTTGTCGCAGCCCCTAAACTGAGGAACCAACCAATAAATCAAGACACGCATGTCATACGTTGTTGGCATGTTAAAGAACTCATTTGAATTCAGTAGTTCGTGTTCATAGGCCAAATGGCAAAATTAATCTCGGGATTTTCCACCAACACAAAGTTTCTCCATTCTCTACTAGAAAGCGCTATGTGACAATGAGCTTTGATATAAGTAGTATAATTCGCTAGACTTTGAATATTGCATCATCATGACCAGAAATTGCGTAATCCTGATGACGTCATGGGATGACGTCATGGGTCCTTAGAGCGAGCACGTGGTCCAGGAGCGAGCATGTGCAGTGCACGTGTTAGCGTGGGAAGAGGTTGACCCTTTGGCTTGTTTGTGCGATGGTGATAAAAAGTTAATGGGTGTTGACGTCATGGAGGATGTTTATTAGGATGCTAACTGTCATCTGACACCCATGCGAGTGTGAGCACCAAAAACAAAAGGTTATTCGCGGGTAGTGGGGTAGTGTATGTTCTCTTGCAAGTCGCGTGTGTGCTTGAATACGTATGGCTATGTTGGGAAATGTTTGGTGGCGGGCGAGGACTAGGGTTGAGTGAGGGTTCGTTTAAATGCTATTTTTCCCGCTCTATTTGATGGTGAGGTAATTTTTTAAAATGGGTGGAATTTGGAAACGCAATTTGAGGTAAACGTGCTTTTTTGACATTTTGGCGAATTTAATGAGCTTGTAAGGCTAGAACGATGCATATAGGGTGTCGTAGGACTTGTGGTGAACCACCCCTTGCTATGGACGGGAGTATATCCCCCCCAAAATAAATCTACCCTTACCCGGAGGTTAAGTAGTGGTTATTTTTGTATGCATGCGCACTTGAGGGCTTTTGTAAGAGAGCGGAATTTTTAAAAGATTCTTTATAGATGAGGCTTTTTAAAAAATTTATTAAAAAAACAAAAAACTAATAGGTCATTCGATTTTTAGTATCTCGCTAACCAATAATGCGATGTAAACATATGGGGTGTCATAGGACTCGTAGTGAATTCTCCTTTTGTATGAATGAGGTATGTCAACCCCCAAAATAAAAACTACCCTTACCTGGGGTGAAAGAGCAATTTTTGTATGTATTCACACCGGTGGCTTTTGTCAAAAGGGTCTAACTACACATTTGTTAATATTTTCTGAACCCAGGATGGGATTTTCCCATAGGCAGTATCCTAGCACTTGGGGTGACACCTCGTTTTTGAAAGTATCATTCATTTATTTTCTTGTCAAAAGGGCCTAACTACACTTTTGTTAATATCTCGTGAACCAATCATGCTAGGGACTTGTATGAGGGGTCCTAGCACTTGGGGCGACGTCCCCCTTTATGGGGTGAAACTACCCCCCCAAAATTGAAAACTCAATATCTTTGAAACTATGAACCCTAAAATTAGGCGTTATAGCTTTAAAAATAGGTGATGACATAGGCTTTTACCTGGATTGGTCATTTCACCCCTAAAACAGTAAATAGTCATGTTATGGGGAAAAAACGTGTTAAACACCTAAAAATGATAAATGAACCTAAGATCTTTTGTTTTTGATGAAAAATAGCAGGGGGGTGAAAACTACCCCCAAATTGAAAAATCGATACCTTGGAAACTAAGAACCGTAAAATTATGTGTAATAGCTTAAAAAATTCGTTGTGACATAGGCTTTTACCCGGATAGATGATGTCACCCCTAAAACAGTAAATAGTGATTTTACAGTGGGGAAAAAGGTCTTAAACGGGTAAAAATGATAATTGAACCTAAGATCTTTTGTTTTTGATGAAAAATAGCAGAGGGGTGAAAACTACCCCCAAATTGAAAAATCGATACCTTGGAAACTAAGAACCGTAAAATTATGTGTAATAGCTTAAAAAATTCGTTGTGACATAGGCTTTTACCCGGATAGATGATGTCACCCCTAAAACAGTAAATAGTGATTTTACAGTGGGGAAAAAGGTCTTAAACGGGTAAAAATGATAATTGAACCTAAGATCTTTTGTTTTTGATGAAAAATAGCAGGGGGGTGAAAACTACCCCCAAATTGAAAAATCGATACCTTGGAAACTAAGAACCGTAAAATTATGTGTAATAGCTTAAAAAATTCGTTGTGACATAGGCTTTTACCCGGATAGATGATGTCACCCCTAAAACAGTAAATAGTGATTTTACAGTGGGGAAAAAGGTCTTAAACGGGTAAAAATGATAATTGAACCTAAGATCTTTTGTTTTTGATGAAAAATAGCAGGGGGGTGAAAACTACCCCCAAATTGAAAAATCGATACCTTGGAAACTAAGAACCGTAAAATTATGTGTAATAGCTTAAAAAATTCGTTGTGACATAGGCTTTTACCCGGATAGATGATGTCACCCCTAAAACAGTAAATAGTGATTTTACAGTGGGGAAAAAGGTTTTAAACGGGTAAAAATGATAATTGAACCTAAGATCTTTTGTTTTTGATGAAAAATAGCAGGGGGGTGAAAACCACCCCAAAATTGAAAAATCGATACCTTGGAAACTAAGAACCGTAAAATTATGTGTAATAGCTTAAAAAATTCGTTGTGACATAGGCTTTTACCCGGATAGATGATGTCACCCCTAAAACAGTAAATAGTGATTTTACAGTGGGGAAAAAGGTCTTAAACGGGTAAAAATGATAATTGAACCTAAGATCTTTTGTTTTTGATGAAAAATAGCAGGGGGGTGAAAACTACCCCGTATATGAAAGGAGTGTAGACTTATTGATGTTGCAGATTGGAAACAGTGAAAGTTATCACTTTTGTTTAATTAGAAATCTTGCTCGCCTTGTGCGTTCAAGCATCACTAGCACTCAGAGAAGGATTTATATATGTAGACGTTGTTTGTCATATTATCTTCTTGAGGATGAGTTAAATGTTCACTTTGCAGACTGTAAACAGTTTCCTGTTGCAAAAAGCATAATGCCGACTGATGAACAAAGATTTGTTAATTTTACAGAATTCCGAGTTAAAGATACAGTTCCATTTATAATATATGCAGACACTGAATGCGTTTTGTCTCCAATTTCCTCCTGTTTTCCAAATAGTGACATTCATAACTCTACTTTAACACATAAACATATTCCTTACAGCATTTCTTTATACCTTCATTGTAATTTCGATAGTGAATTGTGCAGTTTCAAGCTCTTTAGGGGAAATAATTGCATTGAATTGTTTGTAAAGGAACTTTATAGTATTGTGGATAAACTTCAAACATATTACTTATCGGTTAAGCCAATGTTAAAGATGACCGAAAATGAAGAAAGATTATTTTTGTCAAGTAAAATGTGTCACATTTGCGAGAAACCGATTGCAGTTAATGAACTCAAAGTACGCGATCATTGTCACTTAACTGGAAAATATAGAGGAAGCGCACACAATAGTTGTAATTTAAATTACAAAGTAACAAAGGTTTTGCCTATAGCATTTCATAATCTAACCGCCTATGATGGACATTTTATAATTAAAGAAATTTGCGAGAAACGTGATGGAGAGGTGTTACATAATCCTGGTCATATAAAATTGTTAGCGATGAATATGGAACGTTACAAAGGGTTTACAAAGTATGTACGGGCTAAGAATGGATTCATTCAGTTAAGATTTTTCGATACATATAATTTCTTGTCCTGTTCACTAGATCAATGTTCATCTTCGTTAAGCGAAGATTCAAAGCAAATAACACGACGTTATTTTAATGATGATGCACAGTTTCGACTTACTGCGAGAAAAGGTGTGTTTCCCTATGAATACGTCACGAGTATGGATGTTCTTAACGAAACTAAATTACCTGAAATATCCAAGTTTTATAGCAGCCTTAATGATCAAACAATATCGAATGAAGAGTATGAGTTTGCTCAATCGGTGTGGGAAACGTTTTCCTGTCAAACATTAGGAGAATACGCAGATTTGTATTTAAAAGTTGACACACTTCTTTTGGCGGATGTCTTTGAAAATTTTAGATCGAATGGCATGGAAACTTATGGCATTGATGCAGCTCATTTTTTACACTGCTCCATCTATGTCTTGGTGTGCTATGAAAAAGATAACCAACGTTCAACTTGAATTGCTTCAAGATATTGATATGTTACACTTTTTTGAACGATCTATTCGAGGAGGAAATGTTCAGTGTATAACACGACATGCGATTGCTAATAATAAGTATATGAAAACTTATGATGAGAAAAAGCAAGAGTCCTACATAATGTACTTTGACGTTAATAATTTGTATGGATATGCGATGATGGAATATCTTCCAACGGGTGGCTTTAAATGGATTGCAAATGTTGAAGGCTTTGATGTTTTAACTATTGATGATACTTCAGAAATTGGATATATTTTGGAAGTAGATTTGACTTATCCTCAAGAGTTACATGACAAACATTCAGATTACCCTCTATGTCCAGAAAAGTTGACAAAGCTAATGGCTACCCTAGATAATAAAGAACGTTATGTTTTGCATTATAGATTGTTAAAGCAATGTATTCAACTAGGAATGAAATTAGATCGTATTCACAGAATAATTGAATTCAATCAGAGCCAATGGCTAAAACCATATATTGATGTGAACACAGAGAAACGAAAACAAGCCAAAAATGATTTTGAAAAGAATTTTTATAAATTGATGAATAATGCAATTTTTGGTCGTTCACTGATGAATGTGAGGAAGTTAAGGGACATCAAATGGGTCACCAAATGGCATGGAGCTCGTGGTGGTAGGTCTTTAATAGCTAAGGCTAATTTTAAACATAGAATTATATTCGATGAACAATGTATGGTCATCGAGATGAGTAGACTAAAGATTTTTCACAATCAACCAGTATATGTTGGTGCATCTATATTAGATTTGTCTAAATGTAAAATGAATGACTTTCATTACAATGTTATTTTAGCAAATCCTGAATCAAATGTGAGGTTGTTATACACAGACACCGATAGTTTTATGTATATATTCTATTATGATATTTATGAGTTCATGAAACAACATTCAAATTTGTTTGATACTGGAAACTATGAAACAAACAATCCTTTTGGCATTGTGAGACAAAATAAAGGTGAAATTGGTTTAATGAAAGATGAAAATGCTGGAAGGATTGTTGAAGAATTTGTGGGGTTACGACCCAAAATGTATGCAATAAAATTGTGTGATGAAATGAATAGCTTGTGTAAGGCTAAAGGCATTAAGAAGAGTGTGAGTAAAAGTATGAATATTGATGAGTATCGAAAGTGTCTTTATAACAGAGAAAAAGTCAACAAAGTTCAAGTTTGTATAATTTCAAAATCTCATTCTGTATTTACTGTTCGGCAAAATAAGTTGGCAATTTCATCAAACGAAGATAAAAGACACATAACTGAAAACGGAATTGATACTTTACCGTTTGGTCATTTTTCTCTGAAAAATGATTAGAAACAAATTGAGATTAAAGCAGTTCATCTCACTTACTTTATTTCTTTCACACACACACACTTTTATGCTGGTAATAATACTAATTTTTGTGTGTTCCTTTGCTTATGAAATCCTAGACTAGGAGTTCCACATTCGACATGATAGCGGAGTTTCATCTCCCATAAACTCGTCTCTGAGGTGGGTGCCAGAAAAGGCATCCTGCTGTAAAAACCACACCCTCACATAGACTTTCATAACTTCTTACGTTGAGGTTCATAACACTACGTTGATTGATTTATCGGTTTCCTTTTCACAATTCCTGTCTATACATTCCTCTTGAAGGTTGCAAGATGCTTGCAAGGTTCCTAAAATGCAATTAAATTTAATAAATACCTTAAGATGGTTTGATTTGTTTAATGATATGGTGTTAATAGTATTTTTAGGTTTTGACTGGCTTTGCATTAAGAATTGACTAACCAAACATGAGTTACCTATCAGGGAAACATTTTGGCCACTATGTTGGCTATTGACCAGTGAGTTTAGCTGTTTATCATTTTTTTAAATCATAAACAACAGAGGGTTAAACGTATAGATAAACCGTGTGACCATGTTTGTTAAACAAGACATTATACCAGAGACAATTAGAATACTTATGTAGAGTTTACCAAAAATAATGTTGTGTAACAGTAAATGCTAGTCAACAGTTATACACTTCTAAAAAAAAATCATCATACAATACCTGAGAGCTCTTCTAAAATTATTGATGTGTAACATGATTCCACTAACTTGCTATGTATTTTTTGGCTTGGGGGTGATTTTCAAGAAATGCAAATGGAACTGAAATGCAATACAAACAATGAGCGTGCCTGGTGGCTGAGATTGATACCACGACGTACTGTCGGTTATGTAGCTATGTGGAATGTATATCAAATATGGTTTACTTCAAGGTCTGGAGATCCCTACAATTCCTACAATAAATGATCTTGAAATGGTCATCCTATGGTGTGAAAATATTTATTAGGTATATATATTTACTGAAAACAATTATGATTTATTAAATGTTTATATGTTTACTGTATTGTTATTTAATGTAAGCACTTGAGGCACTACCGACCAATGGGAAGCAAAAAGTGGGAGCAGTAAATATATTTTGTTTTCAGTAAATATATATATATATATACCTAATAAATATTTTCACACCATAGGATGACCATTTCAAGATCATTTATTGTAGGAATTGTAGGGATCTCCAGACCTTGAAGTAAACCATATTTGATATACATTCCACATAGCTACATAACCGACAGTACGTCGTGGTATCAATCTCAGCCACCAGGCACGCTCATTGTTTGTATTGCATTTCAGTTCCATTTGCATTTCTTGAAAATCACCCCCCAAGCCAAAAAATACATAGCAAGTTAGTGGAATCATGTTACACATCAATAATTTTAGAAGAGCTCTCAGGTATTGTATGATGATTTTTTTTAGAAGTGTATAACTGTTGACTAGCATTTACTGTTACACAACATTATTTTTGGTAAACTCTACATAAGTATTCTAATTGTCTCTGGTATAATGTCTTGTTTAACAAACATGGTCACACGGTTTATCTATACGTTTAACCCTCTGTTGTTTATGATTTAAAAAAATGATAAACAGCTAAACTCACTGGTCAATAGCCAACATAGTGGCCAAAATGTTTCCCTGATAGGTAACTCATGTTTGGTTAGTCAATTCTTAATGCAAAGCCAGTCAAAACCTAAAAATACTATTAACACCATATCATTAAACAAATCAAACCATCTTAAGGTATTTATTAAATTTAATTGCATTTTAGGAACCTTGCAAGCATCTTGCAACCTTCAAGAGGAATGTATAGACGGGAATTGTGAAAAGGAAACCGATAAATCAATCAACGTAGTGTTATGAACCTCAACGTAAGAAGTTATGAAAGTCTATGTGAGGGTGTGGTTTTTACAGCTGGATGCCTTTTCTGGCACCCACCTCAGAGACGAGTTTATGGGAGATGAAACTCCGCTATCATGTCGAATGTGGAACTCCTAGTCTAGGATTTCATAAGCAAAGGAACACACAAAAATTAGTATTATTACCAGCATAAAAGTGTGTGTGTGAAAGAAATAAAGTAAGTGAGATGAACTGCTTTAATCTCAATTTGTTTCTAATCATTTTTCAGAGAAAAATGACCAAACGGTAAAGTATCAATTCCGTTTTCAGTTATGTGTCTTTTATCTTCGTTTGATGAAATTGCCAACTTATTTTGCCGAACAGTAAATACAGAATGAGATTTTGAAATTATACAAACTTGAACTTTGTTGACTTTTTCTCTGTTATAAAGACACTTTCGATACTCATCAATATTCTTACTTTTACTCACACTCTTCTTAATGCCTTTAGCCTTACACAAGCTATTCATTTCATCACACAATTTTATTGCATACATTTTGGGTCGTAACCCCACAAATTCTTCAACAATCCTTCCAGCATTTTCATCTTTCATTAAACCAATTTCACCTTTATTTTGTCTCACAATGCCAAAAGGATTGTTTGTTTCATAGTTTCCAGTATCAAACAAATTTGAATGTTGTTTCATGAACTCATAAATATCATAATAGAATATATACATAAAACTATCGGTGTCTGTGTATAACAACCTCACATTTGATTCAGGATTTGCTAAAATAACATTGTAATGAAAGTCATTCATTTTACATTTAGACAAATCTAATATAGATGCACCAACATATACTGGTTGATTGTGAAAAATCTTTAGTCTACTCATCTCGATGACCATACATTGTTCATCGAATATAATTCTATGTTTAAAATTAGCCTTAGCTATTAAAGACCTACCACCACGAGCTCCATGCCATTTGGTGACCCATTTGATGTCCCTTAACTTCCTCACATTCATCAGTGAACGACCAAAAATTGCATTATTCATCAATTTATAAAAATTCTTTTCAAAATCATTTTTGGCTTGTTTTCGTTTCTCTGTGTTCACATCAATATATGGTTTTAGCCATTGGCTCTGATTGAATTCAATTATTCTGTGAATACGATCTAATTTCATTCCTAGTTGAATACATTGCTTTAACAATCTATAATGCAAAACATAACGTTCTTTATTATCTAGGGTAGCCATTAGCTTTGTCAACTTTTCTGGACATAGAGGGTAATCTGAATGTTTGTCATGTAACTCTTGAGGATAAGTCAAATCTACTTCCAAAATATATCCAATTTCTGAAGTATCATCAATAGTTAAAACATCAAAGCCTTCAACATTTGCAATCCATTTAAAGCCACCCGTTGGAAGATATTCCATCATCGCATATCCATACAAATTATTAACGTCAAAGTACATTATGTAGGACTCTTGCTTTTTCTCATCATAAGTTTTCATATACTTATTATTAGCAATCGCATGTCGTGTTATACACTGAACATTTCCTCCTCGAATAGATCGTTCAAAAAAGTGTAACATATCAATATCTTGAAGCAATTCAAGTTGAACGTTGGTTATCTTTTTCATAGCACACCAAGACATAGATGGAGCAGTGTAAAAATGAGCTGCATCAATGCCATAAGTTTCCATGCCATTCGATCTAAAATTTTCAAAGACATCCGCCAAAAGAAGTGTGTCAACTTTTAAATACAAATCTGCGTATTCTCCTAATGTTTGACAGGAAAACGTTTCCCACACCGATTGAGCAAACTCATACTCTTCATTCGATATTGTTTGATCATTAAGGCTGCTATAAAACTTGGATATTTCAGGTAATTTAGTTTCGTTAAGAACATCCATACTCGTGACGTATTCATAGGGAAACACACCTTTTCTCGCAGTAAGTCGAAACTGTGCATCATCATTAAAATAACGTTGTGTTATTTGCTTTGAATCTGCGCTTAACGAAGATGAACATTGATCTAGTGAACAGGACAAGAAATTATATGTATCGAAAAATCTTAACTGAATGAATCCATTCTTAGCCCGTACATACTTTGTAAACCCTTTGTAACGTTCCATATTCATCGCTAACAATTTTATATGACCAGGATTATGTAACACCTCTCCATCACGTTTCTCGCAAATTTCTTTAATTATAAAATGTCCATCATAGGCGGTTAGATTATGAAATGCTATAGGCAAAACCTTTGTTACTTTGTAATTTAAATTACAACTATTGTGTGCGCTTCCTCTATATTTTCCAGTTAAGTGACAATGATCGCGTACTTTGAGTTCATTAACTGCAATCGGTTTCTCGCAAATGTGACACATTTTACTTGACAAAAATAATCTTTCTTCATTTTCGGTCATCTTTAACATTGGCTTAACCGATAAGTAATATGTTTGAAGTTTATCCACAATACTATAAAGTTCCTTTACAAACAATTCAATGCAATTATTTCCCCTAAAGAGCTTGAAACTGCACAATTCACTATCGAAATTACAATGAAGGTATAAAGAAATGCTGTAAGGAATATGTTTATGTGTTAAAGTAGAGTTATGAATGTCACTATTTGGAAAACAGGAGGAAATTGGAGACAAAACGCATTCAGTGTCTGCATATATTATAAATGGAACTGTATCTTTAACTCGGAATTCTGTAAAATTAACAAATCTTTGTTCATCAGTCGGCATTATGCTTTTTGCAACAGGAAACTGTTTACAGTCTGCAAAGTGAACATTTAACTCATCCTCAAGAAGATAATATGACAAACAACGTCTACATATATAAATCCTTCTCTGAGTGCTAGTGATGCTTGAACGCACAAGGCGAGCAAGATTTCTAATTAAACAAAAGTGATAACTTTCACTGTTTCCAATCTGCAACATCAATAAGTCTACACTCCTTTCATATACGGGGTAGTTTTCACCCCCCTGCTATTTTTCATCAAAAACAAAAGATCTTAGGTTCAATTATCATTTTTACCCGTTTAAGACCTTTTTCCCCACTGTAAAATCACTATTTACTGTTTTAGGGGTGACATCATCTATCCGGGTAAAAGCCTATGTCACAACGAATTTTTTAAGCTATTACACATAATTTTACGGTTCTTAGTTTCCAAGGTATCGATTTTTCAATTTTGGGGTAGTTTTCACCCCCCTGCTATTTTTCATCAAAAACAAAAGATCTTAGGTTCAATTATCATTTTTACCCGTTTAAAACCTTTTTCCCCACTGTAAAATCACTATTTACTGTTTTAGGGGTGACATCATCTATCCGGGTAAAAGCCTATGTCACAACGAATTTTTTAAGCTATTACACATAATTTTACGGTTCTTAGTTTCCAAGGTATCGATTTTTCAATTTGGGGGTAGTTTTCACCCCCCTGCTATTTTTCATCAAAAACAAAAGATCTTAGGTTCAATTATCATTTTTACCCGTTTAAAACCTTTTTCCCCACTGTAAAATCACTATTTACTGTTTTAGGGGTGACATCATCTATCCGGGTAAAAGCCTATGTCACAACGAATTTTTTAAGCTATTACACATAATTTTACGGTTCTTAGTTTCCAAGGTATCGATTTTTCAATTTGGGGGTAGTTTTCACCCCCCTGCTATTTTTCATCAAAAACAAAAGATCTTAGTTTCATTTATCATTTTTAGGTGTTTAACACGTTTTTTCCCCATAACATGACTATTTACTGTTTTAGGGGTGAAATGACCAATCCAGGTAAAAGCCTATGTCATCACCTATTTTTAAAGCTATAACGTCTAATTTTAGGGTTCATAGTTTCCAAGATATTGAGTTTTCAATTTTGGGGGGGTAGTTTCACCCCATAAAGGGGGACGTCGCCCCAAGTGCTAGGACCCCTCATACAAGTCCCTAGCATGATTGGTTCACGAGATATTAACAAAAGTGTAGTTAGGCCCTTTTGACAAGAAAATAAATGAATGATACTTTCAAAAACGAGGTGTCACCCCAAGTGCTAGGATACTGCCTATGGGAAAATCCCATCCTGGGTTCAGAAAATATTAACAAATGTGTAGTTAGACCCTTTTGACAAAAGCCACCGGTGTGCATACATACAAAAATTGCTCTTTCACCCCAGGTAAGGGTAGTTTTTATTTTGGGGGTTGACATACCTCATTCATACAAAAGGAGAATTCACTACGAGTCCTATGACACCCCATATGTTTACATCGCATTATTGGTTAGCGAGATACTAAAAATCGAATGACCTATTAGTTTTTTGTTTTTTTAATAAATTTTTTAAAAAGCCTCATCTATAAAGAATCTTTTAAAAATTCCGCTCTCTTACAAAAGCCCTCAAGTGCGCATGCATACAAAAATAACCACTACTTAACCTCCGGGTAAGGGTAGATTTATTTTGGGGTGGATATACTCCCGTCCATAGCAAGGGGTGGTTCACCACAAGTCCTACGACACCCTATATGCATCGTTCTAGCCTTACAAGCTCATTAAATTCGCCAAATTGTCAAAAAAGCACGTTTACCTCAAATTGCGTTTCCAAATTCCACCCATTTTAAAAAATTACCTCACCATCAAATAGAGCGGGAAAAATAGCATTTAAACGAACCCTCACTCAACCCTAGTCCTCGCCCGCCACCAAACATTTCCCAACATAGCCATACGTATTCAAGCACACACGCGACTTGCAAGAGAACATACACTACCCCACTACCCGCGAATAACCTTTTGTTTTGGTGCTCACACTCGCATGGGTGTCAGATGACAGTTAGCATCCTAATAAACATCCTCCATGACGTCAACACCCATTAACTTTTTATCACCATCGCACAAACAAGCCAAAGGGTCAACCTCTTCCCACGCTAACACGTGCACTGCACATGCTCGCTCCTGGACCACGTGCTCGCTCTAAGGACCCATGACGTCATCCCATGACGTCATCAGGATTACGCAATTTCTGGTCATGATGATGCAATATTCAAAGTCTAGCGAATTATACTACTGATATATAACCTCCTTGACTTTCATAGTGTTTCAAAGAACTACTAAATTCGACATGCAAGCTTCCTTCTGGTCGTCCAATAACAAAGCTTGCCCCTGGCATCAGAGGTCATACGATATTATTTATTAATAACAGAGGTTATCACACTAATTCTCTCCACTCACACACACTCTCTCACCCATACTCCAGGGGCTCACGATTAGCGGGCCATGGGTTGGCGACCACGGGACCACAACTGAATCTGGCATTGCTTCCACTTACTTGTGCCGGGCTCCTTTCAGTTATCTTTTCTGTCGGCCTCACTTGGTCAACACTTGTTCTCTTCCGACCCCGACGGTATTAGGGTATCCGAGGCCTAGGGAGTCTTTCACTTTCCCCCCTTAATTGGCCCTTGTCTCATCTTTCCTGATGCTTAATCTAATAGGGGTCAGACTTCCGTTATTCTTTTCATTATATCTCCTGCCTTCTGTACAGGGCCCTCAAGGAGGCAGGGTGTTTGCAGCCCCACCACTTCTGGTGCACCGTGGATAGTGCTACACCCTCAATTGCTCAAGACTGGTGAGCTCGGGATTTGGCGACCCCGAGGGATTCCTGAGCTGAGTCAAATTTCCCCCTTCCCCCTTTTTCCATTGTCTTTGGGGCGGACCCTCTCCTCTTTCCCCTTTCCCCTCTGCCTTTCTTGGCTCTCCTTCCTTCCAAGTCCCTCAATTCTCATTCTTCGAGGGTTGAGGGCATTTCCTTTCCTCCTGTCTTTTATTTACATTCTTCTCCTTTTTTTTCCCCATTTCATCTTCTAGTTTGTAGTCAGTAGTTAGTTTTAGTTGTAGGTTTCATTTGATCACATTTCATTTTCACTATCACCCAAAGCATTAGGGGCCGATAACCTAGATGTTAGGCCCCTTCAAACAAAAACTATCATCATCATCATCATCATCATCATCCAATTTACAAACACACACAGTAGTACAGCCATCGCAATAACACAGGCTATCACAGAAATTCCTCCCACTCACACACACACAAATACACGGGATATATTACCACGATGTCATAGCCCCTAATATAATCAACAACAACTACTAATGCATTTCTTAGGCTACACTGAAAAATGGCTCATAATACAGTATTATAATAGTCAAGGTACATCTACCGGGCCTACTGCTGGTCGCGCCAGCCATTTTAACTCTTAGTTTAACTTCCCGTAGCCTACACAACACAATCTAATACCGCATTTGATAATGTATGCACGTGTACCACATTATTATAAACTTGACTGTAAGTCTATATTTTCAATTAAGGTAGCTCTTAGCTATCAGCACAGTTCCTGTTTTGATCTTGGGAAATGTACTGGAAACTAATACCATTTTAAGTTGATGGATACACAATGAATGTCTCAAATTTTAATTTCCTGTTGCTGTACCATTAATCTACTGATCTGTATGTAGGTCGAGTGCTGAGTCTAGACAGGAAGGTAGTGCACTAGATTAAAACAATATATAGGTACTCCTTGACAATAATGCTACATTGTGCCCTATTTATCCGTACAGGCATAGCCATACGTGATAAGTCATGCATTACGACTGCTACTGTTTGCTCGAGGTCCGGACATCGCAAATTCGAATCTGGTTCCGAAAGTCACCATATTAAGCACGTGCATACAATTCTCGGGGAAAACTAATTCAGGATGGCCATGGCTTGTGTTGCAGACATGTCTCCGGTCGGTTACGATTTTGCCAAACCGATCGTTGACAAACCTTGAATGTAAGACCCCGAAATTTTGTCAACAGTCATGCCCCTACACTTAAAATGTTACACATTTTGTGTCCGCCTCGTTGCGTAGGAGGCCGGGTTCGATTCACGGCTCTGCCAACAAATTAAATTCTGGTCTGAGGGCTGGAACGGGGTACACTCAGCCTCGTGACGCAAAACAGAGAAGATCTGGGTTCGTTTTCCACCTCAACCTTCGTAGACATGGTTTCCTGTGCCCCCCCCTCACTTCTACTCCATACAAATGCTGGGATTGTACCAAGCTTAAATCCACGGCCGCTTCCTATCCAAAACCTACCTGGATTACAAATACACACACTAGTAGAGACATCACAGTGACACAGGCTATCGACAACTTCTACACACACCCAAGTACACGGTGCTACATGAACACGTTGTCACAGATCCTTAAAAGAATCAACAACAATAACACCATATTTTGTGATTTGTGTTAATAAATACCAGTTTATTATTTGCGCTCTCTGAGTATTTTCCACGCTCTCTCGGAGTAGTTCTGTGGCATCTACCCCAATCCTAGATCAAGTAATTATAGTTACTTCAGTAACTTGAATACTTTGAGTAGGCTAAATATATAATTTTTTAGACTTACTGGTAACAAAACGTGCTAAAAAAAATACCGAACTGCTGCTCAAGTGTTATAAATTCGCATGCGTTGAGTAGAGACGAAGAATGCTGTTTGTTGTATGCTCATTCAAGGGCCGAGCACTCTGCAGCTGTGCGACTTGACAAGCTCTTGTGATGTTTGTTGTATGCTCATTCAGAGGCTGAGCACTCTGCAGCTGTGTGACTAGGCAAACTCTTGTAATGTTTGTCGTATACTCATTCAGGGGCCGAGCACTCTTCAGCTGTGCGACTTGGCAATCTCTTGTGATGATTGTTGTATGCTCATTCAAGGGCCGAGCACTCTGCAGCTGTGCGACTTGACAAGCTCTTGTGATGTTAGTTGTATGCTCATTCAGAGGCTGAGCACTCTGCAGCTGTGTGACTAGGCAAACTCTTGTAATGTTTGTCGTATACTCATTCAGGGGCCGAGCACTCTTCAGCTGTGCGACTTGGCAATCTCTTGTGATGATTGTTGTATGCTCATTCAAGGGCCGAGCACTCTGCAGCTGTGCGACTTGACAAGCTCTTGTGATGTTTGTTGTATGCTCATTCAGAGGCTGAGCACTCTGCAGCTGTGCGACTAGGCAAACTCTTGTAATGTTTGTCGTATACTCATTCAGGGGACGAGCACTCTGCAGCTGTGCGACTTGGCAATCTCTTGTGATGATTGTTGTATACTCATTCAAGGGCCGAGCACTCTGCAGCCGTGTGACTAGGCAAACTCTTGTAATGTTTGTCGTATACTCATTCAGGGGACGAGCACTCTGCAGCTATGAGAGTAGGCAAGCTCTTGTGCTGTTTGTTGTATGCTCATTCAAGGGCCGAGCACTCTGCAGCCGTGTGACTAGGCAAACTCTTGTAATGTTTGTCGTATACTCATTCAGGGGACGAGCACTCTGCAGCTGTGCGACTTGGCAATCTCTTGTGATGATTGTTGTATACTCATTCAGGGGCCGAGCACTCTGCAGCTATGAGACTAGGCAAGCTCTTGTGCTGTTTGTTGTATGCTCATTCAAGGGCCGAGCACTCTGCAGCTGTGCGACTTGACAAACTCTTGTGATGTTTGTTGTATGCTCATTCAGAGGCTGAGCACTCTGCAGCCGTGTGACTAGGCAAACTCTTGTAATGTTTGTCGTATGCTCATTCAGGGGCCGAGCACTCTGCAGCTGTGCGACTTGGCAATCTCTTGGGATGATTGTTGTATACTCATTCAGGGGCCGAGCACTCTGCAGCTATGAGACTAGGCAAGCTCTTGTGCTGTTTGTTGTATGCTCATTCAAGGGCCGAGCACTCTGCAGCTGTGCGACTAGGCAAGATCTTGTGGTGTTTGTCGTATACTCATTCAGGGGCCGAGCACTCTGCAGCTGACTGACTTGACAAGTTCTTGATAAGTTTGTTGTATGCTCATTCAAGGGCCGAGCACTCTGCAGCTGTGCGACTAGGCAAGCTCTTGTGGTGTTTGTCGTATACTCATTCAGGGGCCGAGCACTGTGCAGCTGTGCGACTAGGCAAGCTCTTGTGGTGTTTGTCGTATACTCATTCAGGGACCGAGCACTCTGCAGCTGTGCGACTTGGCAAGCTCTTGTGGTGTTTCTTGTAGCTGGGCAGCTAGGCAAGCTGTTAGCTTTCTGCCCTACGAAGTGATTTTGTTTCGAAGCATGTGTCACTCTCGAGTCGTGTTCAGTTATGTTGATGATTGTTGTTTGAAGGTGGGGAAAAGTGAGATCATCAGCCAATCGTAACACAGTTAAATACACACATTTTGGTTAATTATAATTTTAGAAATATCTTCATAAATAATAAATCGAATAAAATATGTATTTTTTATAATGGCTTATCCTCCCAGCTTCACCCACAGACTCTGCGAGAGATCATTCACCAGTTGAAAGGAACCGCCTCGGAGTTGAAAATGGAAAACAACGAAAACCATTTTCAGGACGCTGAGGTAGGATTCGAACTGACATTCTCCCGATGCCAGAGACGCGTAAAAACTAATAATAACAAAATTAGTTATATTTCAATTTTTTGTTTTATTGATATTAAGCTCTTATCTTTTAATATTTAAAAATAATATATTTGAGTTGTAAAACATTTTGGGGAGACTGCTCGTGTTCAGTGTATTAGAGTTCATTTAAAAAAGGCGGAGAACATACACTAACAGATTTTCTTGAGAGAGGTCAAAAATTCTTTAACCGAGAGTACAGTATGGTTCTTTCTATTTATTTATGTATTTATTCATTTATTGATGGTACTCAAGAGGGCTCGGTGTGCGCCCCAATAACAGTGCACCTTAATAGTAAAAAAACCGTGGCAGGTATTTCTACATTATTAAGTAGTAATATATAAGTGTCCTATCTTATCGCTAGGAAGTTCACACAGATGTCTAAATGCATCGTGATCAAGAGCCAATCTAAATATGGTATAGAGGCTAAATCTAAATTTGATCTACAGTGGAACTTGGATAATTCGAATCTCAAGGGACCAGTAAAAAATTCGAATTATCCAAAAATTCGAATTAAGAAAGTTTTATGAAAAGGGTACAGAAAATATACTGTATTACGTTTACATAATGATTTACGTTCCACAAAGCAGATTAACAGACAACGGTACTTCATAAAGACTGTATAGTGAATAACCTCAAACGTTTCAAATGAAAAATAAAACCAAAATGTACTATTCACCTATTTAACGACAGTAGTAATCCAGCAATCTAGATAATTAAGTTTTAGAGAAATCTACTGTTTTTCAAAATAGTTTGAGATTTTTACCTGTTTCCTACAATTAAGTCTCTCAGCCATCAGAAAAGAATCTAACAAATTTAAGGAACGAAAAACAGAACTACTTACGTCATTTCTACTTTAAACAAACCGCGTAAGTTCTGAGATGTGGTTTGTTGCTTGGGGCTGCACTCGGAACAGTTTTTTTCGGGAATTGTCCCAACTGTTTGGCTTCTGATCGGCTTTTTACACTAAAAACTTCGAATTATCCAAAATATAATTCGAATTATCCACGATTTTTAGCATTGATTGTATATAAAATGCTAGGGACCAAGAGAAAAATTCGAATTAAAGAAGATTTCGAATTATGGAAGTTCGAATTAGCCACGTTCCAGTGTAATATCAAAAATAAACACAGGTTTCCAAATTAAATATTACATTGATCTTGGTGATCTATGAAGAAACATTGGACTACAGAACACACTCAATCTTATATTAGCCGATGACGTGGCGGCTGCTGATCGCATCATTCGCTTTATAAGTGAGAGTGGGGTAGGGTCAGCAATCGGCGTCTTTGGTGGAGGATTTAGTAGCATGCTGAGCTTCTATGCCCAAGATCACGGGTTCAAATCCGGCCGAAGTCGTCGGATTTTTTAAGAGCGTTAACGATTCCTCAGTATGCCTTCCTTCGGAGAGGAAGTCAAGCCGGCGGTCCCATGTCATAGATGTATGGCATGTTAAGAACCTTCCACTAATTACACCTGTGTGAAGCTAAATTGTATAGGTTAAGAAAGTAAACAACGCTCTTAGATGCATACGTTCGTTGCCAAGAGCCGACTGCGGTGGCATTTGGTAGCTAAGCTCTGAACTAGTAGTCGTTGACGGTGGCGTTTGGCGGCAAAAGTAGGAACTATTTGAAAAATTTAAAAAGTCTGCAGTCCTTATTTGAATTAAAAAACAGATAACACACACTAATACAGTCGTCACAATTAACGCCGGTTACCAGACAGACTCTACACACACCCAAAGTACAAAGTTTCTTAAATGGATTACGAAACAAATAAAAACGAGCTTTTCCTTTTCAATTTCCTTCACTTAGGCAACAGTGAAAAATCGCCTCCAATACGATAATAATAATATATACATTACATAACGAGAAAATATTAACTGTAGGTCTACCTGCTCTGCGGAGCTGCACCTGAATTACATAAATTACGACAGTCATCATTTTAATATAGGTTATCAGACAAATACAATAAACACAAAGGTAAATGGGGCTGATGACGAAATATGTTAGTTAGTTATTGTTGTTTTAAGGGGAGGAACTACGAGGTCATCTGTCCCTCTTAACACAGATTAAAATACACAAATTTGGAATGGAATTAAAATTTAGAGTTGGACACCTAAATTTGAAAAGACGGAAAATTAATAAAACAACAAAAATTAAATAAAACTAATAATTATCAAAACAAAAATTACGGAAAAACAAAAAATCACCATTCAAAAGTGAACAAGTCCTTGAGTCAATGTACACTGGAAAATTAAGATCGATGGCCCTAACCCAATCTCAGTTATAAAGCGGATAACGGGATCAGCAGCCACCACGTCATCGGCTAATTTAAGTTTTAGTGTTATCTGCAAACCAAGGTTTCTTCGTAAGTCAGCAAGGTCCACACACTCGACTAAAGATGTCCCGAGTCCCTAATTGAAGCATAAATCAACTCTTCTCTTTTCTTTCTTTGATTTTATTGCATGCGCCGATAATTTCACCTCTGGAATCGTATGGCTGTGAGTTCTGTGAACTTGGCCGTGAGTTCTGAGTCTTATTAATGAGCTCTAGTTCACTCATTAATGACGTCACGAATAGTTGGGCCTTGAGCCAAACGGGTCTGCTTGTGTAACAAGTGCCGCTGTCCCACCTGGTGATGTTAGCCATGGGAGATCCCGAATGCGATGGGTGCGTCGCTCAGACACAAATAGCACAGATCTCATTTCATAGGGACTCCTACTACAATATAAGCACACGCATGCAACAAGAAAACAACACATCAATTTACCAAAGAATTAATTCCTGTGGACCGTGCCGCATCTGAGTAATGACAGATTTCACCTTCCGCTAAGGGCCGTTTTCACCAACGTCAATTATCTCTAAAATCATTATTAATGCGGATTCGGTGGCGTAGTTGGTAGCATGCTGAGCTTCTATTAAACACAGATAACACGCACTAATACAGTCATCAAAATTAACACCGGTTATCAGACAGATTCTACTCACACCCAAAGTACACGGGGCTACATGACCGTGTTGTCACAGCTCCTAAACTAAGGAATCAACCAACCAAGGTTATTTAACTTTGAACGAGCATTTCATCAAACAGAAACGCTCGTTAACAGCTGCTAAAATAAATTCAATCTCCCCATATACCATCTTCGCCAGTTTCATATAAAGCAAAGCAAAGCCAACTCCGTACAGGCCATGGAGGCCCTGGGAGTAGTGGAAGGTAGAGGCTTCCACTTTTTCTGACATCGGCACTAGATGGGATGGAGTTGTCAGCTCCACGCCCGGCCGCCTTTGCTCCCAGGAATTACCCTGGTACTCATTTCCGGTGTAGGCTGAGTGAACCCCAGGGCTATTTGCGTTTCCGAAAGTGGTAGTTGTGTTTCTAAAATCCACTACCTGGGTGGGGATCGAACCCACTCTCTTTCAGTTAGAGGCTCAGCGCCTCTACCGACTGCGCCACGCAGCCCCCCCCCCCCTCCCCCCCCCCCCAGTATCATATACTGAGCCTTATTAATAACGGACCAAAAGATGCTCGTGTGACGAACGAAGCATGTTATCTTTTAACTCCGTATGGTAATTAGTGAATCTAACTGGGCACAATGAGGGGCGAGCCAGCTAAATCTGCAATATTAAGCGGTCGATGGTAAACATGATAAAATAAGAGAGTTAGTTAGCTAGTTAGTTAGTTAGTTATTGTTGTTTTAAGGGGCGGAACTACGAGGTCATCTGCCACTAAATTAGGAGAAAGGGTATAAAAATCAATCTAGAAATTAAATCACTACATATATTTTATGTCATATATTCAGTTCTTCAAATTTCATCTATTGTCTAAATCAATTAATAACACTTTCAAATAAATTTGAATTTGAATTTTAGTTCTTTTGTTGATACTCGTGGCACTAATACTAAATCCGCGATACCTTGTCTAAAAAAGTCTACAATATGATAAGTATAATAATACGATTCATTTCTACCACTACCGCGTAAGTGCATCAGCGAAATTCATGAGATTTTATAAATACTTCACTAACCAAGTACAACACAGGTTTTCACGATTTCACCGCTAGGTGGGAGCATTTGTCGTTTCGAAATTCATATTGAAGAGAAATTAAAGAGTTGACTCAACACAACTGGTGATATGAACTTGTCTCTTGCACTGAGGTATTTATCTCTGCAGGAAAGGTATACTGTATTTTAAGTACTGCGGAGTTTGCAAAGTCTCCCTTACATGTTGAGGAGTTATTAGTTTTGATTATTGTACAAGATGTATACGTATTCTTCCAACGACCCTAGTATATTTTTGTATCTGTAACGGGAGGATGTAATTCTGTTCATTGAATCCAATCACAGTATTGCTTTCAAGTGGTTTCCTTGGAGGTTGAAAACAAATACGCACTTATATCAAAGTAGTGTCGCCCATTAAACGTGGATTGCCCGCCATAAAGTGTTTCCACGCCCTGTTTCCAGAATGAAAAGACGCTTGTAAACCAAACCTAACCAAGGAAGTCTGTCCCGGCAACGGAAAGCACTGGCTGTAAATAAGAACTGCATTGCGAGTTATACTGAAGACGTGCTTCAATAGCTCTTTGATCGAATGAATACCTTTTGTTTGGTACCTAACCAAGAACGCCTAACCGGATACGAAGCTGGGTCATCCTTACAACACTCTTTGGACTTTTATTTCCTAGCTCGTATTTTCCTTTAATCCCCAACAGGCTTCCCTTATCTTGCTTGCTTTATGTGTACGGAGAAGAGAGACCCAGGCCCGTATACATTATCTCTCTGCTTCCGAAAAGCTTTAAGCCTGCCCTTCTAGCTTCCTTCCCCCCTTTATTTATCAAACCGTTTCCTTGGTTTATTTTACTGCTCTAGTTTGCCGTCTCATTGCTTTCCTCTAGTACTTTTTTCCTTCCTGAAAGACTCCACAACACAAACACGCCAGCGTGTGTACCTATCCCAGGTTCGAACCTATGATGGGAAGATGCTTTCTTTTCCATGTGACTTGGGCTCTTGTGACTTGTTGCAGCCGTAACCATTCCTTACAGGTACAGAACTAGATGGTCAGCAGCACCCTGCACTTATAATGTTATTGTTCCATCATTTTAATGCATTAAACCAGACCCTTGTCGCCTCTCAATATTCTGATCATATTATACTCTATTATGAAACTAAAGGAGGACTGGTCAGATTGAGTTGTCATGGAAAAGTAGAAAACTTATATTTTTTAACAACGTTATGGTCTCTTTAGACCGCTTTCAGTTTGGTCTCCCTCCATCTTTGCGTATCCTTACACACATGTTCTTCATTCTCTGGATATGGACATTATTTTCTTCTTTCCTCTGGCTATTGTTGTCGTTGTATAGGCATCACTTCATCCTCGGCTACCCACCCTTGGCTTTCTGTCGAAAGATATTTCAGAGTAGTAGGCCTATATCTTCTTCTGTTAACCCGCTCAACCTCAAATCCTCAGCCACTTCTTTCTGCCAACTAGGTTTACTTCGATCAAGATCTTCTTTGTCAGACTGTTGCCATTCATGTGAAAAATATGGCCAAAAGGTCATTCTTCTTTTGCTGATGATATCCGATATCTTTTCCACCTTGCTATGCATATCACTATTCTTTCTTAGCATCCACAATTCTTCCGTTTTAATGAGCCCTATGATCTTTCTCCATATTATTCGATTTAGCTTCTCGAGTTCTTTCAACCGCGTCTATTTTTCTCAAACTCAACGTGTCTGATGCGAAAATAACCACTTTTACAACAGCCTGGTAGTGTGCATCTTAGATTCCCATGATAATATGTTCTTATTGTAAGTCGCAAGGTTCTTCATACATTTTTGTTCCCCTCAGGGCCTCACAACTTGTGGGACGTGGGTTGGCGACCACGGGACCCCAGCTGAGTTCGCCATTGCTTCCACTTACTTGTGCCAGGCTTCTTTCAGTTATCTTTCCTGTCGGCCTCACTTGGTCAACACTTGTTCTCTTCCGACCCCGGCGGTGTTAGGGTATCCGAGGCCCAGGGAGTCTTTCACTTTCCCGCCTTAATTGGTCCTTGTCTCATCTTTCCTGATACCCTCATTCTTCGAGGGACCAGCTTTCTTTTTCTTTTCATGATATCTCCTGCCTTCTGCACATGGCCCTCAAGGAGACAGGGTGTATGTAGTCCCACCACTTCTGGTGCACGCTGGATAGAGCTACGTCCTCAAGGGATCACGGCTGATGAGTTTGGGAGTTGGCGACCCTAAGGGATTCCTGAGCTGGGTCCGTTCTTCTCTTTCTCCCACTGACTTCATGACTCTCCTTCCTTCCAAGTCCCTGAATCCTCATTATTCGTGGATTGAGGGCATTTCTTTTCCTCCTGTCCATTATTTCTATTCTTTTCCTTTTTTCCCATTCATTTCTTCTTCTATAACGCAAGTTAGTTGTTAAGTCAGTAGTTAGTTTTAATTGTAGGTTTCATGCCACTAGGTGCTGAAACCTAGATGTTAGACCCCTTAATACAACAAATATATCAACAGCGTCATCACATATTTTTGTTAATTTATCAGCCATGCCTTGATTTTCTGTGTCTCCAGTCATTCTCTAAGAATTTTAAAGTAACAACCATTTAAATATTACCCTGTGTTGTTCTTTTCTGGGAGGACCGATAACCTAGATCCTGGATGAGCTATCCTAAATGTCTGTCATTTAGCCTATAAACTTTACTACTGTATATGACGAAAGGACCTTCAAATTTTCAGTTAATCCTTTCTGAAAGACTTTGATTTTATAACGCAGCATTTCAAAACTTCAAATATAACATTTTGGAGGCCAGCGTTAATTTCCAGCAGAGGGTTCATGGGAGGGGAAATGTACATACCCCCACCATGGAATTTTTAAGCTAGCATTAAATTTGACGATTTACTCAAAATGTCTAAAAGATCTCTTTGGCCAAGTTAGAAATTGGTTCCATACATACACTCTGAGATATTGTTGACCTGTTGAGGCATACATTGCGCATACAATATTTGGTTGAAATCCATTAGATAGTATGGGAGTTACGTGGAATTAAATATTGAACCTATCAGCACGCGTAAATTCATGTTGGCAACACCGTCATTCATGGGTTAATCAAAACAAATATGAAGTATTATGGCCCAGATGTGTGTCAATTTCGAAACACTTTTCTTGTATTCTGTATTTTTATTGCTTTTTTTCAGTAAATCACGTAAATGACGTAAATTGAGATTTTCTGGCATACAACTTCACGTATACGAAATTTGGTTTCGATTACAGTAGCCGTTTAGGAGTTGATAGGGCGGGGGGCTTCACACAAACAGACGGACGGACAGACATACTGACACACATTGCCACAGATTGATCTCAATAGTCAACTTTTTCATTTTTTTTTTTTACAAAAAGTGAAAAGTAAGCTAAATGATGATAATTATTGTAGTTGCAAGAAGCGGAACATCGAGGTACGATGCCCCTTTAACTCAGTTAATATACGAATTTTGATGTCTATAGATATGGAACCTGGGCCATACTTCTATGCTCATAGTGTGAACCAGTAGGAGGCCATACCAATCCTCGCAGTCACATTTTATACACCATGTGTCTTGTTATACACTGCAGTGCCTTCCTCGCCTACGCAGGACCAGTCCTGGGGAGCTGATGAAGCCAGCTAAAGGGGCTTGAAAATTAATGGCTTCTACTCTTTACAAACAATTTGCATGGCTTCTTTAAGATGAAGACGAATTTTATAGAGTGACAACTTGTAATAAATAACTTGTGCGCAGCATGGGTCCATTAACAGCAGGTCGACAGGCTCTCAAAGAGAAAGATGAGAGTCAGTGTGACTATAACGGCAAAAATCAGCAGGTGGGCGAGTCTTTCCTTCAGCAGGAGAAGCAGTGTCAACTGGTACCGTTCAACTGCCATTACATGCATTCGGACGACAGTATCTCCAAGACAGTAAAAACCACTCCATCTTGCCTTGTGCTATATTTGACTTATTGCTTTCAAATGTCTAAAATAGTTTCTTATTGTTGTTTTGAGGGACGGAACAGTGAAGTCATCTGCCCCTCTTAACACGGTTTTAAGTATACAAATTTGGAATACATTTAAATTTAGAATTGGACGCCTATATAGGAAAATAACTACAATAAAAAATTAAAAAACTATACCGTAATTTTAATAATAAACACAAATTACAGAAAACGTAAATTCAGAATTCAGAAAAGAACAAAGTCTTTGAGTAACCGTTCACTTGAAAATTTAGATAACTGGTCCTAACCCACTCTCCCTTACAGTATAAAGCGGATGACGAGATCAGCAGCCACAATATTATCGGCTTGTATAAGAACAAGTGTCGTCTGCAAACCAAGGTTTCTTCGTAAATCACCAAGATCCACACACTTGGTTAAAATGTGGGCCAAGCTAAAATTGGCTCCACAAGTGCAAAGTGGGGGGTCTTCCCTTCTCATATGTACGAGTGGGTGGATCTTTAATGACCTATCCTTAGCCTACACAAAATGACGCACTTCCTCCGTGACCGGAAAGACCTTTGCCACACGCGATTAGTTCGCTTGATCACTCTCAGTTGATTGGGCATTGGGTCAGCTAGCCACTGAATTGCAATATGAAAAGGTCGAGAGGGTGGCTACCTCTGCAGACATTTATGATCACTGCTGTTTAGGCGTTTAGAAATTTATGGTGGGGCATATACACAAGCCTATTTCCTTTTTATGAAAGTAGGCTAATAATAGGAGTTAAGTACACTATGAATATAGAAATCCACAATTCCAATGTTATTATATACGTAATATCAAATTACAGAAGAATGTTCACATACCGGTATATAGGCCTACTGTATTTTACTTATCTTGAAAAAGTATGGTTCCTTTCTAAGAACTGATTAGCTTGGAAATTGATTTGTTCTTTTAATCATGCGCATTGTTTTGAGGGTACTCAATTGTTTCTATTATGAAAACACCTGTAATGTGAATAGGATCTTAACTTGTGGGCATTGTTGTTTAGGACCCTGGTTTAAATTGAAGAACTCCTCCGTTCCAAATAACACAACTCGAATAAATGAGTAGCTGTGCTTTTTTGAACACACAAAATACAACATTAGCCCATTACTATGCATTTGAAAATAATAATTAATGTATTGGTAAGCCTCCGTGGCTTAGGCGGCAGCACGGCGGCCTCTCACCGCTGGATCCGTGGTTCAAATCCCGGTCACTCCATGTGAGATCTGTGCTGGACAAAACGGAGGCAGACAGGTTTTTCTCCGGGTACTCCGGTTTTCCCTGTCAAAATTTCATTCCAGCAACACTCTCCACTATCATTTCATTTCATCTCTCATTCATTTAATCATTGCCCCAGAGGAGTGCGTCAGGCCTCGGCAGCCGGCACATTTCATATCCTCGCCGCTAGATGGGGGCTTCATTCATTCCATTCCTGACCCGGTCGGAGACTGGAAGCAGGCTGTGGATTTTCATTTTTCAATTAATGTATTCGTATAGGTTCTGGATCAAAATATATTTTCTATGCATTACAAATTAATTGAAAATTAATTGAAAACGCCGTGATGTAGTGCGTAACTTGAAAAACATTTACTGCATTAATACAGACCTAACATTAAAGGTGGATATGATCGTTAGATACACGATGCTTAAAGTGTGTATCGACTGGATTGACTTCAATTGGATATTTATGTTACTGAAAAATAAGATGGATCCGTAATCAGTGTTACGGAACTTTTCAATAGAACACATGCCACGGCAAGAAATGGTCCCCTAAACGTTTAGACTAGTTTTTTTTTTTGGTGTCGGGTGGCCTCCTGAAAAGCCGATTGCAGGTCTTCATAGTCAACCCCCGTGGGCGACCTACGCGTCGGAATGAGAGATGACATGAAAGTGGGCAAGGATGTGAAAGGAATCGTCCGTGGCCTGTCAGAAGGTACCGTTCCAGCATTTTCCTGGAGTTGAAAATGGGGAAACCACGGAACACCATTTCAAGGACAGCCGACGGTGGGGCTCGAACCCACATCTACCGAGTCAGCAGAAAGCTTGGCCCCATAGCCTAACGCTGCGCTTTAGCGAGCGTAGCCAGCGGTACACTACAAGTGATTGGATGATAAGAAGGGGGCTTTTGCACTATTGACACTGTTGATCAGTACTCAGAGGAGACAGTGGATCAAGAGTATCATTCCATAGACAGATGTGTATGTGTATTACAGTATTTTAATACACTGCGATTCAGAATGCTTATATCTACGTAGTATAAAAACAAAGTCCCCGATTCTTAGATGTAACGCGTAATCTCGAGAACCACTGAATCAATTTTGATGAGGTTTTCAACATTCTGTAAAGGATTTCTCGAGGAAGGTGTTTGTAGAAAAACATTCATTTATGGCCAAAGGAAGCCGAGCAGTAACGATTTTAGTGAATCGAGTCGAATAAAGCCTGCCGTCTGTGCGCCTTTTAAGCTTACGCTGAGTAAACCGTTAAAAATAACGGGTGACGCCGGGGCGGGTTGCTAGTCATAGCACAACACTGAGAAGATTCCTTCCTCAGCCATCCTAGAAGTGGTATTCCGTGATTTCCCCCTTCTACTCCAGGCAAATGCCTGGAACCCTCTTCTTCTAATGTTTGCCTCACGAGGCTGAGTGTACCTCGTTGCAGCCCTCACACCAGAATTACAATTTATTAGCAGAGCCGGGACTCGAACTCGAAATTCCGGGCCGACAGCCAAGAACGCTAGCTGCTACACCACGAGGTGGTCTTGACTAACATAACACTAACCATTGAAGGTAATTGGGCTCCCTGTATGTGTTGATCGACTGAAGAACAATTTTACAATTAAAAAACTGTATATATTATTGTATTTAGCCATAATAGAGTGCATTGTCACTAAATCAGAACTTAGTGAATTCTGGCAGTCGTGCCCATCATTTACAGGGTTACATCTTAGAAAAGCAGATCCCAATTTTTAGCAAGTAAAATAGTATCCTGACTAATTTTTCAATGCTATGAAAATGTCGTAAATTTGGTTGGTTGGTTCCTAAGTTTAGGGGCTGCGACAACGCGGTCATGTAGCCCAGTGTACTTTGGGTGTGTGTAGAATCTGTCTGATAACCGGTGTTAATTGTGATGACTGTATTAGTATGTGTTATCTGTCTTTTAATTCAAGTAATTCTGAATTTTTCAAATAGTTCCTACTTTTGCCGCCATACGCCACCGTCAACGACTACTAGTTCAGAACGTAGCTATCAAACGCCACCGCAGTCGACTCTTGGCAACGAAAGTAGGAACCTAAGAGCGTTGTTTACATTCTTAACCTATACAATTTAGCTTCATACAGGTGTAATTATTGGAAGGTTCTTTAACATGCCATAAATCTATGACATGGGACCGCCGGATTTACTTCCCCTCCGAAGGAAGGCATACTGAGGGATTTTTAACGCTCTTAAAAAATCTGACGACTTCGGCATGCTACCAACTACGCCGCCGAAGCCGCCAAACAAATGGTAATGTTACATTGTTAGTAACGTATTTAAGGTGATTCGAACTCTTAGAGACAAAGGGACGAATGAAATGCTATGGTCGTGAATCGAGAGTTGAAATTAATGGAGGGCTCTAAACCTCCCTATGTATTTGTTTAGCGGTTAACGCCCTACCATTTTATTGAGCACGCCTGAGTAAATTCATAGCCTGGACGTAACATTTTTATTCATACAGCAGGGAACGGATGGATGTCAACATGTACTTTTATGGAATTCAATAACAGTCGATAATTCGCGGGCTTGAAATAAAGCGAAAATTATTATCGTGGTTTCTGATTCCTCGTGTGGAATTTAATTTCACGCTCGTCATATATGGTTACGACAGGCTTGCTACCAAAAACGGTAGACATATTACACTGTATTTTATGGCTATAGGCTAGATTATGGTCCACGGAGAATGGAGAACATAAGGTTCTTCTCATTAAGTCTCGCAATAAACAATCGCCATACTTGGAATCTGAATTCAGTGGTTTGTATCCGTGCTAGAACGACTCGAACTCAGCTGCTTAGCCGAGCGTGGTGAGTCTCACTGCAAGATTACATTGGGATTCTAGAGCAAGTTCGGAAATTCGAATCCCGGCAGTGGCCATCTTGAGTGTGTTTTCCTTCGGTTTTTCTACTCTTTCTAGAGACAAAAGCCGGGATAGCACCTTATTTCAAGTCCCGTGACTCTTACTCCATTCCTGAACCCAGATAATTACAGTTGTTCTTGTTGTTGATTCATTGAGGGGCCATGCGACATCGTGGTGATGTAGCCCCGTTTACTTGGGTGTGTACAGTATGTGTGTGGAATCTGTCTGATAACATATGTTACTGTGATGGCTGTATTCGTGTGTGTATTTATAATTCAGACGAGGATTGGGAAGGAGGCGGCCGTGCCCTTAATCTAGGTACCATTCCGGCATTTGCCGGAACTAGGAAGGGAGAAACCAAGGAAGACCACTTCCAGGATGGCTGAGGTGGGAATCGAACCCAAATCTTCTCAGTTTTGCCTCGCAAGGCTGAGTGGGCCTCGTTCCAGTCCTCTGACCAGAATTACATTCCTTAGCAGTGCCAGGAATAGAACCTGGACCTCCGAGACGACAGCCAAGATTGCTAGCCGCTACACCAGGAAGTGAACCAAAATACATTCATACCAATACACAAACATTAATTACACGCAGGCGAAAGATGTCCCATGTGACTAACTGAAACAACAACAACAATGACGGGAACGACTTGCAGCGGCAATCCTGTGCACGGACTCGATACGTACAGTTTTTTACTTCCCCTCCAGAAAATAACAGTTGGTGATTACAAGAAAAGATAATCAATTCTCAGCCCAATATAGCCTAAATGTGATTTCACTGCGTTGAAATTAGTAAATAGTTCGTCTAAATGGTGCTAACACGTAAGATTTACGCCAGGCAGCTGACACTATAGGATAGGAATTGGAAGTAATTCAGCCCCGGTCTATCAAAGTTACCGTCCAGGCATTCGCTTGGAAGTGAGAACTGACGATAGTAAAACGTCTTCGTGATCGTGCTGCACGGAATCGCTATACAAATGATAAACAGAAAAAACTCGCACATTAATTTAGTGCATAAAACAGAGTCGTAAATTTAATAAAAGTGTTCTTATATTTTGTGTACAATAATTGAAAAAAAAGGTATTACAACTTATGTTAATAGATTATACAGCACAGTATAACATGTATTTGTTTTTTAGTTCTTTCCGGATTTTCGATAATCAGTTCCGGTCCCACTTAATCCGGATAAACGAGGTTCTTGTGTATAAGGAAATAGATAGGGTCAAGCCAATGCAGTGATATGAAGGTTTCGATCTACTGTATTATGTAAGAAAGAAGTTAGAGTAGCTCTCTCTACATTGCTCAGCATTGAGACTGAACGTGCTGTATGGGAGTGAGAACTTGGTGGATTCCGGATATCTCATACATAAGCTGGAAATAAAAAGGAAGGAAGCTTGTAGTTTTACGTGACCGTTAATCTCGTTATCATGAGCCATGGGACCTACTTTTTACGTGAAATCCGAACCAGGACATGGAAATGTACTTCGAAAATCTCATATGAATTGACCGGGAATCGAGAGAGGCAAACAGCTTGACTGCTGCGCCACCACGCCCCCAAGCTGGAGGTAACTGATATGAAAGTTTGCTGGGACAAATAAGTGGAAGCAATGGTAGAATGGTAAACCTACTCGTAATGAAGAACAAAGGGTAAATTAGAAATGAACACGTTAGATGAGTTGGTTCGTATGATCCTATTCACAATCAGATGGTGGGGGTCATGTCATGAGTGTAAGGAGTAAGACGTTAATGAACTCGAATATGCAGGCCAAGAGAAGCAGGGTTGGTAAGATTCAGAGTTTTTTGTCGATTTCAATGTGAATGACAAAGAAACCGTACTGCTAATAATGGTCTCGAATGAAAATGAATGAGGTAACTCGTTTCATTGTATTAAAATGGATGTGTACTGTAATTTATTGTCAAAAGTTATCATCAGAGTGCAGCATAACTAGAACGGGTCCAATACGTAATATGGCTAATGGCGAATGCTAAGCAACGTCATATTGGAGTTCTATTCAGCCAGTAACCCAGTTCGTATGCGCCTGGACCCCTTTGGTCCCTGCTGCACTCTTGTGGCGGGAACACCAAGTTCGCCTAGAACACTCTCATTAGATTTTACATCGGAAATAATAGTTTTTGTTGTTGTAGTTGATGATTCTTTAGAGGCTTTGTGACATTGTGGTTATGTAGCCCGGTGTGTTTGGGTGTATGTAGAATTTTTCTGTGCCACTGTCTTGTCTGTAATGTGTGTAATTGTAATTGAGGTAGGATTTGGGTAGGAAGCGGCCGTGGCCTATTTTAGGTACCATCCCGGCATTTGCCTGGAGTAGAAGTGGGAAACCACGAAAACGCTTTTTGAGGATGATTTATGTAGGAATTGAACCCGCCTCTTCTCAGTTTGCCCCACGAGGTTCAGTGTGCATCGTTCCAGCCCTCTGATCAGAATTGAACATCTTAGCAGTGCCGGGAATCAAACACGGGCATCTGCGATGACAGCCAAGAAAGCTAGCCACCACGCAACGAGGTGGTACAAGGAAGGAGCTGTACAATTTTCATTGGGTCATGTGTTCAGGGAAGTTTATCTCATGTGGTAACCTTGCATCTGGGGCATGTCAGTGTCACATAAGAGAACTGTTTGTCGCAGAAGGGGGTCGCAATCCCACCACCCACCACACAGCCCGGCTCCGTGCTGACTCCAACTGCAAACAAAAACACTCATAAAGAATTTCCCAAGAAAACACAGCCTCCTCTCCCCCTCTCCTTCTCCTTAAGTATAGCCGAAAAAAACTTGAAGAAACCATAAAAAATAGCATAACGGAAGAAAACCGGACGTTTACACCATTAATACGAATAGAGTACGCATGCGTGATTTGTAGCCAATGATATCCGCAGCCAAGAAAGAACGAGGGGAGAAGACAGAAGAAAGGACACAATTTTTGTCATGTTTGCATTAAGAAGGATGACTTCCACTCTCCCTGGTCTTACTTACACAGCCAATGGTAATTTATTTAGATGACGTAAACAGCTCAGGTCGGGCTCAGAGTCATCTAATGGCAATGTAATTTAGTACGACACAACGAGGAAGCCTGTTTTAAGGGACTCCACAATGTCCTATATTCAGGGCCGTAGAGAGCGATCACGGGCCCTAGAACAAGGTCTTCCAGGCCCTTGAATTTTATTCAACCTATGACAATTTTGGAATTATGGTATTACGGTAAGCCAGATTCTTTGACCCCTTCCCCAATCAAACAAACAAACAAATCCCGTGGAATTTAGCATGCCAAATTATATTAATTAATTTCGTTTTTAGTTATTCAGCCACTCTCATTTTTTCTCTCGCTCTCCCATTGGTTGTTTTATTACTTGAAGATTATGATCACTGTGTATTAAAAAATCATTTTCATTGTATCTAAATGTGTTTAGGTACCACAAGAATAAGCCATGTCGCCTCCGTAGCGTAGCGGTCAGCATGGTTAGCTGCCGCCCCGGAGGTCCTGGGTTCGATTCCCGGCTCTGCCACGTAATTTGAAAAGTGGTATGAGGACTGGAACGGGGTCTACTCAGCCTCGGGTGGTCCAAATGAGTAGAGGGGGTTTGATTCCCACCTCAGCCATCCTCGAAGTGGTTTTCCGTGGTTTCCCACTTCGTCTTCGGGCAAATGCCGGGATGGTACCTACTGTAAGGCCACGGACGCCTCCTTCCCTCTTCCTAGCCTATCTATCCCGATCTTCCATCCCTTCCCATCCCTCATGAGGCCCCTGTTCGCTTTGCAGGTGAGGCCGCCTGGGCGAAGTGCTGATCACACCTCCCCAGTTGTATCCATCCCGACCAGATGTTCCAAGCTCCAGGACACTGCCCATAGAGGCGGTAGTGGTGAGTTCCCTCGCTGAGTCCGAGGGAACCACCAACCTAGAGGGTAAATTGACTAAATAAAAAAAATAAAAATTAATTTTCAACTTTCCCTCAGAAACCATTTGCAGGAACTATTTGAATATTTTCATGGATGATCCTTAAAGCTCTCTCCTTACTTTAGCTCCTTACTTTAGCTCCTTACTTTACTTTCCCTCGTATTAATCTGTAGTCACATCGAGGGAAAAATAACAGAGTTCAGTATCTTTTGCAAGAAGAAGAAAATTGTTATAAGGAGCGGAGCTATGAGGCCTTGAATATAGGCTCTATTTAAATTTTTAAGTTGAAGCAGAAATATTAAAAAGACCCTAAGAAATAATAAAACAAAAAGTAAAATAAAACTAATAATTATAATAATAAACAGAATTCATGGAAAAACAAAAATCAGAATTTCAAAGCAGAACAAGCCTTTGAGTCAATAATCACTAGTTTTTTTTTCAGGGGCAGATGACCTCGTAGTTCCACCCTTAAAACAACAATAACTAATAAATTTAGATTGCTGGCCCTAACCCACTCTCACTTATAAAGCGGATGACTAGATCAGCAGCCACCGCGTCATTACCTAATATAATTTTGAGTGTCATCTGCAAACCAAGGTTTCTTTGTATGTCAGCTAGATCCACACACTCGGTTAAAATGTGGGCCACGGTGAAAGCTACTCCACAGATACAAAGTGGGGGGTCTCCCCTTCTCATTAGGTACGAGTGGGTGGATCTTGTATGACCTATCCTTAGCCTACACAAAATGACGGTCTCCCTCCGTGACCGGAAAGAGCTCCGCCAAACGCGAATAGTTCCCTTGATCGCTCTCAGTTTACTGGGCATTGAGTCAGCTAGCCACTGACTCTGGTTGGTTGGTTCCTAAGTTTAGGGGCTGCGACAACGTGGTCATGTAGCCCCGTGTACTTTGGGTGTGTGTAGAATCTGTCTGATAACCGGTGTTAATTCTGATGACTATATTAGTGTGTGTTTTTTAATTGAAGTAAGGACTGAATTTTTCAAATAGTTCCTACTTTTGCTGCCAAACGCCACCGTCAATGACTACTAGGTCAGAACTTAGCTACCAGACGCCTCCGCAGTCGGCTCTTGGCAACGAACGTAGGAACCTAAGAGCATTGTTTACATTCTTAACCTATACAATTTAGCTTCACACAGGTGTAATTAGTGGAAGATTCTTTAACATGCCATAAATCTGTGACATGGGACCGCCGGCTTTACTTCTCCTCCGAAGGAAACAATACTGAGGGATTTTTAACGCTCTTAAAAAAACCGACGACTTCGGCCAGATTTGAACCCTCGATCTTGGGCATAGTAGCTCAGCATGCGACCAACTACGCCACCGAAGCCGCCAGCCACTGACTCTCTCAAAATGCCAGTACTTGTCGGCGTAACTGAGAGCGAATATCTCTAGCGGGTATCTCCATTGGTCGAGGTGGTAGTGAAGTATCGTTTGCAAGATAAGCTTGCAATGCATTAGTACCATACGGGATTCCAGCAGAGAAATATCGACCTTCCTGATAACAACGCAAGTTGGGCTGCATAAAACAATATTATTAGAGGCAGCTGATTCATCTGGTATACCTAAGTATCAATGAACTTCACTTGGAAAGAGTCTTTTTAAAATTCAGCTTTTATTGAAAATTTATTTTAGACGCATGCTATACTCGATACCTCCTGACAGTGGATATTTAAAATCACACCACCATGCAGATTAACTCTTTAACGTTAATACAGGAAACAGAAATATCCACTGAATTCACTCAATAATTTCGTCCACGTATATTACACATTTCTTTTTTAAGTATTTTTTTGAAAATTTGTAAAATCTGTGAATATTGTCAAAATTTGCGAAAAATCGCAATAAAATTTAAATTCAAAACAGGATCTAATCTAATGTGCGTGTCAACATTATCTTATTTTTCATAACTGATTAAAATCTCACGCAAGCCTCCTGATATAGTCCATTTCATTATTAAACAAATAGGCCTACTCGAAAAAAATGGACCTGAAAATTTAAAAAGAAATGTTCAAATGTCATATGGGAAAAAAAGTTGTATACAACATAAAATGTGTGACATAACATTTCTTACGAAATTAATTATCATATTATCATATGGTCCGCATGGATTGCTCAAGGTTAAACAAACAAATTTTTGATAAAATCTGGAACTATAAAGGACAAGGAGGCTATGTAAAACAAATGAAAGAAGAACTTCAAAAATTCAAAATTACTGAAGAAGATTGTCTAAATCGAATAGAGTACAGAAAAAAAATTTTTGGTCTCAAAATTCTTGTCGGGGAGAAGAAAAATCTCAACAGAGGAGAATGGACTGCTGAAAGAAGAGCTGCACAGTCGACCAGGATGAAAGACTTCTGGAAGAGAAAGAAGGAAACTAGACCTATAAAGAAGTGATATTTGCGTGGTCCTTGTTGGCCTGTCCGCGGTGTATATATATATATATATTAAATAATTTGATGAGAGTACATTATATTTACGGAAATGATAGCAAATTTAGGTTTCCTGACATCTTGTATTTGTATTTCCCTACCTGACGTTTTCAATTGATGTACAACCAAGCTATCAACAACAGGAATCGAACACATGGTCATTTAGACATTGTGGTGTTAAAAACAGAATATAAAACCTTTACAGCAGGAGTAGCAGTAGCAGTAGCATGACCATTCATTTCTGCTCCTCTTTCACCCGCCAACAGTACATAGTCTTCCAGAACCGGTCATCTAGCCGAGGTCTGACCATTCCCAGTGCTCCTTCATTTCTGTGATGTTCCAGGATACGTTATTTCACCAAAGGCTAGCAGCTGTCCTTGCTAATTGCTGTTGGTGACTCATTTATTGGGCTAAGTACATATTGGTCATCAGCCCCGTATACTTCAGGTGTCTGATTTCTGTGATAACCCCTGTTACTGTGATGACCGTTGTAGTGTAGTATATTAATAGCGTGTATGATTGGAATGGTGCAGGTGCCCCGAAACCTGAGAATGTGGAAAACCCTGGGGAAAAAAACACATTGAGTATGGCTGCTGCCAACGCCAGGATTCAAACCATAGTGTGCCCTTGTATATAACAGCGTCGTATATACGAGAATCAAACTTCGGGGAGCGTTCAGTCCGGATATGCTTTCACTAGAGCTCAAATACCAGACGGCTGCTTACAAATACAAGGACCATATGCAAAACTATAAACTAAGAAATGAGTGAAAAACAAATAAAAATACCACCATTTAATAACTGAATAAAAACAACAAAACATAAAAAATAATATAAACAAAGTCCACCCTGAACTTTACTCCCACAGTACAATAATTTACACAGATCTGAGTGGCCTAGAAAGGTCCACTCCAAAGAAATAAAATTGTGGATCAAAATCCACTTGTCTGATTAATATGTCAATTTACACATACTCAGTTCGTTTAAATTTATAAACACAATCCCATTAATCCAATAGCATCCCTGAGTATCCTTCATTTTACATAATTTAAAACTTAACCCACACATTCAGTTATTAAATGCTAGCCTTACAAAACGCTACAAGAACAGACTAATTAATCAAGTATTAATTGCCTTGGAAAAGCTACACGCCTTCCTATTACATACATGGAGTTGTCTTTCTAAGCAAAGCTAATTTTTATCATTAATATGGGCGCCCAGTTTCACGATATTATCTTTACAATTAATGCAAGAAATAAAAACGTGTACTGTATTTTACATTGCAACTCCTGATTTTACTGTATAATTCACTCACTTGGCGGTAATACCTTCGCCATAACTATGTTACTTAAAATTATCACATTCGGTGATTCAAATACTGTCACATTTTGCCTCCACTTGTGGCGTGTCAGTTTATCAAAAAATGCGCTAGAAAAGCCTAAAACAGTGAAATGCCCCACGTTGGGTAATGCCAGCGTTGCCTATGTGCCCTTGTATATAACAGCGTCGTATATACGAGAATCAAACTTCGGGGAGCGTTCAGTCCGGATATGCTTTCACTAGAGCTCAAATACCAGACGGCTGCTTACAAATACAAGGACCATATGCAAAACTATAAACTAAGAAATGAGTGAAAAACAAATAAAAATACCACCATTTAATAACTGAATAAAAACAACAAAACATAAAAAATAATATAAACAAAGTCCACCCTGAACTTTACTCCCACAGTACAATAATTTACACAGATCTGAGTGGCCTAGAAAGGTCCACTCCAAAGAAATAAAATTGTGGATCAAAATCCACTTGTCTGATTAATATGTATGCACGCGTATAACTACGCTAGAGAAGAAATAAGTACTTTTGATGGAGATTTGCTCACAGATGGAACAGCCAATATGCTTGCAAACCCCCATACTGCAAACCATTATTATGGCTTTATGGGACACACTCGAAGGATATCTTACCAACAATTAAAATTTTACTGACACACGCAACCATTTAAAATTTATAAAACTAATCGATCTCCATCGAGATCGCAGTGAGTCAGGAAACTCCCAGCAAAACAGAAGCTTGCCCAATGGCTCAATTGCTCAACATATACATGACAACAACGTGGCCGAACATCGAGACCACCCGAGGTCAAAGAACATGACAATAATTAAACAAGAAATAAGATGCCTAAAATCCGATGATATTTACATGAAATAAAAGCATGAATAAGCTAACACGCTGGGACTCGATCAATTAAACGCGAACAGCGCCCATTTACCGATTACAATTCTTTTATCATTAAACAGGCTTTATTTTAATATAAGATAAACATTTACGAAGAACGGAGACCTGGGCCGTGAATACTAATGAGCACAGCTTGCTCCTTATCTGATGGAGTGCGCCGGGTAGAAATACCTTCACTTACCACTCATTAGCGTCAGTGTTCAAACCAGCCCTCCTTGTCGAAGCTTTGAGTCATGCTATTTATAACAAGAGACTAGACAGTCCCGTTCCGCCACCTGTTAATCGCGACACATAAATTCACACACTTCTTGTCAATTCCAAAGAATTGCAAGACATCGTAGAAGGGGATTCCAACATTTTCCTCGCAAGGATTAAATGCTTACCTGGCCAAAGCTTCAGACAGAAACCAGGGTTCCCGAAAACTCCTATCCCATAAAACATATATTTGCAGACTCAACAAAGCATTTAGGGCAGAACACAACACAAATCTACCACGGGCCGACACTCCAATCAAATATCAAAGATTTTGTGTACCAAGACACTAAAAGGGAAACTTCATCAACAGATAAAGTCATTGGGCATATGACCCCTCACTTAACAAAAATGCAACAAACGGCAATTAACACACAAGCCTGTGTAACAATAAAAATCTATACAATAAAAAGATTTCCCACCAATTCTATTATCTACTCTAGTTAATTCAGTTTCGCTTCTGTTATGATATCGGTTCCCAATTTGTGTCGCTTAGCCGCGCATTTTACGGTAGCGAAGCGCACTTGAGTACGCTTGCCCCGTGTACTTGACATCAACAAAAAAAACAATCTTCACACAGATAGAATACATGCCACGTTGCTCATGAACTAAACTAAAGTGTGTCAGTACCACAAACCAACTACAATAAAACACGAAGACAAAAATAAAATAAAATATTTACACAAAATAATATGTTCCCACAAAACCATAACCAGTTTGTCAAATAATTAAATTATTTAGTACTTATTCCTCTTTCTGCGTCGTCTCATCGAACATCGCCTGACATTCTCTCTCCAAAGTGTTTAGCTCATCTCAGACCACATGGAGCCGTAGAAACGTTGGTTCGATGTCTTCCTCTGGGTCTGGAGTTCCATCTTGACGTTGAATAAAAATAAAAAAATAAAATGTTATTTATAGTCACACGTAATTTTCTATCTAAATTTTGCCAATAGTTACTTTATTCACCATTTGTCTAGTGCAAAATTAAACGTAGACTTTCCCTACTAGTTGTAGTCGTGGGAGACTACTAAAATCTTACCGATACACAAATTTCACACTCAGCTGTGCGCACACAACTTTATTATAATATTTTCAATAATGACCCTCTCTGATAAATTTAACACAGTATATCTTCACGGTATGGAAAAGAATAAGTGATCACCTCACGGTGTCACCAAGAATCAACCTCCTCGTCACTCAGACGACAGTATTTATCTGAATTTAGCAAAAGGACGGAGGGAGAGGGAAATCTATCACTAACTTCTATAATAATGCGACTATTGGCATGCAACAGGTATCAAACAGTTTGAAAAATTATACAGGTCACAATGGGGCTATCGTGCTCTGGAATCGATCATAGATTTCGTTAATCCAATCTTTCCCGCTTTCAACTTCAAGCCGGCGTCAGACGCTCCCTTGGCGCTAAAATTGATGACCCTCTCTGATTGGTAGTTCATGACGTCAATATCGCAGTTTAGAACAGAAGCCTCTGTCCTATGATTGGTTGAAAGTTCCTCTCGTCTCTCTCATCCAGCAACTATCTTACTCGTAACGCTAGGGTGACAAAGAAATTACGGTCTGAAATGAGTCAGGACCCCAACACACCTTTGTCTGATAAAGTGTCTGTCAAACATTCCGATCTCGTCACTCCTTTGTTTCAGGACTGGGCACGTTCAAACGTACTGTCTCCAAATAAGCTTGATATTTCGCAATCCAGTCTGGCCTTCCTGTATGATTCTGGCAGTAAAATCAGAATATAATGAAATGAATAATTAGAATCATTAATATGCGTAGCTTATTAAGGGTTCAATAGATCCCTGGACTTGCTGCTGCTCTCCTGTCGAATTGTGTTCCGCGATTTAACGCATGGTTATACTGCGAGGTTCTTCCCAATTCCGAGGTAAGTACAGACAAAATTCTGATTTCATTTACAGATACTTGCTACGTTTTTTTTAAATCGCTCATCCTTCCAGCTCAGCTTCACCCATGGTCTCTGCAAAGGATCATTCCTCTACCATCGCAAGGATGGTGTCTGGGAGCTGAATACATTTTTCCAGCAGATACAACTGGGGATGCTGACAGGCTGATCGACCAGACTTGGGTCTAACTAAGAAAGGGTCAGACAAGGGATTGTGGAAGGAAGTCGTGGACCTGTTGAAATTAACCGTCCAGGTATTTGACTAGTGGTGAAAATGGGAAACCATGAAAACCATATTCAGGATGGCCGAGGTGGGATTCAAACCCGCGCTATCCAGATGCCAGCGAGACACGAGCTAGTGCATTAGTGCTCTCGGCAACCATGGCTACGGATAATGTTCTGAAGGAAATAACAAGGGAAGGCAGCAGGATTACCGTCCGGAGTCATACACATGTTGTTCAAGGTAACACCAGTTTCAATATCTGCTAAGTCCTTGTACAATGCTTCCTTGTTGTGATTTATATTTCTTTCATTAGGGGCTGGGATCATATTGGTAATTTTCGGATTACAGTTTTTTGAACCTAATTTTATCTATTTATTTGTGTGCGTGCATCAGAAAAGGGATCACTTCTAGGTCAACAGATAACTGTAAAAAAAACCACTCAAGGGAGTACAATGTCAAATTTTCGTTTTTGATGCCTATGTATTGATTAGACCGTCATCTACTCACTGCGTGAATTTAAAAGCCCTCTGACAATAATCACTGCTAAAACATGAGGTTTATTTAATACTAAGAAAAGGGATCACTTTGCGCTTGGTAAGCGAGGATTTGCCACAAATCTACATCGTTTCGCCGATCTGAACCAAATTTTACATACCGTACCCTTTGGAACCCGACGAGTAACACTGTCTAATTGAAATTTCGGACAGTAGTTTAGTAGTTATTTGTGTCATAAAGTAACCAAATTTTTAAACTACTCTACTGAAAAGTTATGAAAGCTTATGTTTTAACATTACGTGCTAATTTAAGGCCTTAATTTCTTTCTTAGGCATTCAATTCAATTACATGATATTAGTTACATATTATTGAACAAGACATTACCTTTATCTCAATACCCGACAAATGGTCTCTTTTCATATGAACGCACACATGTATAAACCTAAATGGGGTGAACAATAAGAGGTGTGAAAATTTCAAGTATTTGGGAGTACTGGTTACTGAAGATAATAGCACAATAGAATAAATACATGTAAAAGCAAGAATTGCAGCCGGCAATAGAGCTTATTGGGCACTGTTAAAAATCCTCAAAGCACGCAGCCTCAGTAGAAGATCAAAGGTGACAGTGTAACGAACAGTTATAAGACCAGTGGTAATGTACGGCTCGGAAACATGGACTATGACCGTGACAGAAGAGGACATTTTTAGAAGATGGGAAATGAAAATACTGAGGAAGATTTATGGAGCTGTGAATGAGGCAGGGAGATGGAGAATACGAAAAAAAAAAGAATTGGAGGAACTATATGGTCATCCTGATATAGTTTCGGAAAAAAGAGTAATAGACTAAGATGACTGGGACATGTGGAGAGAATGGCAGGTGATAGAGTGGTTAAAAAGATCAATAGAGGAAATCCAGGTGGAAGAAGATGCAAAGGAAGACATAGGAAACGATGGTTGGATGACGTGGAGGACGACTTATACAAGATGTGGGAGTAAGAAGATGGAGGAAAGGTGCAGAAAATCGGCAGGATTGGGCAACGTTTGTTTAAGAGGCCAAGGTCCTGCATGGACTGTAGCGTCGAAAAGTAAGTAATTTTATCAATTGAGGTAGGAGCGAACATGCAAGGACATGACTACAGGCTGTCTCCGAGCTCGGGAGACGAGTGATTTTAAACCTCGCTGTCTGGCGTCATTAGAATCGGTTCCCATTTTCAATCCCAGCCAAATGCCGAGACGATAACTTCTGATGACCTACGACCGCTTCTTTGCAACTCCTTGGCCAGGGTTGTCGGTCCTTGAACAGTTTCGTTGACCTATCGCAAACATGGAAGAAGACTGCCAAAAATAAAATAAAATCTGATTATGAGATATACACATTAAAACTACACTTGTTTACCATGATGCAGAGCCTATGTGGGATTGTGGGCGAGGTTATTACAAAAGGGACGGCATTCTGGCAAATCCTGCACAATTTATTCATGTGTGAATAGAAAATTACAACCTGGAAGACATTTGGCCTGTTAAGCAGGGACTGATATGTGTTGTAATCTTGCCATCCTGTGACGTTTAAATAAGAAACATGGCCACCATGGGCGTCCAGCGGGGTTCTTACTCGCCATGGCATACCACAGATCAGGTTGTCCAGGTCCTCTTGAGGCAAGCGATCCCACTCTTCATCGGTGGCCTCCATGATCTGTTGGCGGGTTATGGGAGGGCGTGGACGCTGAGCAATAGCAAGCTTCAGCATAGTTAGTTAGTTATTGTTGTTTTAAGGGGCGGAACTACGAGGTCATCTGCCCCTCTTAACACAGATTAAAATATACAAATTTGAAATGGAATTTAAAATTCAGAGGTGGATACCTAAATTGAAAAGACCGAAAATTAATAAAACAAAAACAAAAAATAAAATTAAACTAATAATTATAAAAAATAAACAAAAAATTACGGAAAAATAAAAAATTCATTCAAAAACGAACAAGTCAATGCTGGCCCTAACCCACTCTCACGTATAAAGCGGATGACGAGATCAGCAGCCATCGCGTCATCGGCTAATATAAGTGCGAGTGTCATCTGCAAACCAAGGTTTCGTAAGTCAGCAAGATCCACACACTCGGTTAAAATGTTCATGTCCGGCGACATCGCAGGCCATTCTATTCGTGCAATGGCGGAGTTCTGGAGGAAGGCTTTTACCATCGCTGCGCGATGTGGGAAGTATATAAGTGTATAGGCTACAATATTACACTGATTGGAGTGTGCACTGCACGCTCCATACTTCTTATTTACTCCATAGTTAGTTAGTTATTTAGTTATTGTTTTAAAGGGGCGGAACAATGAGGTCATCTGCCCCTCTTTACTCCCAGGAATGCTAGCCGCTACGCAACGAGGAGGACTAAAGAAAATAATAAGATAAGTATTCATCTGAAATGATGAAATTAATAGAAAAAAAAAACAGAAAATACCGTGCCTATTGTAACTGGCACTAAAAGGCTTACAGGTGGTAAGCTCAGGAGTTGACGACTCTGAGGAATTCCTGAGCTGGGTGCGTATTCTTCCTTCTTTCCACTGATTTTGTGCCAGGCCCTGCCCTCTTTTCTTTTCTACCCGCCTTTCATGGATCTATTTCTTTCTAAGTTCTTGGCTGTCACCCCGGAGGCCCAGGTTCGATTCCTGACTCTGACAAGAAATTTTAATTCTGGTGTGACGGCTGGAATGGGTTACACTCAGCCTCGAGCGGCAAAACTGAGAAAAGGAGGGCTCGATTACCACCTCAGCCATCCTGGAAGTGATTTTCCGCAGTTCCCTTCCCACCCCCCACTTCTACTCCAGGAAAATGCTGGGATGGTTCCAAACATAAGGCAACGGCTGCCTCCTTTCCCATCCTATCCCCAATTTACAAATACATACACTAGTACAGGCATCACAATAACACAGGTTATCACACAAATTATACATAGACACGCAAATACACGGGTCTGTAACAACAATTTCTCATTGCAAGTGCCTCAAAACTGATTCTCCGAGGTTTGGAGGCATTTATTTCTCCAGCCTAGATCTGGTTTCGATACCCGACTATCCTATCCCCAATTTAAAATACACACACTAATAATAATAATAATAATAATAATAATAATAATAATAATAATAATAATAATAATCCGCCTCGAGGAGGACGTAGAGCTGACTACGGCCGGACGGGTCCACAGGTGGCGGATAGTGGATCGCCCTCTAGATATGGAGGGTAGCTGCGACATAAGCAGGGTAACCTGACGAATAAGCAGTCCCGGACCAACAGCGGCATTGCTAACAGGATGTGGTGGGTCTGTGGATGGCACCACAGTCTCTATAAAATGCCACATATATCCAAAGACAGCAATGTGACAAGGCGAGTCAGTGCCGCCATAAGCACTAGCCAACAGAGTCTGTACTCCATGTTAGGGGCGGCTGTGAAAGGCGTCTGTACCCCATGTTAGGGGCGGCCTAAATGAAATCCTGGCAGTAGGTATAAAACGCAACCCATTGATAATGGAGAAAATGTCAAAGAATAATGAGCCTCGGAAAAGGACGCTACCCGAGGTGCGTCGGGGCACGTTTGGAGCTGGTGCTGAACGTGACAGCAGGCGAACCACCAGTGACATGATGCTGAACAGGCGGGCACATGTCGGGTCACCCGAAAATTCTACAGCCGACAACGCAGATAGGAGAACCCAACAGCCGTCATCTCCCCCTGTCGAAAGTGTTTCAAACATTCAACTGACCACTAAGGCAGGCAAACTGAGGCAGCGCTTAAAATGGACTGATGAGATGAACAAATTCATAATGCGCTCCTACTTTATTGTTACAAACTTAGAGAGAGACCTCACAACATATAGGAAAGATTTGCACAAGTTGTTTGTGGAGAATTTTCCTGACTACTCTTTCGTTACAGAACAAAGAATTGCAGACCAAAGACGTGTAATAGTGAGGAACAATAGACTTCCTGCAAAAATGATTCAAAGTCTTAAAGAGGAAGCAGCAAAAATTCTAGCTTCAGAATCCAACAATGAAAGCAGATCCACATTATTGATTCAAGCTGTTCAGGAAGTAACCTGCAGTAATGACACAGGGGAAGAGGGAATTATTGAACCAACTATCCCTACTAATATCTCGAGTTCTGATGAAACAAGTTCTATTGAACATGTGTTTAAAGAGGCAATGACAGAATTTATGGGCCTTAAAGTAGACTATCAACCAAAGCTGCCCAAACTCCTAGAAACAGCAAAGAGTAAATCTCTTGTCAGTATGACAAATAACATCCTAAAACAGTATGTGGAAACATCCGATAATCTAGAAGAAACAAACTCTCTTGTATATTGCGCAGCAGTAACTGTGATAAGGCTGAACAACCAGAAACTAATACCTTTGTCTGGAAGCTCTCGTGGAAAAGGTGCAGATGCAGAATACATTCCACCCTGGCAACGTCGATTAGAAAATGACATCAAGGAACTGAGGAAAACCATAGGCCAACTAACAGCATATTTAAACAATAAAACTAAACCCAAAACCAATCGAAAGCTGAGAAATATATTCAGAAAAATCAACAGCCATATAAAGGAATATGATCACACAGAAAAAATCAAGGAATACATTGACAACCAAAAGCTAAAATTATGCGCAAAAGCAGCGAGACTCAGGAGGTACAAGGAATCACGAGCGAGGAAAACACAAAACAAACTTTTCTCCAACAATGAAGGTCAGTTCTACAGAATGATCAAACGAAACAAACAATCCATGACAAAAGCAGAACCTCCTAGCACGCAAGAAACGGAAGATTTTTGGAGAAGTGTATGGGCTGCAAAGTCACCGCACAATGAAAATGCAAATTGGATCAACGAAGAACGAAATAGCAATAATGTATATGAAGAAATGGATTTTGATACCATTGAAGAATGGCATGTGTATGATGCTATAAGGAGAACTCAGAATTGGAAAGCGCCGGGCACAGATAATATTCACAATTATTGGTACAAACATTTCACGTGCGTGCACCAGAAGATAGCCCAGCAATTTACTTACCTCATCCATCATCCTGAGGAATGTCCTGATTTCCTTACTGCTGGAATTACATATCTAATCTCAAAAGAAAGTGGAAATACTAAAGACCCATCAAACTACAGACCTATCACCTGTCTCCAAACACTTTACAAACTATTTACGTCCATAATTGCGGACGAAATATACAAGTTTCTCGACAAACATAACATTTTGGCTGAGGAACAGAAAGGATGCAAGAAGCTGTCGCAAGGATGCAAAGAACAGATAGTTATTGATTCTGTGATAACACAACAGGCGATACATAATCAAAGGAATCTATATACGGCATACATAGATTACCAGAAAGCATTTGATTCAGTCCCGCATTCATGGCTGAAAGAAATCCTCCATATGTATAAGATTAACCCTGCTGTAATTCACTTCCTGGAGGTCACGATGGATAATTGGAAAACAGTACTGTATACTAAGACAGACAATGAATGTGTCACATCTGACACAATAAAAATTGAGCGTGGTATCTATCAAGGAGACTCGCTAAGCCCGTTATGGTTTTGCTTAGCCATCAATCCTCTCTCTAAAATTCTAAAATCCACCGGTTTCGGATTTGACATCAAATACTACAATAGGAAATACAGAATATCCCATCTCCTTTATATGGATGACCTCAAAGTATATGCACACAGTGAGACTCAAATGAATGCCATGCTAAATATAATAGATTCATATTCATCCGATGTCCGAATGACGCTGGGAGTGGAGAAATGCAAGCGTCTGACAATTGAAATAGGTAAATATGCAACTTCTGAACCACATGAGCTACGCAAAGGATCTCTAATTGAAGGAATGACTGAAATAGAAACCTACAAATATCTGGGATTTGCTCAAAATACAACTTTGGATCATAAAAGTATCAAAGATGAACTCATTGGAAAATATACCACAAGACTACATCAAGTGCTGCGAACCAGTCTATGTGCAAAGAACAAAATTAAAGCTATCAACACATACGCTATACCAACCCTAGTATATTCATTTGGGATTCTGAAATGGTCAGCAACAGAAATGGAAAGCCTGCAGAGAAAAACAAGGACCCTTCTCACTACTTACCGTTTACACCATCCAAACGCCTGTAAAGAAAGGGTCACTCTTCCACGAAAGATGGGAGGTCGAGGAGTACTGGATTTACAAATTTTGCTCCAGAACCAAATTAAAACCCTTAGAAGATATTTCTATCAAAGAAAGGAAAACAGCATTCTCCATATAGCCATTGTACTTGCTGATAAACACACAGTATTGAACCTTCGTACATCCTCTGATGATCATATCAGCCAGCCACTACACTTACATGAAAAAGAAAAGGCATGGGGAGAAAAGACCCTCCATGGAAAATACTACAGCAACCTATCCCAACAGAGTATTGATAAAAACGCATCGTGTATGTGGTTACAAAGTGGTCGACTGTTTGGAGAAACAGAGGGATTTGCAATTGCCATCCAAGATCAAGTCATTGCTACAAAAAATTACAAGAAATACATCATCAAAGATACCAGTGTAATTTCAGACAAATGCAGGCGATGCGCCATTAATCTCGAGACCATTGACCATGTCACTGCAGGTTGCCCAATACTAGCATCAGTTGAATATACAAAGCGGCACAATCAGGTTGCAGGCATCATTCATCAAGCACTCGCACAGAAATATAAATTAACTGAGGAGTATATCCCTTACTACAAGTATCATCCACCATCCCTCCTCGAAAATGAACTGTGTAAAATATACTGGGACACTGGTATTGTGACAGATAAAGCAATAGATCACAATCGACCAGACATCATAGTAGTAAATAAGGCTGATGGCACTACATTTATAATAGACATAGCAGTCCCCAACGACACCAACATCGAACGTAAACACAATGAAAAAATCTCCAAGTATAGACAGCTTACAGAAGAAATCAAGAGGATATGGAAGATGAACTGCGTCCGGATAGTGCCTGTAATCTTGTCAGTCAACGGCCTCATACCTCACACACTCCACAAGAGTCTGAAAGAATTGGATCTTCCGCCGACCATCTACAAGAGTATGCAGCATTCGGTCCTATTGTCCACATGCAATATTGTGCGATCCTTCCTTGCTAATGAATGAGTGACAATGAACTCTTATATTTTGTATATACATGATATGTATTATAGTTTGTATGTATTGTTGTAAAGCACTTGGTTTAACCCGTGCTTTAGAGTAACCCATGTTTGTAATGGTGAATTGAATAAATAATAATAATAATAATAATAATAATAATAATAATAATAATAATAATGTCACCTCCGTAGCGTAGCGGTCAGCATGGTTAGCTGCCGCCCCGGAGGTCCTGGGTTCGATTCCAGGCTCTGCCACGGAATTTGAAAAGTGGTATGAGGACTGGAACGGGGTCTACTCAGCCTCGGGTGTTCCAGTCATCCTCGAAGTGGTTTTCCGTGGTTTCCCACTTCGTCTACGGGCAAATGGTACCTTCTTCAGGGCCACGGCCACCTCCTTCCCTCTTCCTTGCCTATCCATCCTGACCATCCCTTACCTTCCCTCATGAGGCCCCTGTTCGCTTTGCAGGTGAGGCCGCCTGGGCGAGGTGCCAATCACACCTCACCAGTTGTATCCCCTCCGATTAGATGTTCCCTGCTCTAGGACACTGCCCGTAGAGGCGGTAGTGGTGAGTTCCCTCGCTGAGTCCATGGGTTCCACCCTCCTGGAGGGTAAAAGACTAAGAAAGAAGAAGAAGAAGAAGAAAATAATAATAATAATAATAATAATAATAATAATAATAATAATAGCAATAATAATAATAATAACAATAATGTTTTTGGTTTTACGTCCTTTGGAACTACTGTAGTTTTTAGAGACGGCGGGGTGACAGAAATTTTTCCCGAAGGGGATCTTTAACGTTCCAGTAAACCAACTGACACGGCTGCCTCACATTTGCGCACCCTCAAATGCCAACAACCCCCAAGGGCTCACATCTTGTGGGACGTGGGTTGGCGACCACGGGATCCCAGCTCAGTCCAGCATTGCTTCCTCTTAGTTCAGCCGGGCTCCTCTCAGACTTTGGTCATGTCGACCTCTCTTGGTTAACTCATGTTCTCTTCCGACCCTGACGGTATTAGGATATGCGAGGCATAGGGAGTCTCTTCCTTTCCCGCCTTAATTGGCCCTTCTTTCATCTTTCCTGATCCCTCATTCTTCGAGGGGTCAGACAGACCTCTTGTATTTTTTCAGGTATATCCTGCCTTCTGCTCAAGACCCACAATGAGGCAGGGTGTGTGTAGCCCCACCAGTTATGGTGCACCCTGGATAGTGCTACACCCTTAAGGGCTCGGATTTTTAAAGAGCGTTAAAAATCCCTCAGTATGCCTTCCTTCGGAGGGGAAGTAAAGCCGGCGGTCCCATGTCATAGATTTATGGCATGTTAAAGAACCTTCCACTAATTGCACCTGTGTGAAGCTAAATTTGATCGGTTAATGTAAACAACGCTCTTAGGTTTCTACGTTCGTAGCCAAGAGCCGACTGCGGTGGCGTCTAGTAGCTAAGTTCTGAATTTGGCCTAGTAGTCGTTGACGGTGGCGCTTGGCGGCAAAAGTAGGAACTATTTGAAAAATTCTAAGTTGCAGTACTAAAATTAAAAAACAGATAACACACACTAATACAGTCATCACAATTAACACCGGTTATCAGACAGATTCTACGCACACCCAAAGTACACGGGGCTACATGACCGAGTTGTCGCAGCCCCTCAACTTAAGAACCAACCAACCAACCAACCCTTAAGGGCTCATAGCTGGCGAGTTCGGGAGTTGGCGTCCCCGAGGAATTCCTGAGCTGGGTCCGTTTCTTTCCCCCTTTTTTCATTGCCTTTGGGACGGACCTTCTCCTCTTTCCATTTCCTATATCTGCCTTTTCCGCCTCCTCTTCCTTCCAAGATCCTCAATCCTCATTCTTCGAGGGGTGAGAGCATTTAGTTTCCTCCTGTCCTTTATTTCCCTTCTTTTGTTTTCCTGTTCTTCTTGTAGAGTGTAAGCCATAGTTTGTTTTAGTTGTAAGTTTGTAGTTAGATTTACTTATCGGTTCATTTTCATTTTAATTTTTCATGAATACCTAAATAATTAGGGGCTGATAGCTTAGATGTGGGCCCCTTAAAAAAACAATTATCATCGTCATCGTCAAATGCCAACAGGCAACGCCAGGATGTGATCCTGCAACCTTGAGAACAGCAGGAGATAATCATGTTACCGCTGCACCACGCTGCCAGTCAAATACACACACTAGTACAGCCATCACAAGAACACAGGTTATCACACAAATTTCCCACCCCCAACACACACACCGGGGCCATATGACCATGTCACAGGTCCTAAAATGAGCAACAACAACTACTTCTCATTCCAAGTACCTCAAAACGAATTCATTGAGGTTTGGAGGCATTTATTTTTCCCTGTCTTGATTAGTTGGTTATGCTCGGTTCTGTACTTGCATCCTATATAACGGAACACCCGGTGGCAATCAATAAATTCTGTAGTAGACGCATACGGCAGCTGTGAAGTTAAAACACACCTCATAAAGAGGAATGTCGTGATAGCCCGTAACATTGTTCATATTACTGTACATTAGAATGTCGTTCACAGTTTATTATTGCCTGTAATTACATCATTTATTAATGTTATAGCCGACAGGGACGGCTTTTTTACTTTCAGCCATATAGCCTACTGTAAGTCCTCGCACATTTACTGTACGCTAGTATTATTGCTTCGCCTGGCGCACGATACTTATAAGTTTTAAGAGTTTTTTTCAGTTCTATATTAACGATGAAAAAAGGGGAGTTCAGAATAAAGGGAGTTGGAATTTCTTTAGCTATCATGCATAGCAGTGGCGTATCCTAGATTCAAAGTGAAGGCATGCAACTGCAGTAACACAATGAACGAAGGTGGCTACGATGTTAAAAAATAAATAAACACAAAATGTAAATAACAAATTGAATTTATTACCAAAAGTTGGGTTCAATTATATACCGCGATACATACGTGGCATTTTTTCGTGTAGTTGATGACGTCACGGAAGACGTGTGGACGTAGATGTTCTAATGTTTGATGTTGCGGCTAGAATTGCTGCCATATTACCCTGCTGTACCCTATAGGGATACAAGCAGTGCATCCTTACATGCGAATGCAGTATATTTTGTTCAATTGCGAGGTTTGGTCTTGAGTTACGAATGTTCGTAAATTACTTTTAGTTATTCAATTTAATTGAAAAGTTGCACTGTATTCTTCTAAATCCATTGGTCGCTACTAGGTTAGACCACAGTCTGGGCGAAACCATTGGTCGCTACTAGGTTAGACCACAGTCTGGGCGAAACCATTGGTCGCTACTAGGTTAGACCACAGTCTGGGCGAAACCATTGGTCGCTACTATGTTAGACCACAGTATGAGTGAAACCATTGGTCGCTACTATGTTAGACCACAGTCTGGGTGAAACCATTGGTCGCTACTAGGTTAGACCACAGTCTGGGTGAAACCATTGGTACTAGGTTAGACCACAGTCTGGGTGAAACCATTGGTCGCTACTAGGTTAGACCACAGTCTGGGTGAAACCATTGGTCGTTACTAGGATAGACCACAGTCTGGGTGAAACCATTGGTCGCTACTAGGTTAGACCACAGTCTGGGTGAAACCATTGGTCGCTACTAGGTTAGACCACAGTCTTGGCGAAACCATTGGTCGCTACTAGGTTAGACCACAGTCTGGGTGAAACCATTGGTCGCTACTAGGTTAGACCACAGTCTGGGTGAAACCATTGGTCGCTAGTAGGATAGACCACAGTCTGGGTGAAACCATTGGTCGCTACTAGGTTAGACCACAGTCTGGGTGAAACCATTGGTCGGTACTAGGTTAGACCACAGTCTGGGTGAAACCATTGGTCACTACTAGGTTAGACCACAGTCTGGGTGAAACCATTGTTCGCTATAGGTTAGACCACAGTCTGGGTGAAACCATTGGTCGCTACTATGTTAGACCACAGTCTGGGTGAAACCATTGGTCGGTAATAGGTTAGACCACAGTCTGGGTGAAACCATTGGTCGCTACTAGGATAGTCGCTACCGTCAGACAATTGAAACCAGGCCTTTCCTCACATCCATTACAGAAGCTCACCACAACTCGTCCAGGAAATGGTCCGAGGAACGTAAGAGTTCAGCAAGAAACTGAAAGATTACTGGTCCAATAGAAAGGCTCTAAATTTCAGCACAAAATTAGCCACCAAACAATCCACCAAAAATACCAGACGTTGCAGACAACAGGTAAAGCACAAGCACCATGGCCCTTAGGTGGCCCAAACGTCCAAAAAAGTAGTTGGCAAGCAGTATAAAAATGAGAAAACCTTCGAGTTAATGTTCATAAAATCATTCACCACTGCAACGATAGAATTGTGCATTACTGTATATGAGAAATAAATGAATAAGTGTTGAAACAGTAATTAGCCTATATTCTGGCGATATATCCCTTACCATTTAGATGGTTAGTTATTGTTGTATTAAGGGGGTGTAACAGCTAGATCATCTTCCCCTTAAGTATATTGTGATATCTGAAAGTAGGAGTATATATTCTCAGATGTAACTTATGTATCCGTCCATTAGGCTATATCAAGAGGAATACGTTACGGCTTTATATCTCAATAACATATTCAGAACATGAGAGCAATAACACCGGCTATTCCACATGGACATAAAAGAAGCTACCCGTATCATCTCCGTATACCAACAGACGTACATAACCCATTTACTTGTCTATGTCATAAAATGATGCTTACATATTCTTTATCGTCAAAGGAAACAAACGTAGTAGCCATTACTGGAACTCTCTTATCTCTCTGATCCAATATCGCCTGAACGAAGTAAACGTAAGGCTAAAGCCCACCGGCTTTAATATGCGACAAAAGTGTTACGGTTTGTCCGCTGTAGCATATAAGCTAGGCCTATTAGCCTTTCAAGATACGAGTGCTGGCGGTGGAGGTGGGAACTATTCTTTCTTTATTAGTGTCACGCTGTCAGCCCGCTTGGTTGATAAGTGTACAGTCCTGCGAGTAATATATGATTAAGTTCCAGTAGCCTCAGGCATAGTTCTCCTCCCTGAGGTGACATGTGCTCCTGCTACGTTTAGCTGTGTTGTTGCAAAACAATTAGAATTACGCCATTCTTAATTTGGCCATTATTGTTATTTTTTTGTTCACAATTTATAATATAACTTCTAACACAAGTAGCGCGCGTAATGCTGCTTGACTTATGTGCAGACGGCACTTCGTCATCGCTGTCTTTCCCTCGTTGTTCCGAAATGCTCCTGCTTCTCTAAACATCAATCGCTGGTTCAGCCAAGTTCAGCGGAATTCGTATCTTGGTTGGTGGGTTCCTCAGTTTAGGGCTGCGACAACGCGGTCATGTAGCCTCGTGTACTTTGGGTGTGCGTAGAATCAGTCTAATTACCGGTGTTAATTGTGATGGATGTATTAGTGTGTGTTATCTGTTTTCAATTCAATAAAGACTGCAGACATTAAATTTTCAAGTAGTTCCTACTTTTGCTACCATACGCCACCGTCAACGACAACTAATTCTGATCTTGGTAACTAGATGCCACCGCAGTCAGCTCCTGGCGACGATCGTTGGAACCTAAGAGCGTTAGTCAAATCTAACCTATAATTTAGCTTCACACAAGTGTAATTAATGGAAGGTTCTTTTACATGCCATCAATCTATGCCATGGGACCGCCGGCATTACTTGCCCTCCGAAGGAAGGCATACGCTCTTAAAAAATCTGACGACTTCGACCGGGTTTGAACCCGAATTCGTATCTTAAATGGCTAATACAGTACTTAGATCGTGTTAGAGTGAGGAGCACGCAGAAGCTGCGAACTGGCAAACACAGAGGTATGACGTAACGCCAGCCAATAGGATCGGACGGTCATTTCTCTTACATGAGCAGATTTCGTGGTGCGTTGCCAAATGTGAGGAGGGAACAGCTAGGTAAGCGATGAGCCTAGCGCGGGCAGAGAAGCATTCTGACAACATCGCAGTGAATGCCTCTGTCTACTGTGCGCAGAACGCTATCTGTCCCTCTAATGCGCCTTCGTATGTGCTCTCTACTCTAGTAATTTTGTGAAATGTTGTTTACATTGCTACGTTGCCGCAATGACTACTAAACCAGGCAACTGGGAACATACAATATCTGAGGTCAGGAAGACGTGTGAAACTAATACTGCAGAAGTATTTAGTATTATTTATTCATTATAATTATCTTGACGTTTCCATGTTGTGCCAACTAGTCTTTTAGGTCGTGAAATAGTCGTAATTTTAATGTCAATCGAATCCGTTATTTTATTTTTGTAGGCCTAAATGTCAAGATATAATCATTAAATAATAAGACGTTTTTAGCACAGTTTGATAAAATGTTCATACAGGGTGTCTCAAAAATGTACTAACCCTTTGAATGACTATAAAATTATTATTTATGAACATAGAGACAAGATTAAGGGCTTCAATTATAGAAGAGACAAGTAATTAAAGACTCATGTTCACAAATGTTCAAATTGATCACTGTCAGTGTCCAGGAGTTCGACAAACCGCCACCAACGCACCGGACCATTGCTCGTATCAGAGATAAATTTGAAGCAGATGGAACCGTTCACAACGTCAACAAGAAACGTTCTGGACGACCACGGACATCCACCAGACCTAGAAAAGTAGAACAGGTGCAGAAAGCCCTCACTCGATCCCCACCGAAATCACTATGACAAACGGCTCTAGAGACACACATCTCAAAAGATAGCGTCCATCGCATCATGAAGCGTTTGCGCTGAAAATCCTACATTCCAACACGAAATTGGAAATTCCAAATGAACTTTGTCGTATCGTTTGCGAATCCATTGCTTCGCGTTATGAGGTTTGTCTGGACACGGAGGGTCATCAATTTCAACATTTGCGAACATGAGTCTCTAATTACATATTGTCTCCTCTATAATTGAAGTCCTTACACTTGTCTCTATGTTCATAAATAATCATTTTGTAGTCATTCAAAGTGTTCGTACATTTTTTGAGACACCCTGTATTAATTGCCTTTATTCGAGTTAAAGTACATCTTTAAATACTTTAATAAATACTTTTGTGAGGAAGTCCATTTCAATTAGACTTGTATATTCAAAATTGTATTCTTAGAGTTTAGTTTTATTTATATTATTTTTAGTAAAACTTGCCTATTTAGTTTACAATTTAAGTATGTTTTACCATGCTGATGAAGACCCCAATGAAGGGTTGAAAACATGTTACATTATAGTATTAATAGGTGTCTCTCAATACTCAATTCCCCCCAGGGGCTCACATCTAGTGGGTTGTGGGTTGGCGACAACGGGGCCCCAGCTGAGTCCGGCATTGCTTCCACTTACTTGTGCCGGCTCCTCTCTTTCTTCTTTCCTGTCGACCTCCCTTGGTCAACTCTTGTTCTCTTCCGACCCCGACGGTATTAGGGTATCCGAGGCCTAGGGAGTCTCTTCCTTTCCCGCCTTAATTGGCCCTTGTCTCATCTTTTCTGATTCCCTCCTTCTGCGAGGGGTCAGCCTTCTTTTTCTTTTCATGTTATCTCCTGCCTTCTGCTTAAGGCCCTCAAGGAGACCGGGTGTATGTAGCCCCACCACTTTTGGTGCACCCTAGATAATGCTACACCCTCAGGGGCTCACGGCTGGTGAGTTCGGGAGTTGGCGACCCCGAGGGATTCCTGAGCTGGGTCCGTTTTCCCTTTTTGTCCCTTACCTTTGGGGCGGACCCTCTCCTCTTTCTCTTTCCTATCTGCCTTTCATGGCTCTCCTTCCTTCCAAGTCCCTCAATCCGCCTTCTTCGAGGGTTGAGGGCATTTCTTTTCCTCCTGTCCATTATTTGCCTTATTCTCCTTTAGTTTTCCATTTCTTCTTCTAGTATGTAGGTTAGTAGTTAGTTTTAGTTTTAAGTTCGCATTTCATTTTCATCTTCACGATCACCCAAACCATCAGGGGCCGATAACCTAGATGTTAGGCCCCTTAAAACAACAATTATCATCATCATCCATCAATACTCAATTAAATGAAAAAATATATCTACAAATGTTATTTGAATTATTATTGATCTCAAAAGTCGCCTCCGTAGCGTAGCGGTCAGCATGGTTAGCTGCCGCCCCGGAGGTCCTGGGTTCGATTCCCGGCTCTGCCACGAAATTTGAAAAGTGGTATGAGGACTGGAACGGGATCTACTCAGTCTCGGGTGGTCCAAATGAGTAGAGGGGGTTCAATTCCCACCTCAGCCTTCCTCGAAGTGGTTTTCCGTGGTTTCCCACTTCGTCTTCGGGCAAATGCCGGGATGGTCCCTACTATAAGGCCACGGCCACCTCCTTCCCTCTTCCTAGCCTATCCATCCCAATACTCCATCCCTTCCCGTCCCTCATGAGCCCCTGTTCGCTTTGCAGGGAGGCCGCCTGGGCGAAGTGCTGATCGCACCTCCCCAGTTGTATCCATCCCGACCAGATGTTCCAAGCTCCAGGACACTGCCCATAGAGGCGGTAGTGGTGAGTTCCCTCGCTGAGTCCGTGGGGACCACCAACCTAGAGGGTAAATTGACTAAAAAAAATATATATAAAAAAAAATATTGATCTCAAAATATAACAAAATAAAATGTATTATATTATTCTGAGCCTTGAAGAACGAATGTGATAATGTGGAGATTGAATATTGTTTTCCATATACATTAAGCCAAGTTTTGTAAGGATATCCAGTTTTCATTTTCTATAGCCTATGCAAGAAGAGCAGTGATTTCTTTATTTTATGTTTGTCTTATGTGTATAATAAGTATTTCGCTGATGTGAATATTTTCGTAGCAACTAACAAAGTGAACGTTCCTCCCCTCTCAACCACGCTGTAGCACATGGGCTCGTCTGCATACAAAACTCGCTTCGTGCGCATGTGCCATGAGCCATCAGGTAATAACAGCGGTCTATCCCTCTCTTGACATGACAAAGCCAGGTGGGTTCTTCGAAAGATGAAACATGTTCGAAAGAACAATAGATGTTTCTTTCTAGTATTGTTGTTGTTGTTGATTCATTTCGGGGTTTTGCAACATCTTGGTCATGTATCCCCATGTACTTGTGTGTGTAATTTGCCTGATAATCTGTGTTATTGCAATTGCTGTATTAGTTCTAGTATTGATACGATGTGCAGTTATAAAATATTATTCCTCACTCTATGAACGGCGAATAACCATAGCTAATAAGTGGTTAGGTTTTTATTGAGTTAGGTCCTCTGGTAACCTCAACCGCTTGCGCATGTAGAATTTATGTGCTCGCTCAATTTACTACAGTTGGCTAAAACACCGAGGATGCAGTACGCTAGTAATGAGTCGGAGCTTTGCGGTCGTGCAGAATTTAAGCCATAGAGTTCTCAGAGAGGTACATTATGTTGGTGGGTGGATGGATGCTCGGCATGACCTTGAAAACCCACCCACACATAATAACTGAGAGACTTTAGTATGCAAAGAAATGAAGTAAGGAGGCGTCAGTAGCGAGTAAAAAAGTAAACTGCGAAGAGCATGAGGCTCCCGGACAAAGAAATGACAGATTAGGGGGCGGATGGTGGATGATAGTCCTGGCACCAGTCCCATGGTCATTCATCACAAGCTTTCCTCTTCTCACTGAGATCGATACCGCCTCGCCTTGCGACCTGTCTCTGTCTCTCTCTAGCATCATACCTGCGGATAATACTGTCTCTGTCTAGCACCATACCTGCAGATAATACTATCTCTGTCTAGCACCTTACCTGCAGATAATACTGTCTCTGTCTAGCACCATACCTGAGGACAATGCCGTCTCTGTCTTGCATCATACCTGCGGATAATACTATCTCGTTTTAGCAGATAATACTGTCTGTCTAGCATCATACCTGCATATAATACTATCTCTGTCTAGCACCTTACCTGCAGATACTATCTCGTTTTAGCAGATAATACTGTCTGTCTTGCATCATACCTGGGTATAATACTATCTCTGTCTAGCACCATACCTGCGGTTAATACCGACAGTAGTGGCTACGCAGGCTAAAGCGTGGCGTTAGGTCATGGGGCCAAGTTCTCTGCTGACTCGGTAGACGCGTGGGTTCGAGCCCCACCGTCGGCTATCCTTGAAATGGTTTTCCGTGGTTTCCCCATTTTCAACACCAGGCAAATGCTGGGACAGTACCTTCTGACAGGCCACGGCCGCTTCCTTCCACATCCTTGCCCACTTTCATCCATTCATCTCATTCCCACGGGCGTCGAATAGAAAGACCTGCCTCTCAGGAGGCTACACGAAAAAAAAAAACCTGCGGATATGACTCATTGAGGTAGCATTAGTTTCTGAAATTTCGTCAACTTTGTTCCTACTTTATATGCACGCATGCCTTTCATCCATATGCATGGCTAAACCACGATCAGTGAGAAAGCATAAAATAAAATAATAATAATATCGTGAGGCCTCGGGTGCCGGGTGCAAGCTTTGTTATTTGACACCCAAAGGGTAGCTTGCATGTCGAATTTCGTTGTTCCTTGAAGCACTATGAAAGTCAAGGAAGTTAGATATCTAAGCTCCTTGAACACTATAGCGTTTTCTAATAGAGAAATGAGTAACTTTGTGTTGGCGGTAACTCCCGAGATTAATTTTGCCATTATGAACACGGCCTACTGAATTCAAATGAGTTCCTTGGCATGCCAACATCGTATGACATGGTGTCGTAATTTTTGCCGCCTTTCAAAAATCACTTACCACGGCCTTGAGTGAACCTGCAAGCTTGGGGTTAAGGAGTTCGACCAGATAATAATAAATCCACAAACTTCTACTTCAGCCTATAAATAACCCGTTCTCCGTCCATTGGGGAGAAACAATGCACAACCCAAGCATTGCAGCATCCCTTCCCTCATCTGCCTATGCACAAGCTGGATGGAAATCTGGGAGTCAACATCCTTTCATGCGAAATGTTGTCACGTAGTGTGTAATTTCCCCAAGGCTGCTGATCACCACTTTATTATACAGTGTAACGTGGGTTTAATTCCATCACCCTGTCGTGTCAGCTCCATCACTCGGGGAGACAGCGCGGAGTTATCGTGGTCTCACTACATGGCACACTAGCACGGCTTTATCGCATTCGCCACTGCGTCACTGATTTACTACAAGCCTGCTATGCTATGTGCGCATTGGGTGAATTAAAGTTTCCCAATTTAGTAGCCAGAAGTGTAGTGTGGAATTTACTAGAGGGTTAGATACCAAAACTTTGAGCACCAAACAATAATTGCTTTAGTAACGGCATTGAGTGCTATAAATAAATAAATAAATAAATACGAAGAGAAATTTAAGTATCTAGACGAATGGATTGTCAGAAAAGGTAACGTTTAAAAATTTAAAAAATTGTTTGAACTTCCTAGATTGAGATGCCACCACGTATTGAAATAGTTGGCATGCGGAACAGAAGGCATATAAGAAGTGAATGAACATCGAAAGTTAGACTTGATGCTATTAGTAGGGTCCAAGATTGTATCAGTTCCAGAGATATGACTACATGTGTTATTTCAACTTCATGGTACAGTACTTTAAAGCTTTACTAGTTTCTTTTTTAAGATACTGTTTATGTTCAGAGAACCATATTAACTAATACATTTTTCAGAAGAGGAATTTTTACAATATTTTTCATATATATTTTTCAGATGATTAACCATATAATTGCCTAAATTTTCATAGATAATTTTAAGGATTTATAAATGATTTTTTTTTTCAAATTATTCTTTTAAGACGTATTATAAGGATATCCATGTTTAATTAAAGTTTTTCCTTGGAATAAGTTTTTTTCTCTCTCTCAATTGTGCTGAAGAAGAAACCATTGTTGTTTCGAAACATGTACACTTCAAATTATCTATAAATTGTAGGCATTTAAGTGTGTTTTTATTAGGATTGATTTGGCGTATAATTAACTTAATTGTTTTCTTAGTTATTCTGTCAATACGGATCAAAACAATTTGCTATTAAGGCAAATATTTTTGCTTATTAAGGTAACGTTTTTCACAAAATTTAATAAGCTGGAATTGGCATATTAGACTGACTCAGAACATCTATAACAAGAGGTGCCTATCCGGGAATCTTATGATGAAGCAATACACTACAGCCATTTGACCGGAAGCCCTGTATGCTATGGAGTGTCTGTCAATTAATAAAAGAGGTTTGATGGATAAATTGGAGGTCCGAGAGGGAATAATTTTCAGAAAGATCTTAGGAGCAATACTAGAAGATGGGGAATACCGAAGACAACACAACTCAGAACTGTGCGTACAAATAGAGAAGCTTTCTGACTGTGCCAGGTAAAGAAGGGTAGATTTTTATGGTAATGTGGCAAGATTGCCTACGAACAGACTGACCAACCGCCTATTCACCTTCTGGCGAAACAAGACTGAAGCTGAGAAAGACATCAAGAAACTGAGATTAACAGACCTACAAGACAGACAAACTGTGAGACATATTCTTAAGGAAGTCCGTGGTTTTCAAGACAAACCCCTAAAGAAAGGCTCCCCATGGTTGGAGGAAACGAAAGAAATACACCGGAAAACGATGCGTCAGAACTGGGCAAAACTCAAAACCTAACAGTTGATCAAGCGTGGTTCAATATAAATAAATAAATAAATAAATAAATACAGGGCTGGCTTTGGTTATACTAAATTAGTCTTTTTTTTTAGAAAGTAATTACATTATCTCAGAGAAAATTGCGAAAATTAAGAAGAGACGGCTTCTATTTTACGGTCACCTCTTGAGGCTGACTGATGATCGATTAATGAAAAGAATATGAAGTTTCGTGATGTCTAAGGCAACAAGGCCGAGATGGTTCGAGGAATGCAAAAAAGATCTCAGAAAAATTGGCATTCCAGACCGAGAAATTTCTGACAGGAACACATTTAGAAGATTGAGGAACAACTACCAAGGTTTAAAAATGGTATCAACTTCCGGTAGACGGAGAGGACCTTTGTCCAAAGAACATAAACAGGCACTCGTCAGAAGATACTGGCAGGAAGTCAAAGCCAAACAAGAACAAGACCTAGACACTAACGTAAAGTGAAGTTGGTTGTTACCACACAGTCCATAGAGGCTCAACTCGATGTATATATATATAAAAAAAGTTGTAACAGAAATTGACAGGGCTCACATGTACCAATCGTATTCATGACGTCACAGTAGAATTAAGTACGGTAGGATATAAAATTGCACGCAGTCGAACGGACTGTGTCGGAATCCAATTGCAGTAACATTCAAAACCTGAAAGCTATTCTGAGATAAAAAATATGCTCAAAATATGAGCCCAAATATTGAACTTCTGGCTCAGGACAAAATGAAGAATAAAATAAATAACCCCTGGCACTACAGGCCATTGAGGGCCTAGGCCTACCAAGCGACCGCTGCCCAGCTAATTGGCCTGCAGATTGTGAGGTGACGCGTGGTCATCGCATTGGGTCCCCTTAGCCGTTAATCTTGTTTTTCGTGACCGGGGGACAAAATGAAGAGCAGACAGTAATTATATAGCTGATTCACACAGTAGTATAAAGTATTCTGCCCTATGAAAGGAGCTATTCCCATGGGCGTTAGCGGTGTCTTTTGTCTGTCGGCAGAAGAAATACTTTTCCAACCAGAGTATCAAAATAAAGATTACTTATTTTACAAACTGATTCTACATTTGCGAATGCTCTTTAACGATTTTAGAAATTTTTACTTAATTTAGCCAATGAGTCAAGTATGGAAACTTTTAGTTCCGCCCCGTAAAACAACAATAACTACTACTAACTGTATGGAAATTAACTTACAAAAAATGACATATTTGCTGTCACAATTCGTCTAGGTTCTTGCCTTTTTTTTTTTTGCAGGGTTTCACCTACGTGCACCAAGTGAGGTTCATCAACGGGCTCTTGGTTACCTAGCAATACCTAGAGGAATTGCGGGATTTTTTATTGGTACAAACCTCAGGAAGTGATTCCTAAAAGGCGCTGTTGTGATGGCTAACGGAATGACGAGGAAATAGCATTTGATCTCCTAGACGACAAGCTCAGAGTGCCAAACCACGATAGCGCCTGAAAATTTGCTATGATCGAAGCATGTAAATGGCTAAACGCACCTGCCCGGACAGCGCTCATGTCTTCAAAGTCTTACTCAGCAGATATTATTATTATAATTTCCCTTACCTTAGTCGATAGGGCCACTAAAGACCACGATGCTCACCTGTTTGCCTTCTTGAGGCCTACCCAGGTTTCCATGTTTTTGGAGGAGACTTTTGAAGTAGGATAACAAACATTTATAAATTCTTTCAGCTGGCAATCTGAATCTACTTTTTCGGATTACCGTATGTTTGATATATTTTAGGTGGGGTGAATATTTCTAAGCTGCATCGAAGTCGGTAAACACCATCATTGAAGTTGGGACAAGACTTTTTCTGATAATCCTCCTTTCCTCAATTGCCAGCTTTTCGAGCAGGCTATGCAAAGTGTTAAACATTGTGTTGCATATAATGCATATATTCTTCTTCTTCTTCTTTCGGATGGGCCAGCCAAGGACCACGACGTTCAACCTTTCAGCTTGGCGAGGGATTGATGTTCGCCCAATATTCGCGCATTCACTGGCTATGTTTCTCCTTTCTCTCTTTTGACCAGATGGTGCCGGTTTTCTTACAGGGTAGTCTATCCTGAAACCTCTTCTGTTTAATTATCTTTCTGAGATGTGATCTGTTTCTAATATCACTGTCCATTATCTTCAGTTCTTGGATGTCCTTGTTAACTTCTGTTAGCCACGGTGTCACGATCTTCCTATTCTCCCAGTAGTTGAGAAGTCGGTTGGTTAGTCTTGTTGGGTTCATCCGTGAGACATGTCCGTAGAATGCGAGACGTCTCTTTCTGGCCACATCTTTGATTTTCTCAGTATATCTTTACAGCTCCTGATTTGGTCTTCTTCTGTACTCGTTATCTACTTTGACTGGTCCCAGTATCATTCTCAGGATTTTCCTCTCCTGGATCTCCAGTTTGTCCATCAAACCTATCCTAAAAAAAACTTCGGTTCAGGGAAAGGCAGAAGAAATGTTCTCTGTAATTCTTCATTGTGTTAGAAATCCCCTCACTATATGACACGTGTCCAGGATGACAGCTTCCTGCATGAATTGTGCAGTGCTGTTAATCTGGAGATCCTTAAGATGTAGTGCAGTGGTCAAATGAACAATTCCAGCGGTCCACATTATGATGAGATGTATCCTAACCTTAACAATTTTCCTCATTTGCCTTATTCCTTCAGCTAAATCTCTATTATTATTATTATTAGACCTATTATTATTATTATTCATTTACCATAAATCAAACAGAAGTATGGAAGGCCAAGTAAAAAAGGGCACTATTTACATGTTTCACAAATATATTTGCATTACTTACATATTTAGAATATTAACATAGTTCAGTCACTCTCTTACACACGCACTTTCATCTCCTCAACCACTCCATTCATTCATTCATTCATTCATTCATTCATTCGGCGAGACAATCAATCACTCATACAGAAGTTTATTTATACAATTTATACATTTTTATGTGCGGCCTGAATTTCTGAAGATGCAAGATCTTGGCAACCCCTAGCAGCGTGTTCTATAACCGCACAGAGCAGCCGTAGAAAACCGCCAGGTAAACATTGCTTCGAGCGAAGGGCGGGACGAATGTTACACCTTTTCCTCTCCGAACTGAGCGATATGCCAATGACAATCGGCAAAAGGGGTGAGGGATTTTTTGAGAAAAATCAAATCAGTTGGTTTGGCTGTTGCCTCGATAGATGGAAATTTTGACTAAGGGGAAGGGGAATGACGAGCTATTAGCCCCTCTGCGCGGCGCTGTACACGCTGCAGCTGGTTCATATTTTCCGCTGTAGTGGGGTGCCAAGCAGGTAAGCCGTATGTTAATATCGGACGGACCATGCATAGGTAGGTCGTACTTAAAGCTCTGGGTTTACAACCTCTTAGGTTTCTGTACAAGAATCCCGGAACGTTGATCTTTAGGGCGTAGGTTTTGGATATTATTATTATTATAATTATTATTATAGAAACAAATAAAATAGAACAGACTGTATCCATTAGTAATACTGTAATTCTACACACGAACACTAGCGTTGAACGGAACACTGTACGCGTGGCCTTCCACAGCTCACAATTATTCAAGCCTGGCCATCAGATTTCATGCCTGCAGCTTATTTCCTTCTCTTCTCTGTCTAATTTTAATATTTCGTGCCTCACACGCTCTTTTTTCTACACCTCGTCAAAAATTAAATCGATAGCTTGATTTACGATGTTTTGTTGGTGCTGGCCCCAGCATTACCGTCATCACCAAACAAACTGGTCTCGCTCGAGTCTGTAAATAATAAATGCACTGAATCATAACGAAGCGCGCAAAGCCTCCAAGAAACAGGATTATGGAGGGAGGAGGGGGAGGGGAGAAGGAAGGGACTTGGCTACACATACAGGAAACCTCTCAACTGTCTTCTTCTTTTTCTTCTACTTCATTGAGCCCCATATTAGGGAATGATTTAACTATATGTATGGCAGCGTATGCCAAGTTGGCTACGATGCACGTGTATGTTGTATACACAGGCAGAGAGTGGCTAATTGAGTCTACCACTTCTTTCACTGTTGTTGGCTCTATATTGTGATGCTCGCATCCCTCTCTCTCTCTCTCTCTCTCTCTGAGAGATTCAGACAGTCTAAATTAAAAAAACTACATTCATATCCACCTGACAACATTAAGTAGGTTTAACATCTGGCAAGAGTAGACATGAGAATGAGTGGAACCTCAAATAAAAATCTTTTTCATTTCTTTCGTTTTGTAAATTAGTAAATTAGTTCGTTATTAGCCAGATGGGGATAATATCTTCCGCCCACACTCGGCGGTCTTCATCCTTCAAACATTTATCAACCAATATCAACTGAAATTTTGGATCAAATATTAAATAATGTATACATTTATATATCTAATATTGAACCCTTCAGAAAAGCAGTGTTTAATGTAAGAAATCTTAATCAAGGGGTCGCGCTCAGTTCCTATGTGATGTTTACGTTCGCCAAACAACGTGCTCTACTGAGGTAAGGGTCATAGGATATAAACTATAAATTAGAAAGAAAGGTGACAAGATGTAACATAATAACATGATTTAATGACTAATAGTGCATAAAAAGAAATAAACAACAATAATATATATAAACAATCCTCCCTGAATTTCCCATGATAGGAATATCTATAAATTTGAGGAGTCAGACGGATCTCCCCTTTTATTTAAAATGTGGATCCTGGTTCCACTATCTTGCAATTTGGGTTTTATGTGCGCGTAATGACTAACTACGAGGAATGAGTACTTTGGATGACTGTTCGTTTACAACGGGTTAACAGCCACGATGCTTACGAACAATCATCTCGTAAATCAACGTTTATGGATATGGAACATGACATTAAATAAAACCCTTAAAAAGTAATGCTGACACACGCACTACAAATCTACTATTTACAGGAATCTCTCTCGGGACCCTCATTAGCGCGAAGACGCACTTGACTTTGAGCTGCCAACACGGGCCAAATTGCTCAACACAAACAAGGAAATACAGCAAGCATGTGACTCACGGGTCACTGAATAAAATAAAAACATGGAATAAACCAACAACAACAAAAGCCTGACTGGCTGACATAACTTTATATGAACAAAACTGCATGTTAAGCTAACGCTTCGGAGATTATCGTGATTCGTAGGCAACTCCCATTTATTTAAACAATTTTTATCATTGATCAGTTCTTAATTCTGTATTTAAAGTTGTTATTGAGCCACACAGGCACTCTCCCTAATGACCTGGCTGGCACCCTTCAGTTCGTCTTGTGCAACATCTCCCCTCTTCCTCAATCACCTGCCATTGTCCCACTCCAGTGTGTATAAATACCTGACCAGCTGTGCCGTTATCTCAAGGAATCAACAGCAACAAACTCAACCACTTCAAAATATGGTCAGACATTAATCAAAATATCCAGAATTGCCCTCGCGAGGTCACAATCTGGATTTGTCATCAAGCTGCCAGAAATCAGTCTAAGCTGAAAATCCCGCTTGTAATGACACAAAAACACACACTCACACACACACATTTGGGAATGACAATACGTTATTTCACACAGATCGGCTGAATGGATGCTCGCCGACAATTACAAAATATTTAAACCTACGATAGAGCTGACTGCTCTTCGTCACAAATCACATTGCTCCAAAAGCAATAATCTCATTGAATCTGATCAATAATAAAACAAAAGAAATTAATTACCCTCCAATCTACTGTATAATTATTTTACTTCAGTCCTACTTCTGAAACACAACATATCTCCGAGAGACGTTTTTAACCGCATCGCGTAACATATGCAAACACGGCCGTTCACATAGCTACGTTAGTTAAAACAACAAACAAGAAAATATCCTTCTACTAATAATACATGCGAGCTGTTTCCATGCAAAAGGTGTGTCAGACCAAAACTAAATAGACTACGTTAATCACACAAGCAAATTATTTACAAAACCAGATATGTCCCATACACCATAAGTTAATTTATCAGATAATAATAAATATTATTCGGTACTCATCCTCAGCCAGTCACCCGTCAAAGAACATCTGCAGCCATTTCCCAACTGGATTCTTCTTATCTCATCTCAACCATCTTGACGGAGTCTTGATATTTCCAGGCTTCCTCCATGGTCAATGATGTCATCTCTCGTGCTGATTCAAAAATTAAATTATTATACACTTGATGTCTGACTACTAAATTCGCCGTTCGGGTACTTCTTTCCCCAAAACAGTTTATTGGCGAATTATCGAAGATACTGCCCCTACAAATATAGTACTGTGACTATCTAACACTGAATTTAACACTTTCAATAATAATTTCTGTGTCCTTCATGACACGCCAAGTATAACTGTCAACGTCCTAAGACGCGCAAAGTATAAAAGCCTGTGTCCACTGACACACAACATAACAGCCTACGTCCGTAGACGCACAAAGTAATAGTTTACGTCCGTAGACGCACAGAATAATAAGCAAAGTCTTGGCTCTTCACACCACATATAAATGAACTGGCCCTAGGTCCTGATGGGGGGGGGGGGGATTTATACAAAAAATTCTCGAAATAATGGTGGTACAGGAATGAAATAAATATCGCTGAACTCAAAAAATAGCGCAGATCAAGAATATGCCCATTAATCCTAGAATCGATCGTAGAGATTTTGTCTAGGCGATCTCCCGCGTGAATGCTAGCCGAGCGTGCCCACGCTAGACCTGCCGCGCTAAATAGGCATTCTTCTCTCATTGGTTCCCACATTTTCTGTAATTTGGCGGTTTTTAGCAGATCTTGGCGTCGTAGGAGTGTCTATTTTCTTCATCAGCCACTCACGTTACTGCATCATATTTCTTATAGGCGCGAACATCACAATGAACATACCAGAACCATGTCTCACTGCGCGTCGCTTCTATTTTTGAGGCGGCCAACACCTGTCCTTCTGACACATCGCTAGGCTATTTCCTTTCACAGCTAAAGTATTTAGCCTTTTGTCAATCTGCTTCAGGTATGTCCCCGCTGTCTCCAACCAACGCTTGAAATTTCCTCATCTTCGTCTGGCTACTTTCATGATTCTGGTGGAAATATTTATTAATTGAAGAAATAAAACATAGAATCATTTATCCAACAGAGGATAAAGGGTTCAATATATAGAAAATATTTTACAAAATAAAAGCATAACTAATATTTTTTGACTAAGTCATGCGCCTCTTTCTATAGTAGTCCCAACTTAATCCCGAGCATTGCCTGGCCTTTATTTTGTCTGCTGTGTGCCGTAGTTGGTACGTTTCTCGTCTCCAGTGCGGAATCAAACCCTGGATCTGTCAGTTGTCAATATTAGAGTGGATAGAATGCGAGAGACCCATGCCAGAAAATTTGCAGGGTTACGAATGAAAAGGTATTAAGACGAGTAGGAGAGGAGAGATGTTTCTGAGACTGCTAATGAAGAGAAGAGATAGGTTGGTAGGACACTTACTAAGACACCCAGGAATAGCAAACTTAGTTATAAAAGAAAGGGTCGAGGATAAGAACTGTAGGGGTAGACCAAGGTTAGAATATGTTAACTAGATTGCCTCGGATGTCGGGTGTGGTAGCTATGTAGAGATGACACGATTAGCTCAGGACAGAGGGGTTGGAAGGTCTGCATCAAACCAGTCAAAAGACTGAAGACTCAAACAACAACATAAAGGCGGCTTCGGTGGCGTAGTCGGTAGCATTCTGAGCTTCTATGCCCAAGATAGCGGGTTCAAACTCGGCCGAAGCCGTCGGATTTTTTAAGAGCGTTAAAATCCCTCAGTATGCCTTCCTTCGGAGAGGAAGTAAAGCCGGCGGTCCCATGTCATAGATTTATGGCATGTTAAAGAACCTTCCACTAATTACACCTGTGTGAAGCTAAATTGGATAGGTTAAGATTGTAAACAACGCTCTTAGGTTTCTACGTTCGTTGTCAAGAGCCGACTGCGGTGGCGTCTAGTAGCTAAGTTCTGAACTTGGCCTAGTAGTCGTTGACGGTGGCGCTTGGCGGCAAAAGTTGGAACTATTTGAAAAATCTAAGTTGCAGTCTGTACTTAAATTTAAAAACACACACTAATACAGTCATCACAATTAACACCGGTTGTGAGACAGATTCTACACAAACCCAAAGTACACGGGGCTACATGACCGCGTTGTCGCAGCCCCTAAACTTAAGAACCAACCAACCAACAACATAAAGAAAGTCTCGACAACCCTGACGACTCCAAACTCACTATTATTAAATGCAAGTTTTTAACTTTATTATTTATTTATTAATTAATTAAACTTATTTATTATTCATTCATTCATTCATTCATTCATTCATTTAATTACTTTTTTTAGTTTCTTATCTCTGGCAGCTTTCATCTTAGCCTTCTTAGCTTTCATCCTGACACTGTGAGTGTCCTTCCGCTCCTGAGTCCATTTCACACTTACTCCTGGATATTGTTCAAGATCTTTGCGGACTAGTTTCGTCTACTTGGCGTTAGTTGCTTTCCCTCTAGAGACAGTGTTGAAAATTCTGGAGGTGAGCCTCTGATTATCCATTCTCACAATATGACCATCGAAGATCCGCCTCTTCCTCATAGCTGTTGTAATGCTCTCCGCTTGTTCATAGAGCTCATGAGCCTGATTCTATACGTGCCTTCCTCTTGAATCGGGCTCATGATTTTTCGCAGAATCATCCGGACCTTCAGCTCCAATTTCCGGAGTTGTCCTTTTTCTGTGGTTTTTTTTTTAGGCATATAGTACTGATGGTCTCACTACAGTACTGTAATGTCTGAGTTTGAGATTTATTGAGAGGGATTTGAATTTGTACATATTCTTGTATAGGTGGCAGGCTCTCTCCAGTTTGGTGCATCTGTTGTTCATGGCCAGGTTTTCATTGATGTTTGGGGTTATCCATTCCCCTAGGTAATTGAAGGAATTAGTCCTTCCTACTACTTTGGCCCCAATGGGATTGACTCGGGTGCATCTCTGATGTTGTTGATAAACTATGTTTTAGTTAGTTAGTTATTGTTGTTTTAAGGGGCGGAACTACGAGGTCAACTGCCCCTCTTAACACAGATTAAAGAATACAAATTTGGAATTTAATTTAAAATTTTGAGGTGGACGCCTAAATTTAAAGAGACCAAAAATTAATAAAACAAAAACAAAAAAATAAATAAAAAATAAAAAATTATAAAAATAAACAAAAATTACGGAAAAACAAAACATTATCATTCAAAAACGAACAAGTCGTTGAGTCAATTTATACTGGAAAATTTAGATTGCAGGCCCTAACCCACTCTCAATTATAAAGGGGATAACGCGATCAGCAGCCACCGCGTCATCGGCTAATATAAGTTTGAGTGTGATCTGCAAACCCAGGTTTCTTCGTAAGTCAGCAAGATTCACACACTCGGTGAAAATGTGGGCCACGGTGAAAACGGCTCCACAGGTACAAAGTGGGGGGGTCTTCCCTTCTCATCAGATACGAGTGGGAGGATCTTGTATGACCTATCCATAGCCTACACAAAATGACGGACTCTCTCCGTGACCGGAAAGAGCTCCGCCAGCGTCCGGAAGTTGGTGAACTATTCTGTGGAACTGCCTCTGGTAAACGGAGGCATCCGTGTTCACCTTAGGACCTCGGTGAAGATCTAACCGAATTTCCGGACGCGGGACTTGCCACGGAGGCACCTCGCTAGATGTCCGGATCATACAGGGACCTACAGCCACTCCTATTTCAGTACACGAGCTATCAAGTGGTGGTTTTGGGTACCGAAGACAGCTTGATGGGTCGGGTGTTGCGGCATTTGACGCGCATTGGCAGCATATGCTAAAAGCATATGTTGGCGTCTATAATTTAAAGGTGGAACACCCGATTCGGCGAGTAGGCTGGGATCGGGCTGGTCCGGAAGGCACCGGTAGCCAGCCTAACGCCTCTATGGTGGATACTGTCCAGCATTTTCAAGGTTGCCGGCCTTGATGAACCGTATGCCGCAGAACCATAGTCTAGCCGGGACAGGACGAGGGCTTGGTAGAACCGTAGCAGCACCGCACGGTCAGCCCCCCACGTAGTGCCACTAAGAAACTTGAGCATGTTCAGTTTCCTGAGACACGTCATTTTTAATTGCCATATATGGGGCTGCTACGTTAATTTGCTATCAAAATGGAGCCCCAGGAAGCGATAAGTGTCAACCAACGGCAACGCAGCATCCCTGAGATGTAGTTCAGGGTGTAAATGTAGCCTCCGGAGCGTACAAAAATGGACGACGGAGGTTTTCGCTGCTGAAAAACGAAAACCCCGGTCGTGAGCCCACCTGTCGACCCGATTGATAGCTAGCTGCAAGTGCCATTCCACGACTGCCATACTTCTAGAGCTGTAATGCAGAGCTAAATCGTCTACATACAGCGATGGAACTACCGCTCACCCGGCGGTGGCAACAATGCCATTTATGGCAATCGCGAACAAGGTGACACTGAGCACAGAACCCTGAGGAACTCCATTTTCTTGGGTATAGTATTGCGATAATGTCCTACCGACCCTTACACGGAAGAGTCGGACGGACATGAAATTCGCAATGAAAGTCGGTAGATTACCACGGTGTCCCCAATTGTGAAGGGTGGAAAGGATCCCGTAGCGCCATGTGGTGTCGTAGGCTTTCTCGAGGTCAAAGAAAACCGTGACTAGGTGCTGCTTTCGGAGAAATGCCCCCTGTATGGCGCTCTCAAGTCGCACCAGATGATCAGTGGTGGAACTATGAGAGCGAAATCCACACTGGTACTCAGACAGGAGACCTCTCTTCTCCAAGAACCACACCAGTCGACGGTTCACCATCTTTTCGAGCAGCTTACATAGGCCATTTTTCAGACAAATGGGCCTATAGCTGCTTAAAAACTTGGGATCCTTTCCAGCCTTGGGAATCGGTATCACGATCCCCTCTCGCCATTGAAATGGAAACTCCCCTTCAATCCATATACGATTGAAGAGGATCAACAGTTGTTTTATACTGGCTTCGCACAGATGTTTTAACATTTGATTATGTATGTTATCCGGTCCAGGAGCCGTATCCCTGCACAGTGCAAGCGCACTGCGCAGATCCCATTCAGAGAATGGTACATTATAGGACTCCGAAGCAGCAGTGGCAAAGGACAAGGGGTGAGTCTCTGACTCCCGCTTCAGAGTCAGAAATGTAGGATCGTAACTCCCAGAGCAGGATACATCGGAGAAGTGCGAGCCAATACTGTTGGCAATGGCGAGATGGTCCGTGATGATATCTCCATTGATGGATACTCCGGGTATCGACAGTGATGTCGGGAGTCCGGAGATCCGACGAAGCTTAGTCCACACTTGAGATGAAGGAGTATGCGCCGTCATAGACGACACATACTTTTCCCACGTCGTTTTCTTACTTTCCCGAATCAGATATCGGGCTCTAGCACGCATCCTTCTGAAGGTGATAAGGTTGGCCATAGTGTTTTGCCTCCGATAACATTTGAAAGCACGTCGACGATCTTTAATGGCTGCTGCAATCTCGGCTGTCCACCAAGGGACAAGCTTCCGGCGTGAGTTACCGGATGAGGAAGGTATTGTTTCCTCAGCAGCAGCCAAAATACCATTCGTTATGTGAGTGGTATAATCGTCGACACTCTCAAAGGTATCTTCGGCAATCACCACACGTGCCGTGAAAGTTGGCCAATCAGCCCGACGGAGAAGCCATCGACTTGGTAACTCGATGGCTCTCAGGTTCGAAAGAGTAACGATAATTGGAAAATGGTCACTATTACAAAGGTCATCGTGTACACCCCACTGTAGCAGGGGAACCAGCGCACGACTGCACAAGGTAATATCGATACTTGAATAAGTACCGTGTGCAATGGAGAAGTGCGTAGGTTCCCCTGTGTTCAACAAACACAGGTCCAGCCGCCTGATCAGCCTCTCAAAATCTTTCCCTTTACCGCTAGTGGTAGCGGAGCCCCAGATGGTGTTGTGGGCATTAACATCTCCCAGAAGGAGAAAAGGAGGGGGGAGCTGAGAGACTAGATCCACCAGCTGGGTGTAATCCGGTTGGGAATCAGGCGGGATGTACACGTTACATACTGTTGCCATTACTGGCAACGAAGTACGAACTGCAACTGCTTCTGGCTGAGTACGCAACGGCACCTCTTCACTAAAGAGGCTAGAGTGGACGAGAGTGCAGACGCCACCGGCGGCCACAACTCCATCCACCCGGTCTTTAGAGAAGAGTTTGAAGTGACGCATCGTTGTCTCATGTCCAGGACGAAACCTGGATTCCTGAAGACAGACAATGGTTGCCGAAAACGAAGATATTAATTGTCGTAACTCAGCGAGATGAACATTATAGCTATTACAGTTCCATTGTAATAGTGCCATGGTGTGGACTTCAGTAGAAGTGGGTCTTCTACTTATGCTTGACCACTTGCCACCCTTCCCCATCTCTAGTTGGAGATGGTAGGGCAGGAGAGCACATCTCAATCTCCACATCTCCGTCCGAAGACGAAGAAAATGGAGCGGGCGTTCTCTTGGGTTGCGCGCGGTCGTCGTCGGACCTCACGAGTCTCGCTCTTGGGGAAGAGCGAGAGTGGTGTCGAGGGACTTTCTCCCGGTCCGAAGACTGGGTGTCTGTCCCCGACACACCCCGAAGAGATTTCTTTCTGGATCGGCGTTGACGTGTGTTTGGGGAAGTAGATGGTCCCTTCCCCACAGATGCCGGGTCCTTATAAAACAAGGTCGCTCCTGCTGGCACTGCTCCACTGGTAGTGGTGGGAGCGGGATGGCCTGCAGATACGTGAGCATCCCTGTCTTTAGGAGAAGAAGGGAAACGGCGCTTAACCGTTTTTCTCTCCTCCGGCGATCTTTGTTCTTTTCTATAGGGGAGTTCCTCCATACGGACGGGCTTCGCTTCAGTAGGCTTCGCTCCCTTGGTGGTCGTGGGAGCGGAAAGGCCAGCAGAGACAGTAGCCACTCCGTCAGAAGGAGGGCGAGAGAGACGGCGACGAACCGTCTCCCTCTTCTCCCCTATATTTTTCGTATTAGGTGGGCCGGAAGAAGGGCCAGCCCTGGTCGGCAAAGTCTTCTTTCCCCCTTTAGCTAGGGAAGACTTGTTCGCCGACCGTTTCGCCGGTTTAGATGTTAAAACCGGCGCCTTCTTAACCGTGGCCGAAGAAGGTTTTGGGACCTCCTTCGGGCTGACAGTGCTCCCTTGTACAGCGAGGGGAGTTTTCAGAATCGTACTTAAAGAGGACATCGAGGGTACTGCACTGGAAACTTTGACGGCAGGGCGTCGCTGCAGCTGCAAACGATACCCGAAATTCGGGGCATTCATATCACGGTACCTCTTGCGAGCGTCGTGATATGAAAGCCTGTCAAGAGTCCTGATTTCCTGGATCTTGGCTTCCATAATGAATTCAGGGCACTGTTTTGACCGTGGAGAGTGACTTCCTTGGCAGTTGGGACATATCGGGGGAGGCGTACACCTCTCATCACCCTCATGTGTCCCCTTGCCACACTCTCTACATACGGCCTTCGCAGTACACCTGGCGGAGACATGCCGAATCTCTGGCACTGGTAGCAGCGCATAGGTGGAGGAATGTACGGTCGCACATCGCAGTTGTACGGTGTGTCCTTCACCTGCTTAGGTACAACATCACCCTCAAAATGGAGAATAAAAGCGCCGGTATCGACGCTCTTCTCTCCAATCGTTCGGGTGATGCGCCTAATCTTTGTGACCCCTCTCTTCCCCAGATCCCGCAACAGTTCAGCATCGCTATTCAAAATGAGGTCACGATGGAAAATAACTTCAAGGACCTCATTCAGCGTTTCGTGCTTTGTGATCTTAACGGGGATTTCGCCGAATTGCATGCATTCCAGCAACGCTTCGGTTTGCTGCCGGCTAACGTTATGCAGCGAGAGCTGCCCGTTCCGGAGCTTGGAAATCCCGTTAAGATCACCAAATTTCCCCTCGATTTCCTCAGCGAAAATGATCGATTTTACAAGCTTGAAATCATCCCCGTATGTCCTGGTAGCTACCAGGTAGCGAGGTGATCTATCTGTCGCAAATCTCTTATTAAAGGCTTCATCCCAAGGCGTATACACCTTGGGATTAGCTCGACACTCCAGAGACGTCTTTTTAAGGGTGCCACCCTGTACAGGTGTCCGTGATCGCTTTGATGGCACCCCGGACGAAATCCTCCTCGAATACTGCCCACTCCGAACGGGGGCCATCACTGTGGGCGCCACCCAGCCAAGGCAATACCTACCTGACATAGCAAGTATTGCCCGGGGTCCCAGTGCCTCGAATATGCACCTCGCCCTCGGCATGTACAGTGATTTATGCAGCTCCAGTATTCGGCCATGCAGGGACCTTCGTTGTAAGGCGGATATCACTGTAGGGTACATGAAGCACTCACCTGACGGGATGGGGCATACCGTCTAGGCTTTCTGGCCAGATGGCCAAGCTGGTGGCCCTTCCCTAACAGCATGCATGTTTATTTCTATAGGTCAAACCAGAACTGGGACCAGAAATCCGAAATCGACCTTTATAAGGCCCCCTCTAAGTCGCCTTTTACGACAGGAAGGGGATACCGTGGATGAATTCTGCCCTCCCCATCCACAGGGGGTCTGAACAAATCAATAACTGGCAAGTTATTCGGCCATGTCAACCCTATTAGTCGCCTCCTACGACAGGCAGGGCATACCGTGGGTGTATTCTATCCCGCACCAACACGGGGTAAACTGTGTTTTGTTGATGGCGATCTTCAAGCCTTCTTTAGCTGCTAAGTAATTCAGATAGGATAGTTGATGGTTAGCTTCCTCCACACAGGGCGCTAGGAGTGTAAGGTCGTCTGCAAAGGCTAAACAGGGGACTGTTAACTTGTCTTTCTTGTAGCCTATTCTCAATCATCCGTCAGAGTTTTTGTCCACTCACGAATTACTTTTTCTAGTAGGCAATTGAAGAGAATCGGAGATAAGCCATCACCTTTTCTGACACCAGTTCTGACCTATGAATTTGATTTTGACTGTGGTGTTGGTGAGTGTCGCTTTCACAAGCTTCAGGGTCTTCCTTATCTAGCCCCAATTCAGCAAGTATCTGAAAGAGTGACTTTCTGTCTACTGAGTCGTAGGTCTTTTGGAAGTCAACGAAAATTGTCACATAAGGTGAGGCACTTAGATTTTTAGCCTACTTTTCACATTTTGCAAAAATGAGGAAAAAGTAGACTTATGAGATGGGGCAAATGTGTGTCTCTCTGTCTGTCTGTCTGTCTGTCTGTCTGTCCGTCTGTCTGTCTGTCTGTCTGTCTGTCTGTCTGTCCTTCTGTCTGTCTGTCTGGCTGTGTGTGTGTCCCCCCCTATCAACTCCTAAACGGCTGCAGCAATCAAAACCAAATTTAGTATGAGTAAAGATGTGCACCGGAATAGCTCACGTCCATATTTGAAAATGATGTCAGTGCTACCAACTGCTGAAAAAACGCACTAGAAATTTGAGCTCCATGTTGGATATCTTGCAAGGTATGCATGGGAGCTATTCCAAAATTGGCACACATGTAGATAATACTATTTCAGTTTAATTTCCAGGAGGCCAACCATGACAGTGTTGCCAAAATAATTTTAAGCCTTCTGATAGGTCCAATGTTTAAATGCATATAGCTTCTATACTATCAACTGAATTTCAACCAAAGTTTGTATGTAATATCTGTACATAAACAGATATGACTGAGCGTATTCTTTAGAGCCACCAGGGCTGCCAACTGTTAATAATTGCTCTCTCTATTTTTTTAAATCCAAATACCAATATATCAGAAAGTGTGCAAGCCAACAGCTTTAAACTATGCACACGTATATTCTGACATTTTAGATTAATTTGGAGTAACTTATATACGTCAGTTCTACCAACACGATTATAAGCCTGCTGATAGTGCCAATTTTTAAATACATGTAACTTCTATACTATCAGTTGGATTTCAACCAAATTTCGTATGTGCAATGTGTACCATAACAGATATGACTATAAGTATTGTTAAGAGCAATCAGGGCTGCCAACTGTTAATAAATGCTGTCTATATTCTTTTTACCCTAATATCAATATATCAGAAAGTATGCAAGCCAACAACTCTATACTTTGCACACGTATAGCACCTGACATTCTAGATTAATTTGGAGTAATTAATACAAGGCAGTGCTGCCAACATGATTCTATGCCTGCTGATATGTCCAATTTTAAAATACATGTAACTTCTATACTAACAAATGGATTTCATCCAAAATTGGCACAACAAGATATCATAATATTTCAGATTATTTCTGACCAGCACACGCATGATATTGTTGGCAACATGCTTTTACGCGTGCTGAGAGATCCAGTGTCTAACTGCATGTAACGTCCATTGGACTTCAACCAAATTTTGTATTCTGTACCTTAAGAGGTGGAACTAAGAATATATTCACTCACCAGGGCTGCCAACTGTAGTGCTCTATTAGGCTTCATTATACCAGGTATATTTTGAACTAATTAGATATTTCGATATTACCAACTTAATTTCGTCATTATTCTAGATAGGTTCATATACTGTAGAATAATCATTGGCATGAAAAGTAGGCTGTATAGTTCTTCACGGAACTTCTTGTTGTATGTGAGAATGGTTTTGAGATTCAGAATCTGTTCGGCGCATGACCTTGACTTTCGAAACCACTTGGTACTCTCCAATGCAGGAATCCAATTGAACCTCTACTCTCCTGAAAAATACTGATTTATTAATTAATGTATTATTTATTAATTTATATAAGTATTTATTTATTTACTTATTTATTTATTTATTTATTTATTTATTTATTTATTTATTTATTTATTTATTTATTTATTTATTTATTTATTTATTTATTTATTTATTTATTTATTTATTTATTTATTTATTTATTTATTTATTTATTTATTTATTTATTTATTTATTTATTTATTTATTTATTTATTTATTTATTTATTTATTTATTTTGCCTCTGCGCTTCCACACTCTCTGAATATTTGCTGGAATTACATCACGATAATCCCAAATATTCAATATACCATAAGGATTATGTTCAGTTGTCGGTGAATAATGAAAGCAAATCCATAATTTGTTGTACAGTCCCATAACATTGACTGCAGTTCACTGAAAGAAGTTTGTATTCTAGTCACATTTTATATCAGAGCAGAAAAATAGCCGGCAGAGGAAATTTAACAAATGGAACGGTTCGCTTTATTTCCTCGCCGATGAAGCCATGCCATTGATTTGTATTGCTTTTAAATATTCATCGTTTTCTGTCAAATTTGATGCACGAACTTCAGTCCCAGAAGCAACGCTCTGAGGTTCACCGAGGTGGTATAACTTCCAGTAGTTTCCATCCACAAGTTGAGACAGGCAGTATATAGTTCCCAGGCTGCACTGCTCTCGTAATCTCAAAGGAACAGTTTCACCGTTAAGTTTTCAAAAGATAATTATTTATAGACACTGACTTATTAAACACAGCATTTACTTTCCATGGAGTCGTTATTAGGTTTGTAGTTACTAGTTCACCAGATGCACGCAAATTGAAGAGATATATAAGCAGTGGACTTCGTCCAGATGATGATGTTTCGCTGTAATGCCCAAAGTGAGTGTTACATTTTAAAATAATATTTAGAAATACAAGGTTACACATCATGCTACAGTGGTTAGCACTCTTGGCTGTCGCTCCAGAGGTTGGTTAGTTAGTTATTGACTTTTAAGGGGCAGAACAGCGAGGTCATCTGCCCCTCTTAACACTGATTAAATTAGCGATGATTGTTTTTCTTGGCAGCTATTTTATGTTTATTGCTGTTTCACGCAAACTACATTTTTAACATTTTGTTGTTGCTGTAAAGCGGCTTCGGAAGCGTAGTCGGTAGCATGCTGAACTGCTATTCCCAGGGTCGCAGGTTCAAACCCGGCCGAAGTCGTTGGAATTTTAAGAGCGTTACAATCCTTCAGTATGTTTTCCTCCAGAGGGGAAGTAATGCCGGCGGCCCATGTCATAGATTTATGGTATGAAAAAGAACTTACCCACTACAATTGGTAGTGTATAGCTAAATTTGTAGGTTATTTGGTTTATAAACGCTCTATCAGTTCAAACGTTCGCCACTGGGTGTTGACAGTGGCATCTGGTAGCCAAAGTTTGAACTACTTGAAATGGAACTTTCATTCATCTACATTCATTTCATCTCTCTTTAACTCCTCTTGTGAGGTTGGCGTCAAGAAGGGCATCCGGCCGTAGAAACTATCAGCCACGTGGAATTCATCGCATCTCATCCCCGACCCCGTTGGAAACGGGATTAATAAGGGGTAGACATACGGTAGATAGTATTATTTTGTTGTAGATTCCAATGTTAGTAAGCACTTAATTCTTATAGGAATATCAGGTTAGTGTAATTTACTCTACTAATAGCGATTTAGAAGACAAGTCTGTCCTCCAATTTTCTGTTATGGGAATTTTCTTTCTTCTAGAAGTTATCGTCGTAAACTGAATTCATTGAACACCTTAAATACGGGCAAGGAAACACTAGTATTTAGACAAGATGATGCTAATGATAATTGCTGTTTTAAGGGGCCTAACATCTAGGCTATCGGCCCCTTCTGATATGGGTGATGGAGAATTAATGATGATGAACCTAGTAATACTGCTAAACCACTTCTAACTACAGATTTAATTATAACTTACATTATAGAAGACATATAAAATAAGATACAAATGTAAATAAAAGACATGAATAAAAGAAATGCCCTTAACCCTCAAAGAATGAGTATTGGCGGACATAAAATGAAGAAGAGCCATGCAAGGCAGATATGAAAGAGTTAGAGGTGAGAGTTCGCCCCAAAATCAATGGAAAAAAGGGGAAAACCGGGCCCAGTTCAAGAATCCCTCGAAATCGCCAACTCCCGAACCGTGAACCATTGAGGGTCTAACACTATCCAGAGTACGCCATAATTAGTGGGGGCTATAGACCCTTGAGAAAAAGGCAGGTGATAACAAGAAGAGAAAAGAAAAAGTCTGACCCCTCGAAGAATGAGGGCATTAATAAGATGAGACAAGGGCCAATTAAGGCGGGAAAGTGAAAGTCTCTCTATGCTCGGATAACCTATTACTGTCGGGGTTGGAAGAGAACAAGAGTTGACCAAGGGAAGTCGACAGGAAAGTCGGCAGATATGAGCTCAGCACTCGTAAGTGGAAGCTATGCTGGGCTGAACTGGGGTCCCGTGGTCACTAACCCAAGTCCCACTAGTTGTGAGCCCCTGGGGGATTTAGATACGAAGAACTATAGATACTGTACAGTAGGTTGGTTGATTGGTTCCTCAGTTGAGGCGCTGCGACAACGTGGTCATGTAGCCCCCTGTATTTTGGGTGTGTTGGTTGGTTTCTTAGTTTATGGGCTGCGACAACGCGGTCATGTAGCCCCGTGCACTTTGGGTGTGTGTAGAATCTGTCTGATAACCGGTGTTAATTGTGGTGGCTGTATTAGTGTGTCTTATCTGTTTTAATTCAAGTAAGGAATACAGTCATTCAATTTTCAAGTAGTTCCGAATTTCGCAACCAAACGGCACCGTCAACGACAACTAGTTCTGAACTTGGTTACTAGATGCCACCGCAGTCGGCTTCTGACGACGAACGTTGGAACCTAAGAGCGTTAGTCAAATCTAACCTATAATTTTGCTTCACTGAAGTGTAATTAGGGGAAGGTTCCTTTACATGCCATAAATCTATGACATGATACCGCCGCACCGGCTTTACGTCCCCTCCGAAGGAAGTCATACTGAGGGATGTTTAACGCTCTTAAAAAAATCTGACGACAGTGGCCGGGTTTGACCCTGCGATCTTGAGCATAGAAGCTCAGCATGCTTCTAACTACGCCACCGAAGCCGCTAATAGTCTTATTACCTGGCAGCGCATTTGTGAGCCTTGCACAGTAGATCTCACAAACGTTACACCAGTATTATTAAAATGTGGTTTCCATTCCCACGTTGCAGCGCCCTACTCCCCTCATCTCCACTGAATTGATGCTAGCCCTTGCAATACACATGTGTTGTTTACCGCTCCCGCTATATGAATTTACATAACAATACAGCTATTTTAACACTCCGACAACCAACTTACTCACGCAGAAAAAAGGTTACAAAATAGCACTTTAATATCAGTTCAACATGGTACAGCTACTGAAACAGATACAGTATTCTAGTTTCCATTTCACACTGCATTTTGGTAGAGACTGTGCTAACAGTGGTTATCTGACGTGGTGGCCCGAGCACTCCTGAGACCTGTCTTGGTCTGTTTGTACCGTCACGGAAAAGTTATTTCATGTCGACCTCACAGATTAGGTGCAACCGACGGAGGGTTATTAATGACTATAATAACGTCTTAATATCGTATTTATGCTTGCCACGGTGGGTGAGTGGATAGCGTGTCGATCTACTAACCCCAAGATTGCAGGTTCGCCCCTGGCCGTGGTAAGTGATTTTTGAAAGGCGGCAAAAATACGATACGCATGTCAAAGAACCAATTTGAATTCAGTAGGCCGAGTTCATAATGGCAAAATTAATCTCGGGAGTTTCCGGCAACACAAAGTTCCTCATTTCTCTACTAGAAAGCACTAGTGTTCAAGGAACTTAGATATCTATTATCTAACCTCCTTGACTTTCATAGTGATTCAAGGAACAACGAAATTCGACACGCAAGCTACCCTTTGGGTGTCAAATTACAAAGCTTGCACCCGGTACCCGAGGCCATACGATATTATTATTATTTATATCGTATTTATAATAAAACAACCCCCCAGGGGCTCACAACTTGTGGGACGTGGGTTGGCGACCACGGGACCCCAACTAAGTCCGGCATTACTTCCACTTACTTGTGCTCAGCTACTCTCTGTTATCTTTCCTCTCGACCTCCCTTAGTCAACTGTTGTTTTTCCCGACCCCGACAGAATTAGGGTATCCGAGGCCTAGGGAGTCTTTTACTTTCCCGTCTTAATTAAGGCCCTTGTCTCATATCTCCTGACCCCTCATTCTTCGAGGGGTCAGACCTCTTGTTTTCTTTTCATTGTATCTCCTGCCTTCTGCCTTCAAGGAGGCAGTGTGTGTGTGTGGTCCCACCATTTATGGTGCCCCCTGAATGGTGCTACACCCTCAAGGGCTCTCATCTGGCGAGTTCGGGAGTTGGCGACCCCGAGGCCTTCCTGAGCTGGATCCCATTTTTCTCCTTCTTCCATTGCCTTTGGGGCGGTCCCTCTCTTCTTTCCCTTTCCTCTCTACCGTTTGTAGCTCTCCTTTCTTCCAAGTCCCTTCATTCTCATTCTTCGAGGGTTGAGGGCATTTCCTTTCCCCTGTATTTTGTTTACCTTATTCTTCTTTTTGTTTTCCATTTCCTCTTCTATTGTGTAATTATGTTCTGTAGATAGTTTTAGGTATAGTTTCATTAGATTTACATTTTCACGATCATCTTAACCATTAGCGGCCGATTTCCCAGATATTAGGTCCCTTAAAACAACAATTATCATCATCATCAGTGGTGGATCCAGGCGATATGATAAGGTGGTGGCCACAACAATAGGAAATAAAATAATATCAAATCAAATGGAAAATAGTTTGGTAATAATAATAAAATAAAGAATAGTTACAATATTTTGAATAGACTGCGGTCCATTTTTTTTTAATAATATGAAAGAAACCTTCAAGTCCGCATGAAAAAGATTATGTAAACTATGAAATATTAAAATATTACTTTGCGACTTTTTTCCCGGCTGAAGTCTTCTATTATATCACTGAAATCTAAACTTGCTAAACGGTCACGGGTTGTCATAGCTGCACTGAAAAAAGGAATATGAAATATAAATTAGTTTGAAAAGTATAATTAATTTATTAATTCAATTTTAAAAAAATCCATGGCGTGGGTCCCCGAACCGCGGGGCCCTGGACGGTCGCCCTCCTCGCCCACCCCTAGATCCGCCCCTGATCATCATATAATGAAACATTAAATGCGACCCAACCTAAGCTCATCTCATGTCACCTAATCTAGGAGTGATTGGACAACCGTCCTTTTTATGGGGTCAACTCAGCATCACTCTCTTCTAGAACAAATTTTTCATTCGGTACCCTGTCCACGATATCCGTAGGGCCCACGCTTCTATTTTATTTTGGTTTGCTTTCATAATGGCTCATGTTCCAACAGCATATGTAGCAATGGGAAATATCAGGGCGTTACAATAAACTCGTTGCCCTGTCATCCCACGTATATTCCCAATCATTAGTCATTATATATTATGCCGTTATTCACGTAAGATGCTTTTGTTTACCCTCTTTTTGTGCATGACAAACGAGCAGCTAAGCCTAAGATTGACACTGAAGCAATGTAATATAACCTACTCAGCGGGATAGCGCTGCGTGGGCAAAGTGATGGTTCTTATGATCACTCTTTGGCGACAAGTATCAAGTTATTCGATAGTCGTACTTGAAATAATATCCATCGTGATGCAACTAACACTAGCAGAGTCTACGCGTGAATGCAGTCGTTTCAGAAGACTTGGGCTTTCTCCCCACCTCTACCATATCCTCAGAAATATAACTTCTGGTATGAGAGGGGGTGTTATTTCATTCAGGAGGTTGGACAGCGTGGTCATCAGCCTCAGTAGCTTGTGTGTGTGGAATTTGTCTGATATCTTATAGTATTCTTGTGTTATTAGTGGTGTGTGTACTTTTAATTAAGGTTAGAATTTGGAGGGAGGTGACGTGGCCTATAGTAGAAGTGGAAAATCGCGGATTACCACTTCTAGAATGGCTGAGAAGGGAATTGAACCCACGCTCTAATCAGTTGTAAACTCCGTCCCAGAACTTAAACCAGAATATTTTTTTGGCAGTGGAATAGAACTCGGGTCCTCGGGGAGGTCAATAAACACCGTTACCCACTTTACCACCAGGCAGTCTATATGAGGGCTAGAAATTGATGCACTCGGGCTCGTAGACTTGCTGTATGGCTCATCGGTAACGTTCTCGTCTGCTATTTCCAAGGTTGCAGGATCGAATCCTGTCAGTTGGCATTTGAGGATGCGTGGATGCGAGGGAGCCGTGTCTGAAGATATACTGACACGTTAAAGATATCCTTCGAGGCAAAATTCCGGCACCCCAGCGTCTCTAAAAGCCGCAGTAGTTAAAAAGAATGTAAAACCAATAACATCATTATTACTCAGCCTACTAAGGACAACGAAGAAGGTTTAGTGGTTGATTGATGAAGGAGCTTTGTGACATTGTGGTCATGTAGCCCCGTGTACTTGAGTGTGTGCGGAATTTCTTGATAACCTGTGTATTTGTGATGGCTGTATTAGTAATTCAGATATGGATTGGGAAGGAGGTGGCCGTGGCCTTAAGTTAGGAACCATCCCAGCATTTTCCTGCAGTAGAAGTGGGGAAACCACTGAAAACCACTTCCAGGATGGTTGAGGTGGGATTAGAACCTTCCCCTTCTCAGTTTTGCCTAACGAGGCTGAGTGCACCCCGTTCCTGCCCTCAATTCAGAATTATAATTTCTTGGCAGAGCCGGGAATCGAACCAGGTGACAGCGAAGAATGCTAGCCGCTACACCACGAGGTGAGTTGAAATCCATCCTAGAAGTACCCATCCATTCACCCCAGGTGAATACCGGGATGGTACTTCCTTCCTAATCCTAAATTAGTCCCAATTACAGTAACCAATAGTACGAACACCGCAACACCCGAGCGAGAACTCTCGCATAATGGGTTATGTGCTCCCCATGTGTACAGACTACCCGCCCGGCAATAGTGCTATGCGGGATTTACGTGACACATTTCCGCCAGGGGTTATCGTCTTGTTTATTTGTTTAAAAGCACTTTATAAAGAAATAAAAATATTTCCGTTGACTTTTCAAGAAATGCAAGATTTTTCCTGTACTATTGAGACGATTTGGAAGATTTTGGTACAAACAACACCTTCTAACACCCTCTGGTTTAGGAGTTTGAGTTTTGTGAAACATACACCTTAGCGCATTATAGGCTATAATACCATAGCATAGACAGATTCCACTATAGCGGGTTCAAACCCGGCCGAAGCCGTCGGATTTTTTAAGAGCTTTAAAAATCCCTCAGTATGCCTTCCTTCATAGATTTATGGCATGTTAAAGAACCTTTCACTAATTACACCTGTGTGAAGCTAAATTGGATATGTTAAGAATGTAAAGAACGCTCTTAGGTTTCTACGTTCGTTGCCAAGAGCCGACTGCGGTGGCCTCTAGTAGCTAAGTTCTGAACTAAGCCTAGTAGTCGTTGACGGTGGCGTTTGGCGGCAAAAGTAGGAACTATTTGAAAAATTCTAAGTTGCAGTCTGTACTTATATTAAAAAACAGATACACACACGAATACAGCCATCACAATTAACACCAGTTATCAGACAGATTCTACACACACCCAAAGTGCACGGGGCTACGTGACCGCGTTGTCGCAGCCCCTAAACTAAGGAACCAACCAACCAACCAACAGATTCCACTGCGAGAAGTAATTTCCTTCATGTGAAAGGTATAGTTTGAGAGTTTGAGCCTTTAATTGAAGTTGCTCTTAGATCAAACGTGACGGAAAGAGAGCTTTGAAGCCATTATTCAGTGTTACCTTATTAACAATATTAGGTATAATACTGTATTGTAGTTTTCAGTTGGTCAACACAAAAATCTTCCAATATCTGGAATATGTGAAATAAACCTGACATAAATTACTTGTAGTTATGATTTACATAATTGTTACTCGTCAAGCGAGCATTATCAGATCCAAATATGCAAGGCAAATAGCTCTACAAAACACTACCAAACCAACAGTGACACCCACACACAGTCTGTGTCTTTAATAACATATATAACAGCTCCTCCAAAAACAGAATACAAGAAAACACGTCAGAAAACTTAGTAAGTGTTTTTTTTTTTAGCGTAAGACTTTTAGTGCCGGGAGTGTCCGAGGACAGTTTTGTAGCTGCTTCGAGGCGGACACCCAATGGGTGAGCTACACGTACCGTCGTGTGTGGAGTGTTTGAATGTAAGGACAAGGAGTTGGAAGGTAGCGGCTGTGGCCTATAGCTAGGGACCAACCCCGGCATTTGCCTGGAAGGAACACCATCTTCAAGGTTGCCGGCGGGGGGATTCGAACCTACCGGATGTGAGCGACTGACAGCAGTCATGCCGTAACGACCACGGCTAACTCACCCGGTAGTAAGTGTGGTAATTATTACTGATAAATATTAAAGCATTGAGCGCCCGAAAAAGAACTATTTTACTTTAATGTTGCAAAACTTAGAAATGACTTTCCCATCAAATTAGTTTTCCTCCCCCAAACTAATATACTGTATGAAGATGTAGCTACTATTGCTGTGATAAACTTAAGCAGTAAGCCCTAAAACTACAGTAGAATTGTAAACGTAGATAAGTTTTCTGACGGGTTTTCATGTATATTGTTCTTGGGGGGCAGACACTGTCTGTGGGTGTCACAGCAGGTTTGGTAGCGTTTTATACAGCTATTTGTCTTGCAAATTTATATCTGATAACGCTCGTTTGACGAGCGAAACATGTCATCCCTTAGTTTTCTTCTTCTTTTCCTTCAATAGTCCGTAACAATATATATAAATCTTAATCACATGCAAATTACGAAGTATTTGAGTCTTTTTTATCTTCTAGCAACTGGAAACATTTTGTGTTGACCTACTCAAAGCTACAATATTAAACGTGATGGAATAAATGAAATTTCGTTTACAAGAATTATTCTGGAATAGCTGAAACGTTACTTCAATCGCTCACCAGTCGTGCGTCCCTCGGGGCTGTTTACTTTGCTTTGTCTGTCAATCACATGGAGCAAACTCAGCATTCAATCATACTTTGTGGGAATGGCACAACGATTGCCTACTCGGCAACAGTTCAAGTCACTCGGATGCAGTAATCATTGTCGATATTCCACCATGTTTATGTTCTCCAAAGTGATTTCAATATTCAACGAATCCCGCTGAGTTCATTCAGACCAGGCACGTACACAGAGGGAGGATTTAAAAGGATTTAAATGCCCTATGCTGTCCATGTTAATTTTCAACCCCCCAGGAGCTCACAACTTGTGGGACTTGGGTTGGCGACTACTTACACAAATATATTAAATAAGAAAGATGTAAATCTTGATATAAAACCTGCTTGAAGTAGGAGAGATGTGGATTTAATACTGTAGCCTATATGTGGAATTTGTTAGGTTAGGATTGAGTTATTAGATGCGTACGAATATGCTTAATAATGAAGTAACTATGTAACATAATCGTTGGAAATAAGTAATCCAAGGTATGGTACAGTTTATTTTTTCAATTTTCCATAACCTATTAACAGGAATTAATTGCATTTTTTCATGGATATTCCTTGATATTCTCGACTTACTTTAACACAGGTTTATGAAATTAAGATTTTTGAGGATTTATAAATAATGGCGTATTTTTCATAGTATTAGCCTACTTTTCCCATTTTGCAAAAATGAGGAAAAAGTAGACTTATGAGATCGATCCGGGAAAATGTGTGTCTGTCTGTCTGTCAGTCTGTCTGTCTGGCTGTCTGTCTGGCTGTGTGTGTGTCCCCCCTATCAACTCCTAAACGGCTGCAGCAATCAAAACCAAATTTAGTATGAGTAAAGATGTGCACCGGAATATCTCACGTCCATATTTGAAAATGATGTCAGTGCTACCAACTGCTGAAAAAATGCACTAGAAATTTGAGCTCCTTGTTGGATATCTTGCAAGGTATGCATGGGAGCTATTCCAAAATTGGCACACATGTAGTGTACCCATGTGAGTAATCTCGGTGGATAATATGCATCTGCCTCCAGCTAGCATCAGCTCTCAGGTGTGTACGGTAACCCCAATTTAGCAGTGCATATTTTGGATTTGAGGCTAAAAGGTATCAACTCTACAATGATAAGGCACAACTCTATTCTAAAACTTTAATTCAATAAAATAAATCATAGCTTCAAACACAAAACAATACCCAAAAAGCATAATATAAAGCAAACAAAATTTTTACTTCCACAATCCATAAGTAAACAAATATAAAATCACAACAAAGTCATACCTAGCCATAAGGCTTTACCCTTCTGTGAACTTCACAAGGATATACTAGTGCGCTGATGCACCTACGACTTCAAAACAAACTGTACATTAACATAACAGTCATACAATGTGACTTCTTTAATATTACAACAAGGATTATTCCTTAAACCTCTTTATGTTAAACAATTATGTGTGCCGTGCGTGTTTTAATATTTTTCTTCTCACCAATGAAATGCTTTGCATGCATTTACCTATTTGGACGTTGCACCAAAATCGACGTGCAACTCCATAATTATGTAAGCTACCCCCTACACGTCCTCCAATTATATGGTTTCACCGCATGCTGTCTGTGATTCCTAAATAAACGTTACGTTATAGCTTATGTCGGATTGTACGATAGACTACCTCGCGCTCATGGCGATTGGCATCTAGTCACCAACTACATGACTTGGCTCCAGTGACAGTACGAATATATCATGTAACTATTCGTCAGATAGCTAAAATAATGAACCATCAGGATGAACTATAATTATCCATGTGTTCACAAACCACATGGCTCTAATACTCAACATAACAATCTTGCATTATATGTCATTTCAACAAGGTCTAGACTCTTCCCTCTATAACTTGCCTGAGCGGCCCGAGTGGCTAGCTCCGACCCTCGGCTAAGGAAGTCGCTACACAATAGAAAGTGGAATGGGTCGTTTCACCAATTATTTCGACCTTTCTAAAAGTTTGAAAGCCTTCCTCTCTAAGCCGTGAAGATTTACAAGACGGATACTGTGTCCTGACCGACACACATGTTCCCAAAGGATCTTAATTGACTATTATGCCAACAGGTATTGAATGAGCTTTTGTAATTATTCCTACGTCGAGGATAATGATTAATTAATGGCCTCACATGGGTCCATTCAACATGAAGGTTCGGGGTTCGCAATGCATGAGCCTGGCGGTTTGACCGATGTCTCAAGTATAATATAGGCGCACAAAACCACTGTCGCCATGAGTTTTCGCTGCCAACGAGCGTAAATAACTCATCAATAAGTTCTCGGGAAATCATAGAGCTGCGAGGTGTCCTTGTTTCCTCGACTCTGTCAAGATTCCAGTCCGGAACACATTTCAATCCTTTCTTCAGAGTTAGGGTCCATCACTAGAACTCTGGAATAAATAATATCTCCACCAATGTCCACGACATAGGAGAATTCATACGTAGAATAGACTATCTGGCCCCTAATGCTCCATGCTACGACACTCCGACCTATAATATTAAGAGAAATCTAACATTTACTCTATAAGCTTCTCAATTAAGCTGCAAATTCAATTCACTAAAAGCTCTTTCATTACTGGTATCATTACTGAATATATGCAATATTCTGATATAAAACTTCTTTCCATAGTTACTGTAATGTAATCTCACTGTAACATCTTCCTGCTTAGATTGATAAGTCTTGCACTTAGCGTTAATAATTCTCGCTTACAACATTTATTTGTTTCCTGATGTGTTCATTCATACTCTTAATAACCATTATTATTATCATCATTTCTCACTGACATAAATGACCAAAATCATCATTTATTATTATTATCACATAAATTACCAAAATTTCCGACATAGCTAGACGTTTTAAACTCGAACAATCGCGTTCGTTGCATTTACATAACTGATTGCCATTCTTAATTCATAGTGGGAATAATTACTCCACTTAATGATGCAAATTAACATCTCAACTCTATAAAAAATCAACTCAATACTGATTAAACATGGAGGATCAGCCTCCTAACTGACTTTTACTGGCATCTATAAGGAATTCACAATATCTTTACGGAATCACAGACATGCAGCGGTCCATACTTCTACATAATCATAACCATAATTTGTGGGGTACTTACATCTCTATAGGCATCTAAGGTGGCTCCGACCAATCATATTCTTCCATGTCGCCCGCCATAATGGGTTTAACGCGACATATTTCTCTTGTTTACACACATTTGATTACACATAATTTCTATCACCAACACGACACGTTGCATACCTTTCAGGAAGTTATCACTCCCCAAACATGTGAAACACTTCATCAAACACTACTTTAAATGATAATTTTACATATGCATTACACTGAACACTCGTCACTTTATACACACTTCAATGCTGAAATTCCCTAGCAGAGATCGAAATTGCAGGTGTCGACGGCATCTTACGTTACCAACTCCTGATTGAAAGTCTGGTTATCTGCTCTCGGAACTCTCCAACAGTTTTTATGAATATCATTCCTAGGTTGGTTGGTTGGTTCTTAAGTTTAGGGGCTGCGACAACGCGGTCATGTAGCCCCGTGTACTTTGGGTGTGTGTAGAATCTGTCTGATAACCGGTGTTAATTGTGATGACTGTATTAGTGTGTGTTATCTGTCATTTCAATTTAAGTACTGCAACTTAGAATTTTTCAAATAGTTCCTACTTTTGCCGCCAAGCGCCACCGTCAACGACTACTAGGCTAAGTTCACAACTCAGCTGCTAGACGCCACCGCAGTCGGCTCTTGGCAACGAACTTAGAAACCTAAGAGCGTTGTTTACAATAACCTATGAAATTTAGCTTCACACAGGTGCAATTAGTGGAAGGATCTTTAACATGCCATAAATCTACGACATGGGACCGCCGGCTTTACTTCCCCTCCGAAGGAAGGCATACTGAGGGATTTTTAACGCTCTTAAAAAATCCGACGGCTTCGGCCGGGTTTGAACCCGCTATCTTGGGCATAGAAGCTCAGCATGCTACCGACTACGCCACCGAAGCCGCCAATAATATCATTCCTACAGTAAGCGTCCTGCGTTACATCAATACGCTGGCTCCCAAACATGAGCGTTAACATCTGGTACTCTCATGGCAATACCAAACACTTAGTAGAGTTTCTTTAGCGCATTCTATCGTAGTTACACATATACGATTAGTTAATACTATACACATTGCGCTTAATAAAGTTCAACACTTTCACAAATAATTATATACAATAGTTCTACCGTTAGTCTATACGGTGCTTCGTAACTGACCACGCCATAGTTCGTGCTGCTGATTATGCCTGTATCACGACTATTATTCATACAAGCATATTTACTGTTTCTTTTACACATACCAGTCTTTGTTCGGCGTCTTGATGAATAGAATCGTCATGCGTTTTGCCTTGACGAACTTGCTTCAACCTGGCTGTAGCTGACTGAAGTTTCACTCGAAGACTGCACGTAACTTATTTGAAGACTTCTGTATGCGGCTTACACGCTGTCTCGTACTGCTGCATATTTGCTGCATACTGATTGCAACTTATTGCCATTGTGCTACAATTGACAATTGAGTAAGACTGTAACTGGCTGTAACTGCGCTTGGCGGCATGTAGACTGCGTGACAACTGAGCTTGACTGAGTAAGACTTACAACTGAGCATAGCTGAGAGCTCCTCCTGGGGTCTACTCCCTTATATCGGATTTCCACAGAAAGTAGAGCAACATCTTCCCGCGTAATCTTGGCTCCTCTCACAGCATGATTCAGGTCTTCAAACCATGATCATTGTGTTCCTCTCTCTTCACAGGTCCCAAAACTATCTGTGTGCAAAGGAATCGCTCGTCCAATTAATTAATATTAATTCCTTTCTCCATGGCGTGGGACGCTACCTAACGGGAAACCCCCGGCAACATCTTCACATCCATCCGCGAACAATGGTCGTTTTACAGTCCTTACGCACATCATTAAATATGCACCAATTTCGCAGGTAAAAGACTCTAAAATTATCTTCTTGCCAAGATATTCACCTGTGTGCAACTCTCATCTCGATTCGTTACTCCAATCACGAGTAATCAATGATTTTTCTGGGCATTTCTCCGCCCCTACTCCAAATCCATTCTCCGTCGGGGAATAACTATGTCATTATTCAGGCCTCACCCCTGCTCCAGACGACATAATGGGGTCTCTGAGATGGACGTGGCTCCACTGGGACCAACCCACAATTCTGGGCCAATTAGTAAATGTCAGCTCTGCCCTCCTCTGTGCTTCAAGCCTCCAATAGCTTACACCAAATCGTCTTATAATGATATAATCTGCTCATTATTTCCTACATTATTTTAATAAATAATGCCATTTCATCAAAATCACACCAGTGATTAAATATACATTTCTTTCGAGGGGTTTTTACCAAGAAACTCCCTCTACAGATCTCTGGTTCGCTTCCTGGTGGAACCTTTATACTGAGATCACAGTCTCTGAGAACCATGTTCGATTCCAGTCAGCATAACCCCATCGGGTTCAGTAGATAAGACTATTTCAGTTTAATTTCCAGGAGGCCAACCATGACAGTGTTGCCAAAATAATATTAAGCCTTCTGATAAGTCCAATGTTTAAATGCATATAACTTCTACACTATCAATTGGATTTCAACCAAATTTTGTATGTAATATCTGTACATAAACAGATATGACTGAGCCTATTCTTAAGGCCACCAGGGCTGCCAACTGTTAATAATTGTTCTCTCTATTTTTTCCTCCAAATACCTATATATCAGAAAGTATGCAAGCCAACAGCTTTAAACTATGCACACGTATATTCTGACATTTTAGATTAATTTGGAGTAACTTATATACGTCAGTTCTACCAACATGATTATAAACCTGCTGATAGTACCAATTTTTAAATACATGTAACTTCTATACTATCAGTTGGATTTCAACCAAATTTCGTATGTGCTATGTGTACCATAACAGATATTACTATTAGTATTGTTAAGAGCAATCAGGGCTGCCAACTGTTAATAAATGCTGTCTATATTTTTTTACCCTAATATCAATATATCAGAAAGTATGCAAGCCAACAGCTCTATACATTGCACACGTATAGCACCTGACATTCTAGATTAATTTGGAGTAATTAATACAAGGCAGTGCTGCCAACATGATTCTATGCCTGCTGATATGTCCAATTTTAAAATACATGTAACTTCTATACTAACAAATGGATTTCATCCAAAATTGGCACAACAAGATATCATCATATTTCAGATTATTTCTGACCAGCACACGCATGACATTGTTGCCAACATGCTTTTACGCGTGCTGATAGATCCAATGTCTAACTGCATGTAACGTCCATTGGATTTCAACCAAATTTTGTATTCTGTACCTTAAGAGATGGAACTAAGAATATATTCAGTCACCAGGGCTGCCAACTGTAGTGCTCTATTAGGCTACATTATACCAGGTATATTTTGAACTAATTAGATATTTCGATATTATCAACTTAATTTCGTCATTATTCTAGATAGGTTCATATTCTGTAGAATAATCATTGGCATGAAAAGTAGGCTGTATAGTTCTTTACGGAACTTCTTGTTTTTTATGAGATTTTCCTTCAGGACAAATTAAACTAAAGTGAATTTTGAAAAAAGAACGGTTGGTTTAAAATATAACGGATATAAGGATTGTTGAAAAGTTGCGGAAAAAGGGAAATTTCATATAAAGAAAGCTAATTTAGCAATCAACTGAGGAAACGGCGACAGTTTTAGTTTTAGGATGAAGTATGCCCCGATACTGTAGCAACCGTTTTGTTTCCTTATAAAAGTTTTTTAATGTCTTTTGTCTCTAGTGGAGAGAAAACTTAGAATCTAGAGAGGAATCTAGTGACAAATGGAGAGAAAAATAAAATCTAAGTTTTGGTTTTACTGATAGGATGCAGGACCAGGTTCGATTCCCGGTCAATGCATGTGAGATTTTCGAAGTGAAATGCCATGTCCTGTGGTTCGAATTCCACGTAAAAAGGAGGTCCCGTGGCTCATGATCGCATGATTAACGGTCACGTAAAAATAAAAGCTTCCTTCCTTGATAGGATGCATGGTTGTTGGAAATACAGGAAAAGTAGCGTACAAAAATTAGCCATGAAGAACATGAATGTAACGTTTAAAAGCAAATGGTCCGTAGCTTAATATGACGTAAAAGATGAATTTTTGAAAATGTTGAAACTTTTCAGCATTCCAGAAGCCCCTTAAGGGACAGAAAAAAAAGCCTGGTATGTCCCATTCCCAATATGGGCGACTCTAGACCCAGTCACTACATAAGCCAGTCTATACTTATATTCCCACTTCCAAAATTAATTTCTTATTACGCCCAGGATGCGTATTTAGAAACCCTTCCCGAGTTGAACCCACCGACTCGATCAGTCCACCCATCTCTTCTTTCTTTTTTGATCAACCCTGGCTGGTCTGCGCTCAGTGGACGCACTGGCAAGGTTGTTGGATCTGATTTGGTGGATAACTTTCTTGTAATTAGATCCCATGACTCCTCTAATGATTCTGCGCTATTTCTTCTCCAGTTCGGTGGCGTAGTTTTATTTATTTATTTATTTATTTATTTGTTGATGGTACACAACAGGGCTCAGTGTGCGCCCCAATAATAGTGCACCTACACAGTAAGATACATTTCCTGCATTAAGTATTAATATCTTAATGTAATTCTTAAAACTAATAAGTTCACACAGATCAAAATGCATAGTAGTAAAAAGATAATATAAAAACTAAATCTAAATATGATCTAATGCCAAATATAAAAACAGGTTTTGGAATTATTACATAATAAACTAATGGGTAACATCAATAACTAGGGAACAGGCCTATCCACATATATACATTGTTGATTCTGTTATGTGTGATAATTTTATTTCAAGTATGAATTAGAGTGACAGGGTTATAATTTCCAAGAACGGTCTGATTGAGAGACAGAAATCTAGTTTCCAGTTTACACGAACCGCATCGTTGTAAATACTGCAAAGCCTCCATACAGGTGAATTGTTATGTGAAGTGGTATTGGTTATATCAGTTTTGAATGTTATGGTTGATCTTGTAGTTAAGCGAGGGATGTTGAAATTTAGGAGTGATAGGAAAAATGAGTTATCAATTTGACCGTTAATGACTTTATAAAGGAATTTCATATCATTCACTCGCCTTCGAGACTCCAAACTAGTCATGCCGAAATTCAACAAAAGTTCACCGTAGGGTACCATGTGTGGGTAATTGCCCGTTATTTTGAGGTGTAAATATCTGAGGAATTTCTTTTGAACTTGCTCAATGTATTTAATGCATGTTTTCTGCCAGGGACTCCATACTTGGCTGGCGTACTCGAGCTTGGATCTCACCATGGCAGTATAAAGTTTTATGCAGGTACTGGTCCTAATGAATGGCTTAGTGTTTCTTATTATAAACCCTAACATGCGGTAAGCATCCCCGACCGTCTTTTGCACATGATAAGTGAAAGCAAGCTCTCGGTCAAACAGAATCCCTAGATCTTTCTTCTCGCTTACTGTTTTCAATGACTTAGGTCCAATTCCATAAACAAATGTGATTGGGTTCTTCTTACGTGTAAAGGTCATAACAACACACTTCGGTACGTTTAAGTATAATTTGTTTTCTATACTCCATTTGTGTATATTATTTAGGTCATTTTGTAGTAGAGTGCAGTCATTAGTGGAAGAAATTGATTTAAAAATTTTGAAGTCATCTGCATATAAAAGACTATTTGAGTGCAGTACACATCGTGGCAAATCATTTATCATTGCTAGAAAAATCAAAGGTCCAAGGTTCGAACCTTGGGGTATTCCGGAATGAACTATGTATTCCTTTGAGACAATTTTCTGGAACAAAACAAATTGTTTCCTGTCTCTGAGATAGGAGATGAATAATTTTAGTAATGGGTGGGAAAATCCCAAAATACATAATTTTTTAAGAAGGATATCGTGATTTATTGTGTCGAAAGCTTTCTCGAAATCTGTAAATATGACATCCATCTGCCCTCCTTTATCTAACTCTTTAGATATAATTTGAGTAAAATTAATTGCATTCGTCACTGTAGATTTCCTGGATAGGAAACCATGTTGGTTATCTGTTACGAGTGGTCTGAGGAAAACTGATATTCTTCCGTGCAATATGAATTCAAATACCTTGGCTACTGCGGATAAAATAGATATAGGACGGTAGTTATTAATTAGTGATGGGTCTCCCGATTTTAGTATAGGGCAGACGCGAGTGATTTTCCAGGCGTCAGGGAACGTACAAGTTTGAATTGCTAAGTTAAATATAAAGTGTAACGGGTCCCTGAGGCTTTCAGCACATCCCTTAACTACATACGGTGGAATATTATCAGGACCAGCCGACGACTTAGGTTTTAATTTTTTAAATGCCATTTCTATCTCTTCCTTTGAGACAAGTTTTATGTGAAGGGTGTTGGGAGTATTCGAATTGCAGGCTGGGACTTTGTATTGGGCTGACTGAGAGTCATACACTGATTTGAAATATGACGCGAAACCTTCAACAATGGAATCACCCCTGTCCAATTCTTCATTATTATATTTAAAAGTGTCGCATGAGTTCCTATTTTTTTTCTTGTTTTTAATAAACGTCCAAAATTTCTTTGAGTCCCTGCTAATGTTTTGTTCAATATTATGGATATATTTCTTATAAGATAATTTAATGTCCTTTTTAATTTCTGACCTTAATTCTTCAAAACGTAGTCTATGATGATCTGAGTAATGTTTTCTCTTCCTATGGTGTTCCTTCTCCTTCAATTTACTCTTTATTTCCTTAGAGAACCAGACAGGATATTTTCTGCCCGTTTGTCGTTTACATATAGGAACGGTTTCGCCAAGTACTGTGTTAAAAATCTGATAAAACAGGTCTACTGCAGTATTTACATCAGTGCACTCGTATATTTGACCCCAGGCACTATCCCTCAACCGAGTGTACATTTGCTCAAAATCGGCTTCCCGGAAGTTATAGGTATCATTAGGCTGGATAATTACTTGGTTTCGACATATAGTTAGAGATATTTCCACATCCAGAGCTGGGTGATGGCGATCCTGCGGTAAGAGTGGGTCTGTGTTTTCCGTTACATTTATGTTGGGTTTGTTGGATAGAACTAAGTCCAGCGTCCTCCCGTTACGGTTTAGTACTGAATTATAAGATTTTAGCTGAAGATAATTAATAAAATTTACGAGTTCTCTTGTGTGAATATTGTCATCATTAATTATTGTACTTTGTATTGTTGGGATATTGAAGTCACCAAATATTAATAAATTTTTATCATATATTTCTGTGCGGGATTCCAGCCACCGATATACTTGCCTGTACGATTCTACTTTTGAAGCTGGTGGGATTTAAACATTACAGACGTACCAAATACCATGCTGATAGTTGATAGCATGCTGAGCTTCTATGCCCAAGATCACTGGTTGAAACCCAGTCGAAGTCGTCGGATTTTTTTAAGAGGGTTAAAAATCCCTCAGTATGCCTTCCTTCGGCGGGGAAGTAAAGCCTGCGGGCCCATGTCAGAGTTTTGATTTATGGCATGTAGGCCTATAAGAACCTTCCACTAACTACAATTGTGAGAAGCTTAATTTGTAGTTTGGATTTGATTAACGCTCTATAAGTTCCAACGTTCATCGCCAGGTGATTATTATGGTGGCATCTAGGAGCCAAGTTCACAGCTAGGTGTCGTTGACGGTAACATTTGGTAGCAATGGTAGGAACTACATACTTGAAATTGATCGTCTGCAGTCCTTAGCTGAATAACAGATAACACACACTAATACAGCCATCACAATTAACAGCGGTTATCAGACAGATTCTACACACACATCCATGTAAGTACACGGGGCTACATGACCGCGTTGTCGCCGCCCCTTAACTGAGGAACCAACCAACCAACCAACCAACCAACCAACCATTTCTCCAGTTCTTCGAGGAACCCTTTATCGGCATTTACGGAAAGGGTTTTTTGGCTGCATACATAACTACTGGCTTCAGAACCGTTTCATAGTGACGTATCTTATTGTTTTGGGAATGGCATTTTTGTTATTATTATTATTATTATTATTACTATTATTATTATATGGTACAGACCACGCACGACGAGGTGGACTAAATGACATCCTGTGGGTGAGAGATAGAGAGTGAAATAATAGGAGCGATCTCTACTTACCTTGAGGTTGACAGACCACCGGCTCTGCTAAGCTACAGTACAGTATTCTGGTATTAGGAGACGTCTACTGGTTATTGTAAAAGTGCCGTAAGTGTTCTTGCAGCTAGGAGGAAACATCTAGAGAACTAATGCCCACGTTCTGTTATCTGCCTTGCTACCAAGTTGCGACAGCACGAGTAATCGTTGGAAAAAAGAGCTTCATTTGTAGATGCCGACTAAATGAGGGCCAGTGGTCGTGTTATTTATCCTCGTGCTGGGTTGGACAGGACACTCGGGTACTCCTGAGATTCATGGTGCGTGTCCTCCTTCAAGTACAGATTGACATCACACTGCACGCTGTTTACATTTATTCAACACTTCACTCAGTCATACTAGTCAACATTTTACTACTGTTGGGGAAGATGACCTCGTAGTTCCACCCCTTAAAACTGGCATGTTACTGTAAAGAATACTGATAAAGTAAAGCAAAGCCAACTCCGTACAGGCCATGGAGGCCCTGGGAGTAGTGGAAGGTAGAGGCTTCCACACTTCGTGACATCGGCACTAGATGGGATGCAGTTGTCAGCTCCACGCCCGGCCGTCTTTGCTCTCAGGAATTACCCTGGTACTCATTTCTGGTGTAGGCTGAGTGAACCCCAAGGCTATTTGCGTTTCCGAAAGTGGTAGTGTTGTTTCTAAAATCCACTACCTGGACAGGGATCGAACCCACTCCCTTTCAGTTAGAAGCCCAGCGCTTCTACTGACTGCGCTACGCAGGCCACTAAAGAATGCTGATACCAGACTCCAGAGTCGCAGCCGGCTGGATACTTTCGAAACTAGGGCAGGTATTTATTTGGTATGGTTAGGGAGTTGGCGACCCCGAGCTGGGTCCGTTTTCCCCTTTTAAAAATTAATTTTAGGGGTGGATCCTCTCCTCTTTCACTGTCCTCTCTGAATTTCTTTACGAGGGAAGTTCCGACATTACGTTTCGTCATTTTTATCCAGGGACCCTTTATTGCCAAACTAGCATACACCATGGTATCATGAACTACTGTATACACCTTGCACTGTTTTTCGACATACTGTAGTCGTTACCAACATTGAGATACTTGTCGTAGCGTGCAATCAGTGTGAAGAAACTATGACTTAGTGCTGTCAGTGTTGTAACTAAAACAACCTAGGAATCGTTCTCCCTCTGGATACATCGATGTGTCTAAGTTCCGTGAATAACTGAATTATTTTAAGAAAGAGTTTTGAACAAGCTGCAATCAGCTGACTTCTCATCCTTATAATTTTATCAATGCAGCCAATGGAATTTTATTTTCAGGACGGGTGAGGGAAGGGATATTGGAAGGAAATCGGTCGTGGATCTATTGAATGGAACCGTCCCGGCATTTGCCTGGTGTGGAAAATGGGAAACCACGAAAGCCATGAGAATGGGTCCCACGCTCTCCCGATGCCAGCAAGGCAGGAGGTATCACGTCAGCCACCGCGTGTTATCTTTGATGCCGTGATTGTGTAGGCTGTCAGAATTATATCACAATTCACAATAATTTAAATCTAAAAAGAATCATTTAATGAAACACATGAAGCAACGTATTAATTATTTAGCATTTAATAGGCTGTTTAAAATTTACCTCCTACGGAAACAAATTCAATATTTCATCTTAAAAATGTTGGTAGGAGATAACTTTTATTTAAAAAAACTTGTAACTCCAGTAACATAATTAATAACATAACATAATTAATATTGTAGCTTTCAGTCGGTCAACACAAAACTCATTCTAATAACTGGAATATGAGCTTATTATGTATAATCTGATGATACTCGCCTGACGAACGAAACATGTTATCCCTTAGTTTTCTTGTTCTTATTCTTCAATAAAATGAGGAGAGTGTTTTGTAGCAGAGACCTTAATTTACATCTAAAAATTGGCCTTCTGAGATGCTATGTCTTCTCCACCTTGTTCTATGGAGTTGAGACCTGGACCATAAAGAAAAGAGAAAAGAGAGGTTGGAGGCATTTGAACTATGGACGTACAGAAGGATACTGAGGCTGAGTTGGAAAGATAAGGTCACACTCGACGAGGTGATGAGGCGGATGGGAAAGAGAAAGGAAATACAGTATTAAATACAGTCAAAATTATAAAACTGCAGTATCTGGGTCATGTGATGAGAGGAGAGAAATATCATCTGCTGCTGCTGGTCATTTAAGGAAAGTTACAAGGCAGAAGACCTGGAAAAAGACGCATTTCTTGGATTGAAAACTTGTTCCACTATTGAGCTGTTTCGTGCTGCATCATCTAAAGCAAGAGTCTCTATGATGGTTGCCAACCTCCTGAGAGGAGATGGCACTTAAAGATTCTTCAATAATCCGCAGCAATATACAAATTGTAATGATATGTAATTTTATTCAGGTTATTTTCACATATTCCAGTATTTTGAATGATGTTTGTATTGACCGACTAAAAGCTACTGAAAAATGACTTCGAAGCTATCATTATTTTTAACATAAACACTCATAATACCTTGGCAACAAAAGGGTTAAGAACTTAAGTGTAAGGGATCTGACGATCGAATCTGGCCATCCAAGTGTATATATTAAGTTGGTTCCTCAGTTTAGGGGCTGCGACAACGCGGTCGTGTAGCCCCGTGCACTCTGGGTGTGTGTAGAATCTGTCTGATAACCGGTGTTAATTGTGATGGCTGTATTAGTGTGTGTGTCATCTGTTTTTAATACAAGTTAGGACTGCAGACATTCAATTTTCAAGTAGTTCTAACTTTTCCTACCAAACGCCACCGTCAAAGACCAACTAGATCTGAACTTGGTTACTAGATGGCGACGAACGTTGAATCTTAAGAGCGTTATTCAAATCTAACCTATTATGTAGCTTCACCCAAGTGTAATTAGTGGAAGGTTCGTTATCATGCCATAAATCTATGATATGGGACCGCCAGCTTTACTTTCCTCTCCGAAGGAAGGCATACTGAGGGATTTATAACGCTCTTAAAAAAAACCGCGACGTTGGGCATAGAAGCTCAGCATGCTACCAACTACGCCACTGATGCCGCCTGTATATATTAATCTCATGTAATTTATTTTTCAGAATTGGGGAACCACCCATTACAATTAGGTACAATCGTGTTGGCCGACTGAAAAACATCAAATTTCGATTACTAAGACAACACTGAAAAGTAGCTTCTGCTCCCTAGTTATTAGCTAAATGATGTTTCCACCCTCGCCTGCCTCCTTCAGTACAAACACATTATGCATTATGCTAAATGGATGAATTCCTCAGATGCCGAAGCCCCACAACTTCACTGTGAAGCTTGTTATTCCAAGCCTGCTCATTTATCTGCGGTTACTCTTGAATTAATAAAATCAGCTAATCGATTTGAAACCCGAGACAAACGAACAAGGGGGTAAAAAGAAAAGGAAACCGTCAATTTTTTGCACGCAATGCCACAAATTTAGTCGATGTAGTTATTAGAAGTGACTTTAAGTACTATTGCTGGGTAGAAACCGAACCATGCAACGCGATCCATCAAGTTGGTTCGTGTTGGAAAAGAGGATTAGAAAAGGCCGTTTAATGTTCTGTAGCTAAGCTGGCGTGACTTGAGAATTTCACAATAGTACTGTAGACTTGTGAGTAGCATGCTAGATTAATTCAGTCTTATTTACAAATGTAAACCATATATTCTCAGCAAATTATAATATTGAGGAAAGGGATGGTGGATGGGTTGGAAAACAAAATTAATCAAGAGAATAGCTTGTGTTGACATCATATTAATGCAGAATTACACAGATTACTGTATATTAAGCTTCAAATAAATAAATAAATAAATAAATAAATAAATAAATAAATAAATAAAAATATAGATCGTTGTCCGTACTGTACGTTTCATTTAATAACAAGGACACAATTACTTTATATCGATTTGTTTGTCAGAAACATTTACTCGGACTACAATATCTAGGGTATGTTGTTGTTGTTTGAGTCTTCAGTCCCTTGACTGGTTTGATGCAGCTTTCCATGCCTCCCTGTCTTGAGCTAATCGTTTCATCTCTACATAGTGTACCCGATTGTCACCATGTGGACCATGTGTTCGTATCCCAACTAGCTCACGGTCTTTCGAGGTATGGGACGTTCCTGCCCACAATACGACCACATGTTCAGGATTTGAGTCTACCAGGTAACTACTCTACAGGAAATACACAACATTCCTATGAATAAAATATTTACTGGTCTAAAATCATGGCTGTACAACAAATACACAACAAAGGACAAATTACAATTAATTCCCACAAATAAATAGGGTTATTCTGTGAGCTTTCTCCTTAAAAATAGCGCTGCAATGCACTCAAACCTACTTCTAATATCCTGTCAATAATAGTTCAGATTACAAGGTTTTCATAGTGTCCGTCATGTGACACAATTTTATTTAATGGAAGTATCTTAACACAAAAACCACATGTCACATAAACATGAATTTCTAAGACATTATTCCGTCTCCTACGACATTTACTTTAATTAGCATTACTTCAATGTTCCCTACATTTATTAGCAAATATTGTGTTGTGTCGTGCGAATCATCTTCCTTCTTTCCATCCCTATGAACGCTCTAGGAAAATGAGTCATGCTTCTTAATCATAAAATAAACATAAACATGGATAGAATATTTATAGTTTCACCATATAACGATTATCTGGGTCTTGTCGGACTTATTATAGATACAACTGTGTCATGTTCTGGGAAAAACACATACCCGTTTTTCCTAAATTAGCATAAACTGGCAAAATGCACTTTAAAGAAGATGCCTACATTATTTTGGTTCAGCTTTCCCCCTCAGAGGATAACTTCGCCAAATATCATCTGATTTCTATGGTTCAACCACATATGTGAGTTGCCATACACCAATTAATTCCATTTGCATCACTAAAATACTCATATTTTAATTGCATTATTGAATACCGAGATCTCTCAGTGTCCTATTGTGACTGTAATTGACAAGGGATCGGTCGAGCGACCTCCCTCCCCTCAGCAGGTCATAAAATTAGTTCCAGACAGCTCTCCAAGATGGCTGCCACGGAAATGGTCTACATTTCCTGTCTCTCTCTACCGTCAAGGCCACACTTGTTTACAATTATATAACAATAAGATCCGCTAGGCATAGTCCTAAGTAATTGAGTCATTTAATTAATTAACACCTAACTTTACAGTGTATTTGGGCTCAAATGGCTCCTATTAAACATTCATGGCAGGGGTGGAATTCTAATGATAGCATTGCCGTTCTAAGGTGATTACTTTGTGGCTTATAAGACGCGCATCATAATGAAACCCCATGGTTATCATCAGCAGCTGTCATTTACATATATTTGGGAACCACGTTCCTCGTCGACGAATATGATTCTACCTCTCGGGCAGACCATAAGTAAAAATGCTCACCGCGCCTCGCTGGGCGTCCATAGTGGCTATAATTCAATGCAAGCGTTGGCAATAGACAGAATCTATCCAAATCGCTGCGTAACACATACAGTATGCACAAAGGCGATACTTCTCGAAGATTAAGCCAATTTTCACCTCACGCGCAAGCTATACTAGTCTTTCCCGTGCTTATCTTACGTAAATCACTGGATTCTACGTTAATCTGCACGCTATATGCGGCTAAACAATATTTCACATATATGACTCCATTATCAAGGTACCTGCGTTCTTCCTGTTATACTATTTAAGCCAAAGCTTTACATAGCTCCTAACACAAATGTATAAATATACTGGCTTACTTTAATTTCAAATATTTATTCAAATTTTCACTGACACTGAGAAAAACTCTCGTATTCGCGATATTCCACACTACATTCTTTACTGTTTACCAACTGACAGTATCTTAAATTAGACATGACACTATTTGAACATTACTTAGGCCAACTTTGCCCTTACTTTATGGTTGCCGACCCCAGTTATTATTATTATTATTATTTTAACGTTTAGATCCATCACTATTTTTGACCTACATGATCCTAAGCAAATCACCTTCCAAGTCATACTTTATTCAAGACGAGTGGTGAAAACTCGTTCAGTAAGTGACTATTACTTCTTTAATTTCAAAGTGATTAATCGTTACATGGTGAACTATGCCATTATAATGTTATTATTTGCATGTTTACTCACGTTTCCTTCTGGCTGGAAAGTACCAGTATCTCCGCCTGAGCTCTACCATGACGATTTGACTTAATCCATCATGATATCCAATACACAACACTGAGATTCACACTTTTTACACATGATACACATATTACCACAAGTGGCCTTTACCACTGATAAACACTGAATATTAATCATTAAACACATTAACACTTTAAATTATCATTTCACAATTTATACACTTCATCTATCATTTCACATGTTGATCCTTAATCTGGATTTCACCTACGCTTGACCTCAGAGATGCGATGACTTATGATAACCGCTGGTCTCCGTGAAATCTAGTAGCGTTTTTATAGATGTTCGATCCTAGTTCCCTGCACTCCCGTTCACCTCACTGTCCTGGATAGGTGGCAATAACTTCCACTCTCCCATCACTGGAGTGCTCCTAATGCTGATGCCATATAATTGACAATACCTTCCGGTATACGAACTGTTCCAAACATTATCAGTTCCTATTCGCTGTAGCGAATTTATATCTGTGTCAGATAATAAAGCAATATCTGCACTTTGTTACCTTTTATGCACTTCATTATTACTGATGAAGCTTACAATTTGCCTCCATTGTCTTCAACGGCGATACGCTGATATCTTAATAATTGGCGTGCTTACTGCAGAGCGCTTGTAGACAAAGGACTAACTTCCAACTCGACTTCAACTGAACGTAACTGACCGTAACTGTAACTGACTGTAACTGACCAACAACTGACCCTTGGCGTAGGGTGCTCTTCCCTTATATTGGTTTCTTGCACAAAATAGTTCACGGGACACGTGAGAGCGACTCCCTTCTTGAAATACTCCGTCTTCAGCCGAAATAACAACTGCATCTTGTTTATCTAGGCGTGGATGTTTCAAAAACATTCGCGTGCCGGCGATCGCTTCGGCCAATTAATTACAATTAATTGCCTTAGTTCAGCGCGTGGGATGCTACGGTGGGGATTTCCCGCTGGTTGGTTAAAGTATTCATGCTCTCGAGCGTGAGTTAGGTTGTAATGCGGTCATTTTGAGAAATAGGCGTAATTTTAGGTGAAGAACCACTCCTAAATTACTCCTCCGTGAATACATTCATCTATGTGTATGTTCCATTGCACTACAATGCTCCATTTATCTGTAATTAATTAATTTCTTGTGGGCTTGGTCCCGCCAAAGCTTTGCTCGTTGTCGACCGGTGGATTCCCGGGTCATTAATTTTGAGCTGTCTGACCGCCCTAGACGGAAATAGTTCCGTAGGCGCCATGCCTACCCCGCCTACTTGTTAAAGTCATTTGTCAGACTTCAAACTAGCTCCTTTCGACTTCGTATGCACTGAAAATGTACATTCCCTTGCATTTTGCTTACAATTTTTCCTTCAAATTGCTATGATTTGCACCTAAATAATCGTGAAATCACGCTAGACTATTATGTGTCAGTAGACCTCTCATTGCTCTGTGGGTTCCATATAATGGCTCCCCCTTAGAGACCACTGGTTCGACCTTAGGCATAACCATTTGCCTGTTCTTCTCTGATAAGGCCCTGAGTTCGATACCAGACTGCCGTGACCAGTTGGGCACATCTTTCCCCTGCTAAGTTCGAAAAATTCATTTCATAAGTGAATTTTTCGGGCCTATCAGCTGGTATCAACTCCTTGCAGTATTTACTTTAAGCGGTCATTGCTCTTGGCAATGGGCTTTCACGCTTTCCTACTCCACTCTTGTCTGCTGTCTCGTAGACTTTCGTTTTCCTGTCTCAATTGTTCATTCATCTCCTCTAACTCCACAGCGGCTCCCTTCAACTGGTCGTAAAACTCCTGCAGTCGACAGCTGCACTCTCCCCTCGTGTCCGCTGGGCTGGCGAGCTGTTTTCTTTTCTTCGACCCTTCTCGAGCCTGCAAGCTTTTCTCCAGAACCTTTCCGTGCATACGTAATGATTCCTCGTTCACTTGGATGTGTGTAGCTTGCTCTTCTCTCGCTTCATAGTCTTCTGGTGGACTATATAACTTCAGATTTGCTGCATTTACCACAACCTCTCTACCTGTTGCCTCATCTTTAATCCGATATGCGTTATTCTGCAGATCCCTTATAATCAGGTAGGGTCCGAGATAAGCGTGCTGGAATTTCTTATATTTCCTGCTCTCTGGATCTGAACTGGCGGGTTTTTTCAATAAGACGTATTCTCCCACGAGTAGCGGTCTATGATAACGTTTCCTCCTGTTTCTCCGCTGTCGTTTATCTGCTTGTTTCTTGAGATACTCGAACATCCTCTGGATTCTCAACTCACGTCCAAGTTGTGCATCGACGGGTGTCTGGATGACATTATTCCATGGCCTCTCGGGTCTTCTGTCGAGATGTAGGCTCACTGGCACCTCTCCTGTAGCTTCGTGCACAGTATTGTTGATACAATATTCAATAATCTCAAGCACGTCAATCCATTTCCAATTCTCAGTAGAGCAGTATATCTTCATGTATTTTTGCACCTCCCTCATAACTCTCTCAGCTGAGTTCGACTCCGGGTGCCTAACCGTGGACAAAATCTGTCTTATGCCCAGATTTTCCAACTCCCTGCGAAATTCTACGCTGGTAAAACAGCTTCCGTGATCCGATAAGATGTTTTCTGGCTGTCCTAATATAGGAATGATTCTTTCCTTCAGCCTCTTAAGTACTTGTTTTGTACTGGTTTTCTGAATTGGACACAGGACTACAATTTTGGAAAACACGTCTAGTGCAACTAGGATGTGTTTATTTCCTCTTCTAGCTCTAGGCAGGGGCCCAAAGTTGTCCAGCGCCAGAAGCTGACATGGCTTCTCTGGTAAGAGCGGTATAGGTTTCTGCCTCATTAAGTACGAGTTAGGCTTTACTCGTTGGCACATATCACATGTCCTGATAGTATTTCTGACTGTTTCTCTAAGTTTAGGCCAAATAAACGCCTCTTTAAGCAGGGCAACAGTCTTATCTACACCTGAATGTCCAAAAGCTCGGTGTGCTAGCCAAACTAGCCTTCTCTGCAATGCTGGTGGTACAACAATCCTAGGTTTTGTGTGGTCAGAGTCGCTCCATTTATGTAGCATCTGGTTAAACCATAGATATTCCGTTGAAAGTGCTTCAGCTTCCATATACATCGGGGTTCCTCTATTCAGCTTTCCCTCGAAGTAATTTATCATCAACCGTATCTAGGGATCTTCACGTTGAAAAACGGTGATGTTCCTTAGATCATCTAAGGTCTTCTGATCTCTATCTTCTATTTCAATAGCTAGAGTTTCTTCTTCCTCTGCTGTAGGGTATCTGCTTAGCAAATCAGGTATGATATTGTCCTTCCCCGGGCAATATTCTATTTCCACTTGAAATTGTTGTATGTACAGGGACCACCTTGTCAGTCTTTGACTCGACAAGTCAGTTTTCAGCAGGAACGTTAGGGCTTTATGGTCTGTTCTCAAAATAATTCTAAAACCATAAATCAGCTTGTGCCAATACTGTAATGCATACAGTATCGCAAGTAATTCGATCTCCGTGACCGTATAATTCTTTTCATTAGGCCTCAACCTTCTACTGATGAATGCGATATAAGTTCTCTCCTCTGGCCTGTCCTTATTTTCCTGATACAACATAGCTCCAATGCCTACGAAGGATGCGTCAGTCTGGATGATAAATTTCTGAGTGTAGTCAGGATATCCCAATTTTACATAATCTAACAGCATCTGTTTAGATTTTACGAAGGCTTCCTCGCATTGCTCCGTCCATCGCCATCTTCCTCCCTTTTTAAGTAAGTCTTGGAGTGGTGCTACAGTCTCGGTGTACTTCGGACAATGGTTCGAAAAGAATCCAATAACGCCCAGATATTGCCTGACGTTCTTCACCTTCGTTGGTCTCGGGAAACGTTTTATGACTTCCAGTTTTCCCGGATTAGGCCTAACTCCTTGTGCATCGATTACATGACCTAGAAATTTAACTTCTCTCTGAGCAAAGTTAGACTTCTTTATATTGACCTTGAAGTTAGCCTGACTTAGGTCATATAACAACTTGCGTAGATCTCTGACATGTTCTTCAACTGTTTCAGAGGTCAGTAGTATATCATCTACGTAGCATATGGTTGTAGCTTTTACTTCTTCGGATAGGTTCCTATCTAGCGCTCGTATCAACGCTGAACCTGCTGTTTTTAATCCAAATGGAAGACGGACGTAGGAGTACGTGTGCTGGTCAAATAAAAATCCGGTTAGCAGACTTGTTTTCTCTTCCAGAGCAAGATGGTGAAAACTTGCCGTTAGATCAAGATTTGAGAATACAGTCTTTCCTTTGAACCTTCTGAGTACCTCCTTAATGGGTGGAACTGTATCAAATTCCGGTATAACCTTGGAATTCAAATTTCGTAGGTCCAGGCATATCCTCACACTTCCATCCTGTTTCGGTACAACTACCAGTGGGCTGACATAAGGTGTGGCTGTCTTTACAATGACGCCTGCTTCTAGCATTTCTTGTATCGCTTCTTTGACCTTTAAATAATGTTTCTCAGCTACAGGATACGGCTTCTGTTTGAATGGCGTCCAATCGCTGACTTGAAACGCATACTGGAAATTCTTGATCCGGCCAGGTCTCGAATCGAAGACTCCTTTATACTCGAATAGCAGTTCCCTTAGCATTTTCTTATATTCTGGACCAAATTTAGCTTCCTCAATCTTCTCTTCCAGGCATTCTTCAAATTTTGGTTCGAGATCTTTTTCAATGTCTGCGGCCAGTGTTGCCAACTCTTCCTCAATATCTTCTATTGTCGACACTGCCTCCCCAGTCATATCTCCGTATGTATGCCATACGTATTCTTCTTGTCTCGCTTCATTATGCCTTAATGAGAGTTCTAAGTCTTCCTTTCCCTCACTTGCGCGAAACATTACAATGTCTTGCGAGAGATCTATAATAACTTTATACTCTCTTATGAAATCCATTCCAACAATAAGGTTATATGGCAGCTTATTTACAAGTAGGAAGCTCTGTGAGAATGTAGAGTTCCCTATCTGCAGATCTAAAAATACTTGGTATCTGCATATCATAACTTTGTCTGGTATGACACCTTTTATTTTCACGCTTGAAATGGGTATTTTCAATACGTGGATTTTACTCTGGATTTCATTATATAATGCCTGGGTTATCAAACTCACTGTTGATCCAGTATCGATGAGACTTCTTACTTTCGTTCCCGCAATGCTTACAATAATAATAGGTAGTTCCCTTCTTACATTGACCGTTCTTTCATCGAGGTCTTCGATGAGCTCCTCAGGTTTGGCAATCCAGTTAATAACATTTACTGTACTCCATCCTGAACCTATCTCTCTCTGGTCATTTAAAATTGGTGTTTTTTTTTTTCAATTGCTCCATTCTTTGTGGAGTTCTTCTGCCTGTCTTCATGCTGTTGAAGTTCCAGACTTTTGGCACCATCATCATTTTGATATATGTCGGGTGACCTTCTATTTCGAATCGCTTCATCCCAGTGAACTCGCGATTGTCTTGGATCATCTCCGCGCTCTTCCATGTATCTTAAAGATGCATGATAGCGTTCTTCCGCCTCTTCATCGAACCCACGACTCTGCTCTTGGGATCTCCATCCTTGGTTATTCCCATTTCGGCCGTAATTTCTTCTGTTATCCAGCTGCTGGTCTCTGGTACCACGCTGATTCCAGTTTTTCCTTCCTCGGTTACCACGGTTTGAACCTCCTCGATACGCTGGCCTCCAATTTTGGTTTTCGCGTCCTTCGCGCTGCCAGTCGGATTTTTCTGTTTCGGTGCTTGTAGACTTGCATTTCGTCTGCACCTTCGTTGGCTCGATCGGCGTATTCGTCATATTAACTTGTTCCACATGTCGGCTTTGTCTTGCGTGCTGCACTGTGGTTAAATCAAGTTGTCTCAGCACCTCCTCCATATCGATTGCAGTTTTGGCGTTTGCTGAGATTAGCAGGCGCTGCACTTCATACGGCAGCTGCTTAGCTATTGCTATGCATAAGTCTGACTCTCTGAGTCCTTCGTCGAGCTCACGAAAACGGCATAATTGGTTCACAAAAAACTCTCCGTACTTGGTCGGGTTACTAGTACTGTAACGCCTGGAATACAAGTCCAGTCTGAGGTTTTGTTGTACGCTCGCGTTCCAATACCTGCTTAAAAATGCTTGGCGAAATTCCTCAACGGTGTCGAACGTGTACCTAAAACTTCTAAACCATAGAGCACACTCTCCTTCGGTGAGTTTTTCAATCGCTCTCAACCTGCGCTCTGGCGGTACTTTCGCATCATTCAAGTACTCGGAAACTTCTTTAAGCCAGTACTTGGGTGTCATATTAGAATTACTCCCAGAGTATTTCTTTGGTTTTTCATCACTAGCCCTTATAACTGTGACTATTTGGTTCTGTACAGCATTTTCCTGCGGTGTTGACATAGCCATTGGCATACCAGGTGTGGCATACGGGCTGTCACTTGGCATTGCTGCATTCTTTGGAGTGGGCTGTATTTCTATCTCTGCCCATTTATTCCTCCTATTCTCGTCTATACTTCCTTCGCTAGACCTAGGATTCCGCAACATGGATTCTTCCTGCGCTATCATTCTCGTTTCTAATTGGCTGTGCCTGTTTTCAGTCCTTTCCAAACGAGCTAATACCTCTCGTTCTATTTTCTCGAGGCGATCTCGGTTTCTTTCTGCCATAGAAAATACCTTTTCTTTATTATCCTTAAGGTTTTCCTTCAGGTGGATAATTTCCCCTGCTAGACTTTCTCTTACTTCGGCAAGAGTCTTATCACTAGCTTCAGTCTTTAAGCCTTCTCGAAGCTCTAACTCTTCGCGTTAGCCTGTAACTTCCCGTTGAATGTGACCTTGTATATGAGATATTTCAGTCCTTATTTTTGTGATTTCTCCTTGGTCTTCGTCCTGTCTTTTATGGATAACTGCTAAGTCGTTCTGAGTTTGTTCCAACTCTTTCTGCACTTTTCCAACTTGTATCTTCATATTAGACATTATTTCCTTATTATCTCGATCAGACGTCTTTATTTCCTGCATTTCCTTGCATTGGTCAAGGATATTCTGGTCCTGCTTTTTTAAAGCTTCGTCCACAGCCTTGGCATAACCTGCCATTCGCGTATTCCATTTTAGTTCATTATCCTCGAACCTATGATCCACGGTCTGAGTAAACGTGTTAAATTGTTCTAACTGACGTTTCGTGTTAGCTTCATTCTGACTTTGAATGTATTTAAGCTCCCGGGACATACTGTTTAAATTATCGTTAATTTCACGCTGTGACTCTCTGCACATTTGCAAATTGCTTTCTAATTTTAATTCAATAGACTCAAAGCGTTTTTCGTTATCATTTTGCATTTCTGAGATCACGCTAACAATATTCTTAGTTACCTGTCTCTGGACAGACTCTTTAACGTCGTCCATTTTCTTATTAACCTCTACTAGGTTTAATTCTAACTGCGTGTTTACATTAGTTTGACTAGCCTCTAGTCTAGTATTTATTTCGGCTTGATTAGCCTCTAGTCTAGTATTGACTGTAGCCAACATCTGGCTTACCTCATCTTTAAATGCTTTGGATTCTTCCTTACTTTTATCATTAGTAACATCGAAATGTTCCCTTAACTCGGCGATACACCTGAGTACTTCTTCCGTTCCGGCCATCCTGTACTACTTAATTTGAGATTCAGGTAGGCCCTAGCTGAAGACACTGGCGCGTTCTATTGGAAAGAAAAGATTCTGATCCCGCGACAACAACAACAACATATTATAAAATGTCAAAACTAACTATGGAATGGGTATAGACCCTCGTACCCGTCTGACAACATTTGTCTGACGTCTGAACATCATCTAGAAAGACTCACAATCGCTCAAACCAAGTTTGAGGAAAAAAAAATATTTCTATTGTTTTCCCCATGAAAACCATGCTATTATTATGGGGTTTTTCTGAATCCCATAAGCCCCACGTTGGGCGCCATGTTAATCTAAGGGCTCATGCCCCACAGGTGGGTGCCATGTTAATCTAATCTGTCATGGTCATGGTGGGTGACATGTTAAATTAGGGTAGTCAACATGCTTATTTTATGCCATGCTCATGATGCATAAGTGGAGGTTACCTGTATTTTGAACTGGCCCCACATATCAGCGTCATGTTATTTTATATGTGTTATCTATGGCTATGGTTTATGAAAGTTACAACTATATAAGCATGTCTTATGGAGGATTAACAATTATTTTTAATGTGGTGGCTTATTAACAAATGGGATGCGGTCTTCCTATTCTGTCCTAAATTCTATGCTATATTTGCTTCTACCATTAATACCTTGACCGACTTAAGTAATTACCTGTGACTCAATCCAAGTACAGAGACAACTCCCCCATGTACCCGATTGTCACCATGTGGACCATGTGTTCGTATCCCAACTAGCTCACGGTCTTTCGAGGTATGGGACGTTCCTGCCCACAATACGACCACATGTTCAGGATTTGAGTCTACCAGGTAACTACTCTACAGGAAATACACAACATTCCTATGAATAAAATATTTACTGGTCTAAAATCATGGCTGTACAACAAATACACAACAAAGGACAAATTACAATTAATTCCCACAAATAAATAGGGTTATTCTGTGAGCTTTCTCCTTAAAAATAGCGCTGCAATGCACTCAAACCTACTTCTAATATCCTGTCAATAATAGTTCAGATTACAAGGTTTTCATAGTGTCCGTCATGTGACACAATTTTATTTAATGGAAGTATCTTAACACAAAAACCACATGTCACATAAACATGAATTTCTAAGACATTATTCCGTCTCCTACGACATTTACTTTAATTAGCATTACTTCAATGTTCCCTACATTTATTAGCAAATATTGTGTTGTGTCGTGCGAATCATCTTCCTTCTTTCCATCCCTATGAACGCTCTAGGAAAATGAGTCATGCTTCTTAATCATAAAATAAACATAAACATGGATAGAATATTTATAGTTTCACCATATAACGATTATCTGGGTCTTGTCGGACTTATTATAGATACAACTGTGTCATGTTCTGGGAAAAACACATACCCGTTTTTCCTAAATTAGCATAAACTGGCAAAATGCACTTTAAAGAAGATGCCTACATTATTTTGGTTCAGCTTTCCCCCTCAGAGGATAACTTCGCCAAATATCATCTGATTTCTATGGTTCAACCACATATGTGAGTTGCCATACACCAATTAATTCCATTTGCATCACTAAAATACTCATATTTTAATTGCATTATTGAATACCGAGATCTCTCAGTGTCCTATTGTGACTGTAATTGACAAGGGATCGGTCGAGCGACCTCCCTCCCCTCAGCAGGTCATAAAATTAGTTCCAGACAGCTCTCCAAGATGGCTGCCACGGAAATGGTCTACATTTCCTGTCTCTCTCTACCGTCAAGGCCACACTTGTTTACAATTATATAACAATAAGATCCGCTAGGCATAGTCCTAAGTAATTGAGTCATTTAATTAATTAACACCTAACTTTACAGTGTATTTGGGCTCAAATGGCTCCTATTAAACATTCATGGCAGGGGTGGAATTCTAATGATAGCATTGCCGTTCTAAGGTGATTACTTTGTGGCTTATAAGACGCGCATCATAATGAAACCCCATGGTTATCATCAGCAGCTGTCATTTACATATATTTGGGAACCACGTTCCTCGTCGACGAATATGATTCTACCTCTCGGGCAGACCATAAGTAAAAATGCTCACCGCGCCTCGCTGGGCGTCCATAGTGGCTATAATTCAATGCAAGCGTTGGCAATAGACAGAATCTATCCAAATCGCTGCGTAACACATACAGTATGCACAAAGGCGATACTTCTCGAAGATTAAGCCAATTTTCACCTCACGCGCAAGCTATACTAGTCTTTCCCGTGCTTATCTTACGTAAATCACTGGATTCTACGTTAATCTGCACGCTATATGCGGCTAAACAATATTTCACATATATGACTCCATTATCAAGGTACCTGCGTTCTTCCTGTTATACTATTTAAGCCAAAGCTTTACATAGCTCCTAACACAAATGTATAAATATACTGGCTTACTTTAATTTCAAATATTTATTCAAATTTTCACTGACACTGAGAAAAACTCTCGTATTCGCGATATTCCACACTACATTCTTTACTGTTTACCAACTGACAGTATCTTAAATTAGACATGACACTATTTGAACATTACTTAGGCCAACTTTGCCCTTACTTTATGGTTGCCGACCCCAGTTATTATTATTATTATTATTTTAACGTTTAGATCCATCACTATTTTTGACCTACATGATCCTAAGCAAATCACCTTCCAAGTCATACTTTATTCAAGACGAGTGGTGAAAACTCGTTCAGTAAGTGACTATTACTTCTTTAATTTCAAAGTGATTAATCGTTACATGGTGAACTATGCCATTATAATGTTATTATTTGCATGTTTACTCACGTTTCCTTCTGGCTGGAAAGTACCAGTATCTCCGCCTGAGCTCTACCATGACGATTTGACTTAATCCATCATGATATCCAATACACAACACTGAGATTCACACTTTTTACACATGATACACATATTACCACAAGTGGCCTTTACCACTGATAAACACTGAATATTAATCATTAAACACATTAACACTTTAAATTATCATTTCACAATTTATACACTTCATCTATCATTTCACATGTTGATCCTTAATCTGGATTTCACCTACGCTTGACCTCAGAGATGCGATGACTTATGATAACCGCTGGTCTCCGTGAAATCTAGTAGCGTTTTTATAGATGTTCGATCCTAGTTCCCTGCACTCCCGTTCACCTCACTGTCCTGGATAGGTGGCAATAACTTCCACTCTCCCATCACTGGAGTGCTCCTAATGCTGATGCCATATAATTGACAATACCTTCCGGTATACGAACTGTTCCAAACATTATCAGTTCCTATTCGCTGTAGCGAATTTATATCTGTGTCAGATAATAAAGCAATATCTGCACTTTGTTACCTTTTATGCACTTCATTATTACTGATGAAGCTTACAATTTGCCTCCATTGTCTTCAACGGCGATACGCTGATATCTTAATAATTGGCGTGCTTACTGCAGAGCGCTTGTAGACAAAGTACTAACTTCCAACTCGACTTCAACTGAACGTAACTGACCGTAACTGTAACTGACTGTAACTGACCAACAACTGACCCTTGGCGTAGGGTGCTCTTCCCTTATATTGGTTTCTTGCACAAAATAGTTCACGGGACACGTGAGAGCGACTCCCTTCTTGAAATACTCCGTCTTCAGCCGAAATAACAACTGCATCTTGTTTATCTAGGCGTGGATGTTTCAAAAACATTCGCGTGCCGGCGATCGCTTCGGCCAATTAATTACAATTAATTGCCTTAGTTCAGCGCGTGGGATGCTACGGTGGGGATTTCCCGCTGGTTGGTTAAAGTATTCATGCTCTCGAGCGTGAGTTAGGTTGTAATGCGGTCATTTTGAGAAATAGGCGTAATTTTAGGTGAAGAACCACTCCTAAATTACTCCTCCGTGAATACATTCATCTATGTGTATGTTCCATTGCACTACAATGCTCCATTTATCTGTAATTAATTAATTTCTTGTGGGCTTGGTCCCGCCAAAGCTTTGCTCGTTGTCGACCGGTGGATTCCCGGGTCATTAATTTTGAGCTGTCTGACCGCCCTAGACGGAAATAGTTCCGTAGGCGCCATGCCTACCCCGCCTACTTGTTAAAGTCATTTGTCAGACTTCAAACTAGCTCCTTTCGACTTCGTATGCACTGAAAATGTACATTCCCTTGCATTTTGCTTACAATTTTTCCTTCAAATTGCTATGATTTGCACCTAAATAATCGTGAAATCACGCTAGACTATTATGTGTCAGTAGACCTCTCATTGCTCTGTGGGTTCCATATAATGGCTCCCCCTTAGAGACCACTGGTTCGACCTTAGGCATAACCATTTGCCTGTTCTTCTCTGATAAGGCCCTGAGTTCGATACCAGACTGCCGTGACCAGTTGGGCACAATAGCTACCACACCCTACATCTGAGGCAATCTGTTTAACATATTCTAACCTTGGTCTACCCCTACAGTTCTTGTCCTCGACCCTTCCTTCCATAACTAAGCTTTCTATCCCGGGTGTCTTACTATGTGTCCTACCAACCTATATCTTCTCTTCATTAGCAGTCGCCAGAAACATCTGTCCTCTCTAGGGTAATGTCTAGGATAATATAGAAATGTTTGTAACATTATTTTTCGGGCAGGTGACTTCACTGCTTCGCCCGTTAAAACAACAATAATATTATGCAATGACATCGATGACGTACTCCACACTTTCTTTGTTTGTGTCCATTAGTAAAGCCCGGTACGGATGCGGATATCTGAGGATAAACCCGTGGATATCCGCAAGTTTTTCGCCATGCGGATCTAGTTTACATGGCTGTGCGGATAGCGGATAAACTGCGGATAATGTGTGAAGTAAATTTGTGGATAGATTTTGGATTACAATCCGAACTTGTTCAATATATCATTACTAGGACCCGGATGTTATGACATATATTTTTCCGGTATGTTTTTTCATGATAAATGTAAGATGATTATTTAAGCTAATATCATTCAAATTATTGGGGCGTGGTGGCTCAGCGGTCTTGCTGTATGCCTCTCACCAAGGCGGTCCGGGTTCGATTCCCGGTCAATGCATGTGAAATTTTCGAAGTGAAATGCCATGTCCTGTGGTTCGGATTCCACGTAAAAAGGAGGTCCGTGTCTCATGATCTCAAGATTAACGGTCACGTTAAACTACAAGCTTCCTTCCTTCCTTTCATTCAAATTATGTCATTAAGCATTAACACCCTGAATTGAAAAGGGTTGCAATTTTGGCTGTATTACATTCATTTTAAACGTAGCACATGACATACTGAACCCTTTCTCCACAGGCTGTATTAAGGATTCTAATAAATTATTCATCATCTTTTGATACATTTCTACAGACAGCAGATATGAGAGCCAGACGGTGTTGGGAAATATTGAGAAATCAGTGGCCGAGAGGACACAATGGTTTAAGCTCCTGTGGTATTTTAGGAAGTAGCATAATATTCATGACACATAGAACAGGTGCAACTTTTAGCGCGGAGACGGCTTGGGTACGCACAATATGGCCTGTTGCTATGAGTGTTGGCGCCAAGAAGAAAATCGAATGCTACGAGGTAATTGGTCAAACTTTATGTTAACCACTCCCTGTGCCAGAAATACAAGTAAAAGCGCGCAAAGATCTACAAGAGTCTGAACCAATAATATAAAGTTTTAGCGGCAACTCGGCTTGGTAACGCACCCTGGTAAATTAACGCGGGAGTTATCTACGGATTAATTCCACGATCGATTCGAACCAGCTACAGCATAATCGTAACCTCCCCACTGCTACGAACCGATCGCATGCTAGTCTGGTTGGTTGGTTGGTTCCTTAGTTTAGGGGCTGCGACAACGCGGTCATGTAGCCCCGTGTACTTTGGGTGTGTGTAGAATCTGTCTGATAACCGGTGTTAATTGTGATGACTGTATTAGTGTGTGTATCTGTTTTCAATTCAAGTGAGGACTGCAGACATTTAATTTCAAGTAGTTCCTACTTTTGCTGCCAAACGCCACCGTCAACGACTACTAGGACTAATTCAAAACTTAGCTACTAGACGCCACCGCAGTCGGCTCTTGGCAACGAACGTAGCAACCTAAGAGCGTTGTTTACATTCTTAACCTATACAATTTAGTTTCACACAGGTGTAATTAGTGGAAAGTTCTTTAACATGCCATAAATCTATGACATGGGACCGCCGGCTTTACTTCCCCTCCGAAGGAAGGCATACTGAGGGATTTATAACGCTCTTAAAAAATCCGACGACTTCGGCCGTGTTTGAACCCGCTATCTTGGGCATAGAAGCTCAGCATGCTACCGACTACGCCACCGAAGCCGCTAGTCTGATAATTATTATGGAATATTTTTCCATAAATCCCCTTCCACATCTACCCTAGTCAGTTTCATTTATAATGATCCAGAAAGCTTCGAGAGAACACACTTTCATTTGTGCGTCTGAGGACGTAACGTTGATTTTTATTTGAGCATTTGAGGACGTAAGGTGTCCCAGGACACGAGGCATACTATGCATATTTTTCATGTAGTTGAACATGGAACATTTTCGTCAAGTTAGAAGTGTAACTTCAGTGATTTATTTGTAGTCCCAGTACTACCAGATAGGACCAGTTCATCGAATATAATTCACCAATAGACTGTCAAGGAATTTAGTACTTGATCGGTGAATTTAATAGGAAATATATCGTGAGTGTATCTGACAAACCTTTATTTAATTCAGCACGAGATGACGTCTAGGAACGAGACCGGATCTTGGAACCAGCAGGACATTTGCCAGAAGATGTCGATGACGAGCTAAGCATCTTAAAGGAGTGATGGATGCAGATGTTTTCCTTGACGCTGTTTTAAAGGATTGAGTACAAATGAATTAATTTATTTATTAAATCAGCTATGGTATTATGGGACATATTTTTGTAGATATTTGTGTGCTTGTTTGGTAATGTAGATTCTTAGTTCTTGTTTACTGACACATTAAGTATGGGACAAGCCGAGCGTTGTGTAATTTGTAAATATTGTGATTTGTGTTTGGTTCAACTATACGGGGCGACGCGCAGCTCGTGCTCGCATTCGCTTGCGTAAATCGCGGTCAATCATTGTAATTCGGAAGTCTGCCTTATAACAAAAATGGAACTGAATTAATTTTGAGATTAAAAATAGAATTTGGAGGATAAAGATTATTTGTGAGCAGAATTTTATGACGGATCAGGATTATTTTGATAGTTGCTTTCCCAGCAGATCTGAACGGGATGGCACTTTGCACCCGAGTTTTTGTTGTGTATTTTTTTTAAGTGTCAATTGACGCAATATTGGTTGATCTGTTTTGAGCCGTCCCAGTGGTATGTTTATGAGAGAGAGTCAGTCCAAGCTTTTGGGGCGTAGTGTGATTTTATGATGTGTTAGCGAGAATATATCATTGTGATTATTCTGACTTGCTCCACATCAGCCCAGTTCATAACCTCGCGAGGCTGGACTCGTGGTTTCTTTTGTGTTTTCTTGCCATCCAAGCGGATGAGTGAGATATGTTTGCGTTTCCAGATGGAACTTGCACCTAGCTTGAGGGACTGAGAGAGAGTTGACGCAGCGATGATTCATACAAGAGGGGCGCGCTCAAATCGGATAACGCGACTTGTCATTAGTAACAGGCCTGGCTCCAGTACTTCAATTTAAGACGTTGTTTAAAATTCACAAAACCTGATCGGTTATAATGAGTATTTGATTGATTAAATGGGTGTTGTCCACAGTGTAAGGTAGCTCCCGAAACTCCTGTTTGTCTGGCGTTTTATAAAAATGTAAACGTAGTTTTCAGCCGTTAGGCTTGTATATTGTTGCTGTTGCTTTAAATTCTTGTGCGTTTATTTTACTCGTTCAATGACCCCGTGTGGCATTAGGATGTGCGAGGCTGTGTTCCCATTTTGTGATGCGAGCGTTTAGGCCTATTTCTGGCATGCTCTTTTGATTTCGTGTGCTCTGGCACCAGCTAGAATCTCAGGGAGATTCATCATCGTTTTGTATTATTAGATCTTGCATGTGTCAGTAGTAATTATAGTGTATTAATTAAGGGTGGGTCCCATAGCCGTAGTGTGATTTAAAAGATGCAACTCCGTGAGCAACATGACTGTTTCAGTTGTAAACGGACTCGCATCAGTACTCATTTTCTTATTAACGAGCAATACACCACCCATTATATAACTTCTTGACCAGGAAAAATGGACTTGTATCCATATGTTGTGACGAGCGAGTTCTGACCGCTCAAAGTTTATGTTATGATTTATCAGTTTGTGTGAAGCTGTTTTCACACTGTTTGTTGTGACGAGCGAGTTCCTCCCGCTCAGTGTTATGTTTATTTCTTAAGGGGGTGAAAGTCAGGGAGGATCTCTTTTATTTATTATTATTATTATTATGCACATAATTTTCAGTCATTAAATATCTTTTATTCTATTTGTTTTTCATTTTATTTCTAGTATAGCCTCTGTCATGGACCTTTCTATTCATTAGATCATGTTGTTTTTAAGCGAACTTTGCTGTGTAACGCAGTCAGGACTGTACACGACCCCGTAGATGAATCTTGAGAAAACCATGCTTTATTGAAGGGTGCAATACATAGCCTACGGTAACGACTTTCTCCTCAAATTTTCAAATTAATGTGTTCTGGTCCGTGGAGAGCGAGTACGGGCCCTAGGGCTAGGTCTTACGGGCCCCCTCCATATTGTTTCGTCCCCGTAACATCGTGTAAATATCAAATTTGCAATTGTATTTTTAAAGCCCACTAAAAACTTTGAATTATTTAATTTCTTATTTTTTGGAACGCACTAATTTTGTTTATTGTAAATTTGTAACGTCGTTTCTGTTGTATCTGACCGAAAATTTTACTCTCTCTCATCACAAGAACAAGTTCAACGCCTTACACAATCGTATGTACTAAACTTTGCGAAGGTTCATAAATGTAGCTTAGCGGCTATTAGTTGAAATATTATTTAGAAACTTTCCTTCCTATAAACAGTGGAAACTTTACTATCTCTCTGGCCGCCGCAAAGATATGAATATAATGATTATTTACATGTTCTGATTATAGTATTTTGTAACATATTCAATTTATTCATATACATTGAATATAATAAAATATTAAATATTGTTGGCAAATACTTAAAATTGGGTAAATTTATTTACTCTGGGGTTTTCTACTTATACGGGCCCGTCGGCAAGACCGGGCCCCAGGGCTGCAGCCCCTTTTGCCCCTCCCTCTTGTCGGGATTGAATGTGTTGCTTTATGCTTTATCTAAATAAAAACATTATTGAAATGTCAGTAGATTCGGATAACACACGTGCGGATGCTGGCTCAATAAGATCTCATTGCTTGGTCGAAACATGTACCTTTGATACATGAATAGATGTGCTTTAGTTATGTATTGATTGGAGTATATTTACCTATTTTTGAGAACTCGATTCAATCAATACGGATATCACCAATAAATAATTTGCTAATATGGCAAATATAAGGTGCGTTCAAAAAGTAATGAGCCGGAGGCTGGAATGCGCAAACCGGTGACGACATCGTCTAATCGTGGCGTGTGTAACGAGGTGTGGTTCCGACCAGAGCGTGGAAGGTCACAGCCCGTCGCTAGAGGGCACGCGTGCACGTCACGTGACGATACAAAGCGAGCAGCATCATGCATCAATCGTCCAACGCTGCCAGTCGCATTACAAACAGTGACATGGAGGCGTCAACCGAAGAGCAAAGAGGTGTTGTTCGGTTTCTGACAGCAGAAGGAGTGGGGGGGAACGGATATTGATCGCCGAATGTCACAAGTGTACGGCGAACACTGCATGTCCCTTGCAAGGGTCAAGGCGTGGCACAAGCGCTTCAGAGAAGGACGGGTGTCGTTAGCCGATGATGCCCGGTCTGGGGCACCCAAGATGACAACGTCCAGCTGGTTGATGCTCTCATTACCTAGGACGGCCGAGTGACAGTGAAAGCCATAGCCGCCTTCGTCGCTCCACGACAATGCACGACCTCATACGGCCAACACAGTCGCGGCACTCCTGCAGAAATTCAGTTAGTTAGTTAGTTAGTTATTGTTGTTTTAAGGGGCGGAACTACGAGGTCATCTGCCCCTCTTAACACAGATTAAAGAATACAAATTTTGAATTGAATTTAAAATTTTGAGGTGGACATCTAAATTTAAAAAGACCAAGAATTAATAAAACAAAAACAAACAATTAAATAAAAAATAAAAATTATAAAAATAAACAAAAATTACGGAAAAAACAAAACATTATCATTCAAAAACGAACAAGTCGTTGAGTCAAAGTTCACTGGAAAATTTAGATTGCTGGCCCTAACCCACTCTCACTTATAAAGCGGATAACGCGATCAGCAGCCACCGCGTCATCGGCTAATATAAGTTTGAGTGTCGTCTGCAAACCAAGGTTTCTTCGTAAGTCAGCAAGATCCACACACTCGGTAAAAATGTGGGCCACGGTGAATACGGCTCCACAGGTACAAAGTGGGGGATCTTCCCTTCTCATTAGGTACGAGTGGGTGGATCTTGTATGACCTATCCTTAGCCTGCACAAAATGACGGACTCCCTCCGGGCCCGGAAGGAGCTCCGCCACACGCGAGTTGTTCCCTTGATCGCTCTCAGTTTACTGGGCAGTGGGTCAGCTAGCCACTGACTCTCCCAAAAAGCCAGAACTTGTAGGCGTAACTGAGAGCGAATATCTCTAGTGGGTACCTCCATTGGTCGAGATGGTAGTGATACCGCCTCTTTTGCAGCTTGATCTGCTAACTCATTTCCCACAATTCCCATGTGGCTTGGAAGCCACAGAAAGGTGATTCGAGTGTCAGCGTGGCACAGCCCGGCTAGTAGGTCGTGGATTCGCTGCACTAGGGGGTGTTGCGGGAAACATGTAGCAATTGACTGCAACGAACTCAAAGAGTCGGTACACACGAGAAAGTGGATTCGAGCATCCTGTAGTGCAAACTGCAGAGCTTCATAGATGGCAACGAGCTCCGCAGTAAACACACTACAGGCCTCAGGCAAACAGATCTTGGTATTTGCACCATCAATAACGTAAGCACAACCCACTTTCTCGTCCACCTTCGAACCATCCGTGTATAGAATGCCAGCGTCCGGAAATTGGTGAACTATGCTGTGGAACTGCCTCCGGTAAACGGAGGCATCCGTGTTCACCTTAGGACCTCGGTGCAGATCTAACCGAATTTCCGGAAGCGGGACTTGCCACGGAGGCACCTCGCTAGATGTCCGGATCATACAGGGACCTACAGCCACTCCTATTTCAGTACACGAGCTATCAAGTCTAATACCAACCGGCCGAGTGGCACGAGGCCGGTTGGCGTAACCCTGGTGGTTTTGGGTACCGAAGAGAGCTTGATAGGTCGGGTGATGCGGCATTTGACGCACATTGGCAGCATATGCTAAAAGCATATGTTGGCGTCTATAATTTAAAGGTGGAACACCCGATTCGGCGAGTAGGCTGGGTATCGGGCTGGTCAGGAAGGCACCGGTAGCCAGCCTAACGCCACTATGGTGGATACTGTCCAGCATTTTCAAGGTTGCCGGCCTTGATGAACCGTATGCCGCAGAACCATAGTCTAGCCGGGACAGGACGAGGGCTTGGTAGAACCGTAGCAGCACCGCACGGTCAGCCCCCCACGTAGTGCCACTAAGAAACCTGAGCATGTTCAGTTTCCTGAGACATGTCATTTTCAATTGCCGTATATGGTGCTGCCACGTTATCTTGGTGTCAAAATGGAGCCCCAGGAAGCGATAAGTGTCAACCAACGCCAACGCAGCATCCCTGAGATGTAGTTCAGGGTGTAAATGTAGCCTCCGGAGCCGACAAAAATGGACGACGGAGGTTTTCGCTGTTGAAAAACGAAAACCTCGGTCGTGAGCCCACCTGTCGACCCGGTTGATAGCTGGCTGCAATTGCCGTTCCACGACAGCCATACTTCCAGAGCTGTAATGCAGAGCTAAATCGTCTACATACAGCGATGGAACAACCGAGGACCCGGCTGCGGCAACAATGCCATTAATGGCAATCGCGAACAAGGTGACACTCAGCACTGAACCCTGAGGAACTCCATTTTCTTGGGTATAGTATTGCGATAATGTCCTACCGACCCTTACACGGAAGAGTCGGACGGACATGAAATTCGCAATGAAAGTCGGTAAGTTACCACGGAGTCCCCACTTGTGAAGGGTGGAAAGGATCCCGTAGCGCCATGTGGTGTCGTAGGCTTTCTCGAGGTCAAAGAAAACCGTGACTAGGTGCTGCTTTCGGAAAAAAGCCTCCTGTATGGCGCTCTCAAGTCGCACCAGATGGTCAGTGGTGGACCTATGAGAGCGAAATCCACATTGGTACTCAGACAGGAGACCTTTATCCTCCAAGAACCACACCAGTCGACGGTTCACCATCTTTTCGAGCAGCTTACATAGGCCATTTGTCAAACAAATGGGCCTATAGCTGCTTACAAACTTGGGATCCTTTCCAGCCTTAGGAATCGGTATCACGATCCCCTCTCGCCATTGAGATGGAAACTCCCCTTTAATCCATATACGATTAAAGAGGATCAACAGTTGTTTTATACTGGATTCGCACAGATGCTTTAACATTTGATTATGTATGTTATCCGGTCCAGGAGCCGTATCCCTGCACAGTGCAAGCGCACTGCGTAGTTCCCATTCAGAGAATGGTACATTATAGGACTCCGAAGCAGCAGTGGCAAAGGACAAGGGGCGAGTCTCTGCCTCCCGCTTCAGAGTCAGAAATGTAGGATCGTAACTCCCGGAGCAGGATACATCGGAGAAGTGCGAGCCAATGCTGTTGGCAATGGCGAGATGGTCCGTGATGATGTCTCCATTGATGGACACTCCGGGTATCGACAGTGATGTCGGGAGTCCGGAGATCCGGCGAAGCTTAGTCCACACTTGAGATGATGGAGTATGCGCCGTCATGGACGACACATACTTTTCCCACGTCGTTTTCTTACTCTCCCGAATCAGATATCGGGCTCTGGCACGCATCCTTCTGAAGGTGATAAGGTTGGCCATGGTGTTTTGCCTCCGATAGCATTTGAAAGCACGTCGACGATCTTTAATGGCTGCTGCAATCTCGGCTGTCCACCAAGGGACAAGCTTCCGGCGTGAGTTTCCGGATGAGGAAGGTATTGTTTCCTCAGCAGCAGCCAAAATACCATTCGTTATGTGAATGGTATGATCGTCGACACTATCAAAGGTATCTTCGGCAAACACCGCACGTGCCGTGAAAGTTGGCCAATCAGCCCGACGGAGAAGCCATCGACTTGGTAACTCGATGGCTCTCTGGTTCGGAAGAGTAACGATAATTGGAAAATGGTCACTATTACAAAGGTCGTCGTGTACACCCCACTGTAGCAGGGGAACCAGCGCACGACTGCACAAGGTAATATCGACACTTGAATAAGTGCCGTGTGCAATAGAGAAGTGCGTAGGTTCCCCTGTGTTCAACAAACACAGGTCCAGCCGCCTGATCAGCCTCTCAAAATCTCTCCCTTTACCGCTAGTGGTAGCGGAGCCCCAGATGGTGTTGTGGGCATTAACATCTCCCAGAAGGAGAAAAGGAGGGGGGAGCTGAGAGACTAGATCCTCCAGCTGTCCGTAATCCGGTTGAGAATCAGGCGGGATGTACACGTTACATACTGTTGCCATTACTGGCAACGAAGTACGAACTGCAACTGCTTCTAGCTGAGTACGCAACGGCACCTCTTCACTAAAGAGACTAGAGTGGACGAGAGTGCAGACGCCACCGGCGGCCACAGCTCCGTCCACCCGGTCTTTAGAGAAGAGTTTGAAGTGTCGCATTGTTGTCTCATGTCCAGGACGAAACCTGGATTCCTGAAGACAGACAATGTTTGCCGTAAACTGAGAAATCAATTGGCGTACTTCAGCGAGATGTCGAAAATAGCTATTACAGTTCCATTGTAATAGTGCCATAGAGTGGACTTAAGTAGAAGATAGTCGTCTACTTATGCTTAACCGTTTGCCAACCATCCCTATCCTTAGGAGTGGGTGATAGGGTAGGAGAGCATTCCTCAATCTCCACATCTCCTTCGGAGGACGAAGAAAACGGAGCGAATGCTCTCTTGCTTGGCGAACGGTTATCGCCGGACTTTCCGGGTCTCGTCCTTGGTGAAGAGCGAGAGCGGTGACGAGGGACCTTCTCCCGGTCCGATGACTGGGAGTCCGTCCCCGGCACGTCCCGACTATTTTTCTTCTTGAACCGGCGTTGACGTCTATTTGGGGAAGTAGTTGGTCCCTTCCCCCCTGACGTCTCCGTCCTGCCAAACAATGCAGCACTTGCTAGCACTGCTCCTCCGGTGGTCGTGGAAGCAGAATTGCCAGCAGGTATTGGAGCTGCCTTTTCAGCAGGAGGGCAAGAGAGACGGCGATGAACAGTCTCTTTCTTACCCGCCGTTCCTGTTAACTGTTTTGTTTGGCTGGATGTGGGTCCAGCCGTGGCCGGCGAAGACTTCCTCCTCGAACGAGTCGGAGATTGCTTCTTCACTGGCCTTATCGGAGGAGTTGCCTTCTCCGATGGCGCCGGTTTAGTTGGAGGCACCTGCGCCTTTTGTTGGATGCCAGAAGAAGATTCCGTAACCTTCTTCTGGCTAACAGGGGTGATAATAGGGCTATTTGTAGCCCCTTTAACAGTGGTAACTCTTTTAGAACTTGCCGATGTCAAGTTTGCCGCTTGATTACTAGATTCGTTTGATACCTTTTGAGCATATGATACTGAGAAAATAGGAGAGGCCATGGAGCGATATTTTCTGCGTGCTTCAGTGTAGGAGAGCTCGTCTAAGGTCTTTATTTCTTGAATTTTCTTCTCCTCTAGGAAGGCAGGACATTCCTTCCAGCGAGGAGAGTGCTCTCCCTTGCAATTTGGACATGCGGGAGGTGGTGTACATTCCGCTCCCTCATGAGTGGCCTTGCCACAGGAAAGACAGATAGGCTTTCCCGAGCATCGAGATGAGGTATGTCCAAATCGCTGACACTGAAAACACCGCAATGGAGATGGAATATACGGTCGCACATCGAGAGTGTACATTGACACTTTGATCCTCTTGGGCAGGCTATCCGACTCAAACGATAAGATGAACGCCCCGGTGTCAACTAGTACACCATTCATCTTACGTTTGATTCGTCTCACCTCGACAACGCCATGCTTTCCAGTTCTTTCCAGGATACGCTCGTCGGTAGTGTTCACCAGGTCCCTATGAAATACTAAACCTTTCTTCAGGTTTAGGGACTGGTGCTTCACTACCTCGACTGGAATACCACCGAAACTTGTCGTCCCAAGAAGACCATCTGTCTGTCTCTTTCCTTGAGTTTTTATCAAGAGTGCGCCGTTTCGCAGCTTTTTTACTGTGTCTACATCGCCCCATTTCCCCTCAATTGCATCATGTAAATCAAAAGGATCAACGTTTGTAAAATTTTGCCCATCGGTCCTTGTTACCATAAGGTACCGAGGGAAAAACGTTGAATCCTTTTCATCAAGCGGCGAAACTAGAGGCATAAACTTCCTCTTCTTAAATTTTAAAGACGGCTTTGGAAGGGAGCCACCCTGTGAAATAATGGACGCTATGTTTGGTCCCACGAGTAGCTAGGGAACTAAAAGTCAACCCCCGGCAGAGCCCCGCTTGCCCGGGGTAAGGCTAAGGTTCTCCAGAGGTCGCCAGGTATCTGGAGGTGGGTCGCTTGTGACTACTCACCCAGTAGTCATTCATCACCTCGCCACGACCACTCAGCTTGTGATTAGGGGAGGATTCCACCTCCTGTCACGCACACACACATTTACACCAAAGAAAGAAAAGATGAGACAAGGGCCAACTAAGGCGGGAAAGTGAAAGACTCCCTAGGCCTAGGATACCCTAATACCGTCGGGGTCAGAAGAGAACAAGAGTTGACCAAGTGAGGTCGACAGGAAAGAAGACAGAGAGGAGCCCGGCACAAGTAAGTGGAAGCAATGCCGGACTCAGCTGGGGCCCCGTGGTCGCCAACCCACTTCCCACTAGATGTGAGCCCCTGGGGGTTGCAGAAATTCAAATGGGAGGTTCTCCGCCACCCTCCATACAGTCCAGACTTCTCTCCCTGTGATTACGCCATGTTTGGTCCCCTGAAAAGGGTTCGGTGGGGCCAACGATTCACCTGATTCCAGCTGTACGTGCGGAACTGGTTCACATCGCAGTCCAGGAAATTTTAAGAGACAGCCATTCACTACCTCGTCACAGTGGGACAAGTGCCTCAACAGCCAGGGCCTTCTGGGAAATCACGGTTTCAGTGTTGAGTGAACAATGAAGGATAGACCTAGTATTCTATCTTCATACGTTTCTCCTTCGCTTTCGATGCTCATTTTCATACCATACTCCCCTACACTTCCGTTCGGCATGTTTGCATGGGAGCATTCATCACAGTGTATCAATACCAGCAAGTCAACATTATTAGCCGAACTTCTTACATGATTTCCATTTTCCCATTAGGAAAGTAATCGTTTGGAAACAAAGAAACTGTTGTTAAAAGAAGTAAGCGAGATCTAGAGGGTTGATCTATGCGCTATTGAGCTTATACAGAAGAAAAGGGATGGCCTCAATCTGCAATGAAAATTTTAATGGTTTACGGATAGCTAATTTAAAAAGTTTAATGCAGCATTCAGAGCCATTATTCCTTAGAATTTAAAAGGAACTCTAGTGATATCTGAATTACAGCATTTCCACACGATGGTGAAAGAGTTTCATGCCGAAATGTGATAAATCAGTCTGGCATCTAAACCGCTTGTGGTTTCTCACGCTGTTGGGAAAGGGAAAGGAGGAAATATTGGAAAGCAGAGATAAGAGGAATTGGATAGAGAAGTGGGGCGCTAAGAATAGAAAGAAGTTTCGAATTAAATATTCATTGCCTCTTTTCGTAGTCCCACTCTACGAATGCGAAGACGAAGCCACTTTGAGATATTGATTTTCAATATGTTCCCTAATTTGGCACTAGCAAGAAAACTCATTTTTCGAGAATTGCCGCTGTCAGAGTTACGCACAAAAGAACAACACATTTTCATGATAAAAAGGTATACTTTATAAAGAATATGATTCAATGGCATGAATGAGTTATTTCATTTCTTGTGTTTCCAACCAGCAGCAAGCTATAAAATCCAGCAGGCCGCGTTCCTTATTTTCTTTTGTTTCGTATTGTGCAAAGCCATGTATGGCTTGCTTTTTATACCCCAGTTTTTTTTGTTATTGTTCGAGATCAAGTCGTACAGTATATACTGTCATACAAGGAAATGCCTGGTAGAAAGTAAAATGGGGCTAAAATTCAGGTGTGAGAATTTGTCTTCGTTTTATGGCTAGTTACTCTTTGGCTTAGCAATCTCATTATACAAGCGTTTTGTACGCCTCATAGGTAGGGGTGGTGATTTTTCGCAAATGCAATAAAGCGTGAAATTCTCATTAAGGCGTGTACTCCTTATTTTCACTTTGCACTTTTTAATGTGTTTTGAGAAAGTTATAAAATGCGAAATTGACTCAAAATACGAAAATTATACCAAAATGCTACTTGAATGCGAATTCCACGATTTTCTCAAATATAACGTGTTTCATTATTTCGCATGTCATACGATGTTGGCATGTTAAAAAAAAACATTTGAAATCAGTAGGCCGTGTTCATAATGGCAACAATAATCTCGGGAGTTTCCGCCAATACAAAGTTCCTCTTTTCTCTACTAGAAAGCGCTGTAGTGTTTGACTTTCATAGTGATTCAAGGAACAACGAAATTTGACATGCAAGCTACCCTCTGGGTATCAAATTACAAAGTTTGCACCCGGCACCCGTGGCCATACGATTTTATTATTATTATTATTATTATTATTATTATTATTATTATTATTATGGAAACTTCAAGTGAGGAGTTTATACACCCTTGAAATGTTTATGACTGCTTGACCACCGGTCTGGAGTGCGGAAAGTTATCTCTCCTGCACCTCCGCCTGTCGCTTTCATTCGCGTAGGTCAAGTCAACAAGTGCTACGATGATGGGACCAAAAATGTCTATAAAACAGCTCTAAGATTTCATGCTCTTGCTCACTGTGGTGGATATTGAAACAAGACTTGAGTTGATTTTGTGTATTTACTCTGTATTATTCTGGTTTTGCATCAGTATAAATTTTTTTTTTTTCTGTGTACTTTAATACTTTAGTCTGTAACAATTTTATTCTGTGTTACTTCAGCATAATTAATTTAAAATAAACCCACAATATTAAAGTACTTAATGTAGCTTATCTTATCTCGCTGTTAAACTTTACACATACGATTTTAATTTCACATGAATACCATTGCAAAATTCATTAGATCTACTCATTTGTGAGATTTATCACAAATTGTATGTTTTTTCCCCCCAAAATGCTACAAAATGCTAAATTGCAAATGCATAAAAGCTACAAAATACTAAATGTTGAAATCAAAATGCTAAATTTCTAAATTCAAAATGCTAAAATTTACCACCCCTACTCATAGGGTAATGGTGAAAATTATTGGCACCCACCTCAGAAGTCTGGGCCCAGGTTCGATTCTCGACTCCGTAAAGGAATTTAATTCTGATTTATAGTACTGGAACGCTATCGTTCACATACAAGTTACCCGCGTGATATTTATTTAGAAGACCTCTACCAGGCCGGTGGGCAACTCGAGATTTGATAAACGTCTTCAACTTGCGGTTTTGCGAATAGCCAAGCAAAATTCTTAGTTGCAATTTTCCTCCTTAGATATATGAACAACATTAGGCTAGATCACAGGTAGGTAAGCTTTTTGTAATATGAGTAATTAGAAGCTTAAGTTCCAATCTCCTTCCCTTAAATTTCTTCAGTATATTATCTGTCGGTATTTTACATGTTCTAAGGAACAGTGCTTACCTACCTATCGTTTTATGAAGAGAAATCTGCAATCCAGTTTCACAGGTGGCAAATTTTCTATTTACAGAAAGGCATTTATCCACATATTGTAGATAATTAGATTATAACTATAGATTCTAATAATTAAAGACGCAGTAAGTGGCATATTGGCTTTCACGACCAGGTAATAAGTCAGGATCATCAGCGGGCTCTTTCTACACACTTCCCGGGCCGCCGTAGTCCTAAATACGTCGTACGCGTCCTGAGCTTTGGCGTAGGAAGAAATGGTTGTTGCTACATGACAGCGCCCCGGCACATGTCCAAGAGGAACGCGCAAGGCAACTGATCACTGTTTTGCCACAACCTCCATACTCGCCTGATCTCATCCATCTTGGAAGTGGTTTTCCATGGTTTCCCCTCACTTCTACTCCAGGCAAATACTGGGATGGTTCCTAAATTGAGGCCGCGGTCTTCTCCTTCCCAATCCTCATCTGAATTACAAATGCTCACATAAATACAGCTATCACAATAACACAGGTTATCAGGCAAATTACACACACACCCAGGTAGCCTACATGGGGCTACATGACCACGATATAGAAAAGCCCTTAAAAACAATCTACAACAACATCGTCTTAGAGAATAGAATAGTAGAGAATGAGGTTCTCACATAGCAGATTACTCAGGCACTACGATCACATCCTAGTTACCGAGCTGGATCCGTTTATCCCTTTTTCCATTCCGTTCGGGGCGGATCCTCTCCTCATTATATTTTCCAACCTGTATTTTATGGCTCTCCTTGTTTCCAAATCCTCAACCTTCTCTTCCCTGACTGTTATTTTCATATTCGTTTTGTCTTCTTCTTCTTCATCATCATCATCATCATCATCATCATCATCATCATCATCATCATCATCATCATCTTCATCATCATCATCATCATCATCATCATCATCATCTTCTTCTTCTTCTTCTTCTTCTTCTTCTTCTTCTAGTTCAGTAAGTTAGTTTTAGTTGTAGGTTTCAGATCATCATCTTACATTGTCATGATAATGTAAACCATTAGGGGCCCGAACCTAGATAAATGCCACCAGAGATGTTGTCCTTAACCCTGGAATAGTAGCGTGGGGCACTGAATGCCCCAGAGAAACTTATTTTCTCTCTCTAATTGTGGATTGGCAGCCCTGATGTGACTCAGCTTCGACTACTTTATCTCCACCGCTCAACAGTCTCCAACTGCGCAGTGAACTTGATGCACCTTGGCCGAATCGCTGTTTTATCGATGTTCTGGGGCATGCTATTCCCCAAGTTAGTGTTCGTGCAACTTTGCAACGGTATAGTGTCTTTTTGTTTGTTTATCATCAACTACAGTCATTTGCTGTGAGTGTAAGAATTGTGTGTGTTCAGGACACAAGCTAGTGATTTGCCGGCATTGTGCGGTATGAGAACGACATGAGAGAACTACGAACGAAGAAGATATAATCTGAAACTTTTTATGATTTTCAGTGTATGTATATACTGTAATATGATTATTATAATAGTGTAAAATATCAGTGCTTTGTATGTTTCTTTATATATATATATATGCATTTCTGATGTATTAAAGTTAGTCGAAAACCAAAATATTGTGATTTAATTTATGGGGCATACAGTACCCCACTTTAGCATTAATGTACCAAAACTTGAACGTTACTACTCCAGGGTTAAGGTGACGAGTTTGATCAGGGAGTTCACGTTAGCGACGTTCATTGGTTAGCTAGCTCGCCTATGATTCTCGTAAATGTAAATGATAGTGTTGCGCATATAAAAAGTAACGACCCATCGTAATATGGGATAATTGCGTTATAACGATCATATCCACCTTCATTGTGAACGTCAATGGCGCCGCAACGTGGGAAGTTTTAATTGTTGGCTGGTAGTGTTATCATGAAAGATCGCAGTCAACATCAATTTCGTGACAGGAGCACATCTTGTGTTACTGAATAGTAGTGGACATTCCTAACTAGGATAATGTTGAATGTTATTGTTATTGTTGTTTTAAGGGACGGAACTTTGAGGTCATGTGCCCCTTTGTACACAGATAAAATAATACAAATTGTTCAAATTTAACCCGTTGAGTGCTTCGCCCGTCAATAAACGTTGTTGCTCAAGATTTTTTTATTTCCATTTCCCCATTCGCTTTCGAGTACCGAGTTGATCCCAGGCAATACGCAGTACTACTTGAGTTTGGAATTTTGCTTCTGGATGTAACAGGCCACTTTGTAGACGTCTGTCCTCTACAGCTGAGGTTCGTCTGGGAAGTACACAGGAATAACAAGCAAATTCTTCTCGCCGCTTTGAGATCTCAGATCAAAGAATATCAAGTTTTACTCTAGTGAGGAGCAATAAGTATTACTTGTCCACTGATTTTGGGAAATAATTTCATTTTGGGCCCATTACCTGGTAAGGAGATGATGCCCGCACAAGAACATTTAATTTTGATTCGTCTCAAAAATAACATTGTATATAAACGTAAGATTTTGAATTTACATTTAGCTTAATAAAGACCCAAAATCTATAGGCATTTTAAGCCTATCACCCTATCCCATCCCACCCCCATGATAAGTTAAAAATTATGATTCCTACATATTTTTAGACTGTCAATGAAGAAACCCAGCACTTAAAAGGTTAAAGGTAAAGAGAGCTTTGAAGCAATTTTTTAATGTTTCCTTATCGTCAATTGATATTGTTACTTTTTAGTCGGTCAACACAAAATAATTCCAATAAATGGAATATGTGAAAAAATTGTCCATAACATTATATACAGTAGGCTATACAAGTGATTTATTTCAGGTATTTTTCACATATCGCAGTAATTAAAATTATTTGTGTTGACCGACCGAAAGTTACAATATCAAAATTTAAAGGTGTATGCCTAAATACGGAAGTATCTAATGTTAATAACAAACAAATTAACCAAACTAATAATAATAATAATAAATAATTACCGTATAACTTACCCGTAAAACAAAAAAAAATAGAAGTTAAAATCAAAAATTTCTTTGACAATTTATATTGAAATTTTAGTCGGTTAACATAAAATAACAGATGTTTAGTTGGTTCCTCGGTTTAGGGGCTGCGACAACGCGGTCATGTAGCCCCGTGTACTTTGGGTGTGTGTAGAATCTGTCTGATAACCGGTGTTAATTGTGATGACTGTATTAGAGTGTGTATCTGTTTTAATTCAAGTAAGGACTGCACACGAACAATTTTCAAGTAGTTCCTACTTATGCCGTCGAACGCCACCGTCAATGACCAACTAGTTCAGAAAAAAGTTACCAGATGTCACCACAGTCGGCTCTTGACGACGAACGTAGGGACCTGAGAACGTTAGTCAAATGTTTAACTTATATTAATTTAGCTTCACACAAGTGTAATTAGTGGAAGGTTCTTTAACATTCCATAAATCTATGACATTAGACCGCCGGCTTTACTTCCCCTCCGAAGGAAGATATACTGAGGGATTTTAACGTTCTTAAAAAATCCGAAGACTTCGGCCGGGTTTGAACCCGCGATCTTGGGCATAGAAGCTCAGCATGCTAACAAAAAATAATAGAGATACATAAGTTCTTTGAGTTACGGACCCCTTGATAATTTAGATTCTTCATTTGTTACCTATTTATTACTCAAGGTACTGTATTTTTTAACGAAGATACAATATATTTCCATGCACAGGACTTAGAAGTGGATTTATCACCCAGGCGAAGCCGGTTACGATTGCTAGCGTACCCGTAGGGTATATATAATAAGTTAAGTATGAGGTGTGCATCGTGCATGTACTGTGTGCACTGGTCTAAATCCGAGAATCTAACCCAGATCACTTTGATGGGATGCTACTCGAACTATTCCTCGACCGCAGCAACTGTCGGGCTACTGGTACTGTGCCCGTTTAGACCGGAGTCCGCACGACCACATATGCATTTTACCAATAATCAGTCAGCACGAGAATCAAAATATCCCGGAGCGCCAGATGGGTTAAAGCAAATCGCAAAAACGACATCAAATAAAAAAAATGCTTTACTGATTTTTGGCTCAATGCAACAAGAAGGATAGAAGGAGATTTAATTGGGAGAAACACATCTGGTAAAATTATCTCAGTTTATTTTGAAGTTAAAATCTGACTGCAAGAATGCTCAAAGCAGCATCATCCACGTGTGGCGATCCACACTCTTATTTACACACAATATACAGAAATCTTCCAAACACATTTGACAATCTTTTTGGAAACACAAGTCCGATTAATAGTCCTGTGGACTGTGTTCCAAAATTATTAATATTTAATTCCAGTTCAAAATTAATTGTCCATACTGGAAATAACGTAGATCACTGTTTGACTATTTACATGATATTAACACTCGTAGAATAAATGTTCATAGAATTTTTAAACTTTCATTTGTTTTCCAGTTTTCAAAAATATATCGTCGAAAATATTATCATCATCGAAGCAACACAAATTATTAACACATATTAATAACATCTGAAAAGTATTTGACCATTGAGCATAGCATCGAAGAACTTGTGCGAAGCACAACAACATTTAATTGTTCTTCTGACATTAAACATTCGAGAAGAGACTCGATTATGAACTTCAAGTTCCACACAAAATATATGATTTCTGAATCATCAACTTGATCAATAAATGGTTGAACCATTCAACTATTAGATTTTCCACTTGGAATCATTATTATAAAAATATTTATATTCATGGCCATTTTTAGCAATTTTCACAACTTGCAATTCTTCGACAGAATGCGGAAATTAGAATTGTAGTTTTATAATGAATTCATTTAGTTCATGGCACTAGGACTGAAAATATCCTTCAAATTATTCGTGGTTAAAGAATTATTTTTAATTCTACTATTTGTGTAAGAACACAATATTACAACAACAACAACCACGGCAAAGGTCTTCCTCTGAAGAAGAATAAACTACTATCATGACAAATCCGGGTTCTAGCAAAATCAAAGTCTAAATGGAATTCGTAAACAAGGTTGAAATAAGAACTGATGGTTTCAAAGAAATAACCTTCGGGTTATTCATCCGACGAAATGTGTGGCTCCAATACTCCTACTATAAACCTGAGCCATCGAACCTGCTATTTGATTGATGCTCGAAAAAAACCTTCATTCCTGCGACTTAACATGCGCACCTGGGAATGGCATTTCAACTACTCCACACACATAAAATTTCTTCCCAAAATTTATACAATAAATCAAGCCTCTGCTTGTTATCAACACTGGAAGATTAATAAACTGACAAGTTTATTTTATTTTACCATTCAGTTCAACCCGTGAATTTACCATACTTATGAAAATCTTTATTTCACTTTCGAGTGTATTTACGTCATGATTTTATATAAATACAACAATATCCTATTTGATACAATTATCAATTGCTTCCCGTTTCATGCCTCTCCGTGTTATCTGAAACATATACTTTGCTCAATGCAAATATCAACTGTTCAACCAGAACTGACATGTTGGTTGAATGCGGGCTTGCGCTAACCACTCTCCTTCGGAAAATCTCCTGTTCCAAACTAGAAATGATTAAACTACTTCATAGGCTCTCTCTCAATACATATGATTATTATAAAATATGATATCCAAGAATTATTTAGAAAAATTATGAAAATTATTATTATTATTATTAGTGGATTATTATTATTATTATTATTATTATTTGTATTATTTCAAATATGTTTAATTATCATCTCATTATGTGAGAATCCACATGTTCGAACCTTCGAATATGGAAAAAATATCCATTCCTCAACAAAAATAAATTTAACTTTTACAGTTACATCGGCTGATTACCGTGATTTCCTTAAAATATGAAAAATTCAAATAAATGCTCGAAATGCTCGGTCATCGATCCTAAACTGTTCTGAGTGCTGAAAATGCTCAGAATAACTCTAACAAGTCTTGCGTAAATCATTGCAAGCTTTAAATACGACGAAAAAAATGTGTTGGTCATCTGCAGAAAAATAGTTGGTTCCAATTAGCTAGGCATAATATAATTCAAATGTGGCTTACATTTCTTGATGGTCTTGAAGTGTAGTAAACCTGGTCTGTACCAGATTTATCCATAGACATGCCCTATCGGACAAGCACGTATAATCCTTGTATCGGCCGCCATTGTAGACCCACAATTCGTCTAGTCAGACATAGTGGTAGTATCTTTCGACGTTTGAATAAACTGTGGTTCCATTTTAATATGGGCTTCTATCAAAGCCATAACAGTTTGTTTAAATAGGGTCAGATCTAAGTGATCTCTTCTTAGATATGTCAGTTGTAACATAACTCACTGTAATCTCATCAGTACAAGAAAAACATTGACAGTCTAAGCAATTAACGGCTGTTCTGAAGATCGTTCCCTGGGCATGGTTTATTAATATCACCATCTGCCATGCGCTAAGCAACCTGCAGTTTCCCTTGCGTAGACTAATGAACGCCACCGTTATAGACTAGTCTTCAATGTACTGACAGATCGAAGTGGTTAACTAGTTACAAATATGAAAACTGACTTGAAATGGATTTAAACATCCAAGTATTAAGTTACTACTGGACTGTGACAAAATACTATTCTCTAGACAAAGTCTAGCATATGTCCTTTTAGAAATATAAATATTTCCACCAATGTCTGTAGAAAAACAATCACCTCAGTGATTCTCCTCACCAGAAACTTACTAAGTTTCAACTCGAAGCGCAGCACTTTTCGTGACTATCACGATTTGAAAAGAACTTCTGCGTAGATACGGCAACCATGTGCCTTGGCTCAGCGTAGACGCAACTTGCTTGCCAAGTGCTTGTGTTGAAGTGAGCTGACCATGCCTGCTCCAGCTGGCTTTTATTCAAAACCGTCAGGGTCACGCGTCATCACCTGATATCTAGAAATCCTCATATCTCTTGAATCCCTGGTCCGATTTACTTGATACTAATTGCATTCTCTTTCATTTGGCCGTGCCAGTAATCCTATCCCAGTCTCAAGTCTCTACTCCATAGTTAACTATTTAATAAATAAATAGCCTCCACCTCTGCTGTTACTCGCTACGTCACTTGACATCCAACTATCGGTAAAATTCTTCTAAATGCTTCTCGAAGCAATGTAGCGCGATATTCACATATCTGAACTTCCAAAAGCGGCTACAGCCTTTCCCTTGATATCTAGGTGTCTGAAACTTGGAATATCCATTCCTAGAGTTGGGCACATCCACCCCACACCTAGCAAAAAATAAAAATTGAAAAATTTTTATTTTTCCTATCTACATATTAAATCATCTGGTTCTTGAATAATAGATCTTCAGATTCGATGCATTATAAGTTCCCACGATGTTACCAGTTCGTGTATTGGCTACTTCATAGCTTCCATTATTGTTTACTTCCACAATACGATAGGGTCCAGCATAAAGGCTTGCAAATTTCGAGTACACTCGATTTTGCACGTCAGAGGGTGTAGGTCTTTTCACTAAAACAAGAGTTCCTACGCGCAAGGGTCTGCGAAAACGCTTTCCTCTCACTCTGCGCTCTCTCTTCTCAGCTTGACTCCTTAACTTGTCTAAAGCTAGAGTTTCCCTCATCTGACGACTTGGTTCAATCTCAGGTGGAATAGAGATGATTCGATCCCATAATCGTGTTGGTTTAATTCCATGATGAAGCAACATAGGAATCTGTCCAGTACTCTCATGAATAGTAGAGTTGATGGATTCGGATGCTAAAGAAAGAACATCCATCCATTTCCAATGCTCATTTGGACAATAGAGGCGGCAAAATTTTGCTACCTCAGCCATCACGCGTTCCGCTGGATTGCTCTCTGGATGTCTAATAGAACAAAACAATTGTCTAATCCCAAGATTATTCATGATGGTTCGAAACTCCAAAGATGTAAATTGAGGTCCACGATCTGATAAAAGGAATTCCGGTTTGCCTGCTTCCGGAATCACGCTGTCTCTAATTCTCTTCGCACAATACTTTGCGTTTGCCTTCTGAATTGGATGTAACATGGTGTATTTGCTGAAAACATCCATAGTCACCAAAATATATCGGTTACCTCTTTTAGACTTTGGGAGAGGACCATATAAATCAGTCGCGAAGATTTCGCAAGGCTTAGAAGGAATAATAGGCCTTGGTAATTCTCTCAATAATCTAGAATTATGTTTACTCCTTTGGCATAAGTCGCATTCTCGAATAGTGTTCCTGACAGTTTGTCGCATTCGCTCCCACGAAAATTTCTCTTGAATCAAGTTGACTGTCTTATCTACTCCAGCATGACCTGCGATTCTATGTGCCATCCAAATAATGGGTTTTTGCAATCGTGGAGGTATCACTACTCTCAGCTTCGTATGGTCGGGATCTGCAAACTTGTAGATTATACCATCTAACATCATAAAATCTCTGGAAATTCTTTCAGTTTCCACAAAATCATCATCATTTGGATCCATGTTTCCCTGTAGAAAACGAAAAATGTTTCTAAGACGTCGGTCTCTCCTCTGGGATAAATGCAATAACCTTAACCTTCTCAAGGTATCTTCATCCTCCTGCGTCAGGTTAACTTGAAAAACCTTAGATGTAGACTCCACTGCTCTACTCAACAAATCAGCTCCCACATTCAACTTTCCAGGAGTGTGTTCAATAACTAGGTTGAATTGCTGAATAAAAAGTGACCATCTAGTTATTCTATCACTGGCAAAGTTTGTTCTCAAAATGAACTCCAATGCGTGGTGATCAGTCCTCACAATGACTGAATGCCCAATTAACATTTTCTTCCACGACTCCAATGCAAATATTACAGCAAGTGCTTCTAACTCCGTGGTGTAATAATTCCTCTCTGATGGACGAAGTTTCCTGCTAATGAACGCCAGGTAATGTCTCTTGTGGTCTTCATCTTCTTGAAGTAGAATAGCTCCAATCCCTATGGTGGATGCATCAGATTCTATGATGAAATTCTTGGTAAAGTCAGGATACTCCAATTTCACACTGTTTACCAATAACCTCTTGGCATCTTGAAATGATTGTTCACAATCTTTATCCCATTTCCATTTATTTCCTTTCTTTAACAATTCCTGTAATGGCGCAACTGTCTTGGTGAAGTTCGGACAATGCCCTGCAAAGAATTGGCATGTCCCGAGAAAACTGCGGACATTCTTCACTCTAGTAGGTCTAGGGAAATTTGCAATTGCTTGTATCTTCGTCTCGTTGGGACGGTATCCTTCTCCATCCAAAATATGACCCAAAAATTTTATTTCCTTTCGAAAGAACTGACATTTTCGAAGGTTTACCTTGAAGTTCGCTTTTCTCAAATCTGCGAATAACATTTGAAGATGTAGCAAATGTTCCTCCTTAGTCTCGGATGCAATTAAAATATCATCAATATAACGAATTGCTATCTCTTTTACTTCAGGACTCAAATTTTGTTCCAGTGCTCTGATCAAAACGGATCCAGATGTTTTAACTCCAAATGGTAGACGGCGGAATACATATGTCTGCTGGTCAAACATAAATCCTGTAAACTTCTTAGAATCTTCACTAAGCCTAATGTGATGGTAGGACGAAGTGAGATCAATATTAGAGAACCAGACCTTGCCTTGGAATTTCCTTAACAGTTCCCTAATAATTGGTGGTCTGTCATACTCTGGCAGTAATCTTGAATTCAAATTTCGCGCGTCTAAACATAGTCTCAGACTTCCATCTTGTTTAGAAACTACTGCTAATGGATTGACATAAGATGTAGTGTACTTTTCAATCACATTGTTGCTTTCCATTTCTTTGATAAGCACTTTTACTTTTTCCCGATGCTTTTCTGCTACTGGATACAATTTAGCATGAAAAGGTGCATCATCATTTACACGAATACGATATTCAAAATCTTTAATTTCACCAGGTTTAATGTCAAAAATATCTTGATACTCTTCCAAAATCTTCCCTAGCTCTGGGGACTCCTTCTCAGTGTAGACTTCTTTTCCTTCAGCTTCATGAAAAATCAGAGACCATTGAGCATCTCCCTCGATGTCTTCCTCTTCTTTTCCCTCGAAGTTAATATCTTCGGTATTCTTGAATCTGATCGTCTCTGTCTTCATATCTATCACTGCTTGATATTTCTGAATGAAATCTGCTCCCAATATCATGTCGAAAGCCATGTCCTTCATTACAACAAACACATGTCGGAAATCATGTCCTCCAATCGTAATACATAAGTATAATTGTGTTTTGCACAGAGATATTTTATTGGGTATTATCCCTTGGATCTTAATTCCTGATACTGGAATTTCCTCTAAATTCTCTTTGAGCTTCCACAGAATATAAAGTTTCTCACTCACCAGACAAAGCATAGCCCCAGTATCGATCAAAGTATCGACAGGCATACCAAATACTTCGCATGATATGATTGGCATTCTAATTCTTGTACCCATTTCTTTTCGTTCGTCATTCTGTTGAATTAAATCATCATCCTCTGCTTGCCATTTAATAATTCTGGAAGTGAAAGTATTCAAAATTCTATCTTCTACTGTGAATTCGAAGTTTTTTTTTTCATTACCATTCCCCCGGGATTGTTGTGTTCCCGATGGACCTGGATCATTGGGCCTCTGCTCCAAAAATTGCAAGTTATCTTGGTGTCTTGCTTCCAAATTTTTCCTTGTGTCCTTGTTAAACTCTTCATTGGACTGACGAGTATCCACATTCCCTCTGTTATTGTAGTTATTTCTACCATAATATCTTCTTTCCTGGTACCTTCCTTGAGTATCACGTGGTCTTCTCCATCGAGTATTGTATCGATTACCACCATCCGGTCTCGCATATGGTTTGTAACTGTATCTGTTACTGTACTGGTTCCATCCTCTCTTATTGGAATCTTCCCTCGGCGTTTTTTCTTCTCGCTCCTCTCGAATCTCTCGAGGTGTTTGAGAATAACTATCAGCCATAACAGCATACACAGCGTTGTTATTCTTTGCTCCCTTCTGATGGAAGAATTGTGCGTTTGTATGATCCAGCTTCTGTAATACTTCATCAAATTGTTCCATATTATAGATATCAGCAGCGATCAAAGTCCTCTGGACGTCTGCTGGAAATTGACGTATCAATGCAGTAATCAACTCGTTATCTGGCATCGGCGGATCTAAATGTTGGAGTTTAGACAGCTGTCCAGAAAAGTACGTAGAGTATCGAGTAGGTTGTGACGTCGAGAATCTCTTCGAATATAACTCTGCTCTGACTTGCTGTTGGGTTTCCGGGGACCAAAACTTCTTCAATAGCCCACGAGAAAACTCCTCAAAAGTGGTTAGAGTGGATCTAAATGCTCTAAACCACAGAAGTGCAGGACCTTCCAAGAACTTCCCTATCACTCGGATCTGTCTTTCTTTAGGGATCTTAGAATCTTTCATCACCTGCTTCTCTCAAAAATTCCACGGGTGTTACAGAATCTCGCCCTGAAAATTTAGAAGGCTTATCCTCTATATTCTTAAATACAGTTATGGGGTTGGATTGAAATACTGTCCTGACCTCATCCTGTCTATCAGTCTCTCTAGCTGCTCCTAGATTTATCTGTATCTGTTCCTTTCCCCGTACATTTGGCATTTTCAACAGATGATCAGACTGTTTCTCATCCTTGATTTGAGTTTTCATAGCCTCAAGTTCCTTCTGGTTTTCTTCTGCCATCTTCTTAATTGCTTCAGTTTCTTTACAATTTTCCCTGACATCAGTGGATATCTGGTTCATAACAGCCTCATGACTTTTCAATGACCCTGTCATATCTGATATGTCCTTCTGAGTTGCTTGGATATCTTTGGCAATTACTTCAATGTGGGATGACAAAGATTCCCTAATCTCCTTGATTCCCTCTTGATTCTCCAGCTTGAGTGTGTCTTTAATTTCATTGACAACTGTGGTCTTGATTTCAGTTTGCAATTCACTAATCACACCTTCTCTTATTTCTCCCATGACCAGTTCTTTGAATTGTTCCGTTAAACGTTGAACAACTAGAATTCCCATCTCGTTACTCTCCTTCTTCACTCTGACTTCCAGGTTGACCATGTCTTCACCAACTTTCCTAAGACCATGTTCTATCCTATCAGCTAAGCTTTGGGATCGAAGATCGGCATCGCGAAATTTATCGTCCATTAAACTTGCGTTAGTAGCTAATGAAGTTTCGAGCTCATGTGTTTTATCGCATAATTTATTCATTTTACTTTCAAGTGTCATTTTCAAAATTTCAGAATTCTCTTTAAATTTACTTTCCATTGAATTAAATTTACTATTTAAATTTTCTTTCAAGTTCCCTTTTAACCTGCTTTCTAAAGAATCAGAATTTTCTTTAAGTTTATTTTCCAAAGAATCAGAATTTTCTTTAAGTTTACTTTCCAAAGAATCAGAATTTTCTTTAAGTTTACTTTCCAAAGAATCAGAACTTTCTTTAAGTTTATCCTCCAAACTTTCTTTAAGTTTATTTTCTAAAGACTCAGAATTTTCTTTAAGTTTATTTTCTAAAGAATCAGAATTTTCTTTAAGTTTATCATTCAAATTTTCTTTCAAATTATCAGAATTTTCTTTAAGTTTACTTTCTAAAGAATCAGAATTTTCTTTAAGTTTCTTTTCTAAAGCCTCTGTATTTTCTTTCATAATAGCGGCTACACGCCGTCCAGCCTCTTTTGAACTCTCCTCCAAACTCCTCATCATCCTCATCATTTCTTCCATAATTTCAATTATTATTCAAAACTTAGGGGTATACAACAGTGGCAAACACAAGCTTATAACTAGAACAAGAAATATGAATAGCTAATTGGAACACTATAATAAAATGAGATTTTTCCTAATATCGACGTGATGGAAAAACAAAATTCTTTACTTTTACGAATTACATTTACCACAATATCACAAGAAAGATATGCAAGTTCTCAAATATCCTCCACCTGGATTCTAATAATGTGTATGTCCATTCATCGAACGTTTACTACTGAATTTACTTGACGCCCTAATGGTTAAGCCATTATCAAAAATAATCAAACCCATTCTAATTATTAACCAGTTAAATTTTTAAGTTTCCCCACTAATTGGGTTTCCTACTAATTTATTCATCCAAACCAGACATCTCTCAACTCCTAAAATATTTCTATAAAAATTATCATAATTTCAAATCGGCATGCGATTGACCATGTCTAAATCGGGACCCACGTTCGAAGCCATTTCTCTCTCTATCTTATTTTATGTGCCCGTTTAGACCGGAGTCCGCACGACCACATATGCATTTTACCAATAATCAGTCAGCACGAGAATCAAAATATCCCGGAGCGCCAGATGGGTTAAAGCAAATCGCAAAAACGACATCAAATAAAAAAAAATGCTTTACTGATTTTTGGCTCAATGCAACAATAAGGATAGAAGGAGATTTAATTTGGAGAAACACATCTGGTAAAATTATCTCAATTTATTTTGAAGTTAAAATCTGACTGCAAGAATGCTCAAAGCAGCATCATCCACGTGTGGCGATCCACACTCTTATTTACACACAATATACAGAAATCTTCCAAACACATTTGACAATCTTTTTGGAAACACAAGTCCGATTAATAGTCCTGTGGACTGTGTTCCAAAATTATTAATATTTAATTCCAGTTCAAAATTAATTGTCCATACTGGAAATAACGTAGATCACTGTTTGACTATTTACATGATATTAACACTCGTAGAATAAATGTTCATAGAATTTTTAAACTTTCATTTGTTTTCCAGTTTTCAAAAATATATCGTCGAAAATATTATCATCATCGAAGCAACACAAATTATTAACACATATTAATAACATCTGAAAAGTATTTGACCATTGAGCATAGCATCGAAGAACTTGTGCGAAGCACAACAACAATTAATTGTTCTTCTGACATTAAACATTCGAGAAGAGACTCGATTATGAACTTCAAGTTCCACACAAAATATATGATTTCTGAATCATCAACTTGATCAATAAATGGTTGAACCATTCAACTATTAGATTTTCCACTTGGAATCATTATTATAAAAATATTTATATTCATGGCCATTTTTAGCAATTTTCGCAACTTGCAATTCTTCGACAGAATGCGGAAATTAGAATTGTAGTTTTATAATGAATTCATTTAGTTCATGGCACTAGGACTGAAAATATCCTTCAAATTATTCGTGGTTAAAGAATTATTTTTAATTGGCAGTGGCCCATTCTACTATTTGTGTAAGAACACAATATTACAACAACAACAACCACGGCAAAGGTCTTCCTCTGAAGAAGAATAAACTACTATCATGACAAATCCGGGTTCTAGCAAAATCAAAGTCTAAATGGAATTCGTAAACAAGGTTGAAATAAGAACTGATGGTTTCAAAGAAATAACCTTCGGGTTATTCATCCGACGAAATGTGTGGCTCCAATACTCCTACTATAAACCTGAGCCATCGAACCTGCTATTTGATTGATGCTCGAAAAAAACCTTCATTCCTGCGACTTAACATGCGCACCTGGGAATGGCATTTCAACTACTCCACACACATAAAATTTCTTCCCAAAATTTATACAATAAATCAAGCCTCTGCTTGTTATCAACACTGGAAGATTAATAAACTGACAAGTTTATTTTATTTTACCATTCAGTTCAACCCGTGAATTTACCATACTTATGAAAATCTTTATTTCACTTTCGAGTGTATTTACGTCATGATTTTATATAAATACAACAATATCCTATTTGATACAATTATCAATTGCTTCCCGTTTCATGCCTCTCCGTGTTATCTGAAACATATACTTTGCTCAATGCAAATATCAACTGTTCAACCAGAACTGACATGTTGGTTGAATGCGGGCTTGCGCTAACCACTCTCCTTCGGAAAATCTCCTGTTCCAAACTAGAAATGATTAAACTACTTCATAGGCTCTCTCTCAATACATATGATTATTATAAAATATAATATCCAAGAATTATTTAGAAAAATTATGAAAATTATTATTATTATTATTAGTGGATTATTATTATTATTATTATTATTTGTAGCCTATTATTTCAAATATGTTTAATTATCATCTCATTATGTGAGAATCCACATGTTCGAACCTTCGAATATGGAAAAAATATCCATTCCTCAACAAAAATAAATTTAACTTTTACAGTTACATCGGCTGATTACCGTGATTTCCTTAAAATATGAAAAATTCAAATAAATGTTCGAAATGCTCGGTCATCGATCCTAAACTGTTCTGAGTGCTGAAAATGCTCAGAATAACTCTAACAAGTCTTGCGTAAATCATTGCAAGCTTTAAATACGACGAAAAAAATGTGTTGGTCATCTGCAGAAAAATAGTTGGTTCCAATTAGCTAGGCATAATATAATTCAAATGTGGCTTACATTTCTTGATGGTCTTGAAGTGTAGTAAACCTGGTCTGTACCAGATTTATCCATAGACATGCCCTATCGGACAAGCACGTATAATCCTTGTATCGGCCGCCATTGTAGACCCACAATTCGTCTAGTCAGACATAGTGGTAGTATCTTTCGACGTTTGAATAAACTGTGGTTCCATTTTAATATGGGCTTCTATCAAAGCCATAACAGTTTGTTTAAATAGGGTCAGATCTAAGTGATCTCTTCTTAGATATGTCAGTTGTAACATAACTCACTGTAATCTCATCAGTACAAGAAAAACATTGACAGTCTAAGCAATTAACGGCTGTTCTGAAGATCGTTCCCTGGGCATGGTTTATTAATATCACCATCTGCCATGCGCTAAGCAACCTGCAGTTTCCCTTGCGTAGACTAATGAACGCCACCGTTATAGACTAGTCTTCAATGTACTGACAGATCGAAGTGGTTAACTAGTTACAAATATGAAAACTGACTTGAAATGGATTTAAACATCCAAGTATTAAGTTACTACTGGACTGTGACAAAATACTATTTTCTAGACAAAGTCTAGCATATGTCCTTTTAGAAATATAAATATTTCCACCAATGTCTGTAGAAAAACAATCACCTCAGTGATTCTCCTCACCAGAAACTTACTAAGTTTCAACTCGAAGCGCAGCACTTTTCGTGACTATTACGATTTGAAAAGAACTTCTGCGTAGATAGCGCAACCATGTGCCTTGGCTCAGCGTAGACGCAACTTGCTTGCCAAGTGCTTGTGTTGAAGTGAGCTGACCATGCCTGCTCCAGCTGGCTTTTATTCAAAACCGTCAGGGTCACGCGTCATCACCTGATATCTAGAAATCCTCATATCTCTTGAATCCCTGGTCCGATTTACTTGATACTAATTGCATTCTCTTTCATTTGGCCGTGCCAGTAATCTGATCCCAGTCTCAAGTCTCTACTCCATAGTTAACTATTTAATCAATAAATAGCCTCCACCTCTGCTATTACTCGCTACGTCACTTGACATCCAACTATAGGTAAAATTCTTCTAAATGCTTCTCGAAGCAATGTAGCGCGATATTCACATATCTGAACTTCCAAAAGCGGCTACAGCCTTTCCCTTGATATCTAGGTGTCTGAAACTTGGAATATCCATTCCTAGAGTTGGGCACAGTACATCGTGAGCAGTCATTACTGCTTGCTCTGTGCACAAGCACGGATCGAGTAAGATAACAATCGCCACATAATGTTCGTAGCTTGAGCTTTATAATGTCAGAGAGTTGAATCTCGTTAATTTATAGCTGACATTCGGTGAGATCTTAATCTATTGACTCGCGTAATGAAGTCGCACAACTTGGATAGGGCTTCCCGTCTTCCTTGACCTGGTGTGGTGGTAGTGAGAGAGGGCAAACCATCAGTGCGAAACTTCCGTGCATGTGAGATCCTCGCTGTACAGTACATATCCTGAGAATGTGTCCTTGCTTTGAATGACTGTTCGTGGGGCGGAAATCCTTTGAATTAATCTATAATAATATGCGCCCATTTGAACCGAAATAAGTAATTCGTTTGGATTAGCAAATCATTTAGACAGATCGCATCAGGATCAAGAATAGCAGCATACGCATTTCCATTTTACATTGCCTGAGGTGGTTGTGATTGATACTTAAATTACGGTACGCTGTTTTGCCCCACACAATTATACTTCAATTAAGAAGCAGGAGCTAGTATAATAATAATAATAATAATAATAATAATTATCTGATAATATTTTGCCTTACTATCAGTATGTTCCTGACGCCGTTTTGGAAAATCCTAGTCACAAGTTGTTATGGGACCGATCAGTTATTACTGATAAAACCATACCAGCAAACCGGCCAGATATCGTTCTTGTGGACAACGTGCAGAAGAGAACCTTCCTCATTGATATTGCAGTGCCCAATTCCCATAATTTAAAACAAACCTGCTGTGATAAGATCACCAAATATCTGCCCTTGGCTGAGGAAATACAGCAAATGTGGGGACAGGAAAGTATAGTGGTTCTGCCCATAGTAATTTCTTCTACCGGCATCATCCCCAAATCATTGGCTCACAATCCACAAATATTGGGAATACATCCTGGTCTACATATCACCATGCAGAAGGCCGTCATCTTGGAGACCTGTTCTATTGTTCGCTCGTTTCTCAATGTGCCACCTTGAGAGAATTAGCCATACCGTCTTGCAAACAAGCCGACGATATGTTGATATGTCCCACTTATGTGGTGAAATGAATGTAAAATAATAATAATAATAATAATAATAATAATAATAATAATAATAATAATAATAATCATAATAATTTTCCTTACTGCTGGAATTACATATCTAATCTCAAAAGAAAGTGGAAATACTAAAGACCCATCAAACTACAGACCTATCACCTGTCTCCAAACACTTTACAAACTATTTACGTCCATAATTGCGGACGAAATATACAAGTTTCTCGACAAACATAACATTTTGGCTGAGGAACAGAAAGGATGAAAGAAGCTGTCGCAAGGATGCAAAGAACAGATAGTTATTGATTCTGTGATAACACAACAGGCGATACATAATCAAAGGAATCTATATACGGCATACATAGATTACCAGAAAGCATTTGATTCAGTCCCGCATTCATGGCTGAAAGAAATCCTCCATATGTACAAGATTAACCCTGCTGTAATTCACTTCCTAGAGGTCACGATGGATAATTGGAAAACAGTACTGTATACTAAGACAGACAATGAATGTGTCACATCTGACACAATAAAAATTGAGCGTGGTATCTATCAAGGAGACTCGCTAAGCCCATTATGGTTTTGCTTAGCCATCAATCCTCTCTCTAAAATTCTAAAATCCACCGGTCTCGGATTTGACATCAAATACTACAATAGGAAATACAGAATATCCCATCTCCTTTTTATGGATGACCTCAAAGTATATGCACACAGTGAGACTCAAATGAATGCCATGCTAAATATAATAGATTCATATTCATCCGATGTCCGAATGACGCTGGGAGTGAAGAAATGCAAGCGTCTGACAATTGAAAGAGGTAAATATGCAACTTCTGAACCACATGAGCTACGCAAAGGATCTCTAATTGAAGGAATGACTGAAATAGAAACCTACAAATATCTGGGATTTGCTTAAAATACAACTTTGGATCATAAAAGTATCAAAGATGAACTCATTGGAAAATATACCACAAGACTACATCAAGTGCTGCGAACCAGTGTATGTGCAAAGAACAAAATTAAAGCTATCAACACATACGCTATACCAACCCTAGTATATTCATTTGGGATTCTGAAATGGTCAGCAACAGAAATGGAAAGCCTGCAGAGAAAAACAAGGACCCTTCTCACTACTTACCGTTTACACCATCCAAACGCCTGTAAAGAAAGGGTCACTCTTCCACGAAAGATGGGAGGTCGAGGAGTACTGGATTTACAAATTTTGCTCCAGAACCAAATTAAAACCCTTAGAAGATATTTCTATCAAAGAAAGGAAAACAGCATTCTCCATAAAGCCATTGTACTTGCTGATAAACACACAGTATTGAACCTTCGTACATCCTCTGATGATCATATCAGCCAGCCACTACACTTACATGAAAAAGAAAAGGCATGGGGAGAAAAGACCCTCCATGGAAAATACTACAGCAACCTATCCCAACAGAGTATTGATAAAAACGCATCGTGTATGTGGTTACAAAGTGGACGACTGTTTGGAGAAACAGAGGGATTTGCAATTGCCATCCAAGATCAAGTCATTGCTACAAAAAATTACAAGAAATACATCATCAAAGATACCAGTGTAATTTCAGACAAATGCAGGCGATGCGCCATTCATCTCGAGACCATTTACCATGTCACTGCAGGTTGCCCAATACTAGCATCAGTTGAATATACAAAGCGGCACAATCAGGTTGCAGGCATCATTCATCAAGCACTCGCTCAGAAATATAAATTAACTGAGGAGTATATCCCTTACTACAAGTATCATCCACCATCCCTCTTCGAAAATAAACTGTGTAAAATATACTGGGACACTGGTATTGTGACAGATAAAACAATAGATCACAATCGACCAGACATCATAGTAGTAAATAAGGCTGATGGCACTACATTTATAATAGACATAGCAGTCCCCAACGACACCAACATCGAACGTAAACACAATGAAAAAATCTCCAAGTATAGACAGCTTGCAGAAGAAATCAAGAGGATATGGAAGATGAACTGCGTCCGGATAGTGCCTGTAATCTTGTCAGTCAACGGCCTCATACCTCACACACTCCACAAGAGTCTGAAAGAATTGAATCTTCCGCCGACCATCTACAAGAGTATGCAGCATTCGGTCCTATTGTCCACATGCAATATTGTGCGATCCTTCCTTGCTAATGAATGAGTGATAATGAATTCTTATATTTTCTATATACATGATATGTATTATAGTTTGTATTATAGTTTGTATGTATTGTTGTAAAGCACTTGGTTTAACCCGTGCTTTAGAGTAACCCATGTTTGTAATGGTGAATTGAATAAATAATAATAACAATCACTGTAATAAAAGAGGGATGCCACGAGAAGCGAAACTACGGCGCTACCAGACAGCATTATACGCCTCCGAAACTATATCTCTAGGAGGCCACTCTCAAATTGGTGAAATCGAAAGCCAGGACATAAAATTCTCAGGAAAATACAAGGCCCCGTTTCTGTTAATAGTATGTAGATTAAAAGGAAAACCACAGACGTTTACACAGTAATCAATAAGTTCACTGATACCGTGCGTAAGAGACGATTGAAATTCTAAGGTCATTAAGGAAACACCCATTTTGGAGACAAACGTGTTCACCGACTGAAAATAATTATATTTCGAATACTAAGGCAACACTGAAAAATGGCTTCCAACACGATAATAACTATACGAAGTTAAATTCCCTTCACCGGCCAACAACGAGCCCGGGATTCCTCTCATCACACTAGACAGTTGGCCACGAAGCCTTTTAGCTAAAAGGCCTATATTTATAGCACTGTCTTTAATAAGTGCAATTTTTAAACTTGTTTAGGCATGTCAACAACCTTAAGTATAAAGCAATCTAGTTAATTTAATCAAATAAGAATAAGATTCATCATTTTCTAGCTTAGCGCAGAGTGACTGAGTGAAGGAGAAAGCACAACATGTGATTGATAGCTTGGCCATCACGGTCAACAAGTACAAATGTAGGAGTTACTTCACAACTAAAAGGAGTATGCATGAGTTTATTTTAAAAAAATATATTTAAAATGTTGTATTTACTTCTGGTGTGCCAACCACTAAGACAGTTCAACCACAGATGCGCCGCCAGGGACATATCACTTTTTCGACTCTTTCTCTTATCTACGATAATAAGCTCTAGCACAAACTCTTAAAGTTCCACTATTTTGCGTTCTTGGGGATATCTTCGTCAAGATCTTGATTTGCTGAGTACTCCTTTCTCTTTGAAGTTTAGACAAGCGAGGAACATTCTCAACGAAGATATTTTATCTGGCATAAGCCTTCATTTGCCTTCGCTTGGAGGGGAAGAAAAGCCGTCGAGCCCATGTCATCGATTTATGCCGTGCAAAAGAACCTACCACTACAATTGGTAGTGTGTAGCTAAATTTGTAGGTTATTTTGTTAGAAACGCTCTATCAAGTTCCAACTTTTGCCGCTATGTGTTAGAGTAACACAAATTTTGGTTCAGATCGGTGAAACGGTGTAGATTTGTGCCAAAGGGACTAAATGCAGGGAATGGAGTGGTCTGTCCGAAATTTTATGTAAACAGTGTTACTCGCAGGGTTCCAAAAGGTAAGTATACAAATTTTGGTTCAGATCGGTGAAAAGGTGTAGATTTGTGCCAAAGGGCCTAAATGCTGGGAATGGACTGGTCTGTCATAAATGTCACGCAGACAGTGTTACTCGCAGGGTTCCAAAGGGTATTTTTTTTTACAAATTTTGGTTCAGATCCGTGAAGCTGTGAACGTATCACTAACCATAACGCCAGCGCATGCGGATAGAGCAATTCGGGAGCGCTTGCTCTACCGACTTACTGAACAAAAATCAATCTTTAAGGTTACCTGAGAGGTGTAGCCTAATACTACATAGCCTAAACTCTTCCTCTTGAATCTGGCTATCATAAAAAAAATCGAATCGGACTGGTAGTTCCGGAGATTAGCGCGTTTAAAGACACAAACACACAGACAAACTCTTCAGCTTTATTATATTAGTATAGATGTATACCCTGTATTAATCCCGTTTCCAACGGAGATGAAATTCTATGTGGCGGATGGTGTTTACGATCGGATGCCCTTCCTGACGCCAACCTCAAGAGAGGAGTTAATGAGAGATGAAATGAATGATGGTGAATGAAACAGGGGAAGGATATGGATGGTGGCCTGTCAGAAGGTACCGCATGTGCCTGGAGTTGAAAATGGGAAACCACAGAAAACCATTTCAAGGATGGCCGACGGTGGGGCTCGAACCCACGTCTACTGAGTCCCCATGGCCTAGCGCTACGCGTCAGCGAGCGTAGCTTCCGCTGTCGGTTGATTATGATAGGCAACACAGTGACGAATTCCTGTCGCCACATCTGTCGGATCTCTTCAGCCAGAAGCATGTATTTCGTCACTTTCTCAGCATCAATGTGTTGGATATTATTCCAGTTAATGACTGCGATGTCTGTTAGAAGAGTTTTCTTTTCCACTTTATCAATAAGAATGTCTGGCATGTTTGCTGATATAGGTCTATCTGTGATCACTGACCTGTCCCAGAGTAGCTTGTGTGTATCGTTCTCCAGAACAGCATCATGTAAGGCAGAACATTATTGGTTGGTTGGTTCTCAGTTTAGAGGCTGCGACAACGCAGTCATGTAGCCCCGTGTACTTTGGGTGTGTGTAGAATCTGTCTGATAACCGTTGTTAATTGTGATGACTGTATTAGTGTGTGTTATCTGTTTTCAATTCATGTGAGGATTGCAGACATTGAATTTTTTCAAGTAGTTCCTACTTTTGCCGCTTTTGCCGCCAAACACCACCGTCAACGACTACTAGTTCAAAACTTGATTACCAGATGCCACCGCAGTTGGCTCCTGGCGACGAAAGTCGGAACCTAAGAGCGTTTGTCGAATGTTTAACCTATAGACTATATAATTTAGCTTCACACAGGTGTAATAAGTGGAAGGTTCTTTAACATGCCATAAATCTATGACATGGGACCGCCGGCTTTATTTCTCCTCCGAAGGAAAGCATACTGAGGGATTTTTAACGCTCTTAAAAAATCCGACGACTTCGGCCGGGTTTGAACCCGCGATCTTGGGGATAGAAGCTCAGCACGCTACCAACTACGCCACCGAAGCTGCTAGAGATCATTACTACCTAAGAAGTAATTAGTAATTAATAATAATAATTATTATTATTATTAATATTACTGTAGTAACCTGGTTCTGCTTTAACATTCCAGCACTTACAAATTTCTATTCTGAGTTTGTTTTTGCAATATTTCCTTTGTAAGTGATGTGATACTCGACTATTAACTGGAGCTTGCCACGGTGGGTGAGTGGATATCGTGTCGGTCTACTAACCCCAAGATTGCAGGTTCGCTCCTGGCCGTGGCAAGTGCTTTTTGAAAGGCGGCAAAAATACGATACGCATGTCATACGAAGTTGGCATATCAAAGAACCCATTTGAATTCAGTAGGCCGAGTTCATAATGGCCAAAGTAATCTCTGGAGTTTCCGCCAACACAAAAAGTTCCTCATTTCTCTACTAGAAAGCGCTATCGTGTTCAAGGAGCTCAGACATATAACATCTAACCTCCTTGACTTTCATAGTCAAGGAACAACGTAATTCGACATGCAAGCTACCCTCTGGGTGTCAAATAACAAAGCTTGCACCCGGCACCCGAGGCCATACGATATTATTATTATTATTATTATTATTATTATTATTGACTGTAGGTTAGTTTCTCTCAGAACGACTTGAGAATCGAAGAATTGCATTTCCACTCTTGAATCACGAACACCAGAGCATCCCTCTTCACATCTAGTGCCTGCATAATGCTCTCCTTTAAATCATTAATTTCCAATCACTATGAGAAATAATGAGCCCCTCACTTCGTTATTTAATGCATAATTTAGAATTCAGGAACGAGATATATCTCGCGTAATTAAAAACAAACTTTATAATTGCATGATACGTTATTTCTTAATGAGTATGCATTGCGCCATTGAAGTGGTGCCTTTGATCAGCGTGGTGGGTTAACAACGGGGATATGTTTATAAGCCAAGTGGAATCAATGCAGACAGATGACAAGACAAACACTGATATCGCAGGCCGGCGCCAATCGAATACGCATGACTGCGTACGTCAGCCCAGCGGTCCGGCGCATAGCACTGCGCGAGGGTGCGTGCTACCAACATCACCTTGCCTCCATGTAACATACGGTGGTGCTGGCGTGGAGAATCTTTATTGGAGTAGGAAGGGACAGTTAAGTTAAGAATAAATTTTCCTACAGTGGAATATGTTTCGATTTCTACGCGTGAAGTCCTGAACCATAACTGTAAAGGGGATAAAACACTGAAAATCGCACAGTGATAAAACTTCGGAGCTTATTGAGATGGTTAAAGGGGAAGATATGAGGCTGCGAGTCTTGGTGGTGGTTAGAGAACATAGCTTAGAGTATTGACGTTTCTTCTATGCCCAAGATAGCGGGTTCAAACCCGGCCGAAGCCGTCGGATTTTTTAAGGGCGTTAAAAATCCCTCAGTATGCCTTCCTTCGGAGGGGAAGTAAAGCCGGCGGTCCCATGTCATATATTTATGGCATGTTAAAGATCTTTCCACTAATTACACCTGTGTGAAGCTAAATTGGATAGGTTAAGAATGTAAACAACGCTCTTAGGATTCTACGTTCGTTGCCAAGAGCCGACTGCGGTGGCGTCTAGTAGCTAAGTTCTGCACTTGGCCTAGTAGTCGCTGACGGTGGCGCTTGGCGGCAAAAGTAGGAACTATTTGAAAAATTCTAAGTTGCAGTCTGTACTTAAATTAAAAAACAGATGCACACGAATACAGTCATCACAATTAACATCGGTTATCAGACAGATTCTACACACACCCAAAGTACACGGGGCTACATGACCGCGTTGTCGCAGCCCCTAAACTTAAGAACCAACCAACAAGTATTGACGTTTATCACAAACACCTTAAATAAATAATTACAACAACATAGGCTATAATATAATAAAATAAATAAATAAACAAACAGATAAATTAAGAAATACATTACCGCTGGAAGATACATCTCCTTGGAAAGTAAAACACGGACGAGCAGTGATAATGATAATAGTAATAATAATAATAATAATAATAATAATAATAACTAGCGGACCCGTACGAGAACTCTCGCATGTGAATAAACCGCCTGGCTTTACTGTTATTCAGGCTTCTATAAATATGTTTATTTGTTTAAGCGCACTTTAAAAAAAAGAATGTGGGTTGTATGCGCCCCGTGTAGGCTACAGACAACCCTCCCGGCTCAAGTGCTATAGGGGCTGAGCGCGACACACTTCAGGCGGGGACTACCATCTTGTTTATTTGTTTAAAAGAACTTTATAAACAAACTAGCTCGTAAACTGTCGCCTCAGTAGTTGAATGGGCATGGTTGGAAGAAATTAAAACGTAAAAACACTTATAGTGGGCGATGTATTGAAGATAGACATATGCTCTCGCGGACTTTTTTGTAGAACTTTTCATGCTGAACAATTCTTACACTCATAGTATTTAGATATTTTTAACGGTTTGCCCAGCGTAAGCTTACAAAGCGCTCGGAAGCCAGGTTTTCATTCGACTTTTATACTGAAATCGTTACTGCTCGGCTTCCTTTGATCATAAATAAATTATTTTCTACGGAAATCATCCTCGAGATATCCTTTACAGAATGGTGAAAACCGCATCAAAATCCTTCCAGTGGTACTCGAGTTTACCCGTAACATCCAAGAATCGGGGACTTAGTTTTATACTAAGTAGAGATAAATATATTTCCGTTGACTTTTCAAGAAATGCAAGATTTTTCCTATACTTGGTACAAACCACACCTTTTAACTCCCTCTGGCTTACGAGCTTGAGTTTTGTGAGACATACACCTTAGCGTATCTCTACTTATTATAAAACAAAGTCCCCGATTCTTGGATGTCACGGGTAATCACGAGAACCACTGGATGGATTTTGATGCGGTTTTCACCATTCTGTAAAGGATATCTCGAGGAAGGTTTCTTCTCTACTTAGTATAAAACAAAGTCCCCGATTCTTGGATGTCACGGGTAATCTCGAGAACCACTGGATGGATTTTGATGCGGTTTTCACCATTCTGTAAAGGATATCTCGAGGAAGGTTTCTCCTCTACTTAGTATAAAACAAAGTCCCCGATTTTTGGATGTCACGGGTAATCTCGAGAACCACTGGATGGATTTTGATGCGGTTTTCACCATTCTGTAAAGGATATCTCGAGGAAGGTTCCTTCTCTACTTAGTATAAAACAAAGTCCCCGATTCTTGGATGTCACGGGTAATCTCGAGAACCACTGGATGGATTTTGATGCGGTTTTCACCATTCTGTAAAGGATATCTCGAGGAAGGTTTCTCCTCTACTTAGTATAAAACCAAGTCCCCGATGTTTGGATGTCACGGGTAATCTCGAGAACCACTGGATGGATTTTGATGCGGTTTTCACCATTCTGTAAAGGATACCTCAAGGAAGGATTCTGTAGAAAATAATTTATTTATGATCAAATGAAGCCAAGCAGTAACGATTTCAGTGAAAAGGTCGAAACAAAACCTGGCGTCCGTGCGCTTTTTAAGCTCACGCTGGGCTAACCGTTAAAATATCAATATACTATAAGTATAAGAATTGTTCAGCATGGAAAGTTCTGCAAAAAAGTCCGCGAGAGCATATCACTATAAGTGGTTTTACGTTTTTAATTCTTCCAACAATCTCCACTCAATTACTGAGGCGACAGTTTACGAGTAAGCTAGGGAAAAAAAAAGCGTTTATCACGTAATGCATTCATAACTGTTCCCGCGCGAAGCCGGGGCGGTTTGCTAGGTATATATAACTAGTGGACCCGTGCGAGAACTCTGGCATAATAGGTTATTGCGCCCCATGTGTACGAACTACCCGCCCAGCTCTAGTGCTATGTGGGCAGGCCGCGACACAGTTCTGTAAGGGTCTATCGTCTTGTTTATTTGTTTAAATGCACTTTATAAACAAATACATATATTTCCATTGACTTTTCAAGAAACGCAAGATTTTTCCTGTACTATTCAGACGATTTGGAAGATTTTGGTACAAACCACACTTTCAAACTCCTTCTGATTTAGGAGCTTGAGTTTTGTGAAACATACACCTTAGCGTATTATATAATAAGATAGATAGTAATAATAATAATTCCACTCGTTGTAATCCTACAGAATACGTTGGCTGAGAAAAGGCGCAAATACTAGCCACTTGCCGCTGAAGTCAGTCACATAATACAGCCTAAAGGAAGTTTTTGTCATCCCATTTTTTTTGTCTCTAGTCACAAAGGACTTGGAAAATGCAAAGGAGAGCCTTGGCTTGAAAAAGAACCATATGCAGTTAATGCAAAATCCTGCCCTCGTTGGTACTGCAAGTATAGTACATAAGGTTTTGACTCTTCAGTGACTGAACATCTTGAGATCCAGTGCTATCATCAGTGTCATTGGCTCGCAAGGAGTCCGACGGTAGTGGTTTTGTATGTTTAAGTAAATTTCATATATAATAATATAGCCTAATATTATAGGCCTATAATAATTATCATTATTGTTATTAATCGTATGGCTTTCACACATCACTTTTGGAACACAAAGAAAAATATATACAAGATTTACAAATGTAAAGATACATTATTTACATAGTCCATCACATTTGCTGTAGAATGCAAAAAGTCCAATCGGTTACCACAAAATAAGTTCTGAGGGCAACCTTCGACTATATGTCTGATTGTCTGACGCGGGTATCCACAGGAGAGGCGATCTTTCCCCATTTGTGAAAAAGATCACCACATCACCCATGGTTGGTACGTATCCTATTCAGAGTACACCATGACCTACGGGGCAAATCAAGTTCCCATGATTTGTTGTTGCTTTGGAGAAAACTATGTAGCCCTGGTGGAGTGTTATTATACCATTCTTGAGCCCAGGCTTCGTGAGGATTGAAGTTATGGTCTGCCAGGTTGATTGCTGTTCTGATTGCAGGATGTCTGGAGCGGAGTCTGTTGATTTGGATAGCAGGTATGTCCTCATGGATTTGCAATTGTTGGTTGTTGCTGATTTTGTTATATTCTCTCAGGAGAATATTCTTTCTTCTCAGAGTAGGAGGTGTAATACGGCTCAGGACAGGTAGCCAGAAAACAGGTGTGGACCTGATTGTAACAGTAATAATGCGCATAGTTTGGTTTAGCTGTACATCTACTAGCTTCGTGTGGCTACTGTTTAACCGAACAGGGCTGCAATAATAATAATAAAAAAGGTATTTAATATTAATGATATTGAACGGAAGTAGACACATTCTAGGAATGTGACACAATCCTACGCCATCATTGTATACCTTAAACGTCGGTATGTTAAACGTGCAGCTTCAATTAACGTTATATTACATGGATAAAACCTGACTTTGAAGTAATAATAACCATGTCCAATTTTATCTAATTTGATGCTGGTACCATATGTAAAAAGAAAGAAAGAAAGAAAGAAAGAAAGAAAGAAAGACTGAATATACTCCAGGACTAATTATAGAGCATCGCCAATAGAAACCACTGAGTATTCCACCGAGCAGATAAACACCAGTCAATAGCTTATTTCCAGACAAAACGTTTTTACATTCCACTGTTCAAAATATTACGTACAAACATTGTCAGCTCAAATAAAGTAATTTCTAAGAATAGAATTTCTGTGAAAAGTAATACAGTATCTCTCACAAGGTAAGATCAAATTACAAATCTAGCAAATGGTTTCATTTACAAAACTATATCCCAATATGTTATTGCTATATTAGTTTGGAAGCACAAACCAGCAAGCGCGCGTTATCTATCTACTATCTCACTCACACACACATGACATATTTATTTAACACTCACCACATAGATCTCTAAATCCGGGATAAGCGCAGTTTTACCTGAAAAGAAAAATAATAGCAAAATTAAGCTCAGCAAAAGCGCAGCTAATACACGTATATGACGTGTGGACTAAGTGAAGATTTTATGCCTAGACAAGCGATTGGACCGTCACCAGCGACCATATAACACATACAAATTGCGAGAGTAAAGTCTCCCTAGAACTAGAGTAACTTTATGCTACAGACAAATAAATGTTATATGATTCTACAACGTGTACAATTAATAACTCAAACCATCCGCCGTAGCCGTGTGCGTTAAATCACAAACCACAGTGCTGGCAGTGGCCATCGTGCTTGTGCTATGCCTGTCCATCAGGTACTTTTACATTCCTTCCCGTCAAATACCGTGGTGATACCCTATTTCAAGTCCTACCACCAATTCAATACCAATAATTACATATTACTCGCACTAATACAGTCACTAAAAAACCACAGGTTAACATGAGTGTGCCCAATTTGAATGGGCAGGGAGTTACAATGGCATTCCTAGTGCCTCAAATAAATTATGTTTGTGAGAAGTGTATTATTAAGTGTATAAATGATTAATAAATATAGCTTTGAAGCCACTTTTCAATATTGCCTTATTAATAATTAATGCTTGCCACGGTGGGGGTGTGGTTATCGTGTCGGACTACCAACCCCAAACTTGCAGGTTCGCTCCTGGCCGTGATAAGTGATTTTTGAAAGGCGACAAAAATCACGACACGCATGCCATACGTTGTTGGCATGTTAAAGGACCCATTTGAATTCAGTAGGCCATGTTCATAATGGCAAAATTAATCTCGGGATTCTCCGCCAATACAAAAAGTTCCTCCTTTCTCTACTAGAAAGCGCTACAGTGTCAAGGAGCTTAGATATCTAACCTCCTTGACTTTCATAGCGCTCCAACGAGCGATAAAAATTGACATGCAAGTTACCCTTGCACCCGGTATCCGAGGCCATACGATATTATTATTATTATTATTATTATTATTATTATTATTATTATTACAATTAATATTGTAACTCTCAGTCGGTATGCATACCGCTTATCGCGTAAGTGTATCAGCTTAAGTGTAGTAGCTACACCTTCATAGATTACAGAGATATGAATTAGACTCGATGCCAGTTTTCATGTTTTTCTTTTTACTTCTTTTCACGACTTGTATTTATGTATGTCTACCCCTTATTATTCCCGTTTCCAATGGGGTCGGGGGTGAGATGCGATGAAATTCTATGTAGCGGTCGGATTTTACGGCCGGATGCCCTTCCTGACGTCAACATCATGAGAGGAGTTAATGAGATTTGAAATGAGTAAAGATGAATGAAACAGGGCAAGGATGTGGAAGAAAGTGGCCGTGACCTGTCAGGAGGTACAGTCCTAGCATTCGCCTGGGGTTGAAAACGGGGAAACCACGGAAAACTATTTCACGAGTCAGCAGAGAGCTTGGCCCCATGGCCGAACGCTGCGCTTTAGCAAGCATAGCTACCACTGTCGGTTCTTCTTTTCACGAATTAATGGAGTAAAAATATTTGCAAGGCACTGAAATTGTTTGCAATGCTTAACCAATAGTCTTAATTATAGTGCTTTTAAGAAACTAACAGCAAAATGATTTCTTAGAATCTCCACTAAAAGAGTAGCCTTGCTAGTTAGTTGTTGATTTAAGGGATGAAACTACGAGGTCAGCTGCCCCTAGAAGCCTTGCTTAATGCAGAAAGTCACACGTTTTGTTTTGATTTCTTATTCTAGTTTTATTGTGATTTTAGAATAAATAGATTCGTAGTCTTTTATTACTGATGACACACTCTTCAAGTACTCAAAGATTTGTGGACCAAGGATTGATTTAGAGGGTACATTCCAAAGTCAACGAAAAAAGTGAAAACGGACCCAGGTCAGCTATCCCTCAGAATCCCTTATTTGGAAAATTTCCAGACGCAGTTCCTTATGGGAAAATTTGTAAGTCCACTCAGGAGAAAACATTACTAATTGGGGTATAAAATTAAACTAAAAATATTTTCTATTAAAAATTGTGACTGATTTAAATTCTCTGTAGTTAGGAGGAAGGGGGGGGGGGGGGGAGGAAGACTGTTTCGTTGGTGGGATAGTCATTTCTGAGGGTTTCAACATTTACAATAAATAGTTATTTTTTCGGGTGCTTAATGCATAATAATTATTAGTAATGATTTACCACACTTAGCCTACGAAGCTTTCTGGCAGATATTTTTTTTTGTTTTTTTTTTGTTTTCGGAGGGCAGACACCATCTGTGGGTGCCACTGTTGGTTTGGTAGTGCTTTGTAGAGCCATTTGTCTTGTGAAATTGGATCTGATGATGCTCGCTTGACGAGCGAAACATCATGATCACATGCCATTTATTTCAGGTTATCTATTCATATATTCCTGTAATTGGAATTAGTTATGTTGACTGACTGGAAGTTTCAATATCAATTGTAAATGATTCATGTAATTTATTTCAAGAAATTATTTCTTACTAATTGGGTACACTCGTGTTGACCGACTGAAAAGCTTCTACTAATAGATTACTTAGGCAACGCTGAAAAGTGGCTTTTACTATTTCAATATAAAGAAAAAAATAACACAGGTTATCAGACCAATTCAATGCACAGCCAAGAACACCGGAGTGATGACCAATATGTCCATAGCCCCTAACGAATTAACAGTAGGCCTATACCAATATGCTTCATTCCATACAAAATATTAATAGCCTACATTAAGCTATTGTCTGTGCGCCTGGAGAAGTCAGCTAGGTTTGAACTTCCGTGTACTGCATACCGTGCATTCAAAAAACATCAAGTTGGCCACTGAGAGCATTAACTATCCTCGCCTTCTTTCTGTATTTGCAGTCTGTACTCTGCAAATGGAAAGAGTTGAAAGGAGCCTTCAGTGACAAACTACGTACTTAAAGCTGGGTGAACAACGAGCACCATGCGGGAGGTAGCAGTAACTGGCTGTCGTTATATTTATGTCAGGAATAGACAGCCCGAGCATGCGTACAACCGAACTTTCAACCCTTCCCCCAGCATGTCGAACTGACTTATACTGGCGCGCTGACTATAGTCGACCAAATAATTAAGACTGCTCGCGTCGATTGTGATGAACAACAGTGCTGCACAAGAAACGGTGACCACAAATAGCTGAGTCATATACTACACGGTCGACAGATTAGTTATTTGTGATTGCGTTTTAAAGTAGTGGAACATCAAGATTATCTGCCAATATATTACAGAATAGTAAAGTTGGTGTAAAAAATGTGTTTCAGTCCGGGTAAAATGAGTCACAAATCAGATGTGACAGCGGCAAAAAGCGGTCATTTCGAGTGGACATGTTAAAGGACATCTTCCACGAAGGATCAGTGGTACAGTGTCCACTCCATGATCGCAAGATCACGGGGTTGATTCCCGGCCGAAGAGGTCGGATTTTTGAAGTGCGGAAAAATCCTCGGCATTCCGATTCGTATGATGTCGACTTGCAAAATATTTCTCGTATTCCGTATTCCATAATTTTGGTTTCTAGATTGCAGGGAAAACCGCATCGTCGAATATGGAGATTAGATAGCCTATATTACTCAGAATCAAAAACATCTACACACAGGTAGATGAGGCCACACAATTATTATTTGACATTAAGTTATGCAGATGGTATTGTTATCTTAGTCGATTCACCAGGGGATTTGAATGAGTTTCTAACTGGTATGGACTCAATATTGATGAAAGAATTCATGATGAAAATCAATACATGCTGAACAACAATAATGGAATGCAGCCGAAAGAATTAAGAAAGCCCTATAGACGTCGCATGGCAAGCGAAAAGCTGAAGGAAATAGGAGACTTCTGCTACAATGGAGGAAGCAAAGAGGATATAAAAAGTAAGTTAGCACAGTAAAAGAAAGCTTTTCTGCATGTTTATATCAAATATAGATTTAGGGATGAGAAAGTTATTTTTAAAAGCATTATTTGCTAGGAGCGACGAGCTGTATGGAAATGAAACTTGGGCTGTTGGTGAAGCAGAATGGAGTAGAATAGAAGCATTTGATATTTGGTATTACAGGGGTACCGTGGAAATTAGATGGGTATATAGCATAACAAATGAAGAGGTATTAATACGAGTGGAGGAGGAGAAATGTTTCTGGCGAGTGCTAATGAAGAGAAGAGATAGGTTGGTAGAGCATGTACTAAGGCTCCCAGGAATAACACACTTAGTTATAGAAGGAGCGTTCGAGGATAAAAACTGTAGAAGAACGCCAAATCAGTAGTGTTCAGTTAGTGCAGCTATCTCGACAGTAGGGGCAGATGACCTGGTAGTTCCGCCCCTTAAAACAACAATAACTAACTAACTAACTAACTAACTAACTAACTAACTCAACAGTGAACTATACTACGGTATAGACTACTATGGTATTTTAATGCAGGCCCTTTATAAAACTGATTGCTAAGTGTGCCTACAATTTGATCTTGTTTTCAAAATTCAAAAGTCGGACGATAATCAGAAAAAAATCACGTGGTTCAATTACGTGAACGCGAATACTTACATAATCACCAATTTATTTAAGAAACAAGGCATCCAAATAAATTAATCACTTAACCGGAAAGCATCTGCGCAACAATAACTTAAATAATTAAATAAAATCTTCAATGAACCTAGGCCGTAATTATAGTAGCATTAAAGAGTTCAAGACGTTCCCAAAATACAGTTTGCACTTAAAGAGGGCTATTTAGTTTATGCATGGAGGGAACGGAGATTGGTCATTAACATTTGAGGAGGTCCGGTAACATATACCATGCAAGGAAGTTTCTAGACCTGGCCAGTACATAAATATGTTAGATTCGAGATGGCTATAGACGGGTAGGAATGAGATGCAAGACAATTAAGGGGAGAGATAACGGGTGGGTCATGCCTGTACAAGGAAAATTCCTTCCAGTTTAGTGCACACTGTTAGTGACAGAGTTGCAGGATCGAATCCTGGCGCAGTCAGCTGTCATTTGAGGGTGCACAAATGCGAGGGAGTCGTGTCAGTACATTTACTGGCACGTTAAAGATCCCCTTAGGGGCAAATTCCGGCACCCCGGCGTCTAAAAAAGCCACAGTAGTTAAAAAGGACGTAAAACCAATAACAGTATTATTAGTTAGTGACAGCAGATACACAAGAAGGGATATTGCAACTCTAAAATAATCAGCTAAGTTATTTAATTCATTGCAAGCTACAAACACCAACCTGGCAATTAATTGAACATTACAGATTATGACACTAAACAAGCAAACCTTCAGGTCAATAGCTATTAACAATATAATAACAACAAATATCACATAAAACTAACAGTCATGACACACATATTTAATAGTCTAGCCTTTGTGTAACGCATCTGATGATGATCACTTGACGATCAAAACTAGTAATCCAAGTGAATTTATTAATCTCATGTATTTTTGCAGCTTTGGGTCCCAACACCCAATACAATTGAGAACATTCGTGTTGAAAGCTGATATATAAAATACAATTTTGATTTTTGAAATTTTGAGAAAATTAAAAATGGCGATATGACTCTAGCAAAGTAGCCTACTGTATAGTTGGTCAGACTCGACTAAATCAACTCCTCATGGGAAAGACGCCAGGATTTTTTTCAAAAATCGTTCAAAATGCTCAGTGTCATATCATGTGTCATCAACAGCAAGTACAGAAAAATAAAGTAGTCTGTAGTCTGCATGACATAGTCATTTTTGTGCAATTTTCCAGTGTTGTAATTTTACGACCATTGTAACTGTAGCACACAAATAGAAACTTTCCATATAGCTTTAATCCGTTACTTTTTGTAAGTAACGATTAGTGTAATTTAGTAACTTTGGAAGGGTATCTTACCTAGCTCTTGCTGTAATGTAGAAACTTACCATTTATTTTATCCAAGGAAGTAACAAGTTAGTTTAACTTTTATTTCTATCCCTGATGTCCGCTGAATTCATTTCGGTCCTTAGGCACTCATCAAGCGCTCGTATTGATTACTCGAGGGAGAGATGGTCGATATTGACTGCCGTGCGGCTCAGCGTGTTCCTTCCTTTGAAATACATCTCGCCGCGACGCGCCGGAAGTCTCGGCTCAAAATTGTCTTATTACAGCACAGCACTTCAAATGCTGACAGCTGAAATGTAGCCTTCTTCATTGCTAATGGGCAAGACGCCTGTCGATTGACATGCTATAGGAAGTGATTCGCCACCCTCTCTAATATAACGCATTTCATTTTCTTGAGTCTCCAGAATCTAGATCAATTGAAATAAATTTTCCACCTAATCAACATTAATTGTTTCGCAAGAATTGAAAACTCATAAAATAGTGAAAAATTGTTTCAAGTCCATGTGGAACCCTTCTTCAGTACAAACTAACGTAAACAAAATAACAAGTAATGCAAGCAGGAAAAGAACATCTCTACAGAGCATTAAACAAAAGTCCCCGATTATTAGATGTAACGGGTAATCTCGAGAACCACTGGTTGGATTTTGATACAATCTTCACCATTCTGTCAAGGATTTCTCGAGGAAGGTTTCTGTACAAAAGCATTCATTTACGACCAAAGGAAGCTGAGAAATAACAATTTCAGTGAATCGAGTCGAAGAAAAACCTGCCGTCCGTGCGCCTTTTGGCTTACGCTGGGTAAACCGTTAAAAATATCTATATACTATGAGTGTAAGAATCGTTCAGCATGAAAATTTCCGCGACAGAATATCTATATTTAATACATCCCTCAATGTAAGTGTTTTTACGTTTTCATTTCTTCCAACAACCTCCAGTGGAAATTTAAATTACTACGAGCTAGCGAGTGAGCCTATCACCCTACCTCCGGCCAATATCAAACTGTCGAGTCGTGTCGAGTTAAAACTTGAGAAAAGAGTATAATTATGTGTTTGGAGTTTCGCCGTTCACCTCGGCTTTCTGAATTGCGTCAGGGACCTGCCGCCTGTGCGCCTTTTAAGCTTACGCTGCGAAAACTTGTTGCTAATAGGAGGAAGAAATGAATAAAATGTTAACTGTGAGTGATAAAGGTGAAATGAACATTATGTTGATTGGCATTCTTCCTGAATTGAGAACGTTATATTCTTAAAATAAACGTCTTCGTTAAAAACTCTGTTAATATATAAAAATCACTTGGAGAACAATCGCGATAGAATAATTAGAAGATACTTATCCTACAATTTTAACAGTTTTTAACGAAGAAGTTCATTTTAAGAATATCAAGTTTTTAATTCAAGAAGAATGACAGTCAACAAAATGTTCATTTCATCTGTATGACTCACAGTTAACATTCATTCATTTCCTCCTCCTCCTCCTATTATTTATAATGCTCTTTTCCTGCTTGCACTACTTGGTATTTTATTTACCTTAGTTTGTGCTGAAGATGGGTTCCACATGAACTTAAAACATGTTAGTCTGTAGTCACATCGAGGGAAAAATAATAGTGTTCAGTATCGTTTGCAGGGATATGCGTGGAGTGCATTAGTACCATACGGGATTCAAGCAGAGAATAATATCGACTTCCCTGATAACAACGCAAGTTGGGCTGCATAAAACTATATTATTGGGGGCAGCTGATAATAATAATATCGTACGGCCTCGTGTGCCGGGTGCAAGCTTTGCTATTTGACAACCAGAGGGCTGCTTGCATGTCGAATTTTTGTCGTTCCTAGGAGCACTATGAAAGTCAAGAAGGTTAGATATCTACAGTAAGCTCCTTGACATTATAGCGCTTTCTAGTAGAGGGAGGAGAAACTTTTGTTTTGGCGGAAAATCCCGTGATTAAGTTCGCCATTATGAACACGGTCTACTGAATTCAAATGGGTTCTTTAACATGCCAACAACTTACATGCGTGCCGAGATCTTTTTGGCCGCATTTCAAAAATCACTTATCTCGGCCACGAGCGAACCTGGGGTTGGTAGTCTGACACGATAACCACTCACCCACCGTGGCAAGCCAGATGCAGCTGATTTACCTGGTATATCTTATATCTTATTTCACGTTATTGATTCACATATTCCAGTAATTGGAATTATTTTGTGTTGACCGACAGAAAGTTACAATATCAATTCAATATTCCCATATGGCCTTTCTTCCCACGGGAATATTCCCACCCAACACTACACGTAACTCGCTAATAAATACTAGGGCATTATATGAGGAAAATATGGGACAGTTGATTACATTGCCAAAACCCCTAAAATACAACAACAAAGCAAATACTCTAACTCATCACTTAGGCCCGGATAATGAGTTTAAATATTTTATTTAACTAAATATTTTCTATTTATTTACATATTTTCTGGCGAATTTATTCATAAATACAGTACATATTTCCTATATTTTGTGGAATGTTGTACTCCTTAGATGACTGCTGCCCACATTTTCGACCCTTGGTAATTCCAGTAATTTGCTTCTATATTTCGCGAATGCACCCTTGTCTCTATAATGTAGTGTAGTAGTATTTCAAGACAGGAATTCCCCAGTAATTAAATATAGCAGGGGGGGGGGCTAGAGTCAACAGTCTCATTAAGCTTCGAATATAGTCCATACCTTGACATGAAATGTTACTTGAAATTACAGTGGTCTGCGAAACTTGTAAGTATTGACAGAGTGCTATGAAAGATTTTTTCGTGACCTTTTCTTCTGCTCTTTAGAATGACATTCGAATACTGCACATACATTCATTATTTCGTATCGTGCATCTGCAGTAAGTATTGTAGAATTCGGAAACTGAGGCAAGCCCCGGGCTATTAAGCCGGGACATGTTGCACAGTAGACATGATTGTGGATTATTCAAGCAGCTGGACGTTTCAACTATATTTCGAGTAACTGTGAGACATAATTATATATACATATTTCTGAAAAGTTAAGCCCTGCTCATCACGAAGTCTGTGGTTTACGATCCCTCCACGAGAAACATTCTTTATCCTCCACATGTCCGTATTGCTGCTCTAAAGTACAGGAAATCCTTCTTCAGAATTCCTCACTAACCAGCTTACTTTCTTTAGGATTATTTGCCATATAATACAGCTTTAAACATGCGGAAGTGAGGGAATATTTTAAAGCTCTAGCGAGTTGCCTTAGAATATTTTTCTCTTGAAATTCACATTAAAATGAATTGGAGTAAAAACGTTTCAATTGGTAGAGCTGGCCGAGGAGGAGATGGGGACTGTATCTCATATCCGGCGAGCAGCGCTCGAGGTACATTGATAGATAATTACAGTGAGGGAGGCAGGCAGTCGGCGTGGCGCTCGCAAGGAAATGAAGGTACGGCAAAGAGAAGAAAGTGGAGGTGTTACCTCCGGAATTGCAATATTTACACCGCTCTCCTTCAGATCGCTACACGATGTGTTTTCTTGTCGACAGGTTTGTTGGTTGGTTGGTTGGTTGGTTCCTCCGTTTAGGGGCTGCGACAACGCGGTCATCAAACCCCGTGTACTTTGGGTGTGTGTAGAATCTTTCTGATAACCGGTGTCAATTGTGTTGGCTGTATTAGTGTGTGTTATCTGTGATTCAGGAAAGGACTGCAAACTACTTTTGCTACGAAATGCTACCATCAACGACACCTAGCTGTGAACGTGGCTACTAGATGCCACCACAACTGGAACTCAATAGAGAACGTTAGTCAAATCTAACCTACAAATTTAGCTTCACACAATTGTAGTTAGTGGAATGTTCTTTTACATGCCATAATTCTGTGACATGGGCCCGCCGGCTTTAATTTCCCTCCGAAGGAAGGCATACTGAGGGATTTTAACGCTCTTAAATGAACTGACGACTTCGGCCGGGTTTGAACCCGCGATCATGGGCATAGAAGCTCAGCATGCTACCAACTACGCCACCAAAGCCGCCCCAAAACAGGAATTCCAAACATAGGACTATAGAGACAAGGTTGCCAAATTTGACCGAGCTAAACCTTAAGATATTACTGCAGGAAAATAAACCTATTTTCTGTAAAAAAAAAAATAAAAAAAAATTAGAAGCAAAAATAAATAAAAAATGTAGCCTAAGGCGCTTTCCAAAAGGGTCTTATTATCCAGCATCATCTTCCATAAATCGTGACAAAACATTTCAAAATCCATGTAGAAACAATTTTTTACGTTTAAACGTTCCGTTAGCATCTCTTCGTACTGTCAGAGAAAAACCTTTCTTTGCACTAAGCACTTTCTCGACATCAGGACTGAAATGCTGCTTATTTTGAACAAAATTAATTGACGCACCGGATTTTTAAAATAATTTTTATAATGCAGCCAACCGCCGATATTTTCTTTTCATATGGATCACGGAAGGGATTTTTGAAGAATATCGGCCACGGACATGTTGAAAGGAACCGTCCCAACATTTGCCTGGGACACCACAGAAATCATTTTCAGGACGGCCGATATGCGATTCGAACCCACGCTCTCCCGATGCCATCGTGGCATGAACTACCGCCTTAATGTTCTCGGCCACCGTGGCCGGTGAATTAGATTTTGTTTTGAAAGACTGATAATCTCAGTTTATTCCTCTTTAAAACACTAAAATACACTTTTCTGGGAAAGCTTTACACTGTTCACCCATCAGAACTAGTTGTCGTTGATGGTGGCATTTGGTAGCAAAAGCAGGAACTACTTGAAAATTGAATGTCTGCAGTCTTTACTTCAATTAAAAACAGGTAACACACACCAATACGGCCATCACAATTAACACTGGTTGTCAGACAGATTCTACGTACACGCTCCCAAAGTACACGGGATTACATGACCGCGTTGGCACAGCCCCGAAACAGAGGAACCAACCAACCCTTACCCATCCTGCCAAATCCCTGATCGTTTCCTTTAGGAGGCTTAAAATACACTTGTACTCGAACGTGTGTGGTACCATAACCCAAGTTATTGTTGTGTATTGTGCTAGTACAGTTGCCTCCAACTTACGAAAACGCTTATCTCATAAGACCATAAATCTGAACTAATTGTAAGCCTATCAGGTAAGTGCCAGATTTTACTGAAACGAAGGAATAAAAGTTCCGAAAGAGATCCGATCGACATACCGGTATTTGTCAAAAAAGATATTCCCCCTTAAACCTGTCACTGAGTCGAAATGGACTCCGGTAAAAGATTGGTTGGTTGGTTCTTAAGTTTAGGGGCTGCGACAACGCGGTCATGTAGCACCGTGTACTTTAGGTGTGTGTAGAATCTGTCTGATAACCGGTGTTAATTGTGATGACTGTATTAGTGTGTGTTATCTGTTTTTTATTTAAGTACAGACTGCAACTTAGAATTTTTCAAATAGTTTCTAATTTTGCCGCCAAGCGCCACCGTCAACGGCTACTAGGCCAAGTTCAGAACTTAGCTACTAGACGCCACCGCAGTCGGCTCGTGGCAACGAACGTAGAAGCCTAAGAGCGTTGTTTACATTCTTAACCTATCCAATTTAGCTTCACACAGGTGTAATTAGTGGAAGGTTCTTAAACATGACATAAATCTATGACATGGGACCACAGGCTTTACTTCCCCTCCGAAGGAAGGCATACTGAGATATTTTTAACGCTCTTAAAAATCCGGTAAAAGGTTCTCTATTGTAAGGAAGCATTCTGTATGTTAGTAATAATTGGGATGGAGGCGCTCGGCATCTACAGTACCTGGAATTGAAGTGGGAGACCACATGAAACCAATTCTGGTTGTGAGATTCTAACCCAATTTTGTTATCAGAACTTGTCTTCACGAGGCTGAGTGTACTGACTGAGTATAGCCTCAATACCTTCATAGCAGAGCCTGGAAGCGAACTCTGGTTGTATGTGTGGATGGTACAATACTGTTAGACCAGCGCACTGTAGCGATCGGATTTCTGTGGCTATGACTATTTCAGAATACGTAATTATTCCGCACTAGTAGTGGAGTGGTGGTGCTTCTAACGCACAGTCTGTTCCAAAAGTAAGTACACACTTTTTGTTTATTAATATTTCTCGAACGCATGGTCCGATGTTGACAAATGAGGTGTCGTTGGACTCGAGCTGACGTCATCTTTCCTATGGACCATTCGTTATATTTTTTTTTGAATTTTTTGTTTTAGAAAATAGGCGATAGATTGAAAACCAAACATGATAGAACGTTGTGCCACGGCTCAAACGAATGGTCTTTATGACCTTTATTTTCTATAATAAAACTTTTTTTTTATATTTTTTTGAAAACACTCGAATTTTGAAAATCCTATATTTCGGAAACTAGGAACTCAACAAAAAAAATTGTTTGACGTAAATCAATGGTACCTACCCCCTCTACCCCCAAAATAAATTTCAAGTCTCTAGAGCAAAAGTTTGTAGTAGTGGGATGGGGACAGAGCTGTCTCACTTAGCAAGTGGTGAGCCCCTGCGACCTTGGAATGGAAGGAGCCATGCTAGGAAGGCGTGCTTGGATTCGTTTTTTTCGTCTCGTTGCGCTCTTTACGGAAACGTAGGTGTCGAAAAGGTGAAAATCTGGAAACACGTTTTTTTTTGGGGGGGGGGGGGAAACGTGATTTTAAACTTTTTGCTATATTTCGCGAACCAATCATGATAGAGACATGTACGACAGGTCCAAGGACTCGGGGTGACGTCCTCTTTGCTATGGACCACTCGTTGTAATTTAAAAAAAGTTTGGAAACTCGATTTTGGGGTAAACACGTGTTTTTTGTGATTTTTGCCGATATCTCACGGACCAATAACGCTAGAGACGTGTACGAGGTGTCCTAGGACTCGGGCTAACGCCCCCTGTTTGAAACTATGTTTGAAATTTTGACAAAGGGCCTAACAACACTTTTGTTGAAAAAAAATTCTTTACCGTTACCTGTTTATAATGTTTATGAAGCGTGGTGGTTGAGAGAGATGATACGGCTGGGTGTGTGTGTTTCAACGAACCTGTCGCTAACCACAAGGACCGTGCTTAATAGAACAATCGCTATTTCGGCGGGTCGGTGTATGACATAGCGAGGGTGCGTTTTTCTGATATTTTACCTTTGACGTGTAAACGGTGATGAGAACTTGGTTCTATGTTGATCGAAGCGAGTACAGAAAACAAACTTGCAGACGAGCAGGAGGTGAATGTCATTGGAGCTTATTGGAAGGCGCTGATCTGACTTGACAACAGGTGCAATGGAAAAATGACAATGACGCTTGAAGGTGAAATAATCTGACCATCGTGGTGGCAGGGAAGAGCGAAAGGCATGTGAACACATGTGAAACCACATGAGGGCTAAACCAGTGACATCCTGTTTGCTTCGTACGTGACAAATGCAAGTTCAGGTGAAATTTGATCTGGCACAGGTGTTCGCCTGGGACGTTAGCTGTCACGTGCACGATAACTGTTAACAAGTTACATCCTGTTTTGCTTCGTACGAGACAAAATGCAAGTTGACGTGAAATTTGATCTGCCACAGGTGTTCACTTTGGACGTTAGCTGTCCACGTGCCTGATAACAGAATGTGCAAAGCGTGGGAATCGCTGAATCACTAAAAAGTATGATGCAACTTGTCGGAATGATGTCACAACCAATAGATAGGCAAGAGCTGCGAACAGCAGTGGTGGGAGGTGAAGGGAGGGAGAGGGGGAGGGGTATTGTAAGAGAACACAGGTGGAAAGAAAAAGAAATATGTGGAGCAGAGGACTGTACACATAGAGCTATAGGTAGTGTACAACATGTGTGAATAAATAAATTAAAAATTGCACAGGTTCACACAACATGTAATTTATTGATCCAAGAATTAAACGTAGAGTTAAACCCTAACCATTTGACATAGAGTTTATTTCCTTTTTGGTCCAACACTTTTTCCACAAGATAATGCTGAGGAAATGCTGTTTTCTGAAGTTCATGGAGATAAAATCTACCTTTTATGGGTTGGTGGTTGAGGTCCTCGAGTAAATAGGTGACTGGAGTGTCCAAGTTGACTTGACGAATTAGAAATAGTTCAGTCCCCCACTGAGGCGTGTAGCCCTTATTGAAGGCAGACCTAAATTTTCTCACACGAACAAAATCCCCAATGTTCAGTCGGTGACGTTTAGGATCGGCTGTTTTTATGGGGTTAAACAGTTTATCCAATCGCTGAATATTTTTGGTCACGAGGCGTGGCTTGGTCCCAATCGTTCTATGTTTGGTGTCATTGTAACGTGACACTAGCTCAGGTAACATGTGCAACCAGCGATACGTGCCCTGAGCGGTAAACGCTTTCCACATATGGGTTTTCAATGTTCGGTTGAACCGCTCGACCACACTGGCTTTGAGGTTGCTGTACGTGGTGTAATGGTGAATATCCTTAGATTTGAGAAAACTGGAGAAATCCTTGTTGAAAAATATTTCCCCTGGTCAGTTTGTAGCAGCTGAGGTTGACGTTTGGAGTGTTGAATAATATGTTGAAAGGCCTTGGTAACTAGTGGACCAGACTTGCGACGCACAGGTTCAACAAAGGCCATTTTTGAATAGACATCAATGACGGTCAACATATAGCGTACACCGTAGTTAACGCTAGCATAGGGTATCATTTCAACCAAGTCAGCCTGCCAAAGTTCATCCACACCTCGTGAAATCACCTTGAGTCGCAGATAGTGACGCCTAGCTGGGCGATGCAACTCGTGAGCAATACCTATTTTAATGGGTGAGGGCTTAAACAATAATTTTGGCATTTCGAAGTTCTTGTTCAATTTCTTGAATTTCCCAATCGTGACCGGTATGGCCAGCTTGATGTGAGGCATGCAACAACTGTTGCCGCTGGACGAGCTTATTGGGATTGTGCCAGTAGGTAACATCCACAAGGGGTTTTAATGGTTTAAATGTCACTCCCGAAGCGGACACTTTACGACGAGTACTTTGACTAGTGGGAAATATTTTTGCAATGATGGTTTTATATTTTTGAGATATATTGGCATTCACTTGTTGCGTGGGATCATACTGTCTTTTGTGGGCATGGGTATCCAATAAAATGGATTTATATTTGTCAAGATCCTCTGACGTATAATCATGGGAAGAGGGGGTCCGAGAAAAGAGCAGCTTTAACAGTCCTGGCGTTAATTTATAGTTGATATTTTTAATGACAGCTTTAGTACGAGCAAATTTAATGGATGAATCGCCAATTTTAAAATTATCATTCTCATAGCGAACACCATACGTGGTATCTGTGTTTCCAATAAATAGATCGGTGAAATAGGGTTCCAATGTTGATCCATAATATTTTATTAAAATGGTTTTCAGTTGAGCTTTATGTTGAGGGGTGGCCAAGAGTTGTGAAAACGGAGACGCTCTGGAAGGGCAAGGTGTATCGACCATGGCCAAGGATTTCTTTTTTCTCAAAAACTCTGCAAGGGGTGCGGCCTTTTTCTGAGGCGTAAACACTTGTTCCTCCTCATCCTCAACTTCGCTAACACTAGTCAAATCTTCCTGTTCCTCTTCCTCTTCCTCAGGGTCCTCGTGCAGCGTCTGCGTGGCTTGTGAAACGGTGGGTAGCGTTTCAGATGGCTTGAAAGAGGGTTTCAACATGGCTTTTAGTGGAGGTGCTAAATGTTGTTGAATAAACAAAGCATGATTTGCACGTGATTGTTTCAATTGACGAAACTTTTGGCGAATAGTATTTTTTGCTCTAATAATATGCTTTTTCAATTGACTCTCTGCTAACGCCATGGTGTCTTGACAAATGACTTGACGGGGAATGAGACAGGGCCTTAAATAGCAATAAAATGATCAAACCATAAGCGATACCGTCCTTGGTTGAGTTCACTTTGTTTGTCAATCACTAAACAGGCATGACGTTGAGTGTTCCAGCACTTGGCACACAATTCTGTAAACATTTGAAAGGTCATATCCGGATTCACATGTTCATTATAAATGTGACGACTGTTCCTCTCGTCCTGGCGAAATAAAACAATGACATTGGCATTGTCACGAATCAACTGTTTGGACATTTTTGAATACGTTTGTCCAAGATAGAAGCAATCGATATGTTTGTGTCGACCCATGCTGAAATAGCTTTGAATGATGCCTTGACGTTCAGTGGATACATCATCGAAAATCATGAGTGAATCAGGCTTTACTTCATCCGGTGAAATCACATTTTCTTGCATGGAAAATGTAAAATAACCCATATTCGCTTTTTGTAATCCAGACATGACTTGATCCAGAAACACGTAGAGGGGTTGGTAGAGAGATTTTGCAAAAATATAAATATTTTGAAAACGTAGACCATTGGGCGCTGTAAAGAGCGTTAGCAAAAGATTAGTCTTTCCACAGCCGGAAGGCCCCACAATGATGCAGCGAATGGAAGATGGAAACAGTGAACCATGGCGTTGTTCACGTGATGTGGGACAGAGATGGGAAACCATGTCCCCCACGGGGAATGACTCTTGCTGCTTAATAATCTTCATTTCAACTAAGGCTTAGAGAGGCTAGCAGGCTGTCTATATACAGGACACCGAGTTTTGTCATAGAAACAGTAGACTGGTACTACAGGTTGACGATGGATGTCTTTGGACGTGCGTTGATGGCCAAAGCTAGGCCTGTCCCTATACATGATCCTAAACAAGAAACAGATCCTGCTAATAAACACTATGTGGATAGGTCAGTAGTGCCACGCACAAAACAGGGAGATTATGACTTTAAGGGCAAGCTGTTAACCCATGTAAAACATCCTCAAGTGTCTACAGACGTTACTACGAAAAAGTATGTGAATAACAAAGTGTATGAGTTTTATGACAAAGTGCCCCAGCTTACGGTGAATGGCTATAGCGCTAATCACCATCGGATTATTCACGTGGAAGACCCGAAAGACGAAGACGATGTTTGTACCAAGCGTTACATGACCTATGAAATGAAAAGGCTTTATAAATTTATCCCATCTGTATTTTTAGTGTATCTGACAAATGAAAAACCTGTGAATGACAGAAACCATTTACCGCTAGTCCATGATCAGCACTTGACCTATGTGCTTGCTTCGGGTTTAAGCCACTATCGATTACACTATAATGGAACCATTCACATCAAATATGCCATACCTGATGAGAACCATTTACAAATACAGATAAATGGTCATAGGATGTTGGTCCATAACCATGAAATGGTCAATACAGGTGACGAATTATCCTTTCATCTCATGTTGACATGGGATGAAAAGCAAGCGGGAAAAACCATAAACGATTTCCCACTTTATGTGGAATTGGAATATACAGCCATGAAATAACCATCTAACGTTAGTTGTGATTTAAACTTTATTGTGAAAGGTTGTTGGTCATCATCATGGTGAAACAAAGGTATGCGGTGAGAAAGACTAAAAAAAGGACTTTGTCCTTGGCAAAGCCTGGACTTACGACATTCGTGGACAAGCCCTTGCGAAAAAAAAAAGAAAGAAAGAAAAAATAATGTACTGACCATAAGGAAAGCCCTTCGAGCAGCACAGAGACAGGTTATTCCAAAACGTCGGCGACAGGTTTCAAACCAAGGGCGAGTGATTCCCGTCCCCAAACGAGCCGGATTTTTACCTGCATTATTTGCCGGTCTGGCTGCTCTGGGTTCACTTTTGGGCGGTGCCAGTGCAGTGGCGAAAACCATTAAAGCCGCGCAGCAGGGCAAGCAACAACTCAAAGAAAGTCAGCGACACAATGAAACGATGGAAGCGATTGCCATGGGGGCTAGAAATGCCAATTTAAAGCCAGCCTTTTATCAACAAGGATTTGGGATTTCACCATTTCGAAATATTAAAAAAAAAAAACTCAGTCATAGCGAGACATGCCCTGACGCATCAACAAGTGGAAAGCTATGCTAAACAACTAAAGCTTTCTCATTTTTGAGGTGTGTTTATGCGAAACCAATTACCCCCACGACCCTGGAAACAGGAATGTGCTGTTGTCAATTTGGATGATCACCGAGGACCAGGAACGCATTATGTAGCTTATGTCAAAGAGGGATCCATGGTATGGTACTTTGACAGTTTTGGGAATTTGCCTCCGCCCATGGAACTAGTGACCTATTTTGGAAACAGGATCAAGATATATTATAATGTGAAACGAGAGCAAACGTTTAAGAGCCAACAGTGTGGACGTTTGTGTTTATTTTTTTTTATATAAGACGCAGCAGAAGCAAAAACGCCACCAGTATGTCGGCAGAAAGTAAAACGTTTACACTGCATGGACGTAGACCTGAAGTCAGCCTAGACTTTTACCCGCCTATCGAATTGAGTGAAAAACCCTATGGTTTAGGACTTGTTTCTCTTGAAACGTACAATCGAATATACAACATACGTGAAAATGTGAACAACAAGTTTTACTATGATGATTCTGTGCTCACCTTGAACTCTGGTGGATACACGATCGATGACATTTATGAACACATTTATGTGGTGTTGATCAATCAATATGGTTTAGAGTCATTTCTCGATGGAACGCACAAGTTTGAACTTGTAGGCAATACCAACACTCATCGCTGCAGTATTTTCTCCACATTCAACATTGACTTTAAAACACACCCCGATTCCATTGGCCCATTACTAGGATTTAAACCACGTGTGTTGGAACCCAACAAAAAAACATGATTCGGACCATGAAGTGAAATTCATTGAGGACCATCATGTGTCGGTGACGTGTAATATTATTAGCCAAGTGTACACCAATCAAGAACCATCACATTCGCTTTATGACTTTATTGTGACATCGCCCAATGGGTATATTATTCGTGAAAGCCCTTCAGTGGTGCTTTTTCATTCTGTGGCTGTCGATAGTATTAGTAATATAACATTAAGACTGATCAATAGAGATCAACAACTCATTGATCTAGATTCTACCACACCAGTGACTTACAAGTTGGTGCTAAAGCCACAATGAAGTTTGTGTATAAAGCAACAACTCCGTCTAGGAATGGTGTTAGTTGTTTGCCACGTGAATACACGTTAACATCTCTAGACAAGCAGATTTTACAGCATTTGGGTTACCACGTCAACCCTCATAATGAATTCTATCCTAGAGATAGCGAATCACATCGAGGAGCAACCAGGAGTGGTAAGAATTGGTCTCCATTCCTATCAAGCTCAAACACCTGGTCTCAATAACAATGATGAAATTCAATTTGTTATCAACAACCAAGATATTTACACTCTACCGCATGAAAGTGTCATTCAGATTGAAGGTCGGCTCACTAAAGCCGATGGCTCTACACCCACCATATCCAAGTTGGCCAACCATGGTTTGGCCTTTCTATTTTCTTAAGTGAGGTATGTCATTAACGATATCGTGGTGGATAGCACTCGAAATGTGGGCATTTCCAGTATCATGAAACTATACCCATCTTATAGTGAGGAAGAAGGTAAAACACTTTGCATGGCAGGTTGGTGCCCTGACTCGACCAATGACTGGATGGTACACACCGATGGGACCTTTACTGGATATTTACCTCTTAAACTGATTTTAGGCTTTGCCGAAGATCACCAACGCATTGTGGTCAACGCAAGGCAAGTGCTTTTCCTAGTGAGAGACAGGAGTGATAATAATGCACTCAAGGGAGCCGACAATGCCCCCATAGATTCAAAAATTCAACTACAACGCTTGCTATGGAAAGTGCCTCATGTGACCCTTAACGATAGCAAAAAACTGGACATACTCAAAATGGTAAAGAGAGATATGCCGCTACCCATGGAATTTAGAAGCTGGGCACTCCATGAGTATCCGCTATTGCCCACCACCAACACACACAGTTGGTCTGTAAAAACAGCTCGCTATACAGAGAGACCTCTCTACCTGATCGTGAGTTTTCAAACGAATCCCAAGTATCAACAAACCAAAGATGCCAGGCAATTTGATCACCTGCAATTGAGAAATGCACGTCTTTTCCTCAACGGAGCCGTGTTTCCCTATGAAGGACTGGATTTGGATTTTTCAAAAAATAAGTTTGGCCCCCTGTACGACTTGTTTTCTAAATTTCGATGGTCATATTATCAAAAAGAGAACGGCCCCATGTTACTACCCCAAGCGTTTAAGGCAAGAGCACCACTGATTGTCTTTGACTGTTCATACCTGGAAAAGTCTGTCAAGCCATCCAATATCGACATTCGACTAGATTTTGAAACGCATGACAATGTACCAGCCAATACCACGGCCTACTGTTTGATTATTCATCACAAACAAGTCAACTATTATCCACTGTCCAACCAAGTGACGAGTGTATAAATAACAGGTCAACCCATGTCAAGCCGCTCAGTCATGTCTTGCTTTAAAGCCTCAAGAGACGTTACATCCATGAATTTAAACTCTGAGGAACAACGTTTCAAGACTTTTGCCACGTGGCCGGTGCCTTTCATAAACCCTCAAACCTTGGCGGCCGCTGGATTCTACTATTTAAAAACAAGAGATGAAGTGAAATGTGCCTTTTGTCCCATCATCATAGACCAATGGCAGGAGGACGATGAACCCATGCAGGAACATCAGCGCTGGTCACCCACCTGCCCCTACCTGTGCAGAATGGAAGTGGGAAATATATCCTGTCATTCAAGCTATCCCTCACTTGTGTCTCTGGGTGATGAAAAGAAAACAAGTTACGATACGTGTGGACCGTATGGTGTCCATGGTGCTTCGGTGAGCACCTCACCATCAAAAACGCCTAGTTTAGAGACATTGGGACATCATCGGTGTTATGGACGTTACAAACACAAGAGACTATATTGTTGTATCAGTTGCTATCGTCCTTATCCCAAAATCAGAAAAGCCTGTAAGACGTGTTATGATAATAAAATGATGTAATTCTTAAATTTTTATTTTTTTCGTGTCCCCCTGTCCTACCCTAACCTCAATTTAAAACTAGCATGGTAGATATGTCCATGACATGATCACACCTGATCGTCAGTCAGTCGTCAGTTGAACTTGGTCCAGGCAAGCGTCAACATGTTGCGCACACTCATTGTGGATTGCCAAGGGTTTAAAATTGGTGACAACAAATTTATATTTAAACAAGTGGCCATGATCGATTGTACAACGTTTTGGATATCGCAAGCTACGCATTTGCTATTTAAACCACCACATGCTTTTGATTTGTTGTGTGAAAAAGACCGTAAACAAACCCAGTGGATTGAAAATCATAGGCAACTAGACTGGAATCAGGGAACCATTTCCTATAAATATTTGTACGAGGTCATGAAAGCACACTTGTCCTCGGCCAATGTGGTATTTGTGAAAGGTAATGAAAAACGTCAATGATTGCAACCATTTTTGGCGTCTTACTGCCAATGTATCGACCTCATGGAGTTGGGCTGCCCCTCCCTGCAAACGCTCATGGATACTTGTTCCTGTGGCAACATTACCCATACAGCCCTATCGCATGCGTGGCATCTCTTTCATTGGTTAAACACTCATGCCTGCTGGGAGTTGTTAAACAAAATTATAACTCAAGATTTACCTGTGAATGACGTCAGTGAGATTTCTACAAGAGACGTGTAAACATCTACAGCACGTGATACCATGGAGAAAGGCAATGCTACGGACAAAGCCATCGGCAAGTTCTTTGTGTGCAAAAAGAAACTAGAGAGTTTTACCAAAGAGGAACTCTTGGCGCTGCCCAAGTCGTTCATTTATTATGTGGCCGCCAACGCGGTCAAAGAAATCTGGCAACATATACCAAAATCATGGACTCAAGACCCTGTGTTGAGTGAATTGCAACCCTGTACGGATTACGATCACCATAAGCAAGTGGCCATGGCAAAAATACCGTCTACGCGTCAGTGTGCGACTTGCCAGCTAGTGAAACTGTATCACGGTCATAACAAAGTCATTGACAAAGTGATTCAATACTTACCTTTCGAAATCCATCTTCCAGGTTATCGTTTTTGCGGCCCTGGAACTCGTCTCAAGAAACGTTTGCAGCGTGGTGATGTACCCATTAATCTTTTGGATCAAGCATGCAAGGAACATGACCTTTCTTATCGCCATAGTCATCCTGGTTTAAGACATGTGGCAGATAAATTGTTATTGAAGAAAGCTAAACAACGTTTCACATCCAGTGATGCCTCAGTGGGTGAAAGGATGGTAGCCCTGATTGTCATGTGTGCTATGAAAGGAAAGTTGATGATGCATGGACGTAAACATTGAGGAGTGAGGAATTGGGATTTGTTTGTATTCTATATTTCTTTTGTCAATTCACTATGACTATGAAATAAAAACAAAAGTTTACTAGAGCACGATGTTTTGTTATTTTTATTATTTTAAGAAATCGTGATGTTCATGGCTGATTTTTCATTTTACACATTTCACACATGATGAATTCACACATCGCCATTTGTCATTTGCAATTTACAGATTTAAAAAAAAAGTTCGTTTCAAGTTTTGCGTTTTTGATGATATGGATTTTTTCAGTTTGTTGATGACACATTTTAAACAATGTCCGTTTGAAGTTTTTGAATTTTCAAATTTCACACATGACCATTTCCAGTTTTTAAAAATGTCCGTTTTGAGTTTTGCGGTTTTTTTTTTTTTGGTGATATGGAAACATGGAATTTCCATTTTGCTGTTTTCACATTTTTCCATTTGGTGTATGTCGAAAGTTGAGATTTGACAATGATGTTGATGCAAGTGCTTGACCTTGATAATGCTGCAATGTGTTTATGGGTGTTTGGAGAAACGTCGAGGTCTACGACTACTGCAGGTAAGACTGTTTTTACAAAAATAATGTCTATTGTCTGCCACATTTCAAAGAAAACAAAACTATTGAAAACAAAATGAGTACATAAGTGACTATTTACCCCTCCCCACCCACCCACCCTACCTCACCGTGTTTGCTCTGGTCAACCATACACACGAGCTTTCTCTCTCTACTCATACATTCACACCTGTCTTTGGGAAACAAACACAACCACTTTATTTATTCCCAAAAGCACATTCTCGACATGCACAATCATCCCAAAAGAACTTTTTTTTAGTTTATCATTTTACAATTTCAAAAAAAAAAGAAAAAAAGCTACTAAAAATCTTACTTATTTCATATTTACAAAAAAAACACAACTTTGTACATCTTAAAAGAATCAAACTATTCACCAATCAAAAAATTAAAAAAAATAAGGTTGCATAGAACTTTTTTTAAAGAGCAAAAGGTCCAAGTGGATTGCCACTATTTAGAAAATCTACTATTTACAATGACAGAAACCAATATTTACAAAATACTAAATCTACATGTCCCATAAACGATTAAAGAATGAAATCACACCTCCTCCTCCTTGCGATCATAACCCCAGGGTAGGCTAGTGAGCAGGTCATCAGCCCACACACGTTTGTTATCCATGGAGGCGAGGGTGCGTTTTCTCTGTTCCACAAGATACAAATGATGGTTGCTGGATTGTATCCCGCACTGTGTATGAGACATAGCTTTGCCTGTGCGTAAAACCGCTAGATAGTCATCAACACGTAGCGATTTTACCACTGTCCTTCCTACACCTTTTGCTCTTTTGGCTTCCGTATAGTCGAGTGTGCGGTAAGCATACATTTTCGAAGCCAAACCTACGAATTCCGTCATAATGGAATCACCGCATTCATCTTTTAAAACGCCCATTTTCTTCTTGTTTTTTATGGGTAGCTGAAACACGTTGTCAACACTATAGCAAGAGGTGTCGAACCAGTCACTATGCTGTCTCATGACGTCATAGGGGTTGCAGTGGCGAATGTGGTAAATGAATGAGTCCGTATCCATATACAAAAGAGAGACGTCCTCAAAATGGCGTTTGGCAAACTCATAGTGAAATCGATACATGACCGATTTAGAAAAGTCTAAAATGACTTGACCCAAGTAAATGGGCTTATCCATGGTCACGCTGGTCTTACTCATTTCAATAGTAGCCAAATCTTCATCGATAATTTTGATCGTTTTGAAATTTTTGCTTGGCAATGTACCGCCGGGCACCCCACTGCCCCTCCCAGACATTCACCAATTTAATGTCACGGTATTTGCGGACATTCTCCATAGACTTGCCATAGATGCAGTTGTTCATTAATTTAAAAAAAATAATTTCAAACTGCTGTGTTGCCATTTGTCGGTGCTCTGTGTTGAGTCGCATGTATGGCTCAAGCCATGCTTTTTGAGCAAAAGAAAGACCCCTGTGGATTTTCTTCAATACCAAGCCTTGGCGAGGCATTGCACCAACATTTGGATATGTAGCACATACCGATTTTTGTTGTAAAGTGTGCCCATGAGTTTTTCAGTTTTCACTTTACTGTCAGGGGGAACCATTTGCTCAAGGCAGAATGGGAAATCGACATGTTCATCATACAAGGATGAGGGATATTCAATATCGTCTTCTAACACATATCCACGGCCTGTTTCTTGGCTAGCCATGTTCACATCAAATTCTGACACTTGTTTGTCTGTCAGCCAAGCATACCTCCCATAGGGCAAAGGCTGACTCATGGCGTAACCGTACAAATTATTCACGTCATAGTACATTTAGTACGATTCTGGTTTGTCTGGTGAATAATCAGGCATGTAGACATTGTTCGCTTCGGCATGGCGTTGGTTAAGTGACACAAAGCCACCACGAATGCCCTTTTCAAAAAATAGAACCATGTCTACATCAGTGAGTAAATCCAATTCCACTTGAGTGTATTTCAAAGCGGCATCAAACGAGAGCCCAGGACTCGTATAATAGTGAGCCGGGTCAAGACCATAAATGTATTGACACAAGTTACGGAATTTTTCAAACACATCAGTGAGCAGCAATCCATCCAGTTTTAGGTAATGCAAAGCATATTCACTTAGCGTCTTCATGCCAAAGACTCGCCAAACTTGACATGCATGTGCATAGTCTTCATCGGAAACGGTACTGCGTGTTAGTTTCGAGTAAAATTTCTCTTGTGGTGGGAGTTTTCTTTGCTTTAACACGTCCCAGCTATTGCAGAAATCATTCGGGAATATACCTTTCCGAATGCACAATTAAAATTGCTCAGGATCATTAAAATGCATTCTAGTATTTTTTAATTCCTCCTCATTCAAGCCATTCACAAGGCTGTCTAGCGAGGATGCCATAAACTTAAAGGAATCCAAAAATCGAATGCTAAGGTCGCCCAACCACCATGTCAGGGCTGTAAAACGCTCATGGTTTTGGGGAATAATGGTAAACGAGCCCTTGTTGACATGACCCAATTCACGAATCAAAAACTGAATGTCATAATTTGCCAGATTGTGGAAAAAGACACTGATGAAACGAGGAGCTGGAAAGTTCAAATTGAATTTACAATGCGCAGCTCCACGAAACCCCCCTGTAAAATGCGAGTGGTCTCTGACTTTTTCCTCTCCACTTAAAATAGGCTTTTCGCAAATATGGCATGTCGTGGCATGCTCATACTGCTGCTGTTGTTCTTGAGATAGGCTCATGGGTACTGGGTGGTCCAGTAATTCCTGTACATCATGAGCCAACTTGACAAGTTCATCCAAGAACCATTTGGCACAATCTGGCCCCTCACGGTATTTGTAAACGGATTGTGTGGGGTCATAGGCACACACCACATTAAATCCTATGGCAAAGGGTTCATGTTTTTGAATGGGTGTGGTTGAGCTCATGGAGGGATCTGGTTCACATCCTGCCATGGGTGTGGTGAGAGCTTCGAAATCTGCATATACCACATAGGGAACAGTGTCACGCTTATGAATGTCCTTAAACTTTAACACAGCCTTGTCCCCTTGTGGCAATATCAATCTCACTGCTTCCTGAGAAACACAATCCACCCTATGACGTTCCAAAAGCGTAGGGGTTGTAAAATATAGCAAGCAACGATCACAAATATGTTTTACACCAGCGTGCTTAGACACTTGTCTGCTTAGCAATCTACTCAAGCATTTAATGAGGCAATAGTGATTCACCTCCTCCTCAGATAGATATAAAAGATGAATGTGGTGTCGTTTCGGTTCTTTTGTAGCATAAAGCCATGGGTGTGGTGAGAGCTTCGAAATCTGCATATACCACATAGGGAACAGTGTCACGCTTATGAATGTCCTTAAACTTTAACACAGCCTTGTCCCCTTGTGGCAATATCAATCTCACTGCTTCCTGAGAAACAGCTTATCAAATTTTGATAGCAAGGCATTCACCACATGGCTTTGATACCACTGGTTATCTTGTTCAAACCTATGGATCTCGGTTAAGTCCATAGGGAACGAACCTCGAGTTAAATTTAAAGTTTGTTTTAATTCATTAAACTTGGCCTTGTACTTTCCTGGTCGACAACTGTCACGTTGTGCTGGTTGCAAAAACGCAGCCACAGACCACAGAAAGCAATCATCATCAACATTTTCAATATTCACTACAGCCTTTTTCGAAGCTATAGCTGGTGGTGTTTTAATATAGCTAGACCCAGCATTCAACGGGTTGAATTGACAAATGTTGATTTGTAAATGATGAATATTGTCTAAGGCTAGACCACTCGGTCCTTGTTGCAGTTTATCAAATTTTGATAGCAAGGCATTCACCACATGGCTTTGATACCACTGTTCCAAATTATGGGCTATGAATAGCTCTTGCATTTTACTGCAAATATAAAATGTCTCTTTATGCTCTACGTCCTTCTTTTTATATATGAAATCGCACACCAGTTCTGTATCCACCTTTAAAGCCGTATGCAACCTTTGCGCTGTACAAATTTCAATTTTGAAAATTTCAAAACATGATTCTAAAAATTCTTTGGGTATCAAACTTTTTCTAACATTGACCACACGACCAGAGCAGACACGGGATTTGAAACAACTGTTTAGGGGTTCCCAAGTTAGGCTATCGGTAGCAGTGGCAAAAGACATTATTTTGATAGAACACTCTCACCTGAGTTTAGAAATGTAGACTGTCTGACAATAGTCGCACAGTAGAGCCTCTTGGATTTTAGCTGTATTTGCTATAGCGGTGAACCCTTTTATTCCAAATATCTAAAAAGAAATAAAATAAACCATCATAAGTATATCCTTTCCATATAGTTTATGCATTTCATAAACAAAACAAAATCAAACAGGTTATATATAAAAAAACAAATCTCACCTTGACGTGTAATGCTTTGCTATATTCCCGTCTCGTGGGCTAGTGTGGAAATGGTTTCCTTCTCTAGCTGTCTGTCTTTCTCTTTTTTTAATATATTTCCCACAGACACACGACAGGTAGGCTATACACGTTATCTACAAACAAATAAATAAATAAATAAAATGATTAATTACCTAATCAGTAAATAATTGCATGTATTTATATAAAAATCAATAAATATATATATACCTACCTCACAACAAGGTTAAGTATTTTCCACCAACACCAAAACTGTTAAACAAGACCAAGTGTTTCACGCAACGCAGTGTGTTCAAAGGTAGTCACCTAAGTGAGAGTGGAAATGATAACGACATGTCTTTATATATGTTACGTTGCATGTATAATCTTTCTTTTCCCACGCTTTGAACATTCTGTTATGAGGCACGTGGACAGCTAACGTCCAAAGTGAACACCTGTGGCAGATCAAATTTCACGTCAACTTGCATTTTGTCACGTACGAAGCAAAACAGGATGTCACTTGTTAACAGTTATCGTGCACGTGGACAGCTAACGTCCAAGGTGAACACCTGTGCCAGATCAAATTTCACATGAACTTGCATTTTGTCACGTACAAAGCAAACAGGATGTAACTTGTTTAGCGTACTTGTCATCTCACACGTGTTCACATGCCTTTCGCTCTTCCCTGCCACCACGATGGTCAGATTATTTCACCTTCAAGCGTCATTGTCATTTTTCCATTGCACCTGTTGTCAAGTCAGATCAGCGCCTTCCAATAAGCTCCAATGACATTCACCTCCTGCTCGTCTGCAAGTTTGTTTTCTGTACTCGCTTCGATCAACATAGAACCAAGTTCTCATCACCGTTTACACGTCAAAGGTAAAATATCAGAAAAACGCACCCTCGCTCTGTCATACACCGACCCGCCGAAATAGCGATTGTTCTATTAAGCATGGTCCTTGTGGTTAGCGACAGGTTCGTTGAAACACACACACCCAGCCGTATCGTCTCTCTCAACCACCACGCTTCATAAACATTATAAACAGGTAACGGTAAAGAATTTTTTTTCAACAAAAGTGTTGTTAGGCCCTTTGTCAAAATTTCAAACATAGTTTCAAACAGGGGGCGTTAGCCCGAGTCCTAGGACACCTCGTACACGTCTCTAGCGTTATTGGTCCGTGAGATATCGGCAAAAATCTCAAAAAACACGTGTTTACCCCAAAATCAAGTTTCCAATTTTTTAAAAAAAAATTACGAGTGGTCCATAGCAAAGATGACGTCACCCCGAGTCCTTGGACCTGTCGTACACGCCTCTATCATGATTGGTTCGCGAGATATAGCAAAAAGTTTAAAATCACGTTTCCGCCCCCAAAAAAACCGTGTTTCCAGATTTTCACCTTTTCGACACCTACGTTTCCGTAAAGAGCGCAACGAGACGAAAAAAACGAATCCAAGCACGCCTTCCTAGCATGGCTCCTTCCATTCCAAGGTCGCAGGGGCTCACCACTTGCTAAGTGAGGCAGCACTGTCCCCATCCCACTACTACAAATTTTTGCTCTAGAGACTTGAAATTTATTTTGGGGGTAGAGGGGGTAGGGACCATTGATTTACGTCAAACAATTTTTTTTGTTGAGTTCCTAGTTTCCGAAATATAGGATTTTCAAAATTCGAGTGTTTTCAAAAAAATAAAAAAAATAAAAAAGTTTTATTATAGAAAATAAAGGTCATAAAGACCATTCGTTTGAGCCGTGGCACAACGTTCTATCATATTTGGTTTTCAATCTATCGCCTATTTTCGAAAACAAAAAATTCAAAAAAAATATAACGAATGGTCCATAGGAAAGAGGACGTCAGCTCGAGTCCAACGACACCTCATTTGTCAACATCGGACCATGCGTTCGAGAAATATTATTAAACAAAAAGTGTGTACTTACTTTTGGAACAGACTGTGCGTTAGAAGCACCACCACTCCACTACTCGCACTACTATATGAACTTGATCACTTGACTAGAAGCTTACGACCCGTTGAGATTTAGTATTTGGCTCACTATCAAAAACGATACTTTGTTATTTACAGGTATATTTTTAAAATTAATATTTAAAATTGAATTTTAAGTTTAGATCTTTTTGGAGCCAAATGAGTGATACATTGTTTAACACCAATAAAAACGTACTTGGTTTCACTTCCATAAAGCCATCACATGGTTGGTTGATTCCTCAATTTAGGGGCTGCGACAACGCGGTCATGTAGCACCGTGTACGTTGGGTGTGTGTAGAATCTGTCTGATAACCGATGTTAATTGTGATGACTGTATAAGTGTGTGTTATCATATATATTATTTCAGTAGCATGCATCCCTCCAGCAGAGCTCACAAGCGACCGATCGTGACAAATGAGCATTCAAATGAAAGAGAATAGACATTAGCAGTGACTTATTGCACTATAATTTCATAAATATCTATAATTTCTTTAAAAAAATACTTTAAAAAATTGTTCCAAGTGTGTGATTTGCAGACACCATTGATATAGGAAAATACGCTCCATAATTGCTGTCCACGGGCCGCTGTGACGCCTGTTTCATGTCATATTAACATTCTGAACTCATTCCTTTATCCTGAAATGTAAATAGTGTTCTATAATCAATTGGTTGAAATAAAAACATAACCTTTCTCCGTAAGTGCTTCATAAACCTCTTGGGGAAAGTGTGGTTTATGAACATGCGAGATTTCTCGCACGGGTCCGCTAGTCGGTTTTTATTTCAAGTAAGGACTGCAGACATTTAATCTTCAAGTAGTTTCTACTTTTACTACCAAACGCCCCCATCAACGAGCAACTACTCTTGGTTACTAGATGCCACCACAGTCGGCTCCTGGCGACGAACGTTGGAACCTAAAAGCGTTAGTCAAATCTAACACAAGTGTAATTAGTGGAAGGTTCTTTTACATGCCATAAATCTATGACATGGGACCGCCGGTTTACTTCCCCTCCGAAGGAAGGCATACTGAGGGATTTTTAAGGATCTTAAAATCCGACGACATTGGCCGGGTTTGAACCCGCGACCTTGGGACTAGAAGCTCAGCATGCTACCAACTACGCCATCGAAGCCGCCCCATCACATTGGTTGTGATCTTTGCATAGCTCATATTTTACCATGAAGTGCTCGAGCAAAGCAACCCAAATTTATTGAAATGAAAATCCACAGCCTGCTTCCAGTCTCCGACCGGGTCAGGAATGGAATGAATGAAGCCCCCATCTAGCGGCGAGGATATGGACTGTGCCGGCTGCCGAGGCCTGACGCACTCCTCTGGGGCAATGATTAAATGAATGACATATGAAATGAAATGATAGTGGAGAGTGTCGCTGGAATGAAGTTGTGACAGGGAAAACCGGAGTACCCGGAGAAAAACCTGTCTGCCTCCGCTTTGTCCAGCACAGATCTCATATGGAGTGACCGGGATTTGAACCACGGACCCAGCGGTGAGAGCCCGGCGTGCTGCCGCCTAAGCCACGGAGGCTTAACTTTAGACTTTAACATTAGACGTATCGTACTTAAATATAGTACTGTAGTTCGATTTATTAACCTCATGTAATTATTTTCAGGGTTAGGGCACAACACTCAATGCAATTGGGTACAATCATGTTGACCGACTGAAAATCACTACTAAATTCATCGCTGAAACTAATGTTATCACCACACACCGCAGCACAAAGGACTGATGACCAAGTTGTCCAAGATATTGATTACCAACAGGATAATTCTAGTATTCCCCGGAGGAGGTTTAAATTAAGGGGGAGTGGTTGAGGCCACGTGTAGAGCCTGGAAATGGCGAGAGCAAGGGCCGCCATGAGACGAAGGCCACCTTGCTTAGAGACCCTGAACTCGAGTTCACCTTGTAGAGCGCAGTCGCTCAGTCACATCATCGCTTCAGTCCGCGTGACTTGCTCCCCTCTTGTCGCCTCCAGCGTTCAGTGTGGTGGTTGTCTGGTAGAGTCTGCACACACACTGCTAGGGGTGACACGAGGGAGTATTTGGTTGCTTACAGAGAACCACATGACTTGCTCCCCACTCGCCACCTCCAGTGTTCAGTGTGGTGGTTGTCCAGTAGAGTCTGCAGACACACTGCTAGGGGTGACATGAGGGAGTATTTGGTTGCTTGCAGAGCACCACGTTACTTGCTCCCCACTCGCCGCCTCCAGCGTTCAGTGTGGTGGTTGTCTGGTAGAGTCTGCACACACACTGCTAGAGGTGACACGAGGGAGTATTTGGTTGCTTGTAGGGCACCACGTGACTTGTTCCCCTCTCGCCACCTCCAGTGTTCAGTGTGGTGGTTGTACAGTAGAGTCTGCAGACACACTCCTAGGGGTGACACGAGGGAGTATTTGGTAGCTTGTAGAGCACCACGTGACTTGTTCCCCTCTCACCACCTTCAGTGTACAGTGTGGTGGTTGTCTGGTCGAGTCTGCACACACACTGCTAGGGGTGACACGGGGGAGTAATTGGTTCTTTGTAGAGCACTGCTTCTCTGGCCTGCGCATTCACCAGATATGTGAAATTATGAAGTCATTTTTTCAGTGTTGCCTGTACAAACTATGAATTGATATCACTTCAATCGATCGATACGCTTTTACCCAATATGACTGAGTGAAATAGGCTTCAATATTTCTGATAAATAAGGAGAAATTTAAGATTACGCGTTTCGACCGTCAAGCTGATCCTGTACACCGACTATATTGTGAATAGGATTACTCATATACTGAAATCATTGTACAACTCAGTGTGCAAATTCTATAATGTATTGTGTCTTGTTGCTAAAATGTTTACACTTGCATATTATGCATACGTAGTTCGCAAACCGATAATCATTAGGGTTGAATTTTAATTCAAATATTAGAATTCTGATCTTAACATACTTTTGTAAAGCGTGTCTTGTTCATGTTAATATTTGCGATTCGCAGTGAATCTCATTATTAAGAACTAGCCTGTTCTATACAGTTGTATTTTTGCGAACTAATAATAATGCTATTGGTTTTACGTCCCTTTTAACTACCCTGGCTTTTAGAGACGCCGGGGTGCCGGAATTTTGCCCCGAAAGGGATCTTTAACGTGCCAGTAAATGTACTGACACGGCTCCCTCGCATTTGCGCACCCTCAAATGCCAGCTGACTGCGCCAGGTTTCGAACCTGCAACCTTGGGCTCAGCAAGCGAGAACGTTACCCCTGAGCCACGCAGCCAGACTTTTGCGAACTACGTACGACTGATATGAAGGTGTAAAAACTCAAGTAACAGAACACAATAAATTAAATTAAAGAATTCACACTGTGAGCTTTACTCTGATCATATGAGTACTTAATAGTTTGATCACTGGTAATCCTGTTCACCGACGGCATTGTACAGATGTGCACTGGTAGCTTGTCTCCACTACGCTTTTCCACCGGCAAGTGGTAATCATCAGATCCTGATCATTAGGATTGTGGTAAATATTAGAAATGTGGTCATATTATACGTTCGTAAAACTTGTCTTGTTATTAAAACTCAGCAATGTTTCTAGGTTTAAACATGGCATGAACCTAAAAGAATTGCTGAGTTTTAATTCCATGGCCGTGAAAGCCAATATACCGTCTGTCATGTTAAAGTTAGTATTTAGTTTACGATTCGCAGTAAATCTCATTATTAAAACAAAAGTATAATGAAGTAAGACCACTTCACATGGGAGCAGTTTGCAGGGTAAACTCCTTTTGTTACAGTCCGATGTAGGCTACTACGACTTATATTTTGTTTCCTTCTCGGCATGATGGGTTATAAAAAGTGTGCTTGTATTAAAATGAGTTACAATTTCCAACAAATTTGAACTTAAATCACTTACAGAGGCAACACATCCATTCTGCTCGGATGTTTTCCTTGGCCTTGGCTGCCCGATTCTGGGAAAGGTTTGCTTGTAAGCTAGCTGACTCACACGCAAGCTACTTAACTAACTCGCAAATATTTATAACTGACACCGGATAGTTATTGAGGTTTTAAGGGGCGGAACTACGAGGTCATCTGCCCCTTAACACCAGATATTACGCTACGCTATGAATTTATGCTGTCGTGGAAATGGGGCACGGACGTTGATTTATTTTTTATTTTTCATCACTTAATCATTAAGTACATCATCCGCGCTAAAGATGGTATATTTTTTGCTGTAATGTTTCTGCATGCTGTTAGGTGCCATCTAACCCATCCCTAAGATGTTCGCGAACGACTTCAAGCAGTGTCGTTGTTGCCGGATTCGTTTGTGCTGATTCACAGGAATAAACTTTGAGCTGTTGCATGGTGTGGTGAACAAAGTACACCATGCTGTAGCTATATAAGTATAATATTGATTCAGTTATTTAACTTACTCTTACTTTCTAAATCATATTTTAATAGAATTAGAACCGTAGCGTAGCGGTCAGCATGGTTAGCTGCCGCCCCGGAGGTCCTGGGTTCGATTCCCGGCTCTGCCACGAAAAATTTGAAAAGTGGTACGAGAACTGGAACGGGGTCTACTCAGCCTCGGGTGGTCCAAATGAGTAGAGGGGGTTCGATTCCCACCTCAGCCATCCTCGAAGTGGTTTTCCGTGGTTTCCCACTTCGTCTTCGGGCAAATGCCGGGATGGTACCTTCTTCAAGGCCACGGCCGCCTCCTTCCCTCTTCCTAGCTTATCCATCCCAATCATCCATCCCTTCCCATCCCTCATGTGGCCCCTGTTCGCTTTGCAGGTGAGGCCGCCTGGGCGAAGTGCTGATCACACCTCCCCAGTTTTAACCATCCCGACCAGATATTCCAAGCTCCAGGACACTGCCCATAGAGGCGGTAGTGGTGAGTTCCCTCGCTGAGTCCGTGGGAACCACCAACCTAGAGAGTAAATTGACTAAATAAAAAAATAAAATAAAAATAGAATTAGAAACTAACTCCGTGTTTCCTACGGTTCTGTGTTTTTAGGGCTTGTATACGAGCTAAAAATCCCAAGCGACCTACTGAAGAGGAAGTCAATGACGCTATAGCTAAGATGAATTAGAAGAAGAAATTGGATGGGACGCAGATACGTCCGAGGAGAAATTTATAGAGGAAAATCATCACGATACAGAATAGCCTTTTAAAACTATTCTGCTTGTAGAAACAAATGTTTAGGCTAATTGATTTCGTGACATTATTCTCTTGGTGTACAAAATTCACCACGCGTGTACTTATTATATATTAAAAGGCACGTATAGTCAAAGGTTAAGGGGGTAGGTGGGCCTAAACCTTTCAGGGTCAATTATTTTTAAATTAATTATTTGAATAATTAATATTCAATAAAATGAAATGAATATACAGTATCTTCATTACTTCCAGAGATATGCTCCTAAATGTTAGTTGCTGTCGCTTAAGTCGTCTTTTTAATTTTCATACTACCACGCCCTTAGGTAAGTTTGTAGCTCGTTTACCGAAAACTTTGTTTTCACACAGCATTTACATGATAAATCAAATACTATTCAAGATTTATCAATGAAATTTTGCATGATTATGAATTGTACTAATATGAAAAATATTCACCAAAATATTTTGTGTATCAAGCATACTTCCCATTTAAAAGGATATTTCTTACCTAACAAAGGTTTAAAAAATATACATTTAAAGAACGAATATGAAAACATATCCTGAATATGTGTACCGTATCAACTATTTTGGTGTATGTTGTAGCCGTAAATGTTACCAACACCTCAAAAGAACATTCATGTAAATATCTTAAATTGTGGGGTACATTTCATGTAAACGCTGTCCAACTGTGCAAAATATAGCTGAAAGTATGGTAGAATAATAATTCATGACTACAAGCCTATTATAAAATGTGTTTTATGCATAATAATGAGTGAACTGTGTTTAATTACCCTGAAAAGTTTTATTTCTTTGCAACATATAGTTTATGAGATATATATTTTTTAGTTAGTTAGTTAGTTATTGTTGTTTTAAGGGGCGGAACTACGAGGTCATCTGCCCCTCTTAACACAGATTAAAGAATACAAATTTTGAATTGAATTTAAAATTTTGAGGTGGACATCTAAATTTAAAAAGACCAAAAATTAATAAAACAAAAACAAACAATTAAATAAAAAATAAAAATTATAAAAATAAACAAAAATTACGGAAAAAACAAAACATTATCATTCAAAAACGAACAAGTCGTTGAGTGAATGTTCACTGGAAAATTTAGATTGCTGGCCCTAACCCACTCTCACTTATAAAGCGGATAACGCGATCAGCAGCCACCGCGTCATCGGCTAATATAAGTTTGAGTGTCGTCTGCAAACCAAGGTTTCTTCGTAAGTCAGCAAGATCCACACACTCGGTAAAAATGTGGGCCACGGTGAATACGGCTCCACAGGTACAAAGTGGGGGGTCTTCCCTTCTCATTAGGTACGAGTGGGTGGATCTTGTATGACCTATCCTTAGCCTACACAAAATGACGGACTCCCTCCGGGCCCGGAAGGAGCTCCGCCACACGCGAGTTGTTCCCTTGATCGCTCTCAGTTTACTGGGCAGTGGGTCAGCTAGCCACTGACTCTCCCAAAAAGCCAGAACTTGTAGGCGTAACTGAGAGCGAATATCTCTAGCGGGTACCTCCATTGGTCGAGGTGGTAGTGATACCGCCTCTTTTGCAGCTTGATCTGCTAACTCATTTCCCACAATTCCCATGTGGCTTGGAAGCCACAGAAAGGTGATTCGAGTGTCAGCGTGGCACAGCCCGGCTAGTAGGTCGTGGATTCGCTGCACTAGGGGGTGTTGCGGGAAACATGTAGCAATTGACTGCAACGAACTCAAAGAGTCGGTACACACGAGAAAGTGGATTCGAGCATCCTGTAGTGCAAACTGCAGAGCTTCATAGATGGCAACGAGCTCCGCAGTAAACACACTACAGGCCTCAGGCAAAGAGATCTTGGTATTTGCACCATCAATAACGTAAGCACAACCCACCTTCTCGTCCACCTTCGAACCATCCGTGTATAGAATGCCAGCGTCCGGAAATTGGTGAACTATGTTGTGGAACTGCCTCCGGTAAACGGAGGCATCCGTGTTCACCTTAGGACCTCGGTGCAGATCTAACCGAATTTCCGGACGCGGGACTTGCCACGGAGGCACCTCGCTAAATGTCCGGATCATACAGGGACCTACAGCCACTCCTATTTCAGTACACGAGCTATCAAGTCTAATACCAACCGGCCGAGTGGCACGAGGCCGGTTGGCGTAACCCTGGTGGTTTTGGGTACCGAAGAGAGCTTGATAGGTCGGGTGATGCGGCATTTGACGCACATTGGCAGCATATGCTAAAAGCATATGTTGGCGTCTATAATTTAAAGGTGGAACACCCGATTCGGCGAGTAGGCTGGGTATCGGGCTGGTCCGGAAGGCACCGGTAGCCAGCCTAACGCCACTATGGTGGATACTGTCCAGCATTTTCAAGGTTGCCGGCCTTGCTGAACCGTATGCCGCAGAACCATAGTCTAGCCGGGACAGGACGAGGGCTTGGAAGAACCGTAGCAGCACCGCACGGTCAGCCCCCCACGTAGTGCCACTAAGAAACCTGAGCATGTTCAGTTTCCTGAGACATGTCATTTTCAATTGCCGTATATGGTGCTGCCACGTTAACTTGCTGTCAAAATGGAGCCCCAGGAAGCGATAAGTGTCAACCAACGGCAACGCAGCATCCCTGAGATGTAGTTCAGGGTGTAAATGTAGCCTCCGGAGCCGACAAAAATGGACGACGGAGGTTTTCGCTGCTGAAAAACGAAAACCCCGGTCGTGAGCCCACCTGTCGACCCGGTTGATAGCTAGCTGCAATTGCCGTTCCACGACTGCCATACTTCCAGAGCTGTAATGCAGAGCTAAATCGTCTACATACAGCGATGGAACTACCGCGGACCCGGCGGCGGCAACAATGCCATTAATGGCAATCGCGAACAAGGTGACACTCAGCACTGAACCCTGAGGAACTCCATTTTCTTGGGTATAGTATTGCGACAATGTCCTACCGACCCTTACACGGAAGAGTCGGACGGACATGAAATTCGCAATGAAAGTCGGTAAGTTACCACGGAGTCCCCACTTGTGAAGGGTGGAAAGGATCCCGTAGCGCCATGTGGTGTCGTAGGCTTTCTCGAGGTCAAAGAAAACCGTGACTAGGTGCTGCTTTCGGAAAAAAGCCTCCTGTATGGCGCTCTCAAGTCGCACCAGATGGTCAGTGGTGGACCTATGAGAGCGAAATCCACATTGGTACTCAGACAGGAGACCTTTATCCTCCAAGAACCACACCAGTCGACGGTTCACCATCTTTTCGAGCAGCTTACATAGGCCATTTGTCAAACAAATGGGCCTATAGCTGCTTACAAACTTGGGATCCTTTCCAGCCTTAGGAATCGGTATCACGATCCCCTCTCGCCATTGAGATGGAAACTCCCCTTCAATCCATGTACGATTAAAGAGGATCAACAGTTGTTTTATACTGGATTCGCACAGATGCTTTAACATTTGATTATGTATGTTATCCGGTCCAGGAGCCGTATCCCTGCACAGTGCAAGCGCACTGCGCAGTTCCCATTCAGAGAATGGTACATTATAGGACTCCGAAGCAGCAGTGGCAAAGGACAAGGGGTGAGTCTCTGCCTCCCGCTTCAGAGTCAGAAATGTAGGATCGTAACTCCCGGAGCAGGATACATCGGAGAAGTAGAAATTGCCATCAGAAAGGTGTACCTTCGTCCTTAAATCGTTTATCTCTGTTTCCTTAGGTGATAGATGAATGTTTCTACATACTTTATATGAACCTTTCTAAAAAAATTGCTTTATAGAATGGTGAAAACCGCATCAAAATCCAGTAGTTTTCGAGATTATCCCGGACAAACAGACAGAGAAAATCGAAGACATGTACACTGCCAGTCAAACAAAAAGCGTAACACTTGTATATTTTCAAAGAATGAACACACCATATTTTTACTTATATTATTTTGAATCGTAAATGCAAGGAAGACAAACGGCAACTAATTTTTAAGGGAATTATTAATAGTATACTTTTAGAAGAGTATAAATTAAGTTCTTAATTTTTTGGCAAATTTTTATGAACGGACGTCGCTAATTTATTTCCATAATTTTGTGTTTAAGGGGGAACATACAGCTAAAGGAGCCAAAACAATACAATTTTAATTTTATAACCGTGCCTGTCATAGATCTTGTACAACAATTACAGTATATACATTTCCAAGGAAGCACACATATCTATTCGAAGTAAAGTTCTAAATGTTCAAAATTCAAATCGTATCAATTGTTATCTATCTTTCAAAATTTGGTCCCTGCTTTGAGCTGATATTCACCGTTTCCCTCATATCTCCTAAGTTTATAGGAAGCTTTTGACTTTTCCTTTTTCTTAAAATGGATTTTAAACCTTCTGCTACAAAATGAATCACACACATTTCCATATTATTAATTAATTAATTTAGCGTTATTATTTCATTTTTATTCTGAGCAAACTCAAATAAATATTTTAAAGTTATATAAGAATGACTAATTAAGGCACAAAGTGAGATTCATTTTGTAGTGGAAGGGTTAATACTCACTTTAAGAAACGAAAAGGCCAAAATCTCCCACAAACATGGGAGATATGAGGGATACGATGAAGATCAGCAGAAAGCAAGAACCAAATTATGAAAAATGATAAAAATAGTCAAAATATGAATTTGGAAAATTTAAAACTTTGCTTCTAATAGCAAGATATGTGTGTTTCCTTGGTAATGTATATAATTGTTGTACAAGATCTAGGACAGACACAGTTATATTATTAGAATCGTTATATTGTTTTGGCTTAGTTGCTGTAGTTAGTTAGTTAGTTATTGTTGTTTTAAGGGGCGGAACTTGTTTTGGCTTCTTAACCTGTATGTTCTCCCTTAAACCAAAATCACCACCACTAAAACGTCATAACACATCCTTGCACTTTCAGTCATATATACTGGAACCAAATTTCTTGATTCTCTAGGAAGTGTCGGACTACCAACCCCCCAAGCTTGCAGGTTCGCTCCTGGCCGTGGTAAGTGATTGTTGAAAGGCGATAAAAATCATGGCATGCATGTCACATGTTGTTGGCATGTTAAATAACCCATTTGAATTCGGTAGGCCGTGTTCATAATGGCAAAATTAATCTAGGGATTTTCCGCCAACACAAAGTTTCTCCTTTCTCTACTAGAAAGCGCTATAGTGACAAGGAGTTTAGATATCTAACCGCTTTGACTTTCATAGCACTCCAAGGAACCACAAAATAAGACATGCAAGCTGCCCTCTGGGCGTAAAATAACAAAGCTGGCACCCGAGGCCTACGATATTATTATTCTTATTACCGTATTATTACTGAATAACAACAATGGCATTCTCAAATCCCAATAATAGCGGAAGCGCAAAGCCGTAAAGTTAATGCAGATAACGCCATGAAATTCCAAACCCAACCCCAGGCGACAGAATCTCTTTATAAACTGTAAATTTTCATATTCTTGTTCCCAAATGTACAAAACATGATCCTTTGTCCCGAGACGTAAAAGAAAACCAATATAATGAACGTAATTATGGAACACATTTCAACAACTTACATTTTCCTAAATGTTACGGTTTCTTTTTTGGGCCGGCAGTGTATTTGTAGAAATGCTGAAGCTAGAATGCTATCCAGTCAGCCAATTGGTGTGCGTGTTCATTTATTTAAATGTGACAATGGCTTGCTCCAATAAGAGTTTGATTGATGGAAACAAAACATGTCAATAATGTAGTCCGTATAATTCGTCATATTGTCAATTCTTATTGTTCTCATTCTTTTTAACATTTAGATCATGGGGGGACAGGCTGTGCTCGTGCTGGTGTGACGTCAGATCACACCGCGGTACATGCTCGCTCCGAAGAAGAGTGTAGCGTGTGATCACCGCGCTCTGTACGGCTGCCGCTAAGGACGAGGAAATAGTTGGAGGCATGCGGGATGCAGCTATGTGGGAATGACAGGAGACATATTATCTAAACGAACTGAACGCCTTGGATGTCGTAATGTTAATTCTCCTTGTTGCAATTACACAATTGATCACAGATTAGGCTATAACCAATGACATTTCCGCTCTCTCCTATCAAAAATATGTAACAAAGGTAGTTAATGTGAAGGACAGTCGTGCTATAACGTAAATGGATCCGTTGGCTTGGTCATATTCAGCGTATGCCGGAAAGTCCGGCCACGCGCCAGGTCTTCCAAAGTAGACCAAAAGGACCCAAGGAAGTTATAGTTAGTTATTGTTGTTTTAAGGGGCGGGACTACGAGGTCATCTGCCCCCCTTTACACGGATTAAAGTATTCGAATTTGGAATGGAATTTAAAATTTAGAGGTGAATACCTAAATTTGAAACGACTGCAAATTAATAAAACAAAACAAAAAACGGATAATTATAAAAATTAACAAAAATTACGGAAAAACAAAAATTCTGCATTGAAAAACGAACAGGTCGTTGAGTCAATTTAGATTGCTGGCCCTAACCCACTCTCATTTATAAAGCGGATGGCGAGATCTGCAGCCACCGCGTCATCGGTTATTATAAGTTTGAGTGTCATCTGCAAACCAAGGGTTCTTCGTAAGTCAGCAAGATCTACAAACTCGATTAAAATGTGGGTCACGGTGAAAACGGCTCCACAGGTACCAAGTGGGGGGTCATTCCTTCTCATTAGGTACGAGTGAGTGGAACTTGTATGACTTATCCTTAGCCTACACTAAAATGACGGACTCTCTCCGTGACCGGAAAGAGCTCCGCCAAACGCGAGTAGTTCCTTTGATCGCTCTCAGTTTACTGGGCATTGGGTCAGATAGCCACTGACTCTCCCAAAACGCCAGTACTCGTCGGCGTAACTGAGAGCGAATATCGCTAGCGGGTACCTCCATTGGTCGAGGAAATGCTGGCTGGATGACGTCGAGGAAGACCTCCACGCCCTTGGAGTCAGAAACTGGAGGACACAAGCAGAAAATCGTGAAGGCTGGAAAATGTGGTGGAGCAGGCCAAGATTCTTTGTGAGCTGTAGCCCTGTAGCACCAGCGGGGAAGGTAAGTATAGTTCAACAGCAGGTTAAAATTAAACGTTGTTGGTATTGTTACGGCTGCGAGGATGTTTCGTCTCCTCGCCGCGTGAGTCACAGATGCCCCGGGCTATGCCCTGCCTCTGTGTGTTACCAGCGCCTTACGCAACTGGGCTACGAGGACAAAAGGGATGGACCAGAATATTCGTGACCCAGCTAGTGATGGAAATCTCGAGAAGCTGTGAATCCTGGACTGTTCAAGAAGCATTCATTGAGTCACCAGCCCGCTATATAAAGCGGCCTCACCAGCGAGGGAGGGACAGTGTTCTTTAGCGAGTGCGACAGTAGTTGGTGACGTGACGTGCGAAATTACGAAACCCAAGTGAGGCTGATTCTCTTGACAGCCAAGGAGTGTGAATCATACAGAGGGACTGTGTATTTGAAGAGTGTGTGTTTTCCAGTGCGACAGAGGTCATTGTGGTGAAACAGTGTGTAGTACGGTATTCAGAAACAGTGAGTGACTGAATGAGTGCAGTTATTTCCAGCCAGGACTCGGGTCCACCTCATTAGCGAGAGAATTAACTGCAAGACCGAGTGAAAGGGTGAGTCGAGCTCCATAAAGGAGGTAGCTTCTGTAAGACAACTAATTCTTTCTATTGGCTTATTGTAAGGTGTATATTTCTGACCTGCAATAAAGCAAACGTTTCTTTAAAGGAACAATAGAGTTGTTCTTCTACCCACCGTAATCCCGTTAACGAACTTGCCACTAGGGGCAACACGTAACAGTATATTGAATTTCACGGCCCGTGAATTGAAACTCAGCAATTTTTCTAGGTTAATGCCGTGTCGTGTGTGGGGTTTTGCCTAGGAACTCCAAGCTGGCTCATCAGCGGGCTCTTGGTGTCCACACCCGGACCCCCACAGGAGCAGCGAAATGTATACTACCTCCCTTCTTATGAAGCCTTTATAGGGAGGTGAAAGGCTGCTTGAGCTTTTAGCTCTCGCACGTAAGAGGTGCACGTAGTAGGTAGTGCACAGTTTGCTACTACTGCGGGAGTTTGGGCGTGGACACCAAGAGCCCGCTGATGAGCCATATTGGTGTTCCTAGGTGAAACCCCACACAGGACACGGCATAAACCTAGAAAACTGCTGAGTTTTAAACGTTGTTGTTGATTTGATTGAGGGGCTTGGTCATCGTGGTCATTTAGCCCCGTGTGGTAGAAAGTGTATGTGAGTGGATTTTGTCTGATGACCTGTGTATATATGTTGTCTCTAGTAGTTTGTGTATTATTAATTATTGGCTGTCGCCTCGGAGTTCCGTGCTTGATTCCCGGCTCAGCCAACAAATTATAATTGTGGGGCGAGGGCAGGAACGTGGTGCACTCAGCCACGGGAGGCAAACCAGAAGAGGAGATTTCGATTCCCAACTCAGCCATCCTAGAAGTGGTTTCCCAATTCCTCTTGGTTTACAACATTTCATGTAGTTACAGTTGAAAACATTCTCGCCTCAACCTTTTTAGTGTTTAAAAATGTCGCATTGGCGCACCACGCTCTGCCGAACGAACTGAGAGCCATCAAGGAGACAACAAAGGTATGGTAATCTTCCTTCTGATCTAGCCGGAAGGAAGCTGTCGACTCCGGATTGGCCATGTGGCTGCTACGCACTTCCACTTGTTAAAGAGAAAAGGCCCCCTGTGTGTACTTGCGGTGCCCACCTCACCGTAGCACACACTCTCTTGGAGTGTCCGTGGACCTGGCCGATCTGCAAATTACTCTCAAACGGCCTAGCACCCTCTCCCTTGTTCTACGTGATGACGGGCCGTCAGTTGACCTCGTCATCCGGTTCGTGACGGAGAGTGGATATTTTTTCAAGTTTTAATGTAGTTTAAGACTTTTAGTTTATGTTTCATGTTTTTTATTGCGTACATATTTATTTTTATTGTTCTGTACGTCTTATTGTTTTTTATCATCCGCGTTCTTTTTTCTTCTTTTATCCAAATAAGGCATAATTATCAGGAATCACTGTATAAACCATTTTCGTGTTCATCCCCCTGGCAGTGGGCTATTTTTATCTCCATCATTTTATTTCATATCATTTCATTAGGGGTCGATAACCTACATGTTAGGCACCTTAAAACAAAAATTATCATCATCATCTAGTCTTAAAAGGGGATACGGAATCGTCTTGTTAGGCCCCTCAAAACAAAAATTATCAACATCATCATCTAGCCTTAAAAGGGGATACGGATTAGCCCAAAAGCATGAATTATTTATATAATAATCCGGGCCGTGAAAGCCTTAATATGCAAATGTTGAATTTGTTTAATTCATGTTCCTCCTTCGGAGGGGAAGTAAAGCCGGCAGTCCCATGTCATATTTTATGGCATGTTAAAGAACCTTCCACTAATTACACCTGTGTGAAGATAAATTGTATAGGTTAAGAATGTAAACAACGCTCTTAGGTTCCTACGTTCGTTGCCAAGAGCCGACTGCAGTGACGTCTGGTAGCTAAATCAGAACTAGGAGTCGTTGGCGGTGGCGTTTGGCGGCAAAAGTAGGAACTACTTGAAAATTGATCGTTTGCAGCCCTTACTTGAATTAAAACAGATACACACACTAATACAGTCATCACAATTAACACCGGTTATCAGACAGTTTCTACGCACACCCAAAGTACACGGGGCTACATGACCGCGTTGTCGCAGCCCCTAAACTTAAGAACCTACCAATATGTTCCTTTTACTCAGAATCTAATAAAGGTGTGATAATGAAATTTATGTCACATTTCAATCAAACCTTACTTGTCATATTGATTGAGCGTTTTTTAATTGGACTTCAGGGGAGTCATACATTATATTATTACTTTTTAAACTGCCAAAATATAGCCCTAATTACTTTCTCCTTAAAAAAAACATCCAAAACCCATACAGTTTTACTTTAAACCAGGAAACGTTTTCATTAAAATATTAACCATTGAGGCAAATTTATGGTGAAAATTTCACAGCTCTGTGATAAACAGTCGCCTAGAAAAAGGAGCATTCATTTAAAAAGAAATGGAACTGAGAAAACTGCACTTAATATTTTCCACATATGACGATTATCTCATTGTTAGCGCAAGTGTAAATTAAAATTATGGCAATACTGAACCCATGGGCCATAGGGTCCATGACGGTCGAACCAATGTCCTTAAGGAAGAAATGAAAGAAAAGTATAGTTTCTTAAAGGAACGGAGAGAGATTTTAAGCCAGGAATATAGCTTAACATTGTGCAAGCGACTAGGGACAGATGCTCCTGAGATGAGATCACCCCACTCGACATGCCAGAGAGGGCTGGTCACGAGTATTAATAACTGAGTGGAATCTTCCACCGTGATAGAAAGAGAAGCCTGAATCGGAATTCAAGCTGACGTTGCTGGAATTTGACAACGTCGCATATGCACCAGAAGAAGAATAATTAAAATTAACACGTTTACAAGCATAATAATGAGTAAATAAGCACAGTACAGTGAATCATTTTGAATGAGAGATTTTTCAGTATAGAGAAACCATGTAATAATTGTGCAGAAATAAACTGCCGACGTAAGACGACGTCATCGGTGAATTACCTAAGCCTCTGTGGAGGGGAGAGAACAAAAAGAATGCAACACCCACACAATTGAGGACGAGAAATTAATTAATATCTCCAAATTGCATGATCGATTCTTAGGTGCAATAAGATCATTTGACATTGAGAAGACGAGCTTTCGGAAGGTATAATTTTTATAGTTGTGGCACCATTATTTTAGAAGTTGACCACAGGAAAGGCTTGAGTCTTATTTTTTGTAGTAAAACAGTATAAAGCTTCGGGCGTTTCCAAGCCAAGGATGCAGTCATTCTGAGAGCCCGTGAGGGGGCGTAACGCTGTGTCACATCGCATCGAATGCAGTTACAACGAGCACTCCGTGACCGGAGGTGCTGCATCAAAGTCTTCAAACGTATGAATCTCAAGGGAGGTCATACTGCGCAACAAGTATAAGCACCGTATATGCAGTATTCGAACGGCCCGAGGGGTATCGCCACGCATCACGCATCACGAATCCGTCCAGGAGGACGTGAAGTTATATCAGCACATGCAGTTATTCTGAGAGCCCGTGAGGGGACGTAACTCTGCGTTACATCGATAACAACTACCAGTACTCCTTGAGGGGAGAAAACGCTGTTTCACACCGCCGAAGGAAGATCCGATAGCCACAGGCGTCACAGTGGTAACGACTTGCTTGCCTCCATTAGGAGCATTTAAGGCGAAATTTTAAAGTATCGCCGCAGTGAAGTATTAGGAAAATCCTAATTATAGGATTTAGGCCCGACTGTATACAAGTTAAAGTGAAAATTCGCAAGTTATAGTCAGAGCAGGCTGCGAACGTCGGACTTAAAGGCGATAGGTCGTTAAATGTGCGAACGAACAGATCATAACGTACGGAAGTATCGTACCAGACAGATAAACTGTTAGTTAAATTGAAGAAACCTAAAAAGGAAGAACAGAATACGGTTCGAAACGTAGGAGTGTTAAAACAGTTCAAATAAAGAGGATAGGAGACTATAAACATTAGCTCCAGATAGCAGGAGAACAATTCTAATAGTACTAGAATCGAGAAGTGCTAGCTGCTAGAAAATAAATCTATAGGTCTTAGAGGAGACCTCGATCCATATAGACTTTCGTTAGGATCAATAGACAGATCTACAGAGAAGCCGTTCAAGCTAGATAAATATCCAGTTATCCAGGATAGGAATAGCAGAATTGAACTCCAGGGAACAGTAGATGTTTCGGGACTTTCGCATTTAGGAAGCCAACATCGAATAAATTTCACCCTTGGAAACGGGAATTTGAGAAGATCACGTGTGATCAGGCGCAGAAATACGGCCTAGTGATCGAGAAATTGTGAAGTGTAAAATAATCAAGATTGTGTGTTAGATAATATTTTAGTGTTATTATGTGTTCAAAAGGGACACACCAGTATATAAAAATGTCGTCAATATTAAGTGTTTTAGATATATGTTTATTTGTGTTTTTACGTAAGATGAATACCTTTAATATGGTGTAAGAAGTTCGAAGTGGGCCCAAAAATGAAACACCACACCAGATTTAAGATCATGGGATGATCTGAAAATATGTAAGTACAAAATTCATTTTTATTTTGGTGTCAGAAATTGATTGTGTACAACTCACCGGAGTTTTGAGTGAAAGGGATGTGTTTTAATGAATAAATGCTGAATAATCAAGAATACGGTCTGAACAATAATAAAATAAATAGAGAAATTATGAATAATTATGTAAAGAATAAATCCAGTATAGGAAATATGTGAATAAAGGGTTAATGTATTTAACAAATGTCAAAAGAGCAAGCGAAATATCAGTTAATTATCATAAAAGACATTGAAATAAAGTAAAGTTGAGATATGAAAGAAATAGCTTTTGAGCTTGTATAAAGAATAATGATAATAATAATAATAATTAAATATGGAAATGTTAAATGAAAATCAAATAAATTGATATGAACATAAGAACGTTAAGCCTTAACGTATGTGTAAGAAATGAGGTTCAATGGAATATTTTAAAACAGGGAACGATTTATCGACCATGGAAAGATTAATATGTGAATTAAAATAATATTGAATTGTTACTAAAGAGATTTTATCAGTTCTTGGGAAGACATTTTCGGCTTAAAATAATGCATTAGCGCATAATGAGCGCAAATATAATATTAAAGTGTCACGCTAGGAACGCGTAGTGGTGAAATACTTGGTACATTACTTATGGAGGGTAGTTGATTGCAGTGAATGATAATTGTATAAGTCCTCTATTTGTGACATTAGTATCACGAGGCATTGTGTATGTATTTAAAAAGGGAGCTAATATATGGTATTATTGAGCGTATGTCATATGGGCCACGGCCGACTCTAAATCGCATTTTGTATAAGCCCTCTGTATGGGATTAGTTCCCGAGGCACCTGAAGAGATTCGAATGCAGGATCTTCTTATGATAAAAGCCCCTGAAATTCTCCGTCGTCGTATGTGTATTTAATCTTCCCAATCAATGAGGACCCTCTCATAATTAATAAATGCCAAGGATATGAAAATGGTCTGTGAACCAAAGAATAGTTGTTTGAATGTTACGGTACAATAAAGCCTGGTCTCCTCAGAACTGGATAGAATGGAAAGGTTTGTTTTGAAAGCCTTGAAAATAAGCTACTAAAATGTTGGGTCAGACGGGAAATCTCCACCACCCTAACAGGTCATAAATCGCACCCCAGTAGTAGAGACTAGCTCTTTTAAAGCGAGATGGAACAGAGACCGTCTCGTAAGCTGTTGTAAAGAGAGACGAATACACCAGGAGTGTTTAGAGTTGTAAACGACCCGGGCATTGAACCGAGGCCCTTAAAGATGGATATTTCGTTTGCCGGTTCAGATCGTAGTTTCTTATATGATAATGATCTATTAAGACATAAGAGATAAATAACAATCCCTATTGTAATAATGTAAGGACGTGGGATTCCACGAGTTGATTGAAGGCAACTGAGTTCGGGAGTAACTATAGTTTTTTGACTGTGTCAAGTACCTTCACGCTCTGGAGTACACAATTGATTTTCTGATTACCTTAATATGTTTGTGAAATAAAGAGAGATGATAACAACTGAATGTGTGGACATGCCCAAAAATATTGAGTTAGATAATTAACCTATATTTTTAAATATAATTATATATTTGTTTTAAAGAATAAGAAAATATAAAAGACAGTGTTTGAGGTGTACAAGAATGACACCATAATAATGTAAATGCATGGAGCCAAAGAGCTCGGAGTTATGTAAACTTAATGTTAGTGCTTTATGGAAGTGAGACTAAGTAAGAATTGTTGGTTTATGTGGAAACCACAGGTTTTGAATTCAATATTTGTTTATTTTATTTTGTGATCCCTTGTTCATTTGGAACAAGCAGTTGATATTTTGGTCAAGAATTAAAGTGTTAAAATGTTTGTAGCGCCATTAATTTTATTAATTAAATATGTTTAAATAGGAGTTGATTTTGTTGTTATTTTTGCAAGTGTATCCTCTAATTAATCCAAAATATGTGAGTCACAGAGTGGGGGAACTTACCACTGCCCCGAAATCCCGAATTGAGCTACGCTGGTATACTGTGATTGGCATATTTCATGCTAAATGGGCACAGGGGGATATATAAATACTGTGCTGGATTAATAACTAGAGGAACACTTATGTCGGTCATATCATGTAAAATTAAAGTAATGATAGGAAAAGCTACAACGTAAAATATTAACTGACCGCATGGGTCCCTGGAAACTCATACCGAGCAGCCCTGAATATATATATTATATTATATAACCCCCTAGCAATTCATCGTATGATTTTGGAGCCCAGTACGCAGGGCTGAATTTTCCTAGGGAAAACCCGAGTTTTCTCGAAAAATCAAAATTTTCATTTTTGAAAAAAAAAATGGTTTTTCGAAATTTTGAATTTTAAACACTTCCATAAAGGTTTATGAAAATGAACAAAAGTATCAAAAGGGTACGTTGTAAGTGAATACCCGTACCAAAGTAAAGTTTTGAAAGAAATTGGGACACACAAATTCAGAGTATCATCTCTCAAGCATGTACTAGTGTGGTGGCATTTGTGGCCCACTGTATTCTCATAAGATGGTATTGAGTGAGGAATTGCAGGGGCTTTTGGAGGCGATAAAAGCCGATAGTAATGAGAAGTTAGAGGCTATAAACAAGACATTGGGCCTCCAAAAGGATGAAAATAACGAAGTGTTCGAATCCATAAATAAGAGTTTAGAGTCACTAAAAACTAACAGTGATAATATGGGCACTAAATTAGAGAATATCGAAGTTAAAAGTAATACCATGGAAATTAAGTTAGAAGCTATCGAGGCTAACTGTGTAACAATGAACAATGAAGTAAAGGCTGAGATAGATAAAATAAATAACAAGTTCCAAGGTTTTGACACCATGTTTGGGGACAAGTTAACTGAGTTAAAAGGGGAAATCGCAAGTAAGATTAAAGAGGAAAGTAAAGGATTTTACTCAGGAATACAAGTCCAAATAGAGACTATGAACAAAAATATGGTAGAGTCCCAAAATACATGTAAAGAAAATTTTAAAATTTTAGAAACTAAATTAGTTAACATAGAAACAAAGGGTGATGAGTGTGAAAATAAACTTGTAACCCAGATCCAAGGTGTGCAGAAAGAATTGGAAGCTCAGATAAAATCTAACAGCGATATTTGTAAGGCATCCCGGGATGAAATAAAACAAAGCGTGAATAAGTTAGGAGATAGATTTGAAGGGGTTGAAGAGAAAGTAGAAAAACTCGAGGGGAAAGTCGAGAAAGTACAGACAGAAATAACTGAGGTTAAGAAGCAAGCTGAGGCCGATGCCAACAAAAGGGAATTGCAATTTAACGTATTCACGGGACAGGTGGACGAATGGTTGAGAAAGCATGAGGGGGATATAACTACGAAGTTAAGCGAATACGAAGGGAATCTTAAGAAGGAAAGCACGCAACGAAAAAGGGATCGTGATGAACAACTTATAAAAATAGAGAAGATAGATAAAGGGGTTACTGGAATTCAGGAAACCGTAGTAGGATTAACAAAACAAATGGGAGACACAAAGGGAGAGATAGATAAGGTTATGACCGACATAACAATTATATTCGAGGAGCAAGGAAGGGCTCGAGAGGATATGAACAAGATCCAGGATAAAGTCTACAAAGGACAAAAAGAAGTGGATAAGCAGATAAAGGAGATACGAGAGGGCCTGGAGACCATAGGTGACGTTAAGCCAGAAATTATAGACCAACAGGCTAAGATCATTAAGAAAGAGGTAGAAGACCAAATAAATGGATTTAGGGATAGCTTCAGGGATGAGAAATTCCAACTCAAAAAGATAGAGGAAGGTATTAAAATGAATCAAGAAAGAATTCAGAATGAATTAAGATCCCGATTGGAGAGGACGGAACTTAAGAATAGTCAAATGGAAATCCAACTCATGGCAAATGAAGAAAGTGCCCGAAGAGAAAGGAAGTTAGAATTCGAAAATCAGGAGGAGTTTCCAAAGACAGGATGGGTAGATTCCCGGGAACAAGGCACCGATACGGAGAGGGACTTAGGAGGGGAGAGCCCTTATAAGATCCCAGGATATCCAATGGCGATGTCAACCCCGTACACGAATCAGACAAATGGCCAAATAATAAACATTATTAAATCCAATGAGGACAGACCAGTAAAGTTTACGGGTAATAACATGTATATTACTCCAAAATACTGGCTAAAAGAAGTGGCAGAGTATCTAAATGAAATGAAGGTTCCTCAGGATCGGAGACTGAGAGCAATTGAAAAGCTGTTGGCAGGTGATTGTCTCACCTGGTTTAGAAGCTTCAGATACACTTTTGATACGGTGGAAGGCTTTAGGGAAGCATTTTTAAAGCGATATTGGGCAGCAGATGTCCAAGAAAACTTAAGGCTAGATCTGTACTCTAGGAAGTACAGCACCAATGCACCTACTAAATACTCGGAATTTTTCACCGCTCAGCTGTGTAAATTCCGCGAACTGGATATTGCTCCGGCAGAAAACGACCTGTGTGCCGCCATTGCAAGACAGCTTCCATATGAGATTCAGAGGCTGCTAATCTCATCCAAAGCCAGAAGTGCTGTGGAAGTGGAAAGCGTATTACGTCAGTTAGATATGACGACTTCGCACGTAACACCTCGGCATCAGAGACAAACTGAGCAAGTACACATGGCCAGCAGTCAGGAAACTGGAGAAAAACCAGCGACCAGAAATCAGTCCACCAGTACGGATACTCAAGGACGAGATCGAGAGTATGGGCACCAGGAGCCTAGAAGGATACAGCCATATTACCGGGGAGGATATCGAGGAAGGAATCCTAGAACTACGGGTTATAGGCAACAGGAAAGCCGACCCTATAACAATAACCAGCAAAGGCCGGACAATAGAAAGAAATGGGAGAATTATCCCAGGAGGAATGTAAGGCCAGACGATAGGGATGATGAATATCGGGCCGAAATAGAAGAAAGATATCAGGAGAGTCTTCGTTATATGAACGAAAGACCAGATGAACCTGATAGGCAAAAAGTCCGTTGGAGTGAGGCAATCAAGAACCGGAAATCACCCGACCGACTAGACGGAGCTCAAAGCTTGGAACTACAAGCTCAGCTAAAGAATGAGGGAAAAGGGAGCCCTCAGGATAAAAAAAAACTCCAAATTTAAATTGTCAAAAGTGGAAACATACCAGGAGCTGGGAGGAGGTAGAAATTGTAAATTGGATAGCCAGACCAGATGAACTAATTAACGAGGATGTGGAAGGAATCCCACCTATTAAAAGAGAACTACCTATAATTATGCTTAGGATAGAAGGATTACTGGTCAGAGCATTGATTGATACTGGATCCACAATAAGTTTAATTACACAAACCCTTTTAAGTGAATTGGAAACAAGGGGCCGAGTACTAAAGATTCCCACATCAAGTGTAAAGATTAAGGGAATTATCCCTGAAAAATCTTTGACATGTAAATTTCAGGTATACATTGATTTAATCATGGGTAACGCTGAAATTTCGCAGTGCTTTTTGCTGGTAAATCAATTACCGTATAATGTCATATTAGGTATTGATTTTATCCGTGAGAACAAGGTCATTATAGACCTAGCGCAAAATTGCATTAGAATTCAAAGAGAGGATGTGGATGAGCAAAACATTAACCTACAGGATCAGGTGGTGAAAATAGCAGAACAGGTATGGCATATGGAAGAAGTGATTGAGGAAGATTATAAGGACATAGAAAAAATATTTGAAGTCCTCAACATAGAACTCGAAGATAATGTAGAAAATGAGTTCGAGACCAACCTGTCAGGAAAAGTGGAGGAAGCTAAAGCCAGCCTCGAAATTAAGGAACAGTTAAAGAAATTATTATTGGATTATAGGGACGTATTTGATTCCAAGCCAGGGAAGATTGAAAAATTTAAATACGCGTTCCAAGTCAACGATTGGGCACCGTTCAAACAAAAACCATACCCGGTTGCGGAAAAACATTACCCACAAACCAAGAAAACACTGCAGGAGATGATGAATGCAGGGGTTATAGAAAAGATGGCGACACCATATGTTAGTCCATTAGTGATTGTGAGTAAACCGGATGGCTCAGTAAGGGTGTGTTTAGATGCCAGAAATCTAAATGCAAAAATTATACCAGAAAATGATTCGGCACCACCCATAAAAGAAATACTGAGGAAGTTTAAAGGCAAGAAGATTTTTACAAATATTGACATGACTTCTTCGTATCATCATCTCGAACTGGAAGAGAAAACCAGCTTGTTGACTGGATTTCAGTTCGATCAACAAACATACTGCTTTAGAAGATGTCCGTTTGGATTGAAAACTGCAGGATCCGCATTAATAAGAGCGCTGGATCGAAACCTGTCAGAGGAAGTGAAAGAGTGCACTATCCGATACGTAGATGACATTTTGCTTACCTCGGAGAACATTGAGGAACATTTAGAAAATTTGAAGAAATTATTAGAAGACCTAAGAAGGGCAAATTTTAAGATAAATTTAAAGAAGTCGAACTTCTGTCAAAGGCAAGTGACATTTTTAGGGCATGTGATTGACAAGGATGGTGTTAAACCAAATCCATGCAAATTGGAATCGATAAGGGATTTTCCAAGGCCTTTGAAAGTGAAGAACGTTCGCCAGTTTTTGGGATTGATTGGGTTCTTCTCAGGACATTGTCCATCATACACCAAAACTGTGGCACCACTACAGGACCTTCTGAAGAAGGGGGGCAAGTGGAAATGGACGGAGGAAGCAGAAAAAGCATTCGTGGAAGCCAAGGAAATGCTCTTAAATTACGTGAAGCTAGGATATCCTGATTTTAATCAGAGATTTATCATTCAGACAGATGCATCCCAGATTGGAATAGGGGCAATGCTATATCAGGAGAACCCGGAAAACCCTGATAAGAAGAACTATCTAGCTTTCACAAGTAGGAGACTGAAACCACACGAGAAAAATTATACGATCAGCGAGAACGAGCTGTTAGCGATATTGCACGCGTTGCAATATTGGCGGAAGATCGTATATGGGTTTCAGGTCATTCTAAGGACGGATCATAAAGCCTTAACCTTTTTGATGAAGACGGATTTATCCAGTCAAAGGTTGATGCGTTGGGCTTTATATATTCAACAATTTGATGTCAAGATAGAGTACTGCCCAGGAAAGGAAAACATAGTTCCAGACTACTTAAGTAGACAGCCAGAGTCCATAGAAGAGGAAGTAATGGCTATAGATTTGGAAGACAGGGATCAGCGTGCTCTTAATGATTTAAGAAGCATTAGTCAAAGACAACGGGAAGATCCATGGATGAACATGCTCATATCATTCCTTGAGGGAAGCTTGATAAGAGGAACACCAGCGTACACGGAAGCTGAGAAGATAGCACAAGACTACACGTTTTATAATGGGTTATTATATAAGTTTGTGGACTCTGACCATACGAAATTAAGGATTGTTGTACCTGCAATTTTGCAGAGGAAAATAGTATGGTTAGCCCATAGATCGTTTGGACATATGGGAGTCGACAAAACAGTCTCGATGCTGAAAGAAGCATTTATATGGCCGAGACTGAGAGAAACTGTAAGGGACACGTTAAAGACATGTGATCTATGTCAAAGGATTAAACCTAATGCATTTTTGATGAGACAGAAGCCTATACCATTGTTGCCTGAAAGGCCCGGCCAAATCATATCTATCGATAATTTTGGACCTTTGCCAAAGGCAAGAAGAGGAAATCGACACATAATGGTGGCTATGGATGTCTTCACAAAAATGGTTGTCCTTGCTCCCATACAGAAGACTAGTACCAAACAGGTGTTAAAACGACTTAAAGAAAAAGTGATACCGATTCTGGGGAAACCTGAGAATTTGTTGTCGGATCACGGCAGTTGTTTCACCAGTGTAGATTTCAGACGAGAATTAGAAAGACTTGGAATACGTCAAATTTTGTCAAGTATTCGCCATCCTGAGGCAAACCCTGTAGAGAGAGTTATGAGAGAAACGGCCAAGTATTGTAGAATATACTGTGCCGAAGAAAATTGGAAGTGGATAGATATTTTGGATATTATTGAATTTTGTATAAATAATACAATCCATGAATCCACAGGAGAGATACCCATAACGTTACATCGGAATGAGCAACCAGAAAGACCTTGGAATCTGGTAATTCCTAGACCAGCAGACGCTCAGCCGGGAAGAGATGTACGAATTAGGAGAGCCTTTGAGCATCTAAAAGCTCAAGCCGACAGGAGGCAGAGAAGAAATAGGCATAAGAGGTATCATCGACCATTATTAGCAGGAGAAATGGTGTTAGTGAAAAGACCAGCCATTTCGGATCCAGGGAACCGTGTATACAAGAAGTTCCAGAAAATGTACCACGGACCATATCAGATAATCAGAGATTTGAGGAATAACGCATATAGAATTCGGCACTGTGAAACGAATCACGAAGTGACCATGAATTCAGCAAATTTGAAATTATATTACCCTCCCGAAGATTTTGATGAAGAAAATGAACAAGCCCTGGTTATGGAAACATTTAGAGATGAATCCGCTTTTGACATAGACAAGAATAAGGAAGAAATAGAAAATAGAGCTCAAGCATTCGAGTGCGAATGCGAATTGGAGAAAGTATATTGGGAAATTAAAGAAATAATTGAATTTATTGAAGAAGAAAATTCCAATTTAAGAAAAGAAAATGATGAAATAAGGAAACGGGTAGGGATAGACCAAACCCGTAAGGGAGAATGAGGTTCTGGGAACTTAAAGTCCAGACAATGAAAGAAAGAAAGAAAGGGTAGGGACAGAGCATACCCGACCTACACAATTAGTGGAAGGGACCTTAAGAAAATAAAACAACAGTAAATACGGATGACGTTATGATGGATTCGACGGATAGAGTAATACAAATTAAATTGAAATAAATTTCCTCAAAATTTTCGAAAATTTATTTACCTAAGGAGGGGAGAGATGAACCCATGGGCCATAGGGTCCATGACGGTCGAACCAATGTCCTTAAGGAAGAAATGAAAGAAAAGTATAGTTTCTTAAAGGAACGGAGAGAGATTTTAAGCCAGGAATATAGCTTAACATTGTGCAAGCGACTAGGGACAGATGCTCCTGAGATGAGATCACCCCACTCGACATGCCAGAGAGGGCTGGTCACGAGTATTAATAACTGAGTGGAATCTTCCACCGTGATAGAAAGAGAAGCCTGAATCGGAATTCAAGCTGACGTTGCTGGAATTTGACAACGTCGCATATGCACCAGAAGAAGAATAATTAAAATTAACACGTTTACAAGCATAATAATGAGTAAATAAGCACAGTACAGTGAATCATTTTGAATGAGAGATTTTTCAGTATAGAGAAACCATGTAATAATTGTGCAGAAATAAACTGCCGACGTAAGACGACGTCATCGGTGAATTACCTAAGCCTCTGTGGAGGGGAGAGAACAAAAAGAATGCAACACCCACACAATTGAGGACGAGAAATTAATTAATATCTCCAAATTGCATGATCGATTCTTAGGTGCAATAAGATCATTTGACATTGAGAAGACGAGCTTTCGGAAGGTATAATTTTTATAGTTGTGGCACCATTATTTTAGAAGTTGACCACAGGAAAGGCTTGAGTCTTATTTTTTTGTAGTAAAACAGTATAAAGCTTCGGGCGTTTCCAAGCCAAGGATGCAGTCATTCTGAGAGCCCGTGAGGGGGCGTAACGCTGTGTCACATCGCATCGAATGCAGTTACAACGAGCACTCCGTGACCGGAGGTGCTGCATCAAAGTCTTCAAACGTATGAATCTCAAGGGAGGTCATACTGCGCAACAAGTATAAGCACCGTATATGCAGTATTCGAACGGCCCGAGGGGTATCGCCACGCATCACGCATCACGAATCCGTCCAGGAGGACGTGAAGTTATATCAGCACATGCAGTTATTCTGAGAGCCCGTGAGGGGACGTAACTCTGCGTTACATCGATAACAACTACCAGTACTCCTTGAGGGGAGAAAACGCTGTTTCACACCGCCGAAGGAAGATCCGATAGCCACAGGCGTCACAGTGGTAACGACTTGCTTGCCTCCATTAGGAGCATTTAAGGCGAAATTTTAAAGTATCGCCGCAGTGAAGTATTAGGAAAATCCTAATTATAGGATTTAGGCCCGACTGTATACAAGTTAAAGTGAAAATTCGCAAGTTATAGTCAGAGCAGGCTGCGAACGTCGGACTTAAAGGCGATAGGTCGTTAAATGTGCGAACGAACAGATCATAACGTACGGAAGTATCGTACCAGACAGATAAACTGTTAGTTAAATTGAAGAAACCTAAAAAGGAAGAACAGAATACGGTTCGAAACGTAGGAGTGTTAAAACAGTTCAAATAAAGAGGATAGGAGACTATAAACATTAGCTCCAGATAGCAGGCGAACAATTCTAATAGTACTAGAATCGAGAAGTGCTAGCTGCTAGAAAATAAATCTATAGGTCTTAGAGGAGACCTCGATCCATATAGACTTTCGTTAGGATCAATAGACAGATCTACAGAGAAGCCGTTCAAGCTAGATAAATATCCAGTTATCCAGGATAGGAATAGCAGAATTGAACTCCAGGGAACAGTAGATGTTTCGGGACTTTCGCATTTAGGAAGCCAACATCGAATAAATTTCACCCTTGGAAACGGGAATTTGAGAAGATCACGTGTGATCAGGCGCAGAAATACGGCCTAGTGATCGAGAAATTGTGAAGTGTAAAATAATCAAGATTGTGTGTTAGATAATATTTTAGTGTTATTATGTGTTCAAAAGGGACACACCAGTATATAAAAATGTCGTCAATATTAAGTGTTTTAGATATATGTTTATTTGTGTTTTTACGTAAGATGAATACCTTTAATATGGTGTAAGAAGTTCGAAGTGGGCCCAAAAATGAAACACCACACCAGATTTAAGATCATGGGATGATCTGAAAATATGTAAGTACAAAATTCATTTTTATTTTGGTGTCAGAAATTGATTGTGTACAACTCACCGGAGTTTTGAGTGAAAGGGATGTGTTTTAATGAATAAATGCTGAATAATCAAGAATACGGTCTGAACAATAATAAAATAAATAGAGAAATTATGAATAATTATGTAAAGAATAAATCCAGTATAGGAAATATGTGAATAAAGGGTTAATGTATTTAACAAATGTCAAAAGAGCAAGCGAAATATCAGTTAATTATCATAAAAGACATTGAAATAAGGTAAGTTGAGATATGAAAGAAATAGCTTTTGAGCTTGTATAAAGAATAATGGTAATAATAATAATAATTAAATATGGAAATGTTAAATGAAAATCAAATAAATTGATATGAACATAAGAACGTTAAGCCTTAACGTATGTGTAAGAAATGAGGTTCAATGGAATATTTTAAAACAGGGAACGATTTATCGACCATGGAAAGATTAATATGTGAATTAAAATAATATTGAATTGTTACTAAAGAGATTTTATCAGTTCTTGGGAAGACATTTTCGGCTTAAAATAATGCATTAGCGCATAATGGGCGCAAATATAATATTAAAGTGTCACGCTAGGAACGCGTAGTGGTGAAATACTTGGTACATTACTTATGGAGGGTAGTTGATTGCAGTGAATGATAATTGTATAAGTCCTCTATTTGTGACATTAGTATCACGAGGCATTGTGTATGTATTTAAAAAGGGAGCTAATATATGGTATTATTGAGCGTATGTCATATGGGCCACGGCCGACTCTAAATCGCATTTTGTATAAGCCCTCTGTATGGGATTAGTTCCCGAGGCACCTGAAGAGATTCGAATGCAGGATCTTCTTATGATAAAAGCCCCTGAAATTCTCCGTCGTCGTATGTGTATTTAATCTTCCCAATCAATGAGGACCCTCTCATAATTAATAAATGCCAAGGATATGAAAATGGTCTGTGAACCAAAGAATAGTTGTTTGAATGTTACGGTACAATAAAGCCTGGTCTCCTCAGAACTGGATAGAATGGAAAGGTTTGTTTTGAAAGCCTTGAAAATAAGCTACTAAAATGTTGGGTCAGACGGGAAATCTCCACCACCCTAACAGGTCATAAATCGCACCCCAGTAGTAGAGACTAGCTCTTTTAAAGCGAGATGGAACAGAGACCGTCTCGTAAGCTGTTGTAAAGAGAGACGAATACACCAGGAGTGTTTAGAGTTGTAAACGACCCGGGCATTGAACCGAGGCCCTTAAAGATGGATATTTCGTTTGCCGGTTCAGATCGTAGTTTCTTATATGATAATGATCTATTAAGACATAAGAGATAAATAACAATCCCTATTGTAATAATGTAAGGACGTGGGATTCCACGAGTTGATTGAAGGCAACTGAGTTCGGGAGTAACTATAGTTTTTTGACTGTGTCAAGTACCTTCACGCTCTGGAGTACACAATTGATTTTCTGATTACCTTAATATGTTTGTGAAATAAAGAGAGATGATAACAACTGAATGTGTGGACATGCCCAAAAATATTGAGTTAGATAATTAACCTATATTTTTAAATATAATTATATATTTGTTTTAAAGAATAAGAAAATATAAAAGACAGTGTTTGAGGTGTACAAGAATGACACCATAATAATGTAAATGCATGGAGCCAAAGAGCTCGGAGTTATGTAAACTTAATGTTAGTGCTTTATGGAAGTGAGACTAAGTAAGAATTGTTGGTTTATGTGGAAACCACAGGTTTTGAATTCAATATTTGTTTATTTTATTTTGTGATCCCTTGTTCATTTGGAACAAGCAGTTGATATTTTGGTCAAGAATTAAAGTGTTAAAATGTTTGTAGCGCCATTAATTTTATTAATTAAATATGTTTAAATAGGAGTTGATTTTGTTGTTATTTTTGCAAGTGTATCCTCTAATTAATCCAAAATATGTGAGTCACAGAGTGGGGGAACTTACCACTGCCCCGAAATCCCGAATTGAGCTACGCTGGTATACTGTGATTGGCATATTTCATGCTAAATGGGCACAATACATAATGGCTAAACTATAATGTATTACACATCATTTTAAAGGGCAGATTCATAAAATATAAAATGTTCTTTGTGTGACAATTTTAACCATTCTGTATCCCCTTAAATGCTCAATGCGTAAGTAATTCAGCACAATCTGTCACACTCCAATTATCAGTGGTAAACATGATCTTGGCATGAGTCCTGCAACTTTGATTACACCCTACTCGCTTTCAATATCCCCTGCCCTTTCTTGGCCTTTCCCTATGCAGTAGCCCTCCTTTTTCTTGCCAATAATTTCTTTCTTCTCTGCCTCTACATTCATCTCCCTTACACCCCGAACCTTATCTTTCATTTCCTCCCTTCCCCTTTCCCCAGGCAATCTCCGCCGCTAGGCCCAACCCAGAGCAGAGCAGCGCGAGTCGGCTTGCTTGTCGACACAGATCTGTGAGGGACTACATCATGTTCGCTCAACTCACATCTGTCATCAGCTCCAGCGATGTGGGGAGGATTAGAACTGTGGGAGATCAGGAGACAACCCACATATACTGGGTGTAACATAAACTACTGTACTGCACATTGAAAACATTAAATGGAAAGACGATAGCAAGCATCTTAAAAAAATACCCAAGAGTGGATCCAGACCAAAGTACCGTATATAAATAAATAAATAAATAAATAAATAAATAAATAAATAAATAAATGTTGTTGCTTGAGTCTTCAGTCTTTTGACTGGTTTGATGCAGCTCTCCATGTCTCCCTTTCCCGAGCTAATCGTTTCATCTATACATAGCTACCACACACTAGATCCAAGGCAATCAGTTTCACATATTCTAACCTTTGTCAACTCCTACAGTTCTTGTCCTCGACCCTTACTTCCATAACTAACTTTGCTATTCCAGGGTGCCTTAGATGTATCCTACCAATCTATCCTACCAATGTGTCGCCAGACACATCTCTCCTCGCCCATTCGTCTTAATACCTCTTCATTTAGGGGCAGATGACCTCCTAGTTCCGCCCCTTAAAACCTCAATAACTAACTAACTACCTCTTCATTTGTTACTCTATATTCATTATTCTCCTATGACAACACATTTATTTATTTATAAATAAATAAAACCAACAAATTAAAGTACTTGGGTGAATGGTTGGAACCCAATCTCTCCGAAGGAACAGCATTATCAACTCGAGCAAATAAATTAGAACTGGCATACCAACTAAGGACACCTACATTAAGAAGTGCCTCTCCCGCAACACCAAAATGAAGCACTATCAGGCAGACATCCACCCTGAAGCCTTATTATGCCTCTGAATGTCTCATATAAAGCAGGAAAGGACTCTCGGACAAACTAGATATTAAAGACAGGAAGATAATGAGTAAAATATTGGGACCAGTCAAGGAAAGGAGTGAATACAAAAGACGACCCAACCAAGAGCTCTATAGATACTCTGAAAAAATTACATATGTGGCCAGGAACAGACGTCTAGCATGTTATGGTCATGTCTCTAGGATGCATCCAACCAGGTTGACCAACCAGCTTCCCACATACTGGCAAAGAAGGAAGACCAAGTCACCGTGGCTGATACAAGTGCATAAATATCTGCTGGAGCTGGGAATTACAGAAAAAGACAATCATAAACGATCGAATATCTCTCAGGAGTTGCCCTCTGGACAAAGCAGAGAAAGGAACAACACAGCCAGAGGATGCGTGACTATTGGGCAAATATTAAGACCCTCTCTAAACACAATAGTTGAATGTCGTGGTCCGTAGTTGACCTATACGGAACAAGAAGGAGAAGATGAAGAAATAAATAAATAATAATAAAACTTTCAACAGCTCGTCCCAAATAATTGAGGTCACTGGAGCCAATCTGGTTCATTTTGGTTTGGCTGGCGATTTATGGCCGGATGTAGGCCTTTATCCTGAAGTAACATTATTTATTTCGGGTGAAAATTCCACTATACCATCACCGGAATTCGATCCCTGGCGAAAGACGAGCATCTAAGAGACTGGGGGATCTCGCTCTCCAATAATAATAATAATAATAATAATAATAATAATAATAATAATAATAATAATAATGAAAATGAAAATCCACAGCCTGCTTCCAGTCGACTGACCGGGTCAGGGAATGGAATGAATGAAGCCCCCATCTAGCGGCGAGGATATCAACTGTGCCGGCTGCCGAAGCCTGTCACACTCCTCTGGGGCAATGATTAAATGAATGACAGATGAAATGATAGTGGAGAGTGCTGCTGGAATGAAATTTTGACAGGGAAAACCGGAGTACCCGGAGAAAAACCTGTCTGCCTCCGTTTTGTCCAGCACAGATCTCACATGGAGTGACCGGGATTTGAACCACGGACCCAGCGGTGAGAGGCCGGCGTGCTGCCGCCTAAGCCACGGAGGCTCTAATAATAATAATAATAATAATAATAATAATAATAATAATGGAAATCTATATCTAGAACAACAAAATTAAGACAAAGTAAATGAATCCAGGGCCTTCTCTATAGAACGGAACTTTTCAGCAACACATTTACACTTTTTAACATAATCATCATTACTTACATTAATTGGAATTGCTGTCCTTCATTTTCTAAACACACATTGAACCAACGTAGAAAGTTTTAGTACACACGCTGTAATTCATCCTCACTGATATTTCGTATCAGTGCAGTTATTTCGTTCTCGAGAGCCTGCAGAGTACGCCGATTGTTTCTGTATAGGCTACCTTTTGTTTGAGGTTTCCCCACAAGTAAAACTCGCACGGCGCTGAAACGTACAAACAAATTTACTGGAAAACTTCTTCTTCCACTAGGAAAATTCGATGTTTTGTTCTATACTTAATCATGTTCACGGGATACGAGATAGGCTACAGTACTTCACCACAAGTCGTAATTACCTCAACTAAGGTATCTTGCCAGCTCCGTATGTACTAAATGATATGACATCATTCGGTTCTTCCCGACTCGTTCTTGTGTAAACGGCAAATGCTAGTCATCTGGCACTGACTCATAGCTCTCCATCCATCACACGGCCCCGGTGAGGTTCCGTTCTATAGTGCAGGCACTCACTGTAGCTAAGCGTTTACGCATTGTTAGAATCGGGTGAACTACGTACATGAAATAAAACAGTCCAGGACATGTCAGGGAAAAGTGATGTTTGGGAAACAAGAGATCAGTGTGACGTCAGAAAAGGACGCAAGGTAAGGTGACTAGGGGCAGATGACCTTGAAGTTCCACCTCTTTAAACAGCAATAACTAACTAAAGTTAAGGTGGTGTGAGGGGTGTGAGTTGATTTCAGACTGTCCGAAGTCCAGGTAGCGTAGGCTACTGTACTCGGAACTACAATGCTGAACTTCTTCCCTCTCTCTATTTTCGCCCAAAGAGCTGCACAAGAGAGCAGTGCTGTATTTGACCCTGAAATAGAAAGAAAAGATGAAAAAACATCCAATAACAATTTGGTTCTCAGGTAGGGAAGTTTTCATCACGCTCCCCACACCGCTCTACACCCTGCTACCACCGCTGAGCTCTAAAGGTCAAGTGCACAGCTAGACAAGTAGGCTACCTAGAAGGACAATACAGATTGATAAGCTGAGAAGAGATTTATAGTCCTCTATAGATGATTACTGATACACTAGTTGTGAAACCTACTAAACAGTGGCGATGCCTCCATGTAGAAAGTGAGGATCATCCTACAGTCAGCTCTCAGCTGTAACTATTTAAAAAAAATGGTTTTTAAATAGTATTTGGTGCTACCTTGCGCGTCCTCTCGATAAGCACTGTATTACTGTCACTGTCAGCGCTTGTAACTAGTTCTACATTTCACCCCTAGGTGGGTGAAGTGTGACCTTCACGGTCCGAAGTAGAAAGCTGAGAAAGGAAGCCTTGCATCCTCAAAGTACGTGTTTATAGCTCAAGAAAATGTATGGGAGCCCTTGAGGGGGATGGTTGGTTGGTTCCTTAGTTTAGGGGCTGCGACAACGCGGTAGCCCCATGCACTTTGGATGTGTGTAGAATCTGTCTGATAACCGGCGTTAATTGTGATTACTGTTTTAGTGTGTGTGTCTGTTTTTTAATTCAAGTGAGGACTGCAACTTTGAATTTTCAAAATAGTTCCTACTTTTACCGCCAAACGCCACCGTTAACGACTACTAGGCCTAGTTCAGAACTAGATGCCACCTAAGAGCGTTGTTTACATACAATTTAGCTTCACACAGGTGTAATTAGTGGAAGGTTCTTTAACATGCCATAAATCGCCCTTGAGGGGGAAGGGACAGGTTTGGTCTGTTTAATGGCGCTCAGAGGACGTCTACTGAGATTCTCAAGTCTCCCTATTGGTTGAATTTAAAACAACACTACGGGCTTATTGGTTACGAATTCGCGCGGACAGAATGGATAGTCTGTTTTCAGCGTGTACACATATTTGGAGTGGTATTCGATTGTATAGTATTGTGTTCGTAATAGTGTTGTGCGACTGAATTCTTACTATTAGACCGAGTCTAATATCTCAATTTAGTCCAACTATAATAATTATCTCAAGTTAATAAGTAGCCTATCCTATTACATCCTACACACTGTAAAAATCAGGAGTCGCCACGGCTACTAAATCGATAAAACAATACACGTAGTGTACCGAATATTGAGTGCATTGTTGAAGGCTACCCTGAATATTCTCACTGTCAAACGTGAATGCAGGAATGCAGGCAGACTGGTGAAGAGAAGTTGGACGGGAACGATGAAGGAGAAGAATCAAATGCAATGCTTGGCAATTCAGAATCCAGTGGTTACCATCAGTGGCGTAGCCTGGGGGATGTTACTGGGGGTTATAATCCTTCCTCTTTTGGATTTTTTTAAAGAACAAAACTTATAATAATTAATAAGCTAAGAAAACATTTCTTAAATTAAATAATGACACTTGCTGATGAGTCCATAACTCATCGGTATGGTTGAGATTTGTGTCTATATCACTGCTTGGTGATGTATTGTTGTCGCCTTTCGGCCCAGCTCCCCAAATCTTGCTAATGAATATTTGCGATAACAAGAGTAGATAGTGAAAAAACACCGTGAAGATGAGTGCAGCTGGGTATCACTCAAACACTAGGCCTTAGTTAGAAGTGACATACCGGATTTTAACATTTTATAATGAATTTCTCTGGCTCATGGACTGAGTATTTGTGACGTCTTCACCATTCATTTTATCTTCACCATAATACACAGGTTTTCCATGGGTTTAAACTCAAAATACGTGCACCAGGGCTCTCCGAGGGTAACACAAACCATTATATTTTTACGCCTAACAAATGGTGGAAAGTTAGAGATAGCGAATCAATGAACAACGCTATGCAAGGCACCGGCTCCATATATACACATACATTACTGTCAATTATGCAGGAGCACTGTGATGCTACCAGTTAATTCGCGCCACTCCGGTCCCACAACATTAATCTAGTAGTAAACCCAGCGAAGCATCACTTAAGATTTATGTGTCGAGGTTGCCGTCCAGTAACGGATTGCGCTAATAATGTATTATCTCCGAAATCAGAGCATTGGTCACTTTCACCACACGATCATTCTAATGATAACTGCGTGGTTATCAGCCCTTGATCAAAACTATGATTATGAGAATAGATTCGAGAGAAACATTGGATTACCGTAGTAGAAGCTATTTAGTCGGTCAACTTGAGTGAGCCCAAACAATTTGGGCGGGTAGTTACAATAAATTACTAGTACCTGAAATAAAATACATGCATTATTTATACATTTAACGGGGAACATACAGCTTAAAGAGCCAAAACAAAAACGAATTTCATATTGGTTGGTTGGTTGGTTCCTAAGTTTAGGGGCTGCGACAACGCGGTCATGTAGCCCCGTGTACTTTGGGTGTGTGTAGAATCTGTCTGATAACAGGTGTTAATTGTGATGGCTGTATTAGTGTGTGTATCTGTTTTTTAATTCAAGTAAGGACTGCAACTTTGAATTTTTCAAATAGTTCCTACTTTTGCCACCAAACGCCACCGTCAACGACTACTAGGCCTAGTTCAGAACTTAGCTACTAGACGCCCCGCAGTCGGCTCTTGGCAACGAACGTAGAAACCTAAGAGCGTTGTTTACATTCTTAACCTATACAATTTAGCTTCACACATGCCACAAATCTATAACATGGGACCGCCGGCTTTACTTCCCCTCCGAAGGAAGGCATACTGAGGGATTTTTAACGCTCTTAAAATTCCGACGGCTTCGGCCGGATTTGAAACCGCTATCTTGGGCATAGAAGAATTTAATATTATAACGGTGCCTGATAAAAATCTTGTACAACAATTATATACATCTCCAAGGAAACACACACATCTTGCTATTAGAAGCAAAGATTTAAATGTTCAAAATTCAAGTAGTAACAATTTTTATCTATATTTCATAATTTGAGCCTAGTTTTGTACTGATCTTCACCGTTATTCTCATATCTCTCTTGTTTAGAGGAATGTTTTTACATTTCTTTTTAGGTAGATTTCATTAGAAAGCCACCTATTGCCATGTTTGCAATCTCAAATAATCCAAAACTAGAGATCACAAGAGTAGATAGTGAAAATCACCGTGAAGATGAGTGCAGGTTGACGTATTCCGACAATATTTACCACTTAAGATGTTGAAGACATGCCCTCTTTTAATTGATTCACCACATACATTGCTAACTTGTACAAAGATTCTGATGCTAGTCCCCACATAGTTAATTTACTATGCCATTTTAATGCTGGTGAGTTTGGGAGTTGGAGTCCTCAGGGATTCCTGAGCTGGGTCCATTTTTTCCCCCTTTATCCACTGACTTTGGGGCGGGCCCTCTCCTCTTTCCCCTTTCCTATCTACCTTTCATGGATCTCCTACCTTCCAAGTCCCTCAAGCCTCATTCTTCGAATGTTGAGGGCATTTCTTTTCCTCCTGTCCATTAGTTCTTTTATTTTTATTTTTTATTTACTAATTTCTTGTTTTAGCCTGTAAGTTAGTTGTTAAGTCCGTAGTTAGTTCAGGAATAATCCGTTAACTCTGGCCTCGAGAGTAATCGCGTGAATACATGACGTTAGGAGAGTGCAAATATAACTTCTACCCTCCAAAACTGTCAGTTCAAATGTTTATAATAATTTATCTATCTATATTTCTTGTCAGAAAGGGGCTAATGACCTCGTAGTTCCTCCCCTTGGAACAACAATAACTAACTAAATTGTCAGAAAACTTTAAAAAAAGACATAATGTGACACCCCCTGTATAATAAGGATCAGATGACCTCACTGTTACACCCCTTAAAACAACAATCATCATCATTATCATCGATTATTATTATTATTATTATTATTATTATTATTATTATTATTATTATTAACATAATCCCCCTCGTATTTTAATCCAATTGCCGGAATATTGTCAATGATTAATTATGTGCACGGATTGCAACATTAATAATCAAGGATCTGTGCAGTTGATAAACATAGAATTATCCGTTAACTTTGGCCTCGAGAGTAATCGCGTGAATACATGACGTTAGGAGAGTGCAAATAAAACCTCTACCCTCCAGGTTCGTAAGTAGGGGAGATTGAAAGAGGCCGGCTTAAGTGCTGTTGCTAGAAGCAAAGGCTGTTTCAATTATGAACGCAGAACGAATTAATCCATTTTCAGTGCGCAACAGAATCAACGCTTTCATGTCACACCGACATTTACACACTTAAATCAATATTAATGGAGATTCATATCTTTTACAATGCCAAGCAGCGATGTAATTTGTTTTATAATTATACCCCCTTTGTCAGTGTATACCCAGAGTCATTACTCTGACGATCCAAGTCAAAAGATTGGCTTAAATGTATTATCCTCTGCAAATTATTTACCAAGAGCTATAGAAGTTGAGGCTGATAAAGGAGGAAACATTCTTGTAGACGTTCGGAGTTTCATTCGTGATGAGCAAGCCCTGGATGTTGAAGACATGCCATCTTGGTTCACCACATACATTGCTAACTTGTACAAAGATTCTGAGCATAGTCCCCACATTGTAGAAATGTTAATTTATTATGCCATATCAATGTTGAAATTGCGGCTTCTGTGGCGTAGTTGGTAGCATGCTGAACTGCTGTGCCCAAGATAGTGGGTTCAAACCCGGCCGAAGTCTTCTGATATTTTAAGAGCGTTAAAATCCTTCAGTATGCCTTCCTTCGGAGAGGAAGTAAAGCCGGCGGTCCAATGCCATAGATTTAAGGCATGTTAAGGGTCCTTCCACATCATCAACTTGTGTGAAGCTAAATTTCTAGGTTAGATTTCGTTCGAACGCTCTATCAAAGTTCCAACGTTCACCACTAGGTATCAGTGACATCTGGTGGCGAAAGTTGGAACTACTTTAAATTGAACGGAACTTGTAGACACCCTATGGGTGTACGCTTGAAGCAGCTACAGTCTTTGGCGAGCCGAACATGTCCTCGGACACTCCCGGCACTAAAAGCCATACGATAAATAAATAAAATGTTGAAATCATTTCTTAGCAAAGTCCCCATCTTAGCAAAATCGTAAACTTAAGCAATTTCTTCAATTGTACCCCCCCCCCCCCCTTCCCCAGGTGCTCACACCTAGTGAGATGTGGGTTAGCGACCACAGGACCCCAGCTGAGTCCGACATTGCTTCCACCTACTTGTGCCGGGCTCCTCTCCGTCTACTTTCCTGTCGACCTCTCTTGGTAAACTCTTGTTCTCTTTCGACCCGACGGTATTAGGGTATCTGAGGCCTAGAGAGTCTCTTCCTTTCCCGCCTTAATTGGCTCTTGTCTCATCATTCCTAATCCCTCATTCTTCGAGGGGTCTGCCTTGCTTTTCTTTTCATGATATCTCCTGCCTTCTCCGTTTACTAATTTCTTCTTCTTCTAATATGTAGGTTATTTGTTAAGTCCGTAGTTACTTCTAGTTGTAGGTTTCATGGCATTATGTATTCATTATCACGATCACCCAAACCATTAGGGGTCGATATTCTAAATGTTAGGCCCCTTAAAATAACAATTATCATCTTCATTATCATCAATTGTACCAAAAGTTGAAGGATTAATGGGCCGGAAAGTTTCAAATCGTGAGTCTTGGAATACACTATTAAAAAAAAAGATAATCACTTCCGGCCTAAATGCAGTTCCGAAAAATCACTCGTTTCTTTACTCGTTATCTTTTGATTCAAACCAAATTAACTTATTTACATAATTATTTCTTTGATGTGTTCCTTGGTTCATTATCCTCAGGCAATTTTGATATTTTGGAAAAATCTTCACATCGGAAGTAGTTATAAGGGATTAAGTTAAACTCTGCGTAGTCTTTCACTAGCGCTCGTATTGGTAGATAAGGCAAATTGCTATGAGATTCATTGACTCACACTAGTGATCGTAGTGGTAGAAAAGGCAAACTGCTAATCTAATCGACCGGATATGGTTGAGTTTCAGGTGAACTATCATCAGTCTACCGCGTGTCATCATGTCGGCACCTCGTAAGAAACATTTAGTGTGTCCTTTACGTTTGTAAAAGTGGAGAAAACAACGAAAATTAATTACAAATGCACCAACAATTAGATTCAAAAGAAGATTGTAGTTTTACGTGACCGTGAATCTTGTGATTATGAGCCAAGGAACCTCCTTTTTATGTGGAATCCGAACCACAGGACACGGCATTTCACTTTGAAAATCTCATATGCATTGACCGGGAATGGAACCCAGCCCACCTTGGTGAGAGGCCAACAGCTTGACGCTGCGGCACCACGCCCGGGAAGTATGTTTCATTGATGAACCGGGTTCGAGGTAGCAATCAGACGAAAATGTAACAGTGATCGACAGACAACGAGAAGATAGTGTCACGAACGAAGAGGAACCTCCCACAAAACGACAACGTACATGTCATAGATTTATGGCATGTTAAAGAACCTTCCACTACTTACACCTGTGTAAAGCAAAACATTATAGGTTAAACATTCGACTAACGCTCTTAGGTGGCATCTGGTAACCTAGTTCTGAACTAGAAGTCGTTGACTGTGGCGTTTGGCGGCAAACGTAGGAACTATTTGAAAATATTCAAAGTCTGCAGTCCTTACTTGAATTGAAAACAGATAACACACACTAATACAGCCATCACACGTAACACCGGTTATCAGAGAGATTCTGCACACACCCAAAGTACACGGGGCTACATGACCGCGTTGTCGCAGCCCCCAAACTAAGGAACCAACTAGTCTATGACATTAAAGGATGTGTTCAACATCGAGTTGCTTGCATGAACGGCTAGAACTGTGGATTTTCTGTCATATCTTATTTTCAGGCTAGTTTCTAAAAGTATACATAATTAATTAGTGATATAATGGGATTAGTCAGACTATTTTATACTTCTTGAGTCTTTTATCATGTTTTTAAGGGTTTTGATATATTTTGGGTGTGGTATTCGATATTATTGGAACTTAAAAGGGAGGATGAATACGAAGATATGAGAAATTTCACAACTCATTGTCGATCTGAAGACTAAAGTAACTTTGTTTATTCCTTACTTCTTGGAAATATCCACAATCCTGGAGACACACCTGCGCTTGCAACTAATCCGGGAGCGATGTTGATATCAGGACAGACTACGGTAAGTCCAGTAATATCAGTATGATTAAGTACCTTAGTTCTACAATACGTTTGTTGATTGAATTTGTGTTATCGGCTACGATTTTTATTTCGAGTGTAGGCCTACTTAAAATGCCCAACTTAATGCCATCTAAGACTGCCCATTTCAATATATACGTCATCTTTTAACTTTTACCGGCTTCGGTGACGTAGTCGGTAGCATGCTGAACTGCTATGCCTAAGATCGCAGGTTCAAACTCGGCCGAAGTCGTAGGACTTTTAAGACCGTTAAAATCCTTCAGTATGCCTTCCTTCGGAGGGGAAGTACCGGTACTGTGAAGGCGGCGGGCCCATGTCAAAGATTTATGGCATGTAAAAAATCTACCACTACAATCGGTAGTGTGTAGCCAAATTTGTAGGTTTGGTTGGTTAGAAACGCTATATCAAGTTGCAACGTTCGCCGCTAAGCGTCAGTGTCAGTGGCATCTGGTAGCCAACGTTGGAACTACTTGAAATTGAACTTGCTGAGAGCCTATGGGCGTTCAATTAAAATACCCTGCTATGGCCATTGTTGCAATTCATACATAATATTTTTTAAGGTTTGGGGTCATTTTATTGGTAATTTTTCATGCTTGTTATATCATAAAAATCCGGGCCCTGGTGATCGGGCTGTTTCAAAATAATAATCATCATTGTATTGGTGTCAACTTCAGCACCATCGTCGCTGAAATTGAAATACTGCCTATCTAACAATGCTCTTCCGTTTATAAATGTCCGTAAGTCCTCCCAGGTATATGTGGGTATGCAGTTCAACAGAACACTTTATATTCATTGTTCTATGTATTTTCACTGAATGGCTGAATTTTCCAACACAGAAGAAGTTTGGAGAAACCACGTTCTAAAGATGGATGAAGACAAAATCCCGTAGCTTACCCTTGAATACCATCATATTGGAAGAAGAAATAATGGTGGACCCATGAAGAGATACGAAGAAACTGAATAGTACAAGACATTTATATAGAAGTTAGAGAATACAAATCCAACATGTGGCATAAATTTTAATTATACCTTACATCTAAATGGCTTAACTATTTGCACAACACATGATCTAACAGCGTAAAAACCCAGTTGTCAACTTATATTTTGATATCTTAAGTTTAATCCAGATGAACCAATTGAAACGCTGAGCCTACGTGCCGTATCGTCACAAATGAAGCCAAATCTTGTGACGCACTAGCACTCAAATCCCGTGATTTGAATTCTCACGGCAAGCCGATAACGACTGCCTATTAACATCCATGCTCGAGGCTGAATTTGAATAAGGGACTAATCGTTCAGTTGGACACCCACAGCGTCCAAATTTTCACACGTGAAGAGCCGCATCGCAGCCATTATGTACCATTGCGCGTGGTCAATGAATACAATCGATAGCTTAGTAAGGGGTAGCTTTGATAAATATTCATTTGTACCATTAGATGAGTGGAATTCTAAAACTACAATCGTGTGTGTAATTAAAGAAAAGGCTCGAGTTTTGTTGAAACTCTATTCTTCAATACCTTCCTCTTTATTTAAACGTGTTAAGTTTTATACACAACTAGTTCTGCGTACCCGTCTTTGACGACTTCATATTGTCAAATAACATATTAATAGCTTACTTCTTTGATCACAATGCTCGTTAGGTGTAGCCATGACTTAGCTGTCGGATTTAGTGGACCCTTTATGTGGGATACATCACTTCCCTTCATACTACCTGTGAGAAGAAGCTGCAGAGGTGTTGTGCCCGTTTAGACCGGAGTCCGCACGACCACATATGCATTTTACCAATAATCAGTCAGCACGAGAGTCAAAATATCCCGGAGCGCCAGATGGGTTAAAGCAAATCGCAAAAACGACATCAAATTAAAAAAATGCTTTACTGATTCTTGGCTCAATGCAACAATAAGGATAGAAGGAGATTTAATTGGGAGAAACACATCTGGTAAAATTATCTCAGTTTATATTTGAAGTTAAAACCTGACTGCAAGGATGCTCAAAGCAGCATCATCCACGTGTGGCGATCCACACTCTTATTTACACACAATATACAGAAATTTTCCAAACACATGTGACAATCTTTTTGGAAACACAAGTCCGATTAATAGTCCTGTGGACTGTGTTCCAACATTATTAATATTTAATTCCAGTTCAAAATTAATTGTCCATACTGGAAATAACGTAGATCACTGTTTGACTATTTACATGATATTAACACTCGTAGAATAAATGTTCATAGAATTTTTAGACTTTCATTTGTTTTTCCAGTTTCAAAATACATCGTCGAAAATATTATCATAGAAGCAACACAAATTATTAACATATATTAATAACATCTGAAAAGTATTTGACCTTGAGCATAGCATCGAAGAACTGTACGAAGCACAACAACAATTAATTGTTCTTCTGACATTTAACATTCGAGAAGTGACTCGATTATGAACTTCAAGTTCCAAACAAAATACATGATTTCTGAATCATCAACTTGATCAATAAATGGTTGAACCATTCAACTATTAGATTTTTCACTTCGAATCATTATGAAAAAAATATTTATATTTATGGCCATTTCTAGTAACTTTCACAACTTGCAATTCTTCGACAGAATGCGGAAATTAGAATTGTAGTTTTATAATGAATTCATTTAGTTCATGGCATTAGGATTGAAAATATCCTTCAAATTATTCGTGGTTAAAGAATTATTTTTAATTGGCAGTGGCCCATTCTATTATTTGTGTAAGAACACAATATTACAACAACAACGGCAAAGGTCTTCCTCTGAAGAAGAATAAACTACTATCATGACAAATCCGGGTTCTAGCAAAATCAAAGTCTACATGGAATTCGTAAACAAGGTTGAAATAAGAACTGATGGTTTCAAAGAAATAACCTTCGGGTTATTCATACGACGAAATGTGTGGCTCCAATACTCCTACTATAAACCTGAGCCATCGAACCTGCTATTTGATTGATGCTCGAAAAAACCTTCATTCCTGCGACTTAACATGCGCACCTGGGAATGGCATTTCAACTACTTCACACACATAAATTTTCTTCCCAAAATTTATACAATAAATCAAGCCTCTGCTTGTTATCAACACTGGAAGATTAATAAACTTACAAGTTTATTTTATTTTACCATTCAGTTCAACCCGTGAATTTACCATACTTATGAAAAGCTTTATTTCACTTTCGAGTGTATTTACGTCATGATTTTATATAAATACAACAATATCCTATTTGATACAAATATCATTTGCTTCCCGTTTCATGCCTCTCCGTGTTATCTGAAACATATACTTTGCTCATTGCAAATATCAACTGTTCAACCAGAACTGACATGTTGGTTGAATGCGGGCTTGCGCTAACCACTCTCCTTCGGAAAATCTCCTGTTCCAAACTAGAAATGATTAAACTACTTCATAGGCTCTTTCTCAATACATATGATTATTATAAAATATAATATCCAAGAATTATTTAGAAAAAATATGAAAATTATTATTATTATTATTATTAGTGGATTATTATTATTATTATTATTTGTTATTATTTTAAATATGTTTAATTATCATCTCATTATGTGAGAATCCACATGTTCGAACCTTCGAATATGGAAAAAATATCCATTCCTTAACAAAAATAAATTTAACTTTTACAGTTACATCGGAGGTTTTCCGTGGTTTCCTTAAAATATGAAAAATTCAAATAAATGCTCGAAATGCTCGGTCATCGATCCTAAACTGTTCTGAGTGCTGAAAATGCTCAGAATAACTCTAACAAGTCTTGCGTAAATCATTGCAAGCTTTAAATACGACGAAAAAAAATGTGTTGGTCATCTGCAGAAAAATAGTTTGTTCCAATTAGCTAGGCATAATATAATTCAAATGTGGCTTACATTTCTTGATGGTCTTGAAGTGTAGTAAACCTGGTCTGTACCAGATTTATCCATAAACATGCCCTATCGGACAAGCATGTATAATCCTTGTATCGGCCGCCATTGTAGACCCACAATTCGTCTAGTCATAGTGGTAGTATCTTTCGACGTTTGAAGAAACTGTTGTTCCATTTTAATATGAGCTTCTATCAAAGCCATAACAGTTTGTTTAAATAGGGTCAGATCTAAGTGATCTCTTCTTAGATATGTCAGTCGTAACATAACTCACTGTAATCTCATCAGTACAAGAAAAACATTGACAGTCTAAGCAATTAACGGCTGTTCTGAAGATCGTTCCCTGGGCATGGTTTGTATATCACCATCTGCCATGCGCTAGACAACCTGCAGTTTCCCTTGCGTAGACTAATGAACGCCACCGTTATAGACTAGTCTTCAGTGTACTGACAGATCGAAGTGGTTAACTAGTTACAAAAATGAAAACTGACTTGAAATGGATTTAAACATCCAAGTATTAAGTTACTACTGGACTGTGACAAAATACTATTTTCTAGACAAAGTCTAGCATATGTCCTTTAGGAAATATAAATATTTCCACCAATGTCTGTAGAAAAACAATCACCTCAGTGATTCTCCTCACCAGAAACTTACTAAGTTCCAACTCGTTTGCGCAGCACTTCTCGTGACTATCACGATTTGAAAAGAACTTCTGCGTAGATTCGGCAACCATGTGCCTTGGCTCAGCGTAGATGCAACTTGCTTGCCAAGTGCTTGTGTTGGAGTGAGCTAACCATGCCTGCTCCAGCTGGCTTTTATTCAAAACGGTCAGGGTCACGCGTCATCACCTGATATCTAGAAATCCTCATATCTCTTGAATCCCTGGTCCGATTTACTTGATACTAATTGCATTCTCTTTCATTTGGCCGTGCCAGTAATCTGATCCCAGTCTCAAGTCTCTACTCCATAGTTAACTATTTAATCAATAAATAGCCTCCACCTCTGCTATTACTCGCTACGTCACTTGACATCCAACTATCGGTAATTTTCTTCGAAATGCTTCTCGAAGCAATGTAGCGCGATATTCAAATATCTGAACTTTCAAAAGCGGCTACAGCCTTTCCCTTGATATCTAGGTGTCTGAAACTTGGAATACCCATTCCTAGAGTTGGGCACATCCACCCCACACCTAGCAAAAAATACAAATTGAAAAATTTTTATTTTTCCTATCTACACATTAAATCATCTGGTTCTTGAATAATATATCTTCAAATTCGATGCATTATAAGTTCCCACGATGTTACCAGTTCGTGTATTGGCTACTTCATAGCATCCATTATTGTTTACTTCCACAATATTCAAAATCTTCAATTTCACCAGGTTTAATATCAAAAATATCTTGATACTCTTCCAAAATCTTCCCTAACTCTGGGGACTCCTTCTCAGTGTAGACTTCTCTTCCTTCAGCTTCATGAAAAATCAGAGACCATTGAGCATCTCCCTCGATGTCTTCCTCTTCTTTTCCCTCGAAGTTAATCTCTTCGGTATTCTTGAATTTGATCGTCTCTGTCTTCATATCTATCACTGCTTGATATTTCTGAATGAAATCTGCTCCCAATATCATGTCAAAAGCCATGTCCTTCATTACAACAAATACATGTCGGAAATCATGTCCTCCAATCGTAATACATAAGTATAATTGTGTTTTACACAGAGATATTTTATTGGGTATCATTCCTTGGATCTTAATTCCTGATACTGGAATCTCCTCTAAATTCTCTTTGAGCTTCCACAGAATATAAAGCTTCTCACTCACCAGACAAAGCATAGCCCCAGTATCGATCAAAGTATCGACAGGCATACCGAATACTTTGCATGATATGATCGGCATTCTAATTCTGGTACCCATTTCTTTTCGTTTGTCATTCTGTTGAATTAAGTCATCATCCTCTGCTTGCCATTTAATAATTCTGGAAGTGAAAGTGTTCAAAATTCTATCTTCTACTGTGAATTCGAAGTTGTTTTTTTTTTCATTACCATTCCCCCGGGATTGTTGTGTTCCCGATGGACCTGGATCATTGGGCCTCTGCTCCAAAAATTGCAAGTTATCTTGGTGTCTTGCTTCCAAATTTTTCCTCGTCTCCTTGTTAAACTCTTCATTGGACTGACGAGTATCTACATTCCCTCTGTTGTTGTAGTTGTTTCTACCGTAATATCTTCTTTCCTGGTACCTTCCTTGAGTATCACGTGGTCTTCTCCATCGAGTATTGTATCGATTACCACCATCTGGTCTCGCATATGGTTTGTAACTGTATCTGTTACTGTACTGGTTCCATCCTCTCTTATTTGGATCTTCCCTAGGCGTTTTCTCTTCTCGCTCCTCTCGAATCTCTCGAGGTGTCTGAGAATAACTGTCAGCCATAACCGCATACACAGCGTTGTTATTTTTTTACTCCCTTCTGATGGAAGAATTGAGCGTTTGTATGATCCAGCTTCTGTAATACTTCATCAAATTGTTCCATATTATAGATATCAGCAGCGATCAAAGTCCTCTGGACATCTGCTGGAAATTGACGTATCAATGCAGTAATCAACTCGTTATCTGGCATTGGCGGATCTAAATGTTGAAGTTTAGACAGCTGTCCAGAAAAGTACGTAGAGTATCGAGTAGGTTGTGACGTCGAGAATCTCTTCGAATATAACTCTGCTCTGACTTGCTGTTGGGTTTCCGGGGACCAAAACTTCTTCAATAGCCCACGAGAAAACTCCTCAAACGTGGTTAGAGTGGATCTAAATGCTCTAAACCAAAGAAGTGCAGGACCTTCCAAGAACTTCCCTATCACTCGGATCTGTCTTTCTTTAGGGATCTTAGAATCTTTCAGGTAATCCCCTGCTTCTCTCAAAAATTCCACGGGTGTCACAGAATCTCGCCCAGAAAATTTAGAAGGCTTATCTTCTATATTCTTAAATACAGTTATGGGGTTGGATTGAAATACTGTCCTGACCTCATCCTGTCTATCAGTCTCTCTAGCTCCTCCTAGATTTATCTGTATCTGTTCCTTTCCCCTTACATTTGGCATTTTCAACAGATGATCAGACTGCTTCTCATCCTTGATTTGAGTTTTCATAGCCTCAAGTTCCTTCTGGTTTTCTTCTGCCATCTTCTTAATTGCTTCAGTCTCTTTACAATTGTCCTTAACATCAGTGGATATCTGGTTCATAACAGCCTCATGACTTTTCAATGACCCTGTCATATCTGATATGTCCTTCTGAGTTGCTTGGATATCTTTGGCAATTACTTCAATGTGGGATGACAAAGATTCCCTAATCTCCTTGATTCCCTCTTGATTCTCCAGCTTGAGTGTGTCTTTAATTTCATTGACAACTGTGGTCTTGATTTCAGTTTGCAACTCACTAATCACACCTTCTCTTATTTCTCCCATGACAAGTTCTTTGAATTGTTCCGTTAAACGTTGAACAACTAGAATTCCCATCTCGTTACTCTCCTTCTTCACTCTGACTTCCAGGTTGACCATGTCTTCACCAACTTTCCTAAGACCATGTTCTATCCTATCAGCTAAGCTTTGGGATCGAAGATCGGCATCGCGAAATTTTTCGTCCATTAAACTTGCGTTAGTAGCTAATGAAGTTTCGAGCTCATGTGTTTTTTCGCATAATTTATTCATTTTACTTTCAAGTGTCATTTTCAAAATTTCAGAATTCTCTTTAAATTTACTTTCCATTGAATTAAATTTACTATTTAAATTTTCTTTCAAGTTACCTTTTAACCTGCTTTCTAAAGAATCAGAATTTTCTTTAAGTTTATTTTCCAAAGAATCAGAATTTTCTTTAAGTTTATTTTCCAAAGAATCAGAATTTTCTTTAAGTTTATCATTCAAATTTTCTTTAAGTTTATTTTCTAAAGAATCAGAATTTTCTTTAAGTTTATCGTTTAAACTTTCTTTAAGTTTATCAGAATTTTCTATAAGTTTCTTTTCCAAAGCCTCAGTATTTTCTTTCATAATGGCTGCTACACGCAGTCCAGCCTGTTTTGAACTCTCCTCCAAACTCCTCATCATCCTCATCATTTCTTCCATAATTTCAATTATTATTCAAAACTTAGGGGTATACAACAGTGACAAACACAAGCTTATAACTAGAACAAGAAATATGAATAGCTAATTGGAACACTATAATAAAATGAGATTTGTCCTAATGTCGACGTGATGGAAAAACAAAATTCTCTACTTTTACGAATTACATTTACCATAATATCACAAGAAAAATATGCAAGTTCTCAAATATCCTCCACCTGGATTCTAATAATGTGTATATCCAGTCATCGAACGTTTACTACTGAATTTACTTGACGCCCTAATGGTTAAGCCATTATCAAAAATAATCAAACCCATTCTAATTATTAACCAAGTTAAATTTTTAATTTTCCCCACTAATTGGGTTCCCTACTAATTTATTCATCCAAACCAGACATCTCTCAACTCCCAAAATATTTCTATAAAAATTATCACAATTTCAAATCGGCATGCGATTGACCATGTCTAAATCGAGCCCCACGTTCGAAGCCATTTCTCTCTCTATCTTATTTTATGTGCCCGTTTAGACCGGAGTCCGCACGACCACATATGCATTTTACCAATAATCAGTCAGCACGAGAGTCAAAATATCCCGGAGCGCCAGATGGGTTAAAGCAAATCGCAAAAACGACATCAAATTAAAAAAATGCTTTACTGATTCTTGGCTCAATGCAACAATATGGATAGAAGGAGATTTAATTGGGAGAAACACATCTGGTAAAATTATCTCAGTTTATTTTGAAGTTAAAACCTGACTGCAAGGATGCTCAAAGCAGCATCATCCACGTGTGGCGATCCACACTCTTATTTACACACAATATACAGAAATTTTCCAAACACATTTGACAATCTTTTTGGAAACACAAGTCCGATTAATAGTCCTGTGGACTGTGTTCCAACATTATTAATATTTAATTCCAGTTCAAAATTAATTGTCCATACTGGAAATAACGTAGATCACTGTTTGACTATTTACATGATATTAACACTCGTAGAATAAATGTTCATAGAATTTTTAGACTTTCATTTGTTTTTCCAGTTTCAAAATACATCGTCGAAAATATTATCATAGAAGCAACACAAATTATTAACATATATTAATAACATCTGAAAAGTATTTGACCTTGAGCATAGCATCGAAGAACTGTGCGAAGCACAACAACAATTAATTGTTCTTCTGACATTTAACATTCGAGAAGTGACTCGATTATGAACTTCAAGTTCCAAACAAAATACATGATTTCTGAATCATCAACTTGATCAATAAATGGTTGAACCATTCAACTATTAGATTTTTCACTTCGAATCATTATGAAAAAAATATTTATATTTATGGCCATTTCTAGTAACTTTCACAACTTGCAATTCTTCGACAGAATGCGGAAATTAGAATTGTAGTTTTATAATGAATTCATTTAGTTCATGGCATTAGGATTGAAAATATCCTTCAAATTATTCGTGGTTAAAGAATTATTTTTAATTGGCAGTGGCCCATTCTATTATTTGTGTAAGAACACAATATTACAACAACAACGGCAAAGGTCTTCCTCTGAAGAAGAATAAACTACTATCATGACAAATCCGGGTTCTAGCAAAATCAAAGTCTACATGGAATTCGTAAACAAGGTTGAAATAAGAATTGATGGTTTCAAAGAAATAACCTTCGGGTTATTCATACGACGAAATGTGTGGCTCCAATACTCCTACTATAAACCTGAGCCATCGAACCTGCTATTTGATTGATGCTCGAAAAAACCTTCATTCCTGCGACTTAACATGCGCACCTGGGAATGGCATTTCAACTACTTCACACACATAAATTTTCTTCCCAAAATTTATACAATAAATCAAGCCTCTGCTTGTTATCAACACTGGAAGATTAATAAACTTACAAGTTTATTTTATTTTACCATTCAGTTCAACCCGTGAATTTACCATACTTATGAAAAGCTTTATTTCACTTTCGAGTGTATTTACGTCATGATTTTATATAAATACAACAATATCCTATTTGATACAAATATCATTTGCTTCCCGTTTCATGCCTCTCCGTGTTATCTGAAACATATACTTTGCTCATTGCAAATATCAACTGTTCAACCAGAACTGACATGTTGGTTGAATGCGGGCTTGCGCTAACCACTCTCCTTCGGAAAATCTCCTGTTCCAAACTAGAAATGATTAAACTACTTCATAGGCTCTTTCTCAATACATATGATTATTATAAAATATAATATCCAAGAATTATTTAGAAAAATTATGAAAATTATTATTATTATTATTAGTGGATTATTATTATTATTATTATTATTTGTTATTATTTTAAATATGTTTAATTATCATCTCATTATGTGAGAATCCACATGTTCGAACCTTCGAATATGGAAAAAATATCCATTCCTTAACAAAAATAAATTTAACTTTTACAGTTACATCGGAGGTTTTCCGTGGTTTCCTTAAAATATGAAAAATTCAAATAAATGCTCGAAATGCTCGGTCATCGATCCTAAACTGTTCTGAGTGCTGAAAATGCTCAGAATAACTCTAACAAGTCTTGCGTAAATCATTGCAAGCTTTAAATACGACGAAAAAAAATGTGTTGGTCATCTGCAGAAAAATAGTTTGTTCCAATTAGCTAGGCATAATATAATTCAAATGTGGCTTACATTTCTTGATGGTCTTGAAGTGTAGTAAACCTGGTCTGTACCAGATTTATCCATAAACATGCCCTATCGGACAAGCATGTATAATCCTTGTATCGGCCGCCATTGTAGACCCACAATTCGTCTAGTCATAGTGGTAGTATCTTTCGACGTTTGAAGAAACTGTTGTTCCATTTTAATATGAGCTTCTATCAAAGCCATAACAGTTTGTTTAAATAGGGTCAGATCTAAGTGATCTCTTCTTAGATATGTCAGTCGTAACATAACTCACTGTAATCTCATCAGTACAAGAAAAACATTGACAGTCTAAGCAATTAACGGCTGTTCTGAAGATCGTTCCCTGGGCATGGTTTGTATATCACCATCTGCCATGCGCTAGACAACCTGCAGTTTCCCTTGCGTAGACTAATGAACGCCACCGTTATAGACTAGTCTTCAGTGTACTGACAGATCGAAGTGGTTAACTAGTTACAAAAATGAAAACTGACTTGAAATGGATTTAAACATCCAAGTATTAAGTTACTACTGGACTGTGACAAAATACTATTTTCTAGACAAAGTCTAGCATATGTCCTTTAGGAAATATAAATATTTCCACCAATGTCTGTAGAAAAACAATCACCTCAGTGATTCTCCTCACCAGAAACTTACTAAGTTCCAACTCGTTTGCGCAGCACTTCTCGTGACTATCACGATTTGAAAAGAACTTCTGCGTAGATTCGGCAACCATGTGCCTTGGCTCAGCGTAGATGCAACTTGCTTGCCAAGTGCTTGTGTTGGAGTGAGCTAACCATGCCTGCTCCAGCTGGCTTTTATTCAAAACGGTCAGGGTCACGCGTCATCACCTGATATCTAGAAATCCTCATATCTCTTGAATCCCTGGTCCGATTTACTTGATACTAATTGCATTCTCTTTCATTTGGCCGTGCCAGTAATCTGATCCCAGTCTCAAGTCTCTACTCCATAGTTAACTATTTAATCAATAAATAGCCTCCACCTCTGCTATTACTCGCTACGTCACTTGACATCCAACTATCGGTAATTTTCTTCGAAATGCTTCTCGAAGCAATGTAGCGCGATATTCAAATATCTGAACTTTCAAAAGCGGCTACAGCCTTTCCCTTGATATCTAGGTGTCTGAAACTTGGAATACCCATTCCTAGAGTTGGGCACAGTGTGAAAATTTTGCGACTCAACGCCAGATTTCCAAAATTTCATTTATACTTTTCACGACTTAATGCTTACAAGGCACTGAAATTATTTTAAATGTTTGACCAATAATATTAATTACATTTTATTTTAAGATACTTACAGAAACATTTTTTTCGATTTTCCACTAATAAAGGAGCCTTGCTAAATCAAAATGTCATACTTTTTGTTTTGATTACTTTATCCTATTCAACTTTTCGTGTGAATTTAGAGCAGAGGGATTCGAAGTCTCTTTTTTACAGATGGCCCGCTCTTAAACTATTCGAAGATTCGTGGACCATGGATTGAAATCTTCTGGTTTAGACTGTGCATTCCGAAGTAAATGAAACAAATAAAACGGACCCAGCTCAGGTATCCCTTAGAATCCCCAATTCTGATAATTTCCAGGTGTGTTTCCTTATGGAAGAAATTATAAGTCCACAGAGGAGAAAACCTTACTAAGTAAGTTAAGGTAATAAAAATATGTCACGAGCTGGTCAATAAAGTGATTTGAATAGAAAATTGTGACCGATTTAAACTCTTTATTTGATTTAATAATTTTCACACCTCTGTATTCCGCATGCGCGAATCAGGCAAGGCTGAGAAGGGCAGATAGGTGACGCATTACCCAGTACGAGTTCAAATTTAAGATGTTTGAAGTATCTATACAAATAAAATCAGAATTCAACTAATTTGGAGTGTTGTGTGTAAACTCATCCTTACAGCCTGAACGAACGTCTCACTCATCACAAGACTGGTTGTGAATTGAACAGCAATTATAATGCACAATTTGAAGTTTCCTTTTGCACCATCAGATGCCAGCGATACTTCATTTCCAGTACTGCAGTGAAAGTGACATTTCAACACACAATGGCGTTGAATCCCGTCAATGAGTCGTTTTGCATAATGCTATGGCCTCAAAGATCGCCAGACCTTACCCCTATGTTTAGTTTCTTTGTAGAAATAAGTAAAATACCGTATTTATGTCAGCCTAATGAGTCTAGACCTGCAGGAAATTAGATGAAACACCGATAATGTAGGCTTGGCAATTAACACAAAATAATTTGCTATGAAACGCGCAGTAAGAACTCGAGTATTGATTAGTTGTGAGCCAGTTCACTCGAGGTGCAAACACAAAACAATTACTATTGCAGTCGTTTGTAGATAAGTTGACTGCAATAAGATAGGCAAACTTGAACGGCACAGAGTTAGGATTCGTCCAAAAAATCAATAAAAAGGAGAGTAAACTGTCCTAGTTCAGGGATTTCTCAGAACAGCCTAATCTTGAATGTGCCGACTACGAGCCCCATTCACTTCAAAGTAACCAGAGCGCACCAAGTGGAGGTCGGCAATAGGCAGCTCTTCCTTCAAGTTGCAGCAGGCAGGGGATGCCGAGGAATTACAAATCCCATCCACAGCTTGCTTATTTGTTTAAGGGAGAATATACCATTCGGTAGAATAAATGAAGAAATTCAACCCTTTCTCCTTCCACAAATGTGACTCCTATTGAGTGAAGTACAGAATCATACGAATAACATAGACCTACTTCAACCAACTTCTTTCTTGCATTTCTTATATAATTTTTTAATACAATACGATACAGATTGATAAATTATGTTTCTGGTCCAATATCTGATATTCTATCTTCTGGATGTAGGTTTTACAAACTACACAAAACAGTAATTACTTTCAAATAATTCTTGTATTTATCATGCATACACTGTCTGGTATTATAATTTGCACATTAAGGGTTATTAACCACCATGTGCCTTGTTTATAAACACATAACATTTTCGTCATGACAAGATTTCATTTAACAAGAATCTCACTACGCTTACAGTATATCAGTGAATGGTGCAACTGCCCATTGAAGATGACTTCGCATCCAAGTCTCACCCCGCGTCCAATAGGCTACTTGATTTAAGGTCTTGATGACTGGGTCGTGTTGGTCACTAGGTGACGGACAGTAATTTGCAGATGGTGTTGGCATTCGCACGCGACTCGAGATGCTAGTGTCCTGAGGCACTGTGCTTGCGATCTGCATAAAGCAGACTTCATGATGCTGTTGACAAGCAATTGGTCGGGTTGCCGCCCGTGTGATGTGCGAGCAGGCCTTATTTGCTATGCATAGCCGCGCTAGCCCTGGGCCGACAGTGGAGGAACAAGAAGAAGGCGAGGAGGTCGATAGGTCAACCGCTTGTTGTAGCAAGCCGCGAGCCATTTGCTTTAATGACATAATCCAAGTCAGAAGGAGCGCCCGAGCACATTAGACACAGACCTTTAGCTTTTTCATTATTGTAGACTGAGTCTCGGTCAGTAGCAGCTGGCGGACAAATTTTCTACAGCAGAGAACCACGCTATGTGAGGAGAAAGCAGTTGAAACACGGACATACACCACTTACTGGGTGTAATAGATGTCAGAAAGAAACATAAGGTATATGCCTATGCCTAATACAGAATTTAATTTGAAACAAAATGACTCATGTGTTAATTAAGGGTACGTACTGTATGTAAGGTTATCAACTAAGGACGGAAGGAAGGAAGGAAGGAAGGAAGGAAGGAAGGAAGGAAGGAAATTTTTAGCTTGACATGATTGATAATCCCGCAATCATAAGCCACGTGTATTACTTTTACATGGAATCTGAAAGCAAAATTTCACCTCGAAAATCTGCCTTGATGAGTGGCAAGCAGTTTGAAGCTAACACCCACTGATGAAACAAACACAAAATTTCCGACAGTGTGTCATCGCCGTGAGGGAAGGTCATCAGACACTAAGAATGCCAATATTACCAGTACTCTACAAAGTTTGATAGGGTGGCTTTGCACGAGGCTGACAAATTGATACACAAATGTCTCAGTAGCCGGTTGTTGGAACCAACGGATACATGACTGCATCCTCACACGACGACAAAGTTTCAGTCACTAAATGTTACACAACCCCATGGCATCAACGCCTACCCTGGGAATAGGGTTTGTGGACACTCAACAACACTCCGTGTCATCTCACACCGGGCCTCGACGAATGTCAACAACCAGACAGCAGATTCACCGTCCAATGTGTACATTGCTATTAACACCAAGGCACAGGCTACTTTGGATGTCTTGCAGTAATTGGGATGCATGGACTGATAACGAGTGGCATAAGCTAGGTCTCTCCGTGAGGGCAATTGCCGGTCTGATTGGTGTACACCATAGCGACGCTGTCAGGGCCTACAACCACTACCATGTGCCACAAAGTATGGAAGATCGTCCTCGCCGTGGTCGTCTGCAGTCAACAACAGCAGCTGACGACCGTTATGTGCGCATACGGGTTCGCAGGAGCCCGGAAGACACCGCAATAGAACTACGTGATGCCTTATGGCAGAAATCGTCTCCATGGGGACCACCTGTACTCAAGAGCATCTCCACATACACCCCAACACCGTGGCGCCAGGTGCAGGGAGTACTTGGACTGGACTCTGGCAGAATGGCAAGCTGTCTCTTCACGGTCGAGTGCCGAATGTGTCTGACGCCGGATAATGATCCCAGAAGGGTTTGGAGAGTGCGAGGTAACGCCAAACGAGTCCTGTACGCCATCCAACATGCCCAGCACGGAGGCAGATCCATCATGTTTAGGTGCGGCATTATACATGGACGTCGGACGCAGTTCATTGTCGTAGAGGGAAATATGACTGGTTCAGAATACCAGGGCAGAATCCTCGGGCCCATTGTTCAACCCTACCAACAACATATCGGTGACGGATTCGTCCTGTAGGATAACAACGCACTCCTCACCACTCCAATCTTGTGAAACTCTCACTCAGGGAGGCCCACATCCATCGGATGGAGTGGCCTGCGTTGTCTCGGAACATGGATCCCATTGGACATGCCTGGGACATGCTGAAACAGGCACTGCGACGTCCGAATCCACCTCGCGCCCTGGTCGACCTCCAGAGAGCAGCTGTCAACTAATGGGACAGGATCGACCAGAACAGCCTCAACCGCCTTGTATAAAGCATGGCACGACGGGTCCAACCATGCTTCTCTGCACGGGGTGAAGTAACACCATACTGAGAGGCAGAATGCGATTCTCTTGTTCGATAAGCGGATGCACGTTGCCGAAGAATAATGTTTGTGGTGCGCCTGTTGTTGTTGGTTCGTTACACAATCGAGTTATGCTTGACGTAAAGTGATTTGTATCCCATACTTCAATGGGACTGTGAGTAACTTAGAAACGCGGAACACCAGGTGGTGCAAAACCTTTTTTGAGGTGTGTAATATGGTCCATATCCGTATATCCTTCTGGTACTTCCCATGCCAGTGCTCTCCCTCATCTACCTATACAGGGTGTAACAAAAAGGTACGGCACACATTGCAGGACACATTCCTCTCACGTAGACGAAGAAATTATGTTATATGAACATGGGTACGGAAACGCTTTGTTTCCATGTTATACCTCATTGTTTCCAACTCATTTATCATGGGAAACATACAAGAACAGAACGTACCACATGCAACTCTTTCTCACAGGAAATGTTCAATATGCCCTCCGTGCATCAACCCACCGCCGTAGTGAATCTCGGATGCGCTGATGTATCCCTGGAGTACTGCGTAGCTTCCATAATACGGGCACGGATACTCTGAACATCTTGTACTGGGGTTCGATACACAAGAACTTTCAAATGCCCTCACAAATAAAGTTCAGTGATTTTAAGTCCGGAGAGCGTGGAGGTCAGGCAATTGGTCCACCTCTACCTATCCATTTGTGACGAAATCTGTTATTTAGAAGCCGACGGACATTAGCACTAAAATGAGGAGGTGCTCCATCGTGCATGAAGTACATGTTTTGTCGCACAGCTAAAGGCACATCTGCTAAGTCACATGGCAACAGGGGCATGTAATTCAAACCACTGGCGGAGCACCTACGATAATGACAACGTAACTAGATGTAACCAAAGGTGCATGTTCCCCACGATTCTAACGTTCTGATCTTGTGTGATTCCCATGCGTAATGAGTTGGAGACAATGAGGTGTAACATAGAAACAAAGCGTTTCCGGACCCATATTCATATAACATAATTTCTTCGTTTACGTGCGAGGAATGTATCCTGCAATTTATGCCGTACATTTTTGTTACACTCAGTAGCTTATTAATGTTGTGAGTTCTAGATTGCTTTTGAACTATTGACCTATATTGTCAAGAAATATGCAAACGTTGTACATGGTTTCGCAAGGAACATAAATAAAAAACACACTCTTCCTATGCCATGCCAGCAAAGTTTCACTTCGATCGGGCCATTCCCCGACGAGGGAATTAATGTTTGAGGAATTGACATGCATGCTGTCAATACGTGTCGAAAAGGAAGCAATGCATGTATGTACACGTTAATTTAGATTGCACTACGGGTTTACTATGCCAGATATCCGATCATTCAAAGAGTTAGATGAATTTATGTTTGAAGAATTCACACGCGCGCCATCTATGATATCTAGAAAATAAGATATACATTTTATACAAGCAGGTTTGTAACATGGTAGTGATCTACTGCAAAAAATGGTTCACTGACATTGGATCATTCCGCCGTGAGCTATGAGAATTCATATCTTAAGAATTGGCATGCAGACCATTTATAATATTTACGAAAAGGAAGAAATAAAAGTATCCTACCTGTATATTTATATTATATTTGAGATCCACTATGCCATTAATCACTGTGATGGCATTATTCAATGACAAATTAGGTGGTTATGTTTGAGGATTTAACATGCGCGTCATCTGAGTATTGTGGAAAGGGATTTTATGCCTGTAGGTTTGGACTTTAGTAGCGGACCACTATTCTAAGTTTCACGGAGATCGGATCATTTCGTAAGGAGTTGGAGGAATTCAACCCTGTTATTGATATGTGTGCCATCTATAAATTAGTCAATGCATGCCATAGATAAATGCACCAGTAGTAAAATACAGTATTATAGTAGGCCTAGAGGTCCCTAACCGAAGTTTCACTTCAACCACTTGAATAGGATACGATCAATTTAAAAAAATGTTTTGACATTTACTTAAACTTTTGAAAACAGAATTACTGTACATTAAACGCTAATAAATTTAGACCTAAGCAAAGATTCGCATTGCCAATATTTATTGTCCTCGGATGATAAGATCGTCAGATTAATACATTTCAATATTTGAATTTTCAGGCTGCCGCGTTGTTTTAGTATTTTTCAGGTTTTTAAACGTAAAATTTATGAATTTACTATAATATAGTTGTTTATCACCATACAAAATTTCAGTTTGATTACTGCTATAGTTTCGGAAATTCTTGAGTAGGCCTACTGATGGAATATTTCACGCGGCCGACATGTTGGATTGCTGACGTTAATGAAAATTTAAAGGCACGGTTGAGGCACAGTATTCAGAGATGCAGCTAACTTACTACCATGTTTCATTAACATTGGTTTAGTTGATCAAAAGTTATATTGGGATACACCCACCCACACACGGACAAAGGTCAAACTCCGAAGCCTATATTTCATGTGATGAAAATAGACTGAAAATAAGAAGTCTGACACTTCAAAACATGTGGGAATCAGGAAATAAAACAACATGGGCTAATTTAAGGTAGGAAAATGAAAGACGCCTAAGTCTCGGACACCATATTGTCATCGGGGTTGGAAGAAAACAATAGTTGGCCAAGGGAGATGGACAGGAAAAATGAATTAAAGAAAGAAGCCCGGCAGAATTAAGTGGATAATTAATGTTGATTTTATTTGATTTACGTTCCTTTTGTGCGGCTTTTAGAGAAGCTGGGTTGCCGGAATATTACCCCAAATACGATCTTAAACGTGCCAGTCAATCTACTGACACGGCTCCCCCGCATTTCCGCACCCTGGCTGGTTCCTCAGTTTAGGGGCTGCGGCAACGCGGGCATGTAGCTCCTTGTACTTTGGGGGTGTGTAGAATTTGTCTGATAACCGGTGTAAATTTTGATGGCTGTATTAGTGTGTGTTATCTGTAATTCAGGTAATGACTGCAGATGATCAATTACAAGTTGTTCCAATTTTTGCTACCAAATGCTACCGTCAACGACACCTAGCCACGAACTTGTCTACTATATGCCACCACAACATGCAACTTGCGGCGAACGTTGAAACTTAATAGAGCGTTAATCAAATCTAAGCTACACATTTAACTTCACACAACTGTAGTTAGTGGAAGGTTCTTTTACATGCCATAAATCTTTGACATGGTCCCGCCAGCTCTACTTTCCCCCCGAAGGAAGGCATACTGAGGGATTTTTAACGCCCTTAAAAATCCGACGATTTTGGCCAGGTTTGCACCCACGATCTTGGGCATAGAAGCTCAGCATGCTACCAACTACGCCACCAAAGCCACCATTTGTGCACCCTCATATGCCAATTGAGTGCGCCATGATTCGATCCTGCAACACAAGTAAGTGGAAACAATGCTGAACTCAGCTGGGGTTCCGCAAGCTGTGATCGATCCCATGGGGATTCAATTTTTACTTTTGTACAGTCGGTATCTTTCACTCTGTAGGCCTATATGCTACCATAACGAAGGGCAGGGAGAGGCAAGGAATAAAGTCGGACTTCGTTTAAGTGTCACTGCGAAATAGGAACTCCGATTTAAATAGCCCCAGAGAAATTTCCAATATATACACTGGAAGTATTAATGAGATCATTTCCATAAGTTAATTGCAGATATTCAGCTACGGTTCACATTTCAATATTACTGCAGAGCAGACCTCTGTTCTTTTTAAAATGCCGTCGGGAATCCATACTTTCAAATCAATACCACATGTGTGTATATTATACGGCTGGGAGCTTTCTACTTAGCGATACAGGAGCGCCAGCTTTAACAAGCCTTAACAACTAAACATTACAGTATATTGGTTTAGACGCAGAAGCTGCTGATGGTTTTAGCGAAGGTTAATGTGACCATTATAGATTAATAGTAGTCTATTTATTTATTTATTTATTTATTTATTTCATGTTTTTATTTGTTGGGAAGTTAAGACTAATGGCCCTCTCTTGCACTTAACCACGTGATAATGAAACATATTATAGTAAATAAATAGTGCAAACAAGGCGTAATACAATTGAACTACTACTACTACTCAACAAAAAACAAAAGTCAACCCCTGGCACTATCCAGCCCATGACGGGCTAAGGCCGACCAAGCGACCGCTGCCCAGCCATTTGGCCTGCAGATATTAGGGTGACGCGTGATCAGCGCGTCGGGTCCCCTCGGCCGTTAATCTTGGTATTCGTGATCGGGGCGCTGTCTCACTGTCAGACAGCTACTCAATTGTCCTCAAGAGGCTGAGTGCACCCCGTTCCAACCCTCACGTCAGTATTAAAATCCCTGACGGAGCCAGGGATCGAACCCGGGGCCTCCGGGTGAGAGGCAGGCACGCTACCCCAACACCACGGGGCCGGCTTACTACTACTACTACTAATAATAATAATAATAAGGATTCAAAAATACTGACAATTACAAACATAAATACTGTACATAATCATTAGTTGCACAATGAATATTAATATTAAGAATAATAATAGTCGCCTCCGTGATGTACTTGTCAGCTTAAGTAGCTGCCACCCTGGAGGTCCGAGGTTTGATTCCCGGCTCTGCCACGAAATTTGAAAATTACTATGATGACTGGAACGGGGTCTACTCAGCCTCGGGTGGGGCTCGATTCGCACCTCAGCCATCCTCGAAGTGGTTTTCCGTGGTTTCCCCACTTCGTCTCCAGGCAAATGACGGGATAGTACCTAACGTAAGCCAAGGCCACCTCCTTCCCTCTTGCTTGCCTATCCCTCTCAATCTTCCCATCCCTTCCCATCCCTCATAAGGCCCCTGTTCACCTTGCAGGTGAGGCCGCCTAAGCGAGGTGCTCGTTCCACCTCCCCAGTTGTATCCCCCGACCCGATGTTACAAGCTCCAGGACACTGCCCTGGAGCCGGTAATGGTGGGATCCCTCGCTGTGTCCGAGGATAAACCGACTAAAAAAAAGAATAATAAGCAAAATAACGCATGATAATAATAATAATAATAATACTATGTTACAAACATTTCTAAAATCTCCTAAATACTCTATCCCTAGTGCATACGTCGGTTTTATATTCATGATATTCAAGAGAGCTAAACGCTTTCACCTTACCGTTGACCGCCAGTTTGTAAATACTGCCATCTGGTGGTAACTGAAATAATTAGGCTACTGTCGATATTTTTGATTTGCAGTGAATCTCGTCATTTAAAAAATGTTAGCCTATTATATAATGTTGTATTAGGCCTATAGGTTTGTGTCTACGTATGCACATTATGCACTTGTAAATAATTAAGCGAAACAACATAATATAATAAATTAGATCATGCCAACCGATTTCTAGGGGCAGATGAACTCGCCGTTACGCCCCTTAAAACCTCAATAACTAACTAACTCAACTGATTTCTACTATAGTTATGAGTAGGATACTTATCTGTTTGAATATTGCTGTTCACAGCACTGTCGTTGTACAGGTGTTTACTTGTAGCTAACTTCCACCTAACTAATTTTTCAGGGCTTGTGTTGTATACATTTTGTGACAGCCTGTATATTTTCTGTAAACTCGATGAATCACTGCCCTGTCACTAGACTTTCTACAGTGATATTATACGCAGCGTACTATAACCAGGTCTCACCATGATAAGCAATGCCAAGGGAACAATATATACTGCGCCGTGCCATTTCAAAGGGTTCGCAGATTACTGATATCATATTCCTTGTCAACTAATTGACTGCCTTGGGCATGTATATCAGCAATTAGATCCTCCATTTAGCCTCAGGCAAGCACAGCGCACTCCACATCAGCGACAGAATGCAAGCAGCGTGGCTGGCCTCATTATCACACACACACTACGCTACATCTTCCAATCCATGTAGCCTACTGTATGCAGGGTTATTCAAAATCGTTTTCAGTGACTCGTAATTTCTTTTGCAGAGGAAATGCGAACACATATAATATTATCGTTGCAATGATGGATAGAAAATCCCTCGAAGTTTGGTTCTGCATCGACAGTAATTATTTCAGTTACCACCAGATGGCAGTAATAGCAGTATTTACAAACTGGTGGTCAACGGTAAAGAGAAAGCGTTTTGTTAGTTAGTTATTGTTGTTTTAAGGGGCGGAACTACGAGGTCATCTGCCCCTCTTAACACAGATTAAAGAATACAAATTTTGAATTGAATTTAAATTTTTGAGGTGGACATCTAAATTTAAAAAGACCAAAAATTAATAAAACAAAAACAAACAATTAAATAAAAAAAATAAAAAAAATTATAAACATAAACAAAAATTACGGAAAAAACAAAACATTATCATTCAAAAACGAACAAGTCGTTGAGTCAAATTTCACTGGAAAATTTAGATTGCTGGCCCTAACCCACTCTCACTTATAAAGCGGATAACGCGATCAGCAGCCACCGCGTCATCGGCTAATATAAGTTTGAGTGTCGTCTGCAAACCAAGGTTTCTTCGTAAGTCAGCAAGATCCACACACTCGGTGAAAATGTGGGCCACGGTGAAAACGGCTCCACAGGTACAAAGTGGGGGGTCTTCCCTTCTCATTAGGTACGAGTGGGTGGATCTTGTATGACCTATCCTTAGCCTACACAAAATGACGGACTCTCTCCGGGCCCGGAAGGAGCTCCGCCAAACGCGAGTAGTTCCCTTGATCGCTCTCAGTTTACTGGGCAGTGGGTCAGCTAGCCACTGACTCTCCCAAAAAGCCAGAACTTGTAGGCGTAACTGAGAGCGAATATCTCTAGCGGGTACCTCCATTGGTCGAGGTGGTAGTGATACCGCCTCTTTTGCAGCTTGATCTGCTAACTCATTCCCCGCAATTCCCATGTGGCTTGGAAGCCACAGAAAGGTGATTCGAGTGTCAGCGTGGCACAGCCCGGCTAGTAGGTCGTGGATTCGCTGCACTAGGGGGTGTTGCGGGAAACATGTAGCAATTGACTGCAACGAACTCAAAGAGTCGGTACACACGAGAAAGTGGATTCGTGCATCCTGTAGTGCAAACTGCAGAGCTTCATACATGGCAACGAGCTCCGCAGTAAACACACTACAGGCCTCAGGCAAAGAGATCTTGGTATTTGCACCATCAATAACGTAAGCACAACCCACTTTCTTGTCCACCTTCGAACCATCCGTGTATAGAATGCCAGCGTCCGGAAATTGGTGAACTATGCTGTGGAACTGCCTCCGGTAAACGGAGGCATCCGTGTTCACCTTAGGACCTCGGTGCAGATCTAACCGAATTTCCGGACGCGGGACTTGCCACGGAGGCACCTCGCTAGATGTCCGGATCATACAGGGACCTACAGCCACTCCTATTTCAGTACACGAGCTATCAAGTCTAATACCAACCGGCCGAGTGGCACGAGGCCGGTTGGCGTAACCCTGGTGGTTTTGGGTACCGAAGAGAGCTTGATAGGTCGGGTGATGCGGCATTTGACGCACATTGGCAGCATATGCTAAAAGCATATGTTGGCGTCTATAATTTAAAGGTGGAACACCCGATTCGGCGAGTAGGCTGGGTATCGGGCTGGTCCGGAAGGCACCGGTAGCCAGCCTAACGCCACTATGGTGGATACTGTCCAGCATTTTCAAGGTTGCCGGCCTTGCTGAACCGTATGCCGCAGAACCATAGTCTAGCCGGGACAGGACGAGGGCTTGGTAGAACCGTAGCAGCACCGCACGGTCAGCCCCCCACGTAGTGCCACTAAGAAACCTGAGCATGTTCAGTTTCCTGAGACATGTCATTTTCAATTGCCGTATATGGTGCTGCCACGTTAACTTGCTGTCAAAATGGAGCCCCAGGAAGCGATAAGTGTCAACCTACGGCAACGCAGCATCCCTGAGATGTAGTTCAGGGTGTAAATGTAGCCTCCGGAGCCGACAAAAATGGACGACGGAGGTTTTCGCTGCTGAAAAACGAAAACCCCGGTCGTGAGCCCACCCGTCGACCCGGTTGATAGCTAGCTGCAATTGCCGTTCAACGACTGCCATACTTCCAGAGCTGTAATGCAGAGCTAAATCGTCTACATACAGCGATGGAACTACCGCGGACCCGGCGGCGGCAACAATGCCATTAATGGCAATCGCGAACAAGGTGACACTCAGCACTGAACCCTGAGGAACTCCATTTTCTTGGGTGTAGTATTGCGACAATGTCCTACCGACCCTTACACGGAAGAGTCGGACGGACATGAAATTCGCAATGAAAGTCGGTAAGTTACCACGGAGTCCCCAGTTGTGAAGGGTGGAAAGGATCCCGTAGCGCCATGTGGTGTCGTAGGCTTTCTCCAGGTCAAAGAAAACCGTGACTAGGTGCTGCTTTCGGAAAAAAGCCTCCTGTATGGCGCTCTCAAGTCGCACCAGATGGTCAGAAAGCGTTTTGCTCTCTTGAATATCATGAACATAAAACTGAAATCATTTTCGAATCAGTTAGTTAGTTATTGTTGATTTAAGGGGCGGAACTACAAGGTCATCTGCCCCTCTTAACACAGATTAAAATATACAAATTTGGAATGGAATTTAAAATTTAGAAGTGGACACCTAAATGTGTAAAGACCGAAAATTAATAAAACAAAAAATTAAATTAAACTAATAATTATAAAAATAAACAAAAATTACGGAAAAACAAAAACCATCATTCAAAAACGAACAAGTCGTTGAGGCAATGTTCACTGGAAAATTTAGATTGCTGGTCCTAACCCACTCTCACTTATAAAGCGGATGACGAGATCAGCAGCCACCGCGTCATCAGCTAATATAAGTTTGAGTGCCATCTGCAAACAAAGGTTTCTTCGTAAGTCAGCAAGATCCACACACTAGGTTAAAATGTGGGCCACGATGAATACGGCTCCACAGGTACAAGGTGTGGAGTGTTCCTTTCCATTAGGAACGACTGGGTGGATCTTGCATGCCCTATCCTTAGTCTATACAAAATGACGGACTACCTCCGTGACCGGAAAGAGTTCCGTAACACGCGAGTAGTTCCCTTGATCGCTGCCAGTTTACTGGGCATTGGGTCAGCTAGTCACTGACTCTCCCAAAATGCCAGTACTTGTCGATGTAACTACAGTACGAGTGAATATCTCTAGTAGGTGGGGATGCTTTAAAGTACATATTTTTATCCCTCCTCTACCGATGAATATTTTACATCTGCATCATCACAGACATATTGGGGCGTGGGTGGGAAGGTATAGACGAATGAGTGATCTGTGTAGAGTGAATATCTGTGATGTAGCCTATTTCAAAAATCATCATGAGTTACCGTACACAATAAAATTAAATTAAATTGCTACATCAATTGCCCTATGTATGAGTATTATGATCTTTTTGACTTAGTGGCTTAGGGTATATTCGTAAACAGTTCCGTGCACTTGTGTGTGTATGGAATTTACCCGACAACTTATGTTATTGTCGTGGCTGTAGCAGTGTGCGTAGTTTAGGCGTGACTCCTTCCCCCTCCAACCACCACTGACCAAACAACTCAGATCTCGCGAGCTTAATCAAAACACACCCTTGTCCCTAACCCACAACCAAACCAAAACAAAAGCCAGGAATTATTACATTATTCAAATTTTGGCCCCCACCTACTGCCACTGACTGAGTCACCCACACCTCACAAAGTTAATCAAAAAGAAAGACACACACACATGGACAAAAGTTGATCTCATAAGTCTATATTTCATATGATGAAAATATACCAATTAATTTATTTAATGACTTAGTTCCTGTACAGTCTTAGTCCTCAGGGCACAAACCGGCGTTTCTTACTCAGGCTTTCGGCACCGTGGAGGTCCGAGTTCGATTCCCGGCTCTGCCAGGAAATTTAATTCTGGTCTGGGGGCTGGAACGGGGTACACTTATTCTCGTGAGGCAAAACTGAGAAGAAGTGAGTTCGATCCCTACCTCAGCCATTCTGAAAGCGGTTTTCCGCGGTTTCCCACTTCAACTCTCGGCAAATGCCGGGTTGTTTCCTAACTTAAGGGCACGGCCACCTCCTTTCCAATCCTCACCTGAATTAAAAATACACACACTGCTACAGGTAACATAATAACACAGGTTATCGGACACATTTTACACGGGGCTACATGACCACGATGTAGCAAAGCCCCTAAATCAATCAATTAATGAACAACAACAACAAGATGCGCAGTGTGACTAGGATGGAGCGCTGCAGCAAATTCAGCGATCACTGGTTCGAATCCTGGCGCTTAGAGTAGCCATCCTGAGTGTGTTTTTTCACAAGGGTTTTCATTGAATGGATTGTTCTTTGTTTCAAGTCCTGGGGCACCTTACCAAATCTCTTACCCTAATAATTTCAATTGTACACAGGGCCACGATGTCCACGCCCCTTAAATTAAACAATAACCAAGTAAACGGGGCTACACGATTACGAGAGCCAGATTCGATTTCCGTCTCTGCCAAGAAATTTAGTTCTGGTCTGAGGGCTGGAACGGGGTGTACTCAACCCCAAAAGGCAAAAGTGAGAATAGGCGGGTTCGATTCCTACCTCAGCCATCCTGGAAGTGGTTTTCACCGGCTTCGGTGGCGTAGTTGGTAGCATGCTGAGCCTCTATGCCCAAGATCGTGGGTTCAAATCCGGCCGAAGTCGTCGGATTTTTTATGAGCATTAAAAATCCCTCAGTATGCCTTCCTCCGGAGGGGAAGTAAAGCCGGCGGTCTCATGTCGTAGATTTATGGCATGAAAAAGAACCTTTCCACTAACTACACTTGTGGAAGCTAAAATTTGTAGGTTAATTTGATAACGCTATATTAGTTTCAACGTTCGCCGCCAGGTGCTGACTGCGATGGATTTTAGTAGCCACGTCCACAGCTAGGATTCGTGGACGGTAGCATTTGGTAGCAAATGTAGGAACTACTTGAAAAAATTAATCGTCTGCAGTCCTTCTACCTGAATCACAGATAATAATAATAATAATATAATATCATATGGCCTCGGGTGCCCGGTGCACGCTTTGTAATTTGACACCCAGAGGGTAGCTTGCATGTAGAATTTCGTTGTTCCTTGAATCACCATGAAAGTCAAGGAGGTTAGATAATAGATATCTAAGCTCCTTGAACATTATAGCGCTTTCTAGTACAGAAATGAGGAACTTTGTGTTGGCGGAAACTCCCGAGATTAATTTTGCCATTTTGAACTCGGCCTACTGAATTCAAATGGGTTCTTTGACATGCCAACACCGTATGACATGCGTATCGTATTTTTGCCGCCTTTCAAAAATCACTTACCACGGCCAGGGGCGAACCTGCAATCTTGGGGTTAGTAGACCGACACGCTATCCACTCACCCTCCGTGGCAAGCTGAATCACAGATAACACACACTAATATAGTCATCACAATTAACACCGGTTAACAGACAAATTCTACACACCCAAAGTACACTGGACTAAATGACCACGTTGTCGCAGCCCCTAAACGATGGGACCAACCGAAGCGGCTTTCTGTGGATTCTCACTTCCACTCCAGGCAAATACCGGGATTGTATATAACTTCAGGCCACGGCCAGTTCCTACCCAAATCCTACTTCCATTACAAATACAAACACTAGTACTGTGCCCATTTAGCAAGAAATATGCCAATCACAGTATACCAGCGTAGCTCAATTCGGAATTTCGGGGCAGCGGTAAGTTCCCCCACTCTGTGACTCACATATTTTGGATTAATTAGAGGATACACTTGCAAAAATAACAACAAAATCACTCCTATTTAAACACATTTAATTAATAAAATTAATGGCGCTACAAACATTTTAACAATTTAATTACTGACCCAATAATCAACTGCTTGTTCCAAATGAACAAGGAATCACAAATAAAATAAACAAACATTGTATTCAAATCCTGTGGTTTCCACATAAACCAACAATTCTTACTTAGTCTCACTTCCATAAAGCACTAACATTAAGTTTACATAACTCCGAGCTCTTTAGCTCCATGCATTTACATTATTATGGTGTCATTCTTGTACACCTCAAACACTATCTTTTATATTTTCTTATTTCTCAAAAACAAATATATAATTATATTTAAAAATCTAGGTCAATTATCTAACTCAATATTTTTGGGCATGTCCACACATTCAGTTGTTATCATCTCTCTTTATTCCACAAATATATTAAGGTAATCAGAAAATCAATTGTGTACTCCAGAGCGTGAAGGTACTTGACACAGTCAAAAAAACTATAGTTACTCCCGAACTCAGTTGCCTTCAATCAACTCGTGGAATCCCACGTCCATACATTATTACAATAGGGATTGTTATTTATCTCTTATGTCTTAATAGACCATTATAATATAAGAAACTACGATCTGAACCGGCAAACGAAATATCCATCTATAAGGACCTCGGTTCAACGCCCGGGTCGTTAACAACTTTAAACACTCCTGGTGTATTCATTTCTCTTTACAACAGCTTACGAGACGGTCTCTGTTCCCCCTCGCTTTAAGAAAGCTAGACTCTACTACTTGGGGTGCGATTTATGACCACGTAGGGTGACGGCGACTCCCTGTCTGACCCAACGTTAGTAGCTATTTCCAAGGCTTTCAAAACAAACCTTCCCATTATATCCAGTTCTGGGGAGACCGGGCTTTATTGTACCGTATTCATTTAAACAACTATTCTTTGGTTCAAAGACCATTTTCGTATCCTTGGCATTTATTAATTATGAGAGGGTCCTCATTGATTGGGAAGATTAATACACATACGACGACGGAGAATTAAAGGGGCTTTTATCATAAGAGGATTCTGCATTCGAATCTCTTCAGGTGCCTCGGGAACCAATCCCGTACAGAGGACTTATACAAAATGCGATTTAGAGTCGGCCGTGGCCCATATGACATACGCTCAATAATACCATATATTAGCTCCCTTTTAAAATACATACACAATGCCTCGTGATACTATGTCACAAATAGAGGACTTATACAATTATCAATTCACTGCAATCAACTACCCTCCATAAGTAATGTACCAAGTATTTAACCACTACGCGTTCCTAGCGTGACACTTTAATATTATATTTGCGCTCATTATGCGCTATGCATTATTTTAAGCCGAAAATGTCTTCCCAAGAACGGATAAAATCTCTTTAGTAACAATTCATATTATTTTAATTCACATATTAATCTTTCCGTTGTCGATAAATCACTCCCTGTTTTAAAATATTCCATTAAACCTCATCTCTTACACATACGTTAAGGCTTAACGTTCTTATGTTCATATCAATTTATTTGATTTTTATTTAACATTTCCATATTTAATTATTATTATTATCTTTATTCTTTATACAAGCTCAAAAGCTATTTCTTTCATATCTCAACTTTACTTTATTTCAATGTCTTTCATGATAATTAATGATATTTCGCTTGCTCTTTTGACATTTGTTAAATACATTAACCCTTTATTCACATATTTCCTCTACGGGATTTATTCTTTACATAATTATTTATAATTTCTCAATTTATTTTATTATTGTTCAGACCGTGTTCTTGATTATTCAGTATTTATTTATTTAAACACATCCCCTTCACTCCAAAACTCCGGTGGGTTTTTACACAATCAATTTCTGACACCAAAATAGAATGAATTTAGTACTCACATGTTTCCAGATCATCCCATGATCTTTAATCTGGTGCGGTGCTTCATTTTTGGGCCCACTTTGACCTTTTACTCCATATTAAAGGAATTCATCTTACGTAAAAACACTTTTTGACATATATTTAAAACACTTAATATTGACGACATTTTTATATACTGATGTGTCCCTTTTGAACACATAATAAACACTAAAAATATTAATTTAACACACAATCTTGATTATTTTACACTTCACAATTATCGATCACTAGGCCGTATTTCTGAGCCTATCACACGTGATCTTCTTAAATTCCCGTTTCCAAGGGTGAAATTTATTCGATGTCGGCTTCCTATCCTGCAGAATGCGAAAGTCTCGAAACATCTACTGTTCCCTGGAGTCCAATTCTGCTACTCCTATCCTGGATAACCGGCTATTTATCTAGCTTGAACGGCTTCTTTGTAGATCTGTCTATCGATCCTCACGAAAGTCTATACGGATCGAGGTCTCCTCTAAGATCTATAGATTTAGTTTATAGCAGCTAACACTTCTCAATTCTAGTACTATTAGAATTGTTCGCCTGCTTTCTGGAGATATTGTTTATAGTCTCCTATCGTCTTTATTTGAACTGTTTTATTATTCTGTTCTTCCCTTTTAGGTTTCTTTAATTTAAATAACAGTTTATCTGTCTGGTACGATACTTCCGTACGTTATGATCTATTCGTTCGTACATTTAACGACCTATCGCCTTTAAGTCCAATGTTCGCGGCCTGCTCTGACTATATCTTACGAATTTTCACTTTAACATGTATACAGTCGGGCCTAAATCCTATAATTAGGATTTTCCTAATATTTCACTACGGCGATACTTTAAAATTTCGTCTTGACCACTCCTATGGAGGCAAGCAAGTCGTTAATACTGTGACGCCTGTGGCTATCAGATCTTATTTCTACGGTGTAACACAGCGTTTCTCCCCTCCACAGAGTACTGGTAGCTGTTTTCGATGTAACGCAGAATTACGTCCCCTCACGGACTGTCGGAATGACTACTTCTACGTCGTGGAGCAGCACTTCCCCTCACGGAATGCTCGTATGACTGCATGATTGGCTTGGAAACGCCCGAAGCTTTATACTGTTTTACTACAAAAAAATAAGACTCAAGCCTTTCCTGTGGTCAACTTCTAAAATAATGGTGCCACAAATATAAAAATTATACCTTCCGAAAGCTCGTCTTCTCAATGTCAAATGATCTTATTGCACCGAAGAATCGATCGTGCAATTCGGAGATATTAATTAATTTCTCGTCCTCAATTGTGTGGGTGTTGCATTCCTTTTGCTCTCTCCCCTCCACAGAGGCTTAGGTAATTCCCCAATGACGTCGTCTTACGTCGGCAGTTTTTTTCTGCACAATATTTAAATGGTTTCTCTTTACTGAAAAATCTCTCATTCAAAATGATTCACTGTACTGTGCTTGTTTACTCATTATTATGCTCGTAAACGTGTTAATTTTAATTATTCCTCTTCTGGTGCATAAGCGGCGTTGTCAATTTCCAGCAACGTCAGCTTGAATTCCGATTCAGGCTTCCTTGTCTATCACGGTGGAAATTTCCATTCAGTTATTAATACTCGTGACCAGCCCTCTCTTGAATGTCGAGTGGGGTGATCTCATCTAAGGAACATCTGTCCCTAGTCGCTTGCACAATGTTAAGCTATAATCCTGGCTTAAAATCTCTCTCCGTTCCTTTAGGAAACTATACGTTTCTTTCATTTCTTCCTTAAGGACATGGGTTCGACCTTCATGGACCCTATGGCCCATGGGTTCAGTACAGACATTACAGTGACACAGGTTAGCAAACAAATTCTACACACTCCCAAGTACACAGGGCTATGTGACCCAAAACCCATAAATGAATCAACTACAACGATAACCAAAGATGTTCCAAGTTTAGTTAGCTAGTATAACTATTATAAGTACTAACTATAAGGTGCGTTCAAAAAGTAATGAGCCGGAGGCATAATTACAGAAACCAGTACCTGTACGTTAGAAGTATTGGCCCTGGCTGTTGAGGCACTTGTCCCACTGTGACACGAGGCGGTGAATGGCTGTCGTATAAAATTCCCTGGGCTGCGATGTGAACCAGTTCCGCACGTACAGCTGGACGTCGACGTCCGAGGTGAATCGTTGGCCCCGCAGAGTCCTTTTCAGGGGACCAAACATGGCGTAATCACAGGGAGAGAGGTCTGGACTGTATGGAGGGTGGCCGAGAACCTCCCATTTGAATTTCTGCAGGAGTGCCGCGACTGTGTTGGACGTATGAGGTCGTGCATTGTCGTGGAGCAGAATGACCCCACGGGTGAGATTGCCTGGTCGTTTTGTTTTGATCGCTTGGTGAAGGGTGGTCAAGGTTTGCGAGTAACGCTGGGCATTCACTGTTGTCCCGTGCGGCATGAAGTGTATCAGAAGGGGGCCATCTTGGTCAAAGAAGAACGTCAGCATTACCTTTCCTGCACTCGTGTGGATGGCCTTGTTTTTTTTTGGGTGGTGATGACACTGGATGCTTCCACTGGAGGCTTTGTCGTTTGGATTCTGGTTCGAAGTGCTGACACCATGACTCATCTCCAGCCACCACTCGTGCCAGGAACCCATTCCCTTCCCTCGCATATCGCTGCAGATCACCAAGACAGTGGGCCATTCGACATGCTTCCTGGTGTGGTTGAAGACTGTGGGGCACCCATTGGGCACACACTTTGGGCGCCAATTGTAGCAGTTTGGCTTAGGCTGGGATGACAAGTGAAACGGTATTTACTTTGCTCCACGTTGAGCGTACAAATGTAATGGTAATTAGTGCCCCATGTTGGTAGCGACAAATGTAATGGTTTCGCTAGCCCACACTGTTGGGAGAGAAATGTAACTGTTTACCTTTGCCTAAGCTATGTTGTTTTAATGGGCGCCAAGACCTCAATGCAATGTTGAAATCTAAATTTGTATTTAACAACGTCTAGCTCTGGCAGAACACATTCAAGACTCTATTCACTCAGATCGTGGTATGATTTGATCATTAACCCAACAAACAATTGTATCAGGAGAAGGAATTGGTCTATATCTAATGCTACCTACTGAAAGCAAAGATTGCATTGTAAAAGAAATGAATTTATTATATAAAACAAGTATAGCAAAATTAATAATAATAAGTTTAACATTTAAATTGGAGCGTTATGATTTGAATATTACCGATAGAAAATTACGTGAAAACGGAGTCTGATAAATTGATTTTACTCTTATTTCCAAGCTATGAAGTTACTGAATTATGAAATATAAAACAAAGAAAAATGAGAGATTGCGTATTTCTGCGTCATTAGCGCTTACCCCTGGAAATTGCCAATGCATTTCCCTCGTTCTTGATGATGCTGTGTGCTTCCCACAGTCTCCTGGACGTCGTCATCTCCGTCGAAATTTGATGATATCCTGGTAGATTATATAATTCTATGGTCCGTACATCGGACTCAAACTCTCGTAAAACCGCACTGGTTACGTTTTACAAAAGTTCGTCGCTAACTCCACTGAACATCGGAGCGTCACGCACTTGCGACCGTACACTGCAAGTCCTACACAGATTGTCCCGAACTCCACTGAACATCGGAGCGACACGCACTTGCACCCATACTCCTCAAGTATTTCACAGATAGTCCTCGTCTCACGGCGCGTCGAACGATATATTCACCTGTCGGCTCCCCCACTCCGGAGCAGTCTCCTAGCTTACGCTGTCTCCGCTGATTGGCTGAGCACGCCGCCACTTCCCCTCCACCGGTTCATTACACTCCGCGGGCGAGAGGGAGAAGTCGTTTTCCGTTTCAACAATTCGCCTCTTCTAGACCTTGCGACCCAGGATTGCGTCATGCTTCTCGACAGGAATCAGCTTGTATTAGAATTCCCAGTGAGTCATGTCTCTCAAATACCCTAACTGACAAAACTCCGTAAAATTCCGTAATCAGATAATTTTCTATGATATCGTCGTTCGTAATAATTTGCTTGTTAGCGTTTTCTAAGACATAGAAAACCTTTCTGAATGCTAATAATTTTTATAAAATGCTCCGAAAATACCTAAATAATAATTATAATAAATTAATAATAATAATAAATTACCATGAAAAATTCTCTTGGCTGAACAATTTGCCGCGTAAATAAATATAGAATGGCTTCCTACTGACTTATGCCAGTTGCATAAAACCCCTCGAAAAACACGTTACACTGTGTTGGACGTATGAGGTCGTGCATTGTCGTGGAGCAGAATGACCCCACGGGTGAGATTGCCTGGTCGTTTTGTTTTGATCGCTTGGTGAAGGGTGGTCAAGGTTTGCGAGTAACGCTGGGCATTCACTGTTGTCCCGTGCGGCATGAAGTGTATCAGAAGGGGGCCATCTTGGTCAAAGAAGAACGTCAGCATTACCTTTCCTGCACTCGTGTGGATGGTCTTGTTTTTTTTTGGGTGGTGATGACACTGGATGCTTCCACTGGAGGCTTTGTCGTTTGGATTCTGGTTCGAAGTGCTGACACCATGACTCATCTCCAGCCACCACTCGTGCCAGGAACCCATTCCCTTCCCTCGCATATCGCTGCAGATCACCAAGACAGTGGGCCATTCGACATGCTTCCTGGTGTGGTTGAAGACTGTGGGGCACCCATTGGGCACACACTTTGCGCAAGTGCAGTCGTTCCTTCATGATGGTGTGCACACTTCCGACGCTCAATCTGACCACGGCAGCTATGGCGTTCACTGTCACTCGGCGGTCCTGGGTAATGAGTGCATCAACCAGCTGAACGTTGTCATCGGTAATGCAGGGGGGTGCCCCAGACCGGGCATCATCGGCTAACGACAACTGTCCTTCCCTGAAGCGCTTGTGCCACGCCTTGACCCTTGCAAGGGACATGCAGTGTTCGACGTACACTTGTGACATTCGGCGATGAATGTCCGTTCCCCCTACTCCTACCGCTGTCAGAAACCGAACAAAACCTCTTTGATTTTCGTTTGACGCCTCCATGTCACTGTTTTCAATGCGACTGGCAGCGTTGGACGATTGATGCATGCTGCTGCTCGCTTTGTATTGTCACGTGACGTGCACGCGTGCTCTCTAGAGACGGACTGTGACCTTCCACGCTCTGGTCGGAACCACACCTCGTTACACACGCCACGATTAGCCGATGTCGTCACGGGTTTGCGCATTCCAGCCTCCGGCTCGTTACTTCCTGAACACACCTTATACAAACTAGAAGAAGAAATGGTAGTTAAATAAAGGATAAGGCAAATAAAGGGCAGGAAGAAAAGAAATGCCTTTAGTCCTCGAAGAATGAGGATTGAGGGACTTAGAATGAAGGAGAGCCATGAAAGGCAGATACGAAAGGGGAAAGAGGAGAGGGCCCGCCCCAAATTCAGAGGAAAAATGGGACAATACGGTCCTACTCAGGAATTTCTCGGAGTCTTTTTAAGGGGCGAAACAGTGGGGTCATCTGCCCCTTGTTCCAAGTCTCTAACTGAAGCAACAACAACGATTGAGTGCGCGCATTTTAGAATGCGTGGAGCTATAATTCTTTCTCTTCACTTGGGTAGTCCACCAGGTCAATTTCAAGCTTGAGTACACACCACTGACATTATCATCACGATTATCGAATAGGGAAATATTAAAATCTAACTACTCGCTATCGTGGCTTCTCCCACCTTCTCTATCTCACTTCTCTTCTTCACTTAGCCAGTCAGTGTTGCGTTCTTTTCACCAAAACCGTTCCATCAGATTTCCTTTTTTATTTTGTCTTTCTTTCCAAACTCTGACGTGCATTTCTCGTGGGAGCTTGTTAGATCAGCTTTAGCTTGGAGCCTGCCAAACACTTAATGGTTTTTGAACGCAGGAGCTGGTAGCTTTATGGGGCATCAACAACGCGCAGCCCATTAGTGGCATATGTGTATCTGGATGGAGAAATGATTTATGTGGATGTGATTTAATTGCTAAGAATACCTTGGTCATCAGTTCCGAGCATTAACGTGTTCAACACCTTATTTAGTTATTGTTGTTTTAAGGGACGGAACTAAGAGGTCATTTGACCCTCTTAACACAGATTAAAGTAAAAAATCCCTCAATATGCATTCCTTCGGAGGGGAAGTAAAGCCGGCGGGCACATGTCATAGATTTATGGCATGTAAAAGAACATTCCACTAACTAAACTTGTGAGAAGCTAAATTTGCAGGTTAGGTTTGATTGATGCTCTGAAGTTCCAACGTTCGTGACCAGGCACTCGTTGCGATGGGATCCAGTAGTAGCCACGTTTACAGCTAGGTGCCGTGGACGGTAGCATTTGGTAGCGAAATAGGAACTATTTGAAATTATCGCCTGCAGTCCTTACTTGAATTAAAAGCAGATAACACACACTAATACAGTCATCACAATTAACACCGGTTATCAGACAGATTCTACACACACCCAAAGTACACAGGGCTACATGACCACGTTGTCCCAGCCCTAAACTAAGTAACCAACCAACCAACCAACCAACCAACAGATTAAAGTATACAAATTTGGACTGGAATTTAATGTATAACACCTTACTGCCTGGCAACCTGCGTTAAGTATTTGTAGGTGTGTCTGAAATTATAGCTACGTTGATATAGGGTTAAACGTTGCTGTTTCATGTAGAGACTGGAGATCGTGGTCACTTAGCTCCGTGCACTTGGGTGTGTGTAAGATTATGAGTGTGATAACCTGTGTCACTGTGCTGTCTGTAGTGTGTGTGTGTGTGTGTGTGTGTGTGTGTGTGTGTGTGTGTGTGTGTGTGTGTGTGTGTGTAAGTGTGAGTGTGTGAGTGTGTAACTGAGCATAGGTGTGGAAAAGAGTTGGCCATGGCCTTAAGTTAATAACAATAATAATAATCAATAAAGAATAAATGATCGTATGGCCATCTAGAAGGCAGAGTGCAGATCTTTCTAGTGGACGCCTGAGGGCGACCTGCACGCCGTAATGAGGATGAGGTAATGATGAAGACGTCACACACACTCAATCCCCGAGCTTCAGGAATGAACCCTATGAGATTAAAATTCCTGATGGCCCGGCCGGGAATCGGACCCGGGACACGTCGGGCCAAAGCCTAACGCGCTAGCCATTTAGCCACGGAGTCGGAACATAATACTACAAAGAGCAATAATAATGATAACAATAATAATAATAATAATAATAATAATAATAATAATAATGTTATTGGTTTAACGCCACTTTTAATTACTGAAGCACATATAGACGGCGGGATGCCTGAAGCTCTGAAGGGGATCTGCGAATTTGCGCACCCTCAAATAACAACTGACTGCGTCAGGATACGATCCTGAAAGCTTGGGTACAGCAGGCGAGAACGTTACCGCACACAGCCAGTCAGCCCTAGGTTATGTACCATCCGAGAGTAGAAGTGAGACATCACTTCTAGGATGGCTGAGGTGAGATTCGAGCTCACCTCCTCTTGAGGCTGAATGATCTCCATTCAAGTCTTCAAAACAGAATTATATTTATTTGTAGAACCGGGAATCAAACTCGGACCTCAGCCAAGAATGCTAGTCACTACACCGCGAGATGGTCTCTAGGATTCAGATCGAATCCCGAAGTCAAGATCGTTGAACTCTAGGATGCGTTTCAAGATTATTGTCATTATCTTATGCACACGCAGGTTGTGGTGGTGATTGTTGTTTTAAGGGGCATAACATCTAGGTCATCTTCCCCTAATGGTGTAACAGTGGAAATAAAAATGAAAAGAAACACCACAGCTAATTTTAATTGCAGACTTACTATAACTTATATACAGTACCTCTGAAGAAGATGAAAAAAAAAGGAATAAGGGAGACAGGGGGAGATTAGTCCTCGAAAGGACTTGGAATGATATAGAGCCACGGTGGCCGAGAGCCTGGCATCGGAAGAGCGTGGGTTCGAATCCTGAAATGGTTTTCGTGGTTTCCCATTTTCACCACCAGGCAAATGCCGGGACGGTTCCTTTCAATAGGTCCACGGCCGATTTCCTTCCAATATCCATTCCCTGACCCGTCATTAAAAAAAAAGTACATGGCCATTGGCTGCATTAATAAAATTATTAATGATATAGAGCCATAGAAGGTAGAGAGGAAAGGGAAAGAAGAGAGGGTAAATAAACTTCTATTTGAGTGATTGATTGTCTCGTTGAATGAAATGAATGAATGAGTGAATGAACACAGATTAAAGTATACAAATTTAGAATGAAATTAAGAATTTAGAGGTGGACACTTAAATATGAAAAGATCGAAAATTAATAAAACAAAGAAATAAATAAAATTAGTAATTACTTATAAAGCGGGTGACGAGATCACGTCGGCTAATATAAGTTTGAGTGTCATCTGCAAACCAAGGTTTCTTCGTAAGTCTGCAAGATCCACACACTCAGTTAAAATGTGGGCCCCGGTGAAAACGGCTCCACAAGTACAAAGTGTGTGTGTGGTGGGGGGGTCTCTTCTCATTAGGTACGAGTGGGTGGATATTGTATGACCTATCCTTAGCTTACACAAAATGACGGATTCTCTCCGTGACTGGAAAGAGCTCCGCCACACGCGAGTAGTTCCCTTGATCGCTCTCAATTTACTGGGCATTGGGTCAGCTAGCCACTGACGCTCCCAAAATGCCAGTGCTTGTCGGTGCAACTGAGAGCCAATGTCTCTAGCGGGTACCTCCATTGGTCGAGGTGGTAGTGATACCGCCTCATTTGCAGCTTGATCTGCTAAGAGTGAGTGAACAGGATAAAACTTACTATATTATTCTTATTATTAATATTCTAACTCTGTAAATACTGCAAATATCTTTGTGAAATATGTAGGCCTACAGTAAATATAGTAAAAATTAAATGTAGATGCAAGTTGTGCCAGTGAAGAATAAATTATGTATAGGGGGATTGCCCTTTTTCACTAGGCCTTACATACGTCTTGTATGATCTATGATAAATAATAAATAAATGAATACTACTACTACTAATACTACTACTACTACTACTACTACTACTACTACTACTACTAATAATAATAATAATTAAGTCAAAGAAAAAAGGGAGAGGGAAATTGGACCAAACTCGAGCCACGAACTCTTGACGGTGTGGTGCTATCGAAGGTTTGCCATGCATTATACGCCCTTATGGCCTCTTACAGTACGCAGTCCCATGTAGTTGTTGTGTGTATTGGATTTTTCTGAGAAAATATGTTTCTCTGCTAGCTGCATTAGGAGAGCAAGCTGCTTGCCTCTCAGCGAGGCGGACCGGGTTTGATTCCAAGTTAATACTTATGAGATCGAGGTGAAAAGCCACTTCCATCTAAAGAAGACGTCCCACCAGGTTACAAATCACGTAAGACTGCAGACCTCTGCTGAACTGCAGTAGTGTGTGTTGCTGAGCTTAAACACTTGAGCCAAAAGTTTACAGACCATTACAGCTCACTGCAATACAATGTTTTGTTGTTGATTGATTTTTGCAATTTCGTGGTCATTTAGCCCCGTGTGCAGGGGTTAGTTAGTTAGGTATGTTTTTTTTGAGGGGCGGAACTACGAAGTCATCTTCTTAACACATATACAATTATACAAATTTTGAATATATATTTAAACTAGCTGTACCCGGCATGCGTCGCAATGCCAATCAAAGAAAGTGTTTGCGATGTGACTTTGTTTGTTGAACTGCTTTTGGAATCCCAATATTTCTTTCTTTTAACGTTAACAACTTGTAAACTATTATAAAATTGACTTACTATCTGAGAAACATTCATGGGAGCGTGCTCAACAACTCACCAAAGTTTCATCGCAATGAAATGAATGTTATATAAACGCATACGGGTCTTTGTTGAAACGATTCGAGCGCCTTCACCCATTTGATGAATATACTCGTACGCTACCTATTGTAAAATGGATTTACTAAGTAGAATCCCTTCCCAGGCGTGTACACAACATCTCATCCAAGTTTCACCGCAATCGGATGAATGCCATATGAACGGATACGGGATTTTGTTTAAATGCATCGCGCGCCGTCACTCATTTGTTGAACCTACTTGTGCGCCACCCATTTAAAAACGGATTTACTAATTCATAAACCTGCGCAGGACTGTATTCAACTCACCAAAGATTTATCATAATCGGATGAATGGTATATGAACGCAAACGGGACTTTGTTGAAACGATTGACGCGCTGTCGCTCGTTAGTTGAATCTACTCGTGCACTACCAATTATTGTAAAATGAATTTACTAAGTCAGAAACCTTTCCTGGAGTGTACACAACAATTCACGAAAGTTTCATCGCTATCGTTGAATGGTATATAAACTTATACGGGACTTTGTTGAAACGCTCGCGTGTCTTCGCTCATTTGATGAATCTAGTCGTGAGCTACCTATTGTAAAATGGATTTACTACGCCTGAAACTTTCCATGGAGTGTACACAATAACCAACCCAAGTTTCATCGCTATCGGACGAACGATATATGAACGCCTACGGACTTTGTTGAAACACTTCGCGCGTCGTTGCTCATTTGTTTAATCTTCTTGTGCGATACCTATTTTAAAGTCGATTTACTAAGCCAGAAACCTTACCTGAAGTGTACACAACATCTCATCAAAGTTTCATCGCAATCGTTGAATGGTATATAAACTTATACGGGACTTTGTTGAAACGCTTCGTGCGTAGTCACTCATTTGTTGAATCTACTCGTGCGCTACTTATTGAAACATGGATTTAGTAAGCCAGAAACCTTGCCTGGAGTGTACACAACCTCTCACCCAAGTTTCATCGCTATCGGACGAATGGTATATGAACGCATACGGGACTTTGTTGAAACGCTTCGCGCGTCGTCTCTCATTTGGTGAATCTACTCGTGCACTACCTATTTTTAAGTGGATTTACTTCGCCAGAACCCTTACCTGGAGTGTACACAACATCTCACCCAAGTCTCATCGCTATCGCACGAATAGTATATGAACGCATACGGGACTTTGTTGAAACAAACGCACGCAATTTTGATGAAGCTACTCGCGCGCCATCTATTGTAAATTGGATTTACTATGCCTATAACTGTCCCGGGAGTGTGTACAACAACTCACCAAAATTTGATCGCAATCGGTTGAATTGTATTATATATGAACGCATCGCCAACACTCATTTGTTTAAACTACTCGTGCGCTATCTTTTATAAATTGGATTAACTATGCCTATAACCATCCCGAAAGTGTGCACAACAAAATTATCTACTTCTTGATCTCTGTTGTTCGCTCGACGATTTCGTATTGCCAACCGAGCCGTTTCACGGGCTGCCTCACTTTGCTCTTGTGATTCAGAAGGACGAAGTCGTGCCATACTAACGCGGCGGTCTTCACGGGCAATTTCTTGTTCTTCTTCAGTCCCTTCATTCGAAATGTTTCGTATCCTTCTTGCATTATGGCTTTGTCGGGAAAGATTCGATCGTCTTTGTCGCGGCATTGTTAATGATGATTCTAAGGGAATACAAATCACGTTGAGTAACTAACGGGATTTCATGTTAAGAGCCTCAATTTCTATACCGGTATTGAAGAGCGTTACTCGCATCCAGTCGGCCGTGTCTCGTCGAGAGCTACTGTTGCCTGGAAACGACTTGCCTTGCCATTCCTTCATGAGTTTATTTGAGTGGATCTGTGCCAAAGGTGCCTAACCCACATTTACTTCATTTTGAGATATTTAAGGTTAAAGTTAAAGTACGTTTGAAAAATAAAGAATGCATCTTGAATATTTCTTTTTATTGCATCAATTTGTACAAAAATGGTTTTATCACAAGCATAATAATTAAAAAATTGGCACTAATTATTCCCCACCAAATTAACCCACAAACTTATAGGCAACTTTGGCGCTGAACCAGATAACACTTTACAAACGAAATTGTTGGTTAGGCAACTATGTACCTAGATATATAAGGAACTTTCACAATGCTCTTTTCAGTAGTAACTACTGTAATTAGTTCAGTCTTTACCTCTAAAGGAATTTCTATGACACAAGTTAATAATTTTGGTTGTTGTTCTTAACAATACATATTACATAAGCTACGGTGTCTCCTTTTTGTTTTCAATCTTCGTCTACATCACTTTCTTCTTGTTGCTGGAGTGATCTATAGAACTGGTGATGTTGTGGTGGATATATTTCATCAGATCCAGTAAATCTTTTAATTTCTCTTTTGATATTTTCCTGCCTGTGGGGTAGAGGAGCTCCAGTGAAGTTGGCAACTGACGGGTGGGTCGACCCCGAATTGATTTCTTTGCGAGATCAACAGTATTGAATATTCCTTCTTCATGGCTGTTGTAGCTATAAAACAGGATCTTTGGGTACTCTCTCTGGATCTTAAGCCATCGCATCTTCAACCATTCCACTTTTTCCTTGTGCGTACTTGCTTTTCTGTTAGTTACACCTTGTTCCAAAGCCTTGGTGCAGAAGAACAGATCACTAGTCATTTTATGGACAACAAACCTTGGCCGTTGCTTCTTAGCCTTCTCTATTACAGCACACCAATCTTCTGGATGAAAAATGTGAGGATGGTATTTCTTTTCTCTTTCTATAATTCCAAAGTCTTGATCACAAGTGGAAAAACTATGACCAGGTACAAAGAACTTCTGATGTATCACTTCAATGTTTTCTGAATTTTGAATGATGTAACTTAGCATCAGAACCATTTTGATATTGCGGTTTTGACCACCACAACTGTCACTGTACAGTACAATCTCCCTTGTTGTTGACGGAAGACAGTTTTTGATATGGTATAAAAGACATGAAGCAATTTCTTGAGGTCCACGAGAAGCAATATGCTCTCCCCAAACATACATGTGTCCACAGTTGGTTACCTCATCATGAACTCCAAGGTTGTACACCCATAGCTGCCGTTTATAGTAAGCTATACCCGTTGTTAATAATGGAGTAGGGAGTGTTTTCTGAAGATCAAAAACAAGAACTTGTTTCCTACCATTTGAGGCACGAGCTTCCTCAATATCCTTTTTTTTTTTCATATCGCGGATGCCATCATCCCTCCGCAGGTGAAGTTCATGTTGCTCAAGTAGCTTCTGCTTTTCAAGACCATCCGATAATCCAATCATCTTAGCTTGAAATTCATCACATGTGTTGCATGTGTCTTTCTTTGGTTGTTTAAAGTGTAAATTAAACTGTGTATTGAAAATATGGCGAGACATGTAAAGCGACACAGCTTTGTGTGCATGATTGGAACATTCTTCTTTGTAGAGCTTAAACATTATAGCCATATTCAGATCTGGGGATAAATATTTACGGGTACTGTCTCGACGACAATAGTGACTCTCATAAGTTGGGAATTTATTAATAAAGTCACAAACTCTCTTTTCTTCAACAGGGCTCGTATTGTTGTGTGGTGCATGTTTGCCTCTTTTATCACTCTCCGGGGTACCACTGGTTTGTTTCCTTTTAAGAGCATTAGTAATTGTACCATCACAAACGGCTAATGTATCTTTAAAGAAATTTTTACATATTGCCACATCTTCACCATTCTCATCCTGGAGTCTATAAACTCTAGTTTTGCTTCGTCGAGATTCCACTTTCGTAGTATATCTTCTCTGGATGTCTCTCACTTCAACTTGCCCACTGATAAATGCATTTTTGAGAGACCAACTCATTTGGTAGAAACCATCAAAAATTTGCTGTCGTCGTCTTACTGAAATTTGTTTATGACACTGTAGCTGGCAACCACATGGTTCCAAGGAACTCTGTTTTTTTGGTACTAATTTTCCAGTAACGGATAAATACTCCTCACCATGGTCACGTTTGTACTTCCTAATAAATTTCTTGTGTTTTTCTGGCTGTCTTGGTCTTTTCCTTCTTTTTGGTAAGTCAACATGTTATACTTGATCATTCCCATCTCCATTCACTGTCATGTCTGGTACTTCAGGAACTACGTTATGAGATACTTCTTCTTCAGATACAGTTCCTTGTTGTTCTGAGGTATCTGTAACCAAATTACATTGGCTGTCAACAGCAGGTCTCTAGAATATTTCTCCACTGCACTTATATTTTCATTGTAAGATATGATTCAAAAAGTATTTCAAATAAATAGAATTTTTAAACCTAACACAGTTTTAAAGAAATTTTACCTGAGTGTTGTGAAACAGGATCACATACAGACGCAACCACTGCAGGCCCATCTTGCCTTTGTACATCTGAAAATATATCGGTAGATGAGAACCAGACTTGACTAACCAACATAATATTTATAATGGACTTTCTGAATTACTTATACTAATATGTTGATAACCAGGGCTAATCCTCTACGGTTACTCATTATGTTAGAAGTAGTACCAAATTTTATATGTAACATAATCACCATTAACGTATAAATATGTTATGCCTAAGCACAATACAATTTCATTTACTTTAGTCAGAGCTAGAAATGCCTAACCAACTACATGCTTCCTTCATTAATCACAGACCATTCAACATAGTAATTACTAATATCAGTATATGTGCATATTCTAAATTACCTGAGGATTGCAAATCAGCAAAGTTTTTCTCACAATCTTTGTCCTTGTCGCTGATATCGTAATTTTCGTCCAGGAGCATTTCTACAATCCATCTCTCTTCAGCCATCTTGTTGTGGGATAGGCACAGCTGGCACTAAAGGAACTGAAGGTTATGGAAGTTGCCTAACATACTTGCAGATGGCAGCACCAATCAAGCAACTGGAATGTATTAGGCAAGTCTGGCACTGATAGAGGCAGCCATTAGGAGTACATTGTTGCACATTAACAGCATATTTGAAATTTGTGGGTTAGGCACCTATGGCACAGAGCCACTCATTTTAGCTGTCATTTGCGTTACGTTTTATAGTGACTTGTATTCTCTTTGACGTTTTATGTCACGTCACGGGATAAAACGTATCCTATGTCCGTCTCCTGGTTCTAAGCTACCTCCACACCAATTTTCAGCCAAATCGGTTCAGCCGTTCTTGAGTTATAAATAGTGTAACTAACACGACTTTCTTTTATATAGGCCTATATATAGATTTTAAGGTGGAAGCTGAAATATTAGAAAAGACCTAAAAATAATAAAACAAAAAACTAGAACTAACAATTATAATAATAAGCAAAAATATACGGAAAACAAAAAATTCAGAATTCAAAAAAAGAACAAAGTCTTTGAGTCATTAATCACTTTAAAAATTACTAGTTGAAACCCGTCAATACATGACGGTCAATAAGAAAATATTTACTGAAGAATTTTCTTATATACACTGAAGAAAATGGAAATTGCAACACCATGAAGGCATTGGTCGTTTGTGTTGATTTTCAAGATATGGAACGATGCCTTGTAGGTGTGTAAACGATCAAAGTTTCAGACCCATTGGATTGTTGCTACAGGTCTCCCCACGTGATTGGTAGCGGAGGATTCAACTCAAGTATACGGACACCGGTGTAGCGTAGTTGACTTGCAGTCTGTGCAGTGAAGTGTTCCCCGTCAAACATGCCTCGACGACAGAGAAGAGCACGCTATCAACAACTGTCGCCGTTTGAGAAGGGTCGGATAATTGGGCTGTGTGACGCTGGATTATCGCTAAGCACTGGCGCTGCACGTGTTGGCCGACAGGCATCTACGGTACAACGTGTATGGCAGCAGTGGTCAAATAAAGGTACCCACACTCGTAGACCTGGCACAGGCCCACAGCGACAGACAACTGTGAGATAGGATCGCCGCATCATTCGGATGGCCCGGATGGAACCCCATGCAACAACAGCGCAAATTCGAGCAGCTGTGGCACCCCACGTTACACAACTAACAGTTGGTAATCGCCTGCGTGCAGCTGGCTTACGATCCCGTGTCCCTGCAGAAGGTGTTCCATTGACCCCACAACAGCGACGTGTAAGGCTGGCCTGGTGTCGAGAACGATCGACGTGGGTCGACGAATGGCATAGGGTCGTCTTTAGTGATGAATCACGCTTCTGTCTTGCCCGCAGTGATCGCCAGAATCGTGTGCACCGACATACCTGGAAGAGGAGCCGCCCAGACCTTATTGTCGAGAGGCACACGGGGCCAACACCAAGCATTATGGTCTGGGGAGCTCTTGGCGTTCATGTGAAATCACAATTAGTGCCTGTTGAGGGCACTATGACTGCTCGACAGTATGTTGATAGGGTACTCAATCCAGTGGTTGTCCCTATGATGGCGAACATTGGTAATGGGATGTTTCAGCAGGACAATGCCCGGGTTCACACTGCACGCATCTCCAGACATCACAACCTTAGAATGGCCCTCCAGATCCCCGGACCTCAGCCCTATTGAGCATGTGTGGGACATGATGGGTCGACAACTGGCCAACCGTCCTCAGCCACCCACAACTCTGGAATAACTGACCCGTGCAGTGCAGCAAGCATGGGCCACAATTCCTCAGGAAGTGATCCAGGGCCTTATTGACTCCATGCCTCGCCGAATTCATCAATGTATTGCAGCTCGTGGTGGGCACATCCAGTATTGATTGTTGTCTAAACTTGCGGTCAGATTGCCCTGAAAGTGTAATCATGGAATCACAACCGAACACTCGTCCTGCATGTTCAATTGCAGCAATGTAGCACCACTCCTTCTGGATGTTGCAATTTCCATGTTCTTCAGTGTACGTTCTTTGTACAATTATTTTTTGGCGCTATTGATACTTTAAGAGCGTCAAAAGATTCCAGAGTTCCCCATTGAGCTTTATTGATTGTGATAAAGTATGCCAAGCGAATCGGAAAATGTTGCCTCTTAAAAGAAATTGATTGGTTTATCCTATGGTGTTAAATCAAGTCGAAGGATTAGACCTCTCTGCCTAATTTTAACTGCACTTATTTCCAAATCCAAGCATTTTCATGCATATTTCTTAGAATTAATATGGAATCAAATCGAAGGGTTAGATCATCCGCCTGATTTTAACTGCACTTATTATTTCCAAATTCAAGCAATTTTCGTACACATTTCTTATAATTAATATGGTAGTATTTATGAGCCCTTAGGAAACTTCAGTTTTCTAAGGAGCATAACTATGGGTCAATCGTTTGGAGTATGTGGAAGCAAATCACTTAATTCCAAGGAATTCAAGAATTCTGAGGAGTCTAATATATACAACTGGCCGCAAGAACCGTCGCGTCGCTTATAATTTTGGAATATACATTAACGAAGAAATGCGACGATGTGCAATTCCATACATTTTAAAACAATATGGACCGTATGCATGTGTGGCACAGTGACATTGGCACCAAATGAAACCAAGGACATAGCATTTGTTGTACTGCCGATTATTCTCTCCTAAATTCCTTGAGGTATCATTTCCAGTGAAAAATTGTTGCAGTCTGTCAAATATTTTATATTTAGTAAGATCAATTTTGCCTTTACAACACCAAAGGTCAAAGTAATCAAGCGTAGATTTCTCTCTACAGAAATACAGTGCAGAGCAATGTTTACATTTGTTCGTCAAGGATCCTACACTGTAGAGCATAATATCTGGAATTCTTTCTGAAATGGCATATTTATATAAGATTTTAAAAGTGGCTTCGTATTTTTCTTCGATTTCCCACTTTTTTGTGGCTAATGTTCTTTTTCGTCAAATGGATATATTTATTGTAGCATTTTTCTCCAAATTAGCGTCATATTCAATAACACTATAGTGGCCTGCATCAACGCAGCCGCCAAATATTAAATGGCACATAATACTTCCATTGCCAAAATCAACAGCGTGGTTAGAGTCATTGTTATGTACACTAAACAAATAATCATTAAACAATAATATTCATTTATACAGTGAAGTTCAGATACTTTCATTCTCAAGTTTGTTGCTAATGAGAATGCGATGATACTGATCGCCAATAATAAAATCCTTATAATTATTCATGCCAACAACAATTTTTGCAATTTGCTTGCAGACGCAGCTCAGGATGACGTTCTGCATTTTGGAATAAACAGTACGAAACTGCTTTAAATAAGCAATTTCCATCACCTGTTGTAGGTACAATCCTTTGCATTTCCATGACAGTAAATTAAGCAAGGGAGCATACTTCGCCAACTACTGGAATGAGCATAGACTCACTTCGACAGCCACCGTAATGGAGAGTTTAAGGGTTAGACTATATGTTCAGTGCTTGTCAAAAATCGTATAAACACAGGGAAGCCAAATCTTAAGGCTAAATTCTGAGCTATCGCCCCGGATTCCGGGTTCGAACCCTGGTTTGCCAAGAAATTTAATTCTGGTCTGAGGACTGGTACGGGGTGCACTCTTGAGGCAAAACTAAGGAGAGCAAGGTTAGATTCCTATTTCAACAATCTGGGATGTGGTTTTCCGTGGTTTGCCACGTCCACTGAAGGTAAATACCGGGATAGTTCCTAACTTAAAGTCTCGGTCGTCAATTCTCCATTCCCCACATGAATTACAAATGCACACATCAGTAAAGGCATCACAATAACACAGGTTATCATAGAAAAATTTACACACACACCAAAGTAGACGGGCCTGAGTGACCACGATGTCTGAGTCCATCAAATGAATTATATTCGTCAATTGTCTCTCATGGCGAAAGCGATTGTGGCCATCTTTTATTTAATAATTTAAAAGTATATGGCAATGCAAATCGAGGAGAATTCCTTACTGTACGGGAATAATAAAAGTAAAATATGTTAAGACAATGAATTACCAATAGCCAGAAAGAATAATTAGGAAATAGAAATACATGTCTGAGGTGAGATGTGAACTCCTTCGACTATGCTAAATTCATTCCTGGGTCCGCAATGTTACCCCTGAGCCACCCAGTCAACAGACTTCCAAAGCAATATTAAGTTACTTAAACAACAAACGAACTCAAACGCCTGTTGAAGTTCTTCAATCCCCTCTTTTTAATTCTCAAAAACAAAGATCACACTACGATACGGAGGATCCTTTATCCGCCATTTCTCTAGAAATGTAATTCTGGTCTGAGGGCTGATACGGGGCGCACTCTTGAGGCAAAACTAAGAAGGGCAAGGTTCGATTCCCATCTCAACAATCTAGGATGTGCTTTTCCGTGGTTTGCCACTTCCACTGCAGGTAAATATCGGGATAGTTCCTAACTTAAAGCCTCGGTCGTCAATTTCCCATTCCCCACTTTAATTACAAATGCACACATCAGTACAGCCATCACAATAACACAGGTTATCAGAGAAAATTTGAGAGAGACACACACACACACACTAAAGTAGACGGGGATGAGTGACCACGATGTCTGAGTCCATCAAATGAATTATGTTCGTCAATTGTCTCTCATGGCGAAAGCGATTGTGGCCATATTTTATTTAATCATTTAAAAGTGTATGGGAACGTAAATCGTGGAGAATTCCTTACTTTACGGGAATAATAAAAGTAAAATATGTTAAGACAATGTATTACCAATAGCCAGAAAGAATAATTGGGAAATAAAAATATGTGGCGGAGGTGGGATAGGAACTGCTTCCACTGGGCGATGCACAAACTAAGACTTCAGCGCTGCCATCTGAGCTACCGAATAACTGGTGACGTAGCGCAATATTAAGGTACTTAAGCAACATTCACACTCAACAGTCAGTATAAGTTCTTTTACATTTCCCGTCTTTTATAATATTCTATTCCTGTTTATATCGTGGAAACTTCATATTCAATATTCCCCTCCTTTATTATAATTCTTATAAATAACTATTACATTAAAACGCGGTGGACATCCGCCATGTCTGTCATTAACCAAGGTGATTCTGCGCATGCGCTTGAGCCAATAATTTTGCAGTTTTGTTTATACATTTAAAAATATATGATAACATATTTGTTTATTTTAAAGACACTCTGCAAATCTGCATGCCAAGAGCTTTCGTTAGAATGATTTACGAAGCCAATCGGTTAAGTCGTTTTCACAATCTCGTGTGTACAAAAAACAGCTTAGTGTTTTAAATATATAGATATTGACAGCCCTAACCCGCTCTCGCTTGTGAAGCGGATGTGCTAGGGTGTGTATGACATTGTCTGATAACCTGTTTTATTATGACGGTTTTATTAGTATGTTTAGATGAGTATTGGGAAGAAGGCAGCCATGGCCTTATCTTAGGAATCATCCTAGCATTTGTCTGGAATAGAAATGGTAAACCACGGAGAACCATTTCCAAGATGGCTGAGATGGGAATTGAACCCACCTCATCTCAGTTTTGCCTCGCGAGGCTGAGTAGCTAGCTCACCTCTTTCTCGGCCTGCAGGATACCATGCTGAGGTGAAATGATACTATGAACATACTGTACTACACCGGAATAACCAATTGATTTAAAAGAGATTTTCAAGGACTAAAAAAAATCCCTACATGCACAATATCACTAGGTACGGCTATCACCACTAGAAATCAACATTCAACTGTGTCACATTCCCAGACAGAAATGTGGGAGAATCTGCAGACATTCCACCAAATTCAGTGGCATGAGAAATTACTTGCTTAAGGAGTCTCAAACACGGAGCTGTCACTAAACCCAACACATACTATCTTTTAACACAGGCAGCCATGGCACAGATACCAACTCTACGTTAGAAGAATGGATGAGGAAGCTCCTCTATGGGCGTTATGCCAATGGAGTAAGTCATGAATCATGGTCATGTCGAGCAGACAACATCGCACAAATGGCTCACAGAAGGTCACCACTTGTTTGAAAGAGGACCAGAACACGAAAAAACATCACAAAAAAGGCAACACATCCACTTTCTATGACTCGCTACGTGGCTCAGCGGTAACATTCTCGCTTGCTGTGCCCAAGGTTACTTGATTGAATCCTGACGCAGCCAGTTGGTATTTGAGGATGCGCAAATACGAGTGAGTCATGTCGGTAGGTTTAGGTTACTGGCACGTTAATGATCCCCTTCGGAGTAAATTTCCGGCACCCAGGCCTCTCTAAAATCTGCAGTAGTTAAAAGGGGCGTAAAACCAATAGCACTATTCTTTTCACTTTCTATACCCAACAACGCAGTGGTGATTGTAATTGTTGGTTCAAAGGAAAGAGTATTGAAATTAACTGCACGTCGTAACACGGTTATTACACACATTTTTGAGTTCTTAAAATTGTAAGGTAAAAATAAATAAATAAATAATAATAAAATAAATGCGAAACTACGACACTACAACACGGTTGTTTTACCATAAGCCTTGTATGCGGCTTAAACGACATTAATTGGAGGAATGACAAGAATTCATGGCATCGAGAAACAAGAACGGGAAATTCTTAGAAATTCTCCGAGACGGAACTTGGATCAGACGACCTACAAAGGAACTCGACGTAAACACAGACACCATCACAGAGAAATTTAGTTCTATGGGCACCTATGGAGTATGGATGAAGACAGACTCACTAAGGACATTTTTAACATCATTAATACAAGCAAGTTAAAGACCAGTTGGATGAGAGAAACACAAGGACAGAGAACGATTCAAAATCTCTGAAGACGATATTAAGGACAGAAATCAATTCCGGAATAAAGTCAGAAACAAGAAATTTGAACAAGTCTCAAGAAAAGAAACAATAGGGAAAAAATGGACAGAGGAAAGGAAGAAGAAACACAGTGAATTAATGAAGAGGTTTTGGGAAGAAAGGAGAAGAAGAAAAGGAAGTAAAGCTGTGATTGGCTCAAGTTTGCACGCTCCCAAAGGGGAAAAATCGATAGTAATAATAATAAGTGAATCAATAAACAAAAATAATAAATACTACTTACAAAACAAAGTCCCCGATTCTGGGATGTTCCGGGTAATCTCGAGAACCACTGGATGGATTTTGATGCTGGTTTCTCCATTCTATAAAAGATTTCTCAAGGAAGGTTTCTGTAGAAAATAATTTATTTGTGACCAACGGAAGCCGAGCAGTAACAATTTTAGCAAAAATTTCAAAGCAAACCTACCGTCCGTGTGCCTTTTAAACTTACGCTGGGTAAACCATCATAAAATATCTATATACCATATACTAAGAGTGTATGAATCGTTCAGCATGAAAGTTCTACAAATATGTCTATCTCCAATATGTTTTCATTTCTGCCAACAATCGCTTCCGCGCTAGCTAGCGAGTGAGCCTATCACCCCAGTTACAGCCAGCAGCAAACTGTCGAATCGTTTCGAGCATAATATGTGCCCATATTCTTTGGTGTCGAGCAAAGGTGTTGAGTTCAGAGAAGAGTGGATGTGTTTGGAGTTTCCATGGAAGTGCAACTCGGCTTTTCTTCATTTCGCCTGTGAACGTTTCGTTCCGAAGAATACATAGTCAAATTTAGATGGAAGGAAGAGGGAATTGTGTTTCATGCACCTCGCTATTCTTAAATTACGTCTGACAAGAATTCGTTGCACATGCTATCTCCATGATAATATAATTAACAGTCCAGTCAGTGATCTTAACCCATTATGACAAGACGGAAAACGGATATGGGTCGTAGTTCATTGAAATCGAAAAAATACGCCTTGTGCGCTTACGCTGGGTAAACCGTTAAAATGTCCAGTCCAGTCTGCAAGCCTCTGTTTGCGAACAATTCACCTCCATGATTCCCTTATTAGTAGATTGCACTGTGGCTTCCTTACTTCTACACCACTCACGTTGAAATTCTTCAACACTGGTTCAAACCATCACCTCCTTGGCTACCCCTTCTTCTCTTACCCTCTAGAGCCGAACTCATTAACCTGTTAGATAATCTCTCCTCCCCCATTCTCATCATATGACCTCACCATCTGAGTCGGTCCATACGAATAACTTCATCTATCGCGTTCATTTCTATCTTAGCCTTTATCTCTTCATTACGTGTAGACTACCTTCCTGCCATTGCTCCCATCTGTCTTCCCCAGCAAACATTCATGCTCTCCTCATATCACTTACATCTAGCTTGTATATAAGATATCCCGAATCTACCCAGCTCTCACTTCCATACAGTAAGGACCCCCACAGGAATAGCGAACTGCGCGCTACCTCCGGGCACAGACACAAGAGTCCTAGATGAAACCCCACACAAGACACGGCACATACCTAGAAAAATTGCTGAATTTTGATGTAGGGACAGTTTCGTCGCTAAATAAATAAATGCAAAAAGAAAAAAAAATGTATTTCACTAAATAATTGTTGTGGTTGTTAATTTATTATAGGGGTTTGGGACATCTTGGTCATCAGTCCCGTGTAGTTGGGTGTTTTTGAACTTGGCTGATAACCTGGATTGATGTGGTGACTGCAGTAGTATTAGGGACAAGAATGAGGTACGAGCCCCAGGACTTGAAGTAAGGAACTATCCTGGCATTTGCCTGGAGGAAGTGTGCACAACCCCACGGAAAAAGCACACGCTGGATAGCCACTGTCAGCGCCGGGATTCGAACATCTGGTCAACGGACATTTTGTAGCTTCCCTCGCCGTCGTGGCGCACGATTTAACGAGCACGGTTACGCCACGGGATTTCCACTAAATAAAACAGCAGTCTTATATTAATATTAATGAAAAAGAATTACGGACATATGCATCAATGAATTCTATATTTTAAGAAAAACAAAATCAAATTTCAAATTTATAAATAAAAGAACGATTAATCGTTGAGACTCAACAAATACTATCGTGGAAATGGCTTCTATTAATTAAAAGATAGCTCGTTTCACATTTGGTGATAACAAGGCAAGATTAATGAAAATATCAGCCACAGTTGGCTCTGTTCCAGTTTCACTGCCAAATAGCTCAACACTAAAGGTCAACACCAGGTAACTGAGGCCATACGATTATTATTATTATTATTATTAATCTATTATTTTCTTCTATTCTTCTTTCGTTTCACCCTCTTTGGGGTACGTTGAATCAATCATTTCACTGTGTTTCGTTCTTTCCTTAGTGCTCAGTATCTCTTCATTCTTTCTTATCTTCTTTTCCACTCTTCTTCCGAGATGATGGGTTTGGATTTTAGTGTAAATATTTTCGTCTTTAATAATTATTTTAGCTTTTCGATTGAGTAGTGGGTTTTCTGTATTTTTTAATTCTTCTAGGTTTTCTTCAGCTTCTTTAAAACATGTGGGTTTTATTTTGTGGATACGGAAGAAATAAAAGATTTGTTTGGTTAATCTATTAGGCCTAGAGTTCATTCTGAGAAGATGACCGTAAAACTTTATCCTCCTTTTTCGCACACTATCTGAGAGTTTTTCAATTTTCTTGTAGAGAGTCTCATTCTTGATGCATATTATCTTATTACCCTGAAATTTTGGTCCTATGACTTTTCTTAGAATTTTCCTTTTCTTTAATTCGAGTTTTTCCATCTGGCCTTTGAAATTCATGTTTAGGGTTTCTGCAGCTTACAGTGCTTCTGGTTTAATCACTGTCTTAAAATGTTGAATTCTGGACCCCCGAAAGGGATTTCTTGTTGTAGCCTATGTATTTTTTGTTAGTTGGAAGACCATTTTATTTTCTTCTATTATTAGCCTATTAATTGTCTGTCTACCTCTTATTATTCCCGTTTAAAACGGGATCGGGGATGAGATGCGATGACATTTATATGTGGTGGAAGGTTTTTATGGCCGGATGCCCTTCCTGACGCCAACCTCATAAGAGGAGTTAATGAGAGATGAAATGAATGAATATGAATGAAACTGGGCAAGGATGTGGAAGGAAGTCAGAAGGTACCGTCCCATCATTTGCCGGGAGTTGAAAATGAGAAACCACGGAAAACCATTTCAATGGCGGCCGACGGTGGGGCTCGAACCCACGTCTACCGAGTCCGCAGATAGCTTGGCACCTTGGTCTAGTGCTGCGCTTCTGCGAGCGTAGCTACTGCTGTCGATTAGTCTATTAATATTAATATTTTATTTTATTATTATTCAATTATTATTACTTTTATTTTTATTTTTCTATTATTATTAATTTTAGTTTATTTATTTAAAAGGATCATTCCCTAAAGGCAGACAACTCATACATATCCCCCTCCCCCCAACTCTGGCCCGACTGTTGCATCAGTGTTAAGTGTGTAAGAAATAATAATATATTCGCCTATCGGAAATTAAGTTAGGGATCTCCAAGCTATTACTCACTATCCATGATTCATTGTGTATCGTTTTTTCTGATCTAATATCTTGTCAGAGTTCAATCAATCATCACCAACAAAATAAAATTACAAGTTAAATCCCCTCGAGTGTTGCCTGTGATGCGAACGATTGGAGTGTGCATGCCTAGTTGATGTACTTCTCTACTCTGCCGAGAGATCGCGCGCGATGTGCTGTATTGGCCTGCGGAGCGATTGGCAGCGATGAACTAGAAGACGATTTAAATAAATGACAAATCTCTTTCAATTCGCCCTGTCTTCCCATGTGGATCAAATGTGAGTTACGACTTGGTATCCAACACATCCTTTTTATTGTTATTGCTACAGTAGATGAGTCTACAAATAATCGGGGAGTATCAGAGACGATACAGTATTCCGTTTTCTGTTGAGAATATTCTACAAATTCATGTTCTCCAAATCTTTCAATCCATATGAATTGATTAACCTGTGACTTCATTACATTCAACTTTAATATCAAATATAATAATAATTATACCGAAATCACTGCGGTACTAAAGTGGTGTCAAAACCTCACCAGGGAAGCAACGGTCATCAGTCCATGCGAAGATCTTAATGTTGCCATTTATTTTATTAGCGTATTGCTTTTAGTGCCAGGAGTGTCCGGGGACATGTTCGGCTGGCCAGAGTTTGTAGCTGCGTCTATGCGGACACCCATGGTGTGAGCTACAAGTACCGTTGCATGTGGATGAGATGAAATGAATGAAAATGAATGAAACTCAGCAAGTTCAATTTCAAGTAGTTCTAGCTTTGGCTACCAGACTTCACTGACATCCAGCGGCGAACGTTGGGACTTGATAGAGCGTTTCTAGCCAAATAACCTACAAATTTAGCTACACACTACGAATTGTAGTGGTAGGTTCTTTTTCATGCCATAAATCTATGACATGTGCCCACCGGTTTTACTTCCCCTCCGAAGGAAGGCACACTGAAGGATTTTAACGCTCTTAAAAAATCCGACGACTTCGGCTAGGTTTGAACCCGCGATCTTAGGCATAACAGTACAGCATGCTACCGACTACGCCACCGAAGCCGCTTAATGTTGCCAAACTGGTGAGATCACCATGACGTTAAGAAAATGAAACGTGCTACTGATCTCTAAAGTAATATTTTTATAAAATTATTTTCATGATAAACCATTTACCATCACAACAACCTAGCAATTACCGAACTTAATTACAAATGGGGGAGGTAAATACGATATTGTACAGATGATATCTGAAGCAAATTAATCCTTAGTGACAAAATTCTATACATTACATACATTATATACATTTTCATTTGAGACTGTTTTGCGTTCCACCATTCAGTCTAGTCTGCACGCCTCTGTTTGCGAGCAAGTTGCCTCCATGATCAACTAATAGCCGTTAACACTGCGACGTCCTCTGCTTCTACACCTCTGACTTTGAAATCGTTCAACGATCTAGGTTATCGGCCCCTAATGGTTTGGGTGATAGTGAAAATTAAAGATCAAATGAAACCTACAACTACTACTGACTTACAAACAGGAAGAGAAAATGGAAACAAAAAGGAGAAGAATGTAAATAAAAGACAAGAGGAAAGAAAATGCCGTCAACCCTTGAGGAATGAGAATTGAGAGACTTGGAAGGAAGGAGAGCCAATAAAGAGGAAAGGGAAAGAGAAGGCAATGAAAAAATCTCTCTCAATGAATGCCAATTTCAGACATTACAATTCCGTTGTTAAACCCGAAGCAACTTATGCTAGTGAAACACTCTTCAAGTTGAACTCCAAATCAACAACTGAATAAACTGCAGAATACAGATAGAGGAATCATCAGAACAATAAGAGTTTAGTGCTTTTCAGTCGGTCAACACGAATGTACCCAAAAGAGATGGGTTATGCCCTAATCCTGAAATAAATTACATGAGATTAATAAACACTAGGATGACCAGTTTCGATCGTCAAGCGATCATCATCAGATCCATTACACTTAGGCTACAAAATCTATGTTTGAAATACAGGTGAAAATATTTACAATATGTACAATTATTTAGTTGCAGTATTGGTACTGCAACTGTCAGTGTATGCTAAATGCAGTATACATGTTAGGTGAAATGCTAAATGGTGATAGCTATCCGTAGATTGTACTTTAGAGAGATTATATGGTTGTAAACTATGGTTAAACTATAAAATTTTAGGCTAACTACTTATCTGATTGTCTTCCGTACTACAGCTACTCGCAGTTTTCGTGCTCACTGGAACTCACTGTGCAGTCGACTGCGGTGGTTATCTTAACGACTATCTTATCTAGGTTGGCAACACCTCACATAAACACATCGCTATCACTCCCCACAGCACGTAGGGGCAGGGGGGAGAAAGCAGGAAAAAACCAGTCGTTAAGATAACCACCGCAGTCGACCGCACAGTGAGTTCCAGTGAGCACGAAAACTGCGAGTAGCTGTAGTACGGAAGACAATCAGATAAGTAGTTAGCCTAAAATTTTATAGTTTAACCATAGTTTACAACCATATAATCTCTCTAAAGTACAATCTACGGATAGCTATCACCATTTAGCATTTCACCTAACATATATACTGCATTTAGCATACACTGACAGTTGCAGTACCAATACTGCAACTAAATAATTGTACATATTGTAAATATTTTCACCTGTATTTCAAACATAGATTTTGTAGCCTAAGTGTAATGGATCTGATGATGATCGCTTGACGATCGAAACTGGTCATCCTAGTGTTTATTAATCTCATGTAATTTATTTCAGGATTAGGGCATAACCCATCTCTTTTGGGTACATTCGTGTTGACCGACTGAAAAGCATTAAACTCTTGTTTACTAAGGCAACACTAAAAATATGGCTTCAAACACCACATCAGAACAATCCTCAACAAGAAACACCAAGTACAGTAGATGGCCAATGGAGATTATTGCCTAATGAAGTGGTATATCGAGAAAGTGAATCAATAATAGATACAATGCGAAAAGGAGAATTGTTTTTTTCTGCTATGTATCCAGGCTGCCAGAAACCAGGCTAGTGAAACGCTATTTAGCTACTTCTGGAAGAGTAAAATGAAGAACAATTGGTTCAAAGAGGTCCTGAATTAGAAGAGTTAAATTTGACAATGCTCCAAATTGAAGGTAGAGAAGAGAAGAGGATTCTAAGGATCAAACACTTACGTCTCAAACTAACAACATTTGAACGAAACAGTTACACCATAACTGGCAAAGGGCAGTCAGGTCAGACAGGATGAAGACATTTTGGGAGCAGAAAAGCTGAAAAGCCGAATTTCTAACACTATTAGACTTAAATGTATATTGACTAATTAAAGTGCTCCAATATGGACGTAAACTACCTATGTAAAAAAATCATCTTCTAAAAACTTTTGAAGGTACTGTATTGCTCTCAAGATTTAAAATCAAATTGAATATATAATATTTGCACATACAAAGAATATTAATTAGGCCTCGATGTTAAAAACAAATGGAAATGTTTTTCTAAATCTCATTTCGGGACCAAATCAGGCATGAGTTTAACTATAGATGGTTTTATTTAATACCATTTAGATTCCATTTAAATTATTTATTCCCTTAATCCTCATTCTTCGAGGGTTGAGGGCATTTCTTTTCTTCCTGTCCTTTATTTGCCTTATCCTCTTTTGGCTTACCATTTCTTCTTCTAGTATGGAAGTCTGTAGTTAGTATTAATTATAGTTTCATTCTCATCTCATATTTCACTATCACCCAAACCATTGGCCGATAACCTAGACGCTAGGACCCTTAAACAAATCATTAAATTATTTATTAACAGTAGGCTGCTAAAATTTTGCTGCCTTGTATATCAGGGTAAAAAGATCACCTAGAAGCACCAGTCTCTCTATGCCTATACAGGTTATCCTTAAGAATGATTGTTAAGTGAGAGATTATAGTCAGGGTAGTAATGTTAAACAGTTTCATTTGATACACCCTAGGCAAAAACGAATACGTACAGCCTTCAGGGACTCATCATCGGTACTACAAATAACAGGACGCTTGGCATCATTATTATTGAAATGAAAATCCACAGCCTACTTCCAGTCTCCGACCGGGTCAGGAATGGAATGAATGAAGCCCCCATCTAACGGCGAGGATATGAACTGTGCCGGCTGCCGAGGCCTGACGCACTCCTCTGGGGCAATGATTAAATGAATGACAGATGAAATGAAATGATAGTGGAGAGTGTTGCTGGAATGACAGGGAAAACCGGAGTACCCGGAGAAAAACCTGTCTGCCTCCGTTTTGTCCAGCACAGATCTCACACGGAGTGACCGGGATTTGAACCACGGACCCAGCGGTGAGAGGCCGGCGCGCTGCCGCCTAAGCCACGGAGGCTCCTATTATTATTATTATTTCCCCAAAATAATGAATGTTTTAGGGGTTATATTTAATTTAAAACTGTGTTTCGGGACCAACAATTCTGCTCGTTTTTCAAGGTTGGTGGTGGTAGTTGTTGTTTCAAGGGCCGAAACGTCGAGGTAATTTGTACTTCAAGTTTCCACGGTTACAATGACCATTGGCCAATATAATATGTATGGCAATGTTGAGCTACAGAAGACTGTGCATGAGTCTGTTCTTTTTGTCCTGCTGTTATCTTCTCAATTCTGGTGCAGTTAGTTGGCATTTGAGGGTACGCAAGTGCGAGAGAGCCGTGCCAGTAGATAAAAGGTCCCCTATGGAGCAAGAATCCGTCACTCCGGCGCTGTAGGGGAAGGGACGTACAACCTTAAGTATTATTGCTATCTTCCTAATTGTCTGGCCAACATATACAGTACAAACCCACAGGAGCATGGCATCATAGATTATCCTATATACTCCAGCCCATTTGAAGCCAGATCGCCTTTGCTTATGAGGAGTTGTTGTTTGAATTGAGGGGCTTGGACATCGTGGTCATTTAGCCCCATGTACTTGAGTGTGTGTGGGGAATTTTGTCTGATAACCTCTGTTATTGAGATGGCTGTGTTAGCGTGTATATTTGTAATTCAGGTGAGGATTTGGAAAGAGCTTTTCTCAAGTCCCCAGATCAGAATTAAATTTCTTGATAGAGCCGGGAATCAAACCCGGACTTCCAGGGCGAAAGACAAGAATGCTAGCCACTACACCACGAGGTCCTGCCTATGATGACGTTAAGCTGACACGATTAGTTCTTTCTTGGAATACCAAACTGTAGTTGATGAATAACGCAATAACCTCATTAATCTGCTTCACTGAATAACTATTATTCTGAAAAGTTTCGGCCGGGAAATGAACTTCTTGATCTAGCAGCTGTCATGGCCAACACTCGCTCAACGTGATTTAAAAAAAAATTCTATTTTTTTATTTTAGTGTACTTGTTGCTTTTTTTTTGCGTGTTCTGTTTTTCTATTTTCATATTGTTTTTATGAAGACGTCACTAACACTCAGGTTGGTTGGTTGGTTCCTCAGTTTAGGGGCTGCGACAACGCGGTACTTTGGATGTGTGTAGAATCTGTCTGATAACCGGTGTTAATTGTGATGGCTGTATTAGTGTGTGTTATCTATAATTCAGGTAAGGACTGCAGACGATCAATTTCAAGTAGTTCCTACATTTGCTACCAAATGTTAACGTCAACGACACCTAGCTGCGAACTTGGATACTAGATGCCACCGCAATAGGCAATCGGGGAAAGTTGGAACTTAATTGAATGTTAGTCAAATTTAATCAACAAATTTAGCTTCACACAATTGTAGTTCTTTTAGGTGGAAGGTTCATTTACATGCCACAAATCTATGACATGGGCCCGCCGAATTTACTTCCTCTCCGAAGAAAGGCTCTTAACGCTCTTAAAAAATCCGACGACATCGGCCAGGACCTTGAAGCTTGAGATAAGAACTGGCATCAAATACAGGAACAACAGTTATGGATGGACAGGACAAATATTGGAGACGGCTTGCTGGAGCGAAAATACGATGATGATGATGATTTGCGTTTTGCCCCCGGAGAGGTCTGGTGCAGGTCTATCGAGCTGACACCCATGGTGATCGCCAGTGTTAAACGGCCCTAAAGCCCCACAGGCTGATGAGCTCCAGTTAGATAAGGCAATGCGCGCACGTGGTCGGCGAGATGATGCTTCGGCCACGTGTATGCGTGTGCACTACGGACTTTCACATGAGCCAGCCGGGCCTTGACACGTGAGAGCAGCCTTGCTCCCGCTACCCGTGTGTGTGTACTCTACCTGTTAAAGCCATGTTTCCCAACTTCTGTGTCGGCTCTCGCCGCGCCGCACGGCGTAGGAAGATGCTTGTCACCTTTACTTCATCTGCTGCGCCTCGAAAATCAAGGCAATCTATCGTAGAGTCATCTGCTTTATGTGGGTGCCGAAGAAAGTTATGCTCACAGTGACATTGTCACCAACTGTTCTCTATGTCTGTTAGGTAGTCAGCCCGAAGGCTGGTTGGATCCACAAAAAGCACCGCCGTTAGGTTATGTGGGTAAGATACCCACAAAAACCCAAGGAAGTTGGTTGGTTCTTATTTTTTTTAGCGTATGGCTTTTAGTGCCGGGAATGTCCTAGGACATGTTCGGCTCGCCAGTTTTGTAGCTGCTTCGAGACGGACACCCAATGGGTGAGCTACAAGTACCGTAGGGGAGGAAAGTTGGAATGTAAGGACGAGGAGTTGGAAGGTAGCGGCTGTGGCCTATAGTTAGGGACCAACCCCGGCATTTGCCTGGGAGGAAGATGGGAAACCATAGAAGACCATCTTCAAGGTTGCCGGCGGGGGGATTCGAACCTCCTCGCCTCCCGGATATGAGCAACTGCCAGCAGTCATGCCGTAACGACCACGGCTAACTCACCCGGTGGTTCTTAAGTTTAGGGGCTGCGACAACGCGGTCATGTAGCCCCGTGTACTTTGGGTGTGTGTAGAATCTGTCTGATAACCGGTGTTAATTGTGATGACTGTATTAGTGTGTGTTACCTGTTTTTTAATTTAAGTACTGCAACTTAGAATTTTTCAAATAGTTCCCACTTTTGCCGCCAAGCGCCACCGTCAACAACTACTAGGCCAAGTTCAGAACTTAGCTACTAGACGCCACCACAGTCGGCTCTTGGCAACGAACGTAGAAAACTAAGAGCGTTGTTTACATTCTTAACCTATCCAATTTAGCTTCACACAGGTACATCTAGTGGAAGGTTCTTTAACATGCCATAAATCTATGACATGGAACCACCGGCTTTACTTCCCCTCCGAAGGAAGGCATACTGAGGGATTTTTAACGCTCTTGAAAATAAACCCAAGGTAGCGCTATATTGAGGCGTACTAGGCAAGATGAGGAGTGAGGTAGTTTGTCATTGCTTTCCTCACTGAGTCAGAACAGCAGTACTAACCCTATGAGTAGAACCTTTCACAGCATCCACAGGCACTTACTGTGCCCTGAATGTCATTACTAAGCACCACCCATACCTCAGTAGCCTCCATATAATCACAGCCATGAGTGAGACTGAGACATCGGTGAAAAGCCACATTTTACTCTAGCCTGTGCCAACAGACAAATGCAAATGTACTGCATTCATCAAGAGATGGCAAACAGGCCATCCCAGGGGCGTATATAAAATTTTATTTCGGGGGGTGCCCAACCTGGGTTTAGGGGAATGGCCCAGGCCACAAAGAATAGGGGATCTGGGGTTCCCCCCGGGAAATGCCCGTATAATTTGGTGCAAAATGATGAGTTTTAAGGCTATCCGGCATTACTCCTTCAACCAAGTTGTTGTGATGCTTCACGTTTGGCTAATATCAAACACAACTAGACCACCCTATGCTACTCCTATGCTCCCTATACGACTGCGCAATCTACAGTCTATATTTTCTGCGTCCCCCCAGGGACTCACATCTAGTGGGACATGGGTTGGCGATCACGGGACCCCAGCTGAGTCCGGCATTGCTTCCACTTACATGTGCCGGGCTCCTCTTCGTCTTCTTTCCTGTCGACCTCTCTTGTTCAACTCCTTTATCTTCCGACCCCGACGGTATTAGGGTATCCGAGGCCTAGGAAGTCTCTTCCTTTCTCGCCTTAATTGACCCTCATTCTTCGAGGGGTCAGACCTCTTGTTTTTTTCTTTCAGGTATCTCCTGCTTTCTGCTCAAGGCCCTCAAGGGCTCACAGCTGGTGAGTTCGGAAGTTGGCGAACCCGAGGCATTCCTGAGCTGAGTTCGGGTTTTCCCCTTTTTCCATTACCTTTGGGGTGGGCCCTCTCCTCTTTCCCTTTCCTATCCGCCTTTCATGGCTCTCCTTCTTTCTAAGTCCCACTATCATCATTGTTCGAGGGTTGAGGGCATTTATTTCCCCTTTCTTATATTTCCCTTACTTTTCATTTGTTTTTCCTTTCTTCTTCTAGTGTGCGAGCTGTAGTTAGTTTTAGTTGTAAGTTTGTAGCTAAATTTAATTATAGGTTATTTTTCATGATCACCCAAACCATTAGGAGCCGATAACCTAGATGTTAGGCCCCTTAAAACAACAATTATCATCAACATATTTTCTGCATTTTGAATCATTTGGTGGTATATTATTTGGTGGCGAAGAACTTAAAGCTGATAGATGGGTAGAAGCAGGAAGCCATGAAGTGGGTATGAGAACCGCGTGCTGCGAACTCCATTACAGAACATGGCCGCAGTCACGATATACTCCACTCAGATGGCAGCATATTAACCGTCCGTGAAAACCAAGGTCCACTTCATCACCGCCAACTGTTCTGTTACATCATCTCCTCAAGTTGTAAATGGGCCTCACAAATTTCGACTGCAAGGTTTGTTGCGCTTGTACCAAAAGTACTTTTCTTCGTGGAATGGAAATTAGAGCCGTACGACCTAACATAATCTAGTAGGGAACATAACCTAGTGTATGTTTGTTTACAAACAGAACATCAATTCTTGTCACAAAACAGGAAAGAGGTGTAACCTTGTCTTTCTTGGAGGCCGAGGTCACGACTGTAAACATGCTGATCCTTGAAGGTCTACACTGATGTCGCCTTGTCCAGTCCTTACTGCACTTAAGTCCTCAACTGTATTCGATTTTCCTGTGACAGTGCTGTGTATAGTGTAGACAGCTTTACGGCAAGCTCCTAGTTTTACGTGATTTTGTACTCAGCGACCATCGTGTTATAAAAAGAAAACTTTACTTATGTGCAATCCGAATCATTGAATATGAATTTACATTTCTCTCATGAACCAAAAATTAATGCAGGATATAAGTGACGTCCAACGTAGACGAGTCTGGTTACAGATGATGGTGTAGTAAACCTCTCTATTTGTTATCACTAATTCACTTAGGATCTAGGAAAGTCTTTGGTCATCAGTGGGGACCGGACATTTAAGCACTGAAAACGATTACAATATGCATGTAATTATGCACTAAAAATGTAGAAAATATGCATTAAAAAATTGAAAAATATGCTCTTAACAATAAGCCAATCTTATTCACTCACTTAATACATGTACCTAGGCCTACTGCAGAAAACCGGGTGAGTTAGCCGTGTTCGTTACGGTGTGGCTGCAGGCAGTCGTTCACATGCGGGAGGCGAGGAGGTTCGAATCCCCCAGCCAACAACTTTGAAGATTGTTTTCTGTGGTTTCCCATCTTCCTTCCTGGCAAATGCCAGGGTTGGTCCCTAACTATAGGTCACAGCCGCTACCTTCCAATTCCTCTTACTTACATTAACACTTTCCTCCCCCAGCCAACACTCCACACGCGACGGTACTTGTAGCTCACCCAATGGGTGTCCGTGTAGAAGTAGCTACAAAATTCTGGCGAGCCGAACATGTCCTCGGATACTTCCGGCACTAAAAGCCATACTCTAAAAAAACTGCAGAAAAAAAACATCACAATAGACAATTGCAAGTTTTTCAATACTTTCAGGAGACAAATCACGTCTATTTTAATCGTTTTCAGTGCATAAATGTCCGGTCCCTAGCCATCAGTTGAATAATCACTACTGTATTACCTGACACCCACTGTTTTAATAAATACTTTCTGCTGCTCTTCTCTAGGCATTTTGAGTTAAGGATATGCAGACTAAGAATCAAGTAACACAGTAACTGAAGAAACTCCTTACAAAACTAACCCTGGTCTACTGGCTGTCGAGATCCTGAGAGAAATGTCCCACCCCATTCCCTTCTGGAAATAACCAGGCAGCATGCTTGCGTAAAATATTAGTTATTAACACGCAGACGAAACCTATTTTGTTCAAGATGTGTTCAATTATACTTAATTTCAACTGTATATGCTAAAATATCGGGGCAGATAGCCTCGTAGCTCCGCCCCTTAAAGCAACAATAACTAACTAAAATATACTGTTATGTTCAGAATATGAAAAAAACAACAATAAATCCTCAAAATATGCATTAGCATATGCGCATATGCATTTTCAGAAAATCCGGTCCCTAGTCATCAGTCCTATCTACAGTTCACGCCACGGATTTTGGCCGGTCAGTCCTCGTTTCACAGTCATACAGAAGAAATTCTGCATGTCTCACGTACGAGTAATTGATACGTCAGTTTTCAGTTGCCAGGCGCGGATCTAGAGTTTGGTTTTGGGGGGGGGGGGGTCAGAGAATCGATCTAGAGTTTGGCTGGGGGGGGGGGGGGGGTCAGAGAATCGAAATTGTTAAGAAAAAAGGTATCACTAAAAACGCAATCACAAAATAACCAAACGTACAAAACCAGACCATTTTTTTTGCAAGCTTCATGGATAGAAATTTGATGCGTTTAGCGCACCAAAAATATTCGTACAAATTGTAACGGCGTGTTTTGCGACTTTTACATCGAGCTTCGAGAAAAGGATCAAGGTACGTAACAGTTTCGGCAAGTCGAGTTGGTACCGACAAAGGGAGAAAGTCACAGCTTAAATTGCCAACCAAGCTTGCAGTTTGGACGTTGGCAAAAATTTTTGGTGCGAAAAAAGCCCCAGTTTCCTATCCGTGCATTACTGCACATTCATCGTGACATCACTATAAACATCGATTAGGTAATCACAAGGTTTGCTAAACAAAATAGACGAGTTGATTTTGTTGTATAACTAATAGTTTTTATACAAGAGGTTAGAAGTTGTAAATATGTACAGTTGTAACAGAACATAATAATTCCTATAAAGATAATTCAGTATTGAATAAAATGAAAAAAAAAACCTGTTTTTTTTCAGTTAAAATTCGTTAAGTTTTATTTGTCTGGTAATTGTGTTTTCGTTTTTTTAGTTTGCAAAAAAATTTGATCTCCGTTTGGGGGGGGGGGGGGGGGTCATGACCCCCATGACCCCCCCCCCCCCCTTGAATCCGCGCCTGTCAGTTGCACTGAAAGCAACTCACGTATCAATTACACATGCCCGAGGTTCACCACCTGTCTTCTGTACGACTGCGCAATCGGGGCTCACCGACCAAAAACCATGACGTCAACTGCACTTGATAGTGAGTGGAATTTATCTGAACACATGTGCTACTCTGGCAAACTTTAGCCAATGCTCTAACAATTAATTGGAGACATACAGGTGCCTATAGAGACTTACAACTTCACAGATGACTAATTTACTAGACAGGTGATTGCCATGCCGCGTGAAATCTGGTTGTGTTGGTAATTGTTGTTGGCTGGTTGGTTGGTTGGTTCTTCAGTTTAGGGGCTGTGACAATGCGGTCATGTAGCCCCGTGTACTTTGGGTGTGTGTAGAATCTGCCTGACAACCGGTGTTAATTGTGATGGTTGTATTAGTGTGTTATCTATTTTAATTCAAGTAAGGACTGCAGACAGTAATTTCAAGTAGTTCCTACTTTTGCTACCAAATGCTACCGTCCAACTAGCTTGCGGACTTGGCTACTAGATGGCATCGCACTCAGCACATGGCGGCGAATGTTGGAACTAATAGAGCGTTATCAATTCTAAGCTACAAATTGTTGTTGCAAGGGGCGTAACATGAAAAGTAGGATAATAAAAATTAATAGAAAAATGAATGAATAGGGCCTACCACTTACTACTACTGTTACTACTAAATACTGGCTTACATCTAACCTACACAGAAGAAGTTTGGAATTAAAGAACTAAAAAACAGGGGAAAGATATGCTCTCAACCCTCGAAGAATGAGGATGGACTTGGCAGAAAGGAGAGTCATGAAAGTCACATTGTTAAGGGAAAGAGTGGTCCATCCCACAATTCACTGGAAATTGGGGAAGATGGGCCCAGGTCAGGAATCCTACGAGGTCGCTAACTACAAAGTAGTGAAGCTACCAGTATGTAGTACTATTCAGGATGCGCCATGCATGTTGGGACTACATAAGCCCTGCATCATTTCGGGCTTAGTAGGTAGGGAATAGTCTACCATGACAGAATAAAATAAATAAAGATAGGAAATTGAAGTTCCCTCGCTACACTGACGAACATGGATATGTTTTTCAGATCTAGATGATGAACACCTCTTAACATTTTAAGAAGGTTATATTACAGACAAGCATGCGTTTACACCATTCGCAATTTGCATGAGGATAGGTCTGTAAACCAGTTTCTTTATTATATTGTTGACACACAATGTTAGCTATATTTCCACTCAAGTTGCGGGGACAAGTACAAATCCATAACAAGAATCGTCTCATACGTTCAGCTGACGACATGTTCACACTAAGCAAGTTACTCTACATCTGCGCAATAAAATATTGAAGTGCGCTGCAGCAATGAGATGCGGGTAGAATCTGCACGCGCCCGCTTGGGGGCAAGGTGCTAGGTAGACCGTCACACGTTTTGTATCACACAAGTTTTGGCTTGACCTCTATTCCAAAAACATATACATGTTAAAAATAATTTAAAAAAGAGGATTGATTGTTGTTTTAAGGGGCAAAACAGCGAGATAATCTGCTCCTTTTAACACAGGTAAGTTGATACAAATGTTGATACATTTAAAAATTAGAGTTGGACGCCTAAAAACAACTAATAATAAACAATAATATCTGGAAAACAGAAAATAAGGATTCGAAAGAGAACTAGAGGCCTGACCTTTATAATAATAAGGGTATTAGGAAATAAAAGACAAGGGCCAATGAAAGAAGGAAAATAAAGGACACCACAGGCCTTGGGTAGTTTAATAGCGTGGGGTCGGGAGATATGGTAGTTAAAACAACAACTCTTTTTTAGTTTTATTAATGCAGCCCATTACAATTTGAATGGATTACTCGTTTTCCGCTGTTTCCATGTGACTTGGAAGCTACAAGAAAGTGGTTCTAGTGTTAGCGTTGTACGACAGCCTGGCTGGAGAAATTGGAACCATTACATTGAGCTGTGGCGTAATCCTCCGTGGCTTAGGCGGCAGCACGCCGGCCTCTCACCGCTGGGTCCGTGGTTCAAATCCCGGTCACTCCATGTGAGATCTGTGCTGGACAAAACGGAGGCAGACAGGTTTTTCTCCGGGTACTCCGGTTTTCCCTGTCAAAATTTCATTCCAGCAGCACTCTCCACTATCATTTCATTTCATCTGTCATTCATTTAATCATTGCCCCAGAGGAGTGCGTCAGGCCTCAGCAGCCGGCACAGTTCATATCCTCGCCGCTAGATGGGGGCTTCATTCATTCCATTCCTGACCCGGTCGGAGACTGGAAGCAGGCTGTGGATTTTCATTTTTCACATTGAGCTGTGGCGGCTGTCTTTAATAAAGGAGAGAGTCTCCACACAAGGGAAGACGTGTAGGTGAACATGTCGTCACAGAGAGATTTAGATCCTTTTCAGAAGGAAACAATACCTTGACGACCCCTAATATGTTGCAATATTGATGAACTCTGGCTGGCTCTTAATGAGCTTCTCTTATTTATCAATAACGAGCGGAGAAATCAACCAGGAAGTGAATGATGTAACCAGCGAGGCAAGGGAGACTAAACTGCATAGTCTCATTGTCCCTTGTCTCCTTTAGCTAAAAACGTTCAACAAAGAAAATTAAGAATATGAGGCTGAATGTGAGCTCCTTCATTGCTTTTATGTAGAAATAAGGATACGTATATTAAAAGAAAAAGAAAACAACAAACAAACCGGGGTAGTTTAAAGCATTCACGTACAAGGCCATGAAGGAAGGTTCTCTGCAGACTCGGGAGACGTGTGGGTTCAAAACACACTGTCGGCCATCCGTTGAATTGTATCTATTTTCAACTTCAGAAGAATGTCGAAACAGTGCTTTGTAATAAGCCAAGGATGCTTCCATTCTTATTTCATTCATCTCCATTCATCATCTTATTAAATCATTTGATGAGGTAGGAACCGGAAGACGATAGAAACCTCTCCGACGCCGTTATAGCGGGTCTAGCATGGGGTATAAATGGCATCCTGGTCCTAATTCTACTAGTGAAAGTAATTTATATTTTCTCAATATTCAGAGAACTGACGAAAATATTAATGAAGCTAACTGAAGTTTCTTGGAACTCGCTTATTTCAACGCAAATATTCTTGGAAATTTAATCAATAGCGAATTTCTTTGCCACTGAAGTTAGTTTTAAAGGTCGCTAGTTGGGCTGACTAATCCAGCCAGTTGAGCGTTGGCCTTCAAATTCTAAGGTAGCAGGTTCGATCCCGGCTCTGCTTGATGGTAATTAAGGATTATTTAATTGCGACAACCTCCAGTCCTCAGACCAGAATTAATTTCTTGGAAGAGCCGGAAATCGAACCAGGGCCTTCTCGGTGACTGCCAAAATTTCTAGCCACTATGCAACGAGGTGGACTGTCTTATAACCGAAGTTAAGCTACATTGGACGTGGTCAGTACTATGAAGGAATGGAAAACGGCTCCCCTTCGTAAATTAGCACCACACCCTCAGCAAAGTTGTGCACACGGTCACACACCACGACTGTGGTGAGGATGGTGGTGCTAGAAGTCTAGAGATCTATGGCATAAAAAAGAACCTTCCACTAACTCCACTTGTGTGGAGCCAAAATTTGTAGGTTAGAATAGATAACGCTCTATTAGTTCCATTGTTGCGATGCCATCTAGTAGCCAAGTCCGCAAGCTGGGTGTCGTAGGTGGTAGCATTTGGTAGCAAAAGTAGGAACTACTTGAAATTCTTGTCTGCAGTCCTTACTTGAATTAAAACAGATAACACTAATACAGCCATCACAATTAACACCGGTTATCAGACAGATTCTACACACACCCAAAGTACACGGGGCTACATTTCCGCGTTGTCGCAGCCCCTAAACTGAGGAACCAACCATCGCATTATTGAAGAGTGGTATTATGATGAGGCTTTGATGGACTTATCCATTTAATGATTTTGCCGTATTTAACTATAGTCGAGTTTACAAATCAAATATTTTAAACCAATCAGAAGAAACCCTATCGTGGCAGCAGAAGAAGTAAGAGCTGAGGCTGCCTATCACTGAAAGCCTCATTTGGTACAAATGTAGGATGGTTTATGATAGTTGCCTACTACAGTATTCTCGATTCAATATGGGCTTTGTAGAGAGGAAACTCGCACAAAACAGAATACAGCTGTAAAATATTAAAACATTAATTAAGCATTTAGTGGAACACACGACAACTGTATTTATGAGGGTCAGTGACCTTACTGGACGTCATTTTTATCTGTTCGCTGTAGTAGCGTGCGCACTTTGGATGAACAAGAAGTAGGATTATCATCTAATCTTCCGGGCGGAGGGGTATTTAATACAGTATTTGCGGAGAGTAGTCAGCAGCTTATGAATAATGCCCACTGCGTGCTAGTTGGTACCCGAGTCCCTCGCCTACACTTCATCTGTGACGATGAACGGATTAGAAAAGCGGGTCGACACCTTAGGGAGCGAGTTAATAAAAGGCAGTCGCCTATGTACCACAGTCTAGTAAAAGATGATTCATAATCCACACCGGTAAATATTACAATAATACTTCGATCTCCGCTTGGACTAGGAGGATAGTCACATCAACAAATAGCGGGAGCTTTGTTGCTTACTCTAGCAATTTATCGATTTTATTGCAATCAAACAAGGGAAGTTAGTTATTGTTGTTTTAAGGGGCCGAAACAGCCCCTCATCTGCCCCTCTCAACAGAGATTAATGTATACAAATTTGGAAATGAATTTAAATTTCGAGTGGACGCCTTAAATATGAAAATAGCCTAAAATGAATCAAACAAAAAATAAATAACACCCATAATTATAATAATAAACAAAAAAAAAATTGACTACAATACTGACTGGACATGGAAATATTGCTTCGTACTTACACAGACTTAAAATTATACGTAATCCCGAGTGTTCCTGTAAAAGCAGCCCTCAGACTATAGATCATATAATTTTCGTGTGCAGTGAAGTGAAAAATATTAGGCAATTCTTGATCAATAGTGTTAATAGAGACGATAACTGGCCGATTCAGAAATCTGTGCTATTAAAAAAGTATTTGAAGGAATTTTCTAAAGTTGTTAATGCTCTGGATTTTCAAGCTCTAAGGAAAAACGATGAATAATATTGTTTGATATTGGTAAGATTAAGTCATCTAGAAATTGAATTAGTATAATGTAATTTATTTTTTTCATTTATAAAATATAATGTAAGTGCATGTGGTACTACTTATGTAGTGGAGCATGCAGAGAGTATGAACAATAATTTTTTTAAAAAAATACGGAAAAGCAAAAAATCAGAATCCCAAAGGATTTAAGATTTTGAGTAAAGAAAGGGAATAAATTATAATTATGTATATATATTTAATTAATTAATTAATTAATTAATTGGTATTCTGCCCAAAGGCAGGCCCGATCCATCGAGGAGGCTATCCTCAGCCGGAGTTTATGTGCGGTAGGGTGGCCAGGGCCTTTCCGCTCCTTTTTATGTTGGCCAACAGTGCGCAGTGCCTAGAACCGGCATACCATCCAAGTTACGACAACGCCCAATGCTGCTTAACTGCGGAGTTCTCATGGGATCCGGTGTTTCAGCATGGCCAATCCGTTGGCCGAAACTCACAATAATGATCTTTAAATCAAAAGAATATTTAGTCTATAATTTAGCTATTGTTTTTCTTCTTTTTAGTTCCATTTTACCATTCAGTTCATTAAAAATAATGACCTTTGTTAGTGAAACATTAACATACATTAAGTTATGTTACCGCATTTCCTCGCATATTCATTGATATTACATAATCATCGCACCCTACTTTTCAAATCCAAAAAATATGTTTATAAAATGTCATGGCATAATCGTCGTATAGCACATTTGTATTCGTGTGCTGGTCTATTGCACATGCTTATAACCTGGCATATACTATGTATATATACAACCTGTGACAATCAAGTTGGGGGAATAGTCCTGTACTATCAACATAGATTAACAATGCACGACAGTGACCCTACTGTCCTTCGAAATAGTTCCCTCCCGTAACTATGCAATGCTGAGATCGGCGTCTTTTGGGATGGTGTTCAAAAGGCTCGTTACGTTGCATTCGGTGAATCAAGTCAGAACGGTCGACCTTGCAACATTGGCGAGACACAACGCAACGTGTAAGACCTGTTTGACACAGTGTGTGTTTAGAAGGATGAATTTATGCAACCTACCATGCACACCTGTTCGGGGGGTGGCAATGAGAAGGGTGAATGTTCTGTGGAATGGAATGGCTCTGAAAACCATGGCCACGGGCGACGAGACCTGATGTCTAAGGTATGACCCCGAATTCAAGCATCAAAGTATGGAGTGGCAAGGTCAAGGTTTAGGCTCACCGAAAAGCCCTGAAGGGCCAGAGGTTTTCGGACATTTCGGACTTCCAACGTAATGTGACGACCCAACTAAAGGCTATCCCTAAAGAGTTTCCAGGATTTATACAGACATTCTCAGAAGTGCATAACCATCCACGGGGATTAGGCCTACTTCGAAGGACAGTAACTGCTGTTTCGGTTAAGTTACTCTTTATCAGCTTGTACCCATATAAGGATAGTTAGATCGTTTTTAATTCATATATTCAACGATCATTACAAGTTTATAGAGTCTATTACAAGGATATGTGTTTTAATTGTGGCTCATGGACCATAGAGCAGCAGCGAGCCTCAGCATCCTGTACAACTGGGTTGTGCTGGGTGAAGGTCATCAGGTCACGCTCGAGTGGGCACAAGACTTGTTCTTATTACCATCGCTAAATGACAGTCCGATACAGGTAAGGTAGTCTCTTACATGCGTACATCCATACATACATTAGGGGCCTACAGGGAACCTATCATCCCTCACCCATGCTCTAGTCTACGTCTCTCGGAGGAACAAGCACCAACCATTGACATTATTTTATGTAAAAGTTTCTCTTAAAGCGGACCTAAAAGTCCATCTCATGGCGTAATGACTAGCATTCTTGGCTGTCATCACAGAGGTCATTGTAAGCTTGGAACGGGATCACTCAGCGACTATTTATTTATTTATTTATCGTATGGATTTTAGTGCCGGGAGTGACCGAGGACATATTTGGCTCGTCAAAAGCTGTAGCTGCTTCGAGTGGAAACCCATAGGGTGAGCTACAAGTTCCATTCAATTTCAAGTAGTTCCAACTTTCGCTACCAGATGTCACTGATACCTAGTGGTAAATAAATGAAAAAATGAAAATCCACAGCCTGCTTCCAGTTTCTGACCGGGTCAGGAATGGAATGAATGAAGCCCCCATCTAGCGGCGGGGATATGGACTGTGCCGGCTGCCGAGGCCTGACGCACTCCTCTGGGGCAATGATTAAATGAATGACAAATGAAATGATAGTGGATAGTGTTGCTGGAATGAAATTTTGACAGGGAAAACCGGAGTACCCGGAGAAAAACCTGTCTGCCTCCGTTTTGTCCAGCACAGATCTCACATGGAGTGACCGGGATTTGAACCACGGACCCAGCGGTGAGAGGCCGGCGTGCTACCGCGTAATCGGCTAATATAAGTTTGAGTGTCATCTGCAAACCAAGGTTCCTTCGTAAGTCAGCAAGATCCACACACTCGGATAAAATGTGGGCCACGGTGAAAACGGCTCCACAGGTACAAAGTGGGGGGTCTTCTCTTCTCATCAGATACGAGTGGGTGGATCTTGTATGACCTATCCTTAGCCTACACAAAATAACGGACTCTCCGTGACCGGAAAGAGCTCCGCCACACGCGAGTAGTTCCCTTGATCGCTCTCAGTTTACTGGGCAGTGGGTCAGCTAGCCACTGACTCTCCCAAAAAGCCAGAACTTGTAGGCGTAACTGAGAGCGAATATCTCTAGCGGGTACCTCCATTGGTCGAGGTGGTAGTGATACCGCCTCTTTTTCAGCTTGATCCGCTAACTCATTTCCCGCAATTCCCATGTGGCTTGGAAGCCACAGAAAGGTGATTCGAGTGTCAGCGTGGCACAGCCCGGCTAGTAGGTCGTGGACACACGGCACTAGGGACACATTACAGACTGCTACCATAAAACTTGGAAATGAAATTGACGTACCACATAGAATGAAAAAGTGACTAGTAAGATAAAATGTGAAAAAGAAAATTCATTTCCTAATTCGTTCTTACATAAGTAGGCCTATGTTTACTGAATTTGAGCACTGTATCTAAATACTCGTTGATTTATTCTTTCGTTAAAAACAACCATGACTAGGGGCAGATAACCTCGCTGTTTCGCCTCTTAAAACTCCAATTACTAACTAACTCTCATGACTGTTTTTACCCTTCGAAATTCCAACATGTTATACACCGTAAAATCATGCCCCTCACAATTACTCTATAGAATAACGAAAACGAAGCATTCCATTTCCTAATAAAATATGGATGTTGAAAAAAGAAAAGGGAAGGGCTTGGGAAAACGAAAGAAACCCTAGACATCGAATACCCTAAAACCGCAGTGGTGGGAAGATTATTGTCGTTAATTTATTTGAGGGGCTTGGGACAACTTAATCATCAGTTCCGTGTGTTTGGGTGAGTGTAGAACTTGTCTAGTCGGCCCCGTGGTGTTGGAGTAGTGGGCTAGCCTCGCAAACGGAGACTCCGGGTTCGATTCCTGGCTCCGTCAGGGATTGTAGAAACTGACGTGAGGGCTGGAACGCACTGACCTCGCTTCACCCCATTATGGTAATGATATATGAATCGCAGCCAAATGCCATAAGCTGGGCATTTTTGATTGAACGCCTGAGGGCTCCCAACAAGTTCAATTTCAAGTAGTTCCAACGTTGGCTACCAGATGCTACTGTCACCAACACCAGCGGCGAACGTTGGAACTTGATAGAGCGTTGTGTACTAGCCAAATATAACCTACAAATTTTGCTACACACCTCCAATTGCAGTGGTAGGTTCTTCTACGTGCCATAAATCTATGACATGGGCCCACCGATTTTACTTTCCCTCCGTAGGAGGGCATACTGAAGGATATTAAAAGTCTGACCACTTCGGCAAGGTTTGAAACCATCTTGGGCTTAGTAGTTCAGCATGCTATCGACTAGTCACCCCATAATCTGTAGGCCAAATGGATGGGCAGCAGTCACTTGGTAGGCCTAGGTTCTTGTGGTTGGTTCTTAAATTTAGGGGCTGCGATAACGCGGTCATGTAGCCCCGTGTACTTTGGGTGTGTGTAGAATCTGTCTGATAACCGGTGTTAATTGTGATGACTGTATTAGTGTGTGTTATCTGTTTTTTTTTTATTTAAGTACAGACTGCAACTTAGAATTTTTCAAATAGTTCCTACTTTTGTCGCGGGGTGCCGCCGTCAACGACTACTAGGCCAAGTACAGAACTTAGCTACTAGACGCCACCACAGTCGGCTCTTGTCAACGAACGTAAAAACCTAAGAGCGTTGTTTACATTCTTAACCTATTCAATTTAGCTTCACACAGGTGTAATTAGTGGAAGGTTCTTTAACATGCCATAAATCTATGACATGGGACCGCCGGCTTTACTTTCCCTCCGAAGGAAGGCATACTGAGGTATTTTTAACGCTCTTAAAAATCCGATGGTTTTGGCCGGGTTTGAACCCGCTATCTTGGGCATAGAAGCTCAGCATGCTACCGACTACGCCACCGAAGCCACTTTTCTTTATCATGAACTGCAGAATGCGAATGTCTTGTGGTTGGATCGTAAAGCCATCATCAGCAGATCCTTTACACTTAGGCTATTAAATATATGTTTCCAAGTATGTGGGTAGGAGGTCACTTGGAAATTGAAAATATAGAAACCTCTCATAATTATGTGGAGGAAATTGCAGACTCAGCTTGCTTCACGTGGTCACCATTCACATCATAATTCAATCAACAATAAACAACGTAGAGATTTTTACATTGCGTTTTTCTAACACTGTTGATTCAAATACTTGTTGGTTGGCTGCGTGGCTCAGCGGTAACGTTCTCGCTTGCTGAGCCCAAGGTTGCTGGCGCAGTGAGCTGACATTTGAGGGTACGCAAATGCGAGGGAGCCGTGTCAGTAGATTTACTGGCACGATAAAGATCCACTTTGGGGCGAAATTCCGGCACCCCGGCGTCTCTAAAAGCCAGAATAGTTAAGACGGACCAATAAAAATATTATTATCAAATACTTGTTTTGAAATGAATGTTTATCTTCCCTTGGAGTAAGATTGATTTTTATTTCCTGCATTTTTCCCCTCCTTGATCTGCTTATTATGTCTTCACCCTCCCCGATTAATCACTCCCAACAAATATCTCCTTACGAGTTGTCTTCATTTCACGTTACGATTCATTATAAAAGTTTTATCTGTTTCCTTCTATTCAACCCACACAACTATCTATCAAAACAGCTCAAGAATTTCCACCTTCAGCTCCAAGCGCTAATAAATGTTTGATGAAAAAGATATTTTCTTCGTTCTTTCTTCTTGAAACGGGCGTTATTTATAGAAGTTGACACGGCAGGTTCAGAAAGGAAAGGAATTGTATAGCATAAAATGTTGGAAGAATATTACAAATGAAAGGGAGGTGAGGGAATAGGAAATATTGTGACGAGAGGAAATGAGAATGGTGTTTACAAGGGCGATGTAGCGCCCGTGATAAGCATTGTGAATAACGTTGGGCAAATGTTATTTTCTTCACGGCAGTGCTGTGAAATGTAATCAATAATTAATTTATTCCTCACTGAATGGGCTCTACCATCAGTGTCATAAACATCTAAAATTCTCTGTCATTATCAGTAGTATTATTTACGCAGGAGATGAATATATTACATAGAATATGCTGTGTCATTTACCTCGCGGCATGGAGCACTGCAGCAGGTCCGGCGCATGCAGCGGCTATCCTGAGTGTGATTTTTTCGCGGGATTTTCCTCACTCTCTCCAGGTAAATGCCGAGATGGTGCCTTATCTCAATCCCCGAGGCGCCTACCCCATCACTGTTCCTAATACAATTACACGCACTACTACTGTACAGACATCGCTGTAATACAGGTTATCAGACAATATCAACACACACCCAAATACTCAGGGCTGATGATCAAAATGTCCTAAGACCCTAAAATTAATTGACAACAAACAGTGCATTGAAAAAAAGGTTCGATTTCTGGCCAAGCCATTTCCCCTTAAGTTATAGTTAAAGCCCTGCACGGTTGCGCGGATATCTGCAAAACTTTTCGTCGTGCGGATATGGTTTGCATGGTTGTGCGGATAGCGGATAAGCTGCGGTTAATGTTTGGAGTAAATTTGCGGATAGTTTATAGAATGCAATCTGAACTCGTTGAATATAAATAAAATTTACAAAGTTATAGTTTAACCCCAATTTAACCTCAAACTAGAAGCCTATTCCATCATTGAATATTCCAGAGCATTCTTTGTAAGATGTTATTTCGGCACTGCATCTTCATGGTGTTTAGAGCTCTACATCTCTGGTGAAGTATTATGATCTTAACAATATATTTATTACTGGTGGATTCTATTTGACATGTTGACATCATCTCGAGTGCTGCCACGAAGCAAATTATATCTCGGTTAACGTCTGCAGACCGCAGTGAAACAGTACTGATACAGAGCTGAACCATTACCATTTCGTTGGCATCTGCAAACCACAATACAGCGTGTGGTTTGTCTTCAAATTTGTTATTGTCGCCACATATATCGGAAGATTTGGACCACATGACTGTTTCCCAAATGAAGAGTGTACTGCACAATAAAGTGATCAGAAGAAAGGGTGACATTTTAGAGTTTGTTCACATTATGTTTTGGTTTTCAAATTTCAACTATTTCTTTCTTTCTTTCTTTCTTTCTTTCTTTCTTTCTTTCTTTCTTTCTTTCTTTATGTATCTCTGGGGTAAGCATTTTCCACCTTTCATTATGGTGCACCATAATGGGGTTATTGATGGGAATGTTTATTAGCGTGCTTTCCAACCACCTGTTTGCCTTGACATTTTAATCTATATGACCACAAAGTGATCATTTATCAAATAAAAGTATCGATTAGGCGGAACTTTTGCCACAATTATTACTAATTAATTCATCAATACGGAACCAGCATGAACCTTTCAAATGCTTAATTACAGTCTTTAATGCTTGCTACGGTGAGTGTCGGATTACTTACCCCAAGATCGCTTCTCGCCGTAAGTGATTTTTGAAAGGCGGAAAATAATCAGGACATACGATGTTGGCTTGTTAAAGAACCCATTTGAATTCAGTAGGCCATGTTCATAATGGCAAAATTAATCTCTGAATTTCCCGCCAACACAAAGTTCCTCATTACTCTACTAGAAAGCGCTATAGTGTCAAGGAGCTTAGATATCTAACCTCCTTGACTTTCATAGTGCTTTAAGGAACAATATTCGACATGCAAGCTGCCGTATGGGTGTCAAATAACAAAGCTTGCACCCGAGGCCATACGTTATTATTATTATTATTATTATCGCCTGGGGTGGACAATATACGCTTGAAAGACATAAAGGCAACATCCAAAAAAACTATACCAATCATAATACATCTCACAAACATGATATTCGAATCAGGCGTAATACCAAAATATATGAAATACACAATTATTAAACCAATATATAAGAATGGCGATCACTTAGACTTTGGCAACTACAGACCAATATGCATTTTATCAATCCTACACAAAATAATGGAAAAATGCTTGGATAAGAGATTGAAGAATTTCCTAAATAAATATGATATTTTAAAGGGACACCTATACGGTTTTAGGAAGGGAAAAAGTACTGAGCTACTCCTGGCTGAATTTGCCAATGTAATAAATAATGCCTTAAATAAGAACAATCACATAATGGTACTTTTTCTCGACTTTTCTAAAGCATTTGACACAATAAACTACAATAAACTACTTGCTAAATTACACGATATTGGAATAAGAGGCACGACTTACAAACTATTTGAAAGCTATCTGAAAACAGGGAAATGGCAGTTATGGTCAATAACACTATCAGTGACGCAGTAGAAGGAACACGGGGTATCCCTCAAGGCAGTATTATTTCACCTACACTATATAACCTGTTCGTAAACGACATGAATGAAACCATTATACACAGTAAAATATTTATCTATGCTGATGACACCACTATATATTGAACCCATGTACCATTGGCTCAAAAGGGGTCGAATCCATGTATTTGGGGAAGAAATGAAAGAAACATACAGTTTCTAATGTAACATAGAGAAATTTCAAGCCAGAATTCTAGCCTAATGTTGTGCAAGCGCTGGGACCAGGTGTTCAGAAGATGAGATCATGCCTCTTGACATTGAGAAGGAGCCAGTCATGGATATTAATAGAACGAGTGGAAAGTTTTGGCTGTTAGACAAGGAAGCGTGACTCGGAAATCCAGCTTAGCTTGCATTAAAACGGCAACATCGCCGCTGTGCCAGTAGAAGAATAATTAAATTTAACCCATTTGCGAGAATGAAAATAAGTAAATAATCACTGGACTGTGAATCATTTTGGATTAGAGATTTTTGTGTAAAGAAAAACCTTGTAATAATTGCACAGAAAAAAACTGCAAACGCAGTATACGTCATTGGGGATTCACTGATACCAGAGGAGTGGGGAATTATAAAAATGAACAGCAACACCCACGCAGCTGAAGACTACAAATTAATTAATATCTCCGAATAGCACGATCGATTCTTATGCGCAATGAGATCATTTGAGAAGACGAGCTTTCTGGAGATATAATTTTATAATTGTACGACAATTAGTTCAAAAGTTGGTCACGAAAAGGACTAGGATTTTATCTTTTTGTGACTAAAAAGTATAAAACTCCTGGCCTCACCAAGCCAAACATGCAGTATTCCGAGAGCCTAGGAGGGCGTTACTCTGCATCAGTACAAGCAGTATTCCGACAATCCGTGAGGGGGCGTCACTCTGCTTCATCATACATCGAATTCAGATAGTCCGTGTGGGGCGTCACGCTGAAACACACCGAATGAAGAATATCCGATAGCCACGGGCGTCGCGTTATCAATAATTTACGTTCCTCCGTAAGGAGTTGTAAAGCAGTAAAAGTACAGTATCGCCGTGTTTGAAAAAAATTAGGAAAATCCTAGTTACAGGATTTAGGCCCGACAGTATAAAAGTTTACAGTGAAAAGTTCATAAAATACAGTCAGAGCAGGCTGCGAATGTAGGACTCAGGGCGATTGGTCTTTAAGTAAACGACCAAAAATATCATAACGTACGGAAGTACCGTAACAGAAGGAAAAACAGTTTATCTAATTTAAAGAACCCGAGCAGGGACAGAGAAAATAAGGTTCGTAAGATTAGAAGTGCAAGAACCGAATAAGCAAAGAGGAAGACAGGTAACTAATAGACATCGTTTTAAGAAAGCAGACGAACTATTCAAAAGCACTAAGACGCAAGAAGTATTAGTTGCTAAATATCCGTAGGTCACCGATAAATTATCGAGAGGACCGTAAACAGAACAGACTTTCGCTAAGATCAATAAATAGGATCTAAAAAGGGAGTCGTTCGTGTCAGAGGAATAGCAGATCGTCAAGAACGGGATTCGAAGGAGTGCTAGTGCAGGAAGGAAGTAGATGATTCGAGACTTTCACATTCAGAGAGGATAGGAAGCCGACATTACTAAATTTCACCCTTGGAGACGGGAGATCAAGAGGTCACGTATGATAGGCTTAAATAGCGGCCTAGTGATCAAAATTTGTGAAGTGTAAATATATCAAGTTTTTGCGTTAAAAATAATATATTTTCAGTGTTTTTTTATTGTGTGTTCTAAACGGATACACCAGTGTATTTAAAATGTTATTAGTGTTAAATATGTGTCAAGATATACGAGGCACGTCCAGAAAGTAAGCTCCGTTTGGTAATAAAATTAAATTGTGTACAGATACAGAAAAAATATTTATTGCACAACATTCTACACCTCTTAAACTACTTTTCCACGTAACTGCCGAACTTTTGCAGGCATTTGTCATAGCGTGGCACAAGTTTTTGGATACCTTCTTCATAGAAGTTTGCCGCCGACCCATAAACGAGAGTGAAGACACCCCTTAAGATATCCTACTGTTTGGCCACTACTGTTAGGCAAATTGCGTGCTTACCAGGAGAACTGCGTATGTTTAGGAGTTCTCCTGACCACATACGCAATTTGCCTAACAGTGATGGCCAAACAGTAGGATATCTTAAGGGGTGTCTTCACTCTCGTTTATGGGTCGGCGGCAAACTTCTATGAAGAAGGTATCCAAAAACTTGTGCCACGCTATGACAAATGCCTGCAAAAGTTCGGCAGTTACGTGGAAAAGTAGTTTAAGAGGTGTAGAATGTTGTGCAATAAATATTTTTTCTGTATCTGTACACAATTTAATTTTATTACCAAACGGAGCTTACTTTCTGGACGTGCCTCGTATATGTACATGCAATGAAGTTGTACACGATGGAGTAAGTTAAAAAAAGTGGGCCAAAAATGACTCATCGCACGAGGAGAAGGGTCAAGAAACGACCTTAAACATGTGAGTAAAGATTTTCATTATGTTTTGGTGTCGGGAAATGATTGTGTACAAATCCACCGGAGTTTTTGAGTAAAAGGGATGTTTCTAAATAACTAAATACAGAATAAGAACGCGGTCTGAACAAAAATAGAATTTTGAGAAATTATAAATAATTATGTGAAAGAATAAATCCTGTAGAGGAAATGTATGAATAAAATGTCAGTGTATTTGACGAGTGTTATAAAAGCAAGCGTATTAATAATAATAATAATAATAATAATAATATAAAGGAAATATAAATAAAGATTCAATTGAATAATATGAAAGGAAGAGCATTGGAGCCTTAATAAAGTATAAGACATGATATTAACGCATGTTATTAAAATAGAGAAATTATTGTCAAAGGAAAAGATTAATACAAAAATTGAGATATGTATCAATTGTTAATATGGAATTTATCAGTTCTTTGGAAGACGCTAGGCTTAAAAATAAAGTATAGCGCAATGGAGTGAAATTTAAAAAAAAATTCACGCTAGGAACGCGTAAAAGTTAAAGTACTTGGTAAGTTACTTATGAAGGGTAGTTGATTGCAGTGAATTGAGATATGTCGTAAGTCCTCTAATTGTGACGTAGATCACGAGGCCATGTGTATGTTATTATGTAAAAGGGAGCAAATGTATGGTATTATTGAGCGTAGGTCATGTAGGCCACGGCCGACTTTAAATCGCATTTTGTATAAGTCCTCCAATATGGGAATGGTTCCCGAGGCATGTTAAGAGATTCGAACCTAGAATCCTCTTGTTGTTGAAGCCCCTAATTATTCGTCGTAGAATGTGTATTACTCTTCCCAATCAATGAGGACCCTTTATAATTAATAAATGCCAAGGATACGAAAGTGGTTTATGAGCCCAATAATATTGTTGAAAGTAATACGAGAAGTAGAATGCCAGGTCTCCCCAAAGAACTGAAAATGAAAGGAAGATTTGTTTAAAAGCTTTGAAGAGAGCTCCACCCGCAGACTAAACGGGAAGTTTCCCGCACAAGTCATAAATCACGCTCAAGTATTACGGTCAGACCCTAGGAGCAGGAGGGGTGGGCTGAAGGCCGTCTTGTAAGAAGTAATGAATACACCGTGAGTGTTTAAAAGTTGTTAATGACCCGGGCGTTGAACCGAGGTCCTTGTAGATTGATATTATCGCTTGCCAGTTCAGATCGTAGTTTTCTTATGTGATAATGGTCTTATAAGACAAAATAATAAATAACAATCCCTATTGTAATGTGGTATGGAAGTAGGATTCCACGAGTTAAATGAAGATAACTAGGTTCCGGGAGTAATCATAGTTTTTGACTGTGTCAAGTAATCTTTATAACTCTGGAGTACACAAGTATTTTCCCGATCACCGTGATGAATTTTTAAAACTTGAGAGAGATGGTAAATGCTGAAGACATGTGAAGTGCCCAAATATTGAAGTAGATAATTAACATGTAATTTTAAATGTAATTATATATTTGTTTTGATGATAAGAAAAGATAAAAATAGTTGCTGAGGTGTACAAAGGAATGACACCATTATTGTTGGAAAATATCGAGCCAAAGGAGCTCGTAGTTATATGAAACTTTAAGATAGATACTTTATGGAAGTAAAAATAATTATGAATTGTTGGTTTTAAAGGAAACCCTGTGTTTTAATACAAGATTTGTTTAATTCTTATATTATTCCTTGTTCATTTGGAACAAGTAGAAGATTATTGGTCAGTAATTTAATTGTTTTATTGTTTGTAGCGCCCTAATTTTGGTTAATTAAATGTTTCAAAATAGGAGTTGATTTTGTTGTTATTTTTGCAAGTGTATCCTCTATTTAATCCAAAATGTGTAAGTCACAGAGTGGGAGAACATACTACAACCCCGAAAATCCCGAATTGAGCAATGCTGGCATACTGTGATTTGCATATTTCTTGCTAAAAGGGCACAATATACCATACATAAAGACTCTAAAACAGCTTTTGATAGACTTCAAGAAGACTTCAATAACATCACAATATGGTGTCATGACATTAATTTGTATATAAATACAACTAAATCTAAAATAATGCACATCAGAGTTGGTCACTTCACACAAGAAAAATACAAACTAACGCACCACAGCATATCATGCATACACCAAAACACCCTGGCAGGTTGCAAATGTAACACCTTCATAAATAGTACTTCGACACAAAAATACCTAGGAATTACCCTTGATGAACACTTTAAAATGAATACACACACAGTAAACATAATAAAAAAAACCTAAGAGCAAACCTCTGCACCTTCTACAATCTCCGATTTTATGTAGATAGGAAAACTTACAAATCAATTTATAGTGCTCTGATTGAAAGCAAATTAAGATATGCTATAGCAGCTTGGGGAAATCAAAACACAACATTAATTAATAATCTTCAAGATAGCCAAAACAGGTTCTTTAAATATTTCACTGATATCCCTTATTTTAATATTAAAGAGTTGTTCCAAATTACTGTACTGAATCTCTACTACCATGATCCAAGATTCAGGCATAAGGTCTCTCACAACATACAAACAAGAGCCATAACAAATACTAAATATGTAAAACCCTTATGTATAAATAGCTATGGTTTCAAGAGACTAGATTATATTATACCATCACTACTTAATGAACTACCACCTGGACTGACGAACATTAACAGCAAACAACTAGCTATAAGTCGCATTAAAAAATATTACTTAACCAAACATTAACTCATAACATAAATTTATTAATATAACTACTATAGTGTAACTTTTTGTGTCTTTAATTTTACATTAATACTTTATCATTATCATAACAAAAAAATTGCAGATAATCTGTACTGTCATCAGATTCGTGAGACATATCACAATAATGTAGGTCTAACATAAATAGTATTTAATAAATAAATTAAATTAAATTATTATTATTATTATTATTATTACAGTCTTCAGTGAAAATGTATTCAATGAAAAAAATATGGCATTTCCTAAACCTTAGTCATGAGGTATATAATATGACATCCCTGCACTTCATCTCAAGAGGCTAAAGTGACGTCACTCACCTCTGCATGATGCTGTCAACAATTTTAACCCTATTAAAGAATGGAAGGACCGTTGGGAAACCACTACACAGCTGTGCTCAAACAACATATTTTGTGGTGCGTCAATTACTATCACGCGAGACCTGAGTGACTCTAAAGAGAGTTACGAGAAATCAAATGGAAGACGTTGATTGTGGTGCTTCATGTACCTGTACATTGTACTGTAACAAAGTGCGTACTGAGGGCATTTCAAGGATGCTGGATTGAAGTTCTGAAGTTCACCCAAGGAGCGCTGCAGTGGATTAACTATCTAGATCAGTAGTTCCCAACTTGTAAGAGCTTTAGGGCCAACATGGGAACTTAGGGTATGGTTGTGGGCCGCAATTTATTAATAGGCTAATTTTCTTAAAACTTAAGGCTGGATACTCTTTTTCAACTGAAAATCCTATCCCAGCAATCAGAGGTATTCGATTTCATTGCTCAAAAACTATTCTACAATTCCATAAAGGTGTGAAATTAAACATACCAAGTAAAATGTACAGTAGTTTTGATGAAGAACACTCAACAATGTACGTATGGTTGGTTGATTGGTTCCTTAGTTTAGGGGCTGCGACAAAGCCGTCATGCAGCCCCGTGTACTTTGGGTGTGTGTAGAAACTGTCTGATAACCGGTGTTAATTGTGATGACTGTATTAGTGTGTGTCATCTTTTTTTAAAATTCAAGTAAGGACTGTAGTCCTACGTTCGCTACCAAATGCTACCGTCCACTTTATCTAGCTGTGAACTTCGCTACTACTAGATGCCATCACAACCAGCTCCCTGTGACGAACGTTGGAACTTAAGAGCATTAATCAAACCTAACCTACAAATTTTAGCTTCACCCAAGTGTAGTTAGTGGAAAGTTCTTTTTCATGCCATAAATCTATGACATGGGACCGCCTGCTTTACTTCCCCTCAAAAGGAAGGCATACCGAGGGATTTTAACGCAATGTAAGTTTATTTGAATTAATATAAAATAGCAAACAAAGCCAACAAAAACAAATTAAGGACACACTGTAATTAATAAAGTTATCAAAACAATACTTACAAAAGGACAATTTGGTGTTTTCTATGAATCAATGGGTTCATTATTCCTCCTAGGTTACTCCAGTCTCCCTCTAGACCAGGGGTTCCCAACCAGGGGGGCGCGTCCGGCTAGGGGGGCGTGGGGGCTTTATCAAGGGGGGTGTGAAGTGATTTCCGAATTAAGTTTCTTTAACTCGAATATTACAATTTTCATTTGTGATGGACAACCTGAAGATGTATCTCGTGTATTGCAATGCTTCAGCAGTCAGTGAGACATACCATAAATTGAATTCATGAGTACTGCATATTGTTTATATTCACATTAATAAACTAAATAATAATTACAAATTTTTACTTTTTTGTCACCTATATCAGATAGTTTTAATACATGAAAAATAAATATTTTCCCGATTTTTAGCACTTAAAAATCCAGGCCCTACTTATAACAATGTTATTGGTTATACGTCCCTTTTAACAACTCCGGCTTTTAGAGAATTTTGCCCCGAAGGGGATCTTGAAAGTGCCAGTAAATCTTCTGACACGGTCCCCTCGTATTTGTGCACACGAAAATGCCAACTGGCTGTGCCAGGATTCGATCCTGCAACCTTGGAACCAGCAAGCGAAAACGTTACCGCTGAGCCACGCAACCAGCCAGTTTAACTTATGCACAAGCAAGTTCCTTACCGTCATCACTCACTCACCAACTCAGCTCCCCTTACTTCAAACCTCCCCTAGGTACTATCCCAGCATTTTCCTAGAGGAAGTGTGGAAAACCTCGGGGAAAACCACACTCAGGATAGCCACTGTCAGCCTTGAGATTCAAACCTTCGATATTCGGACTTACACCACCCTCGTGCAAACATGGTGCGTGACGGCGACACTGCAGGGTAGTAGCAATGCACTGCTGACCATCACTGTGATTTAATAAACTTAAGCCGGGTTCTATTGTAATAATAAAATGCGAGTACACCTTGTGACGCAGTAAAATAGAAGTACAATTTGCAATTTTTATCTTGCAGCAAAGCTTTTGATATTGGCGTGCTCCTGGTTTGGCATTCCCCCCCCCCCCCCCCCGAGTTCCGCGGCGCGTCCATTGTGCATCCAGTAGAGCGAATCGTGGCGTGTGGCAGCCTATTAGCATTCTGTTCACATCGCACCAAGCCGTTTAAACAATTTCTGTAATGCAACTACACCGTCAACTGTATGGCTAAAACCATAATATGCCATTCCAAGGTAAGTCCTTTCAACGCCATAAACGTTCTTCTGATATTGCACAAGTTCATTGCTTCGATCATTATGGCCATTGGATAAGACAGTATCCAGGTACGTGAAACCACGTCAGTTTTTCATTGACTTAGAAAATAGCTTCAAAGATAGGGGAGGGGGGAGTATCCGATTATTTATTTCTTTCAACAGGGAATTAACATATAACAAGGCTGGAACTTCCATTGTCTGAAGATACACGGCATGCTCGTAAAGTTAAACACAATCAGGGCCAATGAAAACAATAAAACCATCCTGTCAGAATGTTCATAGAAACCCAGCAAAATTCCTTCTTTTTACTCTAATTTAACAAATATGCCCAACACATTGATTGAGATTTCTCGTTAATCGGTCATTAGTTGTTGGTGATTTATCTACGAGCTTTGCAACATCGTGGCCATTTAGGCCAGTGTATTTGGGTATGTGTGGAATTTGTCTGATGCCCAGTGTTTTGGTGATGGCTGTACAAGTGTATATCCCTGCAAGAGACGGATGAGTGCATGCACGGGCAACAGACGTACGGTCGTTGTTGTGACGGTGATTTGAATGTGCCAGTCGGACCTGGCGATGATTCCAAGTTTCTCAACCGGGAGACGAAGCATGGCGTTTCCTTGACGATCCGCAACTGAAACGACAATCAGCCACCTGGAAAACGCAATCATCACCACGGCAGAAAAAACCACGACATGGTCATGCTGGAACTGATCTTTGATTCAAATGGAATTCCTACCAGACGGTTGGTTGGTTCCTAAGTTTAGGGGCTGCGACAATGCGGTTATTTTATTTATTTATTTATTTATTTATTTATTTATTTATTTATGTACTTATCGTATGGCTTTTGGTGCCGGGAGTGTCCGAGGACATGTTCGGCTCATCAGAGGCTGTAGCCTCTTCATGCGGACACCACTAGGGCGAGCTACAAGTTCCGTTCAATTTCAAGTAGTTCCAACTTTCGCTACCATATATCAATGATACCTAGTGCTGAACGTTGGAACTAGGATAGAGCGTTACAACGAAATCTATCCTAGAAATTTAGCTCCACACAAGCTTAGTCTGTGGAAGGATCTTTTACATGCCATAAATCTACGACTTGGGACCGCCGGCATTAATTCCCCTCCGAAGGAAAGCATACTGAAGGATTTTAACGCTCGTAAAAAATCCGAGGACTTCGGCTGGGTTTGAACCCACTATCTTGGGCATAGCAGTTCAGCATGCTACCAACTACGCCACCGAAGCCGTGGTCATGTAGCCCGTGTACTTTGGGTGTGTGTAGAATCAGTCTGATAACCGGTGTTAATTGTGATGACTGTATTAGTGTGTGGTAACTGGTTTCTTTTTAAATTCATGTAAGGACTGCAGACTTTTGAATTTTTCAAATAGTTCCTACTTTTGCCGCCAAACGCCAACGTCAATGACTGCTAGTTCAGAACTTAGCTACCAGACGGCACCGCAGTCTGCTCTTGGCAACGAACGTAGGAACCTAAGAGCGTTGTTTACATTCTTAACCTATACAATTTAGCTTCACACTGGTGTAATTAGTGGAAGGTTCTTTAACATGCCCTAAAATTATGACATGGGACCGCCGGCATAGAAGCTCAGCATGCTACCAACTACGCCACCAAAGCCGCCTACCAGACGGTGCAACGGTAAACAAAACCCGCTACAAGGAGATCCTTGGCCGATGCAATTTGCCGTAAGCGACCTGGGCTTTGGCGTACAGAGAATTCGCATATGGCTCTGTCCTTCTCCAAGAGGAACTTACAAGGCAACAGGTGACAGTTTTGCCCCAACCACTGTACTCACCTGACAGCACTCCTACATGGGCGTAGATTTCGGTCGACCGAAGAGGACACAAGAGATGCCTTACGGGACTAGGAACTGCTTCCAGCAGCTATACCAAAGTTGGCAAAAGTTCATAATGGCCAACGGCGACTATTTTGAGGGTGGGTGTGGTTCTGGGTAGGTGTACGCCGGGTAATACGGCAGCGTGTGAAACATACGGGGTCGTGTGGTGGCCTATCCTCCAGGCGTCAAGTCTCAGAATTTAATGACTGCACCACGTATATGCAACGCAGCCAATGGCTGTTGATTTAACGCCCGATGTCTCACAACTAGTTCAATTCAAGTAGTTCCATCTTTGACTACCAGATGCTACTGTCACTAACACCTAGCAGCGAACGTTGGAACTTGATAGAGCGTTCCTAACTAGCCAAATATAAGCTACATATTTTGCTACACACTATCATTGTACTGTAGTGGTAGGCTTTTTACGTGCCAATAATCCGTTGACTTCGGCCGGGTTTGAACCCACGATCTTGGGCATAGCAGTTCAGCATGCTACCGACTACGCCACCGAAGCCACACAGTAGGATAGTACCAAAATACAAAATGTATGTTTAGTATGCGTATCATTTATTAATCCCGTATCTACAGGATCAGATGAGCTTCTATGTGGCAGAAGGTTTTACGGTCAAATGCCCTACCTGACGTCAACCTCATCATAGAAGTTAATGAGGAATGAAATGAATGGAGACGAATTATTATGGTCGAGGAATTTTAAAGAAGAGGTCGTGGCCCATTAAAAAGTACCGTTCTGACATGTGCTTGGGGATGAAACCTCAGAAAACTATTTAAAGCACAAGTTCGAACCCACTCGTCTACAGAGTCTGAATATCGTCCCATGGTTTTGCATAGTGCATAACTACCCCGGTCGATATGGTACCGAAATTAATAATAATTATAAAATAATAACTGGGCGGCTTCGGTGGCGTAGTTGGTAGCATGCTGAGCTTCTATGCCAAAGATCACGGGCTCAAAAGCGGACAAAATCGTTGGATGTTTTAAGAGAGTCAAAAATCCCTAAGTATGCCTTCCCTTCGGAGGGGAAGTAAAGCCAGCGGTTCCATATCATAGATTTATGGCATAAAAAAGAACCATCCACTAACTACACTTGTGAAGCACAAATTTGAAGGTTAGCTTGATAACGCTGTATTAATTCCAACGTTTGCCACCAGGTGCTGGCTGCGATTGCATCTAGTAGCCAAGTCCACAGCTAGGTGTCGTGGACGGTAGCATTTGGTGGTAAAAGTATGAACTACTTGAAAAATTGATCATCTGCAGTCCTTCTACCTGAATCACACATAACACACACAATTACAGCCATCACAATTAACACCGGTTATCATACAAATTTTCCACACTCCCAAAGTACATGGGGCTACATGACCGCGTTGTCGCAGCCCCTAAACTAAGGAACTAGTAGGATTTGGGTTGGTCATCACGGGACCCCACCTGAGTCCGGCATTGCTTCCACTTACTAGTGTCGGGCTCCCCTCTATCATCTTTCCTGTCAATCTTCTTTGGTAAACTCTTGTTCACTTCCAACTTCGATGGTATTAGAATATCCGAGGCCTCAAGAGTCTTTCAATATCCCGCCTTAATTGAACCGTGTCTTAAGTTTCCTGATTCCCTCATTGTTCAAGGGGTCAGACCTCTCCTTTCCTTTTCATGGTGACTCCTGACTTCTGCACAAGGCCCTAAAGGAGGCAGAGTGTGAGTGTGTGTAGCCCCACCGTTTATGGTGCACCCTGAATGGTACTACACCCTCAAGTGCTCACGTTTGGTGGGTTAAGGAGTTGGCGACCCAGAGTTGGGTCCGTTTCTTCCATTGACTTTGGGGTGTACCCTCTCATCTTTCTCTCCTTGCTATCTGCCTTTCATGTCTCTACTTCTTCCCAAGTCCCTCAATCCTCATTCTTCGTGAGGGGCCATTTCTTTTTCCTGTCGTTTATTTCCCTTGTTCTATTCTTTTTGTTTTGTCTTTGAAATGAATGAAAATCCACGTCCTGTTGCCAGTCTCCGACCGGGAGAGGAATGGAATGAATGAAGCCCCCCTCTAGCGGCGAGGATATGAACTGTGCCAGCTGCCAAAGCCTGTCACACTCCTCTGGGGCAATGATTAAATGAATGACAGATGAAATGAATGACAGTGGAGAGTGTTGCTGGAATGAAATTTTGACAGGGAAAACCGGAGTACCCGGAGAAAAACCTGTCTGCCTCCGTTTGGTTCAGCACAGATCTCACATGGAGTTACCGGGATTTGAACCACGGACCCAGCGGTGAGAGGCCGGCTTGCTGCCGCCTAAGCCACGGAGGCTCTTGTTTTGTCTTTATCTTCCGTTAATAAGTTTTAGTTGAAGATTACCGGGTGAGTTAGCCGTGGTGGTTACGGCATGACTGATGGCAGTCGCTCACATCCGGGAGGCGAGGAGGTTCGAATCCCCCCGCTGGCAACCTTGAAGATGGTCTTCTGTGGTTTCCCATCTTCCTTCCAGGCAAATGCCGGGGTTGGTCCCTAACTATAGGCCACAGCCGCTACCTTCCAACTCCTCGTCCTTACATTCCAACTTCCCTCCTTCCCTCCCCAACGGTACTTGTAGCTCACCCATTGGGTGTCCGTCTCGAAGCAGCTACAAAACTGGCGAGCCGAACATGTCCTCGGACACTCCCGGCACTAAAAGCTACACGCTAAAAAAAAAAAAAAAAAAAAAAAAAAAAAAAAAAGTTGAAGATTTATTCCTCAGCTTCACCATTCATTATTTGCACGATTTTCCACATTATTAGGGGTCGATAACCTCGATGTTACGCCCCATAAAACAACAACTTTCACTGGGGAACAAAACCACATTTATGTGTGGTGTCTGGAATTTAAAAACAGATTTTGGGCATATTTGCACTGCTGATTCCAAAACTGCTGTCCATTTTGTTCTATCAGCTCTATTTTTTATATATTGATAATATTATGATAATACTGATTATCTTAATGAAGAATGATTTAGGCTTAATTGAGCAATGAAATATGTCATATCGTGAGAAGGAGAACTGATATGCTGAACGTAAAACAATTTTCAGAATCTATGACCCAAGAACATCCCATAGACACCAAAAATTGTGTTCCCCAGTGTAATCATCATTGACGAACTAAAGGTTTAAACGATGTGACAGTTTATGTGTTGATAAAATTTTACATACAAACGCAAACCTAACCTGGGCCGTACGCCCCGGATCCCTTTGCATGTAGTACAAGCAGTAATTTTCCTCCAGATAGTTGTCTAACCTAGTAGCAGCCAATGGTTTCGTGCAGACAGTCTTCTAACCTAGGAGCGACTAATGGTTTCGCCCAGACCGTCATCTAACCAAGCAGCGAGCAATGGCTTCGTCTCACCATGGCTTTAGAAGAGTACAGTGCAACGTTTCAATTAAATTGGACAACTAAAATGTATGCATGAACATTCGCATCTCACCACCACACCTCAGAGTTGAACACATGTCACAACATTGGCATGTAACGACGCACTGTTTGAAACCTCTTACAACTGACCAACATGGCGGCAATTCAAGCCTAAACATCAAACAAACCAATATCAACGTTGACAGGTCATCCTCTACACTAAAAAATTTCCGTAGACTCGTAAGTTACGTATCGCAATATATAGGTTATTTGAACCCAATTTTTAAGGCCATTTTTTAAGTTTTCGGGTCAATTTATTGGATTTTGCATTAATTTTATAGGTCTTTTTCTACATTAAATTAAAAAAAAACGGGGCCCTTGTGTATAATATACCGATTTAATGGAAAAACCTATCTACACTTTTGGTTGCATCAAGGGAACAAATTGAAGGCATATTTACTGAAAAGAAGGAATGTTTATATTCCATTTTAAGACATCAACACAAACTATGTTCCTTTTACCTTACAATGTATATCTGCCACTTGCAGAAGAAAATGCAATACGCATTATAAAGCAAGTTAACCACCCTTGTCACAAAACAACGAAAAAAGCCCAGCAACGTAGTGACGGTCGATGTTATTAATGTTCGTTCCCAGCCAGGAACAAGCTAGTCGACACTCGTAACTCGTTTATCGCGATAGGTGTTCATTGTGGACCGATAAAGTTTAGCGAAGCGATTGTGAAATATTATGATTCGATAACAGTTATACTGCTATCTCATATCGACACGAACATTATGAACTGAAACACACTCAGTTCTCGACATCTTTATGCACTTTCCTTCTCACGATCAGGTGTAACTATTTTAACATGTCTCGCAACAGTCTATATTGTGGCGTGTAGCATCCGGTGAGACCTGGTGCATGTCTTTTGTTGACACTCATAGGTAGGGCCCGGATTTATACGTACTAAAAAACCTGAAAATATGCATGCAAATATGCACTAAAAAGTTAGAATATATGCACGGAAAATAATGAAATATGCACTTAAAACACGCAATTTTATTCACTTACCTATTTACAGGTACCATTTGTTGCAAAAAGAAGCATCACAATAGGTAACTAGTAGTCTTTCAATGTTTTCTGGAGACAAACTATGTCTATTGTCCGTCAAAGTGAGTTTATAGGCAGAGAATGATCGTTCTACATCAACTGACGTGATTGGACAGTACGTATACGCGGGCACCAAAGTTTCGGAGCATACATCTGGCGAGGATACCCTAGTTCCACTCAAGTATTGACTAATTAACTTAATCTTCTTCAGTCCTGGGTTCGAATTCAACACCTTTTCTAACTTGCATTTAATCTTCTCACCAATTTCGCCTGGAGCGGAACTCAATGAAGATGCAGCTTTCTCAACGAGATCAAGTGATTCATGGAGATTCTAAGCTCTCAATGGCTTTTGGAAGTTTAGAAAAATGTGCATGAATGAAATTCACATCTTGATAAACAGTAGCGTTTTCAAACACAACTTTTGCATCACGGACACATGCAATATGCTCATCTTCAAGTTTTGTAACCACTTCTTTCACTTCATTAAAATTCTCCTGATAAAATGATACTGCAGATAACCATGTCCCCCACCTAGTCAGGACAGGTTCAGGTGGCAAAGGAACTTCAGTATACAATCTTTGTAGAACTGGATACGAGTTGGTGCTTTCAGAAACAGCTTCTTCCCACATCCAATTAAATTGTTAACAGCTGGAACCTGTGTGCGTATTTCTTCTGCAATGCGGTGTAATCCGTGCGCTAAACAGGTTACGTGTATGAGTTTCGGATAAAATACTTGGAGGGCCTTTGCTGCTTTCAACATATACGAAGCTGCATCTGTGAGCAGTACAAGCACTTTACAACAATTATCCTCAATTTCAGATGGCCACAATAGTCGCAGAGAATCATTTACAAATCTTGCTATTGTGCTATGGTTGGTTTTCTCAGTACTTTACAAGCAAGAAGATGCGGCTTACCGGGTTCGTCTGGATGTAATTTACCAACCACGAAATTTGCTATGTAACGGCCACATGAATCCGTTGTCTCATCCACCGATATCCAGACATAGTTCCCTCCGATATCAGAACGGATCAATTTCAGGGTAGATTCATATAGCGGAGGTAGGTAATTTTTCCTAAGAGTTGATTCATCTGGTATTTTTTGATTAACACAATATTTCTCAAGAAATGATCGCAGAACTGGATTGTTTAATTTATTCCATGGAATGTTGCTGCATACGAAAGCCCTGCAAAGATCATTTGAAAATGTATTAAGAATACCGGACTTAGGCTTTACCTGCGTAAGAAGTAGTTGTTGTGGTGTGCTGTTCTTCTCCTCCTTTGCTTTAATATGTGCAGTTGTTTTTGAATGCTGTTCAAGCTGAAATTTCTCTTCACATTTTACTTCCTTTGAGCAAACTTGACAGTACACGATGACACCATCTGTTGAATAGTCCCTATTACCCGACACCCACTGATTTAGTAAATCTCTTCTCCTGCTCTTTTCCTTAGGCATTTTTAGAAACTAACACTTGAGATGCAGAGCATTAAACTGGAACGTAACTAGTGAACTGAAGATACTTCTGTCCTGACCAATTGCCCAACCCCCTGAGATTATTATCTACTGTGGTAGAGAAAGGAATTCCGGGAAGTCCAGCCAGCCTGCCTACCCATACCTAAGCTATCTGTTGCCATTGTCAGTTGTGAAAGTAAAGTGCCGTTACACAGAGTGTCGAAAATACCAATTAGTGAGGGATGCACATAATATAGGCAACTAGCTAGGGATGCAAAAAACAGATTTATTTTAGTAGTTCTTGTAATTGTCCTTAAATTCAGACATATACACCGGAATATGCTGTTACGTCTAGAATATGCACTAAACCTCAAAATATGTCAAAATATGCATATGCATATGCGCATATGCATTTAAAAGAATTCCGGGCCCTACTCATAGGTAACCACCGTATCGTGACGAGGATGAAATGCACTATGGATACGTCATAAACATTGTGTTGAGGCGATGTCTGTTTTGTTTTAAAGGGAGAAACATAAAGAGATCAAATCTGTGTTCAAATATAGCTGCAAATATGAAAAAAAAATTGTACGTGATACACTCGACGCTCGCTTTCCAAACGGTTGGATTGGCAGAGAAGCCTCATTTCCCGGCCTCCCCGAAGTCCCGACCTAATCCCTTTGGATTTCTTTTCTGGGGGTACGTAAAAATTGTTGCTTACGTAGAAAAGATTCGTGATTTGGTACATCTTCAGGAACGAATTACTGCCATCACATCTACTGTTACTCCAGATAATTACATTACCTTTAATAGATTTTTATAGCAATTATTTATAATCTAGGCATTATTTTTCGATGACCCTGTACATGTAACCAAACATAGCGAAGCAGTGTCTAGTTGGCGGGACGAGTAGACCTCTCGTCTCTAGTACGTGAGAATAAGGGAACGAATACCACCAAATGGTTACTTTTTTACTTCGTATGTTTCAATTTCCTTTGCTCGGGCAGTGGTTTTTGGTACGTAATCATGTCATTTCCTCATAATTATTAATGAATAAATACATAGGAGCAGATGACCTCGTAGTTCCGCCCTATGAAACCTCAATAATAATAATAATAATAATAATAATAATAATAATAATAATAATTGCAATTGTCGCAGACAACAGATCGGAAGCGACTTACGCAGTGGAAAAGCTCCATGAGATTGCACAAAAGACCGGATTACATATATCTTACGACAAGACCAAATATATGGAGAGATGGCCAGAAAATAAATCCCCTTTAAACACCAAATACGGTAAATCGCACAAGTCTGCAGTTTTAAATACCTTGGCGAAATTATACAGCCCTCAGGACTTAATCGAATCGCCAATGAAGACAGAATCACTAAGCTCCAGAAGGCCTACAGGCTAACGTGGGCCCATTACAACAAGAAATGCATTTCGACAAACGCGAAATTACGACATTATAAAACAGTTATTCTTCCAGAAGCAACATATGCGGCTGAAACAATAGTAATCGATGGTCATTCCAAGATTAGGGAACTGGAAAAGTAGGAACGAAAAATTCTCCGGAAGATCTACGGAGCAATCAACAGAAACGGCATTTGGATGAAGAGACCTAGTACTGAACTCTATCAAAACAACATTACGATAACAGACGAAATTAGAAAACGCAGAGCCAAATTTTACACTCACATCCACAGGATGGCCACCTCCAGATTGCCCAAGAACCTACTCAGTATCATAACACAGAGCAAATGCGGCACAGAATGGCTTAAAGAGGTACAGAGAGACTTACACATTATCAGTATACAAAATTTCGAAGACCGAACTGAGTGCCAGACGAAAATCAAGAATGTTAAGTTCGAACCAAGATCATTACGACAACCTGGAAAAAAGTGGACGGATGAGAGGAAGAGGGAGCATTCCGGGAGAATGAAGAGATCTTGGGAGGAGCATAGAAGACACGCCTTCAAATGACATCATGTTATCAAGTTTAATCGCTCTCCTTGTAACGTGTTTTTCGAGGGGTTTTATGCAATAATAATAAATAATATCGTATGGCCTCGCGTGCCGGGTGCAAGCTTTGTAATTTGACACCCAGAGGGTAGATTGCATGTCAAATTTCGTTGTTCCTTGAATCATTATGAAAGTCAAGGAGGTTAGATATCTAACCTCCTTGAACACTATAGCGCATTCTAGTACAGAAATGAGAAACTTTGTGTTGGCGGAAACTCCCGAGATTAATTTTGCCATTATGAACACGGCCTTCTGAATTCAAATGGGTTCTTTGACATGCCAACATCGTGTCGTATTTTTGCCGCCTTTCAAGAATCACTTACCACGGCCAGGAGCGAACCTGCAATCTTGGGGTTAGTAGACCGACACGCTACCCACTCACTCAATAACTAAGTAACTAAATAAATATACATATTAATGTAAGTCCTCGTTTGCAGCTCGTTTACCAAGATTTTACTCGTATTGATATATTTCTTGTCACGTGAGCGACACATGGTTTAACTCATAGAAGTTTACTTTATCTTTCCGTTTCTTTTCCATGCCGGTATCACCACTACAGAATTTCAACTACCGTAATACAGTTAAGTGAACAATCATCCATTTTACTGAACTATGATTTATGTAGTGTAATGGTGTGATGACTGCTTTGTATAACTTTCATATAAGTTCAGTTCTGTAAAATATTTCATGAACTTTCTTTGAAAAATGTCTTTGATAGTGTAATACCGGCCTGGGGTATCCTCGGGTCGACAATACGGACTATGATAACTGGGTCTCAAGGAGAGTGCGCACAAAAACTTGCAATAGGCTGCGGAATGTGCGAGTGAGGATGAGGTTGCTGAAGTCAAACAGTGCTTCCGCTGTGCTGTGGTCATACGCGATCCTCCGACCCGGGTAATTGGTGTGGGTGGTGTCAAGGCATCGATTGAACTCAATCCCGCTTGTGAGGGACGTTACATAAGTAAAGCAATGGATGATGTCAGTGTGTGAGTCAACTTCCTGTGGACGGTAAACGAGACGGGGTTGTGATAGCGTACGAGTTGTTGTTGATGTTGGTTCTATTAAGGGCTTTGCGACACTGAGATTTGCTGATGACATTATTGTCATCGTAGCCAATTCACCAGAGGATTTGATTGAGATTTTAAATGGTATGGAATCCGTCTTGAGGAAAGAATGGTAGGTTGGTTGCTCAAATTAGGGGCTGCGATAACGCGACCATGTAGCCCCGTGTACTTCGGGTGTTAGTAGAATCAGTCTGATAACCGGTGTTAATTGTGAGGACTGTATTAGTGTGTGTATCAGTTTTCAATTCAAGTAATGACTGCAGACATTTTAATTTTTTCAAGAAGTGCCTACTTTTGCCGCCAAACGCCACCGTCAGCGACTACTAGTTCAGAACCTGGTTACCAGACGCCACTGCAGACGAACGTCGGAACCTAAGAGCGTTTGTCAAATGTTTCTCCTAATCAAATTTAGCTTCACACAGTTGTAATTAGTGGAAGGTTCTTTAACATGCCATAAATCTGTGACATGGGACTCCGAAGGAAGGCATACTGAGGGATTATTAACGCTCTTAAAATATCCGACGACTTCGGCCGAGTTTGAAGCTGCGATCTTGGGCATAGAAGCTCAGCACGCTACCAACTATGCCACCGAAGCCGCTTACGAGTTGTTGTTGTTGGTTCTATTAAGGGCTTTGGGACACTGAGATTTGATGATGACATTATTGTCATCGTAGCCAATTCACCAGAGGATTTGATTGAGATTTTAAAAGGTATGGAATCCGTCTTGAGGAAAATCAGTAAATGTAAAACAAACAAGAAGTTCCGTAACGAACTAAAGAGCCTACTTTTCTTGAAATTTAAGATCTATGCCAATGATTAATCTACCCCTCTATCTAGAATAATGCCGAAATTAAGTTGGTAATATCGAAATTTCTAATTAGTTCAAAATACTGTATACCTGGCATAATGTAGCCTAATAGAGAACTACAGTTGGCAGCCCTGCTGACTGAATATATTCTTAGTTCCATCTCTTAAGGTACAGAATACAAAATTTGGTTGAAGTCCAATGGATAGCATGGACGTTACATGCAGTTAAACATTGGATCTAACAGCGCGCGTAAAATCATGTTGGCAACAATGACATACATGTATTGGTCAGAAATAATCTGAAATAATATGATATATTGTTGTGTCAATTTTGAATGAAATCCATTAGTTAGTATAGAAGTTACATGCATTTTAAAATGGGATCTATCAACAGGCTTAGAATCATGTTGGCAGCACTGACGCATATTAGTTACTCCAAATTAATCTAGAATGCCACGTACTATACGTGTGCAAAGTTTAGAGCTATTTGCTTGCATACTTTCTGATATATTGATATTAGGGTAACAAAATAGAGACAGTATTTATTAACAGTTGGCATTCCTGGTTACTCTTAAGAATCGGCATATACATATCTGTTATGGTACACATAACACATACGAAATTTGGTTGAAATCCAAATTATAGTATAGAAGTTACATGTATTTAAAGTTGGACCTCTCAGCAGGCTTAGAATTATGTTGGTAGCACTGACGTATATAAGTTACTCCAAATTAATATAGAATGTCAGGTACTATACGTGTGCATAGTTTAAAGCTGTCGGCTTGCATACTTTCTGATATATTGGTATTTGGATAAAATAAATTGAGAGCATTTATTAACAGTTGGCAGCCCTGGTGGATCTTAAGAATACGTTCAGTCATGTATGTTTATGTACACATAGCACATACAAAATTTGGTTGAAATCCAATTGAGAGTGTAGAAGTTATATGCATTTAAAATTTGGACCTATCAGCAGGCGTATATTCATTTTGGCAACACTGCGATGTATGGCCTCCTGGTATTTAAACTGCAATATTGTTATCTAAACGTGTGCTAATTTTGAAATAGCTGCTATTCATACCTTCCAAGATATCCAACATGGAGCTCAAATTTCAATTGCGATTTTTCAGCAGTTGGTAGCACTGACATCATTTTCAAATATGGGCGTGAGCTATTCAGGTATAGATCTTTACTCCTACCAAATTTTGTTTCGATTGCTGCAGCCATTTAGGAGTTGATAGGGACACACACACACACACAGCCAAACAGACAGAAGGACAGACAGACAGACAGACAGACAGACAGACACACTTTTGCCCGATCTCATAAGTCTACTTTTTGCTAATTTTTGCAAAATGTGAAAAGTAGGCTAAAAATAGTGGAATGCAGCCGAAAGAAATCAGAAACCCCTATTGATATTAAATTGGCAGGTGAAAAGCTAAAGGAGACTTATGCTAATTGGGAAACAAAATAACCAGTGATGGACGAAGCAAAGAGGAAAAAAAGTAGATTGGCTCAGACAAGGAAAACATGTCTATAGAAAAGTAATTTTTTGACATCAAATATGAATTTAGGTGTTAGCCTAGAGCACTTTATGAAAGGGAAACTTGGACTGTTGGTGCAGCAGAAAAGAGGAGAGTAGAAATGTGGTGTTTCAAGAGAATGATGAAGATAAGGTAGATAAGACGTATTAAGACGAGTTTCTTGCGACTACTAATGAAGAGAAGAGGTAGGTTGGTAGGACACATACTACTGTTAGACACCCAGGAATAGCAAACTTAGTTAGGGAATGAAGGGTCGAGGACAAGAACTGTAGAGGCAAACAAAGGTTAGAATATGTAAAACAGATTGCCACTGACCTACTGAGAAAACTTAAACTAAGGGTATTTAAGTCATCATACATCTCATCGGGTATAAATACAAAGTTTCAACCGTAAATTCTAAATGTACAGATATACTTCATTTAGGAGGCTTCGTTGGCGTATCTGGTAGCATGCTGAGCTTCTATGCCCCAGGTCGCGGGTTCAAACCCGGCCAAAGTCGTCGGATTTTTTAAAGGCGTTAAAAATCCCTCAGTATGCCTTCCTTCGGAGGGGAAGTAAAGCCGTCGGTCCCATGTCATAGATTTATGGCATGAAAAAGAACCTTCCACTAACTCCACGTGTATGAAGCCAAATTGTGTACAGTAGGTTAGAATTGATAACGCTCTATTATTTCCAACGATCGCCGCTAGGTGCTGACTGCGATGCCATCTAGTAGCCAACTCCACAAGCTAGGTGTCGTGGACGGTAGCACTTGGTAGCAAAAGTGGGAACTACATGAAATTATTGTCTGCAGTCCTCACTTGAATTAAAACAGATAACACACACTAATGCAGCCATCACAATTAACACCGGTTATCAGAAAGATTCTACACACACCCAAAGTACACGGGGCTATATGACCGTGTTGTCGCTGCCCCTAAACTAAGGAACCAACCAACCAACCAACCAGACTTCATTTACAGAGATAGTGAATTGATGATGTGTTGCATAGTATCTCTGTAGGCAAATCCCCATTACAACAAATAAGACAACATTACTTCGTGAAGAGCCGAGTTAGGCAGACACCCGCGGAGTTAATTTAGCAGGCAATATGTTTTCGCCAAAGGACTAGCCAGCTAAATAGCTCGCTTTGATAAAGCTAATTTTATTCATGGGATGTCATCAATATACCAGCTCTTGGAGAAGTCAATTAGACGGCAGAGTGGAGGCTCATAAGACGTGTCATCGTGTTGCATAGCAAGTGGCAAGCAGTTTATGTCCGGATTTGATCCCACCTGGAGACCACGCCGTGCCGAGCCGCACCCACGCTCTCGAGTACCATTTATTAAGTCAAGGCAGCAGTTAGCAAGCTACTGTTACACGTCACAATCTCAACTGGCCTCTGCATAGTCGAGCCACCAGAAATTTCACCACTGCTAGCGTTAGGAGGTCCGGGTGCGATTCCTGGATCTGCCAAGTAATTTTAATTCTGGTGTGAGGGCTGGAACGGGGTGCACTCAACCTCGTGAGGCTAAACTGAGAGGAGAAGGGTTCGATTCCCACCTCAAGCATCCTGGAAGTGGTTTCCCGTGGTTTCCTCCACGTTTACTCTATGAAAATGCTGGGCAGGTTTCTAACGTAAGGCCACGGCCACCTCCTTCCCAAACCTATCTCCAATTTACAGGTACGCACACTAGTACAGTCGTCACAAAAACACAGGTTGTCACACAAAATACACACACACAGATACACGGTATTATTTGACCACGATTTCTTAGCCCCTAAAATAAGCAACAACAACAACGATAGTTCACTTAGGATATAGCTTGCCACGGTGAGTGAGTGGTAATCGTGTCGGACTACCAACCTGAAGCTTGCAGGTTCGCTCCCGGCAGTGGTAAGTGATTTTTTGAAGGCGACAAAACGCACGGCACGCATGCCATACGTTGTTGGCATGTTAAAGAACCCATTTCAATTCAGTAGGCCGTGTTCATAGTGGCAAAATTAATCTCGGGATTTTCCGCCAATAGAAAGTTCCTCATTTTTCTACTAGATAGCGCTATAGTGTCAAGGAGTTTAGATATCTAACCTCCTTGACTTTCATAACGTTCCAAGGAACGACAAATTCCGACATGCAAGCTGCCCTCTGGGCGTCAAATAACAAAGCTTGCACCCGGCACCGAGGCCATACGATATTATTATTATACTTAGGATATAGTGAAAGAGCAGTTTTCTCTCAGGATCTGCATCACTTGTACAGTCAGGGATAATTATACATTGTCCAAGCATATTGTTCCTTTGTGTCTTAAATTTATCCCACCTACACATCACTGAGCTCATGCAATGATAGTGACAGACACACTATTTATTTTATTTATTTATTATTTATTTATCGTATGGCTTTTAGTGCCGGGAGTGTCCGAGGACATGTTCGGCTCGCCAGAGTCTGTAGCTGCTTCCAGCGGATTCCCAGAAGGTGAGCTACAAGTTCCGTTCAATTTCAAGTAGTTCCAACTTTTGCTACCTGATGTCAATGATACCTAGTTGTGAACGTTGGAACTTTGATAGAGCGTTCCAACGAAATCTAGCCTAGAAATTTTGCTCCACACAAGTTTAGTCTGTGGAAGGATCTTTTACATGCCATAAATCTATGACATGGTACCGCGGGCTTTACTTCCCCTCCGAAGGAAGGCATACCGAAGGATTTTTGAAAAATCTGACGTTTCGGCCGGGTTTGATCCCGCTATCTTGAGCACAGCAGTTCAGCATGCTACCAACTACGCCACCGAAGCCAGACACTATTAAAACTCAGCAATTTTTCTAGATTTGTGCCATGTCTTGTGTGGGGTTTCGCCTAGGGCACAAAGCTAGGATGTGAAAGCTGCTTGAGTTGTTAGCTCTCGCAGTAAAGAGGCGCTGGTGCGCTTCATAAAAAAGGAGGTAGCACGCAGTTCGCAACTCCTGTGAGGGTCCGGGCACGGACACCAAGAGCCCGCTGATGAGCCAGCTAGGCGGAACCCCACACAAGACAAGGCACAAACCTAGAAAAATTGCTGAATTATAATTCACAGGCCGTGAAAACCAATATACCGTCTTTTTAAAAACACTATTCCCTCTCGTTGAGAAAACTAAATAATATATGTGCAATCATTAGGGGGGGGGGTGAATTTAGCTTTTTGAAATCAGTAATTAAGTATTTCGGTTTGAACATTTAGCATTTTGTAGCTTTTATACATTTAAATTTAGCATTTTATAGCATTTTGAAGAATGAAAACCACAAATTTAGGATAAATCTAACAAATTAGTATTTTTGAAATGACATTACAGTAATGTGATATTAAAATCACAGTTGTAAAAGGTTAACAGTTAAATAAAAATGCATGTAATAAATTATGTACAGTATATATTTTTAATTAATTAGGTTAAAATAACACAGACAAAATTGTTTGAAGTCAAAGTAACTTATTACACAGAAAGAACTTTCTACTGACGCAAAATCAGAATAATACAGAGAAAATAGATAAAATCTACTCAATTCTTCCTTCAAAATCCACCAAAATGCGTAAGTGCATGCAAGTTCATGAATCATTAACATTATTCAATGAAATCTTAGAGGTGTTTTATTTACATTTTGGTCTCACTGACTTGTTGACTTGACCTACGCGAAGGCCGAGCAAAAAGTGCTGGAGGGATTGCTTTCCGCATTTCAGACCGGTGATCACGCTATCATAAACATATCGAGATTGTAGAAACTCCTCATTTGAAGTTTCCATACGAAAAGAAAGAATAGAAAACTGTAATGCTAAACAGAACGTGGATTTCGCATTTATGAAGCATTTTGGTATAATTTTTGCATTTTGAGTCAATTTCGCATTTTGTCGCCTTCTCAAAACACATTAAAAAGTGGTTTACAGGTCACGAAAAGTGAAAATACAAGAGTAGCATTTTGCGCTTTATCGCAAATGCGATAAAACACCTTCCCTAGCCATCATCTGTTATTCGGTGCCTAAACTGCGTGGTTTGTGTATCATGAAAATGGTCTACATTTTGTAAAGATATGAAGACTCAAAAAGTTAGAAACGTTTTACCCTACTTTAGGTAAAGTCAAGACTGGTTTAATTTAAAAGAAAGATCACCCTCTTGTGTAGTGGCTAGCATTACTGTATTGGCTGCAACTTCTGAATCCAGGTTCAATTCTCGAAACTGCAAAGAAATGTAATTCTGGTCTGAGGGTTGGAACGGATAGGACTACAACTACAACGAACCCCGTGAGGTAAACCTGAGTAAAAGTGGGTTCAACTCCCACCTCAGCTACCCTGGAAGTTGTGTTCAATGCTTTCCAACTTCCAAATGTCGTGATGGTTTCTAATTTGAACCTACGGTCACCTCCTTACCAACCTTGGACTCGATTACAAATACACACACAACCAATAACACAATTATCAGACTATCTCTACTCATACGACAATTAGTTAGTTAGTTAGTTAGTTTTGAGCATTTTGGGGGCGAGGTCGGTTGGTTGGTTGGTCGGTTGGTTCTTAAGTTTAGGGGTTGCGACAACGCGATCACGTAGCCTCGTGTACTTTGGGTGTGTGTAGAATCTGTCTGATAACCGGTATTAATTGTGATGACTGTATTAGTGTGTGTTATCTGTTTTTTAATTTAAGTACTGCAACTTATAATTTTTCAAATAGTTCCTACTTTTGCCGCCAAGCGCCACCGTCAACGACTACTAGGCCATGTTCAGAACTTAGCTACTAGACGCCACCACAGTCGGCTCTTGGCAACGAACGTAGAAACCTAAGATCGTTGTTTACATTCTTAACCTACCCAACTTAGCTTCACACAGGTGCAATTAGTGGAAGGTTCTTTAACATGCCATAAATCTATGACATGGGACCGCCGGCTTTACTTCCCCTCCGAAGGAAGGCATACTGAGGGATTTTTAACGCTCTTAAAAAATCCGACGGCTTCGGCCGGGTTTGAACCCGCTATCTTGGGCATAGAAGCTCAGCATGCTACCGGCTATGCCACCGAAGCTGCCAAACAGTGAGGTCATCCGCCTGAATATGAAAATGACCTAAAAATAATAATACAAAAAAAACTAATCAAAAAATAACGAGGTCTTACTGAGAGTCAATGATCACTTGTAAATTTAGATTGCTGGCCGTAACCCACTCTCACTTATAAAGCGGATGACGATATCAGCAGCCACCACGTCATCGGCTGATATAAGTTTGACTGTCATCTGCAAACCAAAGTTTCTTCGTAAATCAGCAAGATCCACACTCTCGGTTAAAATGTAGGCCACGGTGAAAACAGTTTCACAGGTATAAAGTGAGGGCCTTCTCATCACGTACGAGTGAGTGGATCTTGCATGACCTTTCCTTAGTCTACACAAAATAACGGACTCCCTCCGTGACCGGAAAGAGCTCCGCCACACGCGAGTAGTTCCCTTGATCGCTCTCAGTTTACTGGGCATTGGGTTAGCTATATAGTCACTGTCTCTCCCAGAATACCAGTACTTATCGGCGTAACAGAGAGCGAATATCACTAACAGGTACCCCCATTGGTGGAGGTTGTATAAGTTACGCCAATTACATGGGGATGACAACAACAACAACCATTTAGAATAATTATTTCTAGCTCTGTTTCGTTTTCTAGCGTCGTTTCAAGCCCACTCATTTGTAGTAATTCACAGTCACCTGTACTTCTCGCATCCCTTGCACTCTGTAACCACGTTGACTGCAATGTTTAACCCGTTGAGTGCCTCGCACGTCTATAAACGTTGCTAAAGAACTATTTTAATATATTGTGCCCGTTTGACGAGGATTTCGGGGAGCCATTGGCCTTAAATGACCCTTCCGAAACCCTCCTCCAACGAGAAGACATATAGGACGAGGAGGAATGCATTCATGGACTGGGGATACACAAGGAAACGTGACTCGGGGGTGTCGGGTATAATGAGAGATCAAAACTACCCGTCCAGAGGAATACAAACACAAAATACAATAAAAAGAGGCCAGGCTTACATTTAAATCGCACTCATTTTATTCAAAAAGTGGCAGACCCCTAACCTACGTCGGAGAGGTGAAAAACGGCTAGTCCGTGCTAATTAATCCTAATATGAATTTACTCATCTCCGTACAAAATATCCTAAAAATTAAACCTCTCGAAGTCCTACTAACAGATAATGAAGTCAACAAGCAAGGCTAAGCGAATGACACTTGAATCATCCCTACACAATTACTTCGGAGATTGCAATAATAGTAATAATACAGCATCGACTGCACCACCCAGTCAAGGGTGCAACTATTAAACGTTCATCGCATACTCTGCGAGGTTATACCATTATTTACAGTCATCAACAAAAATCATAGAATTCTTCGGTGCTTCTAATTATTAACAAACATCCAGTAATAAATACAGTCTCCAAATAAAATGATAAAAATTAATATCAGTGGCGCGGCAACTTGTGGTGCGTGAAATGAGGGTTACTCCCAAAGAGAAAACATTGCTGCTTTGGAATCCTCGGTTCAACCATAGAAGTCTGACTCCGCATGAACCTTCGAGGTCACATCTCAGATGTGATATCGGGCTCAATACAGGGTCTTTCATATAAAGTAAGAACGCCAAGCGGCGGGTTTGTTATCCGCTAGTGTGTTGGCCTTGACCGAGCTTGTGGTGAGCCGTGGCTCCCTGCTCTAAGCGTGTGTACAATCCTCTATGAAATATTACCTTATAAAAGTTGCTGGAAGTGTCGTCCTTCCTGGGTTATACAGGCATTGTATCTGGTAACCACATTTTGGCTGACTCGAGTGAGTCATGCCACTGTATTTTTTCTGATTTTTTATTTTGTGTTTTTTATTGAGCACTGAACCAGTAGTGTCAAAGTTATTTACAATTACGTGAATCTGTGCTAGTGAAGGTGGCACTTCATCAGGAAATTGCTGAACAAATGCATCACGTACCCGCCGAGCCAAATCGTAATTAAAATAAATTTTACATACAAAAATACGATGTTGCAATGATAACTGTCTTACCATGTTAGCAGCTGTGGTTCAGACTGGCGACTGAACACCTGCACGCTTATTGCAAGGTCAAGTTTGTACTATGCGCGCACTTTCAATACTACGGTAGGGGGCCGTGGCGCGTCACAAGCTCGGTCAAGCCGGCTTCAGCAGCGAATGACAAAACCGTCGCTCGCCGTTCTTACTTTATATGAAAGACCCTGTATATCCCATTCGCGTTTGAATACCAAGGCGACCCCTGGTATGTTCTGCCATCTCTGGGCATCATGTAGGCTAGTACTACTTGAGTTTGGATTTATGCTTCCGGAAGTAATTAACAAACCATTTTGTAGACGTCTACTGCTCGAGTTTATCTGTGATGTTAACAAGCATGGCGGAATAACAAGCAAATTCTTCACGCTGCGCTGTAATGTGATTTCGGATCAAAGAATATCAATTTTATCATTTTAAATTATCTAGTCGACTTCGTCGTTACGTTACGATGACGTCACGAAATGTACCGAGAATGCACGGAGGTGTGTGACGTCATAGTACCGCTTGGTGCATGTGTACTGAGTTCACTGGTGAGCTCTGGCGTTACGAGACAGCAACGACACAGCGAGCGTGACGTCATCCAGCCAGTTCCCTCCTTTCACCGTGCGCTCCAGCTCCCTCATGACTTGTAACTTTCTAGCGTTCTGATTGTTTCTTTCCCCCAGGGGCTCACATCTTGTGGGCGTGGGTTGGCAACCACGGGGCCCCAGCTGAGTCCAGCATTGCTTCCACTTACTTGTGCCAGGCTCCTCTCTGTCTTCTTTCCTGTCGACCTCACTTGGTCAACTCTTGTTCTCTTCTGACCCCGACGGTATTAGGGTATCCGAGGCCTAGGGAGTCTCTTCCTTTCACGCCTTAATTGGCCCTTGTCTCATCTTTTCTGATACCCTCCTTCTGCGAGGGGTCAGCCTTCTTTTTCTCTTCCTTTTACCTCCTGCCTTGTGCTCTAGGCCCTTAAGGAGGCAGGGTGTATGTAGCTCCACCACTTCTGGTGCTCCCTAAATAATGCTACACCCTCAGGGGCTTACGGCTGGTAAGTTCGGGAGTTGGCGACCCCGAGGGATTCCTGAGCTGGGTCCGTTTCCCCCTTTTGTCCCTTACCTTTGGAGCGGACCCTCTCCTCTTTCACTTTCCTATATGCCTTTCATGGCTCTCCTTCCTTCCAAGTCCCTCAATCCGCCTTCTCCGAGGGTTGAGGGCATTTCTTTTCCTTCCGTCCTTTTATTTGCCTTATTCTCCTTTAATTTTCCATTTCTTCTTCTAGTATATAGGTTAGTAGTTAGTTTTAGTTTTAAGTTCGCTTTTCATTTTCATCTTCACGATCACCCCAACCATCAGGGGCCGATAACCTAGATGTTAGGCCCCTTAAAACAACAATTATCATCATCATCATGATTGTTTCTTGATCATCTAACATGTCAAGAGTCTTTGGCTTCGAGCGAAGCGAGAAGCCTCCAACTTTTCTAGCATTTTTCAGCATTTGTAGCATTTAAAATGATATTAAGTCCAGTCTTTCAGACTAACTGTTTCTTTTTATACCAGTAAGGAACAATATGTATTAGTTGTCTACTGATTTTATGAAATAGTTTTAATATGGGCGTATCATATGATATGGAGATGATGCCCGCACAAAAAAAAAAGATTTTTCTCAAAATAAATAAAAAAATAAACGTAGGATTTTAAATTTACATTTAGATTATTTAAGGTTAAGAAAGTCGAGTGGCCCACCGACTTTGAGACACGTGACATCCCCAGAGACTCACGACTGGTGGGGCGTGTGTTGGCGAACGCGGAAACACCGCATTTTTTAAATTTAATTTTATTTATTTTTCATTATAAAGAAGATGAAATGCAAAAATATATCAACATTTCTTAAATATGTTCAGTAAACAAAAGCATGTGTTTACTTTGCTTGGCCGCGACTAACGTTGTACATCCACTCTTGCAGAACTGAGTAGCGTCTGGAAAAGATGTAATACGTTCCACACAATCCCGCTACTGCAAGATACTTAAATAGATTTATTGCGAGTCAAGGCAGTTCGCGCACACATCCTTCTGCCAACTCTAACCTGATGAGTAAGGCAATTTATTGCCTGAATCATTCTCCAGTCAATTGGAAGTAACTCATCGGAGCTGCCCGCACGCTCGCCTCTTGACAGAAATAATTCAATTCCTCTAAGTTGGTCGCTCGTTCTCGCAATGTTTTTACGTCTCCGACCAACTTTCCATTCATCTTTTATACTGAAGCAATTATGAGAAATTTTTCTACAGATCTGTAGTGCATTGCTACGTAAATATTCTACGAACGTTTCTACTATAAGCCTTACGTCAATGAAGATGATGATGATGATGATGATGATGATAATGATGATTAGGCCCTACTGATTCTCCGAATGCGCTGCAACAGCCTACAAAGATCATAATGAAATCCTTAAGGCTCAATACCTTCATTTTAAAACCGATATCGACTACGATTTATTATAGTTTTTATTGTTCTAAGGGGCGGAACTACGAGGTCATCTGTCCCTGCATACAGCCAACAAGGTTACCCAAGGCCATAGTGAATACACCAGTTTTTTTTTTTTTGAGTGGTCTCCTCAGAGACCTAGTGCAGGTCTTTCTATTCGACGCCCGTGGGCGACCTGTGCATCGGGATGAGAGATGGAATTGATTAAGGTGAATGAAATTGAAGAAGGATGTGGAAGGAAGCGGCCGTGGCCGGCCCAGCATTTGCCTGGTATTGAAAAAGGGAAACCACGGAAAACCATTTCAAGGACGGCCGACGGTGGGGCTCGAACCCACGCGTCTACCGAGTCAGCAGAGCAGAGAGCTTGGCCCCATGATCTAACACTGCGCTTTAGCCAGCGTAGCCACTACTGTCGGTACACCAGGTTATCTCGTTGAACGGATTCAAGGGAAGCGAGACCGTCATGTAGGAACGTATAAAAATTTCCAAAATCTCTTCAAAACAAAAGTAAGCTCTTCGTAGAAATCGAAATTTAATGTTTTTCAGTCAACACGATTGTACCCAATTGTAATGGTGGTTCCACAGTCTAACGAGTCTTACCCCAAATATGATGATGATGATGATGATGATAATTGTTGTTTTAAGGGGCCTAACATCTAGGTTATCGGCCCCTGATGGTTTGGTTGATCGCGAAGATGAAAAAATAAAAAGCAAAAGCGAACTTAAAAACTAAAACTAACTACTAACCTACATACTAGAAGAAGAAATGGAAAAATAAAGGAGAATAAGGCAAATAAAAGGACAGGAGGAAAAGAAATGCCCTCAACCCTCGAAGAAGGTGGATTGAGGGACTTGGAAGGAAGGAGAGCCATGAACGGCAGATAGGAAAGTGAAAGAGGAGAGGGTCCGCCCCAAAGGCAAGGGACAAAAGGGGAAAACGGACCCAGCTCAGGAATCCCTCGGGGTCGCCAACTCCCGAACTCACCAGCCGTGAGCCCCTGAGGGTGTAGCATTATCTAGGGTGCACCAGAGGTGGTGGGGCTACATACACCCTGCCTCCTTAAGGGCCTAGAGCACAAGGCAGGAGGTAAAAGGAAGAGAAAAAGAAGGCTGACCCCTCGCGGAAGGAGGGTATCAGAAAAGATGAGACAAGGGCCAATTAAGGCGGGAAAGGAAGAGACTCCCTAGGCCTCGGATACCCTAATACCGTCGGGGTCAGAAGAGAACAAGAGTTGACCAAGTGAGGTCGACAGGAAAGAAGACAGAGAGGAGCCCGGCACAAGTAAGTGGAAGCAATGCCGGACTCAGCTGGGGCCCCGTGGTCGCCAACCCACGCCCACTAGATGTGAGCCCCTGGTTACCCCAAATATATTGATGTGTTTAAGAGAAGACTGAAATTGTAAATAGCCTACTACTTGTGTATATTAAGTGTGTTTGATATTATATTCAGTAATTTTACAATTTTTCACTGGGAAATTACCCTCATTCGCAATTAAAGTAAACTAATGAATGAATGATTGAATGAATTGATTATGCTGTTGATTATTTTAAGCTGTGTCATTTAAAACCGAATGTCACGGAGTTCAAATAATTACACTGGTCAACATCATTTTTGTTACAAAGAAGGTGAATGGTGTTCTTAACTAAGTCGTGGGTGAATTCAAAAATAAAATTCGTTTCCGCATATCGGGCACAGTTTTCGAAATGTGGTACCGTCTGTCTTTAAACACCTTGGATATGCTGCATTTTTTGGTTACGTTGGTATTGCTTAATTAGCTTTCAGTTTTCTTCTGCAGATATAATTGTTGGAAAACAATCTATACATATACACACACACAAGGACGTCCATTCATTATCCTCAGTTTTGAAATTCACTGGCAGGGTACGAATAAGGCGGATGAGTCATGAGGCAAAGTATCGTCGGAAATCAGGAAAAAAAATTAGGTAGGCCTATTTTTATTCACTTTTCTTTACTCTAATGGAGCTCATTTCTTTGATTAATTTGGGTACTAACACAGCTGTTTTTGTTCCCCTTTTGCCAGATACATGTAATATAAAGGCTGACGCAATCATTTACAAAATCCATTATAACATGGAAACTGAGGCCGATACATAAATTCTGAGATTAGATCTGGATTTAGGGACAAATTATCTTCCAGAAATAGCTTTATTCTGTTTTGTAACTAAAAACAGTTTTTTTGTAGACCAGTGTTATTAATCCTATAGCAATAGCCTTAATTATGAAGAATTTGTGACCCAGAGTCATATTATCATGTCAACAAGTCAAGTCGTATCCTCGAGCGCAACGTGATTGAGCCATGTGTAGAAATTAGAATCTGTGGGACAAACTATTTTGAATCTTGCAAAGCCAGGGTGAGCCGGGAGAGGTGGTAATTTCCAATATTGCTCAGTTATTTTTCTCAATCATTTCACAGCAGAAACATCTTAGAGGACTTTGAGGAGGAGCTGAAGGGGCGTTTCGTTTTTGCTGTGCCTCTTGACCGAACATGAACCATATTCCTCCTTCCTTCCTTCACCTGTCCACGCATGTCCCCTTTTTCCCTAGAGAATTGATCGGCATGCAAGTTGGCTCAATACATAGAGCATTGAGGGTCAAGGCCAAAGGTTGCAGTTTCGATTCCAACACACTTGAACAGTCTACTTACCATCTGTATGGCTTGCACTCTTGCACTCGTGACTGAAAGCCTTCTGGTTCATTATTGAGGTCATGAAAAATCTAATTCTGGTCTTATTCAGACGCATTTTAGAATATAGTAGAGGATCCCAACTATTACCTCCTCTCTTTAATTCAGGTATCTGCAACGCCAAGCAATACGGATGATTTCCAATCCACCAAACTTCACAAGACAGAGAAGAGGGGTGGAAGTTTGTAGTTTTACGTGATCGTTAATCTCGCTTTCATGAACCACGGGACCTCCTCTTTAAGTGGAATCCGAACCACAGGACATGGTATGGCATTTCACTTTGAAAAACTCACATGCATTGACCGGGAATCGAACCCGGTCCGTCGTGGTGAGAGACAAACAACTTGACCTTTGCGCCACCACGCCCACCCTCACAAGATTAATGTACAATCACCGACATTTAATGTTTTTTCAGTCGGTCAACACGATTGTACCCAAATTGTATTGTGTGATTCCCTAATCCTGAAAAACAAATTATATTAGATAAATAAATACACTTAGATGACCAGTTTCGATCGTCAAGCGATCATCATCAGATCCATTACTCTTAGGCTATTAAATCTACAAGTATGGGTGATAATATGTATTTATGTATTTATTGCTTGCCACGGTGGGCGAGTGGTCAACGTGTCGGTCTACTAACCCCAAGCTTTCAGGTTCGCTCCTGGCAGTGGTAAGTGATTTTTGAAGGGCGGAAAAAATTACGACACCATGTCATACGATGTTGGCATGTCAAATTTCCACCAACACAAAGTTCCTCATTTCTCTTCTAGTATGCGCTATAGTTTTCAAGGAGCTTAGATATCTAACCTCCTTGACTTTCATAGTGCTTCAAGGAACAACGAAATTCGACATGCAAGCTACCCTTTGGGTGTCAAATTACAAAGCTTGCACCCGGCCACCGAGGCCATACGATATTATTATTATTATTTATTTTTTATGTACACTTATTTTGTTGTAGTAGTAGTTCAACTAACACAACTAGGATTAGGAAAACACTCAATACAATTGGGGTACAATCGTGATGACCGACTGAAACAAATCGATTACTAAGGCAACATTGAAAAATGTGTTCAAACACCATAATGTACTATCACCCTGAATGAAATGTGTTTAGTGAGATATTATCTTCCGCATTAGCTTGAGTTACCTCGTGTTTTTAGGTGGATTTCATGAGAAAGCTACCTATTGCAATGGGCACCATGTTGCAACTTCCAAAAAATATCGACATATCTTCGCGTTTCACATCCTCCAAACCCCAAAATCACCGTCAGTTCAAAAGTTTATAAATAAATTGTTTTCTTGTGGGAACGATAACTACAGTTATCTCACACCTATCACTTTCAAATATATACATAAAATATAATCAATCAAAATCTCAGTCGGGTTTGATAATGGGGAAAATTTGCCCATGCGTGGGGGGTCTTTTTCGAAAAAGTGAAATATCACTATAACTTTCTTAGTATGTGAAAAATCGTATCCATTCAAAGTTCGTACTATTCTTCGGATATGTGCCAAAAACGTATCTCGGTAAAGATTTTTGATAGCACCAGCCATTGACCAAGGGGGTGGGAAAAATTGAGTTTTGAGAGGGAAAAAATCATACCTCCTTTAAAAGTCACAATATCAAAACAGTTTAAAAAGGTAAATACTCATCTAAACATGCGATTTGATTTCATATTCGATCGACAATTGAAAATCCTTAGCGTTAATTTTGCTCATTATTGTACCCATGTGAGTAATCTCGATGGAAAATATGCTTCTGCCTCCAGCTAGCATCAGGGCTCGGGCGTGTACCGTTCTCCCATGTAGCAGTTGCATATTTTGGATTTGAGGCTAAAAGGTATCAACTCTACAATGATAAGGCACAACTCTATTCTAAAACTTTAATTCTGTAATAAACTTCATGGCTTCACACAAAACAAAACAAATCCCACAACCACAAAAACAAAACAAACAAATATTATTTCCACAATCCACAAATATGAACATAATATTATCATAATAAAATCATCTCATAACACAAACCTTTACCCTTATGTGAACTTTACAAAGTACTCTAGGGCGCTGATGCACATACAACTTCTGAAACAAACTGTACTTTAATTCTTCTGTCATCCAATGTGACTTCATTAATTCAACAAAATTAATTATTCCTTAAACCTTGTCTTAATTTGACAATAATGTGTATCATGTGTGTGTTTTGATCTTTCTCTTCCCACCAAATGCTTTACATGCATTAGCCTATTCTGGTGTTGCACAGCAGTCTACATACAACTCCATAATTATGTAAGCTACCCCTACACTTCCTCTATTTATATAGTTCCACTGCATGCCGTGTGTGATTTCATTTAAAAACATTAGTTAACGCTGTGTCGGACGGTACTATTAAACTACCTTTGCGCGCGTAGCCTGTGGCATCTGGTAACCCACTTCAGAAACAGATGTCAGTGACAGTACCAATGCAACGTCTAACCATTCGTTAGATAGCTAAAATCATGAACCATCAGGATAATCTATAATTATCAATGTGTTCTTAAACCACATGACTTCATTACTCAATATAACAATATTTCATTTCATGTCATTAACAGGGTCTAAAACCTGTTCCTTTAAAACTTGCTTTCATGGTTCGCTTGACCGTTCAGACCATCTTCCCGAGCGGCCGATACACAATAGAAGTGGAGTGAGGTCCTACAATACCTCCCCCTCGTTTCCTGTCTGACTTCTTTCTCCCCAAGCAGTAAAAGATTTTACAAGACAAACACTGTGGTCCCAGCGACACACATATCTCAATGGATTTAAACTGAATATTATGCAAATAGGTTCTGGATGAACTGTCACATTTACTCCTACACTGAGGATAATAATTGGCTCCAATATAGGCCCATTTCAACATGAAGGCATGAGATTCATAACACATTAGTCCATTAGGTAACCGGTATCTTTAATAATATTGCGGCCAGCCCATGCTGCCGTCTGGGATTCGCTTCAACGAGCCGAATCACTCAACAAATAGTTCTCGGGGAATCAGATAGTGTGCAGAGGTGTCCATTGTTTTCCTCCCACCTATCACGGGATTCGAACCCGGAACATTCCATATCCATCATCAGAGCTAGGGTCAATATCACTATATACGCTCTGGCATAAAGCACATCTCTCATTACGCCCACGGCATACGAGATTTCATACGAAGAATAGATAACCTGGTCCCTCCTAATGCTATGATCTGCATCCTATAATTACCAAGAGAAATCTATCAATTACTCTATAAGCTTTTCACATAAGCTGCAAATTCAATTCACTAAAAGATCTTCCATTTCCGGCATAATTATATTCCCATTAATACAATATTCTGATATCAAACTCTTTTCTTAATCCCGTAACGGAATCTTACTGTATAATCTTACTGCTTCGATCGATAATTCTTGCCCTTTAGCGTAAATATTTCTTGATTACAACATCTTGCCTGATGCGTTCATTCATACCTTTTATATTCATTATTATTATTATTATTATTATTATTATTATTCTCACTGACATAAATTTACCAAAATCCGACACAACTCATCTTACAAATCGAACAACCATGTTCGTTCATTACGTTTACATAACTGATTTGCCATTTTTAATTAATAGTGGTAACGATTAATCCACTCACTGATGCAAAATAACATCTCAAATCTATTAAAATCAACACAATAATGAGTAAGCTTGGAGAGTCTATCTCCTACTCTGATTCTTACTGGCATCTTTATAATTCTGAAATCACACTACATGCAGTGGCCTATACCTCTACTTAAACATAATTTGTGGGGTACTCACATATCTTAAGGCTCGTCACGGTGGTTCCAACCACTCATATCCTTCCTGGTCGCCTGCCATATGCAGATTCTAGTGCGACATTTTCATCTTGAATACACACATTTTCTGACACATATTTTTCGTTAACCACACGACACTTTGCATTTCTATAAAGAAGCTATTGCTTCCAACACACATGACACTTTAAAACACTTATTAAACTATTAATTTAAAAGACATTTCACATATAATTTACATAACACACGTCATTCTGTACACTTTTCCTTGGTTGAAATTCCCTAACAAAGATATCCAAAATTGCAGGTGTCGACGGCATCTCCCGTACTCCTACCAACTCCTGATTGAAAGTCTGGTTCGCTTGCCCTCGGAATTCACTAACAGTTTATCCATACTCCTACGGTAAGCTTCCTGATTCGCATAAATATGCTAACTTCCGCCCTGAGCGTTATTATTTGGTATTCAAAGACATTACCAAATGCTTCGTAAGGTTTCTTTTAGCGCATTCCATCGTAATTAGACATGTACGATCAGTCAATATTTTATACATTGCGCTTAACACTGTGCATAACTTTACATAGATTATTATTTACAATAGTTCTGCAACTTATCTCACACGTTGCTTCCTAAGTGAACACACCATTATTCGTTCTGCTGACAAAAACTGTGTAGCGACGACTGTTTGCGACTCTCTGTGACAAACTGTGTCCAACTGTGTAAACTGCGTTAAGACTGGCTGCAACACTGGCGTGCGACTGGGTTAAGACTGGGCTAAAGACTGACGTGCTACTGGGGCTCTGCCAAGGGTCGACTCCCTTATATTGGATTCCCACGAAAAGTAGAGCTAAATTTTCCCGCGCTATCTCGACTCCTCTCCCAGCACGATTCTGGTCTCGAAACCATGCTCATCGGGTTCCTTTTCCTTCACTGATCCCAGAACTGTCTGCGTGCTGAAGAATCGCTCGGCCAATTAATTAATATTAATTCCTTTCTCCATAGCGTGGGGACGCTATCTTACTGGGAATCCCTGGCAACCTCGTTAAAACCAAGCCGCGAACAACCATAGTCTCTGTTCTTCCGCACTTCATTAAATATGCGTCAATTTCGCAGATTAAAGGCTCTAAAATTAGCCTCCTGGCTAAAGATTCATCTGTGTGCCACTCTCATGTCATTGTGTTACTCCAATCATGAGTAATCAATGTTTTTCCTTGGGATCTTCCCATCCCATTCTTACATCCATTCTCAGTCGGGGAAAAACTGGGTCATTACTCAGGCCCCCAACCTCCTCCAGACGACATAACTAGGTCAGCAAGATGGACGTAGCTCCATGCTGCACCTCCCACAATTCTGGGCCAATTAGTTAAACGTCAAACTCTGCACTTTTCGTGCTCCAAGTCCAGTATAGCCTACTTCAAGTAGTCTAATAATGCTGTATTTCGCTCAATTTCCTGCATTATTCCAATAAATAATGTCATTATCAACTGGAATCACACCAGTGATTAAATATACACTTTTCTCTAGGGGTTTTTACCATGAAACTCCCTCAGCAGACCTCGGGTTCGTTCCCTGGTGGAACCTTTATACTGAGATCACAGTCTCTGAGATCCACGTTCGATATCAGTCAGCATAACACCCTCGGGTTCATTATAAAGGTGCAATTATCGAAGAACAAAAGAACTTATTCCTTACGACCATTTTCAGATGATCTTAAAATACTCCAAAACTATCGAAATCAGATCTGTTACAAAGTAATTTAAACAAAAATACAACCAAAAATATATAAATTATCTTCTAAAAACTTATATCTAAAACTTTTGTCCGAAAGAATTTTCGTTAAGAACCACCCTTACGGTAAGGGATGAGCAAAGTGCTTTCGAAATTATAAGAAAATGGGGCCTCTCGTACGCTGAACATGAGGAACTTTCATAGGTATACAGCAATTGGCAAATTTAGTGAATTCATAATAATTTTCTTTGCCCGGTGAAATCTATCTCCGCCTTCCGGAGAGCCGAGAGGGATTTTTAAACACAGTAACAGTGTAGCTAAGAATGTAGAACAATAGTAATTCATTTGATAGCATTTCTATAGCAGGTCTGTACTAACGTAAGAGACTGCTGAATAGCGTGACATGAAACCACTCGCCATGGGATAGCAATAATCCATAATAGGCTCATATGCAGTGTATGTGTCAGAACCGTTGGAACATCGCCTGTGGGCAGTCCCACTTTACTGCAACACCAAAATGAATTGATGATTGCAGTTAAATGTGTGGACCGTACTTTGCATCGGACATGAATGGAAAGCCGTTTGGCTGCACTGCCAGTCTCTGTAGAATTGCGACATGAAATCGAACCGAGTCCAATCACTGTACCAATCATCCACTCTACGTGATTAAGTCCCTCGCCAGTAATTGTTAGAGATTACCCTTCGTGTGGCGTATTACGTTCCCTCCAGTTCACAGCTGGTATTCCGTTGTTTATCATGTAACTGTTCTGCAAATGAATTGACTTATTTCTTATATCTCCATGTTTAATATTGATGTTATTGTTGTATTACGGGATATAGCTGCGTAATTGTCAGACCCTGATTTCGCAATGATGAAATTCTGATGGAGTAAAATAATATCGTTATCCTTCAATAATGAAAACGTTAAGAATGGAAAGGAAATAGAGATGGTTGGTTGGTTCTTAAGTTTAGGGGCTGCGACAACGCGGTCATGTAGCCCCGTGTACTTTGGGTGTGTGTAGAATCTGTCTGATAACCGGTGTTAATTGTGATGACTGTATTAGTGTGTGTTAGCTGTTGTTTTAATTTAAGTACTGCAACTTAGAATTTTTCAAATAGTTCCTACTTTTGCCGCTAAGCGCCACCGTCAACGACTACTAGGCCAAGTTCAGAACTTAGCTACAAGACGCCACTGCAGTTGGCTCTTGGCAACGAACATAGAAACCTAAGAACGTTGTTTACATTCTTAACCAATCCAATTTAGCTTCAAACAGGTGCAATTAGTGGAAGGTTCTTTAACATGCCATAAATCTATGACATGGGACCGCCAGCTTTATTTCCCCTCCGAAGGAAGGCATACTGAGGGATTTTTAACGCTCTTAAAAAATCCGACGGCTTCGGCCGGAAATAGAGAGAAGAAAGGCATCAGGAAACTGACAAACTTTGGGGCAGATGACCTCGCTGTTCCGCCCTTTAAAGTAGTTTCTACTTTTGCTACCAAATGCTACCATCCACGACACATAGCTGCGGACTTGGTTTCTAGATGCCATTGAAGCCAGCACCTGGCGACGAACGTTGGAACTAATATAGCGTTATCAATTAATCAAACCAACAAATTTTTAGTTCACACAAGTGTAGTTAATGGAAGGTTCTTTTACTTGCCATAAATCTATTACATGGGCCCACCAGCTTTACTTCCTCTCCGAAGGAAGGCATACTGAGGAATTTTTAACGCTCTTAAAAAATCCGCCGACTTTGGCTGGGTTTTAAGCCCGGACCTTGGGCATAGAAGCTACAAACTACGGCACTGAAGCCGATGACTACAAGATCAACGACTACTTAAAACTACAAGCTACCTCCCATTCTTTAGTGAAATAATAACTTAAAAAAAGTTCAACTTCTGTGCAAATCCCTGCAGATAGACTATGCATAAAACATGCTAAATTACATGCGTGATTTTTAAAATATCGTATAATTTGGCAACACTGCTGGTCAGTTTTAGCATAAGCTAAAGGCGGCATAAAAAATACTACAATACAACCCATAAAACTAATTGCCAATAAAACCTAGCCTGTCTCATTTACCATTCATCGACATCTCTGGTCATTATAGTTTAATGTGCGTGAACTGGAGGAATTGGACATTTATGGTTGTTTGCGTGACCGCAGGGGAGACTCGTCTACTCCAGGGAGCGCTCTGTTAGTAGCAGCTTCCTCCCTGGGGCGAGGCTCGGGGCAATTGCCACTCAGGACTTCTCTAAAGTAACTCCTCGTCCTCGTTCCATTTCTCTATCTTGGGGGAAAATATGATCTGCTTCAGAAATAAAAGAGCCGCATAGTTTCCCATAGCAGAGTGATTCAGCCCATGCATTTGGCCAAATACGTGACCTAAGTTACAGAGGTGTGCGAATTATTAGAATCAAATAGAGCAATTAAAACAGCGGCTTCGGTGGCGTAGTTGGTAGCATACTGAGCTTCTATCCCCAAGGTCGCGGGTTCGAACCCGGCCGAAGTCGTCAGAATTTTTAAGAGCGTTAAAATCCCTCAGTTCGCCTTTCTTCGGAGGGGAAGTAATGCCGGCGGTCCCATGTCATAGATTTATGGCATGATAAAGAACCTTCTACTAATTACACTTGCGTGAGGCTACATTATAGGTCATCTTTGACTAACGCTCTTAGGTTCCTACGTTCGTCGCTAGGAGCCGACTGCGGTGGCATCTAGTAACAAGGTCCAGAACTAGTCGGTCGTTGGCGGTGGCGTTTGGTAGCAAAAGTTGGAACTACTTGAAAATCTAATGTCTACAGTCCTTACTTGAATTAAAAACCGAAAACACACCCTAATGTAGCCATCACAATTATCACCGGTTATCAGACAGATTCTACACACACCCAAAGTACACGGGGCTACATGACCGCGTTGTCGCAGCCCCTAAACTGAGGAACCAACCAACCAACCAACCAACCAGAATTTAAATAAGTCAGAATTTGTTTATTCAATTTCATTTTATTGAACAACGGATGACATCCTTTATCACCCAACATGGTGAAGTTTTCTCCCCTGTATACCTACAACTTTTCCCATAAGGAATTACAACTGAATATTTTCAGAATTGGGTACCGGTATTCCAAGGGATACCTGAGCTGGGTGCGTTTTCTCTTTTTCATTGACTTTGGAATTTTCCCCCTAATCAGGTGATTTCAATCCATGATCCAAGAATCTATGTAGCCTATAGTTCAAGAGCAGATGATCAGTATACACGACTCTGAATTCCTCAGATCAAAATTCACATGAAAAGAAGATTATACTGTAGTAATAAAAAAGAAAAAAAAGTGTGGCAAGGTAAGAAAGACCTGCCTATCTCGCCCATGATAAATCTTCAAATTTGTGGTACACTTCACTCAAAATTTGTTTGTGTTAGCCAATTGAAACTTTCAGGGATTTCTGTTTGGTCCATTATCTGCAATAATAAGGAGGATTATTGACAAAAACGAAATACTTTTGCCAATATGAATTTTTGTTTAAGGTACTAAATTTTAAACCAAAATAATGTCGAAAAATATTTATATTTCATTTTGTATATTACTTAATGGGATATCCCTTCTTCTTACTGTTCATCAGGATGATGTTGATACATTAAAAAAATTATGGACCTATCTTGATCAGTGTTCTTACAAATGATACCAAAGTAGTGAAAAATGTTAAACTGAGAGAAATGAGGTTGAAGTTTTTCATTACACTTTGTTACCTCTGACAACTCTTAGAACATTCCTACCCTATAACTTGCATCATTTCGTCCATCACTGGTTATTTTGCTTCTCCTACTTCCTTTAGCTTTCAAATAAATAAATAAATAAATGAACAAATAAATAAGTAAACAAATAAATAAATAAGTAAATAAAAACAATATAAATAAATAAATTTTAAAAAGCGTGTTTGCAAATAATTGGGGCAGATTACCTCGCTGTTCCGCCCTTTAAACAATATTTCTTCAATAGGTCAGTGAAAAATCACAGTGATAATGATGTTCAGTAACCGCTAGTAACTTAAACAATGCAGGAAGTTGTCATTGTTACCAACACAATGTCTGCGCTCAACAGAGCAGACAGGAAGTGAGATCAGAAATCTATCTATAATAGTTCAGAAGTTATACGCATAAACATAAATCTTTGTAATAGTGGGCGTTGTCATTCATGGTGCAGCATAGTCATTTATATCTTATAAAATTAGCATTTTTCATATTTTTTCGACTTTTTTGACAAATTCCTGTTCTCTACATTGTACATAACTAAAAACACACATTTTTTTCTCCAATTATTTCGCCCCTAGACGGGTCTTTCTTACCTTTTAGTCTTTTAGTGGAAATTGTATATAATCATTTCACTATAAATTTCTTAAAATAAAATGTAATTGAGACTAATGGTTAAATATTTCAAATGACTTCAGCGTCTTGTGAATATATTTAGTGCATGAAAAGTGTAAATGACATTTTGGGATACTGGCGTTGAGTCTAATAATTTTCACACCTCTTTAGTAATAAAAATGTTATTGGTTTTACCTTCCGGTACCTTTTCACTACTGAGGTTTTAGAGACGCCGGGGTGCCGGAATTTTGTCACGAAGGGGATCTTTAATGTGCCAGGAAAATTTACAGACATGACTCCCTCGCATCTGCGCACCCAAAAATACAAACTGACTGCGCCAGAATTTGATCCTGCAACCTTAGGCTTATCAGGAGAAAACGTTACCGCTGCGCCACACAGCCAGTCTGACCCAGGTTAGGAAGTAACACATGATAACTACTGTAGTACACTCATATACCACCCTTTCGATTAGGACCAATAACGTGTAACACTTGACTACTAAATATGGTTGGTTTGTTTGTTCCTCAGTTTAGGGGCTGCGACAACGCCCCGTGTACTTTGGGTGTGTGCAGAATCTGTCTGATAACCAGTGTTAATTGTGATGGCTATATTAGTGTGTGTTACCGGTAATTCAGGTAAGGACTGCAGACGATCAATTTCAAGTAGTTCCTATTTTTGCTACCAAATGCTACCGTCAACGACACCTAGCCGCGAACTTGGCTATTAGATGCCACCGCAACTGGTGGAAAACGCTGGAACTTTAAGAACGTTAATGAAATCTAAACTACAAACAACTTCACACAATTGCAGTTAGTGGAAGGTTCTTTTACATGCCATAAATTTATGACATGGTCACACCGGCTTTACTTTCTATCCGAAGGAAGTCATACTGAGGGATGTTTAGTGCTCCTAAAAAAATCCGACGACTCTGGCCGGGTTTGAACCCGCGATCTTGGGTTAGAAGCTCAGCCTGCTACCAACTACGCCACCGAAGCCCCTAGACTATTATATCTATAAGGCGCGTTCAAAAAGTAACGAGCCGGAGGCTCGAATGCGCACACCGGTGACGACATCGGCTAATCGTGGCGTGTGTACCGAGGTGTGGTTCCGACCAGAGCGTGGAAGGTCACAGCCCGTCGCTAGAGGGCACGCGTGCACGTCACGTGACGATACAAAGCGAGCAGAAGTATGCATCTATCGTCCAACGCTGCCAGTCGCATTGCAAACAGTGATATGGAGGCGTCAAACGAAGAGCAAAGAGGTGTTGTTCGGTTTCTGACAGAGGAAGGAGTTGGGGGAACGGACATTCATCGCCAAATGTCACAAGTGTACGGCGAACACTGCATGTCCCTTGCAAGGGTCAAGGCGTGGCACAGGCGCTTCAGGGAAGGACGGGTGTCGCTAGCCGATGATGCCTTGTCTGGGGCACCCCCCTGCATTACCGATGACAACGTCCAGCGGGTTGATGCACTCATTACCCAGGACCGCCGAGTGACAGTGAACGCCATAGCCGCCGTGGTCGGATTGAGCGTCGGAAGTGTGCACACCATCATGAAGGAACGACTGCACTTGCGCATAGAGTGCCCAATGGGTGCCCCACAGTCTTCAACCACACCAGGAAGCATGTCGAATGGCCCACTGTCTTGGTCATCTGCAGCGCTATGCGAGGGAAGGGAATGGGTTCCTGGCACGAGTGATGGCTGGAGATGAGTCATGGTGTCATCACTTCGAACCAGAATCCAAACGACAAAGCCTCCAGTGGAAGCATCCAGGGTCACCACCACCCAAAGAAAGGCAAGGCCATCCATACGAGTGCAGGAAAGGTAATGCTGAAGTTCTTCTTTGACCAAGATGGCCCCCTTCTGATACACTTCATGCCGCACGGGACAACAGTGAATGCCCAGCGTTACTCGCAAACCTTGACCACCCTTCGCCAAGCGATCAGAACAAAACTGCCAGGCAATCTCACCCGTGGGGTCATTCTGCTCCTCGACAATGCACGACCTCATACGGCCAACACAGTCGCGGCACTCCTGCAGAAATTCAAATGGGAGGTTCTCGGCCACCCTCCATAGAGTCCAGACCTCTCTCCCTGTGATTACGCCATGTTTGGTCCCCTGAAAAGGTATCTGCGGGGCCAACGATTCACCTCCGACGCCGACGTCCAGCTGTACGTGCGGAACTGGTTCACATCGCAGCCCAGGGAATTTTATGAGACAGCCATTCACCGCCTCGTGTCACAGTGGGACAAGTGCCTCAACAGCCAGGGCCAATACTTCTAACATTCAGGTCCTGGTTTCTGTAATTATGCCTCCGGCTCATTACTTTTTGAACGCACCTTATATGTCTACAAGTATGGGTGGTGGTATTTACAATATTTACACGTATTTAGTTGCAGTAGTTGCCAATCCCGTAGTGTTGCTGTCTGTTTTTAGCCTATTTTCAATTTTGAAAAAATAGGCTTATGAGATCACCTTATGAGGCCCCGGGTTTAGGGATTTTAGAAACTGACGTGATGGGTGCACTCAGCCTCGTGAAGACAATTGAGTAGTTGTCTGACACTGAAGCAGTGGACCACGAAAACCAAGAATAACGGTCGAGGGGACCCGATTCGCTGACCACGCCTCACCCCAATATCTGCAGGCCAATGGCTGGGCAGCGGTCACTTGGTAGACCTTCATGGGCTGTAGTGCCACGAGAAAGAAAGAACCTCTTGTCAGAATCAGGAATCGAGCTCGGAAATCAGGGGTTAAAGACATGAGTGCTAGCCACTACACAACGAGGTGGTTTCTAATGCATTCGATACAGTTGAATGTTCCAGCATTATAACACCCCAAGGAATTGAGATACTTGTTGGTCAGCGGGTTCTATTGGAAGGGGCGTCACCTTGGCTGAAGGGTTCAGTTTCTCCCGAGCGTGACTCACTTGTAAAATTTAGTATGTGGTAGTTAGATCACCTCATGGTGGCTAGCATTCTTGGCTGTCGCTCCTGAGGTCCGTGCACGATTCTCAACTTTACTAAGAAATGTTATTCTGGTCTGAGGGCCGGTACGGGTTAAATTAGCTTAACTGAGAAAAGGCGGTTTGATTCCTACCTCAGACATACTAGAAGTAAATTTCTGTAGTCTCTCATTTCTACTCCAGGTAAATGCCAGGATGGTGCCTGACGTAAGACCACGGCCACCTCCTTCCCAATTCTAACCTCCCAATTATAAATAAAAATTACAGTAACACACCCATCAGAATTATATAAGTTTCCAAAGAAGCTTGTAGTTTTACGTGACCGTTAATGACGCGATCATGAGCCACGGGGCCTTCTTCTTACGTGGAATCCGAACCACAGTATGTCACTTCGAAAATCTCCCATGTATTGACCGGGAATCGAACGTGGTCTACATTGGTGAGAGGCAAACAGCTAAACCGCTGCGCCACTACGACCCTATAGGTTTGCATACACAGTCCACACAAACCTAAGTACACGGGGCTACAATACTATGATGTCGCGAAGTGCCTTCATGAATCAACAACAACGACATCGTATTGTGTTGTAATTACAAATTGCGTCTAACTCGAAGAAGGTCATTAACCTAAGACTAGAGTAATGAATGAGATGAGTTTTCTGCACTTGAGTTACTTTCACTAACTTGAGTAGAAGTTTAACGAGAGTAGTGTAAGATAAGAGCCATGGGAACCGCAACACAAATTATGATAAAGACTACCTTCCGGTCCGGCCCTGCCCAGCCCAATGCTAGGCACGAAAATTGACACCACGTTAAATGAATACGTTGTATAGTGGATGTGTGTGTGCAAGCTAAGAACCAAGCTGTTCGTGTTAAGAGTCGCATTCAGCCAATTAAGCTGTGACCCTTCAGTTAACCTCGATTAAGTGTTGACTCTCGTTGAACGCGTGGGCTTTAACTGAGGGCGAGGGACCTCACGGATAGGACCAGAGCCGTGCAAACACAAAGTCCTGTCCTCTCCTGTGATGTCCAATCTCATTACTTGTTTTTAATGTGATTACAAATGTTTGTTCCTTGCTTGCGCCAGCTTACTCGCCTTTACTGTTCATTCGAGCGTAGCTTGGGACACATTGGTGTGGTGTGCTGTCCCTTTTTGTAATGCTGTGTGCCAAATTAGAGTTGGCATGCTGGAATCCTCTCCTCTGCGACCCCTGGAATGTTTTACTGCTGGATTGCTTCTACACAGTGCCTCCACTTCGTGTCACACTCAAGTACACCCTCGGCCTTCTCTCTCACTCTAGTTTAATCCAGTACCACCACTTCCATTACGTGCCATATTACTTGAAGACTTCTTGTGGGAAACGTGGTAAAATACAATTTATTTTTACTGTGTAGGCAGGAACTATTTGTTTTTTATTCAAGACAAGAAATGAATCATGTTTGAAATAAATAAATTTAATTAGTCTCCCAGGGGCTCACAACTTGTGGGACGTGGTTTGGAGATCACGGGACCCCAGGTGAGCCCGGCATTGCTTCCACTTACAGGTGTCGGGCTCCTTTCAGTTATCTTTCCTGTCGGCCTCCCTTGGTCAACACTTGTTCTCTTCCGACCCCAACGGTATTAGGGTATCCCAGACCTAGGGAGTGTTTCACTTTTCCGCCTTAATTGGCCCTTGTCTCAACATTCCTGTACCCTTATTCTTCGAGGGGTCAGCCTTCTTTTTCTCTTCATGATATCTCCTGCCTTCTGCTCAAGGCCCTAAAGGAGGCCGGGTGTATGTAGCCCCACCACTTCTGGTGCTACACCCTCAAGTTAGTTAGTTATTGTTGTTTTAAGGGGTGGAACTACGAGGTCATCTGCCCCTCTTAACACAAATTAAAGAATATGAAATGGAGAGCGGGAATTTAAAAGGAAAATGCTCACAAAAGGAATAGATAGAAAGATACGCACAAAATGTAAGTTAGGTTCAAAATACGTACAAAATGCAATATAGAGTCGAAATACTTACAAAATGCAATTGATATTCAAAATACTTACAAAATGCAATTGAAATCACCACCGGGTTCAACGGCACGATCTCAAGTAGAAGGAAGGCTTCGATGCACTGGCCAGCTCACAGTATGTCCAATGTTCAGCCTAAAGGCGTATAGAATTGGTACGTGAGGGGTGGAAACGATCAGGCAGCCCGGAAAGACCGTTGACTGCGATCGATCACCCCTCAGTGGCACGATCATTAGCTGCCCGGCGCACCGTTGGCAGGATCCGAGACCACCTTGGGGTCCGTTCAGCAGCCCGGAAAAATCGTTGGCTGCGATCGATCACCCCTCAGTGGCACTATCATTAGCTACCCGGCGCACCGCTGGCAGGATCCGAGACCACCTTGGGGTCCGTTCAGCAGCCCGGAAAAATCGTTGGCTGCGATCGATCACCCCTCAGTGGCACTATCATTAGCTACCCGGCGCACCGCTGGCAGGATCCGAAACCACCTTGGGGTCCGTTTAGCAGTCCGGAAAACCCGTTGACTGCGATCCGAGACCACCACCGTCCCAATCTAAATGCTTTACCTGGTGCAGTGCGTGATCAACTGGTCTGTTTCAAAATGCACGGTAGATTCAAACTACTCATTTCGATGGACAATACTTACAAAATGCATTGAAAATACTTACAAAATGTAATTTCGATTCAAGTGTAACTTAGATCGAAAAAACTTGCAAAATGCTCACCCTACAAAATGCAATTTAGATTGAAAATACTTGCAAAAAGCGGTTTAGGTTGAAAATACTTACAAATTGCAATTGAAATTCAAAATAGTCAAGGGGAAGATGACCTCGTAGTTCCGCCCCTTAAAACAACAATAACTAACTAACTAACAAAATAGTCACAATCGGATCTCAAGACCATCCCGCCATTATCGAAAGACTTAGGCCTACTAAAAAGCAATTTAGATTGTCAATCCTTACAAAATGCAATTGAGGTTGAAAACACTCGCAAAATTCAACTTATATCGAAAAAACTTACAAAATGCAACGTAGATTGAAAATACCTACAAAATAAAGTGTAGATAAAAATAAATAATAATAATAATAATAATAATAATAATAATAATAATAATAATAATAATTCATCGCTAAAGGGAATTTAGATACACGGGGAGCCAAAAAAAAGTGCGGGGATCTTAAAGAGAAAAGGAAATATAATGAAAAGAAAAAGAAGGCAGGACCCTCGAAAAATGAGGGTATCAGGAAAGATGAGACAAGGGCCAACTAAGGCGGGAAAGTGAAAGACTCCCTAGGCCTCGGATACCCTAATACCGTCGGGGTCGGAAAAGAACAAGAGTTGACCAAGGGAGGTCGACAGGAAAGAAGAACGAGATGAGCCCGGCATAAGTAAGTGGAAGCAATGCCGGACTCAGTACACCCTCGAGGGCTCACGGCTGGTGAGTTTGGGATTTGGCTATCCTGAGGGTTTCCTGAGCTGGGTCCGTTCTTTCCTCCTTTTCTACTGACTTTAGGGCGGGCCCTTTCCTCTTTCCATTTTCTATCTGCCTCTCATGCCTCTCCTTCCTTCCAAGTCCCTCAATCCTCATTTCGTTTACCACTGTCCATTTTTTATTTGTTCTTCTAGTGCGTAGCCTAATTAATTAAGTCAGTAGTTAGTTTTAGTTGTAGGTTTCAGGTCATCATCATTCATTATCACTATCACCCAAACCATTAGGGGCCGATAACTTACATGTTAGATCCTTATTACCATCATCAAATTAATCAGAAGTAGCGATGTTGCCAAATTAACGATCCCCGGACCGTAGCCGTGATCGTTAAATTATGCACCACGTCCATGACAGTGGCTGCAGAAAGTCCGGAGGTTGCAGGTTCGATTCCCAACGCTGACAGCTTTAAGGGTCGGAACAGTGAGGTCATCTGTCCCTTATCCTGAGTGTGTTTTTCCACGGGGTATTCCACACTCCCTCCAGGCAAATGCCAGGCTAGTACCCTACATAAAGTCCCTGGGCACCGTGTATGCTCCCAGTACGGTCACACACACTACCACAGCCATCACAGAAATACAAGTTATCTAGGTTCAACAAACACCTAACTACACGGGAATGATAATAATCAACGTGTCCTCAGTCCCAAAAATGAATAAACAATGTAATATTTAGTATGTACGGCCCTTGTCTAATCTGCTTTGATATAATACAAATTATATATGGGTGGGCACCAGTCTACTAGCTGATGGCTTGTAAACAATAAACGTAAATGAATATGGTAGAGCACAGAAGACTACTTTCTCTCGAGATGTAGGGTGGATACTATCACCAATCAGGATACCGTATATTAGATAAAATGACAAGATCATATATACTGTAATATAATATATTAAAAAACTTACACATGTGGTGGTAAAGGGATCCGTAATAAAAGAGCTAACTGTGACTCTGACAATATAAGAAAACATTTTCATTTTATAGCACCAAACAATCACTCTTTCCCTGCTCTCGAAATGCTTCCAGAGGTGAGTGCATGAATCCATTCTACATCAATGATGTGAATATCACGTAACACTACTGAAGAAAATAGTGTTTTCAGTAGACTTTCGTTGCATACATTCAATCTCATTTTACTTCTATCGTGAAGAAATATGAGATCGTAATACAAAACCAATGTGACGTAGTAAAGACAACAGCAATCTCAAATCTCCCATTTCTTCTTATATCTTGAATTTTCTCCGATTGTCGCAACAGTTCCCAAATCTGAATTCCCTCACGGATAATCTTCATATATTATTTCATATTTCATTGTAATTTCTACCCTCAGAAATAAAACAATCAAGTAGTCTCTTCTTTTCTTGACCAACTCGTTCCTTCAGTTCGCCAAATCACCTCTACACAAATTCCAAAGCCGCAGCAGCCATCTTGCACGTCTTAGTAATAGCCAGGCAGATATTCGATGTTTTACATGCAGGGACATCTGCAGAGTTTCCTCGTAACTACTACCACTGCAGCAGGACCTTCTATACTACCGGACCTGACACTGCAATCCAAGATGGCCGCCGTAGTTGGTGGTCGGACATCAAACGCCTGACGTGTGTCAGAATCCAATACAACACAAAATAACATCATGACGTGATTTTGTCTGCTGTTAATTCATTTTATGGGCTTGGGACATCTTGGTCAACAGCCCCGTGCAGTTGTGTGTGGGTTGAATTCCTCCGATTACGTGATGAATGTAGTAGTGTGTGTAGCTGTGTAAGGGACAGGCATGGGGAGGTGCCCTAGGAGTTGAAGTAAGTAAGGTACCACCGGAGTTTCAAGACTATCTTGGCTGAGTGAACAGGGAAAGTTGTAAATGTTCCTGTAGGAATTTCAATCCCTTTTTAGTAAGTTACATATTATTCAGGGCATGTTTGCCATCTCTTGATGAATGCAGTACATTAGCATTTCTCTGCTGGCACAGGCTAGAGTAAAATGAGGCTTTTCGCCGATGTCTCAGTCTCACTTATGGCTGTGATTATATGGAAGCTACTGAGGTATGGGTGGTGCTGAGTAATGACATTCAGGGCACAGTCAGTGCCTGTTGGCACAGGCTAGAGTATCTCCGATGTCTCAGTCTCACTCATGGCTGTGGTTATATGGAAGCTACTGAGGTATGGGTGGTGCTTAGAAATGACATTCAGGGCACAGTCAGTGCCTGTTGGCACAGGCTAGAGTATCACCGATGTCTCAGTCTCACTCATGGCTGTGATTATATGGAAGCTACTGAGGTATGGGTGGTGCTTAGTAATGACATTCAGGGCACAGTAAGTGCCTGTGGATGCTGTGAAAGGTTCTACTCATAGGGTTAGTACTGCTGTACTGACTCAGTGAGGAAAGTAATGACAAACTACCTCACTCCTCTTCTTGCCTAGTACACCTCAATATAGCGCTGCCATGGGTTTTTGTGGGTATCTACCCACATAACCTAACGGCAGTGCCTTTTGAGGATACAACCAGCTTTCGGGCTGACTACCTAACAGACATACATATTATTCTTAAAAATAAATGTGACCAACCAGATGGTGTAGTTCTTGGTTGTCACTTCTGGGGTCCAAGTTTGATTCCTGACTGTCAAGAAATCTCAATTCTAGTCTGAGGGTAAGAACGGGCTACACACAGCCTAGTGAGGTAAACCGAGAAATGTTGGGTTCGATTCTCCGCTTAGCCACCCAGCAAGTGGTTTACAATGGGTTCCCACACATACTGAAGATAAATGCCTAGGTAATTCCTATCATAAGGTCACGACTGCCTCCTGTAAATCCGTCAACAAGTAGGCTATTCGTATTCATTCATTCCTATTCATGAGATTAAATGGAACTCTGTCAAACGGGGCGGCTTCGGTGGCGTAGTTGGTAGCATGCTGAGCTTCTATGCCCAAGATAGCGGGTTCAAACCCGGCCGAAGCCGTCGGATTTTTAAGAGCGTTAAAAATCCCGCAGTATGCCTTCCTTCGGAGGGGAAGTAAAGCCGGCGGTCCCATGTCATAGATTTATGGCATGTTAAAGAACCTTCCACTAATTACACCTGTGTGAAGCTAAATTGGATAGGTTAAGAATGTAAACAATGCTCTTAGGTTTCTACGTTCGTTGCCAAGAGCCGACTGCGGTGGCGTCTAGTAGCTAAGTTCTGAACTAGGCCTAGTAGTCGTTGACGGTGGCGTTTGGCGGCAAAAGTAGGAACTATTTGAAAAATTCTAAGTTGCAGTCTGTACTTAAATTAAAAAACTGGTACACACACTAATACAGTCATCACAATTAACACCGGTTATCAGACAGATTCTACACACACCCAAAGTACACGGGGCTACATGACCTCGTTGTCGCAGCCCCTAAACTTAAGAACCAACCAAACTCTGTCAAAGGCATGACGTGTGTCAGAATCCAACCCAACCCAAAATAACATCATGACTTGATTTTGTTTGCTGTTAATTCATTTTATGGGCTTGGGACTTCTTGGTCATCAACCCCGTGAAGTTGGGTGTGGGTTGAATTCCCCTGATGGGAAATTAGAAAATAGGCACCAATGGCATATCTTCATAATAATTGGATTTGGATCCAGTCACACAACAGTTTCAAGGCATATCACCACAATTTTAGGATAACCTATGTATGAGTAAGCTTACTGGTAGTTCATTAAAACGGGATCCCCACCAAGTACGTGATAAGATTGATATCCTTGGACAAGCAGGCGTATAATTGGATGAGAGAACACTGCAGACAATTTAAAAAGTAGGTTATGTTCCTACGTACGGTAATCTTCTTAAACCTTGAATTGGAATACGTTAATTATTGCTATGCTTGCTCATAATGAATTACCATTACTAATAATTTATAAACTCTAAACAGAATAATAAATAGACCAAACTTACCCACTGATTGGCAATAGTATTGATGGTATCACAAGCGTAACAGAAGTCACCGGTATCTCGTATTTAAGAAGCAATATTGCAGACATTTACTTACACGAACGTGTAATATCATTAAGCAATAATCAATAAGCACAGATAATCAAGGGAGACGATTGCTAACCGAAATTCACATCACTATCACATCGTAAACAAAACGACTCAACTAATAAACAAAGCATGTAACCACCAACAGCGACAGCCATCTTTCATCAGTCCCGCCGCCAGTGTCAGGTCCGGTCCTGTAATAGCTCCTTTAGTTCTGCGTTTCACCACAATAACAGATTCAGCCGCCATCTTCACGTTACCTATATAAAGTCTGTTGCGCATCCATTATGATACCTTCTCTATAGTTTCTTTACTCCATGCTAGTAAATCATGGTGCAGATAATAATATACCAATACAAGTACATCTATGAATTTTCTTAGGAATGCTGCAATCACCTCTCCTCCCAACAGCACATCACAATTGCACCAGTTCACATATAAACGGTCCCAATCACGATTTCTTGACTCGTTACAGCACCAAGGAACTACAGAAAATTTGGTATCATCATCTCAGAGCTAAATAATGCTTCCGGTTTTTTTTATATTTTATTTTTTATCGCTTATCCTCCCACCCCGGCCTCACCCACAGACTCTGCGAGGGATCATTCCTCTACTACCACAAATATGGTGTCTGGGAGGTAAACACACATTGTCAACAGTTACAACTGGGGATGGTGATTGGCCCATCGCCCAGGCGACCGCTAACTCGGGTCTAATTAGGGAAAGGTCAGGGAAGGGAGTGGGTCGTGGGCCTGTTGAAAGGAACCGTCCCAGAGTTTGCCTGGGGGGTGAATATTGGAAACCACGGAAACCATTTTCAGGACAGCCGAGATAGGGTTCGAATCCACGCTCTCCCTATACCAGAGAGGCACGAGGTAGCGCGTTAGTGCTCTCAACCAACATGGCCGGTGGATACTTTATATGTTGCTATTTAAGAGGACCTTGTTACGCCATTTAGAGACAGAGAACAGACTATGTGTTTGGTCAATTGTTCGGGAGATATCTGAACACCTCGTGGTTTAACAGCTAGCATTCTTGGCCGTCGCCCTGGAGGTCCTGTTTTGCTCCGTCAAGAAATTTTAATTCTGGTGTAAGGGCTGGAACGGGGTACGCTCAGCCTCAGGGTCGATTCCCACCTCATCCATTTTGAAAGTGGTTTTTCGTGGTTTCCCACATCTACTCCAAGAAAATGCCGGGATGGTTCCTATCTTAAGGCCACGACTGCCTCCTTGTCAATCCTCGCCTGAATTAAAAATTTCAGACACTAACATAGCCTTCACAATAACACAGATTATCAGACAAATTACTCACACGTACACCTAAGTACACGGGCCTACATGACCACGATGTCATAAAATCCCTAAGTAAATCAACAACAACTGGGAATTAGATTGTATATTGGCTTTTTGGAAGCGCAGGTGCCCTTCTTAAGAAGAGAGGTAGCGCGCAGTTCGCTACTTCTGTGGGGGTCCAAGCACGGACACAAAGAGCACACTGATGAGCCTATCTTGGTCTTCCTAGGCGAAACCCCGTACAAGACACGGCATAAAGCTAGAAAGATTGCCGAGTTTTAACTAGAAATTACTTGCGGTGAACAACTCATCTCGTATTTCAGTAAAGATCAAGGGGCTACTCCTTTTGGTGTAGAAAGCATCGTTGGCTACCACTCCGGAGGCCCCGGTTCGATTCCTGGATCTAATTCTGGTTTGTGCTAGGGCCCACTGGAAAGGTATCATTTCAAGCAAGTCACCCGTGTCGTGTCTGTTCCGAAGGCTTGCACCAGACAGTGTGGCCATACAAGAATAGAAAATCGTAAGTTTTCTATTCCATTCCATCAGGAATGTGACTTAGGCGTACTTCATGTTATTAATTAAATTTAAGGGCGTAGGACTTCTTGGTCATCAGCCCCATGTAGTTGGGTGTGTGTGTAATGTGTCCGATAACCTGTATCGATGGCTGTAATAATGTGTGTAACTGAGTTAGGGACAGGGATGAGGTAGGTGCCCCGGGAATTGCAGTTAGATACAGGGCGCCCGAGAATCTTCTCCGCAGTGGTTACGTGCAGCTGTGAGTGGTTGCCTCATCGGTTTAGTTGGTAGCATGGTGTCTTTGACTGGGTGAATCCCACACGTGTGGGCTGTAGCCTGTCGAATTCGCAGTATGTATTGGAATTAGCGAGCGTATGTGTCATCAGCACTTCCAGCATCTGTTATGAATGGCTGTGGTGAGTACAAAGTATCCTGTTTGCTTGTTATTAGGGAACACAGCGTTGACAGAATGCATTCTGCACATAAGTCAAACAGAATTGCGCGTCATAGGAGCTCATGTCACCACGGACAGTTAAACGATGACAGAGGCTACTTGAGCTGAGTCATATCCTACTCGCGCAACTGTACCTGTCAACGAAGTAACTGACGTGTGACACAAGTAAACAAAGAATAGTTCCCATCTCGACCGCTGGCAATCATATCGTGGAAGGCTAATATGATGCAAGCGGCAGCCGTGCTGCCAACGTAACTTCTGTAGTTAGCTCTCGCAGACGCATGTAGGCGCTGCGGAGAACATTATCGGACTCAGTGTACTATCCCTGCATTAGACTGGCGGGAGTGTGCAAAAAACGGTGAAAAACACACTCATGATAGCCACTGTCAGCACCAAGATTCAAACATACGATCTCCGGACTTGCTGCAGCTGCCCTCGCGACCATGGTGCATGTTTTAACGAGTGCTGCTACGCCTCAAGACAGACTTACTTCAATTTCCCGTCATGTTTGCACAAGATGGAAGAACGTCTTTGGTGGCTGCTAGTCGGGCAGTGTGGAAAGGTCCCTTCTGTAGGCCTACAAGATTACTTGGCACGGTTAACCACGCGTGCCCAAAACTCTGCCCCAGACCAGGGCAGAATGATTGGCGAGCGAGGCGTGAACCGATAGACCGTCAGTATGACCTTCATTGCCAGTGAAATGGCACTCCGCCAGTACCTCGTGTTCCCGCCGTGTGAACTCCCTCTGATCTATCAACCATGCATTATTAGACGGCCCAACATTTAAAGACTGGTGGCGTAAATACTCGCAAGCACTGGTAGACGGAGATAAGGTTGCAACGTTCAATTCTCCCTCCCCAGGGGCTCACAACCTGTGGGACGTGGGTTGGCGACTACGGGACCCCAGCTGAGTCCGGCATTGCTTCTACTTACTTGTGCCGGACTCCTTTCTGTTATCTTTCCAGTCGGCCTCCTTTGGTCAACACTAAGTTCTCTTCCGACTCCAACGATATTAGGGTATCCGAGGCCTATCCCGCCTTAATTAGTTACTGTCTCATCTTGCCTGATCCCTCATTCTTGAAGGGGCCAGCCTTCTTTTCTTTTCATGATTTTTCTTTTTGTTTTAGCGTATGGCTTTTAGTGCCGGGAGTGTCCGAGGACATGTTCGGCTCGCCAGAGTTTGTAATTGCTTCTATGCGGACACCCATGCGGTGAGCTACAAGTACCGTCACGTGTGGAGTGTTGTATGGGGTGGAAAGTGTGAATGTAAGGACGAGGAATTGGAAGGTAGCAGCTGTGGCCTATAGTTAGGGACCAATCCCAGTATTTGCCTGAAAGGAAGATGGGGAACCACAGAAGACCATCTTCAAGGGTGCCGGCGAGGGGATTCGATCCTCCTCGCCTCCTGGATGTGAGCGACTGCCTGCAGCCACGCCGTAACGACCACGGCTAACTCACCCGGTTCGTTTCATGATATCTCCTACCTTCTGCACAAGGCCCTCAAGGAGGCCACCACTTCTGGTGCATCCCGGACAGTGCTACACCCTCAGGGGTCACGGCCGGTGAGTTTGGGAGTTGGCGATCCGGAGGGATTCCTGAGCTGGATCCCTTTTTCTACTGAGTTTGGGGCGGGCCCTTTCCTCTTTCCCTTTCCTATCTGCCTTTCATGGCTCTCCTGCCTTTCAATTTCCTTAATCCTCATTTCTTTTCCTCCTGTCCATTACTTCTTTCCTTTTCCTCTCTTTAAATTTATTTCTTCTTGTAATAGGCCTATGTAAGTTAATTTTAGTTATATGTTTCATGGCATTATCATTCATTTTCACTATCACCCAAAATATTTGGGGCTGATAACCTAGATGTTAGGCCCCTTAAAACAACAATTATCATCATCATCATCATCTATTATAATATGGTTTAATTATAGGCCTACCTCCTTTAATCGGAAACCTGCCTTCAACGGAAAGAATTGTGAGTCCCGTTCGATTCCGTTGAAGGAAGGTTCCACTGTACATATTGAGAGATTTGTCCTTAATTCAAGAAATCAGGTTTTACTGTGTACTACACTGGAAAAACGAAGGGTGAAAAGTGGTCGTTGCATGGCTCAAGCATCTACCAGATTTCTATATCGGCTGGCATGTCATAGGCCTATATACTAGACCCAGAAACTCCTGGGGCAGATGACCTCGCTGTTCTTCCCCCACAAATCAACAATCATAATCATCATCAACAACATCATAAGTATCATCATCTGAAACTCCTAACCTAGCAGTTAATTCCGCTTGTCGTTGCATGGCGGATACAACAAGGCTAGAGGTGCTCTGAGCGAGAATATCCGAGCTACTCCGGATATGGCTGATCCTCCCCTGTCGCGCATGTAAATATGGTGCGCGATACTTCTTGTTCTTTCTCACGCTGTTGTATAACACATTTTGTTTTATTTGATTGACATTTAGATTTGTTTGTTAAGGGAGATGTAGTCCATTATGGTAAATTACAATAAAACTACGGTTCAATTTAGAATAAATGCACACGATGTGGAAGCTATATCACATTTCAGTGCAATCAAAGATATAATAGTAATTATAACTTATTATTATTTTTACATCGTTATGCCCTACTCAGGATCACGGTTGAACCTGCTTAGCTAATGTGTTGGCCTTCTATTCCTCCCAAAATCTCTTCATCCTCTCGCTAAGCTTCTTCCTTCATTCTTCTGTCCAAGTTATGGTGGCCCTGATGTTGGGTTTGTCTTCAAATTGGTGATTGTCGATTAGGGTTCTGAATTTGCATCTGTCCTGTATAATATTGTCTGAAATGTTGATTTCCTGGAGATCTGTTTCAATTTCACGTAGCCAGCTGTTCTTGGTTTTTAGTGAGAGGGCCAAGTTGAGAATTCTTTTAGTCAATCTGCCATTGTTCATTCTGATAATGTGCCCGTAAAATTTCAATCGTCTTTTCCGAAAAGTATTAGACATTTTTTCACATTGGCGATATATTTTCCTGGGATGGCTTTTCCCTCCAGATTCCCTCTATAAAAACTGGGCCAAAAATGTTTGTCTCTAAATTGGTGATTGCCAATTTTGGTTCTGAAATTACATCTGTCCTGTAGAATGTCTTCTGAGATGTTGATTTTCCGGAGATCTGTTTCAATTTCACGAGGCCAGCTGTTCTTGTTTTTTAATGAAAGGGCTAGGTTGAGAATTCTTTAAGTTAGTCTGTTATTGTCCATTCTAATAATATGTCCGTAAAATGTCAATCGTCATTTCCGAAAAGTGTGAGAGATTTTTTTAGATTGACTATATAATTCCTGGGATGATTTTCCCCTCCATATTCCCTTTATACAAACTAGACCAAAATTTTTTCGTAAAATTTTCCTTTCTTCTTTCTCTATGTCTTTGGTTAAAGATGCACCACCAATGATTAAAGTCTCCGATGCATATAACGCTTCAGGTTTGATTACTGTATTATAGTGTCTAAGTACCGGGTGAGTTAGCCGAGGTCGTTGCGGCATGACTGTTGGCAGTCGCTCACATCCGGGAGGCGAGGAGGTTCGAATCCCCCCGCCGGCAAACTTGAAGATGGTCTTCTGTGGTTTCCCATCTTCCTTCCAGGCAAATGCCAGGGTTGGTCCTTAACTATAGGCCACAGCCGCTACCTTCCAACTCCTCGACCCTCCCTTCCAACTTTCCTCCCCAACGGTACTTGTAGCTCACCCATTGGGTGTCCGTCTCGAAGCAGCTACAAAACTGGCGAGCCGAACATGCCCTCGGACACTCCTGGCACTAAAAGCCATACGTTAAAAAAAAAAAGTGTCTAAGTTTTTCTTTCCGAGATATTGATTTTTTTTATTATACCTGTTCCAAGTGATCCTAGCCGTCGGATTTTTTAAGAGCGTTAAAAATCCCTCAGTATGCCTTCCTTCGGAGGGGAAGTAAAGCCGGCGGTCCCATGTCATAGATTTATGGCATGTTAAAGATCTTTCCACTAATTACACCTGTGTGAAACTAAATTGGATAGGTTAAGAATGTAAACAACGCTCTTAGGTTGCTACGTTCGTTGCCAAGAGCCGACTGCGGTGGCGTCTAGTAGCTAGTTCTGAACTAGGCCTAGTAGTCGTTGACGGTGGCGTTTGGCGGCAAAAGTAGGAACTATTTGAAAATTCAAAGTTTCAGTCCCTACTTGAATTAATAAAAACAGATACACACACTAATACAGTCAACACAATTAACACCGGTTATCAGACAAATTCTACACACACCCAAAGTACACGGGGCTACATGACCGCGTTGTCGCAGCCCCTAAACTAAGGAACCAACCAACCAACCAACCAACCAACCAAGTGATCCTGTAAGATTTCTGTAATTTGTAATTATTATTATTATTATGATTATTATTATTATATTTTAATTAGAGCCTCCGTGGTTTGGCGGAAGCACGCCGGCCTCTCACCACTGGGTCCGTGGTTCAAATCCCGGTCACTCCATGTGAGATCTGTGCTGGACAAAACGGAGGCAGACAGGTTTTTCTCCGGGTACTCCGGTTTTCCCTGTCAAAATTTCATTCCAGCAACACTCTCCACTCTCATTTCATTTCATCTGTCATTCATTTAATCATTGCCCCAGAGGTGTGCGTCAGGCCTCGGCAGCCGGCACAGTTCGTATCCTCGCCGCTAGATGGGGGCTTCATTCATTCCATTCCTGACCTGGTCGGAGACTGGAAGCAGGCTGTGGATTTTCATTTCATTATTATATTTTAATTAAGCCTCTATGTACTTCATGTTAACAACCAATTTGTGTCTAGATCTAGTTCGTCTACCAGCTTTGACATACTCCCAGTGCCTTCTTTGTTTCATTTGGCAGAGGCCCTATTCGTCTCCTGGGTTCAGATTCCACTTTAAAAGCCCGATAGCATTTAATCATTACTTGAAGTTCAAATCTGTCGTGTATTTTTTTTTTCTGGAACACCAATTCCCATCAGGTCTTTCCCATATTTTTGAAACCATGTCCATTTGGTTGCCTTTGGTTTTGTGAAATTCCAGATTTTCGTAATCAGTCGGCCATCAGTCATAAGAAAGATGTGCCCGTAGGACAGCATTTTTTTCTCTGATGGACGACATTATTGGATTTATCGTAGTGTATAATTTTTCGTTGGATCTCAGTCGGACTTGCAAATCATTCCTTCTGTTGCCTAGAATCTTCCGTAATATTCTTCTCGTTTTAATCATGTATCGACTTGTTCTTGTCTTCATAAAGTCTAAGTCTCCGAAGTATACAGCCCTTCCGGTTTAAGGCTAGTGCTATGGTGCCTAAGCTTGGAACCTATACCCAACGTCTTATTATTATAGACATTTTTCGTCACATGGAATACACGGTCAATTTTCCAGATCCTGTCATTGGTAGCACCTTGTTCCAGACCATTTTGTTTGAATACCTCACCGAGATATTTCAACTTCTTGAGTCGTCCAATCATTCCATAATTTGTTATCATCCATCCTGGTCCATCACTGATATTTGACGTATTTTTATTATTATTACTATTACTACCTCATTATTATTATTATTATTATTATTATTACCTCATTATTATTATTATTATTATTATTATTATTATTATTATTATTATTATTATTATTATTATTATTCTTTATTTGTTTCACCCAACTTTGGGGTACATGAAATCAATCACTTTTTATTGTTTTGAGCTTTCCTTTTGGCCCAGTATTGCCTCATCCTTTGAGATCTTGCTTCCCTTTCTTCGGCAGAGATGTGCATCGTACGCTTTTGTTTGAGTTTCACTTGGGACCGTTGTTTCTTATCCTTGGTGACGGGTTTGGCTGTTTTGTCCATGAGCATGGTGTCTGTAATTTGGAGTTCCACAAGGTCTTTCTCGGTTTCCTTAAACCAAAGAGGTTTTTTATTTATTACGGAAGTGGTCGAAGATCTTTTTGGTTGATCTATTTGAATTCATCCAGAGGATGTGCCCATAAAAATCAATTCTCCGTTTTCTTATTGTGTGCGAGAGTTTTTCGTTTTTTTGGTAAAGAGTTTCATTCCTGACATGGATTAATTTGTTGTTATGAAATTTGGTGCCTAGGATTTTGCGTATTATCTTTCTTTGTTATTATTATTATTATTATTATTATTATTATTATTATTATTATTATTATTATTATTATTATTATTATTAATAGGCCTATTGCTATTATTATTATTATTACATCGCTATGCCTAACGTTGGAGCGCGATATAACTTTTTTTGCTAATGGTCTTTTATTCTTCTTCCAAGATTTCTTCATCTGAGCACTTAAAATCTTCCTCCTTTCTTCAGTCCATGATTTCTTGGTCCTGTTAGTCATTTTCTCAGATAAATGATGGTTGTTGATTAATGTTATGAACTGGAATTGACCTTGTATAATTTCCTCAGTAACGCCAATTTCTTGAAAGCCTTTTCTCTTTCACTATGCCAGTTGTTTATCACTTCCATTGAGAGAGCAAGGTTGATCTTTTCACCGTGCTGATAAAGCACCTGAGTCTTCCGTTTCATCCAGATTCCTTCTGAGCAGACTGGATCAAGAATTTTCCTCAATATTTTCCTTTCTTGTTTCTCTACGTCTCTAAAAAGAGACCTGCCTCCAATGATCAAGTGCTTCAGGTTTGATTACTGTGGTGTAATGTCTTAATTTTGCGTTTTCGATATTGATCTTTTGTTGTTGCATGTGTTTCGGGTGATTCTATAGGCCTTCTATTTTAAAATTCTTTCATTGTTTGCCTCTTGATTCAATCCTGATGTTTGAATTACTAAGAGCTTGAATATATTCTTATTATAATTATTATAATTATTATTCCATTCAGGTAGGACCTACCGCGAGTAACGAGATTCAAGTATCTTGGCTCCACGATCGCTGCTGATGGCCGACTTGTCGAAGAAGTCATTGCAAGGATATCCGCAGCTTGGATGAAATGGCGAACAACAACTGGCGCACTTGCGACAAGAGGATGAAAGATCACCTTAAATCTATAATCTATCGTACTGTCATCCGACCTGTCGCACTGTATGGTTGCGAATGTTGGCCTACTACGACTGAGACGGGGCGTCGACTGGGAGTTATCGAGATCAGGATGCTGTGGTGGACAGCTGGTGTTAGTAAACTGGATCACATCCCCAATGAATGCATCAGGGAGAGATTTGGCATTGCAGACTGGACCAAGAATTTTCCTCAATATTTTCCTTTCTTTTTTCTCTACGTCTCTAATAAGAGACCTGCTTCCAATGATCAAGGTTACCGAGGCATATAGTGCTTCAGCAGATTTGATTTTTGTTATAATTAATTATTATTTACATGTGAATGTATACATTTGGTAACCGTATGTACAGAAAAGTAATATTTTTATTCACCGTGAAGTAGGATTGGTTGGTTCCTCATTTTAGGGGTTACGACAACGCGGTCATGTAGCTCCGTGTACTTTGGGTGTGTGTAGAATCTGTCTGATAACCGGTGTTAATTGTGATGGCTGTATTAGTGTGTGTTATCTGTTTTTAATTCAAGTAAGGACTGCAGACTATCAGTTCCTACTTTTGCTACCAAACGCCACCGTCGACGAAAACTAGTTATGCACTTGGTTACTAGATGCCACTTCAGTCGGCTCCTGGTGACGAACGTTGGAACCTAGCTTCACACAAGTGTAATTAGTAGAAGGTTCTTTTACATGCAATAAATCTATGATATGGGCCCGCCGGCTTTACTTCCCATCCGAAGGAAGGCATACTGAGGGATTTTTGTCTATGATCTTCTTCTGCATATAGGGCATTGAACAACGGGAGGAACAATTTGTTCGAGGGAAGAATGCAGCTGCATGAAGGTAAGACCACTCTCATTTATTCAGAACGAGTCTCCGTCCCCATTCCAAGCTCTGGATGATGCGACACGTAGACACGAAATAATATAAACGCTGGTCTCGTTTCTTTTTATTATTTAACGTGTCAGATAACACAGCTCCAATTGCAACTACAACATCCGGCTTGCTTGCTTGCTTGCTTACTTTGGATGCCAGTGGCAGCAACATTTTTATGCGATACTCCAGAAGTTAATATCTGGAGAGTTATTTCCCAAGTGTAGCGACAAAACTAACAAACTTGTCAACTTAAGAAGCAACTCCTGGTTCCCCTTGATATGTGTTGAACCATAAAAGCAAAATAATGAAACTGGTTGCTCGTATCTCGGGACGATAAGGACTCGACTCGACTCGACTGCCGAAGAAATAAGTCTTCCTGACACGAGGTCACCACCTGACCCACACACGGCCCACCGGCTTGCGTGCGGCTCATCCCAACCCATTGACAAGCACACGACCTCCTTAAGATAAATGTCTTCCAGGTCACAAGGGATTTGAATTAAATTAAATTTCTATCTAGGTGTTGACGTACCAACTCAGCTGATATTCGGTCGATTTCATTTTAGTAAGCTAAATAACCACATTATAAAAGATCACCAGTTAAATAGGAATATTACAACAACAAAAAAAACAGACAGCAACAAATTAGTATTGATAGCAGTGGTGTGCGGTGATCCTTGAGACTAGTTAGTTATTTATTGTTTTCTTAAGGGACGGAACTACGAGGTCATCTGCCCCTCTTAACACAGATTAAGGTACACAAATTTGGAATGGAATTAATAATTTAAATATAAATGGATCGAAAATTAAGAAAACACATTACTAAATAAAAACTAATAAATATAATAATACACAAAAATTACGGAAAAACAAAAAATCCGAATTCAAAAAACAACAAGTCTTCGAGTCAATGTGCACTGTACTCTCACTTATAAAGCGGATGACGAGATCAGCAGCCACCACGTCATTGGCTAATATAAGTTTGAGTGTCATCTGCAATCCAAGTTTCTTCGAAAGTTCACAAGATCCACACACTCGGTTAAAATGAGGGCCACAGTGAAAACGGCTCCACAGGTACAAAGTGTTTTTTCCCTTTTCCTTAAGTACGAGTGGGTGGATCATGTATGACCTATCCTTCTGTCTGTTAGGTAGTCAGACCGAAGGCTGGTAGGATCATCAATAAGTACAGCCGTTAGGTTATGTGGGTAGATACCCACAAAAACCCAAGGCAGCGCTATATTGAGGCGTAGGGGGTGAGGTAGCTTGCCATTGCTTTCCTCAATGAGTCAGAACATCTGTACTAACCCTATGAGTAGAACCTTTCACAGCACTGTGCCCTGCATGTCATTACTAAGCACCACCCATACCTCAGTAGCTTCCATATAATCACAGCCATGAGTGAGACTGAGACATCGGTGAAAAGCCACATTTTACTCTAGCCTGTGCCAACAGACAAATGCAAATCTACTGCATTCATCAAGAGTTGGCAAGCAGGCCTGACCTTTAGCCTACACAAAATGATGGACTCCCTCCGTGACCGGAAAGAGCTCCGCCACACGCGAGTAGTTCCCTTTATCGCTCTCAGTTTACTGGACAGTGGGTCAGCTAGCCACTGACTCTCCCAAAATGCCAGTACTTGTCGCCGTAACTGAGATCGAATATCTCTAGCGGGTATCTCCATTGCTCAAGATGGTAGTGATTTGCAGTTTGATCCGCTAACTCATTTCCCGCAATTCCCATATGCCGTTGAAGCCTAGAATAGTGATGCATTGCATTAAAGTGAAGAGTAACTAATATATACCCACTATAACAATAATAATGTCATCATCATTACAAAATGAAGATTTTTAAGTTATCTTCATACAGTAAAATTCAGTACTGCACATACAGTAGGCTATAATCATTATTATAATAACAAATGTTACGAATTTTAATATAGTAAAACAATAATTTTTGAAGACACGTCCATGCAGTGAAATGCTCAATTTCAGGATATATCTGTTTTAAAATGTTTAAAAGGTTTAAAAAATAAACAGCCTACTAAACTATACGGGGGGATAGAACTATTTTCGTGCGACATTAAATTTATAAATATTCTCCGACTGAGATGTTATAGTTATTGTAGTTTTGAGGGGCGGAACTACGAGGTCTTCTGTCCCTCTTAACACATATTAAATTATACAAATTTGGAATATATATTTAAATTTTAAGGTGGAAGCCGAAATATTAAAAAAGACCTAAAATAATAAAACAAAAAATTAAATAAAACTAATAATTATAGCAATAGACAAATTTTACGGAAAATAAAAATCATACTTTCAAAAAAGAAGAAGTTCTTCGAGTAAATATTCATTTGTAAATTTAGATTGCTGGCCCTAACCCACTCTCACTTATAAAGGGGAGGACGGAACCAACTGGGACGTTAGCATGGTGTTTGCACTCACAGAAGGTTACTTGGGGTTGATATCCAATAAATAGATGGCATTTTATCATATTTATGTTCACCCCTATGCTGTCCAGAGCGGCCTATTTGTGGGGTTTGAAGTGAAAGTACTCTTAGTTAGTTAGTTATTGTTGTTTTAAGGGGCGGAACTACGAGGTCATCTGCCCCTTTTAACACAGATTAAAGAATACAAATTTTGAATTGAATTTAAAATTTTGAGGTGGACATCTAAATTTAAAAAAAAAGACCAAAAATTAATAAAACAAAAACAAAAAGAAATTAAATAAGAAACAAAATCATAAAAATAAACAAAAATTACGGAAAAAACAAAAACATTATCATTCAAAAACGAACAAGTCGTTGAGTCAATGTTCACTGGAAAATTTAGATTGCTGGCCCTAACCCACTCTCACTTATAAAGCGGATAACACGATCAGCAGCCACCGCGTCATCGGCTAATATAAGTTTGAGTGTCGTCTGCAAACCAAGGTTTCTTCGTAAGTCAGCAAGATCCACACACTCGGTAAAAATGTGGGCCACGGTGAATACGGCTCCACAGGTACAAAGTGGGGGGTCTTCCCTTCTCATTAGGTACGAGTGGGTGGATCTTGTATGACCTATCCTTAGCCTACACAAAATGACGGACTCTCTCCGGGCCCGGAAGGAGCTCCGCCACACGCGAGTTGTTCCCTTGATCGCTCTCAGTTTACTGGGCAGTGGGTCAGCTAGCCACTGACTCTCCCAAAAAGCCAGAACTTGTAGGCGTAACTGAGAGCGAATATCTCTAGTGGGTACCTCCATTGGTCGAGGTGGTAGTGATACCGCCTCTTTTGCAGCTTGATCTGCTAACTCATTTCCCGCAATTCCCGTGTGGCTTGGAAGCCACAGAAAGGTGATTCGAGTGTCAGCGTGGCACAGCCCGGCTAGTAGGTCGTGGATTCGCTGCACTAGGGGGTGTTGCGGGAAACATGTAGCAATTGACTGCAACGAACTCAAAGAGTCGGTACACACGAGAAAGCGGATTCGAGCATCCTGTAGTGCAAACTGCAGAGCTTCATAGATGGCAACGAGCTCCGCAGTAAACACACTACAGGCCTCAGGCAAAGAGATCTTGGTATTTGCACCATCAATAACGTAAGCACAACCCACTTTCTCGTCCACCTTCGAACCATCCGTGTATAGAATGCCAGCGTCCGGAAATTGGTGAACTACGCTGTGGAACTGCCTCCGGTAAACGGATGCATCCGTGTTCACCTTAGGACCTCGGTGCAGATCTAACCGAATTTCCGGACGCGGGACTTGCCACGGAGGCACCTCGCTAGATGTCCGGATCATACAGGGACCTACAGCCACTCCTATTTCAGTACACGAGCTATCAAGTCTAATACCAACCGGCCGAGTGGCACGAGGCCGGTTGGCGTAACCCTGGTGGTTTTGGGTACCGAAGAGAGCTTGATAGGTCGGGTGTTGCGGCATTTGACGCACATTGGCAGCATATGTTGGCGTCTATAATTTAAAGGTGGAACACCCGATTCGGCGAGTAGGCTGGGTATCGGGCTGGTCCGGAAGGCACCGGTAGCCAGCCTAACGCCACTATGGTGGATACTGTCCAGCATTTTCAAGGTTGCCGGCCTTGCTGAACCGTATGCCGCAGAACCATAGTCTAGCCGGGACAGGACGAGGGCTTGGTAGAACCGTAGCAGCACCGCACGGTCAGCCCCCCACGTAGTGCCACTAAGAAACCTGAGCATGTTCAGTTTCCTGAGACATGTCATTTTCAATTGCCGTATATGGTGCTGCCACGTTAACTTGCTGTCAAAATGGAGCCCCAGGAAGCGATAAGTGTCAACCAACGGCAACGCAGCATCCCTGAGATGTAGTTCAGGGTGTAAATGTAGCCTCCGTAGCCGACAAAAATGGACGACGGAGGTTTTCGCTGCTGAAAAACGAAAACCCCGGTCGTGAGCCCATCTGTCGACCCGGTTGATAACTAGCTGCAATTGCCGTTCCACGACTGCCATACTTCCAGAGCTGTAATGCAGAGCTAAATCGTCTACATACAGCGATGGAACTACCGCGGACCCGGCGGCGGCAACAATGCCATTAATGGCAATCGCGAACAAGGTGACACTCAGCACTGAACCCTGAGGAACTCCATTTTCTTGGGTATAGTATTGCGATAATGTCCTACCGACCCTTACACGGAAGGGTCGGACGGACATGAAATTCGCAATGAAAGTCGGTAAGTTACCACGGAGTCCCCACTTGTGAAGGGTGGAAAGGATCCCGTAGCGCCATGTGGTGTCGTAGGCTTTCTCGAGGTCAAAGAAGACCGTGACTAGGTGCCGCTTTCGGAAATATGCCCCCTGTATGGCGCTCTCAAGTCGCACCAGATGGTCAGTGGTGGACCTATGAGAGCGAAATCCACATTGGTACTCAGACAGGAGACCTTTCTCCTCCAAGAACCACACCAGTCGACGGTTCATCATCTTTTCGAGCAGCTTACATAGGCCATTTTTCAAACAAATGGGCCTATAGCTGCTTACAAACTTGGGATCCTTTCCAGCCTTAGGAATCGGTATCACGATGCCCTCTCGCCATTGAGATGGAAACTCCCCTTCAATCCATATACGATTGAAGAGGATCAACAATTGTTTTATACTGGCTTCGCACAGATGTTTTAACATTTGATTATATATGTTATCCGGTCCAGGAGCCGTATCCCTGCACAGTGAAAGCGCACTGCGCAGTTCCCATTCAGAGAATGGTACATTATAGGACTCCGAAGCAGCAGTGGCAAAGGATAAGGGGTGAGTCTCTGCCTCCCGCTTCAGATTCAGAAATGTTGGATCGCAACTCCCGGAGCAGGATACATCGGAGAAGTGCGAGCCAATGCTGTTGGCAATGGCGAGATGGTCCGTGATGATGTCTCCATTGATGGATACTCCTGGTATCGACAGTGATGTCGGGAGTCCGGAGATCCGGCGAAGCTTAGTCCACACTTGAGATGAAGGAGTATGCGCCGTCATAGACGACACATACTTTTCCCACGTCGTTTTCTTACTCTCCCGAATCAGATAACGGGCTCTGGCACGGATCCTTCTAAAGGTGATAAGGTTGGCCATAGTGTTTTGCCTCCGATAGCATTTGAAAGCACGTCGACGATCTTTAATGGCTGCTGCAATCTCGGCTGTCCACCAAGGGACAAGCTTCCGGCGTGAGTTGCCGGATGAGGAAGGTATTGTTTCCTCAGCAGCAGCCAAAATACCATTCGTTATGTGAATGGTATGATCGTCGACACTCTCAAAGGTATCTTCGGCAAACACCGCACGTGCCATGAAAGTTGGCCAATCAGCCCGACGGAGAAGCCATCGACTTGGTAACTCGATGGCTCTCTGGTTTGGAAGAGTAACGATAATTGGAAAATGGTCACTATTACAAAGGTCGTCGTGTACACCCCACTGTAGCAGGGGAACCAGCGCACGACTGCACAAGGTAATATCGACACTTGAATAAGTGCCGTGAGCATTAGAGAAGTGCGTAGGTTCCCCTGTGTTCAACAAACACAGGTCCAGCCGCCTGATCAGCCTCTCAAAATCTCTCCCTTTACCGCTAGTGGTAGCGGAGCCCCAGATGCTGTTGTGGGCATTAACATCTCCCAGGAGGAGAAAAGGAGGGGGGAGCTGAGAGACTAGATCCTCCAGCTGTCCGTAATCCGGTTGAGAATCAGGCGGGATGTACACGTTACATACTGTTGCCATTACTGGCAACGAAGTACGAACTGCAACTGCTTCTAGCTGAGTACGCAACGGCACCTCTTCACTAAAGAGACTAGAGTGGACGAGAGTGCAGACGCCACCGGCGGCCACAGCTCCGTCCACCCGGTCTTTAGAGAAGAGTTTGAAGTGTCGCATTGTTGTCTCATGTCCAGGACGAAACCTGGATTCCTGAAGACAGACAATGTTTGCCGTAAACTGAGAAATCAATTGGCGTACTTCAGCGAGATGTCGAAAATAGCTATTACAGTTCCATTGTAATAGTGCCATAGTGTGGACTTAAGTAGAAGATAGTCGTCTACTTATGCTTAACCGTTTGCCAACCATCCCTATCCTTAGGGGTAGGTGATAGCGTAGGAGAGCATTCCTCAATCTCCACATCTCCTTCGGAGGACGAAGAAAACGGAGCGAATGCTTTCTTGGTTGGCGAACGGTTATCGCCGGACTTTCCGGGTCTCGTCCTTGGTGAAGAGCGAGAGCGGTGACGAGGGACCTTCTCCCGGTCCGATGACTGGGAGTCCGTCCCCGGCACGTCCCGACTATTTTTCTTTTTGAACCGGCGTTGACGTCTATTTGGGGAAGTAGTTGGTCCCTTCCCCCCTGACGTCTCCGTCCTGCCAAACAATGCAGCACTTTCTAGCACTGCTCCTCCGGTGGTCGTGGAAGCAGAATTGCCAGCAGGTATTGGAGCTGCCTTTTCAGCAGGAGGGCAAGAGAGACGGCGATGAACAGTCTCTTTCTTACCCGCCGTTCCTGTTCCCTGTTTTATTTGGCTGGATATGGGTCCAGCCGTGGCCGGCGAAGACTTCCTCCTCGAACGAGTCGGAGATTGCTTCTTCACTGGCCTTATCGGAGGAGTTACCTTCTCCGATGGCGCCGGTTTAGTTTGAGGCACCTGCGCCTTTTGTTGGATGCCAGAAGAAGATTCCGTAACCTTCTTCTGGCTAACAGGGGTGATAATAGGGCTATTTGTAGCCCCTTTAACAGTGGTAACTCTTTTACAACTTGTTTCCGTTGTCAAATTTGCCGCTTGATTACTAGATTCTTTTGATACCTTTTGAGCATATGATACTGAGAAAATAGGAGAGGCCATGGAGCGATATTTTCTGCGTGCTTCAGTGTAGGAGAGCTCGTCTAAGGTCTTTATTTCTTGAATTTTCTTCTCCTCTAGGAAGGCAGGACATTCCTTCCAGCGAGGAGAGTGCTCTCCCTTGCTATTTGGACATGCGGGAGGTGGTGTACATTCCGCTCCCGCATGAGTGGCCTTGCCACAGGAAAGACAGATAGGCTTTCCCGAGAAACGAGATGAGGTATGTCCAAATCGCTGACACTGAAAACACCGCAATGGAGATGGAATATACGGTCGCACATCGAGAGTGTACATTGACACTTTGATCCTCTTGGGCAGGCTATCCGACTCAAACGATAAGATGAACGCCCCGGTGTCAACTAGTACACCATTCATCTTACGTTTGATTCGTCTCACCTCGACAACGCCATGCTTTCCAGTTCTTTCCAGGATACGCTCGTCGGTAATGTTCACCAGGTCCCTATGAAATACTAAACCTTTCTTCAGGTTTAGGGACTGGTGCTTCACTACCTCGACTGGAATACCACCGAAACTTGTCGTCCCAAGAAGACCATCTGTCTGTCTCTTTCCTTGAGTTTTTATCAGGAGTGCGCCGTTTCGCAGCTTTTTTACTGTGTCTACATCGCCCCATTTCCCCTCAATTGCATCATGTAAATCAAAAGGATCAACGTTTGTAAAATTTTGCCCATCGGTCACCATAAGGTACCGAGGGAAAAACGTTGAATCATTTTCATCAAGCGGCGAAACTAGAGGCATAAACTTCCTCTTCTTAAATTTTAAAGACGGCTTTGTAAGGGAGCCACCCTGTGAAATAATGGACGCTATGTTTGGTCCCACGAGTAGCTAGGGAACTGAAAGTCAACCCCCGGCAGAGCCCGGGGTAAGGCTAAGGTTCTCCAGAGGTCGCCAGGTATCTGGAGGTGGGTCGCTTGTGACTACTCACCCAGTAGCCATTCATCACCTACGCAACAGACAATCTAATTACAAACCAGAAGTCGAATTCAGAGGCCAAGTGTTACCGTACTGCAGTACACCAAAATACTTGGGAATAACACTAGACAGAACTCTGACTTTTAAGCAGCATCTATCAAATGTGGCTGCTAAAGTCAAAACTAGAAATAATATACTTCAGAAACTTGCTGGTACATCATGGGGAGCTAATACTCAAGTTCTAAGATCCACAGCTTTAGCCCTATCGTATTCTGTTGCTGAATACTGCTGTCCAACCTGGATCAATAGTGTTCACACTAAGAAGATAGATGTGCAACTCAATCAGGCAATGCGAATAATCACGGGATGTATTCGGAGCACGAACACGCTATGGCTGCCTGTTCTCAGCAACATTCCACCTCCAGCCCTAAGAAGATCAGATGCTCTCCTAAATTTATGGGAAAACATTCAGCAGAATCCCCAGCTACCCATTCATCACGATATTGCACAAGCAGAACATCAACGCTTGAAATCAAGGAAACCACCATGGCGCACAGCAGTCAACCTTGAAGGATCCTCTTTCAATGATAACAATTCATGGAAAATACAGTGGGAGCAGTCTTCAGTAATCAACAAACATCTAGTTGAGAACCCTTCTAAGCGGATACAAGGATTCGACCTCCCCAGGCGACAGTGGAGGATCATCAACCGGATTCGAACTGGACAAGGCAGATGTGGTTACCTACTGCACAAATGGGGGTGGGCTAGCTCTGCAAATTGTGACTGTGGTGCCTCCTTACAGACAATCCTTCACATTGTTGCTGACTGTCCTCTTCGAGCTTTCGAAGGAACGATAATAGACGTCCACCATACATCGAAGGGAGCAGTAGAATGGGTCAAACAACTAGACCTAGAATTATAAAATTGTACGAGCTTGTGACTGCACATTTGTCCATTCATTTTGTATATATATATATGTAAAATCCATCTACATGCATTCTTCATACGATAAATAAATAAATAACCTCGCCACGACCACTCAGCATGTGATTAGGAGAGGATTCCACCTCCTGTCACGCACACACACATTTACACCAAAGAAAGAAAAGTTGAGACAAGGGCCAACTAAGGCGGGAAAGTGAAAGACTCCCTAGGCCTAGGATACCCTCTATTCAGTTGTAACCCAATGAGGTTACAGTGTTCATATGTTACTGTTCATTCTCTTAGAACTAGTTTTAGGTTAGGATCATGGTTATTCTTTGATGATGTAGAAGTGGAAGGAGGCCATGATTTGTAGAGTTTCATATCTGTTTAATAGTATCTTTTATGATGTTTTTTGTGTGTTTCTTCTATGGCTGGTTAGAAAATGTTAGGTTTTGTTTATTGGGTTCCTTGGTAGTTGAAAGAAGTAAGATATTTTATTAAGAAGAGTGTAATTGGTTTTGTGGAGTATCTGTTGTGATTGTCTATGGAGATTGAAGGAAGATTGTTAGTTTTTGGTGATATGAAAAAATATAGTTTTCTATATCATGAATGAGGAATGATAAAAAGAAAGATGGGCTATGGTGTTGGCTGTTGATAAGATGAAGAAAGTTTCAGATTATGAAGGGAAGTTGGTTTATTTTAGATATTGAATTGAAAACTTGATCTGGAAAGAAAATGAGATTATGTTTTGGTTAAAAGAAGAAAGAATAGATGTTTGGAATTAGAGGATCAGATGTGGAAATAAATATGTTTTGTAAGAAAAAGAGAGTGAACTAATTGAAGAAGACAATCAATGATGAAGTGTATTCCTTAGTGTGTCAATATACAAGCCCCAAATACCCCAAAAAGAAACGTACGGTTACACAGTGTTGTTCTCGCTCTCAGACTATGCCTGTAGCTGACAGTTAGAGACGAAATGAACTATAACGTTTTGGAAACGAGATGATGCATGCTTGAGTTCTCTTCAGCTCGACCTGCTGGCTTGAATACAAGGCAATGCTTTGTGGGTGTAGGACTTGTAGGGGAATATGCTATACTTCGCTGTGTAACCTCTAGCGCAAGCTAAAACAGAACTTCCGCTCACGAACGAGAGGAAAAATGAGCGCTAAAACAAGAGAAAATATCGCAATAGACTGATAAAATTGAAAATTGAAGGGGAATTCCGGGCACTGAAGCATCCCAATGCACGCCACTGGTTGACAGCATTCATATAAGTTAATCAGTTAACAAAACACAGGGTTGACATACTAAACCCATAAACAATACTAATAAAAACGCAACATATATAGAAGTGTTATTCACCAACCAAGTAACAATATATGTAAATAGGTCTCAGAAGTTATAGAAATTTGTGTAATTTAAAAATTATAAATATTGATGTACATGGGTCCGTCTTGAAAAGAACAGAGCATTGTGGGTTACGAGGACTTCCCACCGTCAGTACGTCGACTCATTGTTCCCGTTTCTATAGGGTCAGGAATGATATGAGATAAATATCTATGTGGCGGATGCTTTTTACGACCGGGTGTTCTACCTGACGCCAATTTGATCATAGGAGTTTAATGAATGACGATGACTGAAACTGGGCAATAAGTTGGAAGGAAGTGGCTATGATCTATTAGAGGGTACCGTCTCAGCATTATCCTGGAGATGAAAATACGAGAAACCACGGAATAACTTTTCGGACCTACTTGTCAACCTGACGTCTTAAGCGTCTAGCTACCACAGGCAGTACTGATTTAAATTAATTTTAGCTGAAGCATTTTGTGATTACCAGATCACCTGACATATGGTTGTTTGATACAAAATGGAAGATTGAAGAGAGAGGTTGATTAATTAATTAATTAATTAATTAACGTATACCCTAGCCCACACAAATTGTCAACGCTCATTTCGTCATCTGATCGTGTTGCCGAGGAGAAATGAGATAGTTTCGCAAGTAAAGATTAGAACTGTAACCAGCCCATCGTGTGGACTAGAGATATAAATAAATAAATAAATAAATAAATAAATAAATAAATAAATAATTGAATTAAAGGATAAATAATTAAAAAAATGAGTGTATTAAAGAATGAATGAATATATAAATAAGTACATGGGCTATTTTTTCAGCTGTAAACCTTCAACTTTCACTAAATGTTACATTAAGAATTCTGTTAAATTTTGGTTGGTTCGTTAGTTGGTCCCTTAGTTTAGGGGCTGCGACAACGCGGTCATGTAGCCCAGTGTACTTGTAGAATCAGTCTGATAACCGGTGTGAATTGTGGTGACTGTACTAATGTGTGTTGTCTGTCTGTCTGTCTGTTAGGTAATCAGCCCGAAGGCTGGTTGGAACCTCAAAAGTACCGCCGTTAGGTTATGTGAGTAGATACCCACAAAAACCTAAGGCAGCGCTATATTGAGGCGTACTAGGCAACATGAGGAGTGAGGTAGTTTGCCATTGCTTTCCTCACTGAGTCAGAACAGCAGTACTAACCCTATGAGTAGAACCTTTCACAGCATCCACCGGCACTGAATGTGCCCCGAATGGCATTACTAAGCACCACCCATACCTCAGTAGCTTCCATATAATCACAGCCATGAGTGAGACTGAGACATCGGTGAAAAGCCACATTTTACTCTAGCCTGTGCCAACAGACAAATGCAAATGTACTGCAATCATCAAGAGATCTGTTATTAATTCAAGTAAGGACTGCAGACGATACATTCAGGTAGTTCTACCTTTGCTTCCAAATGCTACCATCCAAGACACCTAGCTGTGAATTTAGCTACTAGATGCCATCGCAACCAGCACCTGATGACGAACGTTGGAACTTAAGAGCATTAATCAAATCAAACCTACAAATTTTGCTTCACACAATTGAAGTTAGTAGAAGGTTCTTTTAGCTAGCCCCGTGGTGTTGGGGGTAGCGCACCTTCCTCTCACCCGTATGCCCCGGGTTCGATTCCCGGCTCCGTCAGAGATTTTAGAAACTGACATGAGAGCTGGAACGGGGTACACTCAGCCTCGTGAGGACAATTGACTAGCTGTCTGACAGTGAGGCAGCGCCCCGATCACGAAAAACAAGATTAACGGCCGAGGGGACCCAGTACGCTGATCACGCGTCACCCCAATATCTGCAGGCCAAAAGGCTGGGCAGCGGCCGCTTGGTAGTGTACCCATGCCCCCCTCGGGTTCAGTAGGCCTAGGTCCTTTACGGGCTGTAGTGCCAGGGGTTATTATAGAAGGTTCTTTTACATGCCATAAATCTATGACATGGGCCCAACGGCTTTACTTACCCTCTGAAGGAAGGCATACTGAGGGATTTTTAACGCTCTTAAAGAATCTGACGACATCGGCCGGGTTTGAACCCGCGACCTTCGCTGTTAAATTTTAAGTGCAACATTCAATTAGGTACTGAAATATCATGTTTGTTGCAATGGAAAGCACAATTTTTGGACTATAGTTTGAACGTTATGTCGCCTTACACATGCAGTGGATACATTTTCCCACTTAAACTCCAATACAGTATATGAAAATCTATTGGAACTATTTGCATGGAAATCAGCACTAAAAAGAGGAAGATGTATTCTATGTTAAGAACCTTAACAGAAAAAAGAGCTAATACGCGAGATTCCACAGAGTATACAGCCCCTTAAGCACCCTCAAATACCAACTGAAACCAATAACCACCTTTAAAGTACCGCATACAGTGATTAATTAGGTCTAATGCATGTGATGACAGAGTAGAGCGCCCTAGGTGAATTTCTAACCCTCCTTACTAAACGTGCAAAGTCCTTATTTCCGGGCATGCTCTTTGAATCTTTCACAAATAACATCTCTATCATCTGGTATCCCGCGTGGACCAGCCACTTGATCCGCTCTTGGATAGTGATGTTTAAATGTAAGAATGAGTTCCATTCTTGCCTCTTGGACTGAGCATAAATGATCAGGCCAAGAACCGTACACAAGAAGTGACATGATAATAATGTAGAGAAGGACATTTAAAGGGCACTGGGTAGGTTTTCCCACAAAATACCGTCTCTGTTCCATGTCCACTTGCTCCCAGCAATTTATGTGAGTTATGCTGTCACCGTATTGAAATAGTATCCAGCATGCAGAAGAAACTTCAAAGAGTTCATGCGTGTACAATGGGTTGACCCATGGGTCCTTACACTTAAGGCTAGTTATGTGGCACCCGCCGCTCCGTCAGACTTACGTAATCCACCGCCCGAGACAAATGTTTATTCATGAATGAATAAACTGCTCATAGACACAAGGAGAAATTAATCATTATCATTGCTTTTTATCACTTCATATAAAAATAATAATCAATGCACCTTTATCCCAAATATATGATGTGTGCACAAATCTCAGATGGCCACACTGTGCAAAAGTTCTCGCGGACGAAGTGAGTTGCTCGTGTGTGAGGCAAACTTGTTTTGTTAGGCTCTCTACCATGGTAGAGCTGTTGCATGTCGGCAGAGCTGATCGTTTCTTTACTAGTTCGTGTCTCCGCTGACAAGCAAATCTTCTCACGGGGGCAGATTTTTTACTAACATATTCATAATGTCATTATAAGTTCTTATACAAATTTTTGCAACGCAAGTGCGATTACTTCGAGAGTTAATTGTACCAGTAATAAGAGCGAGAAAGGGAGTGATGGTTGTTTTTAATGTAAAGAAATCCTATTTCGTACGCGAATTGAAGTATTTCCTGGAATAATAAACATATCCAAGGAGGGTTAGTCCCGAACATGCAAACTGCAGCAATGGCATCCCACATAAACGTGAGTAAAACCACTGCAACACATAGTAATTGCCACTTTTCACATTTACCTCAAACTCCTTTCAAGTTCTTAAAGCAATACATAATTCATTGTTATTTGGAAATTTTATTTTTGCTTTGTTTATGCTGAGCAACATTCTAAAGCTGCAGTTCTCGGCATTAGGAGGTCCTGTCTTCGATTTACACGTTCGAATTAGTGCAGGAATGGTTCGCAGGACAAGATCAGGTTAGGGTTATCGACAGGCCACCTTGCGGGGTAGACATGAATCGGAGACTATGAAATTAATAGTGGAGACCTGGACCGATCCCGCGCCAAATATGAACGAATTGCTCTGGGATGTTGTTTGTGCGGCCTGTAACGAGATGACAGGTGGTGACAACACATGTGCTACTGTCCAAATCGATTCCATGGCCACATGCCTGGAAGGGGTCTTGCACCACAGTTGTGTGTGGTCATCTAATAATGCCACTTAACTGTCAGTAATGGCATGATAAAACAGCGGAAATTACGTGGCTTGCCATATACGTCAGTATAGGAATAAAAGTAAGCATGAACATACTGTATTTCATCCTGCTGAGATTCGAGCTCCTCACACCATCTTGTCATCAGAAGCGAGCATGAGATCTTACGATATAGCACGCATGAATACCACCTTGGCTGACAGAGCCTGCACGTTTGGAGTCACTTTGTTAAAACTGCAACACGACCACTGGTCAAAATATAGTGCATGCATTACGACATTATGTAGGCACTGGACGGACATATCTCGTCCCTGGCCGAGAGACGTAACAAGCCATGTCCTGCAGTCATGTATAAACAACAAAATGTAACGTAACTCGGCAATGCAATGCTGCATGTCCTATCTTCCAACATGTACGTGTTGCGGGCAACCATACCATCCAGAGGAAGCTTTTTCTGTCTCGACGACTGTAGGTAACAATGCCAACTTGTAATTTATCGAGCCATATTAATTTAATTTAATGTCAGGAAAGCTATATAAATAATACACAAGAAAATAATACATTTGAAATAATGTCGGAGAAACGCACTGTGTACTTGGCTTTAGGAACTAGCATTAAGATAAAGAAACTCAACACTCTCCCTTTAACACGCACATGACCGCAGAATTTGTCTTGTGGGGGAGGTGGCTACAAATAATACAAGGACTGAAACTCTTTTGTTATTCTCTATTAATATTACCCCCTCCAGCTGACTAAGCCAAATAGAAAAGAAAAGGACAATTAACTAATAAATAACTGTAAAATAACCTTTACAGATGACTCACGCCAGAGGCATCTATTGGACTGGTCATTTTGAAAGTCGCTGTGCTGTTTGGAGTCCATCCTATAGTCGATTCGCCGAGTCAAGATAGTACAGGTAAATACTCACGAGATCACCTGGATGGGAAACACGCCCAGTTCACGTGAACGGCTCAGTCGGATAGGGCTAGCCAAGATGATCCGAGATAGTTTGTCAAACCGTAGCTCTAGAAAAGACAAGCGCTGTTCTGTGGCCCTGTATTTTAGCCAAGTTCCATCTAAAAAATAGATATTTCTTCCTTCTTGTCTCATGTATCATATTGTTTGCAAATACCTAAAAACTATTTCGTCACTCTCTATGAGAATACTGTCTCGTCCTTGTCGAACATGTTCGAAGTTTAGTTCCTTCAACACATTATAAAATGTAGTTCGTCAAATATCCGGCAAATCTGTGTCTTCATTCACAGCGATTATCAATCGTAGGCAGCTCATTGCGAAAAAAGAACTGGTGGATCTTTCATCTTATAGCATTCTTTTGAAACTCATCAACTATTTCCCCAATCTTTGGCCTTGTTTACTATTTCTTGGGCGACTGTAAACTGTGGGTAGCTTTATATTCTCGAACTATTTGATACACAGAACTGTCACAACACCCGTGGAATGATCTGCTTTCCTTACTATGTCAGAAATTAGTGCGGTGGGATGCAATTCTAACTCGGCCTTATACGTGTTTAACACAATATGCTTTTCAGAGCTACTCAGCACGTTTCGCTAAATTTGCTTCTTTGGTGGAAGCATTGTCTCCTGCTGAGTCTACGACGGAACATCGACTGTATAAAATCCGCATACACATGATCAAAAATAATTGTTGCCTAATAAGCAGTTAAGAACTAATTCATTAATTAAATACGTGAACTAAAAATAAGTAATAAAATCACAACTCGGAATAAAACTAGAAATCGCACTCGCCCGATTCATAATTATGTAAGCGTACGTTCAACAGGCTCAACTCTACTCACCCCTTGCGGGCACCCCTGGAATCACGCGCACAGCTGTGTCACTTCCACTGACTCGACTCGGCGAACATACTTTACTTTTTATTTTGGAATGAGTATTCACTGCCGTATTTAAGAAGTGTTAATGAGAATCAATGCACATTATACAACTAATATCTTTGTTCTCATTAGAGTTAGATTAATTTATTATTTTATTTCTACTGGATAGTCAATAATAGTGGAACAAGGAAACTAAAGTCTGTGGAAAAGTTATTAAAACGTGGCTCAGCCTCATTCCATGCAATATGACTAATCAGATTCTTTTAATTTTCAAGGATATTATTTAGACACTATTAAGTGCATATTTCCGAGATAAGTTCATTGTTTGCACGCATAAGGTACGTGCATTTCGTCCTCGTCATTTCTAAATCTGGAGTGTAACTGAGATCAAACGTCGGAGTCATAGAGCCATGGGCAAGTAGCGCCGGGGTCGAGTAGATTATTTACAGCCACTAATTTGACATTTAACACTGTTCTTCAATGGTGACCCTTCCGAACAGCTCGCCGATGATATCACTCAAACGCTTGCCTGACTTAACTTCTCGCCAATGATTTACGACAGTAAACTGACATCTCAGCGCATTGAACAGCACGTCCTCAAACGACTAACACTATATGCATCAAGTAAAGAGAGGTTATAGTTCTTATATATCACATAAGTAAATTTATTGATTGCAGTATCAGTAGATCTTGGAGGTTCATGCACTATAAAATGACAAAATATGAGTATTGATGCAAAAAGTTACACTAATACGCTTTTCAAGAAAAATCGATGCAAAATAAAATAAAATTAAAATAACTGGTTGCCACAAAACTCTATTATGGTGACAAAAAAAGCCGGAAAGTCTCTATGCTTCAGAATGTATGTTTTCCAATAAAAAAAAGGCGAAATAGAAGAGTTAAAGAAAAAGGAAAGAAGGATACTCAGAAAAATATTGGGATCATAAAAACAGAAAGTGGAGAGTTCAGATACAGAAAAAATGACGACCTCTACAAAACCAAAGAAATTGAAAAAATCCAAGATACAATCGTATTCAATGGGTACGAAGTATAAAAAAGGATATGGAAGAGATGGAAGTATCAGTAGATATTAGCCTATTCAGGACAGACCACTTTTCAGATATATGATCAAAAATTTCAAGGGTTTCCAGGAGAAGGAAAAGAAGAAGTGGGTTAACATCTGGACGGAAGAGAGAGGAAGGAAACAAAGTGAAGTAATGAAGAACTACTGGAAGGCAAGAGATGATAAAGGGAATAAGAGACAGTGAATGCAATGGGTTATTTTACGCGGTCCAAAGATGGGCAAAATCGAGGCAAGAAGAAGAAGAAGAAATAAAATAAAAATGAAATAAAAATAAAAAAGCAATACCGTAACTAAAACAACAATAACAATTATCCAATGATAAAAATACAAATAAAAATTAAAATAAAATAAAATAAAAACTAAATAAAAAAATAAGAAAAAAATAAAATAAAAAATAAAATTAAATTAAAAATTAAAATTAAAATTAAAATTAAAATTAAAATTAAAATTAAAATTAAAATTAAAATTAAAATTAAAATTAAAATTAAAATTAAAAATGAACATGAACATGAGCCTGAGCATGAGCATGAGCATGAGCATGAGCATGAGCATGAAAATGAAAATGAAAATGAAAATGAAAACAAAAACTGTACTGTACAGTACATACATTTTTCAATACATAGCTATCGTCAATATAGAAGTACAATTTGTGAGGAAGGAAAAAGGGTGAAGAGTTCGGGAATTATACATGACTGGCTCATCAGCGGGCTCTTGGTGTCCCCGCCCTGGAACCCACAGGAGTAGCGAACTGCACACTACCTCCCTTTTTATGAAGCACACGTACGTCTCTTTACTGCGAGAGCTAAAAGCTCAAGCAGCCTTAACTTCCATAAGAAGGCTTCTAAAAAGATGGTATATTGTCGTACGATGTTGGCATGTTAAAGAACCCATTTGAATTCAGTAGGCAGTGTTCATAATGGCAAAATTAATCTCTGGATTTTCCGCCTTCACAAAAGTTCCCCTTTCTCTATTATTACGAAAACGTCTAAAGTGCTTTAGTATCAAGGAGCTTAGATATCTAAACTCCTTGATTTTTTAGCGTTCCAAGGAACAACAAAAATCGACATGCAAGCTGCCCTTTGGGCGTCAAATAGTAAAGCTTGCACCCAACACCCAAGGCCATTCAATATTATTATTATTATTATTATTATTATTATTATTATTATTACTATTATTATTATTATTATTATTATTATTATTATTATTATTATTATTATTATTATTATTCAATTTCGATAGTCGGCCAACTAGGGACCACGATAAGCCTCATTTTACATTCTGGTATTTGTTAATTTTATTATTATTATTATTATTATTATTATTATTATTATTATTATTATTATTATTATTATTATTATTATTATTATTATTATTATGATTAAGAAGAGGAACCGAGATACCCCAGGAATTTTAGGTTTTACCCTTGAATTTTTGTTTAGTAAAGCTGAAAATTGCTACAGTTGTCTTATTTGATGTTCTTAACAACATAATTAAAAGTCCCCGGTCTTCCCACGTCGGCTTCCTGGATTTCCAGCCGTTAGAACTCCTGGAATGCTGGAGAAGTAGGTGGTGTCGCTGGAATGCACATTGTAAGCGAACGATTTGGCTTACAGTGCTCTAACATGGCTTAAATTAAAGGAGAAAAAATAAGCGATAATTTAATTCATGGGTTGGCATGTTAGCGATACTTCCGGTCTAACAGGAAACGAAAAAATGCCGCAAAATTAAAAAAGTGCCCTTTTTTACGTTTGATGGCAAACTATCACGAATATCGCAGACAAGTCTTCTATAAAAGTTGTTGGCGTCAATATAAGCTTTCATTTGATTTATTTATAATCGATGTCCAAATAATTGTTGCCGAGCTATAGCGGTGTAAACAAAATATTGTTACGTCATTCTCTTCTCCGTCTGCGCTACACACACACTGCGACCGGGACGCGCTCTGAATTTGCATTGTTACATCCGACAGGAGCTTTCTTTCTCTACGATAAATGAAGTGCTTCCCCTCTTTTCAAAATATTTCACGCTTAAACCCACCACTCTCAAAAAATCCCACTCCCCCCCCCCCCCCCCCAAAAAAAATAATTGAAATGTCATCATTTTTTATTGTTTTTAATGAAAATCACCCTTTTTGTACATCTGCTCCTAATAGTTAAAATAATTCAATTTCGATTTTTGAGTCCACCCCCACCCACCCCCCTCCACCGCCCAATCGACATCTCTTCATTCTGTAAGGTGTTCTCGGTGCGGTTTTTTACGTGCTTTATTGAGCTAGGTGAACAAAATTTATGTTTTAATATGTAAAATGTGTAACCATTTGTGACTTGGCGATCATAAATTATTATTTAATGCCATTTTTAGGAGGGCAAATATCTTAAGTAAAAAGTAGTGCGAATATCGGAGTAGATATTTCTGCTTAAAACTAATACAGTTTATAATGCATTATTTATCAAATAATTCGAATAATTTTTGTTAGTAACCAATTTGTAAACAAAAGAGAATGTTAATTTTCTCACAGCAAAATAAAATGGTGTAACAACATACTGAAAATAATATATACCTGCAAATATGTACGCAGTGAATGCTGCCGGCATGCGTCGGACGTTGGCGGCAAAGTGGCCAAATCGAACGAAGCAGTAACTGTGTTTCTTGCGATAGTCCTTCCATACAGATGCACATGAAGCTCGTTTAGAGAATTGAAGCCCTTTCCATTGAACAACTCCAGAACAAATTTTTCTCCAGCTATCTTAATATCTTCCTTGGATGCGCCAGGCTGATTGAAAATTTCGACAGTTTTCCGAAGATGCTTCTTCCTTTTGCTAAAAAATAGCCGAAGTTGTGTCACATCCGCTCACGGCATGTGCAAATACCACACAACTTTTCATCTCGCCGATATCTTCCTGAATGTTTGTGATAGGGAAAATCTTTCCAAGAGATTTTGAGTTTCCAGGACAGTAAAAATGGATGTTGTTGTTCTCTCTTGCTTTTGCCAACAACATGCATACTGTAGTACATCAGTGTCTGACGCTATAACAGTAACAGCATGATCTTCGGCATCTAGAGACAATTAGTGTATCTGTGTCCTCTGTCGCCTGACGAACAGCAACTGAAGCATTTCTAAGCTCCTTTGTCAACGTAGAGATGAACCGTCCCTTGTTTTTGGTGTTACTTAGAAAGTCTGCCTGAGAAGTGGAAACCATTGTGTTGGAATCGAAGACGATGTCTATGGAGGTCCGTTTCCCCGCACGGCGTGCCTGCTCCTGGTTCTTAGTGCTTAGAGTCTGATCGTAGTTGTCAAACACAATGGTAAAGTTTGAAGGATAGTGCTTGCTTATGTACAACTAGTAGGACTGGATTATGTCACCAAAAGTTGCAGGTCTTGGCCATACAACGGTATGCAAAAGCAGACCTCGATCAACGACTACTTTGCGTTGTTCTTCAAAATCTTTGGGGACTTCTGAAAATTTGAAAAGGTGTTGAAGTGCTGACTTGGCTGTTTTTCTCAATAGGGATGAATCGCAGAGAGCTGGAGGCGTCGGTGCAAGCTCGTACTTCAAGAACTCCACGATATCCGCTTCCGATTTCATCACACATATGATTCGCATGAAAGATTAGTGCGGGTTGACCGGAACGATGTCATCACGAATTTTTAGTTGGCACCCAACAACTGACAAAGGGACTACGCGGCTTTTTCTTGCGAGCTTGAGACCCTCAAAACTTTTCCCCACCATTTGTTGTAGACTTCTTCACCAACTTCTCGAGCCTTGTCGCAGTTGATGCTGTAGTCTGCAACTACGCCAGTGGAAAGCGATTGAAGACTTTCTTTATTTAAATTCCACGGAGAACGATCTTCTACCCACGAGCGAAACACTTCTGCATGGCGGTTCTCCAGCTTCCGCCGCGAGTCTGTCAACTCAACTTGCTGTTCCGAGGATTTTGTCTTTATACCAGACACATTTTCTACAGCTTCACAGATCGGGATGCACAGTGGAAACGCCGAGACAAAGTGAGCCAGAGTGCTTTCGTCCACTCCTCGTCCTCTTGTTAAACCTCTACGTGATTTCATAGGCCGCATAAGATCCTGTTCTATGGCCATATCTGACCATATTCCAGCCCAAAAATCATGCAAGCGTCGGATGGAAAAGTACCCGTTCTTCGTGAAGTTGATGCACTCGTCCACGGGCATCTTCTGATCTAACTTAAGCATTTGATGCAGGTACAAGTAGGGAATTAGCATAGTGAATATGCCCTGCAGCGCGTAGGAATGGCAAGATCGTCGGTACCCAGTACAAATGGAGGTTTCAATTTGATGGTCTTTCTGCCCGAATAAACAGCTGAACGATTTATGACAACAACACAATAAATAACACTTATACGGCATAACACACATCGGCCAACGACCAACTGTTTAAAATTTAGAAACAAAAGAAAACAAGGAGCTCCGCCAATTCGACGCATCAATGCTGCGGGCGAACGCGTCAGTTGGCCGCTGAGAAACAACGCAAACACGGGCTGATCCAGGTCACGCGCCATTGTTTAAATCTCTGTAGCTCGGCAACTATTACTTGCACATCAATTATGAATACATCAAATGAAAGCTTATTTTGTCGCCTACAACTTTTATTCGGCCTGTTCGCCATTTCTTGATGAATACAGTACTTTTGCATTTGTCAGTTGGCACAGGATAGAGTAAAAGGTGGCTTTTCACCGATGTCTCAGTCTCACTCATGGCTGTGATTATATGGAAGCTACTGAGGTATGGGTGGTGCTTAGTAATGGCATTCGGGGCACAGTCAGTGCCTGTGAATGCTGTGAAAGGTTCAACTCATAGGGTTAGGACTACTGTTCTGACTCAGTGAGGAAAGCAATGATAAACTACCTCACTCCTCTTTTTACCTAGAATGCCTCAAAATAGCGCTGCCTTGGGTTTTTGTGGGTATCTACTCACATAACGTAACGGCGGTACTTTTTGAGGATCCAACCAGCCTTCGGGCTGACTACCTAACAGACAGACAACTTTTATGGAAGACTTGTCTGCGATATTCGTGATAGTTTGCCAACAAACGTAAAAAAGGGCACTTTTTTAATTTTGCGGCATTTTTTCGTTTCCTGTTAGACCGGAAGTATCGCTAACATGCCAACCCATGAATTAAATTATCGCTTATTTTTTCTCCTTTAATTTAAGCCATGTTAGAGCACTGTAAGCCAAATCGTTCGCTTACAATGCGCATTCCAGCGACACCATCTACTTCTCCAGCATTCCAGGAGTTCAAACGGATGGAAATCCAGGAAGCCGACACTGGACGACCGGGGACTTTTAATATGTTGTTAAGAACATCAAATAGGACAACTGTACCAATTTTCAGCTTTACTAATTTTTTTTCAAGGTTTCGACCGTTTTCAGACTATAATTCCTGGGCTAAGAAGATTGGCTACTGAAGTCAGTGAATATGATGATGACTAATTTCATTATCATCATGTTAAATGAAATTGACTGAGACCTCTGGTCGTAACCGTGGCTCCACCCTGAAGTAAGGCTGAACAGGCAGTTCCGGGGTGGCCTTAAGCCAAATATAGGGTTTGTGGGATTTTAGTAGGTAAGAATCCTGCACAGTTGTAAGTCCGGAAGCTTGCAATCTGTCTTTTGAAAATTTCCCCACGGTTTCCCTCGAAAAAAAAAGAAAATACATATATATATTATTATTATTATTATTATTATTATTATTATTATTATTACTATAAAAGTACGATGACCCTGCGGTGAAGAGACCAAGTGGCAGCACATTCTCTAGCAGTGATGAAGCATTGAAGGCCAGCCGGAATACAGTTTTAGAACAAGGGCAGGTCAGACTGCTGTCAGCTAATATGTAACTTTTATTGAGCATGAACATTTGTGTTTTTCAGTCCACTTTTATGGCTCCAACATAGTTTTGACTCATCCTGGACACAGATGTCCTGGTGATCATCTCATAACAGGGAGTGTTAAACAGGAAATATGGCCTTCAACGTCAACGGAATTAATGACGACCTTCGACACCATAACGGGGCTGCTTTCAATGAAGCTCATATCGCAGCACCAATAAATAACGTGTATTATTTTATGATGGAAACTTAATAAACTGGACTTGTGGGTATAATTGCGAAAGAGGAATGAAACATTTCGAAGGCACAAGAGACGTCTGCACTAACTAACTTGAAGGGAACTCACGCAGTGAATTGCGAAGTGTTTGATTTCACTTCCGTATTACAGAAGTTTTGTAAATAGCTCTAAAACATCTTTTCACTATCTCAGCTTAAACTATAAAATCAACCCACTAGAGGTATTTCTTCTTGAATTTTACATAAAAACTGATGCTGCTGCAAAAATTATAAACATACTGTATACCCAAATTCAAACTACATTACAAAATCCCATGGCTGGCAAGAAATAAGATAAGAACAACAAATGGTATCGGTGGAGATAATAAAGGTCATCAGCCACGAATATGACCAAATATCTTTAGGCTACTCTTCCGAACTTATGCCACGGAAGCTCTGCTACTCTCAAATCCCCATTTATCATGAAACCAAAGTAGGCTACACATGCTAAACCAAAGTATTAAATCTTACCACTAAAAATATTTTGCCTAAAGCGCTTTAATTGCTAAAGCCAAGTTAAAAATCATTTTAAATTAATCCCAAAACAAAATTAAGAGGAGCCTAGCTCATTGGCACCCGTTTCGTTGTTTTTGATTGGTTAGGGGTTTTGTGACATCGTGGTCCTGCAGCCTTTACACTTGTGTGTGTGTGTGGGAGGGGGATTTTTCTGATGACTTGTGTCACTGCCATGTCTGTACTAGTGGGAGTATTTGTAATTGGGGCAAGATTTGGGTTGGAAGCGGCCGTGGCCTTAAGTTATGAACCATCCTGGCATTTGTCTACAGTAGAAGTGGGAAACCACAGCCAACCACTTCGAGGATGGCTGAGGTGGGAATTTGATCCGCCTCTTCTCAGTTTTGCGTCACGAGGCTACCCCTTTCAAACACACAGACCAGAATTAAATTTCTTGGCAGAGCCGGGAATCGAATCTGGGTCTCCGAGGTGACAGCCAAGAATGCTATCCACTACGCAACGAGGCGGACTTGAAGTTGTTGATCCACAGTCTGTACTTGATTCAAAATTTAAGTTTCTTCCCACGTGTTCAATTGTTACAATGAATAGCAAAGTTTGGCTTGTTGAAGGTTGGTTGGTTGGTTGGTTGGTTCCGTAGTTTAGAGGCTGCGACTAGGTGGTCATCTAGCCCCGTGTACTTTGGGAGTGTGTAGAATCTGTCTAATAACCGGTGTTAATTGTGATGGCTGTATTAATGTGTGTTATCTGTGATTCAGGTAAGGATTGCAGACGATCAATGTTCAAGTAGTTCCTACTTTTGCTACCAAATGCTACCGTCCACGACACCTTGCTGCTAACTTGGCTACTAGATGCCATCGCAACCAGCACCTGGCAATGAACGTTGGAAGTAATATAGTGTTATCAAATCTAACATGCAAATTTTAGCTTCACACAACTGTAGTTAGTGGAAGGTTCATTTACATGCCATAAATCTATGACATGGGCCCACTGGCTTTTTTTTCCCTCTCCGAAGGAAGGCATACTGACTTCAGTCGGGTTTGACCCCGCGATTGTGGGGATAGAAGCTCAGCATGCTATCAACTACGCCACCGAAGCCGCCAGGGTTTGTTGAAGGAGGTAATATTGCCTCAAGATGAAAACAAAATGAACCTAATAGGTGTTTCAGCTTACATTCCTCGATCACCTTTCGAAGAGAAAATAAACAACCACACGACTTGATGTGCGACTTCTGCCACTTACTGTATCATTGGAAGCGTTTCGAGCAGGACAGCTGTAGGCCTATAGAACAGTTTCGGAAGTATCTGCCGAATTTTATTTAAGCCATTTGTTCTTGATTTTCATTGAGAGAGCAAGGTTGAGAATACTTTTGGTGAGCCTGTCATTGTTCATTCTCGGAATGTGACCTTAGAACTTTAATCACCTTTAACTGAAGGTGTCAGTGATTATTATTAGTATATATATGAAATGTACATAAAAATACAAAACCATCTCCGTTGGACTTCTTGAGAGTCAAAGACGCCAATGATAGCAGTGGATTTTAAGATGTTCAGAGTCACTGAAGAGCCAAAACCTTACGTACGATATTTGCTGTTCCAAGGAGAGCTGCTTTTTGCATTTTACTGCATATGGTTATTTTCCAAGCCAAGGTTCTCCTTTGCATTTTCCCAGACCTTTGCTACTAAACCACTGACAGAGACAACAACTAGGGTGACGAAAACTTCCATTAAACCCTATATGTGACTGAGCTTAGCTGCAAGTGGCTGGTATTTGCGCCTTTTCTCAGGCACCGTATTCTGTAGGTTTTCAGCAAGTGGAACAGCAACATCGACGATGGTAGCTTTGTGTGCTTCCTTATCGAATATCACAAGGCCTGGCCTGTTGGTTTCTACAAAACGATCAGTTATTATAGTGGAATCCCATAAGATCTCGGCTTTGTACTTGATCAGAACCTAATCAGGTCTACATTTGTAATATGGGACTTCCTTCACAACAAAACCGTATCAACGGGCAAAAGCTTGATGTAGCCTACTATATTCGCCACGTTGTTATTCCGCTCCAAGTTTTCTTTTGAAGCAAGCGTTTGGCATCCCCTGTGATGTGCTGGATCTTTTCACTAGATCTTATTATCACTATTATTATTATTATTATTATTATTATTATTATTAAACTTTGGTGGCGTAGCCGGTAGCATGCTGAACTACTATGCACAATATCGTGGGTTCAAATCCAGCCTAAGTCGTTGAATTTTTAAAAGCGTTAAAATCCTTCAGTATGCCTTCCTTCGGTGGGGAAGTAAAGCCGGCGGGCCCATGTCATAGATTTATGGCATGTAAAAGAACCATCCACTACAATTCGTAGTGTGTAGCTAAATATTTAGATTATATTTGGTTAGAAACGCTGTATCAAGTTCCAACGTACGCCACTAGTTGTCAGTCACAGTGACATCTGGTAGCCAAAGTTGGAACTACTTGAAAATGAACTTGCTGGGAGCCTACGGGCGTTTTATTAAAATATCCTGCTATGGCCACTGTAATACCAGTAATAATAAAGTACTAGCGAGAACTGGGATCGAACCTGTGATCCTTGGATCCACAGTCAATCGCCTTAACCACATAGCCACTCGCGTACTCTCATTTTGATGCAGACGCAACCATTCACTATCTTCAAAAGCCGCAATCTGAAGAAAATAATCCAATTCATTATCAATAAAATCAATATTGCACATTCGTATATGTTCATGCTGTTATTATATTGTATTGTCAGAACTTGGTTAATGTATGTTTTCAATTACATAGAAGCTTATTAAATAACTTACATTTTAATGGACTTCTCACCGCCATTTTGTCATGAGCCCAGGCGGATTGTGCGCATGCGTGAGGGGCGAGAATTCTGCTATTTTCTATATTTATTTAAAAATATACCGTAATATATTTGTTTATTTTAGAGACACTCGGCAAATCTACAGGCCAAGAGCTTTCGTTCGAGTGCTCTACGAAGTAAATTGGTTCTGTCGTTCTCTCTATCTCGTGGTAACAAAAATCGCCTTAGTGTTTTAAATATATAGATAGATGCACCATGCTTTTGTTGCACAATAAAAGCTGTTTATTTATTTGAATCGCTCTGAAATTGTTTTAATTTTGTGGAACTGCAAGGTTTAGTGGTCCTCCAGCTCCAGCTCCAGAATCCTGCGGCTGAGTGTAGCACGGCTCGACTTGTGTAGTGCTCGAGGTTAATGGTGCGGGTCAATGGAGACAATAAGGCAGGCAGACTGTTGTTTCATTGCACGGAAACATGCGTTGTTTAGGAGACACACTATCATAATGAGTCGAGGCGAGGCGAGCACCATGGCCTGGCCAGGCCAGGCAGCAAGGAAATGAAATCCCACACCACTACTGCAGCGCCCATTACAATTAATTAGAATGGCTCTTACAACTTCTGTTATTGTCATTATCATCATTATGATCATCTCGTCTCACAGTACATACATTGTATGTGACACGAACAGACAGCGTATCAGCACGTACAAGATGGTGCCCATCCAACCAGAATGAGCTGTGATTATTAGCGTCAAATTATGTCAAACACGGAAGTAAGCAGAGAAGCACTGCGTCAGTTAGGTCTACTTTGGAACCCTTAATTGTAAAAAGTTATGTATTTATTTAGTTAGTTAGTTAGTTATTGTTTTTGTTGTTTTAAGGGGCGGAACAGTAAGGTCAGCTGCCCCTCTTAACACAGGTTAAAGTATACAAATTTCGAGTACGTTAAAATTTAAAAAATTAGAGGCTTCGGTGGCGTAGTTGGTAGCATGCTGAGCTTCTATGCCCAAGATGGGGAAAAACTCGGCCGAAGTCGTCGGATTTTTAAGAGCGTTAAAGATACCTCAGTATGCCTTCCTTCGGAGGGGAAGTTAAGCCAGCGGGTGCATGTCATAGATTTATGGCATGTAAAAGAACCTTCCACTAACTTCAATTGTGTGAAGCTAAACTTTGTAGGTTAGATTTGATTAACGCTCTAAGTTCCAACGTTCACCGCCAGGTGCTGGGTGCGGTGGCATCAAGTAGCTAAGTTCACAGCTGGGTGTCGTGGACGGTAGCATTTGGTATCAAAAATAGGAACCAGGCCTACTTGAAAATAGGGGCAGATGACCTCGTATTTCCGCCCCTTATAACAACAATAACTAACTAACTGAATGTCTGCAGTCTTCACCTGAATTACAGATAACACACCCTAATACAGCCATCACAATTAACACCGGTTATCAGACAGATTCTACACACACCCAAAGTACACGGGGTTACATGACTGCGTTGTCACAGCCCCTAAACTGAGGAACCAACCAACCTACAACAATTTCGAGGTGGGTGTCTACATATGAAAGAGACCTAAATATAATAAAACAAAAAATAAAATAAAACTAATAATAATAAACAAAAATCTGTTACGCCCAAGATAGCGGGTTCATACCCGGCCGAAGTCATCAAATTTTTAAGAACGCTGAAATCCTCCAGTATGCCTTCCTTCGGAGGGGAAGAAAAGCCGGCGGGCCCGTGTCATAGTTTTATGGCATGTAAAAGAACCTACAACTACAATTGGTATTGTGTAGCCGAATTAGTGGATTATATTTGGTAGGTTAGAAACGTTCTATCAGTTCAACGATCGCCGCTCGGTGTCAGTGACAGTGGCATCTTGTAGAAGTTGCAACTACTTAAAATCGAACTTACTGGGATCCTACGGACGTTCAAATAAAATACCCTTCTATGGCCATTGGCTGTCAATTCATATATCAATCAATAATAAACAAAAATTACGGAAAACAAACATTCAGAACTTGAAAAAAGAACTAAATCTATTAGTAAATGTACACTTAAAAATTTAGATTGCTGGCCCTAACCCACTCTCAGTTATAAAGCGGATGACGAGATCAGCAGCCACCGCGTCATCGGTGAACATAAGATCGAGTGTCATCTGCAAGCCAAGGTTTGTTCGTAAATCAGCAAGATCCACACACTCGGTTAAAATGTGTGCCTCGGTGAATACGGCTCTACAGAAAATTATTTTGGAGTCTTACCTTCTCATTAGGTACGAGTTGGTAAAAAAGAATTTGAAGAATATTTAAAAGGTTTCAGACACTAGTGAGCAAACGTTTTACAAAAAAAAAAAAAAATAATCTTCGCAACTATTATTTGATATTCTTGAATTTTCATCCATATTACATATTTCTTGTCCGGTTTAAAAGAAAAATAAATAAAACATGATTTGATTGATTCTTAAAATAATTAATTAAATTCTTTATTGAAGTTAATACAATACATAGTATTAAGCATTTTCCAATATGGTTAATGTTTTTGCCTCGTATTTTAAAATAATGTATCTTATTTTCCAGAAAAGACCGTCAATATCTTCATAAGTATAGCAGAAAGGGGAAATGTTTTCAAACCTTATGAATAATAAAAAAGTTATGGATTTTTCGTCCCTTTTAACTATTGGAGCTTTCAGAAACGTCAGGGTGCCAGAATTTTTCCCCGAAAGGGATCTTTAACGTGCCAGTAAATCTACTGACATGGCTCCCTCACTTTTAAGCACCCACAAATGCCAACTGACTGCACCGGGATTCAATCCCGCTATCTCGGGCTCATGAAAGAAGAGATTTTATTCTAGAGCGGTGGTTCCCATCCCGTAGAAATCTGCGTACCACTCAGCTTTACAGACCACCCCACCATATCCTCTATCAAATGTAGCCCTTCCGCAGCATAATTTAAAGGCGAATACGTAGCTTAAAACCTTTTTAGAACACATTAATTTTTCTATTAATTAGTGTACAGTACAAGTTGATTACAAATTATATCAAAATTACATTTTTATGATGTATAGCATAATATAAAGTCTCAATTCCAAATTTATGTTGAAACAACAAATTTTATTAAAAAGGACGTTGGTAATTTTTTAAGTTAATGTTTTTCTCAGTTGGACTTTTGTGCACGAATTTCTTTGACGCACTGATGAATTCTAAGAGTTACGCTCTTACTCTCAGCAGCCAGCTCGTAAGCAAGAGCATCACAGTCTCTCCATGGGCAGCGGATGTTCGTAGAATCAAAATTCGGATCGCGTCACTTACGACCATCTAGAATTGTATCCCTCCCTTCTTTTCTTTTCACAATAACTCCAGTCAAATACCGGAATTGTACCCCAATTCTAGTCAATTTCTAAAGAGGCATTTGCTGTTAGTTTTCAAAACTTGACAATGGTTATGAAAAGTGCATTATGACAGATGGCGAACATTTTGAAGTCAATAAAAGCAATTTGATTGAATATTCTGTTTTTGTTCGTTTTCTGATACTTACACACAACATATTCTCTACCTTTTGTCACATCTTGTCCCCGAGCAGACGTTGCATGCAAGGCCTCTCCCGTGTCAGTTCATGTCGCATTCTTGTTAGCAAGCAGTCGTCACTGCGCTGGAAATCGAGCCTTGACGTGGGGCAGGGGGAGACGATTCCTCTGAGAATAACTGCTCGGTTTCTCCGCTCTAAAGACAGCCATGTTCAGCAGAAATTTGCATGGGAATATGAAGTTTATAGTTGAGTTGAGATGAAACGCATGTTTCACCAGTGGTTTACCCAGGGCTGCATGGAGAATGTCCTTTCCTCAGCCTCCATTGCCATCAAACACAACGGGGCATGACGACGCGCGATGCGACGTATCCCTGCGAGGATCAGCGTGCCAGTTGTAAGACATGTTTGTACAGTCGCTCAAACAAAGAATGAACACTCTCTTGACAACTGTTTTGAACAAGTCCCAACGGCAGGTTTACACAAGAAACTTAACATTTCCCCCAGGGGCTCACGACTAGTGGGACGTGGTTTGGCGACCACGGACCCCAGCTGAATCCGGCACTGTTTCCACTTACTTGTGCCAGGCTCCTCACTGTCATCTTTTCTTTCGGCCTCCCTTGGCCAACTCTTCTTCTCTTCCGACCCCGGCGGTATTAGGGTAACTGAGGCCTAGGGAGTCTATTACTTTCCCGCCTTAATTGACCCTTGTCTCATCTTTCCTGGTAACCTCAATCTTCGAGGGGTCAGCCTCCTTTTTATTTTCATGATATCTCCTGCCTTCTACACAAGACCCTCAAGGAGGCAGGATGTATGTAGCCCTACCACTTCTGGTGCTCACGGCTGGTGAGTTTGGGAGTTGCTGGACCCGAGGGATTCCTGAGTTGGGTCCGCTCTTTCCCATTTTTCCATTTCCACTGAATTTGGGGCGGGCCCTCTCCTCATTCTCTTTCCTATCTGACTTTCATGGCTCTCCTTCCTTTCAAGTCCTTCAATCCTCATTTTTCGACGGTTGAGGGTATTCCTTTCCTTTCTGTCCATTATTTATTTTCCTTTCCATTTTTATTTACTTATTTCTTCTTCTAGTATGTAAGTTACTTGTTAAGACCGTAGTTAGTTCTAGTTGTTGGTTTCAAGGCATTTTTATTCATTATCACGATCACCCAAACCATTAGGTACCCATAACTTAAATGTTAGGCCCCTTAAAACAACAATTATCGTCATGCGCCAGGATTTGATCCTGCAAGCTTGGGAACAGCAGGCGAGAACATTATCGCTGCACCACGTAGCCAGTCTGATTTTTAAAGTGTTTGTTGATATAATATTACATTAAATAGCCACTTTTCACCTTAGTCCGCCTCATTGCGTAGTGGCTAGCTTTCTTGGCTCTCACCGCGGTGGCCCGGGTTTCATTCCCGGATATGTCAAGAATTTTAATTCTGGTCTGAGGACTGGACTGGGGTGCACTCAGCCTCGTGAGGCGGCAAATCTGAGAAGAGGCGGGTCCGATTTATACCACAGCCATCCTGGAAGTGGTTTTCCGTGGTTTCCCACTTCTACTCCAGGAAAATGCTGGAATGGTGGTCGGCCTACCTAACTTAAGACCACGGCCGCTTCCTACCCAAATCCTACCTCAATGACAAATGTGCACACTAGTACAGACATCACAGTGACACAGGTTATCCGACAAAATTCTACACACGGCCAAGTATACAGGGTTACGTGACCACGTTGTCACAAATACCGTAAACAACATTTTATCTTCAAATGTTGTTTTAGAACAGGCGTTCTAAACCTGGTGCTCACGAGCACCACGGTGCTCTTTAAATGAAATTTGGTGCTATCGTCACACGAGTCAAAAAGTGCTCGCAAGCATAAGCTCCCCTGAGATTCATTCTTCAATTCAAATGTTGTTGTACGAACCGGAATACTAGTGATTTGACAGTCATATATTTTATCATTTCGTGAAATAGTGCTCTTTAATCTTCAATAAAACTAATTGGACATCCCTGTTTAATGAGTAACAAGAAAGATGCTGATTGTATTACCCTTTCACGAATTGATTGCCGGCGGTCGAGATGGGAACTATTCCTTGTTTACTAGTGTCATACGTCAGCCTGCTTCGTTGACAGGTACAGTTGCGCGTGTAGGATATGACTCACCTCCAGTACCCTCCGTTATCGTTTGACTGTCCGTGGTGACATGAGCTCTTGTGACGCGCAATGCCGCTTGTCTGATGTGCAGAATGAACTCTTGCCATCGCTGTGTTCCCCGCTTCGTCCCGCGGGGCTGCTATAATCAACAACAAACACTGGCGCAGCCATGCTCAGCGGCAATCAAATCTTAAATGGGTAAATACGCAACTGCCCACACGTAAATGTATTTTATCTTATTTCCGTGATTCATGCAATCAGTGAATCTCTAGCTATTCAGCACTTCAGAGGGAGAGAGAGATAAGAAAAGGGAAGAGAGGCGCAAGCTTGTTGCATTCTTCTTCTTCTGCTTATTTCCGATGAGGCCTAATATGGACCACGCGCCAATTTCAATTCTTCACTCTTTGTTGTTTTCTCTTCCGTTCTTCCCAATATTTCTTCATTCTTATTAGACTAGGCTGAGTCTTTCTTTCCTCAGACCACTTTGCCCCAGGTTTCCTGTCCACTTTTCCCTGGAATCCTTCAATACTTAACACCTTATTTCTAAATAATAACAATAATAATAATATATTGGATTTAATGGTGCCCGGGTACTGTACTTGGTTTGGCATGAAAATTGTGCTCATGGTCTCAAAAAGGTCGAGAACGCCTTGTTTTAGAGTATAATATTTTGTACAATAGTTTTTTTGTTGTTCTGTTTTTGTTTTGTTTACTAGTTTCACTTACGTGGCCTGTTTGCCATTTCTTGATGAATACAGTACATTTGCATTTGTCAGTTGGCACAGGCTAGAGTAAAAGGTGGCTTTTCACCGATGTCTCAGTCTCACTCATGGCTGTGATTATATGGAAGCTACTGAGGTATGGGTGGTGCTTAGTAATGACATTCAGGGCACAGTCAGTGCCTGTGGATGCTGTGAAAGGTTCTACTCATAGGGTTAGGACTACTGTTCTGACTCAGTGAGGAAAGCAATGGCAAAATACCTCACTCCTCTTCTTGCCTAGAACGCCTCAATAAAGCACTGCCTTGGGTTTTTGTGGGTATCTACTCACATAACGTAACGGCGGTGCTTTTTGAGGATCCAACCAGCCTTCGGGCTGACTTCCTAACACACACAGTTTCACTTACAGAACCCAAACTATTCAAGAAATACTGTAAGTATCTTTAATTTCTACGTCGTTTCTGTTTAATTTCATTTATTTTCATATTTAAATCTCAAAATAATATTTTCTCCATATTTTAGCATATTAATTCCATATTGTGGCTATTTTTTTATCATATTATAATTTTACCCCTAATTCTGAGATATACGTTGTGCCTAACAGAGCTCGAAGTATTCTCCCTCAACTTGAACTCACTAGCACAGTCCGCTCGTCAACACATACAGACGTAGCCTAAGCAGAGAAGAAATCAAAGCTCTTTAAAAAAAACTATTCAGCTTGGTTTCAGTTTAACATTTTTGAAACTTACAAGAGAGGCTTTTACATTTATCACCACTTCATGCTTCAGTCCCCCAGTGGGTGTTCCAATGACTGCTGAGGCATGCCAAGCTGAGCAGTGCTTGGTCCCCAGAACGTTAAGATCACTCAGTTGTGGCGACACGGAACGATTCCCACACCAGTCATGCTGGAAAAACGTCACTGACACTGACTTTGAGCAGAGGTGAAACGCGATCAAGCTGCAGTGATACGAATGAAGAGATGAATTAATTTGTTCATAAAGGGCTTTAGAAACTACAGCCTCGTGTTCCATGGTATTAGCCTTTCAAGACACAGACGCCCGAGTTTGTTGATCATAGGTGTTATTTAGTTGCTGTTGTGAATTCATTTAAGGGGCTTGGGACATCTTGGGCATGGTCCCCGCGTAGTTGGGTGTGTGGTGAACGTGTCTGATAACGGGTGCTTCTGAAATTTATTAGGGACAAGGATGAAGTAGGTGCCCCAGGACCTCAAGTAAAGTACTATCCCGGCATTTTCCTGGGCCCAGTATAATCACACTCAAGAAAGCGCAAGGGAGCGGGTTCAAACCCGGCCGAAGCCGTCTGATTTTTTAAGGGCGTTAAAATACATCAGTATTCCTTCCTTCGGAAGGGAAGCAAAGCTGGCGGTCCCATGTCAGATTTATGGCATGTAAAAGAACCTTCCACTAATTACACTTGTGTGAAGCTAAATTATAGGTTAGATTTGACTAACGCTCTTAGGTTCCAACGTTCATCGCCAGGAGCCGACTGCGATAGCATCTAGTAACCAAGTTAAGCACTAGTTGTCGTTGACGGTGGCGTTTGGTAGCTAAAGTAGGAACAACTTGAAAATTGAATGTCTGCAGTCCTTACTTGAATTAAAAACACACACTAATACAGCCATCACAATTAACACTGGTTATCAGACAAATTCTGCACACACCCAAAGTACACGGGGCTACATGACCGCGTTGTCGCAGCCCCTAAACTAAGAAACCATCCAACCAACACCCAGGACAGCCGGGATTCGTGTTCATGTAGCCCCATGTGCATGGGTGTGTGTGTGGTGAATTTGTGCGATAACCTGTGTTATTGTGATGGTTGCACTTGTGTGTTTGTAAATTGGTGTTATGATTGGGAAGGAGGCGGTCATGGCTTTAAGTTAGGAAGCATCCCGGCATTTGCCAGGAGTAGAAGTGGGGAAACCCCGAAAACCACTTTCAGGATGGTTGAGATGGGAGTCGACCCTCCTCTTCTCAGTTTTTCCTCACGAGGCTGAGTAGCTGTTCCATTACGAGGTGGTCAAAAATCCAAAATCTACTAAAGGAACACACAGTTAGTTATTGTTTTAATGGGAAGAACAGCAGGGTCATCTGCCCTTGAACACACATTCAAAGAGAATTCACCTCTCTTCACGCTACTATAAGATATCCTCCGTAAGAAGCGAGAAACAACGTAACGATTTAGCCAGGCTAGATAACGGAGAAACATATTACTGTAATATGATGTACTGCTTACCATATCTTCAATGAAGCAAAGGTCGATATCATGGCAGTATTAAAGAGTTTAAGACGTTTCCAACCGACCGTTCACGCTTAAAGAGGACTGATTAGTTTATGCGTGGTGGGAATGGAGATTGATCTTTAATATTTGGAGATTTCCAAAATACTTTAATATACACCTGGCTAGCACAGAAATATTGTGCAAGATAAATGAACGAAAGCACTTAGGAATGTGAGATCAGACAATGGAGGGGTGGAGATAACGCGGGGCCAGGCATGCAAACAAAGTTCACAGTGAATTGTGGCAGAAGCTAAACAAGAACGAACACCCAAATAACCAGATAAGTTCTTCAATCCATATCCAAGTTAAATCACAAACTTGACAATTTACTAACCACTATTTATTTATTTATCGAATGGCTATTAGTGCCAGGATTGTCCGAGGACATGTTCGGCTCGCCAGAGGCTGTAGCTGCTTCCAGCGGACACCCTTAGGGTGAGCTACAAGTTCCGTTCAATTTCATGTAGTTCCAACTTTCACTACCAGATATCAATGACACCTAGTGGTGAACGTTGGAACTTTGATAGAGCGTTCCGACTATATCTAACCTAACAATTTAGCTTCACACAAGTTTAGTCTGTGGAAGGATCTTTTACAGGCCATAAATCTATGATATGGGACTGCCGGCTTTACTTTCCCTCGGAAGGAAGGCATACTGAAGGATTTTTAACGCTCTTAAACAATCCGACGACTTCGGCTGGGTTCGAACCCACTATCTTGGGCACAGCAGTTCAGCATGCTACCAACTACGCCACCGAAGCCGCTACTGTTATCACACTAAACAAGTAACGGTAAACTTGAAGGTCAATAGCCACTAGCAGTATTATAACAAAAAGAAAATCAATAATACTAACAAACCTGAAAAATTACGCAAATATACAATAAACTTCTGTAACTAAAATAATGTATATCGTGTACTTTATATTTTAATCCACGTATTCGTAGACACAGATTAATAGACTGAGTGTAAAGGATCCGATGATGCTCGCCTGAAGATCGAAACTATTCATCCGAGTGTATTAATTAATTTCATGTAATTTTTTTCAGGTTAGGGGATAATATCTATTACAATTTAGGCACAAACCGACAGCGGTACCTCCGCTCGCTAATGTGCATAGCCATGCTATGGGGCCAAGCTTTCTGTGTACACGGTTCGAGCCCCACCATCGGCCGTCCTTCAAATGATTTTCCGTGATTATCCATTTTCAACTCCAGGCAAATGCTGGGACGGTACCTTCTGACAGGCCACGGCCGCTTCCTTCTACAGTTCCATTCGCCTTCATTCATTTCATATATCTCATTAACTCCTGTCATGAGGTTGGCGTCAGGAAGGGCATCCGGCCATAAAAACCACCCACCGCATATACTTTCATTGCATCTTATCCCCGACCCCGTTGAAAACGGGAATAATAAGGGGTAGGCCTATACAGTACATACACACAATTTGGGCACAATCATGTTAAGTGACTGTAAAGCTTTTAAATTTCATGTTATGGTTGGTTGGTTCTTAAGTTTAGGGGCTGTCTGATAACCGGTGTTAATTGTGATGACTGTATTAGTGTGTGTTATCTGTTTTTTAATTCAAGTATGGACTGCAGACTTTTTGAATTTTTCAAATAGTTCCTACTTTTGCCGTCAAACGCCACCGTCAACGACTACTAGTTCAGAACTTAGCTACCAGACGCCACCGCAGTCGGCTCTTGGCAACGAACGTAGGAACCTAAGAGCGTTGTTTACATTCTTGAATGAAAATCCACAGCCTGCTTCCAGTCTCCGACCGGGTCAGGAATGGAATGAATGAAGCCCCTATCTAGCGGCGAGGATATGAACTGTGCCGGCTGCCGAGGCCTGACGCACTCCTCTGGGGCAATGATTAAATGAATGACAGATGAAATGAAATGATAGTGGAGAGTGTTGCTGGAATGAAATTTTGACAGGGAAAACCGGAGTACCCGGAGAAAAACCTGTCTGCCTCCGTTCTGTCCAGCACAGATCTCACATGGAGTGACCGGGATTTGAACCACGGACTCAGCGGTGAGAGACCGGCGTGCTGCCGCCTAAGCCACGGAGGCCTCGCGTTGTTTACATTCTTAATCTATACAATTTAGCTTCACACGGGTGTAATTAGTGGAAGGTTCTTTAACATGCCATAAATCTAACACATGGGGCCGCCGGCTTTACTTCCCCTCCGAAGGAATGCATACTGAGGGATTTTTAACGCTCTTAAAAATCCGACGACTTCGGCCGGATTTGAACCCACGATCTTGGACATAGAAGCTCAGCATGCTACCGACTACGCCACATACACATAAGTACTTTCCATTGGTAAGCGATCAGTTGAACAACAAATATCATTCAAAATCTTAAAGCTATTGCTGTCATTTTAGGGAATTGGGCACTATTTGACTAGCATTAAAATGAGATGTCTTTCAAAATATCTTGAGGTGGGAACCACATCCACCTGTCTCACGAAACCAGAGTAAAATTTACGACGTACTTTCTCTATGTTATGTCATACTGCACAAGAAATATTGGGTATTCCTTTGAAGGGTATTTACCATTTACCGTTATTTATTGCATCCGTAGGCAATTTGTGGGATATGTTGTTTTAATGACAGTCGCATAGCAATTAAAACAGTCATAATTGATTTTTATATTTCCTAATAACAGGGAATGGGCTGAACAACTCCCAGGCGGGCAATTTCTTGGGCCATAAACAAACTCCCTGGTCCCAATAAAAATTGCTATTATAATGTTTATTATTTTTACCAATTTTGTTAACAAGCTCCATTTCACGAGTTGAGTGCGGAAATGATATACAGTATTACCAAATAGGTGCACACAGTGTGTGACTTTAATAAACAATAGAAGTAATAGTAACGCAAAGTTTTTAGGAAACGTTCCTGCTATCATTAGCAATACTGAAGGAATTAATCAACAATATTTTTCTTCTTTTGTTCTTGAGATGTTAGTAATGGACTTAGAGACAGTCAAAATTCTTTATGAAAGGGGCTAAAATTATCGGTTAATGAGGGTAAAAATTCTTAAGAGAAACTGAATTTTTAACACTGCTTTATTAAGTTAATATATGAGCAATGAATTGAAATCAAAGAATGTTGTAGGCAGACAACATTTCTAAGACATTTAATATTACTTAACTTTCAAAGTTGTACGCAGACAACAGTTCCAAGTTTGTCATTGAAATGTTCGTTCTTCTATTTGTCAGCACACACGAGAACTGTAGAAAAAAACAACAACAACAACAACAAACACGATACTCTTATTCCTCTCCTATAGTGTCTGCTACCTATCAACTCGTCTGCGAACCATTTTACCTCAAACCATCTAGCGACAACATTCTAAGCCTTGCGGATTTCTTCAGATATAACAAGGCAGAAAACAGTTTTATTTTGGAAGTTGTACCTGCGTGGCTTAGGTGGCAGCACGCCCGTCTCTCACCGCTGTGTCCGTGGTTCAAATCCTGGTCACTCCTCGTGAGAATTGTGCTGGACAAAGCGGAGGCAGACAGGTTTTTCTCCGGGTACTCCGGTTACTCCGGTTTTCCTGTCACATTTTCATTCATGAACACTCTACACTATCATTTCATTTCATCAGTCATTCATTTAATCATTGCCCCAGGGTAGTGCGACAGGCTTCGGCAGCCGGCACAGTTCATATCCTCGCCGATAGATGGGGCCTTCATTCATTCCATTCCCTGACTCGGTCGGTCAACTGGAAGTAGGCTGTGGATTTTCATTTAATTTCATTAAATATTATGAAAAAAATCTACATTTTTTCAAAATAGTTTATTTATTTATTAATTGACAAAAAAATCCATCTTTCCGCGAATAACGAAAAAAAGAGATGTTGAATTCGTGAGTCATAGATTAGTTGCGATTTTTCGCGAGTGTTCCGCGAGTTGAAACGTGCAATTATATGATATTTTTATGTAAAACATGTTTCGTGATTTCGCGAGTCTCAAACTTTCGACTGGTTCACGAGACAAAGACTGAGGAGGTACTGTCCAGCCACGAGCTCAACAGACTTGAAACTTGGAAAAGCATAGCTACTGTATTTCCATACCTAACTTGTATACATATCCCCGGAATTTCGTGTTCGATTCTCGACTCGACCGAGAAATTTAATTCTGGTCTGAAGGCTGGAACTGGGTTCACTCAGCCTCATCAGGTAAAATGGAGAAAACGCCTTAAGTTGGGAACCATCACAGCATTTGCCTGGAGTATAAATGGGGAATCCACGGAAAACCACCTCCAGTATGACTAAAATTGGAATGAAACCCACCACTTCTTAGGTCTGCCTCACGAGGCTGTAAATCGAATCCGTTACTCAGAGGGCGACTGTCAAGAATGCTAGTCACTGCACTACGAGGTGGTCACATGATCTAATCCACTGTTTTGGTGTCATAAATCGGTATAGGTTTATTTAGAAAGATAAAGTATGCATCATTATCATCGCGATTACTAATGCAACGTGATATACGAATAGTTGTCATTGTCGGTGATTCTTTTAGCCCCGTGTACCTGGGTGTGTGTAGAAATTGTCTGATAACCTGTGTCACTGTGATGTCTGTACTAATGTGTGTATTTGTATTTGAGGTAGGATTTGGGTACGAGGCGGCGGCAGTGGCTTTACGTTAGGTACCATCCCTACATTTGCCAGGAGTAGATGTGGGAAACCACGGAAAACCACTTCCAGGATGGCTGTGGTAGGAATTGATCCCACCTCCTCTCAGTGGGGCATGATCTCGCTGTTACGCCCCCTTAAAAGAACAATAACTAACTAATGGTTCTCAGTTTTGCCTCACAAGGTCGAGTGTATCCCGTTCCAGCCCGTGGATCAGAATTGAATTTCTTGGTAGAGCCGGGAATCGAACCCGGGCCTCCGTGGTGACAGCCAATATAGTGGCATGTTGATTTATGAGCAAAAGTAAACACGGAATGTTCTACGGAGGGGCGGATGACCTCAATGTTACGCCCCTTAAAACGTAAATCTTCATCTTCAATAACATCATCATCATCATCATAGTGAATGGCAATGGATCAGATTAAATATTGATCTTAGTTGAGTAACACTGTAAAAATCGTAAAGTGCCCATTCGTTTGGTCTAATCCAGGCATTCTCAACCTTTTTGAGACTGTGAGCTTCACCCTCATGCCATACCCATTACCGACGCACAATTAAATCGAATATAATAATAATAATATCGTATGGCCTCGGGTGCAAGCATTGTTAATTAACACCCAGAGGGCAGCTAGCGTGTAGAATTTAATGCTCCTTGGAGCGCTATGAATATCAAGGAGGTTAGATATCTAAGCTATATAATAATAATAATATCGTATGGCCTTGGGTGCTGGATGAAAATTTGCATGTCGAATTATGTTTTTCCTTGGAACGCTATGAAAGTCAAGGGGGTTAGACACTATAGCGCTTTCTAGTAGAGAAAGGAGGAACTTTTTTGTGTTGGCGGAAAATCCCGAGAATAATTTTGCCATTATGAACACGGCCTACTGAATTCAAATGGGTCATTTAACATGCCGTGATTTTTGTCGCCTTTCAAAAATCTCTTACTATGGCCAAGAGCGGACTTGCAAGCTTGGGGTTGGAAGTCTGACACGATAACCACTCACTCACCGTGGCAAGCATAATAATACTGTAATGTTATTATTATAATGAAGCAACAAGCATGCGCCTCGGTTTTCATTTCCAATCTCTCTCTCTCCCTCGGAAGTGCTGAAATGTCTGGGGATTAACCCCTCGCCAGGCATGCTGTAACTGATTCATGACTCATGCAGGTACATTTTAGTGTGGACAGTCGAGAGGTATCAATATCTTTCGTGTTACTCATAAAATAGGAATTTTCAATTATTTATAGCATATTTATATTTTCAAAAATGATACAATATCTGGCTGTCAAAACGTATTATGAAAACTCTATTATTCCGGTTCGTGGAACAGAATTTGAACTGAAGAATGGATCTCAGGGGAGCTTGTGCTCGCGAGCACGTTTTGGCTCGTATGACGAGAGCATCAAATTTCATTTAAAGAACACCAGATTGAGAATGCCAGGTCTGATCATTAATACGAGTGCTCACAATCAGCTCTGCGTCTCTGAGAAAACACTTTATTTTTTCTCGTAGCAGAGAATTGACAGCGACTGTGGGATCTTATTTGCTGTACGGTTCTCCAACCAGAGCACGAAGCACAGGTAGCGGATATTCAGCTTGCTCCTCAAACTCAAGTACGAAATTGAATGTTCCGCTTGCGAGCTTGGGAGAAGTTTTCTATCACGTTCTGGTGCTGTAGGAAGCAGACTCGGTCCGCAGTAACCACACAGCTTCAATATTCAGGACAACCTTCTCCAAAATCCCCCTTGCGCTTTTACAGTGAAAGCAAGAATAAACAGTCGCATGAAGTTAGATGAATGTTAAATGTATCATGTAGGACGCATGAGAGTTCATTAGAGGGCTCTCCTCCAGGTTAGGTCCTGGGGACACCAGTGATTGAGGTACCCTAATTCCTTTTATGGGGCGGACTTCGATCTCGTAGTAACTTACTCAAGTATTGTGCCACTTCTATATACAAACGTAATGTTATGTCAGTGTTATCTTAGCCGATTCACCAGAGGATTCGAATGAGTATTGAAATGGTATGGAATCCGTCTTGACCAAAGATTTCATGATGAAAATCAAAAAATGTAAAATAAGGAAATGGAATGCAGCCGAAAAAATCAGAAACCCCTGTTGACGTCAAATTAGCTGGTGAAAAGTTAAGAAAATAGGATACTTTATCCTTGGTCGTCTTTATAAAAAAAAAGGCTGTTTTATTGAAGTTAGCAAGGAAATTGAAGAAATGAATATAACAAAATATAGACTTCATAGACAATCAAATACCAAATGGTATGAAGGAAATGTTTTATTCCACCGTAGTAAATAAAAATTACTATGGTGGCATACTACATTTCTTCATACTATATAAATTATTCATGGTGGTTCGTTATGATATGCTAAAATAGTTATTAAAAAGAATTATACACCCGCCTGAATCAATACTATAAAGAAAATTCATTATTAAACTTGTCCCTAGTACATGGTAGGTTGGTTGGTTTCTCACTTTAGGGGCTGCAACAACGCGGTCATGTAGCCCCGTGTACTTTGGATGTGTGTAGAATCTGTCTGATAACCAGTGTTAATTGTGATGGCTGTATTAGTGTGTGTATCTGTTTTTTTATTCAAATAGTTCTTACTTTTGCTGCCAAACGCCACCGTCAACGACTACTACTAGGCGTAGTTCAGAACTTAGCTACTAGACTCCACCGCAGTCGGCTCTTGGCAACGAACGTAGAAACCTAAGAGCGTTGTTTACATTCCTAACCTATACAATTTAGCTTCACACAGGTGTAATTAGTGGAAGGTTCTTTAACATGCCATAAATCAATGACATGGGACAGCCAGCTTTACTTCCCCTCCGAAGGAAGGCATACTGAGGGATTTTTAACGCTCTTAAAAATCCGACGACTTTGGCCGGGTTTGATCTTAGTACATGTTTCGGGTATTAATCAAATGTTTTCCCCTTCATCAGCTAAAAACATATTGAAAACAAAATAAAGCGTAGCACTGTAGTATAATAATAATAATAATAATATCGTATGGCCTCGGGTGCCTGGTGCAAGCTTTGTTAATTGACACCCAGAGGGTAGCTTGCATGTCGAATTTCGTCGTTCCTTTGAACGCTATGAAAGTCAAGGAGGTTAGATATCTAAACTCCTTGACACTACAGCGCTTTCAAGTAGAGAATGGAGGAACTTTTTGTTGGCGGAAAATCCCGAGATTAATTCTGCCATTGAACACGGCCTACTGAATTCAAATGGGTTCTTTAACATGCCAACAACGTATGACATGAGTATCGTGATTTTTGTCGCCTTCAAAAATCACTTACCATGGCCAGGGGCGAACCTGCAATCTTGGGGTTGGTAGTCCGACACTATAACCACTCACCCACCGTGGCAAGCCACTGTAGTATGAAAGGTTATTAAACCACATTAGGTTTTCAATATATTCAATATGTTTCAATATGTTTTTAGCTGATGAAGGGGATAAAATTTGATTAATCCCCGAAACATGTACTAGAAACAAGTTTAATAATTAATTTTCTTTTAGTATTGATTCAGGAGGGTGTATAATTCTTTTTAATAACTATTTCATAATATTTGTTATTTAATTGAATTGTCAATGAGGACTCTTAACAAAAAGATATTAATAATTTCACAGACATGTTCAAACAAAATTAAGAACTTGGAGGGTTTCCAGGAAATAGAGAAAAGACAAAAAGAAGTGGTTCCACAGCTAAATAATATCTAAGAAATAATATTTCAAAGAATAATCACAGTCACCACACGTCTAGTAGCAAGAAGTGGCAGCAGTGGAATTCGCATGTTGTGGCCGCATAACATTTCATCAACGATGTTAGAGTGGTTGTAATCCTGGGAAACGAGGTTCTATTGGTTGTTTTGTTGTGTTCACGTGATTTGGAATGGGACATAGGAGGTCAGTGATCAATGGTAGTGTTATAATTCTGTACTGTTCACATTACACACTGGACAGCAGCAGAATGACTTTCACACACTGTAATCAGCGAATATGTGCTGTTCTGTTGGCTTGGTACTCCCAGCAAAGAATACACTGCACCCCTTTGCATGTTAAACTGAGACTGATAAACCCGGTCGGTCCAGATCTCGACAACCATGGGGACATAAACATGGAAATGTAAAGTGGGAATGCATCCAGAGATGATTGCCACGATTTGTTGGGAACAATAAGCAGATTTTTCCTCCGGACATGGAAGAATCGAATGAAGAACACGGTGATATATTTTACCAGGACATTAGTAAGATGGAGAGTTAGTATCGGGGACAATGGAATGCAACCATCAGATCACCGCTGGACGTGGGTATCTGCGAGTTCATGAGCATATTCTGTCGAGTTCAAGTAGAATCGAAAATTAAGTAAATTGAGTAAATTTATTTCTGCAATAATTTTTCGAATTGAATATTGCAGATTAAAAAAGAAGTAGTATTCTGATTCTAAACCAGGCTACTTTAAAAGTGTAGAGGTGTTCCGCAAGATGGATAAAGATATCTTTAATGTGGCAATATTCATGATCACTTTTTTTACAATTCCCAAGGGCACGAAACTGTGTAAGATACAGACGTGTACAAATACAGTAGGAATTGTTTACCAAAATCTCATTTCAATCATGACGTGATGGATGGGCTGCATATTAGGGATCAGAGTTCGATTCCTGATGTCAATTACGATTCAAAGACAAAGATGTAATACGCTAAGGAACATACACCAGCCAATAAATGGATCTGGTACCGTCAGGGTCTATCCCGCTCCGAAGGAAGGACGTCCAAAAGTTGGCATGTCATGTTGCAGCGGTACGATCAGTGCAGTGTAGCAGTTGGGACGGAAACCACTATTGGCGTTGTCGCAGCGAGATTGAAATCTTACCCCTTGTCCGTAGTTTGTACTCACACAGTGAGGCCCTCCGTAATGTAAACCACCACACCATCCGTCATACGTTAGCCGAAGCACTACGGGAAATCGGATATGTCGTTCGCGAGGAAGTGGCAGGGATAGCCAATCAAGGAAGCACGATATGGGAAGATATCATCGCCTACAAGGCTGTATTGAATAAAGGCTACATCTTAGATCCAACGGTCCGTTTCAAAGTCAGCTCTACCTAAGCACGCGATGCCATATACGAGCCAACAACCCTGTTTTACGAGAGAAAGTTTGAACTTGAGGAAATTAGGTTGTCGGGTTGATGATCGGAGCACGTGGAACCATAACTTCTCAATTCATAAACATACAGTAAGTCATGCCCTTGGGAATTATTAAACAGTGTTCATGAATATTCCCACCTTCGCTATTAAAGGTATCTGTAGCCATCTTGTGGGACTACCTCTACGGTTTATAAGCACCCTTGTTTTTTACTTACGTTTTGCGTTTCGACTCTAGATCTTTATTTTGTCATGTGATGAGTATTTTAATTATCACTACTTTATTTGTATTGAATTCGGTATCTATTTTATAAATTGCACACTTCGAAGTTCATTTCTTTATAAATCAATTTATTTTACTGTAAGTACATATTATACAAGTTACACTATATGTTGAGCTTTGTCAAACTGGCGGCCTTAAAATAAAGGAAGCAGCACTTTAAATGTATTATCGATACATCATCATCATCAGCTTCTAAAGGCTAAAAGCCTTCTCGTTGCAGCCATTTCTTACGGTCTTCAGCAGTTCTCTTCATATTGACATACGATTCACATTCCATTTCCTTGACAATGTTCTTGAGATATGATTGTCTTGGTCGTCCCCTTGGTTTCTTCCCCAAAATTTTTCCTTCAAAAATGACCTGGAGGAGAGTGTCATGTCTGAGTACGTGTCCCATGAATTTTGATTTCCTTTTCTTGATGGTGTTCAACAGGCATCGATTCTCCTGAATTTGGTTCAGAACAAGCTCATTTCTCTTTCTTTCCACCCAGCTTGTTTGGGTCATTCGTCTCCAAAACCACATTATCGATACAGCTCTCATAAAACTGAATTTTGTAGAGCGATTTTATTACTATTATTATATTATTAATATTATTGTTAATAATAATAATAATAATAATAATAATAATAATAATAATAATAATATCACAACATTTCATTAAACACAGTTCTTCTGGTCTTCGGCATAACGTCGGTGGGCTTACACAAGAAGTTTTGCTGGCGTTCAATCACTATTCAAGAATTTCCTGTTTATACGTATGTAGATTAAATTGGTGTAGAGCTGATTTGGTATTACTCCTGTGGCTGGCAATCTGGCATCACAATTGGGATGGCAGTGTTGTTTCCTAAGGCATTTGATTTCTGTTGCCAAGTCCGTATATTTGCTGCATTTTTTCGTTCTCTTAATTTTGATATTTGGTACTGCAGTCTGTGAGCCATGTGTTCTAGTGCACCTTGTATATGACAATGAGGTCTGGTTCATGGGCAACTATGGTCATATACGTGATTCCGATATATTATAATTGCGTCCTTTTCTTCTATAGGTTGTGGTTGAATTCTGAAGTTGACACTGTTTGCATAGTTGCATATGATCTTAGCTACATTATTATTACTATTCATTCATTTCATATCGGTCATCAATGGACATATTAATTTAACCGTCTCATTCTTCGGGCTTTGATGTTTACCCAGTACACCCGTACTTGTTCTCGGTGGGTTTCCTTCCTTTTCTGGGTCCAAATCTTTCCTGTTTTCAGCCTCGGATTTTTTGGAAACCTTGCATGCTTGAAGTTATATCTTCAGTGGGAAACGCTCCTGAATGTCAGTTGATGTAATCCCCACTTCTTTTAGATCGATATCCAGTTCAATGAACCAGGCCCATTCGGTTTTCCTCTCCTGAAAGTAGGTAATGTTGCGGTTGGTCTGACTCACTAGGCTCATTCACTTCTCATGACCACAAAAGGTAATCCTTCTTTTCCGGATGGTGTCGGTTATCTTCTCCATATGAATATACAGTTAGTGGTTATGCCGTCTTCTGTATTCCCCATTGTCTTTGACGGGACCCAAGATCTTTCTCAAAATTGTCTTTATTCGACCTCCAGGTTTTCAACTAAGCCATTTTTGTTCGTCGTGAGGCATCCTGAAGCGTACAGGACCTCCGGACGGATGATACTGCAGTAATGTTTACCTTTGAGTTGAAGGATATTGACCGTTTATTACAGATGCCTTTGGTTAAGTGCGAAGGCTTCTTTTTCTGATATATTGGGTGTTATCATTTCTACCAAGTATTTAAGATTTGCGAAGCCTCCATGGCTTAGGCGGCAGCACGCTGGCCTCTCACCGCTGGGTCCGTGGTTCAAATCCCGGTCACTCCATGTGAGATCTGTGCTGGACAAAACGGAGGCAGACAGGTTTTTCTCCGGGTACTCCGGTTTTCCCTGTCACAATTTCATTCCAGCAACACTCTCCACTATCATTTCATTTCATCTGTCATTCATTTAATAATTGCCCCAGAGGAGTGCGTCAGGCCTCGGCAGCCGGCACAGTTCATATCCTCGCCGCTAGATGGGGGCTTCATTCATTCCATTCCTGACCCGGTCGGAGACTGGAAGCAGGCTGTGGATTTTCATTTCATTTAAGATTTGCTACTCGCTTGATTTTTCCTTCTACCACTACAAGTTGTTTGGGCGCCGGTTTCATATTGGTTATTAACTCCGTATTCTCAAAGGAGATCTGGAGTCCTGCCTTCGTTGCTTGTGCACTAAGCTGATTTATCTGTCCCGTGGCTGGCTCTAATGAATAAGAAAAGATTGCCAGATCATCGGCAAAGGTTAAACAGTCGATTGTAAGTTTCCGGTTTCTACACACATCAAAAAAAGTTTTGCATCACCTCGGTTCCCAGATCTCCGGCATATAGACGTTGACTGTGTATATTGTATCCAAGATACAGTCCCTTTGACTGTTCATAGATGTCACTAAAACTGCTCAAAGATGTAAACAACCATGCATGAGCAGGGCCTATTAGACGGAGGGGGTACGACAGCCGATCAGTTCCAGTCATTCCACCAGGACGAAGGTACGCTGCTCATGTTGTCTGTAGTTCTACCATGCCTAGAAGGTCAATACCGCAGTTCGATCGCGTCCGCATTGTTACTTTGTGTCAAGAAGGGCTCTCAACAAGGGAAGTTTCCAGGCGTCTCAGAGTGAACCAAAGCGATGTTGTTCGGACATGGAGGAGGTACAGAGATACAGGAACTGTCGATGACAGGCCTCGCTCAGGCCGCCCAAGGGCTACTACTGTAGTGGATGACCGCTACTTACGGATTGCCGCTCGGAGGAACCCTGACAGCAATGCCACCATGTTGAATAATGCGTTTCGTTCAGCCACAGGACGTCGTGTTTCAACTCAAACTGTGCGCAATAGGCTGCATGATGCGCAACTTCACTCCCGACGTCCATGGCGAGGTCCAGCTTTGCAACCCCGACACCATGCAGCGCGGTACAGATGGGCCCAACAACATGCTGAATGGACCCCACGGAATTGGCATCACGTTCTCTTCACCGATGAGTGTCGCATATGCCTTCAACCAGACAATCGTCGGAGACGTGTTTGGAGGCACCCTGGTCAGGCTGAACGTCTTAGACACACTGTCCAGCGAGTGCAGCAAGGTGGTGGTTCCCTGATGTTTTGGGGTGGCATTATGTGGGGCCGACGTACGCCACTGGTGGTCATGGAAGGCTCCGAAACGGCTTTACGATACCTGAATGACATCCTCCGACCCATAGTGCAACCATATCGGCAGAATATTGGAGAGGCATTTGTCTTCATGGACGACAATTCTCGACCTCATCGTGCACATCTTGTGAATGCGTTCCTTCAAGATAACGACATCGCTCGACTACAGTGGCCAGCATGTTCGCCAGACATGAACCCTATCGAACATGCCTGGGATATGTTGAAAAGGGCTGTTTATGGACGTCTTGACCCACCAACCACTCTGAGAGATTTACGCCGAATTGTCGTTGAGGAGTGGGACAATTTGGACCAACAGTGTCTTGATGAACTTGTGGATAGTATGCCACGGCGAATACAGGCATGCATCAATGCAAGAGGACGTGCTACTGGGTATTAGAGGTAGTGGTGTGTACTGCAATCTGGACCACAAATGCTGAAAGTCTAGCTGTATGATGGTACAACATGCAATGTGTGGGTCTCATGAGCAATAAAACGAGCTGAAATGTTGTTTGTGTTGATCTCTATTCCCTTTGTATTTAACGGTTCCGGAACTCTTGGAACCGAGGTGATGCAAAACTTTTTTTGATGTGTGTATATCCCACTTTGACTTCGCCTGCAACTCTCCTTGTTTATTTAGATACTCAAGCCACTCACGGATAACCTCCTCGAGGACACAGTTGAAGAGTATAGGTTCTTATTTTTATTTTCCCTTTCTAACTGAGCCACTATGGACTTCGAGTTAACAATCAGTATCATTTTCTGTGTCTGCCAGCTTTGATGTCCTGTCAGTATCTCTTGTGCCCATCACTCAGTGCCTTCTTCCAATCATCTGAAAGAAGTCCCCTCCGAAGCCCCTACCTTAAAACCCCGGTAGTTGTTGATCTTTTGTCTAAATTCATTCCCGTTCAGAATGTTGTACTCGGGAATACCGATTTCTGTAAGATCTTTATTACATTCTTTGGAACCATCCCAATTGTTTTTCTTTTTTCTTTTACCTTTGGGTTCAGGATCCAAACTTTCTTTGTCTTCCATCATGGGACATTCTGAAGATGTGCCCACAGAATAACAACCTTTTCTTTTTCATTGTTGTCGTACTGGTTCTATCTTCATGTACAACGCTTCATTTGATTTCAATCGTACAGTATGTGTCAGTTAACCCCATCTGTTGACTAACATTTTTCTCTATCCTGCGTTCTCTTTTGACTAACTGGTCGACTAGTACCCGTCTGTTCATAGTCAAAGTCTCCTAAGCATATAAGCCTTCAGGTTTTACAACCGTGCTGTTGTGTCTTAACGTGACTCCATTGCTCAGCGACTTCTTATAATAATAATAATAATAATAATAATAATGAAATGAAAATCCACAGCCTGCTTCCAGTCTCCGACCGGGTCAGGAATGGAATGAATGAAGCCCCCATCTAGCGGCGAGGATATGGACTGTGCCGGCTGCCGAGGCCTGACGCACTCCTCAGGGGCAATGATTAAATGAATGACAGATGAAATGAAATGATAGTGGAGAGTGTTGCTGGAATGAAATTTTGACAGGGAAAACCGGAGTACCCGGAGGAAAACCTGTCTGCCTCCGTTTTGTCCAGCACAGATCTCACATGGAGTGACCGAGATTTGAACCACGGACCCAGCGGTGAGAGGCCGGCGTGCTGCCGCCTAAGCCACGGAGGCTTCAATAATAATAATAATAATAATAATAATAATAATAATTATTATTATTATTATCATTATTATACCACAAATTGTTCATTTAACAACGTTATTATGGTCTTCGGCAAAATTTCGGTGGGCGTACACAAGAATCTTTTCTGGTTTTCAATCGCTTTTCAAGAATTTCCTGACAATATTACAGCTGTCCAGTATTGCTGCCTTGTGCATTTTCTGATGGATGTTGAATGGTAGATTCAGTTGGTGCAGAGCTGTTTTGAGCTGTTTACTCTCGGGGCTGAGATTATAACTGGGATGACAGGGACTGTTTTTGTTGTTTCCAAAGGCTTTTTATTTCTGTTGCCAAGTCCATATAGGCTATTTGCTGCATTTTTCGTGGGTTTTAGTTCTGTGTTGAGGGAGTTTGGTACTGCACTGTCTATGCGCCATGTGTGTTTGTGCACTTGTCCATGGCAATGAGGTCCGGTTTATTGGCAAGGAAGGAAGGAAGCTAGTAGTTTAACGTGACCGTTAATCTTGAGATCATGAGCCACGGGACCTCCTTTTTACGTGGAATCCGAACCACAGGACATGGCATTTCACTTCGAAAATCTCACATGCATTGACCGGGAATCGAACCCGGACCACCTTGGTGAGAGGCATACAGCTAGACCGCCGAGCCACCACGCCCCCGGTTTATTGGCAGCTATTGCCTTGTTGGCGATTGGTGTTGGGAATTTTAATGTATTTTAAATGTGTCATTTTCCACTATGGGTTGTGGCTCTGGATCTATTGGTAGTTGACACTGCTTGCATAGCTCTTGGAAGATGATCTTAGCTACATTGCATTGTCGGTGTACGTAGTCCCTTTGCGCAAGTACTGGACATGCTGTTAGCATGTGATCGATGTGATTATTATACCAGATATAGTTGCAATAGCCAGACTGTTAACCAAGACCTCTCAAACGGAAAGGATTCACATCGCAAGCTCACTCTGAATTAATGACGAAAAGGAGATAATAATCCAATTCACGTCCTAATTTAAGAGCCAGCTGGAGCACAGTTCAGTGGCGGTGAATTACGCGACAAATTCTGCAGCCCAGTCATTTACTTCTAATACAATAGTAAAAGCAATGGATTCTCAATGGGCAATAGGGGGCAGTAACACTTTTATTGATGGCCATAGAATCGTTTAAGGGGTTGTATTTCATTAAAGTATGGGTGATAGTTAAGAACATGTTAAGTGAGGCGGACAATTTCTCATCAACCCACTGCAGTATCACAAGGGCGGGGTGAGGGGAAGGGAAATCGAGAGTGAGGGAAGGGAGGGATGTGGGCTCTCGTGCAACATGTCACAGCGTGCGAGGAGGGGAAGGAAACCTTATTTGTGTTACGAGATTGCACATGCCATTTCGATTATCGATTCCAAGCGAGCGAGGGTTGTTGAGAGCATCTTGCACTAAATTAAAGCTCATGAATTGCAGATGAGTGTGAGAGGTAGCGACCGGAATATCGTGCGTGCTATGATTTACGTTCTGTCAGGATTAACGGAACGTGTGTTGTTCCACGCCTGCGCTACACTTCGTCATCCACCACCAGACATCGACAATCATTTTTATCGATATCTTATATCATCGTCGATAACAGGGGCCGTATCAGTTCAATCGCATTATGTTTATTACACACTGGGTACTTTTTAATTCAAATTCAATCCTTTATCTTTAGATAATAAATCAGGGAAGGCAGGCATGCCCCCAAAATATAAACAACTAACTACTGAGAGTCGGGGCTTATGGAAGGAGGGTCCGTACTCAAGAATTTGGTCTAAACTAGTGAAATTACAGAGTAGAGATACCCTAATACGGTCAGTTGGGGCGTCCTATATTGCCGATAGCGATCTTTTCGTGAGTGAAACTGAGGAAATCTGTTGTTACGAGAAATCCGTTATAGCAGGCATCCGATTAACCCTTTGCACCAGCGATAACGGGATAGAACGCAAAATTGTTGTTATATACAAATAAATAACGTTTGTAGCGGCTTCGGTGGCGTAGTTGGTAGCATGCTGAGCTCCTATGCCCAAGATCGCGGGTTCAAACCTGGCCGAAGTCGTCGGATTTTTTAAGAACGTTAAAATCCCTCAGTATGCCTTCCTTCGGAGGGGAAGTAAAGCCAGCGGTCCCATGTCATAGATTTATGGCATGTTAAAGAACCTTCCACTAATTACATCAGTGTGAAGGTAAATTATATATAGGTTAAACATTTGACTAGCGTTCTTAGGTTCCTACGTTTGTTGTCAAGAGCCGACTGCGGTGGCGTCTGGTAACTAAGTTCTGAACTAGTTGGTGGTTGACGGTGGCGTTTGGCGGCAAAAGTAGGAACGACTTGGAAACATTGAATGTCTGCAGTCCTTACTTGAATTAAAACAGATACACACACTAATACAGTCATCACAATTAACACCGGTTATCAGGCAGATTCTACACACACCCAAAGTACACGGGGCTACATGACCGCGTTGTCGCAGCCCCTAAACTAAGGAACCAACCAACCAACCAACGTTTGTATTTTCAATTTATATTTAAAAAATGTAATTCTAACAGGTATAGCTTTTCGGCGTTATCACGGGAAATAGTCTAATCTATACTAATATAATAAAGCTGAAGAGTTTGTGTGTTTGTGGGTTTGTGTGTTTATGTGTTTATGTGTTTAAACGCGCTAATCTCTGGATCTACCAGTCCGATTCGAAAAATTCTTTTTTTATATGATAGCCAGATTCAAGAGGAATAGTTTAGGCTATGTAGTATTAGGCTACACCTCTCAGATAACCTAAAAGATTGATTTTTGTTCAGTAAGTCGGTAGAACAAGCGCTCCCAACTACTCTATCGGCATGCGCTGGCGTTATGGTTAGTGATACGTACACCGTTTCACCGATCTGAACCAAAATTTGTATACTTACCCTTTGGAACCCTGCGAGTAACACTGTCTACGTGAAATTTATGACAGACCAGTCCATTCCCTGCATTTAGGCCCTTTGGCACAAATCTACACCTTTTCACCGATCTGAATCAAAATGTGTATACTTACCCTTTGGAATCCTGCGAGTAACACTGTTTACATGAAATTTCGGACAGATCCCTCCATTGCCTGCATTTAGGCCCTTTGGCACAAATCCACACCGTTTCACCGATCTGAACTAAAATGTGTATACATACCCTTTGGAACTCTGCGAGTAACACAGTCCGCATGGAATTTCGGACAGACCACTCCATTCCCTGCATTTAGGCCCTTTGGCAAAAATAGACACCGTTTCACCGATCTGAACCAAAATTTGTATACTTTCCCTTTGGAACCCTGCGAGTAACACTGCCTACATGAAATTTGTGACAAACCAGTCCATTCCCTGCATATAGGCCCTTTGTCACAAATCTACACCTTTTCACCAATCTGAACCAAAATTTGTATACTTACCCTTTGGAACCCTGCGAGTAACACTGTCTGCATGAAATGTTGGACAGACCACTCCATTCCCTGCATTTAGGCCCTTTATTACAAATCCACACCGTTTCTCCTAATTGAACCAAATTTTACATACACTTTGAAACCCTGCTGGTAACACTGTCCACTTGATATTTTGGACAACGCTCTCCATTCCCTACATTTAGAATAATAGACAAAATAAACTTGAAAACCACGTATTAAGGCCCTAGAACCATTCATGTCCGTAGTAGTGTAACTGTAAGAGTATTTTAATAAGTCTATTGTTGACGGGCAGTTCGGGCTGCATCACGTCTCCCAGCATTCTGGTGCAGAATTGCGAAAATAGTTGCATCTAGCGCTGTTTTTAAATTGCAGTCACGGGGATCGATTAGTGTAAAATGATCTCTTAGGCTCCTTAAAACAGTTATCATCATGAAAATATTATGCCTCGGTATAAGTGCAATGGTGTTGGTGCAGTACATTGAGCTTACCAGCTGCAATAAGTGTTTGTGCTTTCAAATGTTGCTTCAATTATTCCGAACCTTATCGTTGAGCGCTATGTGGCGATAAATGATACTATTGCTACCTCAGTAGCTCGGGACAGCCGAAGTTTTCCAAAGTGTTCTGATTATTTTCCTACGGCGCTATGCGACAAAAGACGACACTACGGGTCTCTACATTTCTAACAGCCAATGAGATATAGGCCCTACGCAGAGTCTTTTATTTCACTTACTCCTCTTCTTTTTTTTTTTTTTGTAAATTTGTTTGTAAATTACATGTGTCAGTGCTGTAGTTAGAAAATAGCCGTTTCCCTATTCGTAATTAGCATTATTATCATTACGGAAAAATGACCTGAATGTTACGTCCATTATACTGTACTACTTATCATCCCCACTATAACCACCACTACCACCACCATCACAAAATGTTATATTTTTAAAATATTTCTTCTGTTAGTTTAAGTATCATGTGCCAGTTCTGTAGTAGTATTCATTATCATCCATAAAACAAATAAATCCACCGGGCGAAGCCGGGCACTACTGCTAGTTAATGATAAAGGTAAAATAAGAAAATAGTACGATCTTCGAGGGATTCGACAAGAAAAGGAAGGAGACCTGTGCATGTTTGACTATCGAGGCAGTACATCACTGTGACGAAATGCTTGCGAAAATCTGTTAGCGTAAGAAGCACTAATAATAATAATGGAAATGGTAAAGTCATATCATCTAACAAGGGGTGTTTGTAACAAGAAATAAATATCCCTAAATGCCAAGCTAAGACACTATCACACACTCATCCGCCCGGAGGCGGAATGCCTTGCAATGCATAGGAAAGGACTTGTGAAGTAACAAAAAGATCATAAGAAAAATCTTGGGCCAAGTAAAATAAAATGGTGAATTTACGAGACGGCACAACCACGAGCTCTACGCACTTTTGGAAAAAATAACTGATGTGATGAGGAAAAGAAGAATTTCATTTTATGGCCACATGCCATGAATGAGCTCTGTGAGATTGACAAACAGGATCTATACCTACTTTCTAGAGAATAAACTAAGGGGGCTTGGTTCACTTAGGTAGGCAGAGATTTATAAGAAATTGGGATTTCATGTGACGATGAGCAGGAGCGAGTGTCACTTAAGATGAAACTAACAACTCACCGGAGTTTCGTAGAAAAAAATTAAGCTTAAAACAGGCATCAAGTGGATAGAAGAAAGAAAGCAACAACATCAAGAATTCATGCGACAGTACTGGGCGAATATTAAAGCTCGACGCAGAAACCAGCTGAAATAACGTGCTCTTTAGTTTGCTGAAACACAATACTAATAATAATAATAATAATAATAATAATAATAGTAATAATAATAATAATTTCGGCAAACATGCGTCGAACAGCTGGCTGACCCATGCGGATCTATTTTTTGAGACTGAGGGGTTCATGTTCGCGATACAAGATCAAATAGTGGCAACAAAGAACTAACTAAAATACATCATTAAGCCAGACATGCCAGATGACAAATGTAGGAGATGCCATCATGAATCGGAGACCATCCAGCATATCACAGGGGCCTGTACAACAATTCATCTATGCACTACTTGAAGAGTCATGACCAAGTAGCCAAGATAATCCACCTGAACCTGGCAAAGAAGCACACCTTGAGTAATAATGAGTAGTTCCCTTTATCGGTCTTAGTTTACTAGGCATTGGGTCAGCTGACCACTGACTCTCCCAGGTGTCCAAGCCCCTAAATAAAGCAACGACAACAACAACGTCAGCAGCAACAAGAAGCTGTAGTTAAGGGAACCTAGCTAAAGAACACGCGAGTTAACAGTAACACGCCTGTGCCAATCAGTGTATTCGGATTACAGCTAGGCTATATTAGGGAGACAATAATTGCTTCCTGTATACTGTATAGTTGTCATGCTTAATCATAAAGCCATTATATACACAGCTCAGCAATGGGGCAATATAGCCAGACTCAGCTTCAATGAAATCCACTTACTGCTATGTTAATTGAGTATCCGATCAGCCTTTGGGTGCTGTCTGTTTGCTCTTCATCTCAGGGCGCGTGGTGGCACAGCGGTCAAGCTGTTAACCTGTCACCAACGTGGACCGGGTTCGATTCCCGGTCAATGCATGTGAGATTTTCGAAGTGATATGCCATGTTAGACCATGGAGTTTCAATCGACGCCGTGGTTATAGATTTTGCGAAGGCATTTGATGTCGTGCCGCATGACATGCTACTCCATAAATTAGCTTCGACGAAGATTGATAGAAGAGTAATTTTATGGATCCAAGAATTTTTGACGGGTCGTTCACAGAAAGTGAAAGTCGAAGGCATATTCTCGGATGAAATTACCGTAACGTCGGGTATCCCTCAGGGCAGCGTAATCGGAACATTGTTATTTTTTGCGTTTATAAATGACTTACCAAATGGGATTCGCAGTGACTGTCGATTGTTTGCGGATGATTGTGTAATATATCGAAAGATACATGACTCACAAGACAATGCAGTGCTTCAAGAGGACCTGAACCTGGTCTATAAGTGGGCGATTGAAAATAAAATGAAAATAAACACAAGCAAATGTAGTCTCTTAAAAATAGGGAAAGTGCGGAGGCAGGATTTTCAATATAACATTGGCTCGGAAATACTTGTAGAAGAAGATTCTTGCAAATATTTGGGCGTTCACGTAAGGAATGATATGAAATGGAGTAGTCATGTAGGATGTGTAGTTTCAAAAGCTTACAAATCCCTGCACTTTGTAATGAGGGTATTAAAAGGAAGTAGTACCTCTGCTAAAGAATTAGGCTATTTGTCACTTGTAAGACCTATTCTGGAATATGCCTCGGCGGTTTGGGATCCATATCAAGTAGGGCTCATCAATGAGTTGGAAATGGTACAAAGAAAGGCCGCTAGATTTGTGCTCAGTGACTTTAATCCCAGGAGCAGTGTGAGCTGTATGTTAAAGAAACTTGGGTGGGAATCACTGGAGGCTAGGAGGATGAAATCTAGACTCTGCGCTATGTACAACACGTATACAAATCAACCAGCATGGGGTGAGCTTAGCAAACGATTGGGAAAGCCCACTTACATGGGTAGGAGCGATCATCCTTTCAAAGTTAAGGGCCGACCACAGCGAACAAATCATGGTAAATATTCTTTTGTAAACCGTGCCATTGATAACTGGAACTCTCTACCTGCCGCAGTCTTAGAGCCTTTTCCCAAACATATAGGTGTGTTTAAGAAAAGACTGACTATTTGTGTAAATACTCCAGTTTAATTGTTGTATAATTGTTATTGAATTGTTATGTATAATTATTTATTTGTTATGTATATCCAATTTGCCACCGGGGAACACTCCCCCCATTGCAAATAAATGAATGAATGAATGAATGAATGCCCTGTGGCTCGGATTCTACGTAAAAAGAAGGTCCCGCATGTCATGATCGCATGATTAACGGTCACGTAAATCTGAAAACCTTCCTTGCTTTCCATCTATTTCTATTTATTACTTAATTAGCTAAATCAGAGGTCTGAAAACAGTTTTCGTCATTTTAATGGTGGTGGGGATCGTTATTTTAAGGTTCAGAACAACGAGGTAATTTCATTTGATCATCTAGGGATAACTTAGTGTGTTGCAGAACATGTTGAAAGTGGAGTCAAAGGAATGCAAATGCAAGCGTCTGAAAATCGCAGCACAAATAAGCACATTCTGAGAGTTGTTATGCCAAAATAATGCGTTTCATCACTGCCATCTACTTTGGACACTAATCATAATATGCCCACACAAACGTTTTCGTTCGTTTTTCTTGCACGAATAAAATGCAATGCCAGGTAGGAGGGACTAAATTGGAGCAGAAGGACCATTCTAATTCACTTAGGCAGTGCATTCCCTCAGAATGGTAGCAGCCTATCGGGAAAGAAATATAGTCGAGGTGTAGAAAAGCCAATGCAGTGAGTTCTCAGTTGCGATCTACAGTATTCTGCAAGATAGACGTTGGTATAGCCACAACACTCTCCATGCATCGCTCAGTATTTAAACCGACCTTGCTGTATGGAAGTGAGAGCTGGTAGATTAAGAATATCTGATACATAAGCTAGACTGATGTGAGGGTAGCACGAACTATTTCTGGACAAATGTAGATGGGAGCAATGGCAGGAAGGTGCTCGTAATGAATAAATAAAGGTCAAAGTAGAAATGATCTCTCTAGATGAAGCTGTTCGTATGAGACGACTCAGATGGTGGAGTCATGTGAAGAGAATGGGGTAGAAGAGATTGCCTAAGAGGCTGTAGAGGGTTAGAGAAGCAGAGGTACACATAGAAGGCGATTGTTAGATTCAGTGTTAAACGATTTCAAAGTGAGAGGTGTAGAAGCAGAGCAGGCCACTGTGCTAACGGCTAATAAGGGATCCAGGAGGTGACTTGTTCACAAATAGGGAATTGCAAACTAGCCTGGATGCTGTAAGGCAATACAGCTTCAAATGAGTTGTTGTAGATTCGTTAGGGGCTTTGCGATATTGTGGTCATGGCAGTAGCCGCGTGTATTTGGGTGTGTGTGTAATTTGTCTGATACCTTTTACTGTGATGGCTGTATTAATGTGTGTATTTGTAATTTAGTAGAGGATTTGGAAGTAGGTGGCCATGGCGTTCATTCAGGAACCATCCCAGCATTTGCCTAGAGTAGAAGTGGGGGAAACCACGGATGGTTGAGGTGATAATAAAACCAGCCACTTCTCAGTTTTGTCTCACGAGGCTGAGTGAACCACGTTCCAGCAATCAAACGAGAATAAAATTTCTTCGCAGAGTCGGGATTCGAACCCGGGCCTCCATGCGGATAGCCAATACGCAACGAGGTGAACTAGTCTCATGAAAATGTATGTATAGTTGTAGGTATGTTCCCTTTCAACAATCACGTCCTGAAGTTTGTACACATACAGTACTTTCAGCTCACCCTGTACATACAACCAAGTACACGGGACAATTGACCACCAGGTCTAAGCCCCTAAATGAAACAACTGTACAGCCCTCCCCCGCCCCCAAAATTTTGTCACAGAGGTATGATATTTGTTTATGAATTAAAACATTAATCGTGTTCTATTGTAACTGAATGACATATGGCAACGTTGCAATGTGAAGCGACCTTGTGACTAATCAGTTTGCTCTCATCCTATGTGTAATAAATTAATAACATAACCTCTCATTACTCTTCATTGCCTTCACTCTTAAGAACCTACCAAGAACAGCAACGCGTGCCCTTGAAACGTGTGACAAAAGTCTTTTTCCCTAACTTATCAAGCTTTCAGCAATTTTGCCTGTCTCTGTAGTTACCGCCAAACGGAGTTTGAATTTGAAAACATACTTAAGAATTTCTGAAGCCTCCGTGGCTTAGGCGGCAGCAAGCCAGCCTCTCACCGCTGGGTCCGTGGTTTAAATCCCGGTCACTCCATGTGCGGTTTGTGCTGGACAAAGTGGAAGCGGACAGGTTTTTCTCCGGGTACTCCGGTTTTCCCTGTCACAAAACTTTCAATCCAGAAAAACTCTTCACTGTCATTTCATTTCATCTGTTATTCATTTCATCATTGCCTCAAGGGAGTGCGACAGGCTTCGGCAGCCGGCACAGTTTATATCCTCGCCGCTAGATGGGGGCTTCATTCTTTCCATTCCTTGGCCCGGTCGGTAAACTGGAAGCAGGCTGTGGATTTTCACTCAAGGATTTATACATCTGAAATCAGACTGAACGGTCTGGTAATGTTATCTATTCACAGAGACATACAAATCACTGACGAAGTTATAAACCGATTTGGTAATGCTTCAAGAAACCTTGACTTTATATTATGTTAATCAAAACAGTAAGACTAATGTTAATTCTTTGCATCTAAATACCATCAAGTGAGCAAGATGATTGTATTACGTATATAAAAAGTAACATAAAATGGTCTTAGTTGCGTTTGACATTAGCCAAACATAAAACATCACAACAAAAGGCTTGAAAATGTGATGCCAGCGAGTCTTAAAACTTATCATTTTGCACCAAATTATATAAAAGTTGCCCTGGAGGAGCCCCAGAACCCCTTTTCTTAGGAGGCTATTCCATGCCTCTAAACCCCCAGATGGGCCCCGCCCTACAAAATAAATCTCTATATACTCCCCTCAAACAACAACAACAACAACAACAACCACAATTTTCTTGAAGGTGGCTTGTGTTGTGACAGAGGGACATTAACCTGAGGACCAGTCACTGTTCGTTAGATCCCAACCGACTCATCAGCCGGCATCGTTGACCTAGGATATTATTTAAGAAACCACTGCATCGTGACTCTAATGCGATTTTAATACTGCAACAGCTGTTCTGTTCTCATTGCGGAACAATAAAGTAATGAGTGGACTCATTTGCTCATTTGTTTAAACTAGTTACTGCCCAGCTCAACGCAAATTATAATCATACTGCTTTTTCAAACAGTTTAATGGGAGTTTTCATGCAAGCTGCATGTTAAGTGACTCTTTCAAGTAGTGAACAGTAATGATTTAATTCTGAACATACGCATTATTAATGTAAAACTAGTAGTTATTCAATTCTACACGTGTAATTATATTGTAAGTAGCGTTTATGTATGAGGCGCATCCATAAAGTAAGTTTCCCTATTAAAAATAAAAGAGAACTAAGTTATACGCAAAACTTTATTGTCAACAGGCACAGCAATGTGTCAGCTATTTTTCGACATAGAAACCAAAGGAATTGAGACATTATTTTGTCATAGCGGATTTTTAAGCGTTAAAAATCCCTCAGTAATGCTTTCCAACGGAGGGGAAGTAAGCCAGCGGTCCCATGTTATAGATTTTAGGCATGATAAAGAACCTTCCACTAATTACACTTGTGTCGAAGCTAAATTATAGGTGATATTTGACTAACGCTCTTAGGTTCCATAGTTCGTCGCCAAGAGCCAACTGCGGTGGCATCTAGTAACAAAGTTCAGGACTAGTTGCTCGTTGACGGTGGCGTTTGGTAGCAAAAGTTGGAACTACTTGAAACCCGAATGTCTGCAGTCCTTACTTGAATTAAACACACTAATACAGCATCACAATTAACGCCGGTTATCAGACAGATTCTACAAAAACCCAACGAACACGGGGCTACATGATCGCGTTGTCGCAGCCCCTAAATTGAGGAAGCAACCAACCAACCTTCGTCATAGCGTGGTTTCAACTTTTGTAGTCCTGTGTCATAGAAGTCTGCCACATGTGAATGTAACCAGCGTGTGATATTCGTTTGCAGCTCTTCGTTAGTTTGAAAATGCTGACCGAAGAACAGAAATCGCTGAGAGCAAGATGAGGATTGTACGGTGGATGATAAAACAGCTCCCAGCCAAACTACTGCAAAAGCTTTGTGGGAAGATAGCGTTTGTCATCCTGATGAGTGGATGCAATTTCAAAAACACCTGCCTAAGGACACAGTAGAATCTGGAACATCAGGAGGTCCTTTAATCACCTGAGGTGTAGTGTTAGCCGGACTAGAGGCAATTTAAGGACGTGGAGGGTTCTTCAAGATACATCAACTCCATTTATGATATGGGCCAAACCACCGAACATCTACGCAACGGTACCTAGTGTTCCACCTCATGCACAGACATAGACTTGGCCATAACCAGCCCAAGTGCCTTGGAGATTGACATGTTATGGGCGCGGACAATTTGATTTTATTGAAATAGACTAGTTAGTTCCTGATACGCTAATACAGTACACACATTATCAATGTAAAACTAGTTGTTATTCAAATCTACACGTGTAATTGTAAGTAGCATTTATGTATGAGATGAAAATAAAGAAGAACTGATCACTAAAGAAATGAAGGTATCAGGAAAGAAAATGCAAGAACCAGTTAGTAGTAGTAGTAGTAGTAGTAGTAGTTCATGTTGTTTTTGTTGTTGTTGTTGTTGTTGTTGTTGTTGTTGTTTCATTTGAGGGGTTTAAATATCGTGTACTAAGGTGTGGACGGAATTTTTGTCTGAAAACCTGTGCTGTTGAAATGGCTGTATTTGTAAAGAAAATAAACGGAAGCTTGTAGTTTAACGTGACCGTTAAACTAAAGATCATAAGTCACGGGATCTCCTTTTTACGTGGAATCTGAACCACAGGCAATGGCATTTCACTTCGGAAATCTCACATATTTGACCAGGAATCGCCTTGGTGAGAGACATTCAGCTTGACCGCTGCACCACCTTGCCCCCGGCTGTATTTGTGTGTGTATTTGTAATTCAGGTGAGGATTGTGAAGGAGGTTGCCGTGGCCTTAAGTTAGGAACCATCTTGGCACCACAGAAAACCACGTCTAGGATGGCTGAGGTGGGAAACGAACCTACCTCTCTTAAGTTTTGCCTCACGAGACTCGATTCCTCACACCAGAATTAAATCTCTTGTGGGAAACAGAGACCGTAGCCATACACCTATAACTAGAGCCCTGCGTGGATAAACAAAACGTTATCCGCATCCGCCTCGTATCCGCACGATTGTTATTCTCATCCACCCCGCATCCGCCCCACATCCACACGACTGTTATCCGCATCCGCCCCGTATCCGCACGACTGTTATTCGCATCCACCCCGCATCCACACAACTGTTATCCATATCCGCCCCGAAAACGCGTGACTTTTTTTTCTGAATTCCCACGTTCCGAATCTACTGGCATTACAGTAATATTTTTTATTAGATAAAAAAACATAAATTTAGACAAGTGAGGAAAATGTCGTTCCCTTATGCTTTGTATGACATGTGATATGTTTAAAATGAATGTTGTACAGCCAAAATTGTAACCGTTTCCTGTTCGGAGTGTTAATTATGCTTAATGACATATTTTGAATGAGATTAGCTTAAATTATCATTTTACATTTGTCATCAATAAAACATAACGGAAAAATATGATACCGGTATGTCATAAACATCCGGGTGCCAATAATGATATTAAACAACTTCGGATTGTATTCTAAAAACTATCCGCAAATTTTCTCCAAACATTATCCGCAGCTTATCTGCTACCCGCACAGCCATGTTAACTACTGTATATCCGCATCCCCGCAGAACTTTACCTATAACCTTATAGGTGGCTATGCAGAGACGCCACAAGGTGGTCAGAGTAGACCGAGTAAGTGGAAGCTATGCTGGGCTCAGCCAAACCATGTCCCACTAGTTGTACGTCCCTGAGGGGAGTTGATGGAAGTATTGGCCTGTATTCTGTAGCATACAAAAAATTAAATAAAAATAATTATTATAAAATTAAACAAAAATTACGGAAAGACAAAAAGAAATTATCATTCAAAAACGAACAAGTCGTTGAGTCAATGTTCACTGGAAAATTTAGATTAAAAAAGAACCTTTCACTAACTACAATTGTGAGAAGCTAAATTTGTACGTTAGTTTTGATTAACGCTCTATTAAATTCCAACGTTCGCCAACAGGTGAAAAAAGCTGTGGCCAAGTTAAAAGCTAGGTGACGTTGACGTTAGCATTTGGTAGCAAAAGTAGGAACTACTCAAATTGATCGACTGCAGGCCTTACCTGAATTACAGATACGCACTAATACAGCCATCACAATCATCACCGGTTATCAGACAGATTCTACACAAACCCAAAGTGCACGGGGCTACATGACCACGTTGTCGCAGCCCCTAAACTGAGGAACCAGCCAACCAGCCATTCTGTTGCCCAGGGGATGAACTACACTCATAGAGCAGATTTCTTCCTTGTCCCTCGTGACTGAAGCTATGTTAAATTGAAATGATCCCTTGTTGTTCGTAGACAGAGTAGCAGAAACTTCGTAAAATTACAACTGTGGAAAGGGCGACATTTATTATCTGCAGGCAGGCGGTGTAAATCTCGACACTAAGCTACAAGTGCAAGTCCCCTTCTCACTCACTCACTCGTAAAGGAGGCGGCGACACACACCTGCGACCAAAGAAATTGAGGAAGAGCAAAGAAGGGGCGAAGTTTCTCACAGAGTGTATTTACCCAAAGTGAGTAGGGCTAATAAAATAGCAGTTACTACCCAGTGAAGTTCAGCGAGGGCTGCGAGTTATTCAGACACAAGTGTACCAAGACTCTAGCAAGGTGCTCACATCTAGTGGGACGTGGGTTGGCGACCACGGGACCCCAGCTGTGTCCGGCATTGCTTCACTTAATTGTGCCGGGCTCCTCTCCGTCATCTTCCCCTCTACTTCTCTTGTTCTCTTCCGACCCCGACGGTATTAGGGTAGACTATCCGAGGTCTAGGTAGTCTCTTCCTTTCCCTCATTCTCTTGTTTTCCTGATATCTCCTGAAGGCCCTAAAGAAGACAGGGTGTGTGTAGCCCCACCACTTCTGGTGCACACTGGATAGCGCTACACCCTCAAGGCCTCATGGCTGATGAGCTCAGGATTTGGCAACCCCGAGGGTTTCCTGAGCTGGGTCAAGTGTTCACCCTTTTTCCATTGCCTTGAGGGCAGACCCTCTCCTCTTTCCCTATCCTCTCTGCCTCATTCTTTGAGGGTTGATGGCATTTCCTCCTGCATTTTATGTATATTCTTGTCCAGTTTGTAAGTCAGTAGTTAGTTTTGGTTGTTGGTTTCATTTGCTCATCTTTCATTTTCACTACCATTCAAACCATTAGGGGACAATAACCTTGATCTTAGGCCCCTTAAAACAACAACTATCATTATCAATAATTTGTTTTATGAAATGGAAATGAAATTGATGATTGTAAGCCCTGACATTGTAAATCTTTCCATGTATGAAATAGCCATTGAAGCGGCTTTGGTGGCGGTTGGTAGCATGCTGAGCTTCTAAGCCCGAGGTCGGGGGTTCAAACACGGCCGAAGTCGTCGGATTTTTTAAGAGCGTTAAAAATCTCTTAGTATGTCTTCATTCGGAGGGGAATTAAAGCCGGCGGTCCCATATCATAGATTTATGACATGAAAAAGAACCTTCCACTAACTACACTTGTGTGAAGCCAAAATTTCTAGGTTAGGTTTCATTACTGCTTTAAAGTTCCAACGTTCGTCACCGGGCGCTGGTTGCGATGACATCTAGTAGTAGCGACGTTCACAGCTTGGTGTCGTGGACGGTAGCATTTGGTGGCGAAAGTAGGAACTACTTGAAATTATTGTCTGCAGTCCTTACTTGAATTAAAAACAGATAACTCACACTAATACAGTCATCACAATTAACACCGGTTATCAGACAGATTCTACACACACCCAAAGTACACGGGGCTACATGACCGCGTTGTCGCAGTCCCTAACTACGGAACGAACCAACCAACCAACAAAAGATTCTAACCCCCTCACACTGTGTATATTATCGGTTAGCCAGCTGCCTTGTTAAAGATTTAGGCCTGTGTATACAAGAAGCATCGGCCGTCCCGCTTCACCGTGCCAACTAACAGCCTCCCGGGCTGGTCTCGCTGCTCTGCTACTGAGATAACGCATGGTGCGTAAGTGCGTAAAGCTCTGTGAGATATGTTCAGTGTCCATGTCCACTACGGAGGTCGTACGCAGGTCACGGCGTCAGTCAGCGAGGCACATCTCCGCTCGTTATCATAATGTCATAGATTTATGGCATGTTAAAGAACCTTCCACTAATTACCCCTGTGTGAAGCTAAATTGTTTAGGTTAGGAATGTAAACAACGCTTTTAGGTTTCTACGTTCGTTGCCAAGAGCCGACTGCGGTGGCGTCTAGTAGCTAAGTTCTGAACTAGGCCTAGTAGTCGTTGACGGTGGCGTTTGGCGACAAAAGTAGGAACTATTTGAAAAATTCAAAGTTGCAGTCCTTAATTGAATTAAAAAACAGATACACACACTAATACAGCCTTCACAATTAACACCGGTTATCAGACAGATTCTACACACACCCAAAGTACACGGGGCTACATGACCGCGTTGTCTTAGCCCCTAAACTGAGGAACCAACCAACCAACCAACCAACCAATATGTCACCTTCTTGGTCGTTCTTGTGACTTCTCTGTTAACAACTCCGGTGCTGTAGCCTAATGTTCCTTCAGTTCCATTGCTATTGTCTCCATCATATTACGAGGACCATCTAGAAATTAAATTTCCCTACTTTTAAATAAAAAGGAAACATAGCTGGTGAAAAACTGCGGTTGGTTGGTTCCTCAGTATAGGGGCTGCGACAACGCGGTCATGTATCCCCGTGTGTACTTTGGCTCTGTGTAGTATCTGTCTGTTTTTTTTTTTTTTTTTTTTTTTTTTTAGCGTATGGCTTTTGGTGCCGGGAGTGTCGAGGACATGTTCGGCTCGCCAGTTTTGTAGCTGCTTCGAGACGGACACCCAATGGGTGAGCTACAAGTACCGTTGGGGAGGGAAGGAGGGAAGTTGGAATGTAAGGACGAGGAGTTGGAAGGTAGCGGCTGTGGCCTATAGTTAGGGACCAACCCCGGTATTTGCCTGGAAGGAAGATGGGAAACCACAGAACACCATCTTCAAGGTTGCCGGCGGGGGGATTCGAATCTCCTCGCCTCCCGGATGTGAGCGACTGCCATCAGTCATGTCGTAACCACCACGGCTAACTCACCCGGTATCTGTCTGATAACTGGTATTAATTGCGATGGCTGTATTAGTGGGTGTTATCTGTATTTCAGGTAAGGACTGCAGACGATCAATTTAAAGTCGTTCTTAATTTTGCTACCAAATGCTACCGTCAACGACACCTACTGTAGCTGTGAACTTGGCTACTAGATGCCACCGCAACCAGTACCTGACGGCGAACGTTGGAACTTATAGAGCGTTAATCAACTCTAACCTAAAAAATTCATCTTCGCACAATTATATTTAGTGGAAGGATCTTTTACTTGCCATAAATCTATGACATGGGACCGCCGGCTTTACTTCCCCTCCGAAGGAAAGCATAATGAGGGCTTTTTAACGCTCTTAAAAAATCCGACGACTTCGGCCGGGTTTGAACCCGCGATCTTGGGCATAGAAGCTTAGCTTGCTATCAACTACACCACGCCTTGGTGAGGGGCGAAGAGCTGCGCCACCATCCCACAGACCAGAAATACATTTCTTGGCAGAGCCGAGAATCGAACCCGGATCTCCGCGGATCAAATATTCGATTGATATGTACAGGCCTAATACCCAGTCCTCAGAGCAGAATTAAATTTCTTAGCAGAGCTAGGAATCAAACCCGGGCAATAAATTGCTGTTCTTGTTGAGATTTTCGAAGTGAAATGCCATGTCCTGTGGTTCGGATTCCACGTAAAACGGAGGTTCCGTGGCTCATGATCGCATGATTGACAGTCACGTAAAACTAAAAGCTTCCTTCCTTTCTTGTTGAGAGCCAAGTGTTGGGTTTAAAAGGCTGTACCCACCAGCACCAGCACCAGCACGAGCACGAGCGCATGAAGCTAGGAGCAATGTGCGGTAAGCCACGTGGCGGACTAGCAGCGCCGCGAAGGTCATACAGGTCCGTCCGATCGACCGAGACACGTGGGGTTTTGTTCTATTCTGTTTCCTGATGAGTGTCCTGACACAATCTGCATGGCTCTGCTCAAGTGGCATCAGGCTCGTCACGCCTTCATTGTGCTGGCTCACTCGCTTAAATAGACTATCGAATACAACCCTCTCGGAGAGTAAGAGAACTAGTCTCAAAATGACAATCAGTGGCAACGAGCACCACCCACATATACACAGTGTGTTAAGGATGATTGTCAGGGGCATAGTTAAGAAGATTAGCTTTTTGTCTTTCCTGCTTTTCAGTCGGTCAACACGATTGTGCACAATGAATTGGGCGGGGTACAAACTTATAATATACTAGTAACCCGCTCTGGCCTCGCCCGGGAACAGTTATGAATGCATTACATGATAAGCGCCTTTATTTTCGATGTCAATGAACTGCGACCTATATCTGTTTTACGTCTCAGCATGATGGGTTAAAATCACTGACTGGACTATTAATTACACACATCAAAAAAAGTTTTGCATCACCTCGGTTCCCAGATCTCCGGCATATAGACGTTGACTGTGTATATTGTATCAAAGATACAGTCCCTTTGACTGTTCATAGATGTCACTAAAACTGCTCAAAGATGTAAACAACCATGCATGAGCAGGGCCTATTAGACGGAGGGGGTACGACAGCCGATCAGTTCCAGTCATTCCACCAGGACGAAGGTACGCTGCTCATGTTGTCTGTAGTTCTACCATGCCTAGAAGGTCAATACCGCAGTTCGATCGCGTCCGCATTGTTACTTTGTGTCAAGAAGGGCTCTCAACAAGGGAAGTTTCCAGGCGTCTCAGAGTGAACCAAAGCGATGTTGTTCGGACATGGAGGAGGTACAGAGATACAGGAACTGTCGATGACAGGCCTCGCTCAGGCCGCCCAAGGGCTACTACTGTAGTGGATGACCGCTACTTACGGATTGCCGCTCGGAGGAACCCTGACAGCAATGCCACCATGTTGAATAATGCGTTTCGTTCAGCCACAGGACGTCGTGTTTCAACTCAAACTGTGCGCAATAGGCTGCATGATGCGCAACTTCACTCCCGACGTCCATGGCGAGGTCCAGCTTTGCAACCCCGACACCATGCAGCGCGGTACAGATGGGCCCAACAACATGCTGAATGGACCCCACAGAATTGGCATCACGTTCTCTTCACCGATGAGTGTCGCATATGCCTTCAACCAGACAATCGTCGGAGACGTGTTTGGAGGCACCCTGGTCAGGCTGAACGTCTTAGACACACTGTCCAGCGAGTGCAGCAAGGTGGTGGTTCCCTGATGTTTTGGGGTGGCATTATGTGGGGCCGACGTACGCCACTGGTGGTCATGGAAGGCTCCGAAACGGCTTTACGATACCTGAATGACATCCTCCGACCCATAGTGCACCCATATCGGCAGAATATTGGAGAGGCATTTGTCTTCATGGACGACAATTCTCGACCTCATCGTGCACATCTTGTGAATGCGTTCCTTCAAGATAACGACATCGCTCGACTACAGTGGCCAGCATGTTCGCCAGACATGAACCCTATCGAACATGCCTGGGATATGTTGAAAAGGGCTGTTTATGGACGTCTTGACCCACCAACCACTCTGAGAGGTTTACGCCGAATTGTCGTTGAGGAGTGGGACAATTTGGACCAACAGTGTCTTGATGAACTTGTGGATAGTATGCCACGACGAATACAGGCATGCATCAATGCAAGAGGACGTGCTACTGGGTATTAGAGGTAGTGGTGTGTACTGCAATCTGGACCACAAATGCTGAAAGTCTAGCTGTGTGATGGTACAACATGCAATGTGTGGGTCTCATGAGCAATAAAACGAGCTGAAATGTTGTTTGTGTTGATCTCTATTCCCTTTGTATTTAACGGTTCCGGAACTCTTGGAACCGAGGTGATGCAAAACTTTTTTTGATGTGTGTATATTATCATGGAGATGCATGTGCTACGAATTCTTGCTAGACGTAATTTAAGAATGGCGAGGTGCATGAAACTCAAATCCCCCTTCCGTCCAATCTTAACATGACTGTGTTTCATTGGAAAAATGAAGAAAACCCGAGTTGCACTTCCAGGGAAACTCCAAACACAACCACCCTTCTCAGAAGTCTTAACTCAACACGACTCAACGGTTTGCTGCTGGCTGTATCTGAGGCAATATGTTCGCCTGCTAGCTAGGCTGTAACAGGGATGATAGACTCGCCCTTAGCTAGACGTAAACTGTCGCCTCAGTAGTTGAATGGACATGATTGGAAGAAATTAAAACGTAAAAACACTTATAGTGGGCGATGTATTGAAGATAGACATATGCTCTCTGGAACTTTTTTGTAGAACTTTTCATGCTGAATAATTCTTACACTCATAGTATTTAGATATTTTTGACGGTTTGCCCAGCGTAAGCTTACAAAGCGCTCGGACGTCAGGATTTTTTTTCGACTTTTCCACCGAAATCGTTACTGCTCGGCTTCCTTTGATCATAAATAAATTATTTTCTACATAAATCATCCTCGAGATATTCTTTACAGAATGGTGAAAACCGCATCAAAATCCATCCAGTGGTTCTCGAGTTTACCCGTAACATCCAAGAATCGGGGACTTTGTTTTATACTAAGTAGAGAAGAGATGTAAACACACTCCTAGAAACAATTGCATGTATTAGTTAGTTATCACACTTAAATAGGTAGCGGCTTCGGAGGCGTAGTTGGTAGCATGCTGAGCTTCTATGCCCAAGATCGCGGGTTCAAACCCATCCGAAGTCGTCGGATTTTTTAAGAGCGCTAAAATCCCTCAGTATGCCTTCCTTCGGAGGGAAGGAAGGCCGGCGGTCCCATGTTATAGATTTATGGCATGTAAAAGATCCTTCCACTAATTACACTTGTGTGAAGCTAAATTATAGGTTAGATTCGACTAACGCTCTTACGTTCGTCGCCAGTAGCCGACTGCGGTGGCATCTAGCACCCAAGTTCGGGACTAGTTGTCGTTGACGGTGGCGTTTGGTAGCAAAAGTAGGAAAATTGAATGTCAGCAGTCCTTACTTGAATTGAAAACAGATAACACACATTAATAAAGCCATCACAATTAACACCGGTTATCAGATAGATTCTACACACACCCAAAGTACACGGGGCTACATGACCGTGTTGTCTCAGCCCCTAAACTGAGGAACCAATCAACCATCCCTTAAATGGGCATACTTAAATGAGTATTTTTTTCCAGGAGTGTGTTCAGATATTTATAATTTTGTACACCGCCCAATTCATTGGGCACAATCGTGTTGACCGACTGAAAAGCAGTAAAGACAATTTGTATAGGCAACACTGAAAAAAGAATGGCTTCAAATTTCCACATGATTAGCTTTACCATTTGAGTTTTTAATGACCGCCTCGTGGTGTAGTGGCTAGCGTTCTTGACTGTCGCAAAGGAGGTCCGCGTGAGACAAAAAATTCAATCTAGCCTGAGGGCTCGAAAGGAGTACACTCAGCCTCGTGAGTTAAAACTGAGTAGAGGAGGGTTCGATTCCCACCTCAGCCATCATGGAAGTGGTTTTCCATGGTTCCCCCACTTCTACTCCAGGATGGTTCCTAACTTAAGGCCACGGCCAAATCCTTCCCAATTCTCACCGGAATTACAAATACACGCACAAACTACTACATCCATCAGAATAACACAGGTTATCAGACAAATTTCCACACTTCCCATTGCACGGGGCTAACTTAAAAGTATGAATGAACAGGAACAAACAGATAGCAAAATGTATCCCATGACTCAACTTATTAGCCTATTTTCATTAATGAAAAAATAGGTTCATGAGATTCACCTTTTGTCCGTGTGTGTGAGCGTGTGTGTTTATTTATTTATTTATTTATTTATTTATTTGTTGATGGTAGAGCCTCCGTGGCTTAGGCGGCAGCACGCCGGCCTCTCACCGCTGAGTCCGTGGTTCAAATCCCGGTCACTCCATGTGAGATCTGTGCTGGACAGAACGGAGGCAGACAGGTTTTTCTCCGGGTACTCCGGTTTTCCCTGTCAAAATTTCATTCCAGCAACACTCTCCACTAGCATTTCATTTCATCTGTCATTCATTTAATCATTGCCCCAGAGGAGTGCGTCAGGCCTCGGCAGCCGGCACATTTCATATCCTCGCCGCTAGATGGGGGCTTCATTCATTCCATTCCTGACCCGGTCGGAGACTGGAAGCAGGCTGTGGATTTTCATTTATTTGTTGATGGTACACAACAGGGCTCAGTGTGCGCCCCAATAATAGTGCACCTACACAGTAAAATACATTTCCTGATATGTCTGCATTAAGTATTAATATCTTAATGTAATTCTTAAAACTAAGAAGTTCACACAGATCAAAATGCATAGTAGTAAAAAGATAATATAAAAACTAAATCTAAATATGATCTAATTCCAAATATAAAAACAGGTTTTGAAATTATTACATAATAAACTAAAAGGTAACATCAATAACTAGGGAACAGGCCTATCCACATATATACATTGTTGATTCTGTTATGTGTGATAATTTTATTTCAAGTATGAATTAGAGTGACTGGGTTATAATTTCCAAGAATGGTCTGATTGAGAGACAGAAATCTAGTTTCCAGTTTACACGAACCGCATCGTTGTAAATACTGCAAAGCCTCCATACAGGTGAATTGTTATGTGAAGTGGTATTGGTTATATCAGTTTTGAATGTTATGGTTGATCTTGTAGTTAAGCGAGGGATGTTGAAATTTAGGAGCGATAGGAAAAATGAGTTATCAATTTGACCGTTAATGACTTTATAAAGGAATTTCATATCATTCACTTGCCTTCGAGACTCCAAACTAGTCATGCCGAAATTCAACAAAAGTTCACCGTAGGGTACCATGTGTGGGTAATTGCCCGTTATTTTGAGGTGTAAATATCTGAGGAATTTCTTTTGAACTTGCTCAATGGACTTAATGCATGTTTTCTGCCAGGGACTCCATACTTGGCTGGCGTACTCGAGCTTGGATCTCACCATGGCAGTATAAAGTTTTATGCAGGTACTGGTCCTAATGAATGGCTTAGTGTTTCTTATTATAAACCCTAACATGCGGTAAGCATCCCCGACCGTCTTTTGCACATGATAAGTGAAAGCAAGCTCCCGGTCAAACAGAATCCCTAGATCTTTCTTCTCGCTTACTGTTTTCAATGACTTAGGTCCAATTCCATAAACAAATGTGATTGGGTTCTTCTTACGTGTAAAGGTCATAACAACACACTTCGGTACGTTTAAGTATAATTTGTTTTCTATACTCCATTTGTGTATATTATTTAGGTCATTTTGTAGTAGAGTGCAGTCATTAGTGGAAGAAATTGATTTAAAAATTTTGAAGTCATCTGCATATAAAAGACTATTTGAGTGCAGTATACATCGTGGCAAATCATTTATCATTGCTAGAAAAATCAAAGGTCCAAGGTTCGAACCTTGGGGTATTCCGGAATGAACTATGTATTCCTTTGAGACAATTTTCTGGAACAAAACAAATTGTTTCCTGTCTCTGAGATAGGAGATGAACAATTTTAGTAATGGGTGGGAAAATCCCAAAATACATAATTTTTTAAGAAGGATATCGTGATTTATTGTGTCGAAAGCTTTCTCGAAATCTGTAAATATGACATCCATCTGCCCTCCTTTATCTAACTCTTTAGATATAATTTGAGTAAAATTAATTGCATTCGTCACTGTAGATTTCCTGGATAGGAAACCATGTTGGTTATCTGTTACGAGTGGTCTGAGAAATACTGATATTCTTCCGTGCAATATGAATTCAAATACCTTGGCTACTGCGGATAAAATAGATATAGGACGGTAGTTATTAATTAGTGATGGGTCTCCCGATTTTAGTATAGGGCAGACGCGAGTGATTTTCCAGGCGTCAGGGAACGTACAAGTTTGTATTGCTAAGTTAAATATAAAGTGTAACGGGTCCTTGAGGCTTTCAGCACATCCCTTAACTACATACGGTGGAATGTTATCAGGACCAGCCGACGACTTAGGTTTTAATTTTTTAAATGCCATTTCTATCTCTTCCTTTGAGACAAGTTTTATGTGAAGGGTGTTGGGAGTATTCGAATTGCAGGCTGGGACTTTGTATTGGGCTGACTGAGAGTCATACACTGATTTGAAATATGACGCGAAACCTTCAACAATGGAATCACCCCTGTCCAATTCTTCATTATTATATTTAAAAGTGTCGCATGAGTTCCTATTTTTTTTCTTGTTTTTAATAAACGTCCAAAATTTATTTGAGTCCCTGCTAATGTTTTGTTCAATGTTATGGATATATTTCTTATAAGATAATTTAATGTCCTTTTTAATTTCTGACCTTAATTCTTCAAAACGTAGTCTATGATGATTTGAGTAATGTTTTCTCTTCCTATGGTGTTCCTTCTCCTTCAATTTACTCTTTATTTCCTTAGAGAACCAGACAGGATATTTTCTGCCCGTTTGTCGTTTACATATAGGAACGGTTTCGCCAAGTACTGTGTTAAAAATCTGATAAAACAGGTCTACTGCAGTATTTACATCAGTGCACTCGTATATTTGACCCCAGGCACTATCCCTCAACCGAGTGTACATTTGCTCAAAATCGGCTTCCCGGAAGTTATAGGTATCATTAGGCTGGATAATTACTTGGTTTCGACATATAGTTAGAGATATTTCCACATCCAGAGCTGGGTGATGGCGATCCTGCGGTAAGAGTGGGTCTGTGTTTTCCGTTACATTTATGTTGGGTTTGTTGGATAGAACTAAGTCCAGCGTCCTCCCGTTACGGTTTAGTACTGAATTATAAGATTTTAGCTGAAGATAATTAATAAAATTTACGAGTTCTCTTGTGTGAATATTGTCATCTTTAATTATTGTACTTTGTATTGTTGGGATATTGAAGTCACCAAATATTAATACATTTTAATACCCTAATAAAATCTAAACGGCTGGAGCGATTGCAATGAAACTAGGTAAAGACATAGTACTATTTTGTCCGACCCCGACCGTGCCCTTCAAATGTTAATACGTCTCACCAAACCAACATGGCGGCTGTGCGAAATATTTCACCGGCATTCTATATCTCCGAAACTATTACTGATATCAGCCTGAATATTTGTACAGTGATTGAGAATACTCAGTTACGTTCAGCTATGTGATGGTCAGAAACATGGTAAGTACTGTACCTATGTGGATAATTTCCATGAAAAACAGGCTTCTGCCTCCAGCTAGCATCAGTCCTCAGGCGTGTACCGTTCACCCACTGAGCAGTTGCATATTTTTGATCTGAGACTAAAAGGTATCAACTCTGCAATAATAAGACACAACTCTATTCTAAAGGCTTTAATTGAGCTTTAAATCATGGCTTCACACAAACAAAAAAAAAACAATCCCAACAATAAAACACAAAACAATGCAAAACTTATTCCTTCAATCCACTATTATTCGCATTTTATCCTCGCAAATCCAAATGATTATTGATTTTATTTACCATGAGATTAACATGAAATTCATTCTCAAGTGCTCTGATTCACTGGTAAAATACACATACAACTGTTCTTACAATCTTACGTCACCTATTGTGACCACTTTGATTTCACAAACTAGTTACTTTTTATCAACACATTTTACTTTACACTATGCGTACGATTATGTTCTGTATTTCTCTTCCCACCAAAATGCTCTACCATGCATTAACCAATTTATGAGTTGCACATCAGATTTTACTTGCAACTCCACTGTTACTTGTAATTCTACCCTTTTTGTAGTTCCACTGTATGAGTTCAATTTCATACTGATTCCGTTACCGCTGTGTCGGGTGGGATTTTATGCTACCCTTGCGTGGGCATAGTATGTGGCATCTGGTATCCACCATCGGAAATAGGTGACAATGTCAGTGTAAAATGCAACTTATAACATCTCATAAGATTGCCAAATATTCAGTTATCAGAATGATTCTTAATTATCAATGTGTCTCAAACCACACCAATTCATTATACACTATTACAATGATTATTTTATAACAAACAGGGTTTCAAAGTTTCTTCACTCTAAACATCATACTCCAAGCCTGGGTAGGGAATGGTCTCTCCTCCCCCGACCCTTCTAGAATACAATGGGTCCGTGCCGGTCTCGTAACAAGTCGCTCGTTACCTCCCTCACGCCCATTTCCTTTTATTTCCAAGCCGTAGCACGTGGCCTCAAATACAATAGTGCCGTCTTAATGACCCACATAATACATATGACCTAACTCGACTGAATGCAAGACGGAATATGGAATTGTTTAAGCATTTATTCCTATCATTAGGATATTAATAGCTGACCTCAACGGGTCCATTTACATTTATATGCAGGAAACGAGATTCATCCAACATATGTCGCTTTGGAATAGCCGGCATCTTCTTGTCAAAGAACACGGTCAGGCACAACTTCCTGCCGTCTAAATTCACTCCCAGGAGCTGAATTTATTCACACAATAGCTACTTCTCGATCGATATCAGGTGTCATGCTGAGGTGTTCATTGTTATCCTCCCATACACCACTGGATTCGAACCCGGAACGTTTCATAGCAATACTCAGAGCTAGGGTCTCCTTCACTAAATACGCTCGATTGCAATAATACCTCTCTGTATGCCCTTGGCTATACAAGATTTCACACGTCGATTAGACTGCCTGGCTTCCGTGACCATTGTGAGACGATCCCGTCCTTTAATAAATAAGATAATCTCTACCAATTACTCTTATAAGCTTATTCATCAAGCTGCGATTCAATTCACTATCAAACCCTTCCAGTTCCTGTATTCTTGCATACTTTTTACATTATCATAAGATACTCTGATATTAAATTCCTTTGCTTGGCCCATCACGTGTAATACTACTGCTTGGATATCCTATTATTCAAATTAGCATATATTTTGCTTACAAACATTCTCCCTGATGTGTATTCATTTATTCTTATTATTATTATTACTGACATAAATTTCCCCTATACCGACACAACGTAACCGTATTTATATAATCAATAACCGAACATCCGTGTTCGTTACGTTAACTTTCTATTTAACTCAATTGTCATTTTTACATTATCCACACAATGATGTTCAAAGACATTTCAACTTGACTAAAATCAACACAACATTAATATCTGATGGTTCTACCTCCCAAAATTGACTCTTATTGGCATATTCTATAATTTTTGAAATCACTCAACATACAGTGGACTACATATTCACTACAAAATCATGGTTTTGGGTACTTACATTGGCTAATCTGGCGGCTCCGACCACACATTCTCTCCATTAATGCCTGCCATAATTTGCAAGTTAGCAAGGCATTATTTCACTTTCCACACACATTTTACATAATTTTTGCATTACAAAACACATTGCACTTTGCTTCTTCATGCTTCCTTTTCCACAAAAACACTCTACATTAATTATTACACTGGTAATTTACACACATTTAAATAACCATCACTAAAAATCACATAATCACTATGTACACTTCTTATTGGTTGACCCTTCTTTGCAGAATTTCAGAAATGCAGGCGTTGAAGATCTTTCCTTCACGAATATCCCGCATCTCGTTCGAAAGTCTCGATTCTGCCTGACGATTCCTAGCGGTCCCCAATCTGTCAGTTTCTATCCTTTGATAAAATTCCCGATATAGCATAGATATGCTTCCATATCGTCCTGAACATTAATTACAGTGGTATCCCTGCGAAAATGCATCACCCGTGTAACAAAGTTTATACCTGCGCAGTTTGACATCCTATTATTATGTCTAACAAATAGCTTATATATTGCGCTCGTCCATTGTACATTGCACTTGTACAATTAAGACTTTCAATTGTCCTTCGACTGAACATACAGTCTACACGAATGATCTGCTTATAACAAAGCCTTGGACAGTTCCACGTACATTATTATAATACCACATAATATCTCCTCGTCATGAGGTACGATTGATCTAATCTGACATTGTTGACATTGTCTTAACTTGTACACCACACTGCACATTTACTGCGTACTCAATAGTAATCACTTGTACTGCTGACTATAAAAGTAGGGCACGACTGTCCTTATTAATTGTTCTAATTAGTGCGATATACTGCATGTTTATTACGTTGATGAGCACTCAACATGGTAAAATGCGCGCGTCCCCCTCTCGGACTCAGGCGACGTGCGCTACGCACTAGAATATGGTTCGACTGACCTCGACTGCCCGCTCCACTAACCTTATATCTGTTTGGAGGCGAAAAGTAGGTCTAAAATTTCCTTGGAGCTTCATCTCCTCTCTCCGTGCTTCTCTGGTCTTGAAATAACGTTTTCCCGGTCCATTTTGCCTCGCTGATTACATATCCGCCTGTGTGCACGAGGATCGATCGGCCAATTAATTAATATTAATTGCCTTTGCCAGCGCGTCCCCACGCCGCGTCAGTGGTTCTTCCCCGAAGACATGGTCAGAATATTGCGCTGGACTCATTCTTCCAGTGTCCTTGCGCGTTACATTAAATCTGCCTCGATTTCAATGTTTGACGGCTTGATAATTAGCCTCCTGGCAATTCATTCACATAGGTGCAATCCTCACGTCTCTGAGTTACTCCAATCACGAGTAATCATTAAATTATTCTGGCATCTTCTCACTCCACTGGACCTCCTCTTATGTGGTGGGGATTCACTTGCCCATATATTACTGTCCTGCCTTGTCTCAGACAGCGTAAATAGATCCTAGTGACTGGCATGGCGCCACGAAACCACGCCTATATTCCAGGCTCATTTGCAATCTGTCAAGAGTTCCAACTCTCTGCACTAAGTCCAGAATTGTATGCATCTTACAGCCCAATACTGCCGTATTCTGCTATTATTTTCTACATTATGTTAACAAATAATGTCAGAATTTGTTTATATCACAACAGTGATTTACTGTGTACTTTCTCTAGGGGTTTTTAATAGCTTAAACTCCCACAAAGGACCGTGTGTTCGTTTCTTACTGGTATCTCTAGTCTGTTATAATTTACCCCAGAGATCCGGGTTCGACACCAGTCAGCCTAATACCGCAGGGTTCAGTACAAAACTAACATGGCGGTTAAAATATTTAAATGGCATTTTCTCGAGATTTAATCAACCGAGCGCAGTGAAACTTAGTAGAATAATTGTTCATACAAGATTTAATACACTGGCATCTTATTCCATTCTATTTTTCTAATAACAATAAGATGGTGGCTGTGCGAAAAAAAAATGTTTTCTAATCATGCGATTGAAGTGAACGTTTGAATAATAAAACTGTGTAATATTCTTCCTCCAATGGTACATAACCCTATGGCCTACAAATAGCACAATCCAATATGGCGATCATCCGAAATATTTCGATGGTTCTCAATATCTCCGAATCAAACGGACATTTTGTATGTCGATAGAGGCTACCTATAACATAAGTTCAATAAGTTTAATAACACGATGAACACAAATCCAACGTGGCGACGATGCGAAATTTACAGATTTATATAGATGTTTCTAAAAAGTCTCCGTTGCTTAGGCGCCAGCACGCCGACCTCTCACCGCTGTGTCCATGGTTCAAATCTCGGTCACTCCATGTGAGATCTGTGTTGGACAAAATGGAGGCAAACAGGTTTTTTTTTTCGGGTACTCCGGTTTTCCCTGTCAACATTTCATTCCAGCAACACTCTCCACTATCATTTCATTTCATCTGTCATGCATTTAATCAATGCCTTAGAGGAGTGCGACAGACTTCGGCAGCCGGCATGGTTCATATCCTCGCCGCTAGATGGGGGCTTCATTCATTCCATCCCTGACCCGGTCGGTCGACTGGAAGCAGGCTGTGGATTTTCATTTTCCTACAGATGTTTCCCGGAAAATCCTTGTAACAGGCAGGAGACTTTTAATGGAAAAGACCAGTGGAATGTATGAAAATAAGCTATTGTCTTTAAAATAACATATAAGGGCTACGCTGGACTAGTAGTTAATTATTCTCTAATCTCTCCTTTCCCCCTCAGGTTCCCATAACAGCTTCATACTTGACGAAGTGTGCAGCAGTGCTACGAATTCTGTGCACAGTGACAAACCTGGCTGCCTTATTATTAGTTATTGTTATTTTAAGGGGCAGAATAGCGAGGTCATCTAGCCGAAGATTCAATATTTTTAAGATAATGATGTTATTTTAAGGAGTGGAACAGCGAGATTTAAGTTCCTTTTTAAATCTTATGACCCACAGGTATAAAATTCCATTTAAAAAAGTCGACAGGTTGAGCCATTCCAGAAAAAATAGTATAGTGTGAGATCAGTGTTACCAATCCAGCGATAAATTTATTAGATCGAATGACTCCTGAAAGTATGCGGACAAAGAATATTATAATTTAGTAGCCTATTGTTCAGAAAGGGATTTAGAGACTATTGAAACTTCCTTTAACGGCATCAAAACCATTTTCTATTGGTAACATGAATTTAGCAATTTTTTGATTACTACTTAGTGATTTTTAAAACAAAGTTTACACAGTGGTAAACAAATATCGCATATATATCTCGATGTTTTTAGTAAGAGACTACGAAACAATATGCTTTACCGCTGTGCATGAAAGACACTGTACCGACCAGTTTTACAATGTTGCCAGACGCTCATATTTAATCTGTATAACTGCCGCATCAAAGCACATGACGAGCTTTTAACAAAGATAAATGGATTTGGAATGCTTCAACAATTCACGTGTAGGCATTAATCTTGAGAAAACAGTACAACAGTACAGCTTGATAATATAATGTTACATAATAACCTTAAGGAGATCCAGTGGTAAAGAAGATTCTACCCTTGATTCTCACCAAACGGACATTATCTCATCGCTGGCTTTCATCGCGGGCAGTGTTGTGTTCGTCCCATGGTGCGCTTGTCTCTTCATCTCAGCCCCAGGGCTAGGTTAATGAGAGCAAGTGTTGCCGTAATCTGGACACCATCAGGAGCTGAGCCGTGAAAACTTAATACATATTCACAAGTTGCCATTACCCAGAGAAAACATTCATGTGGAAAGCCACAAGAATCCGGTTTACGTTCACGAGATTGGAGGAAGTTGGGTCGCATAAAACTCAACATAGTTTGGGATTTGCATACAAAAATTGGTATTGCTCTTCCAGAAAATATCATCCAGGCGAGAGGAAATGAAAGAAAGAAGAGAGAGGGAGGGAGAGAGAGAGAGAGAGAGAGAGAGAAATAGAATCAAGACTCTACCAGAAAATAACATGAAATTGAAACTTTTTACAGAATATGAATAAATCAGTCGTACACTATGGAGTTAGTTTAAGCCGTCGGTGGCATATATCAAAGCAATTTTCCTTCAAATTTTTTGAGAATAACATTAGTTTTTTGCTTCCCTTATTATATAGATTTATACTCAGCTTATTAGACAAAGTTAAACAGTTGTGACATTGGAGGGGGGAAATCATATACAATAGGTTATCCATTGCTTGCATTTTATAATGATTTTACAAATATTCGTAGACTCAATTACTTAAATTCGATTGAGAGCTATATCAAGACTTTCCAACTCCTGCACGCGTCATTTCGGAACTCTTCAAGGAGCCACCCAACAACTCTTTCATTTCAAATATCTGGAAATGGAGATGGTTAGCAAACCCAATAGATAAGCCCAGCGCTGAATACAAACCAATGACTTTTGAACCGAGTCACCTCAAGAAAAAATATCAAAATGAAGAAAAATTCATTACTTAACTTTCAACACCATTAGGTTCTTATAGACGTACTAGCTGTTTTGCCCAGATTCACTGTTCTTCAAGTTCCTTGGCACTGTACTGTATATTCCGATCTTATTTGCATTTGCCCCCCAGGGATACATATCGAGGGGGACGTGAGTTGGCGACCACTCCAGCTGAGTCCGGCATTGCTTCCATTTACTTGTGCCGGGCTCCTCTCCGTCTTCTTTCCTGTCGATGTCTCTTGGTCAACTCTTGTTCTCTTGCAACCCCAACGGTATTGGGGTATCCGAAGTCTAGGGAGTCTCTTCATTTTCCGCCTTAATTAGCCCTTCTCTCATCTTTCCTGATCCCTCATTCTTCTCTTGTTTTTCTTTCAGGTATCTCCTGCCTTCTGCACAAGGTTCTCAAGGAGGCAAAGTGCGTAGCCTCACCAGTTCTGGTGCACTTTACATAGCGCTACACCCTCAGAGTTCAGGAGTTGGCAACCCGAAGGATTCCTGAGCTGCCCGTTTTTTCCCCTTTTTCCATTGCCTTTATGGCGGGCCCTCTCCTCTTTCCGTTTCCTATCTGCATTTCATGGCTCTCCTTCTTTCTAAGTCCCTCAATCCTCATTCTTCGAGGGTTGAGAGCATTTATATTCCCTTTCATTTATTTCCTTTAGCCTACTCATCTATTGATTTCCCTTTCTTCTTCTAGAGTGTAAGCTATAGTTAGTTTTAGTTGAAAGTTTGTAGTCAGATTTAATTATAGGTTCATTTTCATTTTTCATGATCACCCAAACCGTTAGGGGCCGATAACCTGGATGTGAAACTTGGACTATAGGTGCAGCAGAAAATAGGAGTATACAAGCGTTTTAAATGTGTTGTTACAGGAGAATGATTAAGTTCAGATGGGTATATAGCGTTAGAAATGAAGAGGTATTAAGACGAGTGGGAGAGGAGAGATGTTTCTGGCGACTGCTAATGAAGAGACGAGATAGGTTGGTAGGACACATACTAAGACACCCAGAAATAGCAAGCCTAACGAAGCATGGAGAGCTCATTAATGTAATGAAGTCTGCATTAATTCATGAAAGGACATCTCCTGGATCAGCCAAGATATTTAATTCTGATCTGAGGTCTGGAACGGGGTACACTCATCCTCATGAGGCAAAACTGAGAAGAGGAGTGTTCGATTCCCAGCTCAGAATCCTGGAACTGGTTTACCGTTGATTTCCACTTCTTCTCCGGGTAAATGCTTGAATGGTTCCTAATTTAGGCCACGGCCGCCTCCTTCCCCATCCTCAAATGAAGTACAAATACACACACTACCACAGACACCACGAGTTATCAGACAAATTCTCTATGTATATACACACCCATGAACACACAAATACCTACGATGTCCAAGCCCCACGAGGCAGATTACCACAATTTTCCACCCCCTTAAAACAACAATAATTAACTCCAAGCCCCTCAAATGAAACAACAACAACAACAACAACTAATTCATAAAAGTATTGTACGAGTTATTCACCGACAGCAGTAGCTACGCTCGCTAACGCGCAGTGCTAGGCCAAGGGGCCACGGTGGATGTGCGTTCAAGCCCCACAGTCGGTCGTCCTTGAAATGTTTTTCCGTGTTTTCCCCCATTTTCAACTCCATGAAAATGGTGGGACGGTACCTTATACCAGGCCACGGCCTCTTCCTTGCCCAGTTTCATTCATATTCATTCATTTCATCATTAACTCCTTTAATGAGGTTGGTGGCAGGAAGGGCATCCGGCTGTACAAAACCACCCAATACATATCCTTTTTTCCTTATCTCATCCCCAACCTCGTTTAAAACGGGAATAATAAGGGGTAGACGTACATTGTACGAGTCATCCCAAATGACACACCGCAGGGGAAAGTCTAGTCAAACAAAATGGTACAACTGTTTTGACGTAGGCTAAATGTTTCCTTTGTGGTCAAGTATATTAACACTGAGAATAAATATTATGCTTACGGTTCTCTGGAGATAGCAGTTATTACCTCCCAAGTTTGTACTTCACCAGACTCCATTCAGCATCAAAGAAGCTTTGATATTGACAGCACACGAGAATGCAATGTAGGCTACAACATGTTGCAATGTTAAAGCAGTATGACCTTTTTTGTTATATCCAATGTACGATAAGTTTGGTTCATAGCGCTATGCCGTCTAAACGGCTGTAGTCTTAGTTATTGTTGCTTGAGGGGGTGGAATAGCAAGGTCATCTGCCCCTCTTCACAAAAATACATTTATACAAATTTAGAGCCGGCCCCGTGGTGTTGGGGTAGCGCGCCTGCCTCTCACCTGGAGACCCCAGGTTCGATCCCTGGCTCCATCAGGGATTTTAAAACTGACGTGAGGGTTGGAACGGGGTGCACTCAGCCTCGTGAGGACAATTGAGTAGCTGTCTGACAGTGAGACAGCGCCCCGATCACGAATACCAAGATTAACGGCCGAGAGGACCCGACGCGCTGATCACGCGTCACCCCAATATCTACAGGCCGAATGGCAGGGCAGCGGTCGCTTGGTCGGCCTTAGCCCGTCATGGGCTGTATAGTGCCAGGGGTCGCCTTTTTTTTTATACAAATTTAGATGAATTTAGAAATTTAGCGGTGGATGCGTGAAAATGAATTTCTTAAATGCCTTACATTATTAAAACACCAAGATCGCGGGTTCAAACCCGGACGGAGTCGTTGGATTTTTAAGAGCGTTAAAATCATTCAGTATGCCTTCCTTCGGAGGGGAAGTAAAGCAGCGGACCCATGTCATACATTTATGGCATGTAAAAGAACCTACTACTACAATTGGTGGTGTGTAGCTAAATTTGTAGGTTATTTAGTTACAAACGCTCTATCAAGTTCCAACGTTCGCCGCCAGGTGTCAGTGACAGTGGCATCTCTGGTAGCCGAAGTTGGAACTACTTGAAATTGAAATTGGCCATTGGCTGCAATTTAAATACAATAGCAATAAGCAAAAATTACGGAAAACAAAAATTTAAAAATTCAAGATCTCTGAATAGATGTACAATTGAATAATTAAATGGGCTGTAGTCTGTGAAGTATGTAAATTGTGGGACTCGTGCATATTTTGATATTTTTTTCTCTTGAACTTATATTTCACTGAAAATCAGAAGCAGTAGGCCTATCATGTAATTTTGCTTCCTAGGTAGCAGGTCTCCTACATACTTTAGCTTTTCACCTGCTAATTTCACGTCCAATAGTGTTTGCTGATTTAATTCGGCTGCATTCCATTATTTTTCCTTTACATTTGTTGATTTTCATCATGAATTCTTTCCTCAAGACTGAGTCCATACCATTTACAACAGAAATAAAAATAACCAGTGATGAACGAAGCAGAGAGGATATAAAAAAGTAGGCTGGTTCAGGCAAGGAAAGCATTTATACAGAAAAGGAATCTGTTTACATCGAATATTGATTTAGGTATTAGAAAGTAATTTTTGAAAGCCTTTGTCCGGATCGTGGCACTCTACGGAAGTGAAACTTGAACTGTTGGCGCAGCAGAAAAGTGAAGAATACACGGATTTGAAATGTGGTGTTACAGGAGAATGATGAAGATCAGATGGGTAGATAGGGTAACAAATGAAGAAGTATTAAGACGAGTGGGAGAGGAGAGATGTTTCTGGCGACTGCTAATGAAGAGAAGAGATAGGTTGGTAAGACACAGACTAAGACACCCAGGAATTCAAACTTAGTTATGGAAGGAAAGTTGGAGGAAACAGAATACTACCCGATCACGCGTCACCCCAATATCTGCAGGCCAAATGGCTGGGCAGCGGTCGCTTGGTCGGCCTTAGCCCGTCATGGGCTGGATAGTGCCAGGGGTTGTTGACTTTGTTGCTGGGAGCAATGGCAAGCCTAGGTATATCAGCTAATATGAGGCAAAAATATTAAACATATAGAAAAATGCGGTGATTCTACGCATTAACTTCGATAACTAATTAAATTAATAATAATAATAATAATAATAATAATAATAATAATGTTATTTGTTATACGTCCCTCTTAACTACTCTGGGTTTTAGAGACGCCGGGGTGCGGGAATTTCGCCCCCATAGGGGATCTTCAACGTGTCAGTAAATCTCCCTCGCATTTGCGTACCCTCAAATGACAGCTGACTGCGCCAGGATAATTAAATTCACTTTGAACACCTGCTAATACTTAACATTTAATTAATATAGTTTATAGGCAAGAGGAGGAGGAACAAGTAGAAACGAAAGAGAGGTGTCCGGCACGAGCAAAACTCAGCAGGGCTCCCGTGGTCGCCAGCCTACATACATCTCATTGCTTGTGAACCATCACTTAACCAACTGTGCGACTCAGCTAATCTTATTGTTGTTGTTACAAGAGGTCATATAAAATCATGTTCCAGTCTATCTCTGCCATAAAGAGTTAGTACTCTTCACACCAGCGCAGCTGACGATCAACTCTCGGAATATTTCCCAGAACAGTTTTATGAAAAGACAATAGAATGGCTGTTTCATAATCTAATTTGAATAATTACGGCGGTGGAACGCAGGAACGTGTACTGTAATTTGTGTGCAGTGCTTGCCATAAAGCGTATGGCGAGCTAAGTATACTGTATTCTCTCATCCCATCAAGATTAGCTGCAAGCACTCGCTCAATATCCTATCAGTCTGAAGCTCCACGAGCTCATTCCCGTCGTTACACAACAACAATACTCGGAACGAAACTTAACTTTGAATGTACATACTCTAAAACAGTGGAGGCTGATGACCTTGCTGTTCCACCCGTTAAAACAACAATATATAACTCTAAAACAGACCTATCGGCGAGACAAGAGTCGCTGGTACTCGTAGTAGAACAGTCTGCAGCACCCTTGCCAATTTATGTTAATTAATGAATGAATTCATTAATTAATCTCTACTTAGAATAAAACCAAGTCCCCTTATCTTCGATATCACGGGTAATCTCGAGAACCACTGGATGGATTTTGATGCGGTTTTCACCATTCTGTTAAGGATATCTCGAGGAAGGTATCTGTAGAAAATAATGTATTTATGATCAAAGGAAGCCAAGCAGTAACATTTCAGTGAAAAAGTCGAAGAAAAACCTGGCGTCCGTGCGCTTTTTAAGCTTACGCTGGGAAAACCGTTAAAATTATCTAAATACTATGAGTGTAAGAATTGTTCAGCATGGACAGTTCTAAAAAAAAAAAGTCCCCGGCAGCATATCTCTATCTTCAATACATCGCCCACTATAAATGTTTTGTACGTTTTCATTGCTTCCATAAATTTCCATTCAACCACTAGCTTCGAGACAGTTTACGAGTTAGCTGGCTGGTAAGCGAGCCTATCACCCCAGACACTATATAGTCGTGTCGAGTTAAGACTTCAGAGAAGTGTGGATGTGTTTGGAGTTTCCCTGGAAGTGCAACTCGGCTTTTCTTTACTTCGCCTCTGAACTTTTCATTCCGCAGAATACACAGTTAAGTGTAGCCTAGATTGGACGGAAGAGGGATTTGTGATTCATGCACCTCGCCATTCTTAAATTGCGTCTGACAAGAATTCGTTGCACATGCTATCTCCGTGATAATATAATTAATAGCCCAGTCAGTGATGTTAACCCATCACGCCGAGACGGAAAACGGATATAGGTCGTAGTTCATTGAAAAAAAACGCCTTTTAAGCTTACACTGGGTAAACCGTTAAAGATGCCGGGGTTGCTAGAGAGAAAGAAAGAATTCACAAAGACAAAGGGAGTCATCCTTAAAGTTCCTATGCCACAGGGGAGAAATTATCATGGTTTGTGGTCCGATAAAGAGAAATCTGCTATGAATTACGATTCCTCCATAAATTAAATAAATGATGCTTCAGTTTCCAGGTGAAGACGGGGTTGCTAGTTAAATAAATGAATAAATAAATAAATAAAATCACTACGTAGGAGTGAGTCGATAAATTGATTGAGTCCAAATCACATAACACCAAAATCTAATAACTTCTAATAAGATAAAACGCAACAACTTGATTTGGTTGAACAAAGTTTGATCCTCTAATTTCCTTTAGCAGCGCCGCCTTCCGTGGTCTCGGAGCACGTAGTCTATTGAGCATTCCAAATGGTCCGGGATTCGATTCCTGGCACTGTCATTACATTTAATTCTGGTCTGAGGGTTGAAACGGGCTCCACTCGATCTCATGAAGAACAAGTAGTTCCGTGAAGAACGACATAGCTAGATATTGAGAACCTTCTGAATATTTTGGATGGCCGCCATGTTGGAATGTTATATACAGTATGTAGGCCATAAAGTTATGTACTCTTAGACGACGTTTATTTCGTAGCTTTATGGGCAGATGACCTCGTAATTCCAACTCTTAAAACCTCAATAACTAACTAACTATTCCGTAACTTTATTATTCAAAGTTTAATCGCATGATTAGGACACAAGAGGTTATGAAAACAATTGAAATAAATTAGATGTCAGTGGGTTAAATTTGTATACGCATTTACGGTACCGAGTTTCACTGACTCGGATAGTTAAATCGCGAGAAACGTCCATTTAAATATTTGCATTTCGCGTCGCCGCCAAGTTGGATTTGTGCTCACCAGGTTATTGAAAGTTCCATACGTGAACGTATGTTAATAGCCTATATGAACATTCAACATTTCAGTTAGATTGCTGTCATTGATTAGTAGATATTGAGAACCGTCTAAATATTTCGGATGGTCGCCATGTTGGATTATTATATGTGTAGGCCATACAGTTATGTACTATTAGATGACGATTATTGCGTATGTTTGTTATTCAAACGCTAGACTTCGACCGCATGATTAGGGCAAAAGAAATAAAAAAATAATTTTAAAATTTCGCACCGCCGCCATATTGAGGTTAAGTGAACAATTGATCTAATTAAAATTTCAGGTTCATTACAACGTGCATAAACATTTGCTCTACGATGTTTCACAGCGCTGGGATGGTTACATCGCGAGAAAAGTCTATTTAAATGTTTCAACTTCGCTTGGCCGCCATGTTCGTTCTGTAATTAACAGATTTTTGACGGTCACTTAGGTGAACGTTTAGTAGTGCCATTTATCACCGTTCAAACTTTTTCGGAGATATAGACTGCCGGTGAAATATTTCGCGCAGCCGACATGTTGAATTCGTGAGACGTAATAAAATTTGAAGGGCATGGTCGGAGTCGGACACAATAGTAATTTGACCACACCGAGTTTCATTGCAATCGCTCTAGCTGTTTAGATTATATTAGCGGGGGACAAACACACATACGCACACACACAAACACACACACACACAGGCGAAAGGTGATATCACAAGCCATTTATTTTCATAAAGGAAAATAGGCTAAAAACTGAGAAAAGATGCGTTCGATTTCCCCCTCAGTCATCCTAGAATTTTTTTCTGTGGCAAGGAACACAGCCGTCTCCTTACCAACCCTTGCCTCAATTACAAATATACACGATACTACAGAAACCACAATAACACAGGCTATCAGACAAATTCTACAAACACCAAACTTACATTGGTATCCAAGTAGCCATGTCCGAAGCTAGGTGTCGTAGACGGTAGCAAAAGTAGGAACTACTGTCTTTGAAATTCATCGTCTGCAGTCCTTACCTAAATTACAGATAACACACACTAATACAGCCATCAGAATTAACACCGGTTATTAGACAGATTCTACACACACCCAAAGTACACGGGGAAACATGACCGCGTTGTCGCAGCCCCTAAACTGAGGAACCAACCAACTAATCAAATTAAATTAAATGAAAGTAAAATAAAGTAAATTGTATTTCTTTTGTTTGTTTGAGATTTCAGTTCAGATTTTTATCTTGTTAATTCATTTCAGGGGCTAGTATAATAATAATATCGTATGGCCTCGGATGGCGGGTGCAAGCTTTGTTATTTGACACCCAAAGGGTAGCTTGCAAGTCGAATTTCGTTGTTCCTTGAAGCACTATGAAAGTCAAAGAGGTTAGATATCTAAGCTCCTTGAACACTATAGCGCTTTCTAGTAGAGAAATGAGGAAATTTGTGTTGGCGGAAGCTCACGAGATTAATTTTGCCATTCTGAACACGGCCTACTGAATTCAAATGGGTTGCTTCAAGGGCTAGTGATATCCCCGTGTAGTTGGGTGTGTGTTGAACTTGTCTTAATAATTATTTATAGGGAATTTAGGTTATTGGGTTTTGGATTAGCGAGACTTCGCTGTACTTGTATAAATCGAAGGGTCATCAAGTGAAACCCATGGAATATGTTGGTTGGTTGGTTCTTAAGTTTAGGGGCTGCGACAACGCGGTCATGTAGCCCCGTGTACTTTGGGTGTGTGTAGAATCTGTCTGATAACCGGTGTTAATTCTGATGACTGTATTAGTGTGTGTAATCTGTTTTTTTTTTATTTAAGTACAGAATGCAACTTAGAATTTTTCAAATAGTTCCTACTTTTGCCGCCAAGCGCCACCGTCGACGACTACTAGGCCAAGTTCAGAACTTAGCTACTAGACGCCACCGCAGTCGGCTCTTGGCAACGAACGTAGAAACCTAAGAGCGTTGTTTACATTCTTAACCTATCCAATTTAGCTTCACACAGGTGTAATTAGTGGAAGGTTCTTTAACATGCCATAAATCTATGACATGGGACCGCCGGCATTACTTCCCCTCCGAAGGAAGGCATACTGAGGGATGTTTAACGCTCCTAAAAAAATCCGACGGCTTCGGCCGGGTTTGAACCCGCTTGGAATATGTAATGAATGAATGTGATGTCGGATCAATTCCGACCTTGTGCATGGTTGTAGCCTGTGTGTCCTCCTTGATTTAAAGTGATGCTCATCAACAATCTTCAAACGAAGTATTGCAATTAGCAAAAATTACAAGTAAAGTAGATTCACAACCACATCGTTACAAATATAAATTGATGCTTGATGAATGGTCAAATTAAGAACAACAGTCAATATTTTATTTATATAAAATCGATCGTCGGATTCCCTCAATGTTTTCTCCCTTACATCAATATTATTTCCCGCAACCAGTTAGTAACACTACGAGACTCATCACAGGCATTTTAAAGACCTCGGGAATATTCTAACGGGAAATTGCACGTCGTTAGTCATAGTATCAGACAAGATTCTCTTATTCCTTGAGTTCAGGTCTTGGAAGTTTTCAACGTTCACATATACTTGATTTAAAGAGGATTCGACGAGCTGTACGAGTGCAGACGAAGACATCAATGTTTCTAAGCCCCACAGAACTCTCACTCCTCCCCGGAGAATGTCCTCCCGTTGTGACGTGCCAGCCGAACGCACAGGCCATTTGTATAATACGACAGGAGATGGAGAGGAAGTAGAGAGGACATCTTTGTCAAGAAGGAAAGGAGAATAGGGCAGGCCGAGAAAGAAATAGCTCGTGCAGGGTGTTCCTCAGAACAGGTTCTGCCTATAACATTACAACTTCATGCAAAATGCAATCCGATATAGAAATACTATTATTTTTCTTAAAGCCTAATAAAAATAATAATTGTTATTCTACTTTGGAAGTCTCAAAACGATTCCTCCTTGGATAGTGTAGATCGATAAGGACCATTTAACCCTTGGGAACTGGCGTGAAAAAATATAACACGAAGACTGCCACCGGGTCATTTTGACCCATCGTGTGTCACTCCATTTTAGACGTAGTCATACGTATCTTATTGAAGTAATTTTACACCTGGTGTCTTCTTATGAACTATTCCCAATATCAAATGAGGTTTATTTATATTTTTTAATTTTAACATTCAGAAAAATTACATTAATTTTCGCAACAGTAAATTTGACAATGATAGTGGCGACAAAGCAGTCATCTCAATGTTCTTTTAACAAAGCAGCTAATGACCAAGGTGTCCCTGGACCCCAAAAATGGATCAACAAGAACGTGAGCTGTGTGATTGTGCTGCACCAAAATAGGTGGATTTTTCCCCTTATTTTTTACACATTGTTCCGACTAACGTAAGCCGAATATTGTCACGCGAGGACTGGCGCCATGGGTAAATCTGATCTGACCGTAAATAATATAGAAATAACTTGGGTGTTCACAAGGTAATGGACATGTTACTTTTGCAAGGTCAAGTTCATGGAGAGGAAGGAAGCTATTGTAGGGACAGAAAATAAGGGCTGACTAAAACGAAAAAATCAAGCATTAGTTAAGCCTCGGGTCTAAAATACCCATGCGCCAGTCCCCGCGGGTTAAGATATGAAATTTCAGAAATATACATTCAACTCCGAACACCACTCAAACACAAGCTTAAACAGTCTCATCAAGAAGAAGTCAAATTCAACCGAAACATGTTCATTCAGATGAATGGAAGAAAGCACACTCCAAAAGAATGAAAACCTGGTGGCCCGCAAAAAGGCAAATAGTTGATATATCGTGGTTCTTAGTGGTCCTAACGATGAAAAGGGAATAATAATAATAATAATGATAATAATAATAATAGTCGCCTCAGTAGCGTAGCAGTCAACATGGTTAGCTGCCGCCCCGGAGGTCCTGGGTTCGATTCCCGGCTCTGCCACGAAATTTGAAAAGTGGTACGAGGACTGGAACGGGGTCTACTCAGCCTCGGCTGGCCCAAATGAGTAGAGGGTTTTCCGTGGTTTCCCACTTCGTCTTCGGGAAAATGCCGGGATGGTACCTTCTTCAAGGCCACGGCCGCCTCCTTCCCTCTTCCTTGTCTATCCATCCTAACCATCCCTTACCTTCCCTCATGAGGCCCCTGTTCGCTTTGCAGGTGAGGCCGCCTGGGCGAGGTGCCAATCCCATCTCACCAGTTGTATCCCTTCCGAATCAATGTTCCCAGCTCTAGGACACTGCCCGTAGAGGCGGTAGTGGTGAGTTCCCTCGCTGAGTCCGTGGGTTCCACCAACCTGGAGGATAAACGACAAAAAAAAAGGCCTCGGCTACTATTATTTTGAAGAGGATTCATCTAATTTGAACGTTCCGCTTGCACTGAAATGCTATCGGCCTATCGTGGCTAAAATTTATTTAAGGGTACCCTTGATTGTATTTTTTAAGAAATATGTTAAAAGGTCCAGACGAATCAGTCAGAGTTTTTAGAAAATGAGGTGTGAGCTGAAACGGGGTGCACTCAACCTCGTGAGGACAGCAGGCAGCACTCACGCCACCGTGACTTCACCACGACCAGGACTTCAAGAATTATTATTTTATTATTTTCACTATAATCGTCATTGCCACGGTGGATGAGTGGTTAACGTGTCGGTCTACTAAACCCAAGCTTGCAGGTTCGCTCCTGGCCGTGGTAAGTGTTTTTTTTTCTTAAGGTGGCAAAAATTACGACACCATGTCATTGGCATGTTAAAGAACCCATTTGAATTCAGTAGACCGTGTTCATAATGGCAAAATTAATCTCGGGAGTTTCCGCCAACACAAAGTTTCTCATTTCTCTACTAGAAAGCGCTATAGTGTTCAAGGAGCTTAGATATCTAACCTCCTTGACTTTCATAGCGTTCCAAGAAACAGCGAAATTCGACATGCAAGCTGCCCTCTGGGTGTCGAAAAACAATGCTTGCACCCGGCACCCGAGGCCATACGACATTATTATTATCATTATTATTATTATTATTACTATTATTATTATTATTATATTTTTTAATTAACTGAGAGAGTTGTGTGACACCACGAATTACAAATATCGCCTCGGGTGTCACCAAGCATAGGCTGTAAATCCGCTGGACTTATATCTTTATTCATAGTGGTTTATATAATCTGCAAAGCCAAAATCTAAAAGACCACCAGGTCTAAAACTAATCTAGACACGGGACATAAAATAAAACCTTTATGTACCCAGCAGATGCTAAACAGCGCCCTATGTGGCTTGGGGCAGTGCTGCCCCCCGTTATTTGGAGCCACAGTACATCATTCGCCCCGCCTTGCTCTGCTCGTGTAAGCTGCTCTAAAACATACAAATAACCAGATCACTTCTCTTAAATGGTTTGTGTTAAAGACCGCCTCGCTTGCAATTTGGGCGCAGTGAGGCGTGACGTACACTGCAAGGCTTTTACCGTGCGTGAGTGCGATGATGAGGAGAGTACGGCGACCTTTACTCATGTTTATGATCGGTGCTAGAGCAGACAAGTGAGTTACGAGCTTACAAACTTCAGCAGTGCATGCAAAACTATCGAGCTGCTGGCTTCATAGTTCGTAAACAAACTCGTTTGTTCTCCGACACTTCAAGGCTCGTGCACGTTTAAGTGGCTATACTCTACTCAATAGCGTTTCGTGAAAGGTAATTGTTCATAATTCCACAAGTGGATGATGACAGAAGAAGGGGCATTGCCTGGTTAAATAAATACATAAATAAATAAATAAATAAATAAATAAATAAATAAACAAATAAATAAATCTTGTTTAAGTCAATTTAATGTTATTGTGATGTTTGTACTAGTACGTGAATTTGTATAGGATTGCAATTTGGGTAGGAGGCGTCCGTGGCTTTACTTTAGGGGTACCGTCCTGGTATTCGTCTGGATAAGAAATGGGAAAATGTTTGAGGTAGGAATCGAATTCACTTTTCCTCAGTTCTGCATTACGAGGCTAAATGAACTCCATTTCAACCCATATACCTGAATTTCATTTCTCTGCAGAGCCTGAAATCGAACCCATACTTCCGCGGTGACAGCCAAGAATGCTAGTCACTTCGCCACAAAGTGAACATATTAAATACATATATACATTTATAAATAAATACACCGAGTGGCCAAAAAAAAACACGGGATGGTTAGCCCCATGAGAAAATGTGTCTTGCATGACCACTGACCATTGCGGCTAACTGCGGCGGAGCAGAGCAGTCTCTCACAGACACGAGTGTAGTGAAGATGGCAACACGTCGCGAGTTAACCGACTTTGAACGTTGGATTTTCATCGGCACACGGTGCATGGGTCATAGCATTTCGGAGATTACACGCGAATTCGGGTTTCCGAGGTCAACAGTGTCGAGGGTGGATCTTCAGTATTGCAGAGATAATGTTACCATCCGCGTAAACCGCCACACGGGACGATGGTTGGTTGGTTCCTTAGTTTAGGGGCTGCGACAACGCGGTCATGTAGCCCCGTGTACTTTGGGTGTGTGTAGAATCTGTCTGATAACCGGTGTTAATTGTGATGACTGTATTAGTGTGTGTATCTGTTTTTTAATTCAAGTAGAGACTGCAACTTTGAATTTTCAAATAGTTCCTACTTTTGCCGCCAAACGCCACCGTCAACGACTACTAGGCCTAGTTCAGAACTAGCTACTAGACGCCACCGCAGTCGGCTCTTGGCAACGAACGTAGCAACCTAAGAGCGTTGTTTACATTCTTAACCTATACAATTTAGTTTCACACAGGTGTAATTAGTGGAAAGATCTTTAACATGCCATAAATCTATGACATGGGACCGCCGGCTTTTCTTCCCCTCCGAAGGAAGGCATACTGAGGGATTTTTAACGCTCTTAAAAAATCCGACGGCTTCGGCCGGGTTTGAACCCGCTATCTTGGGCATAGAAGCTCAGCATGCTACCAACTACGCCACCGAAGCCGCACACGGGACGACCACAGGTGTTTAAAAAAATGGATATCACGTCGCCTCCGCAGAACCAAACGGGCAAGAGGAAGGGCTAATGTGAGTCACAATACCGCGGCGACTGCGGTGGCGTAGTTGGTAGCATGCTGATCTTCTATGTCCAAGATCGCGGGTTCAAATCCGGCCGAAGTAGTCGGATTTTTTAAGAGCGTTAAAAATCCCACAGTATGCCTTCCTTCGGACGGGAAGTAAAGCCAGCGGTCCCATGTCATAGATTTGTGGCATGTTAAAGAACCTTCCACTAAATACACCTGTGTGAAGCTAAATTGTATAGGTTAAGAATGTAAACAACGCTCTTAGGTTCCTACGTTCGTTGCCAAGAGCCGACTGCGGTGGCGTCTGGTAGCTAAGTTCTGAGCTAGTAGTCGTTGACGGTGGCGTTTGGCGGCAAAAGTAGGAATTATTTGAAAAATTCAAAAGTCTGCAGTCCTTACTTGAATTATAAAACAGATATCACACACTAATACATTCGTCACAATTAACACCGGTTATCAGACAGCTTCTACACACACCCAAAGTACACGGGGCTACATGATGCGTTGTCGCAGCCCCTAAACATAAGAACCAACCAACCTCAGATCACCGCACAGTTGAATGTTGGTAATCAGGAACCCATTTCTTGTCGAGTCTATGCCTTGCCATATTGCTGCCGTTTAGAGGGATCGCGGATGAATACCTCATCATTAACATCACATTCCGTGCCTTCCCATGACCTTTTGCCAATAAGTGTAGTCTATATAAATACATTAATTAATTGATGAATACATAAATATATAAATAATTAGTATGACACTCACTAAGCGTAATTTATAAAACTTATAAGATAACGCGGAAGTTATACAACAGATACTATAGAATATAAATAAACAGAATCCAGGCATTATCATTGGTCTATGTTCAAGAACATATCTTGACCGTTTATCAAGCTCCCTATGGTACAATGGGATATTTCCCCCCTTGAAAACGCTTGTTTCAATTACAGCGACCAACATGAAAATCATAGCTCACAGCGCATTATTACAAAGCGCAAGGGTAGTTTCAGTATTTTAAACGATATTCGCTATGCTCATTTCCTTATTTTTCTCCAAAGTATTACTGCTCGGAGAAAGATCCCATTTGTGTGTTGATAACGATGCCTCCGCAAAGAAAGATTAAAAACAATTTGCTTTTATAGACACAGCTACCATCTCTTCGCCGGCAGCTTCATAAGAGAGTGCGGTTTCCGCGTTCGTTCTCATCATCTGCGGCATTAATGTTCAACTCGGTGGGGAAACTTTGAATGAAGAAATCAATGAAGATAATAACCCCTCTGAACTTTCCCACTCTCAGTAGCAATGAAGTAATTACTCCAAACTGTTATGGAATTTAATTTGATATGCTAATACTATGTTAAGGAGTCCGTGGGGAAGATGAACTCATTTCATAATATGACAACGTATTATAATCAATATTTGTTAGCCCCTGAAGGCCTGCTGCTTGTAGTATAAGGTACTCTCCCTTTAGTTAAGGCATATAGGAGAGATTATTTTAACTCTTCATAAGTTAGTGAGTAGCCTGTATATTAACCACCTACTACAGTATAAGGACAATTTATATTGCCAAAGATGCTGCTGGTTGAATCTCTCAGAGTTATATCAACGCATATTCCTTTGGAAGTGTTAGACTTAATATTTATGAAAACCAAATAGCATTTCTTTATATTCTTGGGCTAAGGAGCTAGATAAAATTTATTTTCAGTTAGTTATTGTTGCTTTAAGGGGCGGAACAGCGAGGTCATATGCCCTTCTTAACAAAGATAAAATTATACAAATTTTGGATAAATTTAAAAATTTAGAAGTGGATGCCTACATTTCTATTTTTATAAAATTCCTAAAATTAATAAAACAAAAAATAAATTAAACTAATTTATTATAATAATAAAGAGTCTCCTACTTGTCCAACCCCTCATCCACGTGGTGGGAGACGGGCAACGGCATGAAGTAGGGGATTGCCTGTAGGGGTGAAATACAGTGGGGACTTTGTGTGCCCCGGGACCGCTGCGGTAGCTGTGAAGGCTCTATGGGAACCCTGAAAAGTGACGGCTGACGGGGCTCTGGTGAAGCTACGATAGGCCTAGCAAGCCAGTAGTGGATATCATATGTGCTTTCAAATCAGGAACAGGCCTCGGAAAGGACGGATGCAAACGACGACGACCCGGATATGCTAATGGACTACGAGTTGGGACATTAAACATACAGACACTGACAGGAAAGGTGGAGGAGATTGTAGATGTGATGGAGAGAAGAAAACTGGATGTACTGGACTTGGCAGAAACAAGATGAAAAGGAGAAGGTCGCAGAGAACTGAGGAAAGGGTACCGGTTGTACTGGAGTGGGAACAGTGAAGGAAGGAGCAGCGGAGTAGGAGTAGTTGTGAGAGATGGAATGAAGGAAGAGGTAAAGGGAATAAGTGACAGGATCATGAAGATCAGAGTACTGTAAAGGGAAGAAGCCTGGAGATAGCCCAGGTATATGCCCCTCAAGTTGAATGTACAGCTCAAGAGAAGGAAGACTTTGAGGAGGAGCTACAACAGCAGTTGAATGGTCAGAGCATCATTGTCATGGGAGATTTGAATGCACATGTAGGAAGTGAAAGGCAAGGATATGAAAATGTATTGGGAGCAGAAGGATGGGGTAGCAGGAATGAAGAAGGGAGAAAGTTGCTGGATTTTTGCAAGAGAAACGGTTTAGTGGTAGGAAACTCCTGTTTCCGGAAGAAAGAAAGCCACAAGGTAACGTGGTACACCAGTGATTTAACATAGAAATCTTTGGTAGATTACATGCTGTACGACTGGGAAATGAAGAGAAGTGTCAGAGATATAAAGGTAATACCATCAGAGGCCTTAGATAGCGACCACAGAATACCTGTAATGAACCTGGGGGTTGTTAAGGATAGAAAGAGGACAGAGTACCAGGAAAGGAGAATCAAAGTATGGAAACTCAAGGAAAAGGAAGTCAAGGAAGAATTCCAGAATATAATAAGGGAAAGGATGCCAACAGACAATCGTAAAACAGGGGAAGAGGAATGGAAGCAATTCAAGAACACAATGGTGGAAGCTGCAGTGGCAGTATGTGGAAGAACAAGCAACAGAAAGCGGTGTAAAGAGACACCATGGTGGAATGAGAGAGTAAAAGAAGCTGTGGGAAGGAAGAACAAGGGTTTCAGAGTGTGGTTCCTGGAAAGAACTGATCTGGCAAGGGAAGATTATAAGATAAAGAAGAAAGAAGCAAACAAGATTGTCACAGAGGAGAGGAAGAAGTGGATGGTAAAGTGGACAGAGATGATGGAGGAAGACAGCAGAGGAAATAAGAAAGTACTTTATGGGATGGTCAAAAGTAAGAGAAGAGGTCTGCGAGAGGATGTGGTAATGATGGACAAAAACGGAAATGAAGTACACAACAAAGAAACACTCAAGACAGTGTGGAAAGAGTACTTTGAGGATTTGCTGAATCCAAATGGTCATAGGGAGGAAGACAATGTATTGGAAGATGGAGAAGACAACACAGGAATGGAAAAGGACCTGACTTGGAGAGAACTGGAGATGGCTATAGACAAGATGAAAGGAGGAAGGGCACCGGGTGTGGATGAAGTGAGTGTTGAAATGGTGAAGACAGCAGGGGAGGTTGGGAAATAGTGGCTGTACCGTGTGATGAGGGTGGTATGGAAGGAGAAAAAGACCCCAGAAGATTGGAAGAAAGGATTAATTGTCCCATTATTTAAGAAAGGAAGCAGAAAGGTGTGCAGAAATTACAGGGGAGTCACACTCATACCTCACTGTGCCAAGATAAATGAAAAGATATTAGAAAGTAGAATACTAGCCAAAGTGGAGAGAAAATTGAGAGAGGAGCAGTATGGATTCAGACCTGGGAGATCAACAGTGGATCTCATATTTTCAGTGAGACAGCTCTAGGAACACCACTACGAATTTGGGGAGGATCTGTTGATGGCCTTCCTGGACATCGAAAAGGCCTATGATAGTGTGTGTAGGGAGAAGGTTTGGAAAGCAATGGAAAAGATGGGAGTGGAAAAAGGGACTGTAGGCAGAGTGAAGGAGATGTATTGTGGAAGTGTGAGTTGTGTGAAAGTTGGAGGGGAAAGAACAGACTGGTTCAGACAAATGAGTGGCCTGAAACAGGGTAGTGCGCTGTCACCCCTCCTCTTTATGGTGGTTATGGACGAGGTAATGACACGGATAGCAGGAAAGATAGGAGAAGATAAGATGAAAGCAATGGTGTTTGCAGATGATCTCATGGTCTGGGGAAACAAGGAGGAGGAAATTCAGGAGCAACTGAAGGCTTGGGATGAAACAGTGGGAGAGTACGGATGGAAGTCCAACATCAGTAAATGTTAGATCCTGTTAACGACCAGGAAAAAGGACAGACCAATGAGTGGGATAACACTTGTAGGTGGACAGCTGAAGAAGGTGGAAAATCTCAAGTACTTGGGAAGTATAGTGGAGGAAAATGGGAGAAATGACAAAGAGATTACGGAACGTGGCAGACAGGCAGAAGCATTTCTGAGAAGCATTAGGAGCTTAGTGTGGAATAAAGATGTCCCAGAAAAAAGCAAGGAAGTGTTATACGGAAGCTACTATATCCCGATACTGACCTATGCTTCAGAAACGTGGACAATGAAGAAAAGAGACATAAGTAGAATACAGGCAGGTGAAATGAAGTTCCTGCGAAGTAGGATCGGAGTAACAAGAAGAGACAGGGTGAGGAATGAAAAGGTCAGGGAAATGGTGAAAGAGGAGCCCTTGCAAGGTAGGATTGAGACATCAAGATTGAGGTGGTATGGACACTTAATGGATGAGAAGAAGATTCCCAAGAGGATACATGAGATGCAGATGCAGAAGAAACGACCAAGGGGAAGACCAAGAGATAGATGGCTGAAATGAGTGGAGGAATGTGTCAAGAAGAGAGGCGAGGACTGGACCAGAGTGACAGCGGAGAGGTGGTGGGAAGAAAGGACTAAGTGGTGAGGCTTATGTTCCAAACAGACCCAGCCTGGGGCTGGAAACTGTACAGGAAGATGATGATGATTATAATAATAAAGAAAAATACGGGGACAAATCATAATTTCTAAAAAGAACAAGTTTCTTGAGTAAATACGCACTTGAATATACATCCACACTCACTTATAAGGCGGATGACGAGATCAGCAGCCACCACGTCATCGGCTAATACAGTATAAGATCGAGTGTATTCTGTAAAACCAAGGTTTCTTTGTAGGTCAGAAAGATCCTCACACTAGGTCAAAATGTGGGTCACGGAGAATACGGCTCCACGGGTACAAAGTGGGGGATCTTCCCTATTCATCAGGTATAAGAGTGGGTGTATCTTGCATGACTTATCCTTAGTCTACACTAAATGGCGTTCTCCGTCCATGAGCGATTCATTTGATGTTGTCGATATGACTACTGAAATTAGCCCAAATCCCTTTTTTAATGATGAAAATAATCTGGAAATGACGTAGTAATAGATGTTTACTCCTCCGCTGATGATAATCCACCCCTCATCCCCTTTTTAGATCACTACTTGTAAAACATATCCTGGTGCTGACATAAACTCTGACCACAATCTGGTTGTAATGAAATGCAGATTAAAGTTGAAGAAACTGAAGAAAAGTCAAAAGCCAAAAAGGTGGGCGATAGACAGACAGTAAGTGAAGGATGTAAACGAAAGATTCAAGAAGAGTATAAAGGAAGGACTAATGAAAAACCCTAAACAAACTTCAATTGCAGACGAATGGGCACTTTTAAAGAATGAAATAATAAAATCCGCAGAAGAAAACATTGGTAGGAAAGAAAGAATAGGTAAAAAACCGAGGATCACTCAGGATATACTAGAATTGATGGACGAAAGGCGGAAACACAAGAATGTAAGAGATGAAAAGGGGAAAGCAGAATACAGACGTCTGAGAAATGAGGTTAACAAGAAGTGCAAGGAAGCGAAAGAAGAATGGTTGAAAGCGAAATGTGCAGGTATAGAAAATTGTCTGAAATTAGAAAAAGTAGACACAGCTTATCGAAGGATTAAGAGTACTTTTGGGGAAAAGAAGACTAGGTGCTGTAATATTGACACAAATGGAAAGCCCCTCACAGATAGGGAAGAGAAGGTTGAGAGATGGAAAGCTTACATAGAGTGTTTGTATAAGGGAAAGGAGATTGAAAATCATGTAATGGAAAGGGAGGAGGAAATTGATGAGGATGAAAAGGGAGATTTAATATTTTAATATTGAGATCAGAATTTGACAGGGCATTGAAGGACTTAAGCAGGAACAAAGCACCAGGCATAGATGATATACCGATTGAGTTGCTACGCTGCATAGGAGATGAAGGTCTGATCAGGTTATTTCACTTGGTGTGTAGGATTTATGAGACAGGTGAGGTACCCGCTGATTTCAAGAAGAACGTTATTATTCCTATACCAAAGAAAGTAGGAGCTGACAGATGTGAAGATTACCGTACAATCAGCTTGATTACTCATGCTTCAAAGATCCTGTCTAGAATAATTTACAAGAGGATGGAAAGCCAGATAGAAACGGAGTTGGGTGAAGACCAGTTTGGTTTCAGGAGAAATGTAGGAACAAGGGAAGCTGTACTAAGTCTTAGGCTGATTTTGGAAGGTAGAATAAGGAAAGATAAGAGAACGTTCATGGCATTTGTAGACTTAGAAAAGGCTTTTGATAACGTTGATTGGACTAAATTGTTTGACATTTTGAAATCTATTGGAATAAAGTACAGAGATAGGAGGGTGATCTAAACTCTATACAGAAACTAGACAGCAGTCATTCGAGCTGAAGGACATGAGAGAGAAGCTGGTATTCAGAAAGGTGTAAGGCAAGGCTGCAACTTATCACCCTTACTTTTCAATCTTTACATTGAACAAGAAATGAAGGAAATTGGAGAAAAAATTGAAGTGGGAGTGAAGATTCAAGGAGAAATAATTTCAACTCTAAGATTTGCTGATGACATCGTCATCTTGGCTGACACGCCTGAGGATTTGAATGAGTTTTTTAATGGTATGGACTCCGTCTTGAGAAAAGAATTCATGATGAAAATTAATAAATGTAAAACAAAAATACTGGAATGCAGCCGGAATAAATCAGAAACCTCTATGGTCATCAAGTTGGCAGGTGAAAAGCTGAAGGATGTAGGAGACTTCTGTTTATTAGGAAGCAGAATAACCAATGATGGACGAAGCAAAGAGGATATAAAAAGTAGGTTGGATGAGGCAAGGAAAGCATTTCTACAAAAATGGAATCTGTTGACATCGAATATAGATTTAGGTATTAGGAAGTCATTTTTGAAAGCCTTGGTTTGGAGCGAGGCGCTCTATGGAAGTGAAACCTGGACTATTGGTGCAGCAGAAAAGAGGAGAATTGAAGCATTTGAAATGTAGTGTTACAGGAGAATGGTGAAGATCAGATGGGTAGATAGGGTTACAATCGAAGAGGTATTAAGACGAGTGGGAGAGGAGAGATGTTTCTGGCGACTGCTAATGAAGATGATGATGATGATGATGATAATTGTTGTTTTAAGGGGCCTAACATCCAGGTTATTGCTAATGAAGAGAAGAGATAGGTTAGTAGGACATATACTAAGACACCCAGGAATAGCAAGCTTAGTGATGGAAGGAAGGGTTGAGGACAAGAACTGTAGGGGTAGACCAAGGTTAGAATATGTTAAACAGATTGCCTCGGATGTAGGGTGTGGTAGCTATGCAGAGATGGAACGATTAGCACAGGACAGGGAGGCATGGAGAGCTGCATCAAACCAGTCAAAAGACTGAAGACTCGAACAACAACAACTTACTGTTTTTCTGGGCATCGAGAAAGTATATGACCATGTACCACACATGCATATATGGGAATGTTTGAGACGTAAGAAAGTGCCCAAGGACATCATAGCACGAGTACAACGATTATATGATGAAACAAAGAGCTGTGAACAGGTCCAGGATGGAAAGTCAGGTTAGTTCGTAACAAAGAGCGGAGTCCAACAGGGAAGTTGCCTTTCACCGCTTCTCTTCATTATTATAATGGATGAAGTCTTAAAAGCGGTTAAAAGCAACGATCAAGAAACTAATGCCTTAGTTTTCGCCGATGATGTCTTGGTGTGGGGCGAGTCAGAAGAGGAGGTGCAAGCTAGACTAGATCTTTGACAGAATGAATTTGTGAACATGGGTCTTAAAATCAGCAAACCCAAGACAGTTGCTTTGGTGACGAGTAGAAATCCTTCAACGGTCCATCTAAGACTTGGAGATGAGGAGATAAATTCCAGTATTTAGGTAGTATTCTTTCCTCGGACAATACCATACATCAAGAGATTAACAACAGAATACAGAAAGCTTCCAATTTCTATCAGGCAGTGCGTCAGCTACTTTGGGACGAAATATTTCCACAAGCTTCCAAGATTAGGTTGTTCAAGATATACTTAATACCTATACTAACATATGGACTGGAAGCAGCAACCCTTACTGGACCAACAAACATTCGTCTCCAGGCAGTAGAAATGGAGTTCCTCCGTTCTTGCCTTCAAAAGTCGAAAATGGACAAAATAAGGAATGAGGATATCCGACAACAACTGGGATTGGAAAGGAGCCTGCTGGAGACACTCGAACTCAAGAGATTGAGATGGTATGGTCACATGAAGAGGATGGCTCCCCACATGATACATCGAGTGTACTTTGGCCAGTATGTCCCCGGAAAGAGACCTCGCGATGTGTGGGAGAAGCAAATGTATAAGGACCTTGAAGCTAGAGATAAGAACTGGCATCAAATACAAGAACAACAGTTATGGATGGACAGGACAAATTGGAGACGGCTCATTTATAACCGCACCCGGCTTGCTGGAGCGAAGAAACGATGATGATGATGATGATGATGATGACTTACAGTATATAGATACAATTCCAGCTGAGTCTGCCATTATATGCGTGAATTATGGAGCCCACGCAAACGGTAGTACTGTAAAGCCGGTGTTGTAAAACAAAATTTATAGTGCGCCAAGTTCCATTTATAGTTGACCATTATTGTGCGAGTTGCGAGATAAGTACGAGTATATGTAATTTCCATCGGCGTAATTATAACGATCCTAAGGAGTTACTGAAGCTTTTACAACGGCTACTTATATAGAATGCAAATACATTTGCCATTGATAGCAAAAAACGTGATGTGATACAGGAACATAGAAGACATTTCCGTAATTCATACACTTTCAATATACAAAATCAGTTATAGAATCCAAAATAGGTCTCCAGAAATTGTATTTTGTAGACCTGTGTAATTAGCCAAGTATAAACGCCAGGATTTGGTCTCCTCCAGAATTAACACCCTATATTTAGTAGTAACAGGGTCGCAAGTGACGAGTTACTTTCTATCCCTGTATTGAATGACCATAGACCAGATCTCCGAACCACGGATAAAGCAGATTGGTAGATTACTTGCATCACTCACTGCTAAAAAGAATAAATCAACGGCAATGTGGTTCACTTTTTGTCACGAGCTGCTTAGCGTTACACTCAGAGAGGACTCGTAAATCACTTTGTCGATAGAGCTCGGCTAATATATAGTGGGCGTTCAAACGGACTATCTGTGGACTTAAATGCAATTGAATGCAATAAATTTCATTGCACGTATTAAGTGTATTTATATGCTTGAGAGAGGCGTACCACGGGGCATGCTGCCAGGACCATGTGTTGGCTGGTAATTTACATCTGTGGAGTCGCTTTCTTATAGCAGCATAGACACGGTCGGGGCGGAGGAGATTGTGTGTGCAGTTACCTCTACTTTCGTTACGAACTAAACTCTCCCGGAGGTTCATGGCTTGTGATATGGGACTGGTAGGGCTCCGAGCTGGGCCAGGCATTTCCCCATTCACCTGTATCTGACTCATTACTGTAGAACCTCCCTTTTTCAACTGTTGTTGTTTACCAGTATAGGATATATTAAGGTATCCGCGACATTACGTCTTATGGTCTATATATTTCAAGAATCCAATCTAGTGTTACAGGAGAATGATGAAGATCAGATGGGTAGATAGAGTTACAAATGAAGAGGTTAGTTAGTTAGTTAGTTAGTTAGTTAGTTATTGAGGTTTTAAGGGGCGGAACTACGAGGTCATCTGCCCTTCTTAACACAGATTGAAGTATACAAACTTAGGATGAAATTAAGAATTTAGAGATGGACACTTAAACATAAAAAGATCGGGAATTTTAAAAAACACTAATTATAATAATAATAATAATAAAAAATTACGGAAAAACAACAAATCAGAATTCAAAAAAGAACAAGTCTTTGAGTCAATGTACACTGGAAAATGCATATGGCTGGCCCTAACACACTCTCACTTATAAAGCGGATGACGAGATCAGCAGCTACCACGTCATCGGCTAATATCAATTTGAGTGTCATCTGCTAACCAAGGTTTCTTCGTAAGTCTGCAAGATCCACACACTCGGTTAAAATGTGGGCCACGGTGAACACGGCACCTTAGGCAGAAGCTTCCCTTCTCATTAGGTACGAGTGGGTGGATCTTGCATGACCTATCCTTCGTCTGCACAAAATGACGGACTCCCTCCATGTCCGGAAAGAGCTCCGCCACCAAATGAAGAGTTATTAAGACGAGTGGGAGAGGTGAGATGTTTCTGACGACTGCTAATGAAGAGAAAAGATAGGTTGGTAAAACAGCTACTAAGACACCCAGGAATAGCAAGGTTAGATATGGGAGGAAAGATCGAGGATAAGAACTGTAGGAGGTGCACCAAGGTTAGAATAGCCTATGTTAAACGGATTGCCTCGGATGTGAGATGTGATAGATATGTACAGAAGAAACGATTAGCTCAAGGCAGGGAAGCATGGAGGGCAGCATCAAACCAGTCAAAAGATTGAAGACTCAAACAACATCTTTTTCACGCTAACTCGTGCCTCGCTGGTATCGGGAGACCGTGGGTTAGAATCCCACCTCGACCGTCCTGAAAATATTTTTCGTGGTTTCCCACTTTCGCCACCAGGCAAATACCGGGACGGTCTCTTTCAATAGGTCCACAGCCGATTTCCTTCCTAAATTATTTCCCTAACCCACCCTTAAAATAAAATAAATGGCCATTGGCTACATTATTAAATTATTTCCGAATAAGTTATTTTATGTTGATTTATGAGCTGATGACCTTGATGTGCTCAAACCCCAAACTCTATCTTTCAATACTCAATTTTTCTCGATTATATTGTCACAGTAACATCATCACAAATATATTTAATCTTACTCAATCAAATGATCGTATCAATCCCAACCTCAAAATTTCCATGCATATACAATATCCACATTACTGATACTTTCAACTTCAAGCTGGATTTTTCAAGAACTATATATTTCGACTTTAATATATACTTGTACTGATTTTTTAGGATTTTAACATGCTTTTATCCTTGAGACAACTAGTAATTTTAGAGATATTTTTGAAAACATCGTTTGTTATGAAAAATGTTTGAATGTAAGACTTGCAAGTCGACTAGTATTATATATTGCCGCTGAGAAAGGTCACATTGTAGCCGAAACCGGTATTAATTAAAATACATATTATTGACTTAAGGTAATACATTTCAGATTATATTTAAAATGAGAGATGTAGAAGACGACGAAGCCGCTGTGGTAACTGTTAATAGGGGCTTATGGACGCAACTCGTTCGTAAACAGAGGCTTGCAGGCTGGGCGTTGAAGAACAAAACAGACTCAAATTAAAATCAATGAATGAGTAACAATCATGACTAACACTTAACATAACGTGGAATTTAATTTATAATTTATAAAAACTGATTTCAACTGAAATATCATCAAAAGTTTGTAATATCTTATATCAGATGCCTGTGAAACATAGAGGAGGAATTGTATAATTAAGTGAACCAACCAGGAAGACCGATGAGTTGTTTTTGTGTACACAATTATCAAGTTGCCAGAGCACGACTCAATTAAGAAGTATACACCCGCGCTACATTTTAATACCTTGTAAGTATGTCGCCTACGATGTATACACAATGGAACTCAGTCACGTTTTCGTTGTAAAAGGCGATTATTTATGCTATTAGCAGTCAAAGTGCACTCATAAAACAAAAGAATATCGTAGAGAAATACAAGGAAGTCATGAAATTAGAGCATTAATGCAGCCATTAGTAAAAGCCTTTGCATATCAGAAGAGGTTTTTGAAACAATGAATGCGAGCTACAAAGAAGATCGTAATTAAACCAGTTCATGCTCTGTAGCTGATACGACGTCTAAAAACCGAATCAATTCTTTTTGTACGCAACATGCAATTATTTCATTGCTCAATTACCTTAACTACTTTTATTATCTCTTAGGCGATTAAATGAAATCACTATTTTAATTTCCAAGGGGAGTCATCATCCATATGGCCACCTTCTGTGGTCTCAAGTTACGTACTGAGACTCCGGTCACGAAGGTTCTGGGATCATTTCTCGGCTCTGCAAATACATTTTAGTTTTGAATGCCTCCCGAGGCAAAGCTGGGAGAAGGTGAGTTCGATTCCCACCTCAAACAGCCAGGAGATGATTTTCCGTGGTTTCCAAGTCAAATTCTAGCTTAAGAACAGGCCGATTCTTTCCTAGTACCTGCCTCAATAACAAGTACACCCCACTACTACAGACATCACAAAACCACAAGTTATCAGACAAGTTCGGCAATTTCCAAGTAGATGATGATTTTTGTTTTAAGGGGCGGAACAGCCCTTCGTAACTCAGTTTGCAAAAATACCTATAAAAGGGCTCCCCTAATATTCTGCCATTCACATCCAAAGGGTGTCTTCCAAATTAAAGTAAGTTGTGTCAGTCGATCTTATCGGCCCTATTAGTCGCCTCCTACGTCTGGCAGGGCATAACATGGGTGCATTCTGCCCCCAACCCGCTGAGGGATGGTGACAGGCCTAATTAAGGAATAGTCGAGGAGGGGATTTTGGAAGGAAGTCGACCATGGACCAGTTAAAAGGAAAAGTCTCGGCATTTGCCTGGTGATAACATGGAAAACCATGGAAAACCATTTTCAGGAAGGCCGAGATGGGATTGGAACCCACGTTCTCCTGATGCCAGCGAAGCACGATTTAGTGCGTTAGCGTCTCGGCCACCATGGACGGTGTGTGTATTTTATGAAAAGAATTATATCCATAATGTAGGGTAGTGATTTTTGCTGGAGCGTGGCTGGCGTTAACCAAGCTAATGGCTGTCCCGATCCAGAAAAAACACCCACCCTGTATCTAAATTTTATATATGAACTGCTTTCAGTTGCCTCATTCCACCGTCAAACCGTCTTACCTGACTGATAATTCATACTTTTTGCTCTATATATGAATGTTCTTCAGCGTTTAATTAATGTGTCTGAAAATCTAGTTAGCATTCTCTTGCTTTGCGCTTTGATATTAGAAAGCCTTCACTAATAGGTAGATTGCTACAAGCACTTCAACGTTGTTCCCATTTCATTTCTATTACTTCTCATATTATCCAATTTCCCATTTGAACCTAGATCCTACAATGAATTCCCTGTGGCATTGTATTGCAAACGTTCGTTTTCAGAGACAGGTTGATTGCTAAGTTTAAAGTCTACGATAGCTTCTCTGTATCATTCAGAATGCGATTAAGTTAGCACATAATTAATAGCAATAAAAACATTTATAACATTTAATACCAGGTTAATTATTTGTAGGTTCTGTAACTTATTTTTAAATACTTGTTGCGATTTGTTTAATTTTATTGAGCAGGATTTTTGTAATGGTCTATTAAGGAATCACATATATCAGGTGATGGTTGCAATACAGTATACTCTCGACTCAATCTCTGGCTATCCGAAATTTGGACAGAGGATATTCTTTCTATTCTAAGTTTGGTTGGTTGGTTGGTTTGTTGGTTGGTTGATTCCTCATTTTAGGGGCTGCGATAACGCGATCATGTAGCCCGGTGTAATTTGGGTGTGTGTAGAATTAGTCTGATAACCGGTGTTAATTGTGATGACCAAGATCATGGGTTCAAACCTGGCCAAAGTGCGTTAAAAATCCCTCTGTATGCCTTCCTTCGGAGAAAGACAACCCTTGATAAAGGGACAGTCAGTTGTCTCTAAACGTCTTTTTTTTAAGTTTCACTCGACCTATTAGCCTCGAAGCTATATTATGTAATAATAATCAACATCATCTCAGATATGTACGATACATGAGGATTAATGAAGAAAATTCTTTGAAGTATTCATTTATAAACCGGGCACTATGTCCCATGAAGTCAGTGGCAAGAGATTACTTATGGTTATACAATCTCCATAAATTCGGTGTTGAAAAGGCAATTTGCTGTTAAAGTGCTGAAGTGTACTATTTTTAACATATTGGTAGGTGATCGCCAGGCGATGATCAGTATTTACTTCCATACCTGATCGGGCATCACAAGCAGAATGGCCTCTAATGTTATACTTGAGTGTAATTTTCCCTCAAGAAAGTGAAGGATGTCGCTAGAGGGCATACTTAGAATTTTAAAGGCGTTTAAAAATCTTAATCTAGACATTATCAGATACGATATGTTCTTTATCGCTCATGTAATGCCAGGACATATAAATCCAAATATAACTATAAGCATTTTATCAACAAAAATGATGACTGAGCATCGCTCCTCACATTTCAAGTTATACAGTAACTCAAATGTGTTTATAAATTATTTAATCGTAGTGTTACTAGAAATGTCTTCTATTGTACATTAGTGCTGACTAGACTTCAAAAAGTGCACCACCGTGACACATTTAGCTCAATAAGATCACGGTGGTCATTCCTTAACTTCGCAGTTATAGGATATCACGTTTAGCATAACTACACATTTATTTATTTACTTCGCCCGGTATCTTTAACGGTTTACCCAGCGTAAGCTTAAAAGGCGCACGCACGGCAGGTCCCCGGCGCCTCATTGTGGCCTGCTTCTGAAAGGCACTCTGTTCGTTGGAAAGTTGGCCATTGACTGAAACACACCTTGACCTGAAGATGTACGCATGACGAACGAAACGTGTCATCCCCTAAATAATGTAAGTAGTGAATTGTACAATTTATGTATGTATTTTATTTCAGGTGTATGTGTGGAATATATTAACATCAACCGCCCAGGATAATTGGTCTTCTGTTAATGTATTGAAGAGCATTTAACATTGGGACATGGTATGTAACTTACATACTAAAGTCATAAAGATTATAATCTATTATAAATTGCATCAAACAAACCTCAGACATCAAGCATTGAGGAGACCTCGAGACACAAACAATCACCCACCTGAAAGACAGAAAAATTATTATTATTATTATTATTATTATTATTATTATTATTATTATTATTTTCATCATCTTATATATAAAACGCTAAAGGGCATGCTTTACAAAACTCAAGCTTTTAAACCAGAAGGAGTTAGAATGTGCGGTATATTCCAAAATCTTCCAAATCAACTCAATTTCGCTATCGTTTTACCCTCCAGGGTTGGCTTTTCCCACGGATTCAGCGAGGGAACCCACCTCTACTGCCACTGAGGGCAGTGTCCTGGAGCTTGAGACTCTGGTCAAGGATACAACTGGGGTGTGTGACCAGCACTACGCCCAGGTGGCCTCACCTGCAAAGCGAGCAGGGGCCTGATGAAGGGATGGGAAGAGTGGGACGGTTAGGCAAGGAAGTGGGAAGGAGGCGACCGTGGCCTTACAGTAGGAACCATCCCGGCATTTGCCCGAAGACGAAGTGGGAAACCACGGAAAACCACTTCGAGGATAGCTGAGGTGGGAATCGAACCCTCTCTACTCATTTGGGCCACCCGAGGCTGAGTAGACCCCGTTCCAGTCCTCATACCACTTTTCAAATTTCGTGGCAGAGCCGGAAATCGAACCCAGGATCTCCGGGGCGGCAGCTAACCATGCTGACCGTTACGCTACGGAGGCGACAATCATCTCAATAGTACAGGAAAATCCAGCATTTCCTTAAAAGTCAACGGAAATATATTGTTTTGTTTATAAAGTGCGTTTAAACAAATAAACAAGACGATAGCCCCTGCCAGAACTGTGTCGCATCCAGCCTGAACAACATTAAAGCCGACCGGGGGTTTAACACATGCGAGATTTCTCGCACAGGCCCTAAAGTTATTATTAAAACAGAAAGAAAGTGATATACGTAAGTGCGCCGTTTCTTCTTGGCCGGTACATATTACGTTCGCAGTGGTGTCACCACGCACAGTGAGCCTTCTTACCTTTGTGATCAATGCAAATAAAGTGTGCAATTTGTCCTCGGCAACGCATGTGAAAATTCAGTGGTCTCAGTGTTCTACTCGGGCTTTAAGAAGAATTCTCACGTGCTTCCGACCAGCCACGAATGACCGGTCCATCTATACAAGCATCACCATCATCATCATCATCATCATACTACTACTACTACTACTAATAATAATAATAATATAATTTTATTAAGGCAGCCATTGGCCATGTACTTTTCTTATCAGGACGGGTCAGGGAAGGGATATTGGAAGGAAATCGGCCGTGGACCTATTGAAAGGAACCGTCCCGGCATTTGCCTGGTGGTGAAAATGGGAAAGCACGAAAACCATTTTCAGGTGGGATTCGAACCCACGCTCTCCCGATGCCAGTGAGACACGAGGTAGCGCTTAAGCGCTCTCGACCACCGCGGCCGGTCAATAATAATAATATAATATTGTGTCATTCTGTCTGTTGAATGAAGGCAAAGTCTTCGAGTCAAGCTTAATTCAGTTATTTTGCGACGTAGAGTATGTGGATATGAATTTTGTTTGTGATCACGTCGTGGTGTACTGGCTAACATTCTTGTCTATCATCTTTGACGTCCGCGTTCGATTCCCGACTCCGCAAAGATATTTACGGTAATTCTGCTCTAAGGGCTGGAACTAGTGGCAGAAATGAGAAGAGGTTGGTTCTATTCCCACCTCAGCCATCCTACAAGTTGTTTTATGTGGTTTCTCAGCTTCAAATCCAGGCAAATGCAGAGCTAGTACCTAACTTGAGGCAACGGCCTCTTCCTACCTAATCCTAGCCCCAATTACAAATACACACACTAGTAGAGCCACCACACAATGATCAAGATTATCACTAGGGCTAGGAATTTTGGGTGCAAAACTTTTGTTAAAATGGTGCAAAAATGTACTTCAACTTAGTCAAAAGAATTGCAAAATTTTAAATGGAAATATTCATGCCAAAATTAACAAAACCAATTTTACATTATCCTAGGCCTATAAGGATACAAAATTCACTTATGTTAGCGTATGTATTAAGATGTCTGCTTAAAATCAGTCCCAAACGCAATATTAAATTCACACATCCAGAACATTGTTAAAACAGATACAATTTAGTAATTTATTTATTATTACTTTAAGGGGAGTAACAGCGTGGTCATCTACCCCTCTTAAAAAGTTAAAATTAGGCTATACAAATTTAGATACATTACAAATTTAATGTGGATGCCTAAACATAATTTAAAAAATGCCTAGAATTAATCAAACAAAAATTATAGGTATATAAAACTAAATAATAATATTAATAATAAGCTTAATTAGATTGCTGGCCCTAACCCACTCTCTCTCTCTCTCGCTAGACTGGCTGCGTGGCTCAGCGGTAACGTTCTCGCTTGCTGGGCCCATGATTGTAGGTTCGTAGAACTTCGTATCCTGGCGCAGTCAGCTGGCATTTGAGGGTGCGCAAATGCGAGGGAGCCGTGTCAGTAGATTTACTGGCACGTTTAAGATCCCCTTCGGGGCAGAATTCCGGCACCCCGCATCTTTAAAATCCAGAGTAGTTACATGGGACGTAAAACCAATAACATTTTTATTATTAACCCACTCTCACTTATAAAGCGGATGGCGAGATCAGCAGCCACCACGTTATCGGCTAATATAAGATCAAGTGTGTTCTGCAAACCAAGGTTGCTTTGAAAATCAGTAAGATCCACTCACTCGTTTAATATGTGGGCCACGAAGTATCCACAGGTACAATTAAGCATTGTAATGTTATTTTCAGTGAGGCTGCATCTTCAGTCACTAAGTAAATATGTGTAAATACATCAGTCTTCTTGCAGCCAGCGGGCCAGCTGAGTTGGCTTAATCTAATGGAACTGCATTAAAGCGCAATTAATCTAATGCTACACACGTTCGGTTTGCCTTGTTTAATGTTTTAAGGAATAAAATGTGGCTCATAAGCCGTTTCCGTGGTTAGAAAAAAGCGTTGAGAAAATGTACAAATGGTTGCAACCAAAACTCAATTAGAGGAGTTCATTTAATGTTTTTCTTTGGAAGACAAGATAATTTGGGCACTTGGGGCACTTGAGCAAAATAAGTTACAGTAATGTTCAGTACCTACATATCCTAGCTCTAATAATTATATCCGACCGATTTCTTACACACCCAAGTACACGAGGCTAAATGCCATAATGTCGCAGGAACCTGAATAATTATCTTTTGTGGAGGTGCTGGGAACCAACGAAAACCTAGATTAACGGCCGAGGGACCCAATGCGCTGACCACGCGTCACCCCAATATCTGCAGACCAAATGGCTGGGAAGTGGTCGCTTGGTAGGCCTAGGCCCTTCAATGGCTGTAGTGCCAGGGGTTATTATTGCAGGGAACTTCGGAATCATCCTGTATGATTCACGCTTTACTCAATATGGATGAATTTCTCCTTCAGTTAGAAAATAAATTTAAAATAACAGATGAGTGGGAAGAAAAGCCGCAATATATAACTCAGCAGATTGGTGCCGCTGCCACTTATGCTCCAGTGTAATATCACATAGAAGCATTTCTGTGTTTCCTCGTCACAGACTATAAAGATAGCTGTTAGAATAATACGCAAATGCAAAAGCCGTAATCTTCACCCCATCTTTATTGCCTTGCGCATTATATGGCGTCAAACCTCACATTAGCATCTCAAGGGCAATGCAAATATTAATATAACAAGATCATGCAGATCAACTTGCCTGTTCCTGTTCTTTCTATTATCATAGGTAACATTAGAACTGTATTGCTATTTGTTTTGTCACTGTAACTGTATAGGTCATAAACTATGCCTCATCTCGGAGGCCCAGGTTCGATTCCCAGCTCTGCCAAGAAAGATAATTCTGTTTGTATTTATTTATTGGTGCCTTTATTGTGGCGAAGTTAGGGCTCTAGGCCCTCTCTTACTCTTAACCACACACAGTGCAACTTACATGAATACTCAAATATGATATACTTAACCAACCAAACTTAAATACTAGGAAAACTTAAATACTAGAATTAAATTAAATTAATTTAAATTGGCGACTGCGTGATATTAACTAAGCTATACAATTTAAATGACATACATTTTTAACAAAATTATACTATGGTCATTCACTCAAACATTCATACACAAATTGTTCTGGTTGGCCTACGAATTCAAGAGGAAATCTTTACATGCACGTCTGAAAGTTGTTACGGATGTACAATTTATAACGTCTTAAAAATTCTAGTTCCTCAGGGTTGGAACGGTGTACACTAATCCTCGTGAGGTCAAACTGAGAAAAATCGAATTCAATTCCAACCTCAGCCATCCTGAGAGTGGTTTTCCACTTCTGATAAATGATAAATGATAGAACTGTGTCTTCCATGTCAAGTAAGCTACCTTGATTCTAAATACAGTAGTCTATTATCACGGCAGCTTACTATCCAAATCCCAGCTGAATTACAAATGCACACACTAGTACAGGCATCACAGTGACATAGGTTATCAGACACATTTAAAACACACCCAAGTACACGAGGATACACGACCATGATGTCACAAAGACCCTAAGAATCAACAGCATAAACTATGACATTCAATTAAAGGCGTTAAAATTAAACTCAAGTATGCTTTATGGTTTATGCCAGTGGTTCCCAACAAAAATTTTCTAAGGACCCCCTCTTCCAGTAGCTATAATGAGACGGACCCCCACTAATTCCTAAACCTATACTATATAGTCTTTAATGCTAATGAGCTAATTCAACGAATTACAAATGGTCTATATTTGGACCTTGCTATTTCATATCACTTAAAAGGAGCCTAATAAAGAGTTTTATTATTTTAATTGTTTTGGAAATTAAGGTTGACTGTTTGAGAAAAAAGATTAAGCTTAACACTTTTTGTTCAGTCTTGCCTTTATTGTTATTGTTTAATTCTCGATTTTTGCTGAAGTTTTTTTTTTTCAAATGTAGGTTTTTGCTGACAAAATCCTTAAAACAATTTGGAGTTTGAATTGAAAATTTAAGAAAAAAATAAAACCTCGGAGTGTATTGCTCTTTTAAGAATATTGCAATTAAAATTGCATGAATTTAGAAAAAATATGGAGAAAATAAGTAACAACTAATTTTATACAAAATTATGATTTATTTGTGGAAATACATATTATGTCCATCGATACACAGTTTTAATTTTCAGTTCTTAATGAGATGAGTTGAATCTAATCTTTGAGTCCATTATTTCTGAAATGTTTGGTTCCAAATTTGATATTTTCACTGTGAAATCCGACTGCATGTCGAGCCGATTCATGTATTTGTTTTTCATGTAACACATTGAGGAAAATGCTTTTTCACAACGATAGGTAGTTGCAAATGGAAGGATCTTTTTCATTGCCTTATCTCCAAGTTCTTTGTAGTCTTTGCGTACTGTTGCCCAGAAGTCTGCAATTCTTTCAACATTAAAACTGTTTTTCACTGTACCACAGCTCGACATATCCACAAGTTGATCTTGTTCTACTTCTGTGAGTCCTTGGATTTTTTCTATTACTTGACAGCTGAAGGGATTTCGAATCCAACTATCGTCAGGTTCAGGTTCAGGGAAATATTCCCTAAACGTAGTGGCTAGACTGCGTAGATGCTCGGCTATGTTGCTCTTTATATGGTCAGGCAAACTCTCCTCTGAAGACTCCATGTTTCAAAGTAGGGAAGTTAGTAAATGACTCTTTTTCAATCCATGCCGCCCAGATCTGACACTTTTTTACCATAGCACTAATTTTATCTTCTACTTTGAACATATCTACATTGTTCCCTTGCAAACTTAAAGTTTAACACCTTCAAGTGTTCAAAGACATCAGCTAAGTAGGCAGTTGAGCAAAGCCAAGAAAAGTCAGTGAGAAAATCTGCGTACTTGGTGTCAAGAAGGAAGATACGAACCTCATCTCTAAGTTCAAAGAATCTTGTCAAGATCCTACCTCGAGAGAGCCATCTTACTTCCGTATGAATAAGAAGCTGTTCATGCTCAGTGCCAATTTCTTTGCATAACAAAGAAAATAATCTGGATTGCAGAGGACGAGATTTAATGTAGTTAATGATTTGAACCACTTCGTTAAGTATCTTCTGCAAAAGTTCTGGCAATCTTTTGGCTACCAAGGCTTCACGATGAATACAACAGTGTGTCCATTTCACCTCAGGAGCTACTGCTTTGATACGAGCTTCAAGTCCCGTTGTGTTGCCAGCCATTGATTTTGCTCCATCCGTAGACAAGCCCACACACTTTGTCCAGGAGATGTCATGTTTACTGAAAAAATCATTCAGTGCAGTAAAAATATCTTCTGATGTTGTGTGAAGTAGTTCGCACGAAAAAAGAAAATCTTCGAATATCTGGTCCTCCCACAAAAATCGTGTGGAAACCAACATTATTGTTTTTTTTTTATATGTCTGTGCTTTCATCCAATTGTAGAGCATACATATCACTCGTGCAAAGTCTGACCAGCAACGTTTCTTCAATATTATTGGCCATATCAGTAATTCGTCGTTGGACAGTATTGTTAGAGAGCGGACAGTACCTATTAGCTTAGCAGCTGCATCACCTAACATTCTCTTGCATAAAATTATTGCTGATGGCAGTATAAGTTCTTCAGCAATTGTATGTTTTTTATCCACAATTTGCGACAAGTTGAGATACCTCATAAGATGCAAGGGTTGCATTTTCATTTACATTTACACCAGAGTGTTTAGTAATTTTTCACGAGATCTTTTAAGTTCTCCTTATTTCTTTTTGAAAAAAATCTAATGACTTATTCTTGTGCTCTTGATGTTTTGTTTCAAGATGTCGACGGAGTTTTGCTGGCTTCATACACTATTCGAAAGGCTTTCGTAGCAAATAACACACTGAGGTTTAGGCTGATGCTCAGGTCCAGTGAAAGTGAAGCCAATTTCCAAGTAATCAGAGTTGTACTTTCTAATTTTAGCTGTAGACTTAACACTGACCTTAGATGAGTTAGGTTCAAGAGACGGTGGAGAGTTGGGTTCAAGAGACACTAACAAGTTCGGTTCGAGAGTCACTGACTTATAAACTTCAACATCAAATTCGTCTTCATCCGTAGGCCTATCTCGTTTTAACGATCCACTTTTCAACCAACGATCCATTTTTAATCACTGTACGCTTACTCTAACATTCCGCAAAAACATAGCTTTACAAACACTAACTATTTTACGAAAACACTCTTGTAAACAACACGTTCTGTGACAGCACTAGCAATAAACTAACAATGGCCGACTGTCGTCTGAAATGCGAGTTGGCTGCGTAAGTGACTCACTTGTCGGCTGCAAACAGTGGCGCGCCCCCTCGGCACGAGCGGTAAACTACGTAGTTCAGTAGCGCTGCGCGTGGCTGGATCACGAACCTCCACCGCTCTTCACTCATTCAACTGTCAACCACACGGGCTACCGGCCCAGCACTACTGTCGACCAAAATATTATGTGCACTCGAGTTTGAAAGTTGTTTCTGAAGTAACCAATACACCTACATAAAATCCAATAACATCTTTTTCGTCGTTCAATTTTACGTTAGTTAATGTAGGTTTGGAATTTTTAATTTATATTTTATTATTTTTATCGCAGTTGAAACACAAAAAGTGCCCGTTTTTAAGCGTGTTTCAACCATGGGTCACATTTAAGAATTATTATCTCACAAACCCGTCATCAGATCGAATCCAAATTTTAACACAATATACATGGGAATGTTATATAACTGATTTATTAATTTCAAAAATTTATGTGTTCAAGAACGAAAGTTCTTATCATTTTTGTAAGGTAACCTTTTCTCGGCTCAGGGTCGTTTGAAACTGTAGTTCTTGGTTGCATTGAAATCTTTATACATCAAAAAGTTATGCTGCATGACTGTGAAATACGCAAATTAATTCACTTATTTTATACAGCTTGCACCGTAGCGGCTAACTGGTGAACCATGTCTTAATTCCCCGTATAAACCGATATAAAATAAGTGAATTAATTTACGTATTTCAAAATCATACATCATACCTTTTTGATGTATAAGGATTACAACGCGACCAAGAACTACATTTTCAAACCACCCCGAGCCGAGAAGAAGTTACCTTACAAAACTGATAACAACTTTGTTTCTTGGGCACACAAAATTTTAAAAATAATAAACCAGTTATACAACATTCCAATGTATATTGTGTTAAAATTTGGATTCGATCTGATGACGGATTTGTGAGATAATAATTCTTAAATGTGACGCATGGTTGAAACACGCTTAAAAAACGGGCACTTTTTGTGTTCCAACTGCGATAAACATATTAAAATATAAATTAATAATTCCCAACCTACATGAACTAACGTAAAATAGAACGACGAAAATGATGATGTTATTGGATTTTATGTAGGTCTATTGGTTACTTCCCAAACAACCTTCAAACTCGAGTACACATAATAATTTGGTCGACAGTAGGCACCCGGTGGCAGCGCCAGTGACTATGACTCTAGACACTGTTCTGAACGACTTCTGTTTGATGAGATGCTCCAAGACATCAAGCCGGAACTGCTCAATTGTTGGAGCAGCTCCAGCAATTCCGGCACTTTTTTACGCAGAAGTTAGTATTTTTTAAGGTACTCAGAAAGCTGCAATACTGAAAATCTGTTACTGAACCAAATATGTTTTACTCTAATATCTGCGGACCCCTTCGGCATGGCTTGGGGACCCCCAGGGGTCCGCGGGCCACCTGTTGGGAACCACTGGTTTATGCTAAAGAAAAAGAAAGAAGCTTGTAGTTTTATTTAATCTGATGAGCATGAGCCACGGACCTCATCTTACGTGCAATCCGAACCACAGGACTTGAGATTTCATTTCGAAAATCCCACATGTATTAACCGGAAATGAAACCTAGTCCAGCTTGGTGAGAGGCAAGCATTTTGAGCACTGCGCCATCATGCCCACACATTTAGATAATAATAGTAGTGTTGTCTCAGCTACCTGGTGTAAATATTTTGAGTTGAAGTCATTTAGACCACCTCGTGGAATGATGGTTAGCGTTCTTGGCTGTCGCCCCGGAGGTCCGGGTTTGATTCCCGGCTCTGCCTTGAAATTTTAATTCTGGTGTGAGGGCTGGAACGGGGTCAACTCAGCCCCGTGAGGCTAAACTGAGAAGTGGAGGGTTTGATTCCCACCCCAACCATCCTGGAAGTGGTTTTCCGTGGTTTCCCCACTTCTACTCCAGTCAAATTTTGGGATGGTTTCTAAGGTAAGGCCACGACGCCTCCTTCCCAAACCTAACCTCAATTTACAAATACACACACTAGTACAGCCATCACAATAACTCAGGTCACCACACAAATTCCACAGATACCCAAATACAACCACGATTTTTATTATTATCGGCTTCAGTGGCGTAGTCGGTAGAATGCTGAACTGGTGTATCCAAGATCGCGGGTTCAAACCCGGCCAAAGTCGTCGGATTTTTAAGAGTGTTAAAATCCTTCAGTATGCCTTCCTTCGGAGGGCAGACCCATGTCGTAGATTTGATAGTATGTAGCCAAAATTTGTAGGAGATTTGGTTAGTAACGCTCTATCAAGTTCCAACGTTCGCGCTGGGTGTCAGTAACAGTGGCGTCTTTTATCCAAAGTTGGAATTACTTGAAATTGAACTAGTTGGGAAGCCTACGGGCGTTCAATTGAATTGCCCTGCTATGGCCATTCGCTGCAATTCAAATATAATAAATTATATTATAATTGGTCTACTCTTATTATTATATAACGAGGATGTCGCAGTCTCTAAAGCAACAAGAAAAAGGAGTCCAATTTCAACGTTTTATTTGTCCCATCACCCAGCAGCGAAATTTCAACCCTGTCGGTAGTTGTAGTTAAATTTAAGTTTTAATTTTAAAATTTATCTTCTTCTACTTTTCCATCGTCTTTTCCCACTCAAGTGGGGTCGACGTTCAGCCAATGGCCATGTACTTTTCTTTTCAGGACGGGTCAGGGGGGGGGGGGATCGGCCGTGGACCTCTTGAAAGGAACCGTCCCGGCATTTGCCTGGTGGTGAAAATGGGAAACCACGAACACCATTTTCAGGACGGCCGAGGTGGGATTCGAACCCACGATCTCCCGATGCCAGCGAGGCACGAGGTAGAGCGTTAGCGCTCTCGGCCACCGCGGCCGGTTTTAAGTTGAAATCACCAAATGAGATATGAGAAGTCGTTTAAGAATCAACATCGTACGTTCAAGCTGCCGTGAATTTCCCCCGCCCAACCACTGACCAACCACGAGCACGTTTTATTTGCATTATTATATTTTTACATTTTTCGTTCGCTGCGATAGTAGAACTACCGACCGGTCTAATAAATAACTACAGTCTCAAATTATTCCCATCAAATTCGTAAAATAGCCGTGGATTTACAGAAAGTATGTGATAGCGTAATTGTAAACCAAGATAATAGACTACTGTATTTAGAATGAATGAATGAATGAAGACGGGAATGAACACAGGAGCATTGTGGGTAGACCGACAGTCAGTCTGAAATATCTCGCCCGAGAGAGGTATTCATTCGTGGGCAATACTTCTCTAGAATCAGCCAAGAACGTGTACGCAGGCATGATTGGAAGTAGACATATCAAGTGATATTTGAACTTGTCCGAAGTGAACATAGTCCGGTACTGTACGTTTAGTCTTGACTTGCTACAGCAAGGCGCGAGTGTCGAAACGCATGGAAAGAACGATTAACGCTTTGTGTTTGATTTGAGTGCTATGAATGTGAACATAGTTTTTCATATAGACTGCTTATATTCTACTGCCATTATGAGACTTTTCAACATTATAGTACGGTCAATATATACTGCAGCAATGAACACTGATATTATATTGTGTGGAAATACACATCGATACACTACAGTGATGATGAAGGGATACTAAATGGATTACGGGAATGCAGCATCTTAGCAGAATTGAGCATTTGGAATGATTATCAAGCTCAACTATGGATTTCAATAACAGAATGTTGTATAAAAAGGGGTTGAAGGCAGTCTTGAGAGATTGACATTACATTCGTACTTCTATAATATGAACAATCAATGGCATTTTCAACAAGGCTATCGAGCAAACCTTATACGTGTCGGGGCGATGAACTTTACAACGCGGACAGCTGCTTTGTCGAGCCGGTAGGTAACGGGTTCGATTCTACGCAGTTCCAGGCGGTACGAGGAATAAGCAACATGAATGACAAGGGTTCAGTCCCTACCAGGAATGTGTGCTTCGAACATTCTTTTCCATTTTCATCGAGATGACTACGAACAAGGTAGCTGGAAAAATTGAATATTAGTGGACAGTATGAATCAGTCATACTTTAGAATGTTCTTCTATCACCATTTTTATTCTGTAGATAGAAAATGCATTCGAGGGCTAGACTTGATACTTTTATCACTTCTGTCCGAGCATGTATTTTATTTGTAGTTAACATTAATATTAATTGTGATGTTATTTTTAAAGCATTACTTTTTCTAAATTTACTTTGGCATTTAATAGAGCATTATATTCGGTTGTGAAGACACGATTTAAGAAGAGACAGGGCCAAGACTACGATAAAATTATATAAGAATAGTCGTTAGCAAGAAGATGACCGATATCCCACATATACTTGAACATTATTTAAAACTAGCAGTAGTACCCGGCTTCGCCCGGTGGAATGATGATAATGTTTTAAGGTCTCCTTAGAAATATAATGGACTTAAAATCTAAGTCATTTGCCCCCAAAGACAATGAGGGAGTAATATCTAGGTCATTTGCCCTTTTGATAAGGATGATAATAAAAACTACTGTTGAATTGACACGTCAAACTTACAAACTACCGTAATAGAAATACATATTTCAAAATTCACAGGCGAGGAAGACTTATTGTGTGTGGTGATTAATGGTGTAATGGGCGTAACATCTACTGTAGGTCATTTGCTCTTATGATGAGGATGATAAGGGAAACTACTACCGGTATTGAATTGACACTTCAACGTATAATGTACACAATGTACTGTAATAAAAATAACTATATGGCGGCTTCGGTGGCGTATTTGGTAGCATGCTGAGCTTCTATGCCCAAGATAGCGGGTTCAAACCCGGCCGAAGCCGTCGGATATTTTAAGAGCGTTAAAAATCCGTCAGTATGCCTTTCTTCGGAGGGGAAGTAAAGCCGGCGGTCCCATGTCAGATTTATGGCATGTTAAAGAACCTTCCACTAATTACACCTGTGTGAAGCTAAATTGGATAGGTAAACAACGCGCATAGATGTCTACGTCCGTTGCCAAGAGCCGACTGCAGTGGCGTCTAGTAGCTAAGTTCCGAACTTGGCCTAGTAGTCGTTGACGGTGGCGCTTGGCGGCAAAAGTAACGAACTATTTGAAGAATTCTAAGTTGCAGTTTGTACTTAAATTAAAAAACAGATAACACACACTAATACAGTAATCACAATTAACACCGGTTATCAGACAGATTCTACACACACCCAAAGTACACGGGACTACATGACCGCGTTGTCGCAGCCCCTAAACTTAAGAACCAACCAACCAAAAATAAATATTTTAAAAATCACAGTCGAGAAAGACTTTATGCGGCGGTGATTATTGGTATGATGCGCGTAACATCTAGGTCATCTGCACTTATGATGATGATGATGATAATAATAAGGTAATGAAAAAATGACTACTAAACGAACATGGTGTTATTTTAAAACTGATATAGGTAATTCAGGTGTCTAGCTTCGATGTCTTCCAAAGTCTCAACCTTATTTTCTGGCTTAGGCCTGTACTGGATGCGTCTAGTGAAAGAGCGTACTGCTCGGCAAAGACAAAGAATATAGGTCCAAACTGCACGAACCTGAGATGATCGCAGATGATGACGAAATATGATGACACACGTTCGGGGTTCCCCGTCCTATACAGATTGACCGGGAATCACTCACTGTTTCGCAACGGCCCTGTGCTGGCATCAGCATAGACAGCAGGAGATAACACGGCGGGCTCTGGAAAGTACACTCAAGACACCTCGCGATGAATCAGCAAGCTATTCTCACAACTGACCCCCCCCCCCAGGGTCTCACAACTTGTGGGACGTGGGTTGGCGACCACGGAACCCCAGCTGAGTCTGGCATCGCTTTTACTTCCTGCTGCCGGGCTCATTTCAGTTCTCTTTCCTGTCGGTCTCCCTTGGTCAACTCTTGTTCTCTTCCGACCCAGACTGTATTAGGGTATCCGAGGGCTAGGGAGTCTTTCAATTTCCCGCCTTAATTGGCTTTGTCTCATCTTTCCTGATACCGGTACCCTCATTCTTCGAGGGGTCTGCCTTCTTATCCTTTTCATAATATCTCCTGTCTTCTGCTCAAGGCCCTCAAAGAGGCAGGGTGTGTGTAGACCCACCACTTCTGGTACACCCTCAAGGGCTCATGACTGGTGAGTTAGGAAGCTGGCAACCCCGAGGAATTCCTGAGCTACATGCAGGGAATGGAGTGGTAGGCCTATGTCAGAAATTTCAAGTGGACAGTGTTACGCATCGGTTCCAAAGGGTAAGTAAGTATACACACTTTGTTTTCGATCGGTGAACGATGTAGATTTGTACCAAAGGGCCTTAATGCGGGAAATGGAGTGGTCTATCCGAAATTTCGAGTGAACAGTGTTACTCGTCGAGTTCCAAACGGTAATTATGTAAAATCTGGTTGAGATCGGTGAAACTGTGTAGTTTTGTGCCAAGAGCCAAAATGCAGGGAATGGAGTGGCCTGTCCAAATTTTAAAGTGGACAGTGTTACTCATCATCATCATCATCATCATCATCATCATCATCATCATCTTGTACAGTTTCCATCCCCAGGCTGGGTCTGTTCGGAACATCGGGTTCCAAAGGGTAAGTATACACATTTTGTTTTCGATCGGTGAACGATGTAGATTTGTGCCAAAGGGCCTAAATGCGTGAAATGGAGTGGTCTGTCCGAAATTTCGAGTGGACAGTGTTACTCGTCGAGTTCCAAAGGGTAATTATGTAAAATCTGGTTGAGATCGGTGAAACGGTGTACTTTTCTGCCAAAGGGCCAAAAAGCAGGGAATAGTGTGGTCTGTCCGAAATTTAAAGTGAACAGTGTTACTTGTCGGGTTCTACGGGGAAGTATATAAAATTGGGGTCAGATCGGTGAAACGGTGTAGATTTGTGCAAAACAGCCTAAATGCAAAGGATGGAGTGGCCTCGCCGCAATTTCAAGCAGACAGTGTTAGTCGCAGTGTTCCAAAGGGTAAATATACAAATTTTGGTTGAGATCGGTGAAACGGTGTGGATTAGGGACAAAGGGCCTAATGCAGGGAATGGAGTGGTCTGTCCGCAATTTCAAGCAGACAGTGTTACTCGCTGGGTACCAAAGGGTAAGTTTCCGAATATTGGTTCTTATCGGTGAAACGGTGTAGATTTGTGCCAAAGTGCCTAAATGCAGGGAATGGGGTGGTCTGTCCGACATTTTAAATGGACAGTGTTACTCGCAGGGTTCCAAAGGGTAAGTATACAAAGTTTGGTTCAGATCGGTGAAACGGTGTAGATTTGTGCCAAAGGGCCTAAATGCAGGGGATGGAGTAGCCTCTCCGCAATTTCAAGCAGACAGTGTTAGTCGCAGTGTTCCAAGGGGTAAATATACAAATTTTGGTTGAGATCGGTGGAACGGTGTAGATTTGGGCCAAAGGGCCTAAATGCAGGGAATGGAGTGGTCTGTCCGCAATTTCAAGCAGACAGTGTTACTCGCAGGGTTCCAAAGGGTAAGTATACACATTTTGGTTCAGATCGGTGAAACGGTGTAGATTTGTGCAAAAAGGGCCTAAATGCAGAGAATGGCGTGGTCTGTCCGAAATTTCAAGCAGACAGTGTTACTCGCAGGGCACCAAAGGGTAAGAATACGAATTTTGGTTCTGATCGGTGAAACGGTGTAGATTTGGACCAAAGGGCCTAAATGCAGGGAATGGGGTGGTCTGTCCGAAATTTTAAGTGGTCAGTGTTACTCGCAGGGTTCCAAAGGGTAAATATACAAATTTTGGTTGAGATCGGTGAAACGGTGTGGATTTGGACCAAAGGGCCTAAATGCAGGGAATGGGGTGGTCTGTCCGAAATTTCAAGTGGACAGTGTTACTCGCAGGGTTCCAAAGGTTAAATATACAACTTTTGGTTCAGATCGGTGAAACGGTGTAGATTTGTGCAAAAGGGCCTAAATGCAGGGCATGGGGTGGTCTGTCCGAAATTTAATGTTGACAGGGTTACCCGCAGGGTTCCAAAGGGTAAGTATACAAATTTTGGTTCAGATCGGTGAAACGGTGTAGATTTGTATACATAACAGACAGACAGACAGACAGACAAACTTTGTGCTTTATATATATAGATAGATAGATATATACTTCTGAATATTTAATCAACGGAACAGAGTATTTTGGCATTACATGCAGCATTGTTTGATAGATGTGTTAGTCTATTTTTCATCGAGTTCGATATAGTCTTGCAATTATAGTGATTTCTAGTGTGAATAAATACGATTTCTGGATTAGGCTTTTGCGATCCAATGTTTTGAATTTCTTATGGAATATGATCACTTTTTCGAGTTCGTTCAGTTTTTCAATTTTCTTTATTCTTTTGGAATTTTCCAACTTGGTTAAGCGTTCGATTCTAATGGATTATTTGTACCTTCTTAAGACAGGCTCTTTTCCATGGCGTAGTTTCTATCGTGTTTCCTTAGAGGAGGATCTACATTCCGAATTTTGGATTAGACGAAAACTGAATTGTTCTTTTTATAGTGGTTACTCCGTATTCTTTGAAAGAAATGGTTATGAAATATAAGAGTACAATGAAATGAGATGAATTATTATTGAAAGAGAGGAAATCTATGTATACAATTATTCATCATAAAACGAAATGACAGTTTTGGAAAATCACAAACACTACTATTTGAACATGTGAGTACATATTATTTAACACAGTTCTGACAAAAATTGTTTATGATAGCCTACTCTAACGTTTCTCTATTATGAAACAGAGTATTTTTCGATTGTTGTGTAAAAGCTTTTTGGATCTTAAAAGTGTTTGGTGATTATTTATAGCTATTGAGAGCTAACATACGTGCAAAGCAATTAATTTTTGCGAGAATTGAATTATATTGAGGCAGATATCAGACATCGATGGATGGTCAATATCAGATTTCCAGTATTTAATAAGCTAATGAGCTATTACTGAGTAAATTAATGTGTATTTTTGAACGTGAATTTCAGTCACGGGTTTAATTACTAGAAGGCTAGTAAAGTATTAAACCCAACATTTAAAACCAAGTTATGTATTGTAACAACTAATCTTAAATGCATTGCTAATAATAAAACATGTTTTAGTGGAAAATTACAATTGGAAAGACGTGTAATAATAATTTTATGTTCGACCCTGACTATTATGTATCTGAAAACTGTATCATAATGAGACTCATTATAACATTATTTTTCATTATGATACTGTTTCTCCCACCAATCAGAGCTCAAGAAACAGTCGTTTGACCAATTAGATAATTAGATGCTCTGAGTACCACGGCCTTCTAATGTAAATCACACTGCCTTGCCTAGTGTAATAGTAGAGTAATCGAGGTGGCCATGGTCAAATACATGGCATTCCCTGCGTCTCATGCGCTCTGTTTAGTACATAAAACTGGCGAAATCTCGACAGATATTTATGAATATTTATCTTCGAACATAAAATAGTTATAATAATTATAGTCGAACATAAACAGTCGTATGCAACTCGCCTATAATGGTAATTAAGACACTCGTATGGAAATTATAAAACTCGCATACGCTCGTTTTATAAAAAATACTCGTGTCTTAATTATAGCCATTATAGGCTCGTTGCATAATGTACTAGTATAACATTGTAAAAATAATAAGTGAACGTTTAAGGGATGATAATTTAAACATTTTATGAATAATGTAAAATGAATTGTGATAATTTACTGAAACTATATAACGTTCGATTAACTTCATTGTTCGTCGAAATAGATTAAAAAGGACTATACCAGATTAAATAGAACACTTGTCATTGGAGTAATAATAATGAATAATGTAGGAGTAATTCGAACATAGAATTAAATGTATAAATGTATATAAATTAATACAAATTTAATAGGGTTCTGTATTTATAAAATTTAAACTTGTGCGTATTTGTAAAATTCAAAAATATTTATTTGAACTTCGTTTAAAATGCTGTACCATTTAAGCAGCATAATATAGCCAAATTGCAGGCTAATGTCTCATTTGACTATCATGTGTTTATGTAAAAGCATACATATTTTTGTTGAGTGGAGAGGATTTCCACAACGCAGCAGTTACTTAGAAAATAAACTGTAGATCCATTTTAAATTTTCTTCGGATGACTTGGTGATTTATATCAAAACCAGGATGTGCTACGAGGACCAGTGGGTTATTTTGTTGAATGCTTAGCCAAACGCCCGAGATCAACTTTAAGTTTTAGAGTCTTGTTAGTTCATTTTGAGCTGATTTTCGTTTTCATTTCGTCGACCACTGACCAAGCTTAACTAAAACTGAGGTATCCTGTTTTCATATCAACAACAAAATGGCAAACAATGTAATTCAAGTACCCTTTGGAGGAACTATCCTCAGGAATAACAAATTTCCTAAGTATTTGGGCATTACCCTGGATCGCACCCTTTCTTTCAGAAAACACCTTGAGAATACAGCAGCTAAAATAAAAAGTCGCAACAACATCCTCGACAAACTTTGTGGCACATCGTGGGGAGCCTCTGCAGAAACCCTAAGGAGTTCTGCTATAAGTCTCGTCTTCTCTGCGGCTGAATATTGTGCTCCAGTATGGATAAATAGTCCTCATGTGAAACTGATTGATACCCAGCTCAACAATACCATGCGGAAGATCAGCGGAGTCATCAGACCCACTCCCTCTTATTGGCTTCCTGTCCTCAGCCACATTATGCCACCTCACCTGCGGAGAAAAGTCGCTCTTCTCAGAGAATATGACAAGATCATGGCTAATTTGGACCTTCCCATTCACGATGACATCCCAGATCTTCAGAGAGGCAGGCTGAAGTCCAGACAACCGCCAATTGTTTTTGCACAGGAACTAACTGAGAACCAGTTTAATCCATTCAACGAATGGAAAGGAGAGTGGACTCTCAATACTGACCACCTGCTTTGGCCTCTACTTTCCAAAAACAGTCCAGTTCCAGGATTTCACCTCTCAATGAGGGCATTGACTGCTCTAAATAGGATCCGCACAAATCGAAATCTGCGCAGAGTCCTTGTTCAGATGGGGCTAAGTTCCGTCCCCCCCAGTGTGACTGCGGTGCTCCTTCCCAGTCTCTACAACACATTGCATTCGAGTGCAGACTGCGGGCCTATGAAGGTGATCCACTGGACTTTATTCAGGCCACACCTTCTGTGATACTGTGGCTGGATAGCTTGGACTTAAAAATATAGATATGTTGCTGTTTCTTGTCATGTGTATTTATGTATATATTGTATATAGTACTTTCTGTCATCTTTCAATCTTGTTTCTGCATGCAAAAGTCATACGATAAATAAATAAATCACATTCTTTTATAGTGAGGTATTCTTATCCCTGGTTGATCCTAGTTGGTAGAGTTTTGGGGGTTATTTCAGCCGGGTACTTCCAGATTCTACGATCCAGCTTTTCCATCGGATTCCAACAGGTAAGATCACGTGGATACGGGTACAGCACCTACCATAAGGCCACGGCCGCCTGCTTCCCTCTTCCTTGCCTATCCCTCCCGATCTTCCCCTCCCTTCCCATTCCTCTTGAGGCCGCTGTTCGCTTTGCAGGTGAGGCCCCCCTTGGCGAGGTGCTGATCACATCTCCACAGTTGTATCCCCCACGACCAGATGTTTCGAGCTCCAGGACACAGCCTGTAGAGGCGGTAATGGTGGGATCCCTCACTGAGTCCGTGGGAAAACCCAACCTGAGGGTAAAATCGACTACAAAAAATTAGAATGAATGTAGCTTACTTGACAAGGAAAACACAGTTCTATCATTTATCATCATTTTATAATTTAAAGCACGCGGTACTCTCCCGTCATTTTGAAGAAGTAAGTTGCAAAGCCCATCCATCGTCTGACAGTGAGTTGCACTGGCTGTCTCGCGATTATTGTCTTTTATTCGACCGGTAGATAGTTCTAGTATCGCAGCGAATGGATGCGGCGAACCGCTAGTCCGCTTTGGTTGATGCACGCGACCGAGTGCCTTATCGCTTCAGGTATGAAGTCTCGTGTATGAAAACACTTTCCTCGGAGCAGCTTTTTTAGTTTGGGGAAAAGATCGAAGTCAGAGGGACGTATTTAATTTAACCTCATGTCCTAGATGCTTTATGCCAGGACATCCCACCTCCATCATGTTAATAAAGGAGCAACATTTCGACAGCGGGCATTGTCTTGAAAGACAGTGGGTGGATGTGTTTAGAAATTTGTTATCGTCCTGTACAGCAAGATGGCCCATATTACCGAACATAATGAACATTCTTCAGCATTTGTCCCGTACCGTGACTGGGTCTGTTTTTCTGACTTATTTTGTAGCTCCTTGACACGGTTTTGCGCATGCTGTCTTCATGTCGTTCTGAAGTGTGTCCAACCACCGCAGTCTTGGTCTTCCTACTGGGCGCTTTCCTTGCTCTTCCAGAGAGAGGCCTCTCCCTGCGATAAAAGCTCTGTCTGCTCTAAGCACGTGGCCATATCACCTTAACCGGCCTCCCCTCATCTTATCCACTATCGGTACAACTCCATGGCGCATAAGTATCACTGTTAGGAACATGATCGTGAAGTGTCACACCAGATGTCCAGCGCAGCATTCTTGCTTCCATGACGGTTAGTTGATGTGTACCTCCTTGTTGCAGGTCAACACTGAACCGTTTAGGGCAACTGAATGGATAGCAGAGCGATATACTTTTGACTTTATCCTGTCTGGAATCTTTGGTCGCATAACACTCCAGTCATAGATGCACTTGGTTGTCTCAGTAGCAATAGACCCATCGGCGGTGATAGTCGTACCCAGATATTTGAAGGCATTTCTCTTCGGCAGATCGATGCTGCCGGCTTGGATGCTTGGGATCAATCGTCAGGTATTCCTTCTTCGTAATAATAGGGCAATAGCCGAAGACATCTAGGCGATTTTTCCAGGCTTGCCTGAAGATCGATCTGAATCGCTGAGGCCAAAAACACTACGTCAGCGTATAGCAAAAGTCTAAGGGACTGGCTTATCAATTCTTTGGTAATGGCATCCATTACTAAGACAAAGAGTACGGGTGCAGACCCCTGATGTACACCCACTGAGATGGAGAACACTCTCGATAATCCAGTAATTGATTGTATCCGACTCTTCGGGTTATGGTATAGCAGCTTAATCCATTCAACTAGCTCTTCAGAGACGTTATGTTCACGTAGGGAAAACCAGATCAGAAGGTGTGGGATACGGTCAAATGCCTTCTTCAAGTCAAGGATGGCTAGGTGTAGATGTTTTGACTTTTCGTGGTGTCTCTCGATTAACAGGCGAGCGGAATGGATAGCATCTAATAGGCCACAACCTTTAACAAAACCGCACTGGTTGACATTGAGGTTGACTATTGCTCTTATCTTGTTGTCGATGACACATTCAAATATCTTCATCGTATACATTATACATATTAACACCAGCAAATGGTCTAGGTCTTAGCGGTGTATATTGCTTTTTTACGCTCTAGTAAAGCAAATTAGGCTGATCATCAGGTGTTGGCTATACCAGGGCGAAACCCCTCAACATGTATACTAGAAACTTACAATTCATTGGTATTAGTTTCTTGGCACCAAGAGGAACATTCCATTATAGTTATATAGGCTATAGAGCGGCTTTGGTGGCGTAGTTGGTAGTTTCTATGTCGAAGATGGCGGAGTCAAACCCGGCCGAAGCCGTAGGATTTTTTAAGAGCGTTAAAATCCCTCTGTATGCCTTCCTTCGGAGGGGAAGTAAAGCCGGCGGGCCCAAGTCATAGATTTAAGGCATGTAAATGAACCTTCCACCAAATAAACTTGCGTGAAGCTAAAATTTGTAGGTTAAATTTGATAACGCTATATTAGTTCCAACGTTCGTCGCCAGGTGCTGGCTGCGATGGCATCTAGTAGCCAAGTTCACAACTAGGTGTCGTGGACGGTAGCATTTGGTAGTAAAAGTAGGAACTACTTGAAAATTGATCGTCTGCAGTCCTTACCTGAATCACAGATACCACACACTAATAGGCCTACAGCCATCAAAATTAACACCAGTTATCAGACAAATTCTACACACATCCAAAGTACTGTACACGCCACACGGGCCTACATGACCGCGTTGTCGCAGCCCCTAAACTAAGGACCCAACCAACCAACCAACCAACCAACCATAGTTATATATCAATAAATATTGATTCCATTCTTCTAGGCTTGAACCAAATAAACGGCCGCTCAGTTAATTGGATTTTACTGCATTATATTCTGATATAAAGTAGAATTACTCCTATACCTTAAAATCATCAAGTGATTCTAAAATTTGTTTTGCTAACTTCTTCCTGTTATTTTTGCAATGCATTTTAATACCATCTCTAGGTTGGATGTGATAAAATTGGATTCCATAAATGAAAGTATCGTGAATACAGAGGGGAGCGATGTGGTGTGAGGAATCTATGGTTAGACCAGAATATACGGAACGAAGGCTGGTGTAGCTATGAATTTAAAGTAAGGAGGTCGCGACAGACGAGTTCAAAGAGATCATAAAGCATGTAATTCCAAGTGCATGCGATCCTCTTTTCTGGAAATGGTGTAGAAAGTCGATCCAGGACTCCTGCAAACGCAGCTCATCGATGAGAGAGAGAGAGTGAGGCAAAGAGTATATTAAGTTGGTCTCGAAACTGGTATAGGTGAAAATGCACAGCGTGGAATTGAATTTAAATATTCCGTTCAACTGGGAATAGAATTCTGTAGTTTATGCTAATAGAATATTTAAATATTTTTGGTGGTTGTCATTTTATGGGGAGGAACATCGAAGTCATCCGTTCCGCTTAATTGACATTACGCTTTTGAAGAAAGAAAAATGGAAGAGATCCGACACGTCGAAAACATTAAATAAGAGTATCGGGAGAAGAAAAGAGAAGTGACATGAAAGGAAGAAAAATGAAAGTTTCATACGCAAGACTGTTAGGGTTGGAAGAGAACAAGAGTTGAACAAAGGAGGTCAAGAGAAAGTTTACAGAGGGGACCCCGGTGTAATTAATTGGAAGCAATGCCGGACTAAATGGCTCCATGGTTGTCGAGCCATGTCCTACAACTATATTGTCCGAGTCCATTGATTATATTTATAGATCAATTGATTTATTATGGTTCATGATCACCTCTGATGATATCACCTTCATCAATCTTAGGTCCCACTTTATTGTTTTCAATACACTTTAACTATACTATTCCCTTGTTTGTTGTTTTGTCCTTCAGCCTGGATGGTTCAAATCTCAGTAGCACATTGCAGTCAGTATTGTTTTGGTCATCTTTTTTATATATTTGTCTCTGAAGTCACTGCAAAGTTGACAATATTATTTAGTCCCTATTTATCGTGACGTTGGTAATTGTTGTAAAGCGCCATTGGAAAAATGTTGCTGAAACGAGGCAAAGGTTGGCATGAACCAGTGAGATGTAAGAGTACAAAGGATTAGAAAGTACCGTAAGCAGTACATTTAGCAAATAATGGTCGTGTGAATTTTAGTCTTCAGTCTTTTGTATGGTTTGATGCAGCGCTCCAATCCTCCCCGTCCTGAGCTAATCGTTTCATCTCTACATAGCTATCGTACCTTATATCCGAGGCAATCTGTTTAACGTACTATAACCTTGGTCTACCCTACAGTTCTTGTCCTCGACCCTTCCTTCCATAACATCGCTCCTCTCTCACTTGTTAGTTCTTCTACGCATCTGATCTTTATTATTCTCCTGTAACACCACATTTCAAATGCTTTTATTCTCCTCTCTTCTGCTGCGCCAACAGTCCAAGTTTCACTTCGATAGAATGCCACGCTGGGCGGCTTCGATGGCGTAGTCGGTAGCATACTAAGCTTCTATGCCCAAGATCGCGGGTTCAAACTCGGCCAAAGACGTCGGATTTTCTAAGAGCGTTAAAATCCCTCAGTATGCCTTTCTTCGGAGGGGAAGCAGAGCCAGTGGGCCCATGTCATAGATTTATGGCATGTAAAAGAACCTCCCACAAACTACAATTGTGTGAAGCAAAATTTGTAGGTTAGATTTGATTAACGCTCTATAAGTTCTAATGTTTCCCACCAGGTGCCGGTAACGATGACATCTAGTAGCCAAGTTCACAGCTAGGTGTCGTTGACGGTAGGATTTGGATCAAAAGTAGGAATTACTTGAAATTGATCGTCTGCAGTCCTTAAATGAATTACAGATAACACACATTAATACAGCCAACACAATTTAACACCGGCTATCAGTCAGATTCTACACACACCGGAAGTACACGGGGCCACATGACGGGGCTATTGTTGATTTTCATCATTAATTCTTTCCTCAAGACGGTGTCCATAGGCTACCATTTAAAAACGCATTCAAATCCTCTGGTAGTCGTCGTTCAAAAAATCATGATCTGGGCTATGACAGTTTTTTCAAACCGCCTCTCTCCCTTAGTGCACCTCATAGAAGGCAGGAAGTACCATGAAGATAATAAAAGAAAAAGAGATATCAACCTACAAAGTTGAGGGTATCGGCAAAGAATAGACAAATGTAAAATAAGGCCGGAAAATGCACAATTTCCTAGGCCTCAGATACCATAATACTGTCAGGGTCCGGAGAGAACAAAAATCGACCAAGGGAAGTCGACGGGAAAGATGAAGACAAGAGCCCTGCACAATTCAGTGGAAGCAATACTGGACTTAGCTGGAGTCCCTCAGTCACCCGTCAACTTTGTCATCTTTGCGCTCATGAAAATAGAATTTTTGAAATTAAAAGGTTTTCTTTTTTCTCTGGCTCTGTGAAAAGTAAGAATACTTCGGTGGTATCGATATCGCAATTGTAACTGCATTTACTTCTTCCGTTTCGTGTTACGAATGTACGACTGTGGGTTGAAGTCAGGAACGCTTCTTCGTTGGATTGGGTAATGTTGTTTCAAGGGCTTCTTCCTTCATTTGTATGCAACCCTTCGAGGGCTGCGAGAAGTGAGGCGGTCGCGGTCGTGCCAGATCTCTATCGGAACGTCCCCGCCGGTAATGGATGGCCCGGCCCGTCCCGGCGAGGCTAGCGTGGGAGTCGTGTGGGAACCAGACCGGGCGAGCTCAACACACCTGCCCTCCCCGCACAGACAGACAGACAGACAGACGTACGCACGCCGAGTAACGGGCAATCAGGCAATCAGTTGCACCAGGTCGGAAATGAGGACCGTCAAGAGTTTCTTTCAGTTTCCAGATGTGGGGCAGTAACTAAAATTTATCGTATACAAATCTGAGAATCCCTTTCAACGTGAGGATTTGGAAGGAGGTTGTTAGGAACCATCCCGGCATTTGCCTGAAGTAGAAGTGCGAAAACCATGGAAAATCACTTCGAGGATGGCTAAGGTGGGAATCGTACCCGCCTCTTCTCAGGGTTTTGCCTCACGAGGCTGAGTGTTCCCCGTTTCACCCCACAGACCAGAATTAAATTTCTTGCCAGAGTCGGGAATCGAACCCGGGCCTCCACGTTGACAGCTTCTCCTTCTTTATGTGCCATCTCCTCTCAGGGGGTTGGTAACCGTCATAGAGACTCTTGCTTTAGATGATGCAGCACGAAACAGGTCAATAGTAGAACAATTGAACCAAGTTTTCAGATTATCGATCCAAGAAATGCGTCTTCTTCCTGGACTTATTTTGCCTTGTAGCTTCCCTTGAATGACCAGCTGCAGCAGATGATATTTCTCTCCTCTCATCACACGACTCAGATACTGCAGTTTTCTAATTTTGACAGTATTTAATATTTCCTTTCTCTTTCCCATCCGCCTCATCACCTCATCGTTGGTGACCTCTTCTTTCCAACTCAGCCTCAGTATCCTTCTGTACGTCCATAGCTCAAATGCCTCCAATCTGTCCATTTCTCGTTTCTTTATGGTCCAGGGCTCTCAACTCCATAGAACAAGGTGGAGAAGATATAACATCTCAGAAGTCTAATTTTTAGATGTAAATTAAGGTCTCTGCTACAGAACACTCTCCTAATAATAATAATAATAATAATAATAATTACGGTGATCACATGCAGAGTATTTCAGGTAGAGGCTCATATTTGCCTCCTAATAATGTATAGCCGCCTACTTAGTTCCATTCACGAGGCTTAGCTCACCTTGTTCCCAAACTTCAAGTCCACTGGAATCATACCGAAGTTGCTAAGGGCCAACGTCGATCAACTGGGGCTCCACATACAGTAAATCAGCCTATCAGTAGCCTATATAACGGCATTCCTGTGGCACAATTTTGAAATGGAACTAGACATTCTACCTTAGTGACCGAAAGGGCAATTACATCGTTAAGGTTGTATAAGGCACTGGACCAGATGGCATACCAGCTGAGCTTCTGAAAGAGACAGGCGACATAGGTGTGCAGATAAACACGGATATTTGTAACACAATCTGGAATAGTGGAATATGGCCAGCTGATTGAAAGCTAAAAGGAAACAGTTGTAATGACGTGGTTCTTAGTTGGCCGAAACGAAACACGAATAAAATTAATAATACCGGTAATAATAATAATGCTGATAAGATCACTGACACCTTTAGGAAAAGGTTATTGAAGTTCTACGGACACATTCTCAGAACGATCAACGATAGGCTCACCAAAAGGATCCTCAACCTTGCTCTCCTAACTGGCTTTGTGAAATTGAAAAAGACATTTAAGAAATTGGCATTACAGAGGATATTTTAGAAGATCGATGCCTGTTCAGAACATAAAACAACAACAATCATTTCTCTGAGAAAATGACTACCATGACCAAGAAATCAAAAACTGAAGAGCGGAGGAACACTTTCGGTGCACTGATAAGGAGATTTTGGGAGAAGAGAAAACCATAATTGGCAATAAAAGTTATATCGCACTCCACAGATGGGCATAACGATGTAAAAATAAACAAATACCGTAAATAAATAAATAAATAAAAAATAAAAGTAAATAAATAAATAAATAATAAATAAATAAATAAATAATAATAATAATACTTTCTTTCTTCGTCTTTTCCCAATTAATTGGGGTCGCCGGAGCCAACCAGGCTCATTTTGGTTTTGGCCGGGGATTTAAGGCCGAATGCCTTTCCTGACGCCACGTGATTTTTCTGGCGAAAATTCCACCCCGCTGTCACCGGGATTCGAACCTCGGCCGTCCGGGTGAAAGACGAGCAGCTAAGCCACTGCGCCATCACGCTCCCCAATAATAATAATAATAATAATAATAATAATAATAATAATAATAATAATAATAATAATAATAATAATAATAATAAAAGCAATAAAGAAGTTGATTGAGTTATTTGCTTAACGTCTTCCATTTATTGGGAGAATAAATTCACTTAAAATAAATAAATGAATAATAAACGCATTGTGATTCAGTTTGGTGATATATTTGAGTTTTTCAGCCCCGTTTGGGCAGTTCTTCTATAAATTTACAGGCAATCTTCTTTCCATTTTGTCTGGCTGCGTGGCTCAGGGGTAACGTTCTCGCTTGCTGAGCCCAAGGTTGCAGGTTCGAAACCTGGCGCAGTCAGCTGGCATTTGAGGGTGCTCAAATGCGAGGGAGCCGTGTCAGTAGATTTACTGGCACGTTAAAGATCCCCTTTGGGGCAAAATTCCGGCACCCCGGCGTCTCTAAAAGCCAGTGTAGTTAAAAGGGACGTAAAACCAATAACATTATTATTATTATCTTTCCATTTTAAGTTACCAATGTTCGCCCCCAAATGACGACAGTGGTCTTTTATGTCAAACCCTTTGGCTTTCACATGACAACAGCAAGCGACGATGCAGCACAGTTGGACGCGGCATGCGAGAGCGCAACGCGGGCTACAGAAGGCGTTAGGCACGTTGGAGCCTGAGGGAAACACATTTCAGACGCAAGGCTGAAAATTGAATCGAAAATCAATCTCGTCTCTGGAGAGAAGTTGAGGACCCCCAAATTGAGTTGAGTCCAGCCAATGAGCGACCGCCCGCATGTTTCAACTAACCCCCGTCATCAGCCTGACCTCGTTTAGCTCTCTGCCGCAGTAACCCCTTACCCTCTAACAGGCTAGATTGCAACTTCATATAGATAGGCAGATGTACATGTGATTAGAGAACAAGCCATTGTCCTAAACTGATTTACATCTCTTGAAGCCTGTATTTCAAATTATGCTAAAGGCTGGTTAAGGTTATCCATGAGTTAAATCTCGAAATTCTAATGCTGGTTTCTTTTTAAATTAATGGCGATATAAGGTGACAGTGAACCAAATTTTACTACTTTATCTTTAATTGTTTGGATATACGGTAATAAAATAATAATATAACAGGTTGAATAAACTCTAATGCACAAAGGAGAATATGTGTTAGGTAACTACTATGGAGCCGTCTGTCAGATTTCTGATCTGAAATATAGAATCATGCTTTGTCATACATTATATCTTTTGCATTCTGAGAACTTCAAAAAAACAACGTTCACATTTATGTGTTATATAAAAACAGTTTTCGAAACAATGTGAAAATAAAATCAGCCAAAAAGCAACTCATTTATTTATTTATTTATTTATTTTATTGGAGATTAGCTTGAAACATATGCTAACTGATATCACGAATTTGTTTCAGTTCAAGCAACTACATACCAACACATCATATCGATTGCAATGATGTAAAGTGGTTGAGTTTTCTTTTCATTTGAAACATTTCTTTTAATAGAAAAAACGATCCTCTGATCATCTTTGGTGGTCTACAATTTCCTCAGTATAAAGCCCTTGTTTTATGACTTCGTGTCATAATTATTAAATATCTCTAAATTGAAATCATCACTGGCAAAAATATTTTCACCTAAATGTCCCTCCATCATCTTCATGAAATTTTGGTATGGTGCATAAAACTTATTTCTTCCTTCCACTAATGACACCTGTGTGAAGCTAAATTGCATAGGTTAAGAATGTAAACAACGCTCTTAGGTTCCTACGTTCGTTGCCAAGAGCCGATTGCGGTGGCGTCTAGTAGATAAGTTCTGATCTAGTAGTCGTTGACGGTGGCGTCTGGCGGCAACAGTAGGAACTATTTGAAAAATTCGGAAGTCTGCAGTCCTTACTTGAATTAAACAAGAAGTTCCGTGACGAACTAAAGAGCCTACTTTTCTTAAAACTTAAGATTCATGCCAGTGATTAATCTATATGACGAAATTAAGTTGGTAATATCGAAATTTCTAATTAGTTCGAAGAACAGTATACCTGGCATAATGTAGCCTAATAGACAACTACAGTTGGCAGCCCTGGTGACTGAATATATTCTTAGTTCCATCCGTTAAGGTACAGAATACAAAATTTGGTTGAAGTCCAATGGATAGCATGGAAGATACATGCAGTTAAATATTGGATCTAACAGCGTGAATAAAATCATGTTGGCAACAATAACATACATGTATTGGTCAGAAATAATCTGAAATAATATGATCTATTGTTGTGTCAATTTTGAATGAAATCCATTAGATAGTATAGAAGTTACATGCATTTTAAAATTGGACCTATCAGCAGGCTTAGAATCATGTTGGCAGCACTGGCGTAGGCCTATATTAGTTACTCCAAATTAATCTAGAATGCCAGGTACTATACGTGTGCAAAGTTTAGAGCTATTGGCTTCCATACTTTCTGATATATTGATATTAGGGTAACAAAAATAGAGACAGTATTTATTAACAGTTGGCAGCCCTAGTTACTCTTAAGAATCGGTATAGTCATATCTGTTATGGTACACATAGCACACACGAAATTTGGTTGAAATCCAAATGATAGTATAGAAGTTACATGTATTTAAAGTTGGACCTCTCCGCAGGCTTAGAATCATGTTGGTAGCACTGACGTATATAATTTACTCCAAATTAGGGTATGTGGATAAAAAAATTGAGAGTATTTATTAACAGTTGGCAGCCCTGGTGGCTCTTAAGTATACGCTCAGTCATATCTGTTTATGTACACATATTACATACAAAATTTGGTTGAAATCCAATTGATAGTGTAGAAGTTATATGCATTTAATAATTAGACTTATCAGAAGGCTTAAAATTATCTTGGCAACACTGTCATGTATGGCCTCCTGGAAATTAAACCAAAATAGTATTATCTATATGTGTGCTAATTTTGAAATATCTCCCATGCATATCTCCCAAGATATCCAACATGGAGTTCAAATTTCTAGTGCGTTTTTTCAGCAGTTGGTAGCACTGACATCATTTTCAAATATGGGCTTGAGATATTCCTGTATACATTTTTACTCATACTAAATTTGGCTTCGATTGCTGCAGCCGTTTAGGAGTTGATAGGGGGGGGGGGGGGGACACACACACAGCCAGACAGACAGACGGACAGACAGACAGACAGACACACATTTTCCCGGATCGATCTCATAAGTCTACTTTTTCCTCATTTTTGCAAAATGTGAAAAGTAGGCTAAAAACAGATAACACACTCTAATACAGTCATCACAATTAACACCGGTTATCAGACTGATTCTACGCACACTCAAAGTACACGGGGCTACATGACCGCGTTGTCGCAACCCTTAAACTTAGGAACCAACCAACCAAACTTATTTCTTAAGCCTTAAGGGCTTTGTGACATCGTAGTCATGTAGCCCCGTGTACTCGGGTGTTGGTAGAAATTGTCTGATAACCTGTGATGTCTGTACTAGGGTGTGTACTTGAATCTAGGTAGGATTTGAGAAGGAAGCGGCCGTGGCCTTACATTAGGTTTACTCCCGGCATTTGCCTGGAGTAGAAGTGGGAAGCCACAGAAAACTACTTCCAGGATGGCTGATGTTTGGAATCGAACCCGCCTCTTCTCACTTTCGCTTCATGAGGCTGAGTGTACCCCGTTCCAGCCCTCAGAACTTAATTAAATTTATTTGCAGAGCATGCAACCGAACCCAGGCCTCCGTGGTGACAGCCAAGAATGCTAGCCACTACTCAACGAGGCGGACAAAAAGTAACCGGACGATATACTGTCATCACTGCAGCTCTCTCATGTTTTTTTCTCTCATTGATATTTGAGATGCAGCACGAAGAAACAGATTATCTTAAACTCCCTGTACATTGCATGATAATCACCGCGCAAGGGCAAGTAAGGATAAAGATTACTTGTTTGTCTCCGAGAGTTCGCTGCGGGAATAAATGAAATTAGTGTGAGCGATGAGGAAATGAGTTTGCAACGGAACACTTTGGGGTCAAAATACCCAAGAGAAATCAAGATTGAGTTGGGGGAAATCATGCCTTAAAAGTACACGATTCCCCTCATCCATTACGAATTTTATCAATTAATTGGACAAGTAACCCGTACGCGTGCCAGGACAGTCACGGTCGCTTCACACACTTTGAGAGTACCGGTACTACCCATGGTCCGAATACAATGACAGGCGCGTACGAGAGAATGGTTGGTTGGTTCCTCAGTTTAGGAGCAGCGACAACGCGGTCATGTAGTCCCGTGCACTTTGGGTGAGTGTAGAATCTGTCTGATAACTGGTGTTAATTGTGAAGGCTGCAATTAGTGTGTGTTTTTCTGTAATTCAGGTTATTTTATTTTATTTATTTTTATTTATCGTATGGCATTTAGTGCCGGGAGTGTCCGAGGACATGTTCGGCTCGCCTGAGTCTGTAGCTGCTTCCAGCGGACACCCTAAAGGGTGAGCTACAAGTTCCGCTCAATTTCAAGTAGTTCCAACTTTCGCCACCAGATATCAATGATACCTAGTGGTGAACGTTGGAACTTTGATAGAGCGTTCTGACGAAATTTAACCTAACAATTTTGCTTTACTCAAGTTGAGTCTGTGAAAGGATCTTTTACATGCCATAAATCTATGACATGGGACCGCCGGCTTTACTTGCCCTCCGAAGGAAGGCATACTGAAGGATTTTTAACGCTCTTAAAACATCAGTAAAATTCAGTTAAGGACTGCAAACGATCAATTTAAAGTACTTCCTACTTTTGCTACCAAATGCTATCGTCAACGACACCTAGCTGTGAGCCGCAACCGGAACCTGACGGTGAACGTTGGAACTTACAGAGCGTTTATCAAATATAACCTACAAATTTAGCTTCACACAATTGTAGTCAGAAGATGGTTTTTCTACATGCCATAAATCTATTACATGGGCCCTCCGGCTTTACTTCCTCTCCGAAGGAAGGCATACTGAGGGATTCTTAAGGCTCTTAAAAGAATCCGACGACTTCAGCCGGGTTTGAACCCGCGATCTTTGGCATAGAAGATCAGCTAGCTACCAACTACGCTACCGAAGCCACCATGCGAGAGAGTGATTCAAAAATGTAGAGATATTATCTATTTGAAATAGATGCCATATCGATTGGTGTTACTTAATTTTGGGGGCATCCTGATGAGAACCGCATTGATGCGCTGCTTTTCCCCACTTGTGTGGTATTCTTAGAGAGTTTACACTCTTGTCCGATGTCACTGTAAGCGACAGTTTTGTACGAGACAAGTCTCAGATTTACCCCCAAGGACATCGTAAGGCTACGTCAAATAGCCCGTTTTGAAAACGTGCCAACGTGGCTGGCACACTGGCATAATTTTAATAACGATTTCTTTTAATACTACCTGGATTCGTTCTTCGCTTCTTCCGGCGTCTTCTGTTCGTCGAATAATTCATTGAGTCTGGTTAATTTACTTTAATCCCTACCTACTTTTGACAACGGCAAAGTTCTGTACTGTCGCATTCGTTAACAGCTGCTACTTTGCGGTATCAATTTCATTTAGGTTCCGATGACAGCTACTTCAAGAGCACCAGACTCATAAAATGAAGCTTTCAAATTTTGGAATATCCTAATTCGATTGTCGTTCTTGTGTATAGCAAGTAATCAGCCACATATAGGTATCTTTTTCATCACCAGCTATATGAATAAAATGTATAAATGAACTAATTATTTGAGTCCTTCCCGGCAAAGAAAGCTGGACATATACCCCCCAAGGACTCATAACTAGTTGTACGTGGGTTGGTAACTACGGGAACCTAGCTGAATCTGGCATTGCTTCCACTTACTTGTTCCGGGCTCCCTTACTGTCATCATTCCTGCCGACCTTCCTTGGTCAACTGTTGTTCTATTCCAACCCCGATGGTATTAGGATATCCGAGGCCTAGAGTGTTTTTCATTTTTCTGATTTAATTGGTCCTTGTGCCATCTATCTTGTTACCTGCATTCTTCGAAGGGTCAGACCTTTTCTTTTCATTATACCTCCTGTCTTCTTCAAAAGGCCCTAAAGGAAGCAGGGTGTGTGTAGCTCCATCACTTATGGTGTACCCTGGATAGTGCTACACCCTCAAGGGCTCAAGACTGGTGAATTCGGGAGTTGGCAACCTTAGCTGAGTTCGTTTCCCACTTTTTCGATTACCCCCCCCCCCCCCTCCCTCTCGTTTACTATCTGCCTTTCATGACAGTCCTTATTCTTCGATGGTTGAAAGCTTTTTTCCCCCTGATTTTTATTTCCCATATTCCTTTTTTGTCCTTTTCTTCTTCTTCTAGTATGCAAATTAATTGTAAGTCTGTAGTTAGTTTTAGATCTAATTTTTCATTTCTTCATAATTTTCATTCCCAAACTGTTAGGGACAAATAAACTAGATATTAGGCCTATTAAAACGACATTGTCATCATCATCGTCATCAATACGGGACACCTCGGAACATTTTGTGTTTGTACTGTATTCACTTCTGGTTCTGAAAATGTCAGGAGCGGCTCCAGGGGGTCAAAGGAGGTTCAGATTGTTCATAAAAAATATCGAATTTATAGCGTTCTAAGAGAAGTACTGCATTTCTTTCTTTCTTTCTTTTTTTTTTTGTAATAGACCTGCGAAACATTAACGACGTAGTCATCAACCCAGTTTCGAAAGTTCTTCCGAATAATTAATTTATAATTTAGGTTCTGCTGAGAGCCTAAAAATAATGACAATTTCTTTTTAAATGGCCGATGATATCACTGACTATCGGTTATTTACCAATGGTAGAGCAGAAAAATTTCCCATTGGCAAAAGGGAGTTGGGATTAAGCCAAATTTGACAAACATCAACGAGAAATACGACGAATAGGGGAAGCGAGGAACGAATTCATAGAGTATTAAAGAATTTGTCATTATTTGTAAGCCCTTTGATCACTCACGACATTATACCCGAGCGCAAATTCAAATAATGCGGTACACATATCTTTTCGGCGGCTTCGGTGGCGTAGTTGGTAGCATGCTGAGCTTCTATGCCAAGATCGCGGGTTCAAACCCGGCCGAAGTCGTCGGATTTTTAAGAACGTTAAATATCCCTCAGTATGCCTTCCTTCGGAGGGGAAATAAAGTCGGCGGTCCCATGTCATAGATTTATGGCATGTTAAAGAACCTTCCACTAATTACACCTGTGTGAAGCTAAATTGTATAGGTTAAGAATGTAAACAACGCTCTTAGGTTCCTACGTTCGTTGCCAAGAGCCGACTGCGGTGGCGTCTGGTAGCTAAGTTCTGAACTCGTAGTCGTTGATGGTGGCGTTTGGCGGCGAAGGTTGGAACTATTTGAAAAATTCAAAGTCTGCAGTCCTTACTTGAATTAAAAAACAGATAACACACACTAATACAGTCATCACAATTAACACCGGTTATCAGACAGATTCTACACACACCCAAAGTACACGGGGCTACATGACCGCGTTATCGCAGCCCCTAAACTTAGGAACCAACATATCTTTTCTGAGCCAATCAATTTCGAGCACTTCCATATTCAACCAATCCATGTGAAATATGTAACTACTACCAGGTGTGCGAGCGGAGTAGGCGTGGAAATATTGTGGAGGGATGAATGTTTTGAGACTCTTCACGAGTTGTCACGCTTAAGTGTGATCATCGCACTGCTGGCACACCTGATATCTGCCTTAGAACAATGCAGGTGGAATGCAAAGCAAATAGGCATATTGTACACAATGACGTAATAATAATAATAATAATATCGTATGGCCTCGGTGCCGGGTGCAAGCTTTGTTAATTGACACACAGATGGTAGCTTGCATGTCGAATTTCGTCGTTCATTTGCACGCTATGAAAGTCAATGAGGTTAGATATCTATGCTCTTTGACACTACAGCGCTTTCTAGTAGAGAATGGAGAAACTACAATGAGGTTAAAACTTCAGAGAAGCTATGCATAACTAGCATACATTAAATTTCAATTACTGAGGGCAACACAGAAAAATGACTTCCAACACGATAACTAGCATACATATTCCAACTATTGAGCTATTACACACATAAGTTTGTTCCATTGGGCAACAAGGATTACGTAAAGTTGGCATTTACCATTGATTTCGACTCTCCAGAAAAAAATTGCTGCTTGAAGATAAAGACCTCGGCACCGAAGGAGTTGGCCACCACTGATATAGACTTTGCATCGTTGTTGTCAACTCATTTAGGACCTTATGGAAACTTGGTAATCATCCCCGTGGGCTTGGGTGTGTGTTGAATTAGCCAGATTCAACCTGTAGTAGTTTTAATAGTGTAATTAACTGTGCAGTACTTGTTAGGACCTAGGACTAGATGAGGTACCCCGGATATAAATTTTATTGTAATAGACCACAGCTCCTAATATGAATATATATACTATGTATGAAAACATGCACCTAATTAGCCTACAGTATGACACATATCATTGAGAAGTGACACCACCGATGGGCATGACCGTATGCGTTGTGACCCTCGTATTAAAGCACAGTGCTGCTCCACTGTTATAAATGGCGCTATCCCTTTCTCCCTCCTCGCTCCTACACCTTATAAATTTAACATGATTCAATAAATTGTTCTGTTGTGAGGCGGAGCTGTGCACTTTGTTACGATATCTTCAGGAATATCTTGTTTGATACCACTGCGTGCTTTGTCATATATTATGGATTGATTAATCGATACTTAGGTCAATGGAAAGTGGTCTCTGCCATGGAACTAATATCGAGTTCTGGGTTCACATGTCCACTAATTACATTGAAAATGAACAGTAAATATTTTTCGTTTCCAACTTGCATTCTTAATGGTCAAGTGATAAAAAGAGACGTTCAATCTTACTTTGTGAATGGTAACAGATGAGACTGATATAGCTTTCTGGGAAACAATATAAATAAAATAATGTATAACCGGGGGTTCTAAATCACAATCTGACTGTGAATTTTACCATGGTAGGCATGTGCAAAACCGCAACGTGCATAGGTCAAACGAATGCTTGTAAAGTTTTATGAATCACAGCTGACAGTTGCATACTTCAATAAAGTAATAATGTTATGGTATTAAATATCAATTCAACATGTTTATAAATCGTAGCACTCCTATATACAAGGCACATCCAGAAAGTAAATTTCCCTATAAAAAAAAGAACATAGTTATATGCAAAACTTAATTGGCAACAGGTATAGCAATGTGTCAGCTATTTTTCCACAAACGCACCAAACGAATGGAGACACTTGTCATAGTGTGGTATAAACTTTTGTAGTCCTGTGTCATAGAAGTCTGCGCCCTGCGAATGGAGCCAGCATGTGATATTCATCTTCACCTTCAGATCTTCGTCAGTGTGAAAATGCTGACCGTAGAATAGAAATTTCTTGAGGTGCAAGAAATGTGGAAATCGCTGGGAGCAGGATGAGGACTGTACGGGGGATGATGCAACAGCTCCCAGCCAAACTTCTGCAGAACAGTTGCTGTCCTGATATAGAACGGCTTGTAACATAAGCCTTACAACTAGTTACATGTCACACCATGACATCTTCTTAGTAACTTCTTCCTTGAATTTTGGCATAATTACAGTAGCATCCTTAATAACTAGAACAGACATAAAACAAACTGTTAACTAAACGGATTATAAGTTCACAGGACTTGCATCTAATCAAGTTGCCAGCATTTCACCACGTGTGCCATTGAGATCATCAGTTGATACGGCAGACCACATCAACGCTGGAACTTGATGAGGGGACAAAGTAAATTCAATAAAATAATATTGTCAATCGATACCTAAAATCCTAGTTTCCTCTGGAAGCATACAGTTTGTAAGATATTCACGAAAGTGATGATATCCTGATGTCAGAGAGAAAGCGGATGCCTCTTTCCAGCTGTCCGAGGATACCTGCTATGCAATTAATTTTTATTGAGTATAAAGCAACATGTACAGTATATAACTACATCATTAAAACGAGCATATCTTATCATACGTGACGACACATTCTGCACACTACATAACCTAGGGGCAGATGACCTCGCGGTTTCGTCCCTTAAAACAATTATAACTATCTAACATTACATATCCTATATAAGTAAACTCTTGTATCCCATTGGTTTTTTGTGCAAGTCTTCAAAAATGACATCACTTAAGTGATTTAGAAGTCAATGCTAACTTTCCAATAAATCAATCAAAAATAATGGAATGCAGCCGAAATAAATCAGAAACCCCTATTGACGTCAAATTGGCAGGTGAAAAGCTTGAGAAAGTAGGAGACTTCTGCTACTTAGGAATAAAATAACCAGAGATGGGCGAAGCAAAGAGTATATCAAAAGTAGGTTGGCTCAGGCAAGGAAAGCATTTCTGTAAACATCAAATATAAATTTAGGTAGTAGATTTTTTTTTTCAGCTTGACAGTTTGTGTAAGTGAATTTATGTTGAAAGTTGCTAGAAAGGTTTTGGATTTTGGCCTGAGTTTTTGACTCTTCGGGGTACACCGAGACGCTCCGACTCGTCTCTTGCATGATGTCGAGTCTCCCCCAGAACCCGAACGAGACTCGTGCGTCGTGGCGTTCACAACGAGGGGTTTATCCGAAGACTTACCCCCTGGGGTATGTTTCCTGTGACCATTCCATGGTGTATCAGTTAATATTCTTGAATGTCATCCCGGAAGTCTGGGTTCGATACCCAACTCTGTCAGCCTCGTGAGGTAGAACTCAAAAGAGGTGTGTTCGATTCCCCCCTCAGCCATCCTACTGTAGAAGTGGATTCCCCATTTCTACGCCAGGTGAAATAGCCTACCAGGATGATTCCTAACTTAATGCCACGACCGCTTACTTCCCAATCCTCATCAGATCTACAAATACACATGCAGTACTCCTCCAGACACCTCTAGCATACAGGTTATGAGACACATTCTATGCATGCTAACACACACCCAAGATCCAAGCCCCTCAAATGAAATAAAAATAGCAACTGAGTCCTTAAATGCGTATTCTAGAATGATTCTGTTTCGAGGTAGTTGCTCTGCTGTGTATTCCCTTTACAGCACGAATGTAATCAGAGCCTTATTAAACTTAGTGGAGGAGCACGACATCGTACTGTGAGTTAGGGCAACTAACGCGCTTGTATAATTTAGCGTGTTCATGTAGCATGTCCGGGATGCGGAGAGTAACTATGTATGGATGTAGTCGTTCAGTGAAAGGCCCGTTGCCATCTCTTGATGAATGTAGTGCTTTCGACGAAGGTTGGTTGGTTCCTCAGTTTAGGGGCTGCGACAACGCAGTCATGTAGCCCCGTTTACTTTGGGTGTGTGTAGAATCTATCTGATAACCAGTGTTAATTGTGATGGCTGTATTAGTGTGTGTTATCTGTAATTCAGGTAAGGACTGCAGACGATCAATTTCAAGTAGTTCCTACTTTTGATACCAAATGCTAACTTCAACGACACCTAGCCGTGAATATGGCTAGTAGATGCTACTGTGACCGACACCTGTTGGCGAACGTTGAAAACAATCAAATCTAACCTACAAAGTTAGCTTCACACAATTGTAGTTAGTGGAAGATTCTTTTACATGCCATAAATCTATGACATGGGGCCAACGACTTTACTTCCCCTCCGAAGGAAGGCATACTGAGGGATTTTAACGCTATTAAAAATCCGACGAATTTGGCCGAGTTTGATCCTGCGAACTTTGGCATAAAAGCTCAGCATGCTACCAACTACGCCACCGAAGCCGCCCGTTTTTTACGAAGCCTAGAGAAATGTGTGACTTTTCACTAATGTCTCAGTCTTATTATGGCTGTGATTAGATGAATGCTTCTGAGGTTAAGCGGTGCCTAGTAATGGCATTCGGAGGACAGCTAGTGCCCCTCAATCCTGTGAAAACTTGTACTCATACGGCGTTGACTGACTGAAGAGTTACAACTGATAGTATGTACAAGCTACACTGAAAAAAAAAATGTTTTGAAAACTTTACAACCCATGGGGTAAGTGCTGCTGCACGAGTACAGAGTAGGAAATAAAGAGCGGTTCTGGGGCAGGGGCTAATGGGCAAGGTGGCTGCCATGTCCTGAGACCGTGGATGATGTCACAGGGGGAGTTCGGCCGTGTGGTTGCTAAATGAAATATTTATTATTATAATAATAATTATTGTTATTATTAGGTAATCATGCATTGATCATGTACAATCTAGACCAGCCTTATATTGTCCACTTTTTGGTGTAGTGGCTAGCATTCTTAGCTGTTACTGTAGAGGCCCGGATTCGAGTCCTGGCTCTGTCAAGGAATATAATTCTGAGCTGAGGGTTGAGACGAGGTACACTCAGCCTTGTGAGGCAAAAAAAAACAGAGCAGCAGGGCTTAATTCATACCTCAGCCATTCTACCTAACCTAACCTAACCTAGCCTAACTTGAAAATAAAAAGCAAAAACAAAGTGAGAGCAAAAAGTGTGATCAAAAAGTGACAGCAAATGTAAAAGCACAAATAATAAACTTAGTTATAACCTAACCTAACTTTACCTAACCTAACCACCTAACCTAACTTCACCTAACCTAACCTAACCTAACCTAACTTAACCTAACCTAACCTAACTTCAAAGGATATAAAAGCCATTGGTTTGAGTCTATATATGACTTTATAGGGTGATTAGTTTTCAAAATATGACCTACTTTCCAAATATTGTTTTGGAAAAATTTGAAGAATATTATATTTTTTGACTGTGAGTAGGATAGACGTAGGTGTTGGAGTTAGCATATGATTTGATATGATTTTTAGTTTAAACATATAGCCTACTTCCCCAATTTACCTTTTTTGAAAAATTTGAAAAATATATAATGTTCTTGACTAGGCGTTGAATGGAGTTGAGAGACAATCATTAACCTTAGAGTACTTTGGATTCTTTTTAAATTTAGTGTGTTATTGTTGTTTACAAACATGGCGGTAAGCATTATGCTACCATAAAAAAAGGTTGAGATACTTTCCAAGACCAAGAGAAAAATCCTCTAAATACATTGACAAAAATAACTTGTCAAATAAGCCATTACAAATAAGGTAATAACGTAAACCACCAAAAATAAGCCACCAACATATGCCGCCACTATTACCCACCATAAGCCACCACCATAAGCCACCATGAGCCAGAACAATAAGCCACCATCATAATCCACCACTATAAGCCACCATCATAAGCCACCACCATAAACCACCAACATAAGCCACCAACATAATCCTTCATCATAAGCCGATTGTAAAATGTTAAACACTTGCATACTATTACATTTTAGGTAATGCAACATTCCCATACAATTGTGCCATGTAACTTGTTGTTACATTATTTAAACAAGATATATTTGTATTAAACGATAAAGCAAACCCGCTGTGTGTATTGTTAGTGGATATGAGCAAATGTGTTCATTATTGGAATGCATACTAGTAGTTGAGTGGGTTGTCATATCGACCGGTAGGTAGCATACTGGTAGTTGTGTAATTTTTGATATCGACCACTAGATAGCATGCTGATCGTTCAGTAATGATATGGAGCGCTAGGTACCATGATGTCGTTCTGGTAGTTCTCATAGTCACCGCTAGATAGCGGAAACATACTTTGCGTGTCGCATGTGGCTATTTGACAAAGTTTTATTGCGTGAAAATCGTGCTCGTATAAGCTGTGTATATAAATTTAATATACAAATAACCATTAAGTGTTTAGAACTAACATGTATATCCTTTATAGGGAATATAGGGGTCCTTAGTAAGAGGGAGTGTCTAACACATGAGTGTACAGCCTTTTTGATATGCAGTAAGTACCTGATAACCTTCAGTAGGGTGTAAGAATATTTTCAGTTGACTACTACATTTAACAGTGATCACATTGTGATAGATCGTCTCACCCACTAGGCTCTAGCCGTGTACTACGTGGTAAGTAGCTGTTGGTCTTGATTAGGTTATATAAAAGGTCCCTTAGCAGGAATACAATCACTTGATTACTACCTTTTGCAGTGTTCACATCGTGAAAGACCGTCTCACTGACCAGCCTACAGCCTTGTGTTACGCAGTTAGCAGCTGTTTGCAGAAAGCAACATCCATGATGGAAGAAACCATGCCTAGCTATATGTGTAAAGAGTGTGGAAAGACTTTTCTTCGAGACTATCATAGAAAGCGTCATAAAGTATCGTGTGGTGAGTTTCATGAGTGCAAAAATTGTGGTAGTAAATTCAACAATGTCTACAACGGACGTTGTCATGATGAATGTTGTAATGTTGTGTCAGCAGCTAAAAGACAAAAAACTGAGCCTACAAAACATTACCTGCTTACAATGATTCCTGACAAAAATGGACTTACTGAATATGAAACGTCTTTTCAAGGTCGTCTTAAATCCTTTTTCATACGTTGTGACACGTGTAAGGATTTAAATTCATACCTTAAAGAGTCCAAACAGCAAATAATACAAGCTATGCAGAAAGAACTAGCAATGCACAGGTCGATCAAAGTTAATCTCGTGGCTGAATGTAGATTCATTCATACATCTACCAATGAAATAACAGATCGTGCTTTTAAAACAAGAAATCAGGCCCTATGTTTGGAATCAGACTTAAGTAGTTTCTTGGAAACACAATTTACAAAGTTAACTACGGAAATGGAAGAATCTGAGCTAAAAGGCAGTAATTGGGCTTTGTTAGCAATGGAAGGAGTACGATTGAAAATAAATAAGTACAATCCCTTGCGTGGCAGCACATATATTCCATTACCAGCAGCTATACAAGGAAGAAAAGCCTGCATTAATCCTCAAAACTTTAAGGACGAGAGGTGTTTTATGTATGCCATTTTAGCAAAACTGGTTAAAACTGATGCTAAACGCGTTAGTAAATACAAGGATCTGGAAAACAAGTATGATTTTTCAGTGATATCATTTCCTACATCGCTAGCTGACATTCCCAAATTTGAAAAAGCCAACGATATATCCATTAATGTATTTGGATTGGAACAAGACAACAAATTGTTCCCTCTAAAGATTGTGGATCAAGAGCTGCAAGACCATCGCGACCTCCTTCTGCTAAGTTCATCATCCGGCCAGAACCACTACGTCTTTATCAAAGATTTTGATAAACTAGTAAGACATCAGATTACCCGCTATGAACAAAAGATATATACGTGTAAACGGTGTTTTACACACTTTGATAATCGATATGGACAACAAGGAATAGAAAAATTGAAAGAACATAGAGCTTTGTGTGTCCAGCATGACATTGTTAGGGTTGAAATGCCTATTAAAAACTCAATTGTTAAATTTTTAATCGTGGAAAAAATGATGAGAATACCTTACGTTATCTATGCTGATTTTGAAAGTATACTGTTACCCTATCAAGCATGTCTACCCAATCCAGAACCAAGTTATACAGTGCCATACCAGAGTCATGTTCCTATGAGCTTTGGTATATATGTTAAACCCTCACCTGCTGTGGAACACATATAGACAAACCTTCCAAGCCAACCTCTTATTTATCGTGGACCTGACGCTGCAGAAAAGTTTATGGACTGTTTGATTTCAATAGCTAATGAAATTGATCGCCTTTACAGCTTAAGTGTTCCAAAGGCTTTAACTGAGGACCAAGAAGCAGAGTTCCAATGTTCTGAAACCTGTTATTTGTGTCAAAAACCATTTACCCAACAGGACTGGAAAGTTCGAGACCACTGCCATATTACAGGGGAATACCGTGGAAGTGCTCACAATAACTGTAATTTGAGGTGTAAAACACGTAACCCCGTTCCTGTGTTTCTACATAATATGAGTGGCTACGACGCAAATTTCATTGTAAAGCAATTGGGATGTACTACTGAGAGAGTGGATGTTATCGCTAACTCCTAAGAAAAGTACATTTCCTTTACCAAATATGTCGGAAATGTTAAGCTTATATTTGTGGACACCTTTCGGTTAATGCCAAGTAGTTTGGAAAACTTAGTTTCCAACTTAACATTATACCTTGAAACAGACAAGTACTTTGGAAAAGAAAATGCAATGCTCATGACTCGTAAAGGGGTATTTTGTTATGACTACATTGACTCATGGGAAAAGTTAAGTGAAACGTGTTTACCTCCAAAAGAGGCATTCTTTAACAAATTAAGTCAAGAAAATGTTAGTCAGGAATACTATGAACATGCCAAAAATGTCTGGAATCAGTTCAACATTAAAACTCTAGGGGAATATAGTGACCTCTACCTAACATCAGATGTACTCTTTCTTGCAGACAGCTTTGAAACGTTTAGAAACAAAACACTAGAAACGCACCGAGTGGATGCTGCACACTTTTTTACTTCGCCTGGTTTAAGTTTTGAGGCAATGCTTCTTTACACAGGAATTGAACTGGAATTGCTACAGGATTACGATCAGACTCTTCCTATCGAGTCTGGAATACGTGGAGGCATATGCCAGGTGTCTCATCGGTATGCTGAAGCTAACAATAAATACATGGAAACCTATGATTCTGAGAAACCATCGCAGTTTATTACCTATGATGATGCCAACAACCAATACGGGTGGGCTATGTGCCACTCCCTTCCTTATGGTGGATTTCAGTGGGTTTCTCCAGATACTGTTGATCTAGAAAAACTAAAAGAAGACGATCCTGCGGGATACATTCTAAACGTTGATGTTGATTACCCATCTGACCTTCATGATCTACACAACGATTTACCTTTCCTACCAGAGTGTACACAACCTAAGGATTCATCTCTGAAAAAACTAATTCCTCATCTTGGAAATCGAAGGCGATATGTTGTTCACTACATGGCATTAAAACAGGCTTTAGATCACGGATAAAATTGATAAAAATTCATCGTGTGTTAAAGTTTAAGCAAAGACCTTGGTTAAAGGCATACGTTGATTTTAATAACAACCTTCGAAAACAAGCCAAAAATTATTTTGAGAAAAATCTGTACAAATTATTCAACAATGCCATTTTTCGAAAAACAATGGATAATATCCGTAAAAGAATAGACATACGTCTTGTGACTGACAGCAAAAAGACAGAAAAGCTAATAGCAAAGCCGACATTTATTGACAGACAATTTATGGTCATAACCTAGCTGCTTTCCACATGGCTAAACGTAACATCGTATTCAATAAGCCTATATATATTGGAAAGTGCATACTGGATATTTCAAAAACTCTCATGTATTCCCACCACTATGATGTCCTGCTACCCTATTATGGCATGGACAATCTTAAACTCATGTATATGGATACTGACTCGTTCATTTATTTGGTTAACACCCCAGATGTATATCAAGACAAGTTGGATTTCCTAGAACACCTGGACACATCAGATTATCCTACTAATCACATATGTTACTCTACATCAAACAAGAAAACGTTTGGGAAATTTAAAGACGAGGCTTGTGGACAAATTATAAAAGCATTTGTTGGAATTAGAGCTAAAATGTATGCCTTAGACATAAATGGTAAAGAAATCAAAAAGATTAAAGGTATTAGCAGAGGTGTTGTCAAAAATTGTATAAGCTTTCAAGATTACAAGGATTGTGTCATGAAAAAAATGTAAAAAGAATACCCATGAACATTATCGCTTCTAAACAACATGACATATCATCTATAAGACTAAACAAAATTGCTTTGTGTCCTGGTGATGACAAAAGAGTGATTGATGCTAATGGTATACGTACACATGCCTATGGTCATTACTCAATCATTAACCATGCTTAAAGAGTTAAGTTATGAATATCAAAATCTCCTGCCTGCAACTAGCAAATAGATAAAACAAAACTATTTAGTAAATAAAACCATGGCACTACAATAATAAAAATAAATGGTATTCATAATCAAAAATAAATAAAGTAGAAACAAAATAAAAACAACTGTACAATTTATAACCAAAAAAAGAATAGACTACATATAAAATGTATTATGTGTAAATAGTGTACATGTATTTAAAATAAAAAATATTGTATGGACACTGCTTGTACATTTTTAATTACTACCCACCTCTCTCCACTCCTAATGCAAAATGAACATGTAAAACACAAATTGGAAAATCTATGTTTCCATATTGACAAAATAGAAAAAAACCATAAACTGAAATTTTAAACACTGAAATGGGAAATTGGAAAATTGACAAATGTGTAAACAACAAAATGCAAAATCCATGTTTCCATATTATGAAATTGAAAAACTTAAAACTGACTTAAAAAAACTGAAAATGGGAAATTGGAAAATTGACAAATGTGTAAACAACAAAATGAAAAAATTACCCGGTTGGGGTCGTGATCATGTTGTACAGTAGCCTATAAGACTAGCTAAAGGATAATTGCATGTGCCCATATATACTTTGTGTATGTTCATTAGCCTTTGGATTAGCTTAAGTTAGGTTTGGTAAAGTTAGGTTAGGAGTGGTTAGGTATGTGACCTTGTAGTTTACCCTTTTCGGAAAATGTAAATTGTAAAATTTAAAATCAAAAAATATTAAATTTAAAATGTAAAATCTAAAAAAAAACTATTATCTAAAATACAAAAAATCAAAAATGTAAAATCTAAAAATAGTAAAATGGAAAAATTTAAAATCTAAAATGTCAAATAGTAAAATGTTAAAATAAAATCAAAATCTTTAAATGAGGTTTCTGTGGGTTAGGTTAGGTTAGGTTATAACTAAGTTTATTATTTGTGCTCTCTCATTTGCTCTCACTTTTTTGCTGACACTATTTTGCTCACTATCTTCTTGCTCTCACTTTTTGCTCTTATATTTGCACTCACTTTGAAGTTAGGTTAGGTGAAATTAGGTGAGGAAATGCTTGGTTAGGTAAGGTTAGGTTAGGATAGGTTGTAACTAAGTTTATTATTTGTGCTCTTACATTTGCTCTTACTTTTTTATTACTCTATTTGCTCTCACTTTTTTTGCACTTTGAAGTTAGGTTAGGTTAGGATAAGTTAGGTTAGGTTAGGTTAGGTGAAGTTAGGTTAGGTTAGGTTATGTGAAGTTAGGTTAGGTTATAACTAAGTTTATTATTATTTATGCTTTTACATTTGCTGTCACTTTTTGATCACACTTTTACCTCTCACTTTTTTTTGCTTTTTTTTTTTCAAGTTAGGTTAGGTTAGGTTAGGTTAGGTAGAATGGCTGAGTTATGAATTAAACCCTCGTGTACCTCGTCTCAACCCTCAGCCCAGAATTAAATTTCTTGACAGAGCCAGGACTCGAACCCGGGCCTCTACAGTAACAGCTAAGAATGCTAGCCAGTACACCAAAATGTGGACAATATAAGGCTGGTCTTGATTGTACATGATCAAAGCATGATTACCTAATAATAATAATAATAATAATAATAATACATATTCCATTTAGCAACCACTCGGCCGTACTCCCCCTGTGACATCATCCACGGTCTCAGGACATGGCAGCCACCTTGCCCATTAGCCCCTGCCCCAGAACCGCTCTTTATTTCCTACTGTACAGTGATGAAAGAAATGGCAAAACCTCACTCCTCCTCCTCATCATCACCGAGCTGATTTGGACAATGCCCTTCCTTTCCCCGCACAATGTTTCCATTAATGTTTGTGGTTATGTACGCAAAAAGAAAAAAGAAGAATCTAATATTAGAACCATTATTGTTCTTGTTAAGTCAATCATGCAATTGTTCTAGTTATTAGTGCTCAATTATTATTGCGAACTAAGCATTTTCTAATTAATTCTCTGAACAAAAATCTCCGTTATACAAACATTAAGCTTACAGGTTTTTTTTGTTTTTTTTAGCGTACGGTATGGCTTTTAGTGCCCGGAGTGTCAGAGGACATGTTCGGCTCGCCAGTTTTGTAGCTGCTTCGAGACGGACACCCAATGGGTGAGCTACAAGTACCGTTGGGGAGGGAAGTTGGAATGTAAGGACGAGGAGTTGGAAGGTAGCGGCTGTGGCCTATAGTTGGGGACCAACCCCGGCATTTGCCTGGAAGGAAGATGGGAAACCACAGAAGACCATCTTCAAGGTTGCCGGCGGGGGGATTCGAACCTCCTCGCCTCCCGGATGTGAGCGACTGCCAGCAGTCATGCCGTAACGACCACGGCTAACTCACCCGGTTAGCTTACTGATAAGATAGTGGAACAAGTCGGCAGTTTCTCATATTTGGGAAGCCTAAACACCAAAGACAAAAGGTGTAGTAAAGAGATTATAAGGCGAATAGCGCTTGCAAAACAGGCGTTAAATAATAATAAAAGAAACTTTTGATTTATGCTAATTCGGATATTGCAATTAAAAATAAAGAGAAAGAGATTCTGTATGGATGTGAATCTTGGGCGATCAGAGGTCAGGATTGGAAGCGACTTAAAGCGTTTGAGATGTGGGTCTGGCGGAGAATATTAAATGGATTGAAAAGAGGACTAACATCAGCATCCTCGAGAATTTCAAGGGAAGAGTGAACTGAGACCCACGATCCATAAAATAAAAGCTCAAATCACAGGCCACATTTTGCGATATAACGCTTTCCTAACTAATCTCCTGGAAGGAAAATCAAAGGGAAGAGAGGCCGAGGACGACCGAAAAAATATTTCCTTCAAGTCATCACACTCTTCATTATGGTTCCTACTATGAAATGAAACGAGCTGCTAAAGACAGAGAACAATGGTTGCGGAGACAACGCATTGCCTTTGGAAGTTGATGATGATACTTTGGTCACGTAGTAATAATAATAATAATAATAATAATAATGACAATAATCATAATAAAAATTGTGATTCTTTTATGTTTCATTTCAGGGAAGATTGCTCAGGATCCGTTGTGTGGTGTAATAATGTCCACTTGTATGAATATTTACTGAATAACTAGTAAAGTTAATTTGCGTGTTTGCTCCAAACATGGTTATCAAGACATACATTCTATAATTTTGAAATACTGTTCGATGTGAATCTTCAATTTCCTCTGTGATCCTGATCTTTTCCCCCAGAAGCCTTCATTTGCGATTTTCTTTGGAAACTTGAAACAAAATACAAATAAGCCTTCATCATTAACAATCTCCCGTATTGTGATTCTATTTTCTGGTATTATTGTGTTTAGTGTTCATATGTTTTATGACAGATTAAGAGCTTTAATTTGATTTTGAGAGGGCGTGCTTTTTGTCATTTTATTTTTCCTTGGAAACATACCTACAGGTATTTTATTCGTCCAGAGATACCAAAATATCCAAACAAGAAATTGAATTAAAACTCAGCAATTCTTCTAGGTTTGTGCCGTGTCTTGTGTGGGGTTTCGCCTAGGACACCAAGCTAGGCTCATCGGCGGGCTCTTGGTGTCCCCGCCCGGACCCCCACAGGAGCGACGAACTGCGCGCCACCTCCCTTTATATAAGATGCAACTGCACCACTTGACTACACTTGTGTCTCGGGACAGTCGGATGAGGAGCCAGAAAGATGCGCGCGCACCCGGCAGGGAGGAGCATTTGAATAGCGCAAGTTTTAAGAAATAAAATATGGAGGACGGTTGTCGTTTCGGGGTAACATTTACAGTCGATTTGCATTATTAACGCAAAGCGGTCGTGAACTTGCTTTAAGTACATTTGAAAATATGCATTCCAATCAATATTCAAGATCTAACTGTAATAATTGAATATTTAACCATACGCACTATTAAGGACCATAACAATATGCGGTAAAGTCTGTCGGAAAAGTTTGCGAGTGGTATCGCACTCGCTTGTTGTTTTGAAGATCCCGGGTTCAAGGCTACCCAAGGGCGGAAATTTTTACTTCTTTTTAATTATTTTATTATTTCCTCCTCACGTCGTACAACAATATTGCAACTTAGTTTTGTCTACATGATCTACGAGGACGATAGTAAACATGTTTTCTCTCATTTAAAATTCTATTTTCCCTAAATACTGTTTAAGACCATGGACGGATACTATTTAAATAGTTCAAAATTTGGTTGGTTGGTTCCTAAGTTTAGGGGCTGTGACAACGCGGTTATGTAGCCCCGTGTACTTTGAGTGTGTGTAGAATCTGTCTGATAACCGGTGATAATTGTGATGGCTGTATTAATGTGTGTATCTGTTTTTTAACTCAAGTAAGGACTGCAACTTTGAATTTTTCAAATAGTTCCTAATTTTGCCGCCAAACGCCACCGTCAACGACTACTAGGCCTAGTTCAGAACTTAGCTACTAGACGACACCAAAGTCGGCTCTTGGCAACGAACGTAGACACCTAAGAGCGTTGTTTACATTCCTAACCTATACAATTTAGCTTCACACAGGTGTAATTAGTGGAAGGTTCTTTAAGGGGACACTATAGGCTACCCCAAGAAAATTTTTTTGCTCCCAGTGATCCAAACTGCACCAAATTTTATTTCCATACGACCAACATCTTTCATAAAGCAAAAAGTGAAAAATTATTCCTTTCAGTTGATCAGTATGGGCAGAAATTACTAAAAGATAGTATTTTCCTTAAAAAAAAAATGATAGGAACTATTTACCACTAACAATTACTGAAACTTTACAATCTTTTTACACTATGTACGCATTGCACAGACTAATAATTCTGTGCATGGGTTTGGAAAAATATGAAATAGTTCCTGAAATAAAAAATAGTTTCACAAAATTATTTTTTATTTCCAAAAATTAAAGTTAAACATTATTTAAAAATAAACGATAACTATTTTAACTAATCTGGATGCACAGAATTATGGGAGATAGATATCTTCACATGCTACAAAAATATTATTGAAATTGTAAAGTAAAAAAAAAAAGAATTGATTTACAAAAGAATTTTAAATGAGAGAAAACATGTTTACTATCGTCCTCGTAGATCATGTAGACAAAACTAAGTTGCAATATTGTTGTACGACGTGAGGAGGAAATAATAAAATAATTAAAAAGAAGTAAAAATTTCGGCCCTTGGGTAGCCTTGAACCCGGGATCTTCAAAACAACAAGCGAGCGCGATACCACTCGCACACTCTTCCGACAGACTTTACCGCATATTGTTATGGTTCTTAATAGTGCGTATGGTTAAATATTCAATTATTACAGTTAGATCTTGAATATTGATTGGAATGCATATTTTCAAATGTACTTAAAGCAAGTTTCACGACCGCTTTGCGTTAATAATGCAAATCGACTGTAAATGTTACCCCGAAACGACAACCGTCCTCCATATTTTATTTCTTAAAACTTGCGCTATTCAAATGCTCCTCCCTGCCGGGTGCGCGCGCATCTTTCTGGCTCCTCATCCGACTGTCCCGAGACACAAGTCTTGACTACGAGAACTAAAAGCTCAAGCAGCCTTAACCTCCCTATGAAGGCTTCCAAAAAGATGGTATATTGGCTTTCACGGCCGGTGAATTAAAACTCAGCAATTCTTCTAGGTTTGTGCCGTGTCTTGTGTGGGGTTTCGCCTAGGATACCAAGCTAGGCTCATCGGCGGGCTCTTGGTGTCCCCGCCCGGACCCCCACAGGAGCGACGAACTGCGCGCCACCTCCCTTTATATAAGATGCAACTGCACCACTTGACTACGAGAACTAAAAGCTCAAGCAGCCTTAACCTCCCTATGAAGGCTTCCAAAAAGATGGTATATTGGCTTTCACGGCCGATGAATTAAAACTCAGCAATTCTTCTAGGTTTGTGCCGTGTCTTGTGTGGGGTTTCGCCTAGGACACCAAGCTAGGCTCATCGGCGGGCTCTTGGTGTCCCCGCCCGGACCCCCGGGGTGAGGTGGAAGTGGTTGATCGTTGGTATACATGTCAAATAGTATTGGAGCTAAGACACTGCCTTGTGGGAGACCGTTTTTCTGTATTCTCCATCTACTCCGCTGACCTTGGATGTCAACAAAGAAACGTTGGTTCTGCAACAACGTAGCAATAATCATTGTGAGCTTGAAATCCATAGTAAGATGATAGAACTTCCTTAAAACTAACTGGTGTACAGTGTCATAAGCTGAATAAAGATCGACAAAAGCCACTTCTGTAATATCACTACGCTGAAATCCGTCTTCTATGTGCTGAGTCAGATTAAGAATCTGTGAACAACAGTTCCTTCCTGGTCTAAATCCAGCCTGCTCTGGAATTAAGAGAGGTTCAACCACTGGTATTAAACGGTTCTTTCAAAAACTTTATATACAGTAGATGACAAAGGAGAGATATTGGTCTGAAGTTCTTTGGATCTGTAGGCTGCTTACCAGATTTCAGAATTTCAACCACCTTAGTCTTCCTCCAGATTTTAGGTATTTGACATCGTTCCATACAGTTATTGAATAGCTGTAGAATCCATTGTTTGGTAGCATTTCCAATGTTGAATCTGCTCCGTACGGATGTCATCTACTCCGGCTGCCTTAGTATAAACCCGTTCTTGCTCTTAAAAATGCATAACATTTTAAAAACATATTTATAAAACCTAAATTTCTAGTTACGTCGTCAAGCCCAATGCCAAAAAATAACTAGCCTTAGCAGTAAAAGGGTTTGGCTTTTTCATTCAAGCTAATGTATAACATTATCAAATTATTGGTTTCGGAAATCTCTAGTCAATAAAGATACAGTCATGTTCAAACAAAATGCACGGTTTACCAAGTAAAGATATAGGCTAGCTTGTGGTACTGCTGGTCCGATGTTTGTAATAAATACAATTTAAGTATTTGTTCACAAAATCTCTAGTCAACCATCATCTAGTATTAATTAGTTACCAAAAATGTCGAGTCAATAACCTTTAAGCTTGGTCTTTTTGCTGATGTAAAATCTAAAATCTAAAAATTAAAACTCAAATCTAAAAATAAAAATAAATCGTAGTAAAGGGAATGTGATTCCAAGTAATATAAATTCTAATATGTCTATCTTTAATAATATTAGCTATCGAAAACTTCAAGTCATGATATCATTTATGGTTTGGTCGTTTTGTAAACTCTAAAATCTAAAATCAAAAACTAAATTCTAAAATCTAAAATCTAAAAATAAATAAGTCATAGTAAAGAGAATTCAATTCCAAGTAATACAAATCCTTATGTCTTTCTTTAATAATTAATTACCGAAAATTTCAAGTCATGACATTACGGTTTGATCTTTTTGCAAAATCTTGGTTTGTTCTTTTCGCAAAATCTAAAATCTAAAATAAAAAATAAAAATCAAAAGTCAAAAATCAAAAATCAAGATCAAAAAATCTAAATTTTAAAATCTAAAATCAAAAAAAATAAATCATAAATAAAAAGCAAAAAATCAAGAATATAAAATATAAAATTAAAATCTAAAATACTAATTCAAGCTTTTACAATCATAAATTCAACAAATCTTGGGTTCGCAAAGCCATATAACACCTCACGTGTCCAAATCCGATTATTGGTTTATAACATCTCAGGTCGATAACCTTACCGTTTTGGGTATTTTGGGTAAGCTCATGGGCCATGGGAAAGGGAGCTTTGCGCCGAGTTATTTGACACCTCGTGTGTAAAAATCCAATCATTGGTTATTGAGATATTAAAAAGTCGATGCCCTTTTAGTTTGAATATTTTTGGTAAATGAATGGAAGGAAGCTTATAGTTTAACGTGACCGTTAATCTCGCGATCATAAGCCACGGGACCTCCGTTTTACGTGGAATCCGAACCACAGGACATGGCATTTCACATCGAAAATCTCACATGCATTGACCGGGAATCAAACCCGGTCCGCCTTGGTGAGAGGCATACAGCTTGACCGCTGCGCCACCACGCCCCCCGGTAAATGAATGATCTATAGGAAAAGAAAGGGGGTCATGCCAAGTAATTTGTCACCTCGCGTGTCGAAATCCGATTATTAGTTTATAAAATCTCAGGTTAATGACCTTGCCGTTTTGGGTATCTGGATAAATGAGTGGGCCATAGGAGAGAGGGCTTCAAGCCAAGTCTTTTTACACCTCACGTGTCCAAATCCGATTATTGGTTTATAACATCTCAGGTCGATAACCTTACCGTTTTGGGTATTTTGGGTAAGCTCATGGGCCATGGGAAAGGGAGCTTTGCGCCGAGTTATTTGACACCTCGTGTGTAAAAATCCAATCATTGGTTATTGAGGTATTAAAAAGTCGATGCCCTTTTAGTTTGAATATTTTTGGTAAATGAATGGAAGGAAGCTTATAGTTTAACGTGACCGTTAATCTCGCGATCATAAGCCACGGGACCTCCGTTTTACGTGGAATCCGAACCACAGGACATGGCATTTCACATCGAAAATCTCACATGCATTGACCGGGAATCAAACCCGGTCCGCCTTGGTGAGAGGCATACAGCTTGACCGCTGCGCCACCACGCCCCCCGGTAAATGAATGATCCATAGGAAAAGAAAGGGGGTCATGCCAAGTAATTTGTCACCTCGCGTGTCGAAATCCGATTATTGGTTTATAAAATCTCAGGTTAATGACCTTGCCGTTTTGGGTATCTGGATAAATGAGTGGGCCATAGGAAAGAGGGCTTCAAGCCAAGTCTTTTTACACCTCACTCGTCCAAATCCGATCATTAATTTATAAAATCTCAGTTCGATGACCTTACCGTTTTGGGCATTTTGGGTAAATAAGTATGCCAAGGGAAGGAGAGCGTCTCCCCAAGTCCTACGACACGTCATATGTCCAGATCCGATTATTGGTTTATAGAATCTCAGGTCGATGACCTTTCAGTTTTCGGTATTTTGGGTACATTCATTGGCCATCCTGAGTCCAATGACACCTCACTTTCCAAATCCGATCATTGGTTTATAGAATCTCAGGTTGATGACCTTGCAGTTTTGGGTAATTTGGGTAAATTTAGGGGTCATCGGAAGGATTGGCCATCCCGAGTCCTATGACACATCACGTGGCCCTCTCTGATTATTATTTTATAAAATATCAGGTCGATGACCTTGCAGTTTTGAGTATTTTGGGTAAATGAGTGGGCCATGGGAAAGGGTTGGCCATCCCGAATCCTATGACATCTCATACGTCCATATCCAATTATTGGTTCGCGAGATATCGATAAGCGCAGCGCGGGTACTTACTTTTGGAGCACCCGGTGTGTTTGAACTGCCCTTGCTCCCCTACTCATAAAAAAAACTAACATGGCGACCATCAGAAATATTTAGACGGTTCCCAATATCAATAAATTTATTACAGCAATCAAACTGAAATTTTGTATGCTGATTGAGGCAATTAACATAAGTAGGGTATATGAAAAAAGGTTATTTAGTTCTTCACGGAACTACCTGTTTACAGTAAGTTCTTTGAGTAAATACACATTAGGCCCTAACCCACACTCACGTATAAAGCAGATGACGAGAACGTCAGCCACCATGTCATCGGCTAATATAAGATCGAGTGTATTCTGCAAACCAAGGTTTTCTTTTGAAACAGACACTTCGTTAAAATGTCGGGAACGGTGATTACGTCTCCACAGGTACACAGTATGGATCTTGCAAGACCTATCCTTAGCCCACACAAAATGACGTACTCCCTCCAACTCACCTACCGAGTCCAGAGACAGCCTGTCTCTTTAGGCTTGTGCCATAGCTCACGTAGTTGCCCCGGTTGGACATACGTATTCTCATTAAACGCACGTAATACATCACGGTTATGAATCTCATGACGTGTTTGTTTCATCAATATCTTAAATTATAGACGCATTCTGTGCGTTACTTGCTGAAGCACACATAGTATAATCTCGTGTTTCTCCACTTCACGTTTAATAATGCTGTGATGCTGCTTCAGGCATGCTGAAAAGGGAATACACAATAGTTAGAGAAGGCTTCCTAGAAACAGAATATTCGCTTTGATATTAACTAGGCTTCCTCTCTGCCCGAGACACACATTTATCGGGTTACGCTTCACTGCCCCTGTTATTGGCTTCGTTCACAGGCAGTTACATTACTAGGTTACCGTCAGACAAGTCTAATTTATGGAGAGGATAGACGGAAACTCAGCAAGAATGTAACAACTCTGCAAAAATATACGACTGCATCGTATAATACGTAATTCCAAACCCCGAATTGCACAGACACTAAATTAACGTTGTCAACAGTTGAATGTTGGCTATATTACGAACAAAGTCTCCAATTTTATTTCCTGCAACATAGGGTCATATAATTTTAATAGTCCATCCAATAAATGGCTCGCATCTAAACAGTAGAATGAATTCACTGCAACGATAAGGAGAAGTGCTGTATTTTATGTAAAGCAAATTGGATTGCTCTGTATTAACATACCAATAAATGTGTAGAAGTAAATCTGTAAGACAATGTATGGTATTACGCACAGTACCCAAGTACATAAGAGGGTTACTAAGCAGCTTTTTCTTAAAATACATGTTATTGTTGTTTCCTTTTATGGGCTTGAAACACCTCGGTCATCAGGTCCATATACTTGGATATGTATTGTATTAGTGGGAGTAGTATAGATCACGATACATTACACTATAAAATTTCAGTCATAAATTGGCGACATCCATGACGACGCAAAATGTTTAAACGATGTATACATGTTAAATTCTGTGTTGATAAGGCCTTACATTCAAACACAAGGCTAACCTGGGGCTTACACCCCAGACCCCATACTTGTGGTACAAGCAATAATTTTAGTTATTACTTAGTTATTGTAGTTTTATGGGGCGGAACAGAGAGGTCATCTGCTCCTTCTAACACAGATTGAATTATACAAATTTTGAATACGATGCATTCAAATTTAAAGGTGGATGCCTAAATATGAAATTGACCTAAAAATGAGACAAAAAAATTGTAGGAAAAATTTGCACTTACATCCCTTTCGTTGTCAACTGTTCAAATGGCTTTTTTGTTCGTCAATATGACGCAAAGACCCAGTTATTTTGAGTGTTAAATGCTCTATCTCACTAATATACAGCAATAAGAATCGAGTGCCGCATTCAGCGTTCCAGGCGTCCATATTGATTCCCGGCTCTGCAAAGAAATTTAATTCTTATTCACTCAGCCTTGGGAGAAGAGGTGGGTTCGATTCCATCTTACCCATTTTAGGCGTTGTGGTAGTATATGATGGCCACTGGTTGTTCCTGTTGTTTCATTCTGGGTTATGCGTACACTGAGTGTTCGAGCAGAGTATCAAAAGTGCACGTCGGAATGCCCTTCTTGATGCCAACTTCATAGGAAGAGTTAATGATAAATGAAATGAATGCAGACAAATGAAATGGGCCAAGGAGGTGGCCGTAGCTTATTAGCATGGCCCGGAATTTGATGACCTAAAAATGTTTAAACATTACTTATAAAATTAAATAAAATGACCCTAAAACTTTAGAAAATGACCTATACATCTCCAATCTCCTGCCACCTTCTCTTCACATATCTTGCAGATTTCTTTCACCATCGGTAGAAAAAATATCTGTGCCGAATTCCAAAATTATTTTTTTGAGATGAGCAGCCCTGGATGGCTTCAATTTCAGTATTTTAATACACTCGAAATAAAAACGAAGCCGATGAACAAAATCCCTAAACACACTTATGTGTGCACTAAGGCACTTAACCAGACTGGCATTACTAGGGTACCAACAGTAGCAGTCAGCATCGCTCCAGGATTAGTTCCAAGCGCAGGTGTTTCTCCTGGAATGTGAATATTTTCAAGAAGTAAGGACTGGACAAAATTATTTTAGTCTTCAGATCGACAATGAGTTGTGAAGATTCTCATCTCACCGTAAACTGATAATATCCAACGTAAAAATGCACAAAACCCCTAAACAAATTGAGAAAATTAATTTAAAAATATAAAATAGGCCAATAAATTCAATAAAATTATATAAATTATCTATATTTTTAGAAAAATTATCTATAAAATGACGTAATAAATTAGCACTTTTACAGTGCAGGAACCATGATCAGGATTTCGGTTTAACTTAGCAATGCTTGTGGAGAACCAATTAAAAGATGATTTGTCATCAAAACCAGGGCCCTGTTTGTTAGAAGGTACTCTCCTGGAATGGGCCTGGGGTTGAAGAAGGGAAATCATTTAATACCACTTCAAGGACGATTGACGTTGGGTTTCAAACCTATTCTTCTTCCAAGTCCGGAGATAAACTGGCCCCATAAGCCTTGCACGTTAATCCGCGTAGCTACCCCGGCCGGTTATTAAAACATTCTGTCGTATCCATGTCCTGCTTATTATTTATTTATCGTATGGCTTTTAGTGCCGGGAGTGTCCGAGGACATGTTCGGCTCGCCTGAGTCTGTAGCTGCTTCCAGCGGATACCCTAAAGGGTGAGCTACAAGTTCCGTTCAATTTCAAGTAGTTCCAACTTTCGCCACCAGATATCAATGATACCTAGTGGTGAACGTTGGAACTTTGATAGAGCGTTCTGACGAAATCTAACCTAACAAATTTTGCTTTACACAAGTTTAGTCTGTGAAAGGATTTTTTACATGCCATAAATCTATGACATGGGACCGCCGGCTTTACTTCCCCTCCGAAGGAAGGCATACTGAAGGATTTTTAACGCTCTTAAAAAATCCGACGACTTCGGCCGGGTTTGAACCCGCTATCTTGGGCATAGCAGTTCAGCATGCTACCGACTACGCCACCGAAGCCGGTAGTGTATGTGCAGCAGTGAAACGACTGTGTAGCGACAGTGCACTCTGCATTAGTTGTTATCCCCTAACACAACACATTAATGCAATGGTAGTTTTGAAATGAATTACATTGATTTTTACTCTACGTTGCGTGCCTGTGTTTATTTTGTTTTCCATATATCAGTGACATTCTCCATAAACATACAGCATCAACATGCAAAATCAAGCTCATAATTTGTAAAACCCATCAACTAAATAATGTTTCCACGTGTCAGTGCTACCTTGGCGAATCCCATTGTACGTATTTCAAGAAAGATAATAGTTTACTTTACACCAGGGGTAGTCAATTCAACCTTTTCCAACTCGAAGCCTTCATTTAATCTCGAAATTGTGTATATTTTGATTAGATCAATCCTTTTTTAAAACTTATACAAACGTGTATTTGGTACACTATTACCATTATTATTATTATTATTATTATTATTATTACCATTATTATTATTATTATTATTATTATTATTTTAATTAGCCTCCGTGGCTTAGGCGGCAGCACGACGGCCTCTCACCGCTTGGTCCATGGTTCAAATCCCGGTCATTCCATGTGAGATCTGTGCTGGACAAAACGGAGGCAGACAGGTTTTTCTCCGGGTACTCCGGTTTTCCCTGTCAAAATTTCATTCCAGCAACACTCTCCACTATCATTTCATTTCATCTGTCATTCATTTAATCATTGCCCCAAAGGAGTGCGTCAGGCCTCGGCAGCCGGCACAGTTCATATCCTAGCCGCTAGATGGGGCTTCATTCATTCCATTCCTGACCCGGTCGGAGACTGGAAGCAGGCTGTGGCTGTGGATTTTTTTCATTATTATTATTATTATTATTATTATTTTAATTCTATTGAAAGAGGAGGCAACGTCTAGTCATTTTAATTTTAATTTCCCATGGCAATATCCCGAAAGGATGAATAAAATAATAATATTATTATTGTTATTATAATTAATAACTGTAGTGTTATTCACTCCGTTGAGGCCTGCTTGGGATACGTGCCAATTTGAATTCCTCATCCTGTGTTGTTTTCTCTTTCTTTCTTTCTTTCTTTCTTTCTCTCTCTTTTTCCAGTATTAATTAATTCACTATTTTATTTATTTATTTATTTATTTATTTATTTATTTATTTATTTATTTAGGTTATAACCGACTGCGGTAACTACGTCCACGAGGTCACAGTGAAAGGCTATAGGGCCAAGTTCTCTCCAGACTCGGTAGACGATTGAGTTCGAACTCCACCGTCGGCTGTCCTTGAAATGGTTTTCAATAGTTTTTCCATGTTCAACTCCAGGCAAATTCAGGGACGATGCCTTCTAAAAGGACATGAACGCTTCCTTCCAACACCTTTACTAGTTTCATTCAACTTCGTCTGTTTCATCTCTCATGAGGTTAGCTTCAGGAAGGGCATCTGGCCGAAGAGACAGACCACCACAGATAAATGGACCGCATCTCACCCGCGATATGCTGTTGCACTGTGCATCGTTCTCGCCCGCTACCTTCACTTCACAAAGCTTACAAAATAATACAAAACCATCGGGCATAAAAAACTTCCTCGCCAAACTCACTAACTACGTACCGTATGTTATTTAATCTAGTAGCATCATCAGGCTTCATATATATTCGGCATTATTGTAGGTAGTAGGGAACACGTAGTTAACTAAGATAGGAAACAAACAGGCACTATCGAACTCATTGAGATCAACTAGTTCACTGACCTAGGGCGAGAAGACGTTCTGCCGACTTAGCAGAGCTACGACGGAAGCCTAGTTCACTGACCTGGAGCGAGAAAACGTTGTGCCGAATATTCAGAGAGAAAGGGAATTTCCTTATGAAGTCAGGCAATCCAAACAGATGGGAAGAGATGATTTAACTTACTGTGCAACTAGTCATTAATAATTGCAACAAATGTAAAAAAAAAAGTCCTGAAAATTTCGTAAAATGTAAAGAAAATGACCTTAAAAGTCCTGAAATGTACAAAAATTACCTAAAACATTTACAACAGAGAAAGTGACAAAACAAAATGACGTTCTGTGATCAGAGAGCTCGTATATGTGATTTATATGTAAACGGGCGTTGAAAAAAAGATGACGTAATCAAAATTCTCGCCCTGCTGATAAATATTAAGGTATTAATCACCGGAAAAAGAACTATTTATTTTTTCACATATTCCAGTAATTGGAATTGTTTTTGTGTCGACCGACTAATATTAATAATATCGTATGGCCTCGGATGCCGTGTGCAAGTTTTGTTTTTTGACACCCAGAGGGTAGCTTGCATGTCTAATTTCGCCGTTCCATGGAATGCTATGAAAGTCAAGGAGGTTAGATATCTAAGCTCCTTGACACTATAGCGCTTTCTAGTGGAGAAAGGAGGAACTTTTTGTATTGGCGGAAAATCCAGAGATTAATTTTGCCATTAGGAACACGGCCTACTGAATTCAAATGGGTTCTTTAACATGCCAACAACGTATGACATGCATGTCGTGATTTTTGTCGCCTTTCAAAAATCAATTACCAAGGCCAGGAGTGAACCTGCACGCTTGTGGTTTGTAGTCCGATACGTTAACCACTCACCCACCGTGGAAAGCTGTCGAACGACTAAAAGCTACACTATTAATTGTTAATAAGGCGACATTGAAAAATGGCCTGAAAGCTATCTTCACTGACTGAGGTTTGCCAAACCTTGATTTCAGGAGTTACCAGAAATACAACAGTCATTATAATAAGAGTTGCGCATGTGTCAGGTACTGATCTACAACCATAATATTCTCTGAGAAGGTCCCTTATCTTTGTTATTTCCTCTCTGCCTCCCTAGGGTCGCACTGCGTATATATGAAATAGAGGTCTGCCTTGCCTTGCGGTAATACGGTGTGCATTACTCGGATAATTATCAACAGAAAAAAATAATCTGCATAGCCTCTTTGGTTAATACGTTCTAGCTGGCGAGTGACGTATATCTCACACATACACTCAATGAAATGAACGTGCCGTCGCTCACGATAAGCCTGCCTCTCCCATCCCCTTGTAGTGCCAGCAGTGGTATTAACGGTTATTTTATTCCCGCGGGAGCGCACGCTGTAATGAGCCCTTCTACAAGGGGAGAGATACTGCGACACCCACAATTTGGTTAGCAAGAGAGAGGTCGTCGGATCTAATCCCGACCAAAACAGCCTTCGGAAATGAACTATAATGTGAACCGTTAGAGCGCAAGGTGAAATATTTCAATGGCTTCTCCACCACCACCCACCTCAACCCCAGTAGCAATTACACTTTTAGGGTCACGGTACTGCAACTACTTTCTTGTAATTGGAAACGATTATTGCACTTCGTAACAGCCATATAAAACTCACTTCATCCTCAACATTCTGACATTATATTAGATGAACTCCTGAGCTAAATAATGTTCATAGTGACATAGGTCTGTCCGGTCGTTGGGGGCCGTCCACATGTTACGTAAACAGGGGGCAGAAGCTTGTGATTACGTTGATGACGTGCATGGAGGGGTGGTAAACTAAATGATAAGTGGTACGTAATCAGTTAATCACTCAACAAATAACAAAAATACCTACAAAATTAGCAGAAGCATTACCTTGTAAGTTGAATGTAAAGGTCATTTTTGTTTTACTCTTATAAAATTAGCAGAAGCTTTACCTTGTAAGTTGAACGTAAAGGTCATTTTTGTATTACTCTTATAAAATTAGCAGAAGGTTTACCTTGTAAGTTGAACGTAAAGGTCATTTTTGTATTACTTCTATAAAATTAGGAAAAGGTTTACCCTGTAAGTTGAGTGTAAAGATTATTTTTGCTTTACTCTTACAATATTAGCAGAAGCTTTACCTTGTAAGTTGAATGTAAAGGTCATTTTTGTTTTACTCTTACAAAATTAGCAGACGCTTTACCTTGAAAGTTGAATGTAAAGGTCATTTCTGTTCTGCTCTTATAAAATTAGCAGAAGCATTATCTTGTTCAAAGAATCCTTCTATTCAGATCATAAAGAGATTCCAAAAATATTTTAAAAATTAGAACTGTGTTTTCTTTTGATGTACCTGAGTCTCTGACATTCTCTGAGTCTCTTATTTCATTTACTGTATTTATACGGGAAAATCGTGCCGTAATCAGAAATAGGCTATTATGTATTGCTTTATGATTAGCCTACGTCATACAGGAAGGGGCGTGATGCGATGATAACGCTTGATTGCATGGGGGCGGGGGTCAAAAATCAACCAAAAAGTGATTATGTAACATGTTACATTTGATGTCTATCTCCCTACGAGTTTACAATATGTGGTACGTATTAGGAGATACGGGGTCATAAGCTATCTAAGCTTCCTCGGTGGGTGAATGGTGGGGTGCTCGCCTCACAGTCAAAAGAATACAGATTCGCTTCCCGGCAGAGGAACTTGGACTTTTGAAGGGCTGAAAAGAACTACGGTTCTCCGAGTCATACAAAGCTGGTTTTTATAAGATCACTCGTATCACATTTGGTGAGTATTTTTGCTCTATGCCAAAGTTGTTTGAAAAGATAGGTAGAAAATACAAGAATATGACCATGTCTGCCCTATTCCTTATTGACGACGTTTAATGCTATGTTCTGAAAATTCATACCTTAAGTCAGTAATAAGTTGTACTTTTAATTTTAGTACCGGTTTGAGGGCATTTCTTTTCCCAGTCACCCCGCGGCGTAGACGTGCTCGTTAAATCCTGCAACATGACCGCGCAGGCAGCTGCATAATGTCAGGAGATCGCAGGTTCGAAACCCGGTACTGACATTTACTATCCTGAGTGTAGTTTTCCCCGTTTTTTTTTTCACACTCCCTTCAGTTAAATGCCGGGATAGTACCTTGCTTTAAGTCCCGGGGCACCTACTCTATCCCTACCCCTAATACAGTAACGCACACACTACTTAAGTCATCACATAAATATCAGACAAGTTCAACACACATCCAACTACACGGGGCTGGTGACCATGATGCCCCATACCCCTAAAATAGTTTTTAAACATTTACCCAGTTTTCTATTTCCCTTTTTTCCCCTGGTAAGTAGACCCCAATTAGTGGTAGTTTTAAGAGTAAGTAGCAATAATAGGAGCAGATGACCTCACTGTTTTGTCACTTAAAAATCACCCATCACCATCACCACCACATCAGCAATCGCAAGAAATGTTCTAATTTTCTACAATAACGACCAGATGAAAATCACCATCGCATTTAAAATTATTAATATTATTGTTATTATTATTAGATTCCAGGAATAACGTGGTCGTCAGTACATAGTGCTTAAAAGTGTTTGAGAACTTGTTTGATAAACTGTGTTATTGATACACCTCAGCCATTTTAAAAGTAGTTTTCCGTTACTACTCCAGACAAATGGTGTTGAACCTCTCCTTTTCAATCTTTGCCCAAATTAAAAATTCATAGGTAGATACAGTCTTCAAAATGGCAAACGTTGTCAGACTGCCCCACACACCTAAGAAAACGGGGATAAATGACCACTAAGTAACAATCCCCTAAATGAATCAACACCAATAACCAGAACAAAGAGCAATTACGTGGCATTATAGAGGTTTTATAAGAGATCATGAATTCTGGAAAAGCATTAGGAAGAATTCGTCGAGAGTGAACACTTTTTCAAAGATCTCGTTAACGGAGAGAGCGAATTTGGAGTGTTTTCTGGGATTTACCGTTGTTTATTAGCGTGGCGACGAATTCACTTGGTCGATATACTCCACCGAACGCGATCGATTGTGACCACTGGTAGGCATCTGGACTGTAGAATGGCAAAAATGTTTCTCCGTTCTGGGAATAAAAACTTTAATTTCACTCGGGATGAAGAAGAGCAGTTTTAGGCAGCGTTTTAATTAATGCTGCGAGCAACTGTTGGCATACGAATGCTGCTCTGAATTACGCGACGGACGTGACCAGTGTCCAAATGGCTCGGGCCGCTCAGACCACTAATAAGACGTCACTGGTACCGCGACTGCGACAGTCTGTGGTCCAGTACATCGGACCTCGCACATATTTCACCATCTGGAACAGCACTTTTTCATTAATTCAAAATACCAACCGGGATAGCTACACCGCAAAGACCGTAGGACCAGGCTATCTCAGTATAGACTACTGAAGGCGAGCGGGTTCTAACCCTAATTGTTGGGTATCCATCAGACAAAAGTTGGGATGGTAAATTCTCAGAGGACTCGGCCACTAATCTCCAACTACCTCTTTCATTCACCTTAATTTTATTTCTCATGAGCTCCTATGGTGAGGTTTGCGACAGAAAAAGCATCCGGCCGGATGAACTATTGCCGCACAGATAATCATCTCATGACATCTCGAAGCCGTCGGATTTTTAAGAGCGTTAAAAATCCCTCAGTAAGCCTTCCTTCGGAGGGGAACAAAAGCCGGCGGTCCCATGTCATAGATTTATGGCATGTTAAAGAACCTTCCACTAATTGCACCTGTGTGAAGCTAAATTGGATAGGTTAAGAATGTAAACAACTCTCATAGGTTTCTACGTTCGTTGCCAAGAGCCGACTGCGGTGGCGTCTAGTAGCTAAGTCCTGAACTTGGCCTAGTAGTCGTTGACGGTGGCGCTTGGCGGCAATAGTAGGAACTATTTGAAAAATTCTAAGTTGCAGTACTTAAATTTAAAAAAAACAGATAACACACACAAATACAGTCATCACAATTAACACCGGTTATCAGACAGATTCTACACACACACAAAGTACACGGGGCTACATGACCGCGTTGTCGCAGCCCCTAAACTTAAGAACCAACCAACCACCAACATCTCGATGTTGTCGAAGCGGCAATAATGAAGTGCACACATTTTATTTATTTATTTATTTATTTATTTATTATCGTGTTACGGGCAAATGACCTCGTTGTTCCGCCCTTTAAAGCAACAACTACTCACTATTCTGTGTTGGAAGCCATTTTTCATTGTTGCCTTAACAATCTAAATTAATGATTTTCAGTCGGTCAATTCGATTGTACCCAATTGTAATGGCCGTTTCACTAGACCTAAAAAGAAAATACATTCGATTAATAATAAAATCACTTGAAAGAACTGTTTTAATCGTCAAGCGATCATCTACAGATCCTTTACACTTGGAGCGCAAAATCTATATCTACACATAGCCTATGTATGTACAATAATGAAAGGAAAATCCACAGCCTGCTTCCAGTCTCCGACCGGGTCAGGAATGGAATGAATGAAGCCCCCCATCTAGCGGCGAGGATATGAAATGTGCCGGCTGCCGAAGCCTGTCGCACTCCTCTGGGGCAATGATTAAATGAATGACAGATGAAATGAAATGATAGTGGAGAGTGTTGCTGGAATGAAATTGTGACAGGGAAAACCGGAGTACCCGGAGAAAAACCTGTCTGCCTCCGTTCTGTCCAGCACAGATCTCACATGGAGTGACCGGGATTTGAACCACGGACCCAGCAGTGAGAGGCAGGTGTGCTGCCGCCTAAGCCACGGAGGCTGTATGTACAATAATAATATTAATAAATTATTCAGCCTAGTTAAAGCCTACCACTGCAGTAGTGTGAAATGTTCGACTAGCTAATAACATCCCCAAAGCCTCCACATTTACTGATACCCTAATGGAAGAAAGAGAAATGTAATAATTATAATTTAATTGGTTTAATATCCATTTGAACATCTGTGGATTTAGAGACACCGCACCAAGGTTCCGAAATTTCGCTTCAGAGTTAGTTATTGCAGTTTTAAGGGGAGGAACAGCGAGGTCTTCTCCCCCTATTATTTGCTCCAGAGGTGGATATTTAACGTGATATGAGTCCCTCACATTGAAACACTCTCCAATGCTAACCGACCTTGAAGTTCCGCCCCTTAAAGCAACAAACATCATCTTAATCAACTTTGCCGGGATCGTTGTGCGACAGAAAGCAAAGAGGTCAAAACTTCTCATCTGTCGAGGTTTTTGTTTTTGTTTTTGTTTTGTCGTATGACCCCCTGAGAGGCCGAGTGCAGATCTTTCTAGTCGACGCCCGTGGGCGACCTGCGCGTCAGGATGAGAGATGGAATTGATGAGGATGAATGAAACTGGGCAAGGATGTTGAAGGAAGTGGCCGTGGGCTGTCAGAAGGTACCGTCCCAGCATTTGCCTGGTGTTGAAAATGGGGAAACCACGGAAACCCATTTCAAGGACGGCCGACGGTGGGGCTCGAACCCACGCGTCTACCGAATCAGCAGAGAGCTTGGCCCCACGACCTAACGCTGCACTTTAGCCAGCATAGCCACTGCTGTCGGTGATACATGGAAATTAAAAAGATACAGGGCGTCTATTGATCTAAGGCTATAGAATTGGCTATAGACTAGAGGAATCGATCAGCGCTCTACCACGGGGCTCAAGAGATTTCATGAAGAATAACATCAGAAAACTTTTTACTCAAGTGTTCAACTGTCCTTCTCCGATAGCGCTTTCCAAAAAGCTAAATATTAGCTCTTTTAAGTCAACCCAATGTTTTATTAATAATAAGTATGAAAGTTTCGAAGAATCTCTACATAGTATAAAACCCATTCCCCGACTCTTGGATGTAACGGGTAATCTCGAGAACCACTAGATGAGTTTTGATGCGGTTTTCACCATTCTGTAAAGGATTTTTCGAGGAAGGTTTATGTAGAAAAACATTCATTTATGGCCCAAGGAAGTCGAGCAGTAACGATTTCAGTGAATCGTGTCGGAGAAAAATCTACAGTCCGTGCGCCTTTTAACTTACGCTGGGTAAATCGTTAAAAATATATATACGGTATACTATGAGTGTAAGAATTGTTCAGCAGAGTTCTACAAAAGAGTCCGCGACAGCATATTATCTCTATCTTAAATAGGCCTACATCGCCCACTAAAAGTGATTTTACGTTTACATTTCTTCCAACAATCTCCATTCGGTAGAAATTTAAGTTACCAGCTTCGGAGAGAGTTTACGAACTAGCGAGCAAGCCTATCACCCCAGATTTGGCCAGCATCAAACTGTCAAGGGGTGTCTAGTTAAGACTTCAGAGAAGTGTATATGTGTTTGGAGTTTCGCTGTTCACCTCGGCTTTTCTGAATTGCATCTGGGACCTGCCGTCCGTGCGCCTTTAAAGCCTACGCTGGGTAAACCGTTTAAGATAGGTAGCATGCTGAGCTTCTATGCCCAAGATAGCGGGTTCAAACCCGGCCGAAGCCGTCGGATTTTTAAGAGCGTTAAAAATCCCTCAGTATGCCTTCCTTCGGAGGGGAAGTAAAGCCGGCGGTCCCATGTCATAGATTTATGGCATGTTAAAGAACCTTCCACTAATTGCACCTGTGTGAAGCTAAATTGGATAGGTTAAGAATGTAAACAACGCTCTTAGGTTTCTACGATCGTAGCCAAGAGCCGACTGCGGTGGCGTCTAGTAGCTAAGTTCTGAACTTGGCCTAGTATTCGTTGACGGTGGCGCTTGGAGGCAAAAGTAGGAACAATTTGAAAAATTCTAAGTTGCAGTACTTAAATTAAAACACAGATAGCACACTCTAATGCAGTCATCACAATTAACACCGGTTATCAGACAGATTCCACACACACCCAAAGTACACGGGTCTACATGACCGCGTTGTCGCAGCCCCTAAACTTAAGAACCAACCATTCAACCTACCTTATTCTTCTCTTATTTTCCATTTCTTCTTCTTGTGAGTGATACAGTAGTTGTAAGTGCGTAGTTATAGTTTATATTCCATTATCATGTTCACTATCACCCAACCATTAGGGGCGGATAACCCATATTTTAAGCCCCTTAAAACAACAATTATCATGAAATAGCGGCTTCGGTGGCGTACTTGATATGATGCTGAACTGCTGTTCCCAAGATAAAGGGTTCAAACCCAGCCGAAGTCGTCGGATTTTTAAGAGCGTTACAAATCCTTCAATATGCCTTCCTTCGGAGGGGAAGTAAATCCGGCAGTCCCATGTTGTAGATTTGTGGCATGTAAAAGATCCTTCCACAGACTAAACATGTGTGAAGCTAAATTGTTACGTTAGATTTCATCGGAACGCTCTATCCAAGTTCCAACGTTCACCACTAGGCATCATTGATATCTGGTAGCGAAAGTTGGAACTACTTGAAATTGAACGGAACTTGTAGCTCTCCCTAAGTGTGTCCGCTGTAAGCAGCTACAGACTCCGACGAGCCGAACATGTCCTCGGACACTCCCGGTACTAAAAGCCACACGATAAATAAATAAATCATCAAATTACATCGCCTCTATCAGTTGGAATGCCGAACTAAAAAGCCCCGCGCTTAGCGACGAACCATTTCGTCAATAGCACACTGAAGATTAAAGCCTGGGTACGAACAACACAGGCTATTAGACATAGTCCATCCATCCATCCATCCATCCATCCATCCATCCATCCATCCATCCATCCATCCATCCATCCATCCATCCATCCATCCGTACTCACACACACACACGCGCGAATAATGATCAAACATTCCAAGCCACCAAATGAAGGAGCAACCATTTCAATATCCGGTTTGAGTGGTAAGTCACCTTTGCGACTACATTCCATCCAAGGCAATAGCTCCCCTTAGTCTGTTTCCCTGGTAAGTCGTTTCTCTAGAGTTACGGGTGGTATAAAGCCACTTGTGGCTAGCTCATACATATTCACTGGTTTATTTGTAGCGACATTAAAATTCATAGTGTGCTAATTAGCCATTAAAGCCGGAACTACAAAAACGGTATCTTCTAACACTAGATATATCCGACTCCATTTCTGCATATTCCAGTGTACAAGGGCCTACTTTGAAAAGTCAAAAATTTCTATTCGTAATCTCAATGAATATTTCCAGTTTTTGTCCTTGAATGTAAGAAGGGCTAATTTCACATGCTGTATGCAAAGGTAATAAATCTAAAGCTTATTCAAGTCCACAAATATCACGCATTGCATAAACTTGTCGTGTGTTTACGACATTCATATCTTATATTTTCCTCGGCATTAAATTGATCTTTCCAATGGGACCGATGAACTAGTCGTTAGGTCCCTTAAAATAACAATTATTATTATAATCGTCATCACTAAAATCTCTTTAATGAGAGGTTTAGAGAGTGGGCATAAGATTGTTTACAGGACTAAAGCTCAGCTTATAAACATTGGTTGTACTAAATTCCTTAATTATTTTGGCTTTGATTCACTGTCATCCATTAAGATACCGTACAGACAATTACAGTATCAAAACACTTTGGACAATTTTTAAATGAACCTTTTCTTATCTAGAAAAACTAAGTCATATCACCCATGCATATCGCGAAACGAAACATTATTTACAGTCCTCCCATTGATGGGAATTTTGGGTATGGGATCGATGCCCAAACAAGAAATAGAGAGACAGAGGAAGGGTCCGGTGCAAAGCCGGGGTAGCTCCACTTTTTGGTCAAAATCATGTTTTAATGGTTTTGTATAATATAAACATCCCCGGATCTTTTGGTGCAAAAACGGTGTCGCTCCGACCATTCGTTAGTCTACGTAGGTACTAGGCCTATGTGCCGTAGGAAAGAAACAACGTTGAGTCAACATTTGTAATTTTGCGGAGGTTTTTTGTTCTTTTCCACAATTTTATAAAATGGGCGGAACAGCCAGGTCATTTGCCCTTGGATAGAAAAGGAAAGAAAGAAAGAAAGAAAGAAAGAAAGAGAGAAATGTGCATTTACCATGCTGAGTAGTGTGTTTGTGAGAGTTCTATACCCTCCACCTCCACACCCTCCACACAAGATGGCGGCGGTGCGATATCTCTCGAACCCATGGTTGGATTTTAACAAATGAGGTGTTGCTGAACTCGGGCTGACACCCCCTTTCCAATGGACAAAATATTTCCAAACCAAAAATAAAACCTACCCCTACTAGAGGGTGAAATTAAATTTTTTAGAGAATCTCTCTTTCCAATTGCAACATGTGAGAGTTTGAATGCCGATATGGAATGTAACGTTGTTCTGCAAACCAATAATCAAAGAGGGGCAAGTTAGGCCTTGAGGTGAGAGCCCCTGTTATTGTTGACGAGCCCCCAGCTGTCGGGCCCCTGTTGATGGGTTATTGTTGATAGGTCCTTGTGGACGAGTCCTTGTGGACAAGTCCTTGTGGACAGGTCCTTGTGGACGAGTCCTTGTGGACAAGTCTGTGTGGACAAGTCCTTGTGGACAAGTCCTTGTGGACGAGTCCTTGGCCCTTTGGACTGATCCCTTTGGACGGGTCCCTTTGGCCTGGTTCCTATGGACTAGCCCATGAATTTATTTAAATTATGTCAAAGGGCCTAACTACATTTGTGTGTGTTGAATTGACGTTGTTCACTAATCCCCCAATACTATAATGGGATAACGATATGAAAGGAAAGTGACGAAATACATGTGAACATACAAGGGATCTAACTTGGTGGATGGATGTGTTCTAACAAGTCATTTGTAGTTGAAAGAGGATAATACATGTTCTTAAGATGTTAAAACTGAGGAGATGGCACGTGCAGTAAGACGTCTTGTTACTTCCTGTGTCATATTACAGACATGACAGAGAGCGCGCAGATCTGTTGCTATGACTAACACTGCAGTAATTTGAAACCGCAAGTGTTCATTAAGACAATGGATGATGATCATGCAAAGTTAGCAGTTATTGGATATTACACAGGTGTTCCTTCCGGTGTCATGTTGCTGACATACCAGAGAGCGCACACTGCTGTTGCTATGACTGACGCTGCAGTAATTTGAAACCCCATATGTTGATTAAGACAATGGGTGATGATCATGCAAAGTCAGCAGTCATTGAATACCACACAGGTGTTCCTAGTGTACTTTGGACTCTCAACTGTATTGGGAAAGGAATTGCAATGATCTGCAAAAAACTGCTGACACGAGCGATGAGAGTTTATATAAGAGGGGTGTCATATATCTCCCTACTGTCAGTCTTTATTACTCGCTTTGAGTGAACAGGGCTCTATTACTGCTCAAGAGTTGTAAAAAAAGCCGTTTTGGTAGAAAATCATTAAATTATTTTGCAAGGTAAGTACTTATTATTAATGGATTGTAGTCTTTTATTACTAATTGATGTTGAAGTTATTGATTGAAATGTATTGATTGATTGATTGATTGATTTGTTTGCAGATAATTGGGTACCTGTAGGTTACCAGATTCCTACAATCTGTTCATTCAGTGACAGCAGTTGATAAATTATAAAAAGGTAAGTGCCCCCCTCTAATAACTTTTAAACAGTTAGAGTGATATTTTCCAATGTTCACCACTACATGTCAGTGAAAATGGTATATTTGGCAGTCAAAAGTTGAAACTACTTGACCATGGTGTGTAAAGCTAATTTTGTAGGTTAGATTTTGATTACCGCTCTATTAAGTCTGAATGTTCATTGCTAGGTGTCAGTGTCAGAGGGAATATTTAAAGACTTAACCTCAGTTCACCTAACATAACCTAACTTTACCTAACTTAACCTTATCATGTGACATGTTTTACAAGTTTAAACTTGTTTTAAGACTGGCTATGACGTCACACTTAGCTCACTTAACTAGCGATCGCTGGTTTCTATCACGTGACATGTTCTACAAGTTCAGACTTGTTTTAAGACTGGCTATGACGTCACACTTAGCTCACTTAACTAGCGATCGCTGGTTTCTATCACGTGACATGTTCTACAAGTTTAGACTTGTTTTAAGACTGGCTAAGACGCCACACTTAGCTCACTTAACTGACGACCGCTGGTTTCTACCACTCTATCAAGTTCTAATGTTCACTGCTAGGTGTCAGTGACAGTGGTATATAGTAACCCCCAGTTAGAACTATATAAAGTTAGACTTGCTAGGAGTTCACAGATGATTGATTTAAATACCCTGCTATAACCATTGACTGGAATATAATTAAACTATTTATATTGTACTTTTTGTTTTATCTTTTATTAACATTGATGATTTCTTTCTTTTATAGGTAATTTCGAAAGTGATCATAATGTTCAAGTGTGGTGACTGTAAGAAACAGTTCTCAAGACCTGACAACCTTTAACGTCATGCAAGTACAAAACATAATCAGAAAATGTTTGTGTGCAGTTATTGTGCTACAACATTTAACAGACAAGATAGTCTTACACGACATGTAAATTTAATGCATGTCAGTTCAGCACCATTTTCGTGTTCAGTTTGCGAACTTGGTTTTTCTGCTGTAAAGCGATATCAATTCCACATGGTTGAAGTGCATGGAGAACAACAGGAATTGAAATCTGTAAAACCATCAACTAGCACGGAACCTTTAAATGAATGTGATGCTCAAAAGCGTAAACGTTCTCAAGATTGTGAAAATAGTTGTGCAACAAAAAGAAAAAAGAATGGTGAACCTTCAATAACACATTGTGATGTATGTAATATTGATTTACCTTCTTCAATCATTCATGGACATTTACGCAGTATTCAACATAAAAATAACGCTTGCCATGAAAGAAATTCTGGAAATGTTCAACAAATTGGTAGTGCATTTAAAAGTCGAATTGCTAGTTATAGACTTTATAGTAAAGAAAAAACTCAAAGTATTGAATCATTTTTAAAAAATGTTCATCCTACTGTGTTTGGTTTAGTAGAAAATGTTTTATTAGAGCATAAAACAATTAAAATGAATTTTGAACTTTTTGGACTCTATGTAAAAACTGGGAGCGAAGGTGAAATTACGGATATCAAATCCTTTAATACAAAAAACATAATTGTTAGCGAATCAACTAATATTAGTGATATATATCAAAATATTTCAAGTGCTATCGTTGTGAAGAGTGAAGAGTTCCAGGAAAGGGAGTCAGGCTGGGCGTTGGTTGAAGTACTTTATTTAGAAACCAACATGAATAAATACAACCCCCTTCGAGCATCATCATACATTGATTTACCAGGATGGATTAAACGAAAGAAAGCTGTTGTGAACGTTTTGAATAATGATGACGCATGTTTTGCGTGGGCTGTAACTTCAGCTCTCCATCCAGCAGTGGAGCATATGGATAGATCATCATCTTATCCTCACTATTCTTCAGTGTTAGATTTAAAAGAAATAGAATTTCCTATGGCGATAAAAGACATTCAACGTTTTGAAGAGCTGAACAATGTAAGTATTAATGTTTATGGAATTGAAAATAAGAGTATAGTTGGTCCTCTATATTATACTCAGGAAAAAAAGGATGCTCATGTAAATTTACTATACATAACCGAAGGTGAAAATGCCCACTATTGTTGGATAAAACATTTAAGTAGACTTGTCAGTAATCAGGTTTCAAAACACAATGGTAAAAAGTGGTTGTGTGATGGTTGTTTGCTACATTTCCAGAAAGAGGACCAACTAACTCAACATAAAAAATGGGGGTGTAATCATGTTCGTACGGTATTACCGACTCCTAAAAATAACATTCTAAAATTTAAGGATTATGAGAAACAGCTTCGAGTACCATTTGTTATATATGCTGACTTCGAGGCTTTGCTAAAACCATTTAATACATGTTCATCGAATCCAGCCCAACCTTTCACCAACACTACTCACATTCATGAACCTTTTAGCTTTGCATATTATATTAAATGTAGTTATGATGACTCTTTAAATAAGTTTGAGCTCTATAGAGGACCTGATGCACCTAAAGTTTTTATGGAAAGGCTTGAGAAAGATGCCGTCCGTATATCCTCTATTTTAAATACGATCATTCCAATGGAGCCACTAACTTCATTAGAGCAAATGCATTTTGAAACTGAAACTAATTGTTTTATATGTGGTGAATGTTTATATACAGACAGGGTTCGCGATCATGACCATTTAACAGGAAAATATCGTGGTGCGGCTCACCAAGAATGTAATTTAAATTATAGAGTAAGTAAATTCATTCCGGTCATTCTACACAATGGTAGCAAATACGATAACCACTTTATCGTTAAAGAATTTGGAGCTTCAGATGTGAAAATTGATGTTATTGCAATTAATAAGGAACAATACATATCGTTCACAAAATACATCAAAACTAGCAATAAAAAAACCATTAAACTGCGATTTTTAGATTCATTCCGCTTTATGTCGAGTAGTCTTGATAAGCTGGCTAGTAATTTAAAATCAGATCAGTTTCAAGAAATTCAACGTGTCTTTCCTAAAGAAGATGATTTTAATTTGATTCGTCAAAAGGGTATATTCCCTTATGAATATATTAACTGTGTGGAACGTCTTGAGGAGTGTTGTTTACCACCGAAAAATGCATTTTACAGTTCCTTAAACACAAGTCATATCAGTGATGGTTGGTTGGTTCTTAAGTTTAGGGGCTGCGACAACGCGGTCATGTAGCCCCGTGTACTTTGGGTGTGTGTAGAATCTGTCTGATAACCGGTGTTAATTGTGATGACTGTATTAGTGTGTGTATCTGTTTTTTAATTTTAAGTACTGCAACTTATAATTTTTCAAATAGTTCCTACTTTTGCCGCCAAGCGCCACCGTCAACGACTACTAGGTCTAATTCAGAACTTAGCTACTAGACGCCACCGCAGTCGGCGCTTGGCAACGAACGTAGAAACCTAAGAGCGTTGTTTACATTCTTAACCTATCCAATTTAGCTTCACACAGGTGCAATTAGTGGAAGGATCTTTAACATGCCATAAATCTATGACATGGGACCGCCGGCTTTACTTCCCCTCCGAAGGAAGGCATACTGAGGGATTTTAACGCTCTTAAAAAATCCGACGGCTTCGGCCGGGTTTCATATCAGTGATCAGGAATATTTACATGCACAACGTGTACGGGCACAGTTCCACATTCAAACTTTAGGAGAATTTTCAGACATATATTTGAAGACAGATGTGTTGTTATTAGCAGATGTTTTTGAAAATTTTCGGAATGTTTGTATGAAAACTTATGACCTTGATCCGTGTCAGTATTTCACAGCTCCTGGGTTAAGTTTCAGTTCAATGTTGGAAAAAAACGAAAGTAAATTTAGAATTAATGACTGATATAGACATGATCAATTTTATAAAATCATCAATTCGAGGTGGATTAAGTCAATGTAGTGGACGGTACTCTAAAGCGAATAATAAATACATGCCTAGCTACAACCCTTGTGAAGAGTCAAAGTATATTGTCTACCTCGATGCAAATAACCAATATGGTTGGGCTATGAGTCAATATCTACCACTGAAAGATTTTCGCTGGCTGACACAACCTGAAATTGATGTCTTACATGTTGACACTCTTAATGATAACGATGATAAAGGATATATTTTAGAGGTAAATCTTGAGTACCCTAAAGAGTTACATGATGATCATAATGATTTACCATTTTGTCCTGAGAATATGAAATCTCCATACATCACATCACGAACAAAAATGTTAATTGCTAATGTAAATGATAAAGGTAAATATGTAATACATTATCAAAACTTGAAACAGTGTCTACAGCATGGATTGAAATTAACTAAAATTCATCGCGTATTGCAATTTCATCAGTCAGCATGGCTCAAACCGTATATTGATCTAAACAATAATTTAAGAACGCAGTCAACAAACGCGTTTGAAAAAGATTTTTATAAACTCATGAATAATAGTGTTTTTGGAAAGACTATGGAGAATGTTGATAAACGAGTTGATGTAAAGCTGATAACAAAGTGGGAGAATGATGGTAAAAGGTATGGTGCGAGCAACTTAATAAGCAAGCCTAACTTTCATAGCTGTTCAATTATTCATGAGGATTTAGTTGTAATACAAATGAAACGTCTTAAAGTAACTTACAACAAACCCATATATGTGGGTTACACCATTCTGGAATTATCAAAAACACTTATGTATGAATTTCACTATGATTATGTAAAGAAAAAATATCTTGATAATGCTAAATTACTCTACACAGACACAGATTCTTTTATTTATGAGTTTAAAACTGATGATTTTTACGAGGATATCAAAACTGAGCTAAATAGGTTTGATACAAGTGACTACCCCAAGGATAATATTTACCATTTACCTCTAGTAAACAAAAAGGTTCTTGGGAAATTTAAGGATGAATGTGCTGGTGTTATTATAGACACCTTTGTAGGCACAAAATCTAAATCATACAGCTATATGACAATTGATGATGTAGTAGTAATAAAATTAAAAGGAGTAAAAAAGAATGCTGTTAGTAAAGAGTTAGATATAAGTGATTATAAAAACTGTATAGTTAGTAACCCACCTGTATTATATAAGAAAATGTGTGTATTTAGAAGTAAAAATCATCAGCTACATACCAATTTGTTGAACAAAGTTGCTTTAAGTAATGAAGACAACAAACGATTCATTATACCCAACACATTTAATACTCTTGCTTGGGGAAACAGTCGTATTGACGACTATTACTTTACTTAAGTCTAATGATCACTATATTGTAATATTTGTAGTGTGTTTTATATTGTAATATTTTTTGTAAAAACTGTAAGTAGAATGTATAATGTTAGGCTACAGTAGTTTAGTAAAAATAAGATAAGTAATACATTTTAGTGTAAAATGTTTGCTTTTGTATATTACGAAAAATATTTTTAAAAATTTACTGAATGTGTGAACTAAACAAGGGGAATGTAAAAAATGTAATGTGGAAATTGTAAATATCCATGTGTGAAAAAGTGAAATGGCTATCACCATTTTAAAATTAAAAAGACATTGTAATCTGGTAAACCTCGTTTTTTATTTCACAACAACAAAAATGTACAGAATGTGTAAACTAAACAAGGGAATGTAAAAAAATGAAAAATGGAAATTGTAAATATTCATGTGTGAAAAAATGAAATGGCTATCACCATTTTTAAAAATAAAAGATATAGTGATTTAATGAACCTTATTTATATTTCACAAAAAATGTACAGAATGTGTGAACTAAACAAGGGGAATGTAAAAAATGTAACGTGGAAATTGTAAATATTCATGTGTGAAAAAATGAAAATGAAGAAATGACTATCACCATTTTTAGAATTAAAAGACATTGTGATCTGGTAAACCTTGTTTTTATTTCACAACAACAAAAATGTACAGAATGTTTAAACTAAACAAGGGGAATGTAAAAAATGTAAAGTGGAAATTGTAAATATTCATGTGTGAAAAAAAAAATGAAATGGCTATCACCATTTTTAAAATTAAAGACATTGTGATCTTGTAAACCTTGTTTTTATTTCACAACAAATAGAGCTTTACAAAAATAGAATACAAAGAAATACCAATTCCTCAATCCTTTTCAATGTCCATGTCCACTCATTATTAACTTTCCTTTTATAACACTAATCACAATGACGACTGCCAACCTCTCTCCCACTGAGACATCACAGAATGTCAAAAGTTGTTTAGCTTTTCAACGATACTTTATCCGCTACACGTCTTAATGCAGAATGACTGTGGTGATAAGAAAAGGTGCATGCTTGATCCAAAGGATTAATAGGTATATCACTATGCTGCAAAGATTCTTCAAGACAAGTTCCAGGACTACACAAATAATAACCAGGTAGGTAGATTTCGAAAGTCAAGTATTGAATTACTTTGTTAATGACGCCATTGCCAGTACAGGTCTGGCATATCCTTTTCCATCGATGGTAAAAAGGTTTGATCTTCCTCCTCCTCTGTGGATGATGTTTGTTGCTGTTGCTTTTTTTCTTCATTACTCCCGTGGTATGAGGAAACAAAGTCTTTACACTGACTTTTATGACCATGATACAGTTTGACTAGCTGACAAGTAGCACACTGTCGCATAGAGGGTATTTTTGCCATAGCCACTTGCTTATGGTGATCATAATACGTACATGGTTGCAATTCACTTAACACAGGGTCTTGAGTCCATGATTTTGGTACATGTTGCCAGATTTCTTTCACTGCATTTGCTGCGACATAATAAATGAATGATTTTGGAAGAGCCAATAATTCTTCTTTAGTAAAACTGTCTAGTTTCTTTTTACACACAAAGAACTTTCCAATCGCTTTATCGGTAGCATCCCCTTTCTCCATGGTATCACGTTGATGTTTACACGTCGCTTGTAGAAATCTCACTGGTGTCATCCACAGGTAAACCTTTAGTTTTAATTTTATTTAACAACTCCCAGCAGGCATTGGCGGATAGCCAATGAAACAATTGCCAGACCTGTGCCAAGGCTTTATGGGTAATATTGTCACAGGGGCAGCGATCCATGAGTGTTTGCAGCGATGGACAGCCCATGTCCATTAAATCGATACATTGACAGTAAGACGCTAAAAATGGTTGTAGCCATTGACGTTTTTCACTACCTTTCACAAATATTACATGGGCAGAAGACAAGTGGGCTTTCATGACCATGTCCAGGTGCTTATATGAAATGGTTCCTTGCTTCCAGTCAAGTTGCATATGAGTTTCAATCCACTGGGTTTGTTTACGGTCTTTATCACACAACAAATCAAACGCATAAGGTGGTTTAAACACCAAATGAGTAGCTTGTGATATCCAAAAAGTGGAACAATCGATGATGGCCACTTCTTTAAATATAAATTTGTTATCTCCAATTTTAAACCCTTGACAGTCGACAATCAGTGTACGCAACATGTTCACTCTTGTCTGGATCAAGTCCAACTGACCACAGACTGACAATTGTTCAGTAAGGTGTACCCATGTCATTTACTTCCATTCCATTCTAGCAAAAAGAAAAGAAAAACATCGAGTATTCACTATATAGGTTAGGATATGACAGGGGGGGGGGGGCATAAGAAATAATAATATAACAACAACAACCAATTTTTTTATTTCATTATTTTATTAGCATAACAAGTTTTACATTCTATTTTCATTCTAGGATAGAGGCGGTACCATCTCATACAACAAAAAAGTCTTTTGTGTTTATAGTGTCCATAACATCGATGATATTCTAATGTCTCTAAACTGGGTGTTTTTAACTGTGAGCTGCTCACTGAAGCACTGTTGACACCATAAAGTCCACACGTATCATAACTTTTTTCATCACTCAGAGGCATGAGTGAGGGGTAACTTGAATGACAAGGTATATTACCCACCTCCATTCTGCTCAGGTAGGGGCAGGCAGGTGACCAGCGCTGATGTTCCTGCATGGGTTCATCGCTCTCTTGCCATTGGTCTAAGATGATGGGACAAAACACACATTTCACTTCATCTCTTCTTTTTAAATAGTAGAATCCAGCGGCTGCTAAGGCTTGAGGGTTTATAAAAGGCACCGGCCACGTCGCAAAGGTCTTGAAACGTTGTTCCTCAGATTTTAAATTCATGGATGTAACTTCTCTTGAGGCTTGAAAGCAAGACATGACTGAGTGGTTTGATGTGTGTTGACCTGCTATTTATACACTTGTCACTTGGTTGGACAGTGGATAATAGTTGACTTGTTTGTGATGAATAATCAAACAGTAGGCCGTGGTATTGGCTGGAACATTGTCATGCGTTTCAAAATCTAGTCGAATGTCAATATTGGATGGTTTGACAGACTCTTCCAAGTAGGAACAGTCAAAGACAATCAGTGGCGCCCTTGTCTTAAAAGCTTGGGGTGACAACATTGGACAATTCTCTTTTTGATAATACGACCATCTAAATTTAGAAAACAAGTCGTACAGGGGGGCAAACTTATTTTTTGAAAAATCTAAATCCAGCCCTTCATAGGGAAACACAGCACCGTTGAGGAAAAGACGTGCATTTCTCAATTGCAGGTGATCAAATTGCGTGACATCTTTGGTTTGTTGATACTTGCGATTCGTTTGAAAACCCACAATCATGTAGAGAGGTCTCTCTGTATAGCGGGCTGTTTTTATAGACCAACTGTGTGTGTTGGTGGTGGGCAATAACGGGTACTCATGGAGTGCCCAGCTTCTAAATTCCATGGGTAGAGGTATATCTCTCTTTACCATTTTGAGTATGTCCAGTTTTTTGCTATCGTTAAGGGTCACATGAGGCACTTTCCATAGCAAGCGTTGTAGTTGAATTTTTGAATCAATGGGGGCATTGTCGACTCCCTTGAGTGCATTATTATCACTCCTGTCTCTCACCAGATAAAGCACTTGCCTTGCGTTGACCACAATGCGCTGATGATCTTCAGCAAAGCCTAAAATCAGTTTAAGAGGTAAATATCCAGTGAAGGTGCCATCGGTGTGTACCATCCAGTCATTGGTCGAGTCAGGACACCAACCCGCCATGCAAAGTGTTTTAGCTTCTTCCTCACTATAAGAGGGATATAGTTTCATGACACTGAAAATACCCACATTTCGAGTGCTATCCACCACGATATCGTTCATGACATAACGTACTTCAGAAAACAGGAAGGCGAAAGCATGGTTGGCTAACTTGGATGTAGTGGGTGTAGAACCATCGGCTTTGGTGAGCCGACCTTCAATCTGAATAACACTTTCATGCGGTAGAGTGTAAATATCTTGGTTGTTGATAACAAATTGAATTTCTTCATTGTTATTGAGTTCAGGTGTTTGAGCTTGATAAGAATGCAAATCAATTCTTACCACTCCTGGTTGCTCCTCGATGTGGTTCGCTACCTCTAGAATAGAATTCATCGCGGGGGTTAATGTGGTAACCCAAATGCTGTAAAATCTGCTTGTTCTGAGATGTTAACGTGTATTCACGTGGTAAACAACTAACACCATTCCTAGACGGTGCTGTTGCTTTATATACAAACTTCATAGTGGTTTTAGCACCAACTTGTAAGTCACTGGTGTGGTAGAATCTAGATCAATGAGTTGTTGCTCTCTATTGATCAGTCTAATTACTAATACCATCGACAGCCACAGAATGAAAAAGCACCACTGGAGGGTTTTCACGAATAATATAGCCATTGGGCGATGTTACAATAAAGTCATAAAGCGAATGCGACGGTTCTTGATTGGTGTACACTTGACTAATAATATTACACGTCACCGACACATGATGGTCCTCAATGAATTTCACTTCATGGTCTGATTCATGTTTTTTGTTGGGCTCTAACACACGTGGTTTAAATCCTAGTAATGGACCAATGGAATCGGGGTGAGTTTTAAAGTCAATTTTGAATGTAGAAAAAATACTGCAGCGATGAGTGTTGGTATTTCCTACAAGTTCAAACTTGCGCGTTCCATCGAGAAATGACTTTAAACCATATTCATTGATCAACACCACATAAATGTGTTCATAAATGTCATCTATCGTGTATCCACCAGAGTTCAGGGTGAGCACAGAATCATCATAGTAAAACTTGTTGTTCACATTTTCACGTATGTTGTACATTCGATTGTACGTTTCAAGAGAAACAAGTCCTAAACCATAAGGTTTTTCACTCAATTCGATAGGTGGGTAAAAGTCTAGACTCACTTCAGGTCCACGTCCATGCAGTGTAAACTTCTTACTTTCCACCGACATACTGTTGACGTTTTTGCTTATGTTGCGTCTTATATAAAAAAAATTAAACATAAACGTCCACACTGTTGGCTGTTAAACGTTTGCTCACGTTTCACATTATAATATATCTTGATCCAGTTTCCAAAATAGGCCACTAGTTCCATGGGCGGGGGCAAATTCCCAAAACTGTCAAAGTACCATACAGTAAATCCCTCTTTGACATAAGCTACATAATGTGTTCCAGGTCCTCGGTGATCATCCAAATTGACAACAACACATTCATGTTTCCAGAGTTGTGAGGGTAATTGGTTTCGCATAAACACACCTCGAAAATGAGAAAGCTTCAGTTGTTAGCATAGCTTTCCACTTGCTGATGCGTCAGGGCATGTCTTGCTATGGTTGAGGTTAAAGATGTTTTATTTTATTTCGAAAAGGTGAAATTCCAAATCCTTGTTGATAAAAGGCTGGCTTCAAATTGATATTTCTAGCCCCCATAGCAATGGCCTCCATTGTTTCATTGTGTCGCTGACTTTCATTGAGTTGTTGCTTGCCCTGTTGCACGGCTTTAATGGTTTTTTGCCACTGCACTGGCGCCGCCTAAAAGTGAACCTAGAGCAGCCAGACCGGCGAATAATGCAGGTAAAAATCCCGCTCGTTTGGGGACGGGGATCACTCGCCCTTGTTTTGAACCCTGTCGCTGACGTTTTGGAATAATATGTCTCTGTGCTACTCGAAGAGCTTTCCTTATGGTCAACACATTATTTTTTCTTTTTTTCTTTCGTAAGGGCTTGTCCACGAATGTCATAAGCCCAGGCTTTGCCAAGGACAGGCTCATATTTTTTGTCTTTCTCACCACATATCTTTGTTTCACCATGATGATGATGACCAACAACCTTTCACAAGAAAGTTTAAGTCACAACTAACATTAGATTGTTATTTCATGGCTGTATATTCCTATTCTACATAAAGTGGGAAATCATTTATGGTTTTTCCAGCTTGCTTTTCATTCCATGTCAACAGGAGATGAAATGATAATTCGTCTCCTGCATTGACCATTTCATGGTTATGGACCAACATCCTATGACCATTTATCTCTATTTGTAAATGGTTCTCATCAGGTATGGCATATTTGATGTGAATGGTTCCATTATAGTGTAGTCGATAGTGGCTTAAACCCGAAGCAAGCACATAGGTCAAGTGCTGGTCATGAACTAGCGGTATATGGTTTCTCTCATTCACAGGTTTTACATTTGTCAGATGCACTAAAAATACAGATGGGATAAATTTATGAAGACTTTTCATTTCATAGGTCACGTATCGCTTGGTACAGACATCATCATCTTCTTGTGGGTCTTCCACGTGAATAATGCGGTGATGATTAGCGCTATAGCCATCCACCGTAAGCTGAGGCACTTTATCATAAAACTCATACACCTTGTTATCCACATACGTTTTTGTAGTAACGTCTGTAGACACTTGAGGATGTTTTACATGAGTTAACCGCTTTCCTTTAAAGTCATAATCTCCTTGTTTTGTGCGTGGCACTACTGACCTATCCACATAGTGTTTATTAGCAGGATCTGTTTCTTGTTTAGGATCATGTATGGGAACAGACCTAGCTTCGACCATCAACGCACGTCCAAAGACATCCATCGTCAACCTGTAGTACGAGTCTACTGTTTCTATGACAAGGCTCGGTGCGATGTATATAGACAGCCTGCTAGCCTCTCTAAGCCTTAGTTGAAATGAAGCTAATTAAGCAGCAAGAGTCATTCCCCGTGAGGGACATGGTTTCCCATCTCTGCCCCACATCACGTGAACAACGCCATGGTTCACTGTTTCCATCTTCCATTCGCTGCATCATTGTGGGACCTTCCGGCTGTGGAAAGACCAATCTTTTACTGACACTTATTACAGCGCCCAATGGTCTGTGTTTCCAAATATTTATATTTTCGCAAAATCTCTCTACCAACCCCTCTACGTGTTTCTGGATCAAGTCATGTCTGGATTAAAAAATGAGAATATGGGGTATTTTACATTTTCCACGCAAGAAAATGTTATTTCACCGGATGAGGTAAAGCCTGATTCACTCATGATTTTCGATGATGTATCCACTGAAGGACAAGGTATCATTCAAAGCTATTTCAGCATGGGTCGACACAAACATATCGATTGCTTCTATCTTGGACAAACGTATTCTAAAATGTCCAAACAGTTGATTCGAGACAATGCCAATGTCATTGTTTTATTTCGCCAGGACGAGAGGAACAGTCGTTACATTTATAATGAACATGTGAATCCGGATATGACCTTTCAAATGTTTACAGAATTGTGTGGCAAGTGCTGGAACACACAACGTCATGCCTGTTTAGTGATTGACAAACAAAGTGAACTCAACCAAGGGCGGTATCGCTTAGGGTTTGATCATTTTATTGCTATTTAAGGCACTGTATCATTCCCTCTCAAGTCATTTGTCACGACATCATGGCGTTAGCAGAGAGTCAATTGAAAAAGCATATTATTAGAGCAAAAAATACTATTCGCCAAAAGTTTCGTCAATTGAAACGATCGCGTGCGGATCATGCTTTGTTTATTCAACAACATTTAGCACCTCCGCTAAAAGCTATGTTGAAACCCTCTTTCAAGCCACCTGAAACGCTACCTACCGTTTCACAAGCCAGTCAGGCGCACCACGAGGACTCTGAGGAAGAGAAAGAGGAAGATGAAGAGGAACAGGAAGATTTAACTAGTGTTAGCGAAGTTGAGGATAATGAGGAACAAGTGTTTACGCCTCAAAAAAAGGCATCACCCCTTGCAGAGTTTTTAAGAAAAAGGAAATCCTTGGCCATGGTCGAAACCCCTTGCCCTTCCAGATCGTCTCCATTTTCACAACTCTTGGCCACCCCTCAACATAAAGCTCAACTGAAAAACATTTTAATAAAATATTATGGATCAACAGTGCAACCCTATTTCACCAATCTATTTGTTGGAAACACAGATACCACATATGGCGTTCGCTATGAGAATGATAGTTTTAAAATTGGTGATTCATCGATTAAATTTAGTCGTACTAAAGCTTTCATTAAAAAGATCAACTATAAATTAACACCAGGATTGTTAATGCTACTATTCTCTCGGACTCCCTCATCTCAAGATTATACGTCAGATGACCTTAGTAAATATAAATCCATTTTATTGGATACCCATGCTCACAAAAGACAGTATGATCCCACTCAACAAGTGAATGCTAATATATCCCAAAAATATAAAACCATCATTGCAAAAATGTTCCCCACTAGTCAAAGTGGTCGTCGTAAAGTGTCCGCTTCAGGGGTGACATTTAAACCATTAAAACCCCTTGTGGATGTTACCTACTGGCACAATCCAAATAAACTCGTCCAGTGACTACAGCTGTTGCATGCTTCACGTCAAGCCGGCCATACTGGTCACGATTGGGAAATTCAAGAAATTGAGGAAGAACTTCGAAATGCCAAAATTATTGTTTAAGCCCTCACCCATTAAAATGGGTATTGCTCACGAGTTGCATCGTCCAGCTAGACGTCACTATCAGCGACTCAAGGTGATTTCACAGGGTGTGGATGAACTTTGGCAAGCAGACTTGGTTGAAATGATTCCCTATGCTAACGTTAACGATGGTGTACGCTATATGTTGACGGTCATTGATGTTTATTCCAAAATGGCGTTTGTTGAACCTGTGCGTCGCAAGTCTAGTCCACTAGTCACCAAAGCCTTTCAACATATTATTCAACAATCTAAACGTCAACCTCAGCTGCTACAAACCGACCAGGGAAAATAATTTTTCAACAAGGATTTCTCCAGTTTTCTCAAATCTAAGGATATTCACCATTACACCACGTACAGCAATCTCAAAGCCAGCGTGGTCGAGCGGTTCAACCGAACATTGAAAACCCATATGTGGAAAGCGTTTACCGCTCAGGGCACTTATCGCTGGTTGGACTTGTTACCTGAGTTAGTGTCACGTTACAACGACACCAAACACAGAACCATTGAGACCAAGCCACGACTTGTAACTAAAAATATTCCACAACTGGATAAACTGTTTAACCCCATAAAAACAGCAGACCCTAAACGTCATCGCCTTAACATTGGGGACCATGTTCGTGTGAGCAAATTCAAGTCCGTCTTCGACAAGGGCTACACACCAAATTGGGGGACTGAACTATTTCGAATTCGTCAAGTCAACCAGAACAGTCCAGTCACCTATTTACTCGAGGACCTCAACCATCAACCCATAAAAGGCAGGTTTTATCTTCAAGAACTTCAAAAGACAGCGTTTCCTGAACATTACCTTGTGGAAAAAGTGTTGAAACAAAAAGGAAATAAACTATATGTAAAATGGTTGGGATTTAGCTCAGCCTTTAATTCTTGGATTAATAAATTACATGTTGTGTGAACCTGTGTGTCTTGTATTTATTTATTTACTCATGTTGTACTTAACCTACAGTCCTATGTACAGTCCTCAGCTATACATGTATTATGAGCAATACATATTTCTTTCTCTCTTCACCTGTGTTCTCTCTTACACTAACCCCCCCTTCACCTCTCACCACTGTCAAAACAGGTTGTGACTTGTTAGCTCTTATCGTGCGCGTGTACAGGTGAACACCTGTGTGTTAGATCATATTACACATGAACTCACATTTTCTCACGTATGAAGCAAAACAGGATGTGACTTGTTTCACAAGGAGGACGGTAATAAGGTCATTTCACACGTGTTCACATGTATTTCGTCACTTTCCTTTCATATCGTTATCCCATTATAGTAGTGGGGGATTAGTGAACAACGTCAATTCAACACACACAAATGTAGTTAGGCCCTTTGACATAATTTAAATAAATTCATGGGCTAGTCCATAGGAACCAGGCCAAAGGGACCCGTCCAAAGGGATCAGTCCAAAGGGCCATGGACTCGTCCACAAGGACTTGTCCACAAGGACTTGTCCACACAGACTTGTCCACAAGGACCTGTCCACAATGACTTGTCCACAAGGACTCGTCCACAAGGACCTATCAACAATAACCCATCAACAGGGACCCGACAGCAGGGGGCTCGTCAACAATAACAGGGGCTCTCACCTCAAGGCCTAACTTGCCCCTCTTTGATTATTGGTTTGCAGAACAACGTTACATTCCATATCGGCATTCAAACTCTCACATGTTGCAATTGGAAAGATAGATTCTCTAAAAAATTTAATTTCACCCTCTAGTAGGGGTAGGTTTTATTTTTGGTTTGGAAATATTTTGTCCATTGGAAAGGGGGTGTCAGCCCGAGTTCAACAACACCTCATTTGTTAAAATCCAACCATGGGTTCGAGAGATATCGCACCGCCGCCATCTTGTGTGGAGGGTGTGGAGGTGGAGGGTATAGAACTCTCACAAACACACTACTATGCTGTCCTTGCCTGAGCCAACGTACTATTTATATCCTCATTGCTTCGTCCATCACTTGTATTTTGCTTCCTAAGTTGCAGTTGTCTTCTACTTCCTTAATCTTTTCACCTGCCAATTTGACGTCAATAGGGGTTTCTGATTTCTTTCGGCTTCATTCCTTTATTATTATTATTATTATTATTATTATTATTATTATTATTACATTGTTATGCCCGTCTAAGGAGAGCGATTGAACCTATTTAGCTGCTATTGCTTTCTTGTCTTTCCGAAATCTCTTCATCTTCTCGCTATGGCTCTTTCTGCGCTCCTCCGTCGAAGTTCTGTTGGATGCAATGTTTGGGTGGTCTGAAAATTGATTGCTGTCAACTACTTTTCAGAATATAGATCTGTCCAGTACCATATCGCTTGAGATGTCTATTTCCTGGAAGTCATTTTCAACTTCAAGAAGCCAGTTGTTCTAAGCTTTCTGTGAGAGAGTAGGCTAAGATTCAGAATCATTTTAGTCAGCCTATGACCGCTCATTCTGAGAATATGCCCATAAAACTTCAAACGGCTTTTCCTGAATCCATTCTTCTTTCTTCTTGCTCGTTTAGGCTAGCTATGGACCACGTCATTTCAACTGCTTCCGTCCTTGGGCCTTGATCTTAGCCCAGTGTTCACGCATTCGCTGCCTGTGAGACTCCTTTCTTTCTTCAGACCACTTCTTGCCGGTTTTTAATTTCGCCTATTCTTGAAATTGGTGGTGTGCTCCAAGCTTTTCCTTCAAAAGGCCACGTTCCATAATGTCTGCGTGGGTGATCCCTACTTCGTGTAAATCCATGTCTACCTCACAAAACCAGGGGCCCTTGGTTTTTTTAGGTAGATTTCATTAGAAAGCTAACTATTGCAATGGGTACCATGTTTCGACTTCCGGAAAATTTCGACATATCTTCGTGTTTCACATCCCCCAGACCCCAAAACCACCGTCAGTTCAAAAGTTTATATATAATTTATGTATGTATATATATGTATATCCGTTTCTTGTGGACACGATAACTGCCGTAATTTTGCACCAATCACTTTGAATTTTTTACCGAATATGTATACCTATAAAATATCGGTCGAGTTCGTTACTGGGCTAAATCGGTCGAAGGGGGTGAAAATGGGGGCCTTTTGTTCGAAAAAGTGAAATATTGCTATAACTCTCTTACTGTGTGAAATATCGAATCCGTTCAAAGTTCATAATATGTGTCGGATAAAGCCCAAAAATTTATGTTTGAAGAGTTTTTTTATAGCACCAACCATTGACCAAAGGGGTGGGAAAAAGAGGGTTTTTCGGGAAACATTAATCATATCTCTCTTAATAGGCACAATATCAAAACCGAACAAAATGGACAATATTCCCCTAATAATTACCTAAAACTTTTGTCTGAAAGAATTTTTGATATGACCCACCATTACGCCAAGGGATGAGAAAAATGATTTCGGAATTATAAGAAAATGCCAAGAGCTATCAGAGGTTGCCATGGCAACACTACTAAATTGATTAGGGATGAGCTATCAGACGTTGCCATGACAACGCACTTGCACGAGATCAGAATCAGATTACCATCTGACTTAGTGTGAAGCGGCTTCGGTGACGTAACTGGTAGCATGCTGAACTTCTATACCCAAGGTCGCGGGTTCAAAGCCGGCCGAAGTCGTCGGATTTTCTAAGAGCGCTAAAAATCCCTCAGTATGCTTTCCTTTGGAGGGGAAGTTCCAACGTTCGTTGCGAGTTGCTGGTTGCGGTGGCTTCTAGTAGCCAAGTTCACAGCTAGGTGTCGTTGACGGTAGTATCTGGTAGCAACATTAGGAACTACTGCTTGAAATTGACCGTCTGCAGTCCTTACCTGAATTACAGACTAATACAGCCATCACAATTCACACCGTTTATCAGACAGATTCTACACTCACCCAAAGTACACGGGGTTACATCACCGCGTTGTCGCAGCCCCTAAACTGAGGAAACAACCAAAATCTCTGCGGGAGATATAATTTTGCGTGAAGAAGTAACAGACCGTTACGTAGTTACACATCAGTGTCGAAACCTTGCATAAGGACAGTGTGACCACACGCATAAAAATGGACCCCAAGTGACAAGAAGGTTACCGTCCCCATAAGACAATAAAATGTTTAAAATATGCATAAAATGACGAAAAACAAAGTTAATTAAGCTTCAATTATAAAATACTTTCTCGCAATAAATGAGGTCTGATCCTTCTACGAAAACCTGCATATTCTGCCTATTTTCGCCTATCCCCAAGTTTGTCCGGTGAAATCTACCTCCACCTTCCGGCGTGCCGAGAGGACTTTTTGTTAAGAAAATAGGTAAATATCCGATTGGTGATTCTCTCGGGTTTCATACGAGTTAAGTGGCCATAGAATGATATTCTTCTCTTCCGAATTACTTGAGATATCCTTTCTACATGATGGTACAGCTCATTGTTATGCCGTCTCCTGTATTCACCATCGTCTTTCAACGGCCCTAAGATCTTCCTGAGGATCTTCCTTTCCTTGGCTTCCAATTTCTCAACCAGACCCTTCCAATTCATTGCCAGGCATTCTGCTGCGTACAGCGCCTCAGGTCGGATAAGTGTACGATAATGTCTTACGTTAGTTTGGCATTGCGGGACACTGTTCGCTTGTTGTACACTCCTTTCGTTAGCTGGTAGGCCACTTCCATCTTGTTCATTCTTGACGTGAAGGCTTCCTTCTCTGATATGTTGGGCTCGATCCACTTCCCAAGGTAGGGCCTACTTAAACTTTTTTGCCTGACGGATCTTTCCATGTTCAACATTTAATTCTTTGACTGCAGGGCTAATATTAGTTATAAACTCGGTCTTCTCAAAAGAAATTTGCAAGCCTGCCTTTGCCGCTTGTACTCTGAGTTGGTTGACTTATCCATTATTATTATTATTATTATTATTATTATTATTATTATTATTATTATTATTATTATTATTATTATTATTATTATTATTATTATTATTATTATATTATTTCCAGGAATGTCATTTACTTATTTATTATTACAACTGACAGTATTAATCTTATACTAAAGCTTAACATTATTTATTACCGCTTTGATTTGGACTGTACTTTCTCATTTCAGACAGCCCACTAATGGGATCTAATGTATTATGCTATTAATGATCTGATGCGGCTTTGCTATGTTATTAAGAGTTTAAGTGATTGCGTTGACTCTTGAGTTTGTCTAAGGTTGTAATACGACAATTTCGTGTTTGATGCGACAGAAACTCATGTGCTACGATTCCACGCAACCATGTAGTAATGCAGTACATTCGTACATCATGCACTGAGGACTAGTTATGTATCGATTTTTAAATTACTACCTTTCCACCATGTGACGGACGTTTCATGTAACTTGTAGCGTTCAGGACTACAACGCGAACCATTGATTTATGTAAGCGGTGTGGTATAGGCTATGTTATTAATGGCTCTTGAGATGTGTGCGTGTTCCGCCTGTTGTTCTCTCTCTCCCTCTTCAACAGATGACATCGTCAGCAAAATTTACCTCTCTCAAATTAACTTGTGACTGGCTTGTAAATACGCTGTGCTTCTTGTTCTATGTATTTATGAGTTAGTTTGTTTGTTAGATTGTTTCTAAGTTGTCCTCGTGGTGACACCATATTTCTCTATATTCTAACCTACATAATTATGTGTGACATCCACCGACATTAAAAATTAAAACGCAAACAAACAGAATTTCTCAGTATCAATTAGCTACGAACAATCTTCGAAATACTTTTATCATCTCTTCGGCGAAGTATAATCCATGGACTCTTGATATCTCTCACTTTAACTGGTTTCAGCTGTACACCTTCAGAAACCCATGTAATATGACAATATTTCGAAAAAACAGTCCCCGATTGGTGAAGCTTTTTGCTTCACCACACTCAAATTAGTAAACGGGCTCACTTTTAATAAGCACAGATTTCCCAGTTCTACTGCGAGTAACAATGATCTTCTTTCAAACTCAGATATTTTTCTAGGTTTATGCCGTGTCTTGTGTGGGATTTCGCCCAGGAACACCAAGCTGGCCCATCACCCGCGCCCGGACACCCCACTGTGCTTCTTGTGAGCCTCTGACTGCGAGAGCTAAAAGCTAAAGCAGCCCTTTACCTCCCTATAAAGGCTTCCAAAAAGATGGTATATTGGCTTTCACGGCCCGTTAATTCAAACTCAGCAATATTTCTACGTTTAAGTAGTGTCTTGCTTTTTGAAACTGAAAATATCACTGGCTGGCGGTTTCAAAATACCTTCAGAGTAAGTCCTCCAGTCATGACAGTGCAGTCTTCTCCAAGATGTATCACAGTTCCAAACGTTTAAAATACCTTAAGATGTTCTTTTGGACCTTCAATAACATTTTTAGTGTTCTACTGCCTTTCCAAATTGCCAAAGACCCTGTCGCGTGGTATGAAAGAATGGCTCACTATTGGAAGAAACATTTCAACCGACTTGACATTCAGATAGGCTTCCAAAAGTAACCAATGAGATATCATTGAAATTACTGTCTTATTAGGTAGATTTCATTAGAAAGCTAACTATTGCAATGGGTCCCATGTTTCGACTTCCGGAAAATTTCGACATATCTTCGCGTTTCACATCCCCCAGACCCCAAAACCACCGTCAGTTCAAAAGTTTATATATAATTTATGTATATATGTATCTATCTCTCTCTCTCTCTCTCTCTCTCTCTCTCTCTCTATATATATATATATATCAGTTTCTTGTGGACACGATAACTGCCGTAATTTTGCACCAATCACTTTGAATTTTTTACATAATATGTACCCTTTAAAATCTCGGTCGAGTTCGTTAATGGGTAAAATCGGTCAAAGGGGGTGAAAATGGGGGGCTTTTTTCGAAAAAGTGAAATATCGCTATAACTCTCTTAATACATGAAATATCGAATCCCCTCAAAGTTCATAATATGTGTCGGATACGTGCCAAAAATTGATGTCAAATAAGTTTTTTGATAGCACCAACCATTGACCAAAGGGGTGGGAAAAAGTGGGTTTTTCGGGAAACATTAATCATATCTCTGTTAATAGGCACAATATCAAAACCGCACAAAATGGACAATATTCCTCCAATAATTACCTAAAATTTTTGTCTGAAAGAATTTTTGATATGACCCACCATTACGCCACGGGGTGAACAAAATGATTTAAATTATAAGAAAATGCCAAGTGCCAAGAGAGGTTGCCATGACAACTTTACTTTTAATTGATAAGGGATGAGCCATCAGCAGTTGCTATGACAACGCCACTGCACGAGATCACATTCAGTTTTCATATGTCTGTGGGAAGCGACTTCGGTATCGGAACTGGTAGCATGCTGAATTTCTATGCCCAAGGTCGCGGGTTCAAACCCGGCTGAAGTCGTCGGATTTACTAATAGCGCTAAAAAACCTGAGTTTGCTTTCCTTCGGAGGGGAAGTTCCAACGTTCGTTGCGAGTTGCTGATTGAGGTGGCATCTAGTAGCCAAGTTCACAGCTAGGTGTCGTTGACGGTAGTATTTTAGGTAGATTTCATTAGAAAGCTAACTATTGAAATGGGTACCATGTTTCGACTTCCGGAAAATGTCGACATATCTTCGCGTTTCACATCCCCCAGACCCCAAAACCACCGTCAGTTCAAAAGTTTATATATAATTTATGTAATTTAAAAAAAAAATCGGTATTCTGCCCGAAGGCAGTTCCGAGCCTCCAAAGAGGCTACCCCCAGCCGGAGTTTACGTGCGGTAGGGTGACCAGGGCCTTTCCGCTCCTCCTTTTGTTGGCCAACAGCGCGCAGTGCCTAGAACCGGCACACCATCCAAGTTCCGACTACGCCCAATGTTGCTTAACTGTGGAGTTCTCATGGGATCCGGTGTTTCAACACGGCTAGGCCGTTGGCATTTTATGTAATATATGTATATATGTATATCAGTTTCTTGTGGACACGATAACTGCCGTAATTTTGCACCAATCACTTTGAATTTTTTACCGAATATGTATACCCATAAAATCTCGGACGAGTTCGTTACTGGGCTAAATCGGTCGAAGGGGATGACAATGGGGGACTTTTTTGTTTTGAAAAAATGAAATAATGCTATAACTCTCTTAATATGTGAAATATCGAATCCGTTCAAAGTTCATACTATGTGTCGGATAAAGCTCAGAAATTTATGTTTGAAACGTTTTTTGATAGCACCAACCATTGACCAAAGGGGTGGGAAAAAGTGGTTTTTTCGGGAAACATTAATCATATCTCTGTTAATAGGCACAATATCAAAACCGTACAAAATGGACAATATTCCCCTAATAATTACCTAAAACGTTTGTCTGAAAGAATTTTTGATATGAGCCACCATTGCGCCAAGGGATGAGAAAAATGATTTCGGAATTATAAGAAAATGCCAAGAGCTATCAGTGGTTGACATGGCAACACTACTAAATTGATGAGGGATGAGCCATCAGACGTTGCCATGACAACGCACTTGCGCGAGATCAGATTCAGATTTCCATCTGACTAAGTGGGAAGCGGCTTCGGTGACGTAACTGGTAGCGTGCTGAACTTCTATGCCCAAGGTCGCGGGTTCAAAGCCGGCCAAAGTCGTCGGATTTTCTAAGAGCGCTAAAAATCCCCCAGTAAGCTTTCCTTTGGAGGGGAAGTTCCAACGTTCGTTGCGAGTTGCTGATTGAGGTGGCATCTAGTAGCCAAGTTCACAGCTAGGTGGCGTTGACGTTAGTATCTGGTAGCAACATTAGGAACTACTGCTTGAAATTTAGCGTCTGCATTCCTTAACTGAATTACAGACTAATACAGCCATCACAATTCACACCGTTTATCAGACAGATTCTACACTCACCCAAAGTACATGGGGTTATATGACCGCGTTGTCGCAGCCCCTAAACTGAGGAACCAACCAACATCTCTGCGGGAGATATAATTTTGCGTGAAGAAGTAACAGACCGTTACGTAGTTACACATCAGTGTCGAAACCTTGCATAAGGACAGTGTGACCACAAGTATAACAAGTAGTTCCGTGAAGAACTGTACAGCCTATTTTCATATATCCTGCTCATGTTAATTGCCTCTATCAACATACAAAATTTCAGTTTAATTGCTTTAACAGATTCGTAGATATTGAGAACCGTCTAAATATTTCAGATGGTCGCCAGGTTGGATTTTTATTTTTGTAATATTATATTAAGATTATTGTGTACGTGTGGTATTCAAACTTCAATCGCATGATTAGAACACAAGAAGTAAAAACGAGATTTTAAAATTACGCACAGCAGCCATCTTGTGATTATGCAAACAATTGAAATAAATTAGATGCCAGTGGATCAACATTTGTGTAAGCATTTAACGTGCAACGTTTCACGGCACTCGGATAGTTAATTCGCGAGAAACGTCCATTTAAATATTTATACTTCGCGACGCCGCCATGTTGGATTCGTGCTCACCAGGTTACTGAAAGTCCTATAGGTGAACATATGTTCATAGTCTCTATGAACATAAAAATTTCAGTTTGGTTGCTGTAAAAGATTCATAGATATTGAGAACCGTCTAAATATTACGGAAGCTTGCCATTTATAATTGTTATATGTAATAGAGTTATGTACCATTCAAGGACACTTATTGCCTAGGTTCATTATTCAAACTTTCACTTCGATCGCATGATTACGACACAAGAAATAAAAACTTAATTTTAAAATTTCGCACAGCCGCCATCTTGAGGTTATGTAAACAATTGAATTAAATTAGATGGCAGTACATTACAATCTGCAAAATCATTTACTGTACCACATTTCACTGCGCTCAGAGAGTTAACTCACGAGAAAAGTCTATTAAAATATTTCAAATTCGCTTGGTCGCCATGTTCGTTTTGTACTTTACAAGTTTATGAATTATACATAGGTAAACTTGTATCAGTACCCTTTATCACCGTACAAAATTGCAGGGTGATATCTGTAATAGTTTCGGGGATATAGAATGTCAGTGAAATATTTCACACAGCCGCCATTTAGAGGTTATGTAAACAATTGAACTAAATTAGACTCCAGTGCATTGCAATGTGTATAAATATTTGCTGTACCAAATTTCATTACGTTTGGATAGTTAATTCGCGAGAAAAGTCTATTTAAAAGTCTCCACTTCGCTTGGCCGCCATGTTGGTTATGTAGTAACCAGGTTTTTGAAAGTCTCATAGGTGAACTTCTAGTAGTACCCTTTATCACCGTACACAATTTCAGGGCGATATCCGTTATAGTTTCGGAGATACTGAATGCTAGTGAAATATTTCGCACAGCCGCCATGTTGGATTGGTGAGACGTAACAAAATTCGATGGGCACGGTCGAGGTCGCCGGGAATAGTGCTATGAACTTACCGAGTTTCACTGAAATCGCTCCAGCCGTTTAGATTTTATTAGGGTGGGGACACACACACACACCCACACACACACACACACACACACACGGACAAAAGGTGATCTCATAAGCCTATGTTTTCAAAATTGAAAATAGGCTAAAAATGGACTCCAAATGACAAGAAGGTTACCGTCCCCATAAGACAATAAAATGTTTAAAATATGTTTAAAATGAAGAAAAACAAAGTTAATTAAACTCCAATTATAAAATACTTTCACGCGATAAATGAGGTCTGATCCTTCTACGAAAACCTGCATATTCTGCCTATTTTCGCCTATCTCCAAGTTTGTCCGGTGAAATCTACCTCTGCCTTCCGGCGTGCCGAGAGGACTTTTCTTATTTTGGCCACCACAGCCATCTGAGAATAGCTTGAGCGTTGTGATGTCACTACATTCACTATTACTAAGACGATGATGTACTGCGGAGGCAATTTCGGTTGAACTTTTCTTGTACTCATTTTCAGTCCAAGTGTAACAAAACGTGTTACTTATATTCTGTGCCGAAGTTGATGTTCCTTCACAAATGGTGAAGTTTTATAGATATATTTGGCGAGAATAATAAGCCGCGTGATCCGGAATCTTGTGAACAAAAGCATTCTTCTGGCAATCATAGCGGAATACTAACTCATTTCTCTCCTTGATACGCAGTATTTAATAGAAAATATTGACGCGTTTATATGAACTTTTAGTTCCAATTTCAAATTTGATCGTTTAGCACTCTCGCGAGTTCCTAGTATTCTATTTTCGAGAGTAGAGCGAGTAGAACACTTGTTCACGCTAGGACTGCCAAAACCTATACGGTATTCAAGTTCTCATTAAATATGGTGCGAAAGTACTCTTAGTTCACATGAAATGTTTCACCGGAATATTTCTCAAGATGCATATCCCACATCATTTTAGCCCATTTTCATTTATATATATATAAAAGGCTTATGAGACCACCTTTTGTCCGAGTGTGTATGCGTATGTATGTGTGAATCCGTCCGTCCCCCTCCCCTCGTCGCCATTTCGTCCGACCTCCACAGTGCCTTTCAAATTTTAATACCTTTCACCAATCCAACATGGCGGCCACGCGAAATATTTCACTTGCATTCTACATCTCCGCAATAGTAACAGATATCACCCTGATATTTTGTACGGTGATAAAGGGTACTACTAAACGTTCAACTATGTGACTTTCAAAAATCTGTTAAATTCAAAACCAACATGGCGGCCAAGCAATGTTAAAACATTTAAGTGGAATTTACTTGCGAATTAATCATTCGAGCGCAGTGAAACTTGGTACGGCAAATGTTCAAACAAAATGAAATCTACTGATATCTAATTTAATTCAATTTTATTTTTTCATGACCCCAAGATGGCGGCTGTGCAAAATTATAAAATTAAGTTTTTATTTATTGTGTGCTAATCATGCGATCGAAGTGAATGTTTGAATAATGAACTTACGCAATAAACCTCATGTAATGATAAATAACTCTATGGCCTACATATATAACAATACAATCATAGAAGCTATTAATTTGACTTTTCTTAAATTAAACTCCCGTGATGCGTTTTAGAAAAATGCCATCTCGCGGGAAGATTTATTCACCGATACTAAAAGTTATATTTTCTAGCACATGCTTTCTCAATGCAATGGTGTTGGTGGAGACATAGGTCGTCAGGTCACTATTCAGATACTGACTCACGTTGGATGTGTGTTCGCAGAAATGTTTGGAGTCTCTTGGAAACTATGTGGAAAAGTGACGTTACATTGTATGTCGTTATAGGCGTGTTGCTGTTGTATAGGTGGTGTAATAAATGGCCATAACTGGGAAGTGCAACTTATTTTTTGATCTACCCTCGTATAACGATTGCGTACACAAAGTTTCAAGATAGGTTTCGACCTGTCTTACCTGATACTTCCCTTGTAAGTGTACTACGTATTTGACGTGCGTGCACTGGCTTGTCAGCTTTGACACTAGGAACTCGGCTTTCACAGGGCAAGGTAGACCGCCAAATAGAGGAGAATGAAGCTCACCGTGCTAGAAATGTGATGTGTAGTACGGATCAAGAAAAGTTCAATTCATGCCAACCTCTTCTCAATTTTATTGTCCCCACGAGTACACTGTTCTAACCCTCAAATTAGGCCAGATTCTCCACACGTCTACAGTACTGGGGGCCAAATCCAGTGAATTGAGTCTCAAAACGTACCTTTGGAGAACAGACTCACTGACCTACATGTTAAGCCTTTTAAACTGAAACATACGGCCGAAGCCGTCGGACCTCAGTATGCCTTCCTTCGGAGGGGAAGTAAAGCCAGCGGTCCCCTGTCTTAGATTTATGGCATGTTAAAAAACCTTCCACTAATTACACCTGTGTGAAGCTAAATTGGATAGGTTAAGAATGTAAACAACGCTCTTAGGTTTCTACGTTCGTTGCCAAGAGCCGACTGCGGTGACGTCTAGTAGCTAAGTTCTGAACTTGGCCAAGTAGTCGTTGACGGTGGCGCTTGGCGGCAAAAGTAGGAACTATTTGAAAAATTCTAAGTTGCAGTCTGTACTTAAATAAAAAGAAACAGATAACACACACTAATACAGTCATCACAATTAACACCGCTATCAGACAGATTCTACACGCACCCAAAGTACACGGGGCTACATGACCACGTTGTCGCAGCCCCTAAACTTAAGAATCAACCAACCAACCAAACTGAAACATAAATCAATCTCGTTCGGCTCCCGCTCTCAAGCCTACTACACATAACAAGCCAGTGGTCCACCTTATCAACCGCCAATATCTTCTCTACAAATTGAAAAATGTTTCCTGCCCACTTCCCCGGTCCATCATTATCTACTTTCCTTCACAACCGCCCTCGCAACTTTCTTCTCTTCTTTTATCCTTTAGATACGCATATAAAAAGAGAAGAGTACCTATATCCGATTTCGATGTTCTTAATTTTATGAACGGAATTTCCATAGCCTGCTAAAAATAGCAGAGCTCCGAGGCCACTCGGTATCAATAACCACTCATGTGAATGCACATTCATAGAATGTCTGATGTCAGCGGATGAAACACTTGTCAACTTGATATTGATTGTCGATGATATTGATGTATCGTCAAAGGCATTCCATAGACTGCGAGACGGGAGGATACTCGAGCAGATTCCAATCACAGCGAGCTACAGTACTCAAGTGCTCTTGTCGAATTTAGGGCAAGCCCTCTTTGTTCTACCTGCAATGCATTAGCGTTAATACCCCCCCCCCCCCCTCATTCATTGTGCAAAGCCCAATACTGAAAGAGACGTCTGGGCTTTGTAGAGTTTTATGGTAATGGACGAATAAAATGCCAGTTGCTTCGCATGAATTGTACTTTGTGACGGTCCATAAAGACACGAATTTAGGAGTAACCATCACATTCAAATACGAATGTCAATAAAACACAAGTAAAATAAAATAACAATTATAGTTGGTTGGTTCCTCAGTTTAGGGGCTGCGACAACGCGGTCATGTAGCCCCGTGTACTTTGGGTGTGTGTAGAATCTGTCTGATAACCGGTGTTAATTGTGGTGGCTGTATTAGTGTGTGTTATCTGTAATTCAGGTAAGGACTGCAAGCGATCAGTTTCAAGTAGTTTCTACTTTGTCTACCAAATGCTACCATCAATGACACCTTGCTACTAGATGCCACAGCAACCGACACCTGGTGGCGAACGTTGGAACTTAATTGAACGTTAATAAAATCTATAATACAAATTAAGCTTCACACAATAATAGTTAGTGGAAGGTTCTTTTACATTCCATAAATCTATGACATGTGCCCGCCGGCTTTACTTCCCCTCCAAAAGAAGGCATAGGCTACTATCAATTATAGTAACAAGCAAAATTATACAGAAATTTGAGACCATCTCGTGGTGTAGCGGCTGGCGTTCTTAGCTGTCACCCCGGAGGTCCGGATTCGATTCCCGGCTCTGGTGTGAGGGCTGGAACGGGGTACACTCAACACCATGAGGCAAAGCTGAGACGAGGTTGGTTTCGAATCCCATCTCAGTCATCCAGGAAGTGGTTTTTCGTGGTTTTACCCACTTCTACTCCAGGCAAATACTGGGAGAATCCTAACTGAAAGCCACGGCTGCCTCCTGCCCAATCCCATCCCCAATTTACAAATACTCACACTAGTGCAGCCATCACGACAATAGGGGTTATCACATACCCGAAATACACGGGGCTATATGACCACGATATCGCAGCTCCTAAATATAGGCAACAACAACAAGAATCTGATCAGCAAGATCCACACACTCTGTTAAAAACGGTGACCCCACAGGTACAAAGGGGTTGGAGGGTTTCCCTTCTCATCAGGTACAAATGGAAGGACATTGCATTACCTAACCTTGACGTGCATAAAATGGTGGATTCTTTCCGTGCCTGGAAGGAGCTCCGCCACACGCAAATACTGTAATTTCCTTTATCGCTATTAATTTACTAGGTCTTGGATCAGATAGTCACCGAGTCTCCTAGGGGCCGATAACCTAAATGTTAGGCCCCTTAAAACAACTATCATCATCATCATCACCAAGTCTCCAAGAATGGCAGTACAGTACTTGAGCGAATATCTCTATCTGGTAGTTCCGCGGGTCGAGGTGGTAGCGATAAATGGGAATGGACTCTCACCACTCCTTTTCAACTGAATATTGGACAAGGTCATCATAGAGTGAAGAAGACAGCTGGATATTCAGAAAGTTCCAAGTGGGATTTGCCTGTGATACAAGGGACTGGAAGCGGATGTTTGGCGTTCGCCGATTATTAGGCACTTCTGACAAGCTCAACAGAAATAGCAGTCAAGTAGCTTAGCACACTCAAAACATCAGGCTACAAACGTGGGACTAAAAGCATCTCTAGAGAAGATGAACCTCACCAACATCTGTGAGGACCCAGGTGAATTACAGCTGGAACAGGGTGAAATCCAGAAACTCAAAAGTTTCAAGAACGGGGTAGCGCTAACACCCGATTAACAAACTAGAGCTGGCATTCCAACTGACCAAGAACACTTACAATAAGAGGTGTGTGAAGGAAGGAAGAAAGCTTGTAGTTTTACGTGACCGTCAATCTCTTGTTCATGACGCACGGGACATCAATTTTTACGAGGAATTTGAACCACATGGATTGACCGGGAATCGAACCCGGTCGCCTTGGTATGAGGCAAACAGTTTGGCCGCTGCGCCACCATGCACTCCCAATAAGAAGTATCTCTCCAGTACATGCTCGATTCAAACACTACAGAAGCCCTAAGCACCATTGAATGTTTGACACTAAATAGAAAAGGTCTGACGGACTAACGTTGAATAATACAAATAATAAACCCTCGATCATTGGAGACAGATCACTAAATTAAAGATGTACAAGAACAAGAAGAGAATCTTGAGGAAAATATTTAGCCCAGTTTGTATTGAGAGAATTTGGATGAGAAGGGAATCCCAGGAGCTATATGAGCATTCAGAGAAAATCACGGACATATTCAGGAAAAGTCATTTGAAATTTTACGGGTATATTCTCAGAATGAGTGATCACAGGCTGACTAAAAGAATTCTAAATCTTACTCTCTCAAAGAATGTTAAGAAAAACTGGCTGCTTGAAGTTGAAAAGCACCTTCAGAAAATAGATAATAAACTTTGCTGAATTGTCGTTCACACTCCCGTGAAGGTTTCTGCATTATTAAATCAATTTTACAATAGATGGCGCACGAGTAGTTTCAACAAATGAGTTATGGCACGCGAATCGATTCAAAAAACTCCAGTATGCGTTCCTATGCCAATCATTCGAATGCGAAGAAAAATTGGTGCGCACTCCCGTACATGTTTCTGAATTAGTACATTCATTTTACAATAGGTGGTGCACGAGTGGTTTCAACAAATGGGTGTTGGCCCGTGATTCATTTCAACAAATAAGCTTTTGTTAGTTGTTGTGTGCATGCCTGCGAAAGTTTCTGAGTTAGTAAATCCATCTCATAATAGGTGGTGCGCGAGTCATTTCAAGAAATGAACTTTGGTGAGTTGTTCTGCGTACGTCCACGAAGGTTTCGGAATTAGAGATTCAGAGGGAAAAACAAAAAAATATTGTGTATCCAAAAGCACTTCAAAACACAAAATAACACACTAACACTTCCTTTCTTTGATTGGCATAGCAACGCATGCCGGGTACAGCTAATATACTTATATAAATCACAAAAGTGTGTGTATCATGAAACTCAAGCTCTTAAACCAGAGGGATTTATAATATGCGGTTTGTACCAAATTCTTCCAATTTGTCTCAATAGTAGAGGAAGAGTACCAAATATGGAATACCTTTTTATTTTAATAAAAATGACGTCCTCCTTTTTGACATTGTTAAATTCTAAATACATGTTACGTTGCTACAATCTGTCTACATTATCAGCTATCTATTTTTATTCTGATTAACACTTAATATTTTTGTAAATTACAAAATATAATCAAAACTGTAAATATTTTGTTCTGAAAAAAAAAAAAAGTGTTCCTAATATGGAATACTAGTATTTGTATCCTAAGCATTTTGTTTTAATAAAGATTCATAGTCTGTATGCTTAAATAAGAAACACGTGAACATGATTTAAAATAATAAATCATTATTTGCAATGTTTACGTACAAATGTGCCACCTTCGGCACTTGAACACATGGTTTGAGGAAAGTATCTGCGAGTCCAGCAGTTTATCGTTGTAAGGTGATGATGTTAGAATCTCAGCCTTCCCTGTAGCCCTTCCTCGTTGAGGACCCTTTCGCCTTGCTAATTTAGGAACATGACAAATGTATTCTGTTACGATTAGTTAGTTATTGTTGTTTTAAGGGGCAGAACTACGAGGTGATCTACCCCGTGTTACGATTAAGTTCCATTATGTTTCCTAATGGCATTTGGAACTTTTTGGGGCAGAGCTAGAAACATCCTATTCTTCTTCCTTTACTGTTGTTATTTTCTTTGTTATTAAATTAAACAATTGTTCTTGGTACACCATATGCACTTGCTGCCAATTTGTAACCCATTTTCCCTGTCCATACTGCAGTGATAGAGTGTTGCATTTCTACTTCCTTCCACTTCTTCGGTACCTTTCCCTCTGAATTGTCCTTCCGTTCGGCCATGGTTCTAAAGAAAATAAAAACTGCCTGTACATATGGAAATGTCTGGCTCCAAATATGGAATACTATTCCATAATAGGAACACCACATTATTCCATATTAGGTTCCCAGCAGCATTTAATTTGCACCTTACAAAATATGTATGCCAGTTCATCAAATGTATTTGTCCACTGCATAGTTTGTATGGTTAGTGCACACTCTACGTAACGCTAACAGACGTTTTGGAATTTAGATAAAGCCTTAATTTGTAAACGACTGCAATTCTTACCTTCCCAAAACTTCTTGGAGGTTGTAAAACACTCATTCGACTGTCACGGACAAAGAACGCAGCTCAAGTGCCTCCCCTCAACTCACCACCAGAGAGACCTTCCTTGTGCATCTTCGTACCTGTTCCATGCAGCGCTGCCAAGTTTAATTTAACAAATATTGGGGTATTCCATATTAGGAACGTTTTCCATATTTGATACTTTTCTTCTACAGGAGAAATCTTCCATTTTGTGAAAAGTGCGTTAATAATAATATCGTATGGCCTCGGTGCCGTGTGCAAGCTTTGTAATTTGACACCCAGAGGGTAGCTTGCATGACGAATTTCGTTGTTCTAGAATCACTATGAAAGTCAAGCAGGTTAGATATATAAGCTCCTTGAACAATATAGCGCTTTCTAGTCGAGAAATGAGGAACTTTGGGTTGGCGGAAACTCCCGATATTAATTTTGCCATTGTGAACACGGCTTACTGAATTCAAATGGGTTCTTTGACATACCAACATCGTATGACATGCGTGTCGTATTTTTGCCGCCTTTCAAAAAATCACTTACCACGGCCAGGAGCGAACCTGCAATCTTGGGGTTAGTAGACCGACACGCTATCCACTCACCCACGGTGGCAAGCTAAAAGTGCGTTTAAACAAATAAACAAGACGACAGCTCCAGCCATAACTGTGTCGCGTCAAGCCCGCATAACACAAAGCCTGGCAGGTGGTATATAACTTACACATGGGGCGCTAACAAGTAACCTACAGTATAATAATGTCATTGGTTTAACACGCCTTTTACCAACTGAGGGTTTCAGAGATGCTTCGGTGGCGTAGTTGGTAGCATGCTGTGCTTCTATGCCCAATGTTGTGGGTTCAAACCCGGCCGAAGTCATCGAATTTTTTAAGAGTGTTAAAAATCCCTCAGTGAGCCTTCCTTCGGAGGGAAGTAAAGCCGGCGGTCCCATGTCATCGATTTATGGCATGAAAAATAACCTTCCATTAAGTACACTTGTGTGAAGCCAAAATTTGTAGGGCAGGTTTGATTAATGCTCTTAGGTTCCAACGTTCGTCACCGGGCACTGGTTGTGATGTCATCTAGTAGTAGTGAAGTTCTCACCTAGGTATCGTTGATGGTAGCATTTGGTAACGAAAGTAGGAACTACTTGAAATTATCGTCTGCAGTCCTTACTTGAATTAAAAACCGATAACACACACTAATACAGTCATCACAATTAAAACCGGCTATCAGACAATTTCTAGACACACCCAAAGTACACGGGGCTACATGACCGTGTTGTCGCAGCCCCTAAACAAAGGAACCAACCAAATAGAGATGCTAGGGTGCCGTAATTTTGCTCCGAAGTGTATCTTTAACGTACCAGTAAATTTACTGGCACGGCTCCCTCGATTTTAATATTTCACATAGTGTACAAAGAAACAGATTACCTGAAACATTCTGTACATTTGAAATAGTAACCCTCAAGTGCTGTTTTACTGTTTTAGGGCTGTAGAGGAAATTTTAAGAAAGCATGCTGTGGGTTTATATTGTGTTAACCTTTCATGGTTATCGCCTCTCTTGCCGTAGGTCATAGACGGAGGGGCAGACAGACAGCCGCTGAAGGCAATATCATAAGCTCTTGGTATGAAACAAGTTGCGCTCCCAACTTTCCGTCTTAAAATGCTCATCAAAATTGCAAGACGAACCGTGAGACGTTAATTAAAAGAAAGAAGAGAGTAGAAGGGAAACACGACAGAAAGAAGAAAGGACAGCAAGTTGAAAAGTGAGAAGAGCTGAATGAAAACAGCCCTCGCCGTGCCATAAAAGGAAGAAGCCGGCACAAGTAGTAGTAAGAAGGCTTGCCTTATATAGTCAACACTTGATTGAAATAAATGGAACATTCGGCTGTCGTGAGCTGGATCAATGGGACCAGTTACAGTACATGTAGCTTGCCGCTAATAGGTAGCTACTGTCCTTGTTGCACATCCTGAACAGCCATCGAGATAATTAGCCACATACTGTACATAAATATTGTGCAAACGTACTTCTGAGGTTGCTTGGTCGGTCTCTTAGTTTAGGGGCTGCGACAACGCGGTCATGTAGCCCCGTGTACTTTGTGTGTGTGTAGAATCTGTCTGATAACCAGTGTTACTTGTGATGAATGTATCAGTGTGTGTTATCTGTTTTTAATTCAAGTAAGGACTGCAGACGATAATTTCAAGTAGTTCCTACTTTCGCCACCAAATGCTACCGTCCACGACACCTAGCTGTGAACTTGGCTACTACTAGATGCCATCGCAACCAGCGCCCGGTGACGAACGTTGGAACTTAAGAGCATTAATCAAATCTAACCTACAAATTTTGCTTCACACAAGTTTAGTTAGTGGAAGGATCTTTTTCATGCCATAAAGCTATGACATGGGACCGCCGGCTTTACTTCCCTTCCGAAGGAAGGCATACTGAGGGATTTTCAACGCTCTTAAAAATCCGACGTCTTCGGCCGGGTTTGAACCCGCGACCTTGGGCATAGAAGCTCAGCATGCTATCAACTACGCCACCGAAGCCGCTAACGTTCCTCTAAGTTAAGGATAATTTATTGTACAGTATATCTACCGGTTGTTGTTTCATTTAGGGACTTGAACACTCTGGTAGAACTTATCTGATAATAAACTGATATCTGTTTCCGCAGTATGGACTAGACTATATGTGTAACTGATATTGGGAAGGAGACAGTTGTGGGCTCAATTAGAAACTATTGAGTTATTTGTCTGGAATAAGCGGCTTCGGTGGCGTAGTCGGTAGCATGCTGAACTGCTGTTCCCAAGATAGCGGGTTCAAACCCGGCCGAAGTCGTCGGATTTTTTAAGAGCGTTAAAAATCCTTCAGTATGCCTTCCTTCGGAGGGGAAGTAAAGCCAGCGGTCCCATGTCATAGATTTATGGCATGTAAAAGATCCTTTCACAGACTAAACTTGTGTAAAGCAAAATTTGTTAGGTTAGATTTCGTCAGAACGCTCTATCAAAGTTCCAACGTTCGCCACTAGGTATCATTGAAAGTTGGAACTACTTGAAATTGAACGGAACTTGTAGCTCACCCTTTACGGTGTCCGCTGGAAGCAGCTACAGACTCAGGCGAGCCGAACATGTCCTCGGACACTCCCGGCATAAAAGCCATACGATAAATAAAAATAAATAATAAATAAATAAATAAATGTCTGGAATAAAAGGAGCAAACCACAGACAATCATTTCAAGGATAGCTAAGGGAGAAATCGAACCTACCTCCTCTCAGTTTTGCCTCAGCCCTCTCCAAACGTATGAGAAACCAAACCCCGTGGCGCTAAAGCCCATGAAGGGCTCTAGGCCAACCAAGCGACCGCTGCCCAGCCATTTGGCCTGCAGATTATGGGGTGACGCGTGATTAGTGCGTCTTGGTCTCCGTGACCGGGGCGCTGCCTCACTGTCAGACAGCTACTCAATTTTCCTCACGAGGCTGAGTGCACCCCGTTCCAGCCCTCACGTCAGTTTCTAAAATCTCTGATGGAGCCGGGAATCGAACCCAGGGCCTCTGATTGCGAGGCAAGCACGCTACCCCAACACCACAGGGCCGGCAACCATATGACCAGATTTAAATTTCTTATCAGAGCTGGGAATCAAAGACCTTTGAAACAGGACCTCAGAAGGTGATCCAGTAGCCCCTTATTATTACATGTATTATTAATCCTAACCAACAATAGGGAGGCGTGGTGGCTCAGCGGTCAAGCTGTTTGCATCTCACCAAGGCGGGCTGGGTTCAATTCCCGGTCAATAAATATGAGATTTTCGAAGTGAAATGCCATGTTCTGTGGTTCGGATTCCATGTAAAAAGGAGTTTCAGGATCGCGTGATTAACGGTCACGTTAAACTACAAGCTTCCTTTTTAACCAACAATACATTTTTCCTTAAAGCCAATATTGCTCTGCATCCTACTTGTGTGCCAGAAATGTAATTTGAGCCATAGAATTCGCAAAGGACAATTTCACGCCCAATCCCACGGACCATTGTACAAACATGCAATTTATTGCTCCCTGAAATAACACAATCCGTAATTCGTTCGAATAAATAGGTGATGGTAAGTGATCTGTAATGGTAGAAAGTTAAATGAACGCCGCAAATATTAATTGAAAACTCTGAAATAAAGTGGAAGGGCCTTAGTAGAGTACTACACAAATAGCAAATATCATGCAGGTTGTCTTTGTGGCCGAGTTGGTTAAGCCACGATAGCCAGTGGTACTGTACTCGTATTTGAGTATAGGCAGTGTTGTGATTTGAATCCAACCTTATGAGATTTTTTGAACGGCACATGGTGTCAATGTTCATCCACCCCTACGAGGTTCGGGCACTTATTCGTTCATTTATACATTCATTCACGATGTATTCTATAAAGGAGTACGTTGATATACTATTAATTTTGGGGGAAGCAAGGCAAGACGTATTTTTATCGCAACGCCTGTATCAACAGGGGTTTCCTGACATAAAACCACCCAGCATCATTAGACTACGTAACGAAATCTTCAGCGAGGATTGAAAGGATTCCACATTTCAGAAATGCTCCAATAACGTCTCTCTCTCAAGTGAAGAGGTTGTTTTGGACGCTTTCCAAAAATAATTCACACATTAGTAGAAGGACATTTGAAGAACAGACCTACATCAGCCGGTCGTCTATTATGCGAATATTTCATAACAAAAGATTTCAGCAGTGCCATATGCAGTTACACCAGCAGCTCAATGGACGTGATTTAGATGTTCGTACAACATTTTTTCAATGAGCATTAAACATTATGACGAATGATGCAGCCTTTCTTTTTTCAAGAGTCATGTATTCAGATGAATCACGATTTTACAAAAATGGCACTGTGAATCGGCGCGGTAAATCCCCACTTGGTAAGGCAGGACGCATGGGCAGTAAATATTTGGGTGAGAACCAAATTAGGCCACATTTCTTCAACGACCATCTGACGACAGCACGCTACCTTAATTTTCTTCAAAGAGAATTCTCACCGTTGCCGGAACCATCTACATGATTCATATCCTAATAAATGGATATAAAGGGGGAAGGCCCGTTTTCTGGCTTGCCAGATCACCCAATCTTACGCTACTTAAAACTGGTAGTGTACTGTATGCACAGGAGCCTAAAAACCTAATCACCTTCGGAAACTAATCACCGAGTCATGCCCAGCTATTTCACCTCATATGGTACAATGAGCAACAACGTCGTTCGTGCTGAAATCTGTATAAACCAAAGTAGATTTCGAGCACAGCTGCGCCAAAAATGCAGGGTACCTTGCTTTCTACCTGATGACCGTAGTCCATCTGGCTTCGTAACATCTGATATAAATAAATACCGTACATTAATTAATTAAATATATAATTTTGTCGTGTGGCCTCCCGGGAGACCGAGTGCAGGACTATTTAGTTGAAGCTCGTGGGCGTCCTAATGAGTATGAAGTGATGTCGAAGACGGCACATACACCCAGTCCCTGGGACAGAGGATTACCCCAGGAGATTACAATTCCCGATTGCCTGGATGGGAATGGAACCCGGGACCCTTCGGGCTGAATAATAAATAAATTGAATTAATTATATGGAAATAATAATTATGGTGTTTGAAGCCATTTTCAGTGATGCCTTACAATTAGTAAGCAAAAGTTTGATGCTTACCAGTCGGTCAACACGATTGTACCCAAATGAGATGGGTTATTCCCTAATCCTGAAAAAAAGTGACAGTCAGTCTGAAAGACTAGACTTTGTATCATTTTAAATGCTACAAATGTTAAAAAATGCTAGAAAGGCTGGAGGCTTCTCGCTTTGCTCGAAGGCAAATACTCTTGACATGTTAGAAAATTATCTGCATAATACTTATCTTGCTTATCTTGTTTCAAATTACTCGCGAACAGCAAGTGCAAACCAAGGGCAAAGCAAGCTCACCAGAGCGCGCGGGGACGTGCCCCTTCCATCCAGTCTAAAAACACTTATAGTGGGCGATGTATTGAAGATAGAGATATGCTAGTTAGTTAGTTAGTTATTGTTGTTTTAAGGGGCGGAACTATGAGGTCATCTGCCCCTCTTAACACAGATTAAAGAATACAAATTTTGAATTGAATTTAAAATTTTGAGGTGGACATCTAAATTAAAAAAAAGACCAAAAATTAATAAAACAAAAACAAAAAGAAATTAAATAAGAAACAAAATCATAAAAATAAACAAAAATTACGGAAAAAACAAAAACATTATCATTCAAAAACGAACAAGTCGTTGAGTCAATGTTCACTGGAAAATTTAGATTGCTGGCCCTAACCCACTCTCACTTATAAAGCGGATAACGCGATCAGCAGCCACCGCGTCATCGGCTAATATAAGTTTGAGTGTCGTCTGCAAACCAAGGTTTCTTCGTAAGTCAGCAAGATCCACACACTCGGTAAAAATGTGGGCCACGGTGAATACGGCTCCACAGGTACAAAGTGGGGGGTCTTCCCTTCTCATTAGGTACGAGTGGGTGGATCTTGTATGACATATCCTTAGCCTACACAAAATGACGGACTCTCTCCAGGCCCGGAAGGAGCTCCGCCACACGCGAAAAACACTTATAGTGGGCGATGTATTGAAGATAGAGATATGCTCACGCGGACTTTTTTGTCGAACTTTTCATGCTGACCAATTCTTACGCTCATAGTATATTTATATTTTTAACGGTTTGCCCAGCGTAAGCTTAAGAAGTGCACGGACGCCAAGTTTGTTTTCGACTTTTTCACTGAAATCGTTACTGCTTGGCTTCCTTTGATCATACATAAATTATTTTCTACAGAATCTTTCCTCGAGATATCCTTTACAGAATGGTGAAACCCGCATCAAAATCCATCCAGTGGTTCTCGAGATTACCCGTGACATCCAAGAATCGGGGATTTTTGTCTTATACTAACGAAGTAGTGATTGTCGGGGAACACATGCACCAAGCTGTACTATGACGTCACACACCTCAGTGCATCTGGGTACATTTCGTCCAGTCACCGTAACGTAACGCCAGACCCCAGCGTAACGACGAAGTCTACAAGATCATTTAAAATGATAAAATACATGAGATTAACAAATACACTTGGATCGTGTTGACCGACTGCAAAGCATCAAACTCTTGTAGCCTATTTGGAAATAATAATAATAATAATGATAATAATAATAATAAATTTATTTCTTGGAACAAGTAGGTGTTCATCCCTATCACATCCACTGATCACGGCATAAAGCGTAAACATAAGTATGCCAGGAGTTCAACCTGCTTCATGGCAGCTTGGCACGGCAATTGCAGCGATGCGCAATGTAACTGCACTACGGAGAGCCGTGGCGTACGAAGGGCACGTATGGATTCTGTTTGTAGACCTAATACACTTCCTATCTGAACGTAATTTAGTGTTATTCGCAGCTGTAGTCATTTTAAATATTCATTAAACACTAATTGAAATAACATTCGCCCTAATTATTTTATCTATTTCATCGAGTATGACCTCAACGGTAGAGTTGTTCTTTGGCAATATAGGATCAGGTGAAAACTTTTTTTTTCTTTTGGTTGGTTGGTTGGTTGGTTGGTTGGTTATGGCATACCATGTGAGTTCGATCGGTCGCGTATATCAAAATAATAACAATAATAATAATAATCGACCGTTCGACACGAAACGATGTGATAACTCGAAGAACAAGTCATCGTAAAGTTCAGCACCTCAAACACATGAAAGGTCATTATGCAACGTCAAAAATAGTAAGAAGAATATGAGGCATGTCGGGCCATGTTCGATAACACCGATTTAAAATCAATAACAAGTTTTATTTCCTGAAAACAAACCAGATCTACCTCAAATGAATTAAATTTAAAACAAACCTAACTTAACTTAAAACCTCCAAAAAGTATATTCTGCTTTCTCTCTATCAATACTTCTGTCGGGTGTCCTAAAATAACATCATGTAAACAAATCAATCAATATGCGATTATTGATGGGAATAGGCCTAAATGAAAGCGAACCTCCCTTATTTTAAATTCAAAATTCCATCATTCAAAATTATAACCTCACTTAAAAGAACGTTTCAATTTAATTATTAACCATATTAGCCTATAAAATAAATATATTATTACCAATTCCGAGTTATAGTTACAAAATAATCTCCATCTTCTGGCATCCTCTTTGTCAATAGTTCATTTTGCATAACATTCTTTTACATCGTTATGCCCTACTCAGGAGCACCACTGCACCAGATGTTGGCCTTCTTTTCCTCCCAAAATATATTCATCCTCTCGCTGTGCTTCTTCCTTCGTTCTTCTGTCCAAATTATAGTGGCTCTGGTGTTGGGTTTGTCTCCAAATTGGTGATTGTCGATTTGCGTAATTATTTATTATAACTTTAAATGTATACTTTAATTGCCACTTCACTCCAGTACCAACGCTTACCATGACTGCTCGCAAAAAATCGAAGTCCTCCAATACAGTGGAAATAAAAGATTAAATTAGTTCTCTTAAATTTGCTGGCAGGAAATCCTAAAGAAACCTTAGATCGGATCTTACTTCACGTACAGTGTACGCCATTAATGGTGACCTCGCAGTGAAGCTATTGAGGAAGTTCGGTGACTGAAAGTTCGAATCCCGGCGCTGATACCGGCAACCTGACTGGGGTTTAATGTTGAAAGTATTTCTTAGCAGACAAAGTAGCAAAACCGTAAAATTAAACGATTCCCTCAATTATGCCGAACATTGAAGGGCTAAAGGGCCCGGGGTTTCAAATCGTGAGTCTTGGAGAACTCTATCAAACTAAACATATGCATTCCGAAAATCTATTCCGGCCCAAATGCAGTTCCGGAAATCAGCCTAAAATCGCTTGTTTCTTTATTATTTTCTCTTTCTGATTCAAATGCTAGCCAAATTAACTTATTTACATAACTAGCAACCTGACCGGGAACAGTTATGAATGCATTACGTGATAAGAGCTTTTTTTTTTCAAATGTCAATGAACACGACCAATATCCGTTTTACGTCTCGGCATGATGGGTTAAAATAACTGACTGGACGATTAATTATATTATCATGGAGATGCATGAGCAACAAATTCTTGTCCGACGTTATTTAAGAATGGCGAGGTGCATGGAACACAAATCCCCCTTCCGTCCAATCTTAACTTCACTGTGAATTTTGCGGAACGAAAAGTTCACAGGCGAAATGAGAGTTGCACTTCCAGGGATTGGCGGGGTGAATGAAACTCAAATTCTTCCGTCCAATCAAACTTGACTGTGTTTCACAGGCGAAATGAAGAAAACCCGAGTTGCACTTCCAGGGAAACTCCAAACACAACCACCCTTCTCATAAGTCTTAACTCAACACAACTGCTGGCTGGCTGTATCTGGGGCAATAGGTTCGCCCGCTAGCAAGGCTGTAACAGGGATGATAGACTCGCCCTTAGCTAGCTTGTAAACTGTCGCCTCAGTAGTTGAATGGACATGGTTGGAAGAAATTCAAACGTAAAAACACTTATAGTGGGCGATGTATTGAAGATAGACATATGCTCTCACGGACTTTTTTGTAGAACTTTTCATGCTGAACAATTCTTACACTCATATTATTTAGATATTTTTAACGGTTTGCCCAGATCATGTGGAGGGAGTGCTTTGAAGAACTTTTGAACCCGAATGGTGACCCTGATGAAGAAATAGAGGAACTGGGAACAGAAGGGGACTTAACATGGAGGGAAGAGGAGGATGCAGTGAGGAAGATGAAAGAAGGGGTGTCAATAGCTACAAATGTGGCAAAATAATGTACAGTAAAGTAATATAAACTTACAGGTGAAATAGTTCATGTAGCTTGAAAATAGTCAGTCATTTTCTTCTGCCTCTTTGATGCTCGAGCTTTCACCGCGGTAATATTTCGTATTGCAGTAGTGTCTGCGTTCCATTGGCCTCTTCTTGACTTTCAAACCATTCTATAGACTTGGACAGCATTGTTTCAGCCTCTGAGTGGCTAATAGTTTGTTTTTCGTCAATAAACAAGGATGTGTCACAGAAATGTAAAGGGATAATGCCCAGCGTAAGCTTAAAAAGCGCTCGGACGCCAGGTTTTTTTTTCGACTTTTCCACTGAAATCGTTACTGCTCGGCTTCCTTTGATCATAAATAAATTATTTTCTACAGAAATCATCCTCTACATATCCTTTACAGACTGGTGAAAACCGCATCAAAATCCATCCAGTGGGTCTCGAGTTTACCCGAAACATCCAAGAATCGGGGACTTAGTATTATACTAAGTAGAGTTTCTTTCTTTAATATGTTCCTTGGTTCAATACCCTGAGGCGTTATTTGAATTTTTGAAAAAACTTCACACCGGAAGATAGACTGCTAATCTAATCGACCGGATATGGTTGAGTTTCCGGAAAACAATTATCAAAATACCGCGTGTCATCATGCCGGCACCTTGTTAGAAACGTTTAGTGCAGCACCCTCCAAGGTCGAGTAGCACTGTGCAGACAGTGTGCGTCTCGGAATAGCAGGTGTGCATCCCCTCCCTTACCGTACGTCTTTACTTCCCCTCTACTCCGTGCGGTGAAGGAGTGTCCTCGTTCAAGAAGCGTGTAGATGTCAAATCGTAGGTGACGAATGTATGTTGCAGGCAACGTGGCGAGAACACCGAACGTACTGTTCGTGAAATATTATTATTTTCCATTAATCAATTTGCTTGTCATATGAAGGGAGGTGCTAGGAAAGAGCGGCAAAACGTGCCCTTTCAAAATTATGCTCACGTTAACTCTGGACTGTTTCACGCACAAAATTTATAGTCATCCATGTAGATGTCTCCCCTCTTATTCAATAGGGAAAAATACAACATATTTCCGCTGTGCCAAATATCACACAATAACAGCTTTACTGAAAGGCAAAATATCAAATGTTTCTACAATGCCAAACGTACAACTAATTTCACACACCAATTAAAAACTAGTACCGTAAATGTTGATTGATATACAGCTGTGCAACTTTGCACAGTGTGAGTCACTCTGGACGCTGCTGGTTTAGTGTGTCTTTTACGTTAGGAAAAGTGGAGAAAACAAAAGAAAATGAATTACAAATTCACCAAAAAAGGAATAGTATTCATGGAAGCTCTAGTCTATGACATTAACGGATTTTTTCAAAATTGAGTTGCTTGCCGGAAGGATTTGGTTTTTGGGGTTGTCCTACTCCTTCCATGCAAGTGTGGGGTGCTAGCTTATTGCAATACCCGGCGCATCTAACTCAACCCTGGACTATAATACAGTATTTACACTCACACACACTATAACATCACCACAAGAAGGTAAGTTATCCGACAAATTCACACACACTAAGTACACCTAAAGTTAATTATCTACGACAAACATGGTTAATGGTGCAGTACGTATGCATTTCTCACTGACTTCTATTGGTTGGCAATGGCAATATACAATAGGTTTACAGTCTGGCAAAATTAAATGTTGCTGTGAACTTTAAGATGTAATGTATCCGTGCTCGCGCTCTCCTCTTTAAAACTGGAGGCGGGGCGAGGGGTGAGACACAGGGGTGGTTAGGGAGGCAAAGCAACGCGATTAGACTCAATTATCTGATTGCACAGACAGAAGTTGTCTTCTGAGAATGAAATGATTGAGTTAGTCTTCGTTAAAATCTCGACAAAGCTGGCCCAGATCTGTGTAAATCCCTGTCACGAACTCTCATCATTTATAGATTTCAAAGCGCTCTTTATAATATGAGCAGATCTCTGCTTCACTGTGGTAGGTTGTGATATATACACCAGAATTAAAACCATCCCTTCACCGATATCGTCCAATATTTGGTATTGTGTAGTAGAGTACGCGATGTAAAAGAAATCATCGACGCCTGCCAGAGTTCACATATTGTGGGACGGGCATTGATGCTACATGAATATAGAACAAATTTATTGATTTTTTTCGTAACAGTGACAAACCCTAAATCAAAATAGCAGCCGCACGGATTTTCAAAATCCAATTCCCTTTTCTCGGGACCTATTATGTTGTTATGTAGACCTCCTTGATCACATGTTTCCTTATAACCCAAAATGTATTGAATATCCTTGCCCTCGAGTGTTTAATTTTCTCACAATTCATAACCCTTCTTTCCCTTTTCCTTATCTTCATTTTACAATTCATCGCAACTTTTGCCTTCTTCGTACTTTTATAGTGCAAATGTCTTAATAGGTATCCTGGCGCAGTCAGCTGGCATTTGAAGGTGCGCAAATGCGAGGGAGTTGTGTCAGTAGATTTAGTGGCACGTTAAAGATCCCATTCGGGGCGAAATTCCGGCACCCCGGCGTCTCTAAAAGCCAGAGTAGTTAAATGGGACGTAATCCAATAGCATTATCTTAATAGGAGCACATGACCTCGGTGTATTGCCTTATGTAAGAAAAATCACGGCTACAAAATTATTAAATAGTATTAATAACAACAACTGTGAGTGGGTAGTTAGATCTACATCATTCTCCTGTAGCACCACATTTCAAGCACACGTTTCTGCTGCGCCAACAGTCCAAGATTCACTTCTATAGACTGCCACACTCCTGATAAAGGCTTTCGAAAATGACTTTCTAATATCTACATTTATATTTGATGTCAACAAATTACTTTTCTCTAGAAATGCTTTCCTTGCCTGGGCCAACCTACTTTATGTATCCTCTTTGCTTCGTCCATCACTGGTTATTTTTCTTCCCAAGTAGCACAAGTCTCGTACTTCCTTTAGCTTTTCACCAGCCAATTTGACGTCAATAAGAGTTTCAGATTTCTTTCGGCTGCATTCCAACTACATAATAGGTCCCGAGTAAAGGAAATTGGATTTTCAAAATTCGTTCGGCCGCTATTTTGATTTCGAACTTGTAACTGTTACGAAAACAATCAATAAAATTGTTCTAAATTCATGCAACAGGAGAACATTTTAGACTTATAGGTGTGATAGGGCCTCAAAAAAGGGAATTGGATTTTGATCATTTGCATTGATTTTGTGCTTGCCAGGAATTTGAAGGTCATGGCATGAAACTTGTTTGATATTCCTATATCAAGGTACAAAACTTCGTGCTTAATGTTGCAATAGGTCTTGAGAAAAAAGGACTGAATTTTGATAATTCACGTGGTCGCCATCTTGGTTTCGTGCTTCACGGTTTCGAAATCCGCATCTTTGAATTTTTTATTTTGATCCTGTGTCATGGTACAATATTTCAGGTTTATACAGGTAGATTTAATATGTACTAAAAGAAGAGAATTGGATTCTTGAAAATTTCCGCACCTGCCATATTGATTTCGTGCTTGTTGATGGTTATTGATTTAAGGGGTGGAACAGCAAGGTAATTTGCTTTTTACTATTTTGAAAGATTTATTAATGAACTTCTTCTTCAATATACGTCTATCATGGCAGGGCTACTAAATGTCAGGCTTATAGCTGTAGGCCTAATAGGTTCTGGGAAAAGAAATTGAATTTTACATTTCATGCGGCCACCATCTTTGTTCCGAGCATGTAATGGTTCTGAAAAGCATATCAGCAATTTCTTATAGTCCTCTATTATTGGACCAAATTTCCTTACTGAGTTACATTGAAATAGATCAAGCAAATAAAACTTTATAAGGGGGATTTACCCACACACACAGAGACTGACATAATCACCAAAACGGACAAGAGCTTATCTCATAAGCATATCATATATATAAAAGTGAAAGTATGTATGTATGTATGTATGTATGTATGTATGTATGTATGTGTGTGTGTGTGTGTGTTTTTGTGATCTTGACAATTCTACACCGTTCCACCAATCTCAACCAAATTTTACACACACATAAAGTAGTTCAGGACACAGAAGGAATCAATGGCTACATGAATTTTTGATTGTCTTTCCCATTCCTCTGATTTTGGCCTTTTGGTACTCGAGCATATGCTAATATTGAAAAAACGAGGTTGTCGTATAAAGTCCTGACATAGCTCATTTTACAGCTAGAATCAATACCACATTTTAAGGCCCTAAAACCAACAATTCCCCAGATATTCCCCTAAAACTGTCTACGCTCTGATAAACTGATGAAGGTATGACAACGGTAGCTCAAGATGTGACATCTAAATTTCCATCTATCTCTGTAAGAGGCCATGCCACTCCATTTATTACCTAAACACGATAAGAACATTAGGAATCTAAACGGTCCTTTTTCAAGTAGCACTATGAACTTGATTGTGAAGTGAATATACTCTGCGAAATAAATTGGCATGTATCTTTCTATAACATATAAAGACACCTCCCGGGCAACGCCAGGTAATATAGCTAGTATGAGGAAAATAGGCTATAATGGAATTTTACTGTTTGAAAATCTGTCATTCTTGATTTCCACAGCATGCCGTATGAAATAGAGTCACCCTCAAACTAGAACTTCGTAATTGGTAGGATTTAGTTAAGTCCAATTCGAAACAGGGAGCAGTCGTCTCACTCACTGTAAATTAAGTTCACATTTAAAATTAATTGTGCTCTCTTGTAGCAATTAGCACCATTCACTGGCTCCCTTTGATCATTTGTATTTGACCAGACTAAGCAGATCACGTACAAGCGGCTTTGGGGCAAGCTCATTTTGTACTGTGATTTCAGCTCGCATTAATTTGGCATTCTTATCACATGTATTTATTATCCGTGTTTGCTTATCTATGCACCTGATTCATATGAGAACTGTGGAAAGATCACTACCGACAATAAACACGTTCTTAGCTTGCACTATCTTTCATTGCCTGACGTTGACGGGTTAAACACTGTAATATCCTTAAATAATGAAGAGCTTACTCCTCTGACTTCAACTTTTCCGCGATTGGCTCTAGATGAGCCATGACCAAGTTGTCGGATTCAGCGGACCTTGTTCGGCTATCACCCACGTGAATTCATAGTTCCTACCTTGCATCTAGATTTGTTCTCGGCACGCATGTCATACGTTGTTGGCATGTAAAGAACCCGTTTGAATTCAGTTCATAATGACAAAATTAATCTCGGGATTTTCCACCAACACAAAGTTCCTCTTTTCTCTACTAGAAAGCCTGATAGTGTCAAGGAACTTAGATATCTAACCTCTTTGACTTTCATAGCACTCTAAGAAACAACAAAAATTCGACACACAAGCTGCCCTCTGGGCGTAAAATAACAAAGCTTGCATCCGGCATTTAAGGCCATACGATATTATTATTATTATTATCTAGATTTGTTAGAAAAACGGTGCTGATTAAAATGTGTAGTTAAGGTGATAGAACTGAACAGAAAACAGTTGTGCATCGAAATATACCTAAACCGTTCAGAACACTAGTTATATAGTGCTTTTATTGTATATCTTAATAGACCTGTACTCGTTTCTTTGGGTTCAAGGATTATAATGATTTTTACGGCGTAATGCCTTACCTGATGCTAACCTCTTCGGTGTGTCTCAATTGTTTGGGGTTGTTGACGCCCCCCTGGCTCGTCTTGGTTTCGACCGGATGCCCTTCTTGACACTATGTAGTTTCTCAGGTTAAAATTCCACACTTTAGTCACCGGGATTCAAAATTCGCCACTGCACCATCACTTATCCGAAAATACGTGATTGTTATAAACATTTGTCGAGGCTGTGTGAAAAGTGAATGTTTTATTGTCATATTGCCTAAATAATTATGTTGTCGCGAGGCAGTGTGGATTGAGAACTGATAGCGGTAACCTGGTGTTATCAACGCCTGCTAAGTTATCCAACCCTCGGCATAATTTGCATTATCTTAGTGAGAGTTCATTCGAGCAACATGCTATTTGGCTTAAAATTTCCATAATTCTTTTTACAATGGATACCTATACTAACATATAAAAATGAGAAGGTGTGTGTCTGTATCACGCAAGTACCACGTGTCCGATTTACATGAAATTTTACATGAAAGTAGCTGATTTACCTGGTTAACATATTGGCAACTTTTGATTTCGATACTTTGCACTATTTAAAGATGGCGACCATTTTAGTGACGTCCTTACACCCCTTGGTTTCAAACTTCCATATTTCCATTTCAAATAAAAAGAGAACGCTAAGAAATAGCTAACTTTTGATGGCATATATGACGTTTAAAATTTAATTTTCTATCCGAAAGGTCCTTATCACTTTTCGTGTATCTCCAACGGTTGGCGAGTAAAACCTAAATTTGTGCTATAAAACACGGTCAACGCCGAGCGGTGTAGCTGGACAAAATGTTCCATCCTTACTCTCCCTCCACGCAGCACCTCGCCTCTGTTTTAACTTTCACGTTCACATTTTAATTTATTTATGACCCGTAGCGAGGCACGGGTACTTCAGCTAGTTATTCTATACATTTACCGCTCATCCTTTAGGACTATGCTAATAATTTGTAGCCTAATTTGATTTTAGGGATTCCTTCTACTTAAATACGAATTTTCATACCATTCACGACAGTAGCTTTGACGATAAAACCTATAACAAACAGACACCCAAAAATACTGAAGATATATTAAATCATTCTATAGGCCTACACCTACACCTCACCCGGAATAAATACAAATTTTCAGCCACAAATTCGAAATGTTCAGGCAAAAAGCTTACTTAATTTAGAGATATTAAGCTGCAAGTATTTAATTGTAGCAATGTGAAGATATCAGTGCTCAATTTGGAGTTATGTTGAACTGCAGGACATTCAACCACTGGCAGCGTGGCTCAACGGTAATGTTCTCGCTTGCCGGGCCCAAGGTTGCAGGTTCGTGTCCTGGGGCAGTCAGCTGGCATTTGAGAGTGCGCAAATGCAAGGGAGCCGTACCAGTAGATTTTGGCAAATTTTAGATCCCCTTCGGAGCAAAATTCCGGCGCCCCGGTGTCTCTAAAAGCCAGAGTAGTTAAAAGGGACGTAAAACCAATATCATTATTAATAGTGCATTCAACCCTTACATTCTCTGCTTGCATCTCAGAAAAATAAATTATATACAAAGGATTAGTAAATGTTTGCTGCAATGAAAATCAAATCACAAATGCAATTTTGAAAGAAATTGTCAAGCAATGGAAACAGTCCAATAGCTACTCAACTTAACGTAACACTGGGTTGGTCAGTTCAAAGTTTAGTTGGTACAGGAGTGCTGAACGACAATATTAGTAGCAGTGATTGTTGTGGTTTCAAGAAGTGAAACATCGATGTCATATGACCCAAATTAAACTTGGTCAGATAGAATATGCATAATTTACCTATTTAGATAGCGAATACGAACAGTGCGGTCGAATGTTATAGGCTAAAGGTTCATCATAGAAAACGTGCATTGCGATAAATCAAAAGCTGTAATCAAAGTATTTTATGTATTTCTTCAATTTGAAATCAATTTCTTCTCATTTAGTCTATTTATCATTAAACTAGCAACCCACCCCGGCTTCGGCCGGTATCTTTAACGGTTTACCCAACGTAAGCTTAAAAGGCGCATGGACGGCAGTTTCGAGACGAAATTCAGAAAAGCCGAGGTGAAAAGCGAAACTCCAAACACATACTCTTCTTTAAAGTTTTTACTCGAAGCTGGGATGATAGACTCGCTCCGAAGCTAGTATTTTAAAATTCCACTGAATGGAGATTGTTGGAAGAAATGAATACGTAAAAACACTAATAGTGGGCGATGCATTAAAGATAGAGATATGCTGTCACGGACGCTTTTGTAGAACTAATCATGCTGAACAATTCTTACACTCATAGTACATAGATATGTTAACAGTTTACCCAGCGTAACCTTAAAAGGTGCACGGACGATAGATTTTTCTTCGACTCGATTCACTCAAATTGTTACTTCTCGGCATCCTTTGGTCATAAATGAATGATTTTCTACTGAAACCTTCATCGAGGAATCCTTTACAGAATGGTGAAAACCGGATCAAATCCCATCCAGTGTTTATCGAGATTAACCGTTACATCCAAAAATCGGCGACTTTGTTTTATACTGTGTAGAGATACCACCCCATTACTACGCATAATTCTAAAATTAGCTTGCCACAGTGGGTGAGTGGTTAACATGTCGATTTACTAAACCCCAAGCTTGTAGGTTCGCTCCTGGCCGTGGTAAGTGATTTTTGAAAGGCGGCAAAAATTACGACACGCATGTCATACGATGTTGGCATGTCAAAGAACCCATTTGAATTCAGTAGGCCGTGTTCATAATGTCAAAATTAATCTCGGGAGTTTCCGCCAACACAAAGTTCCTCATTTCTCTACTAGAACGCGTTATAGTGTTCAAAGAGCTTTTATCTAACCTCCTTGACTGTCATAGTGCTTCAAGGAACAAGGAAATTCGTCATGCAAGCTACCCTCTGGGTGTCAAATAACGAAGCTTGCACCCGGAACCCGAGGCCATACGATATTATTATTATTATTATTATTATTATTATTATTATTATTATTATTATTATTATTATTATTATTATTATTATTATTATTATTATATTCTGCTTCTTACAGTTAGTACGAATGTTATTCCTAATGTTACGATGCAGTCATAACATGGTAATATTCCTCATGTAATGTTACCAAACCATTGTGATTCATTAAGTATTTCAATGTTGTTGTTGTTGTTGTTTGAGTCTTCAGTCTTTTGACTGATTTGATGCAGCACTCCATTCCTCCCTGTCCTGAGCTAATCAATATTTCAATACGTATTTTAAAAAACGTAGTTGTTTCCTATGCCGTTACAGTAAATTGATGACTGTGGTGGGATTCGAGCACACCTCCTTCCAGTTATCTTGACGACGCCTAGACTACTCTGTTCCATTCCCCCGGAGTTAAACCTTTCAAACACAACACAAATTACACGAAGTACGCTCTAAAATTAACACATTTGAAGGCATTTAATCAGCTGATTTACTCCGTGTATGAACGGCAATCATCACTAGTGTGTTGTGTAAACTTCTCGTCCGCTTGCGATGGCAAAACTTAGAGAAGGAATTTCAATAGACTTGTGAGCTGCAAGCCAAATTGGTGTTTCTGGAATATGGCCAAAAATGACTACAGTACATATTTTATCATTCGGTGTTCTCGCTGTTTTAAAATATTCGGTCTTAATGGAGAAAATTCGGCAAGTTGATATATTGGGTCCTATTTGAAACTAATAGCATTAATGTGATGTAATGTTATGTTTTGTAGGTTCATGCAAAGTTCGATGGACTTTATTTATGATAGTTTATGCTGTGGTATTGGTTTTAAAATGTTATTTGTATTTCTCAAATGATAAAATAATGGCATAAGCGTTGTTTACAATGGGAGAGGAGATACATAATTTATGAAGTGCGTTAAATAAACTCACAGTATATGGTGGATTATAACGAAGGTATGACAAAATTGGCACTCAGACTTAATATATGAAAATGCACATTACTACAATTTAATTCCCATTTGCATATTTCTGAATACAGTATAAATAATCTATCACATCAGGAAATTTAAATAGATTACCTAAGTACCACTTTTTCAATACAATCCTCTGCTGCTTTATTGTGCTTCTTACAGCGATATTGTCATTCCTTCCTCTAGTGAAGAATTGTTTCTGTTTGTTGTAGATTCATCTAGGAGTTTTGCTACATAATGGTCATTTAGTCCCATTTTAAAAAAATCGTATGGCTTCGGGTGCTGGGTGCACGCTTTGTTATTTGACACCCAAAGGGTAGCTGGCATGTCGAATTTTGTTGTTCCTTGAAGCACTGTGAAAGTCAAGGAGGTTAGATATCTAAGCTCCTTGAAAACTATAGCGCTTTCTAGTAGAGAAATGAGGAACTTTGTGTTGGCGTAAACTCCCGAGATTAATTTTGCCATTATGAACACGGCTTACTGAATTCAAATGGGTTCTTTGACAAGCCGCCTTTCAAAAATCACTTACCACGGCCAGGAGCGAACCTTCAAGCTTGGGTTAGTAGACCGACACGGTGACCCCTCACCCACCGTGGCAAGCACTAGACAGATGTAGGAAGTCATTTTAAAGCCATTGTGTGGCTGTTTACGGAAGTGAAATTTGGACTTTTGGCGTAGCAGAAAAGAGGAGAATAGAATGGAGATCATATGAGTTAATATAGTAACAAATGAAGAGGTATTAAGGAGAGTGGGAGAGGAGAGATGTTTCTGTCGACTTCTAATGATGAGAAAAAAGAGGTTGGTAGGACACATACTAAGACACCCAGGAATAGCAAACTTAGTCATGGAAGGATCGAGGGCAAGAACTGTAGGGGTAGACCAAGGTTAGAATATGTTAAACAGATTACCTCGGATGTAAGGTGCGGTAGCTTTGTAGAGATTAAACGATTATCTGAGGCCAGGGAGGCATGGAAAGCTGCATCAAACCAGTCATAAGACTGAAGACTCAAACACACAAACACACTTGGATGTGTGTTGAATCTGTCTGATAACCTGTGTCATTGTGAAGGCCGTACAAGTATATTTATTTGTAATCGGTGCTAGGATTTGAGTAGGAGAAGGCCGTTGCTTTAAATTAGATACCATCCCGGCATTCGCCTGGAGTAGAAGAAATCCACTTCCAAGAAGGCCGAGGGGGGAAACGAACCCATTTCTGCAGTAATTCTTCTCAGTTCTGTCTCAGTGTACCCTGTTCCAGCCCTCAGAACAGAATTACATTTCTTGACAGAGTCGAGAATCGAAACCGGAACTCTACAGCAACAACCAAGGAGGGGTATTGGTGGAGAATTAAGTTGCTTTACGTTCTGCTTGAAGGGTGTTCTTTTATTTTTGTATTTATATATATTTAGTTTTTCGAGGGAAACCGTGGAGAAATCTTCAAAATACATATTGCATGCTTCCTGACTTACTGTACAACTGTGCAGGATTCTTACCTACTGAAACCCCACAAACCCTATACTTGGCTTAAGGCCACCCCGGAACTGCCTGTTCAGCCTTACTGAACCACTGTTACGACCAGAGGTCTCAGTCAATTTCATTTAACGTGATGATAATGAAATTACTCATCATTATCTTCACTGTCTTCAGCAACCAATCTTCTCGGTTCCTCCTCTCTTTTTTTGTTTTTAGCAGCTCAGAGATGTAGACAGCGATCAATGCCCAACTTTCTCTGCTGCTGAGCATTTTATCCACCACATTGTCTGGTGTAATGACTCCAACTTTTGTCTCCAGAAACCTTCGAAGATTTCTACACCTCAAGCATGCAAAGAACGTGTGCTGAAAGTCATCCCATTGATCATCACAATAACGACACCGTGAACTCGGTGAAATTCCCATTCGATGGAGGTATGCTTCATAATAACCATGTCCATAGGGAAACATGGTAATGTAATAATTAACCTCACCATGATCTATCGACAACCATGGCTTCAGTTGCTTGATGAGCCTAGCGGTCCACCTGCCACGATGTTCACGTTCCCATTCTTCCTGCCATTCCAGGAGAGATCTGTCTCTTTCCTCCCTCCTCACTCGTATTTTAGAATGTTCTTCTTTGCGCAAGTATATACGGCGCCTTTCCTTGGCCAGGATGTAAATGGGTATCGCCCCAGCTATTGCTAGCACTGCCGGTCCAGACACTGTACGATAGGCAGAAGTTATTCTGAGGGCAGCTCTTCTGTGAACAGAGGTTATCCGCTTCCTATACATCTCAGAGCCAAGAGCTACTGACCAAATCTCTGCACCATAAAGAATAACTGATTCCGCCACTCTCATCAGCAATTTCCTCTTCAAGGGTGAAGGGCCGCCAATATTAGCCATGAGCCGCGACAAGTTGTTAACAATCCTTGCAGCCTTATCAGCAATCATGCTGATATGATTCCAGAATGTTAACTTGCTGTCAATCATAACTAGGGCATGGATTTTTAGGTGCTAAAAATCGGGAAAATATTTATTTTTTATGTATTAAAAATACCTGAAATATGTGACAAAAAAGAAAAATATTTAATTATAATTTAGTTTATTAATGTGAATATAAACAATATGCAGTACTCACGAATGCAATTTATTCTATGTCTCACTGACTACTGAAGCATTACAATACACAACGAGATACATCTTCAGGTTGTCCATCACAAATGACCGAAGATGAAACTGCGGCAATATGTTTCTTGCCCTTGAGGTGTTGTGTAACTTGAGATCGCTGTTCAGCCTTGATTGCTTTCCCACATGGTTAGCAGAACAGAACGCCCCCATCAGAAGTAAAATAATCTTTTAATTCTGCAACAGACTTGTAGTTGTTCTACTTTAGGCATCGCAGAAATGCCTTACACTTCACAGTGCCAGAAATGAACTGCGTGTGAGTGACACTGGTTCCAGGTAGCTGGGGAGGGGGAGGTCTAGCACATGGTGCAATGTGACTATGGACAAGGAAATTCCCGGCTTCCACAGTGAGTGGCACGGGGCGACAAATTAAGAATAACACAGTTGCAAGCTGACATACGCTCTGCATGAAGATTAGATAGCTCACAGGTTCTTCCCTGTTGAAGTAACACAGAACAAACATCGAAATAAACTGAATGATCTAGCATACTGATTTAAAAAATGTAAATACTATGTCTTTTTATGTGCCAATAAGTGAAAAGCAGGTATTTATGTATTTATAGTAACAATGCTTAAAATATGTGTTTACATAAAAAAATATTTATTTACCTAAAATTCCGAGCCCTAATCATAACACCCAAGTAACGAACAGCAGGAGCTGTTTCTATCACTTGATTATCTACTAGCATTGGTACAACTCGTGGAACTCTCTTCTTAGTAGCAAGGACTAATTCAGTTTTATGAACTGCTAGTTTGAGACCATGCTCATTCATCCAGGTGGAAACTCTCCGCATTACCTGGTTAAGTTTAAGTTGCAGACCCTCCATGGTGCGCTCCATAATGAGGGTGTTATTAGAAGGGTACGTAGTAATAATAATAATAATACGGGAACGGGGAATATGTCCGATGAGTTTTCTATGTGGCGGATGGTTTTTACAACCACAGAAAATAAAGGAAGCTTGTAGCTTGTAGCTTTACGTGACCGTAAATCTTGTGATTATGAGTCACGGGATCTCTTTTTACGTGGAATCTGAACCACAGGACATGGCATTTCACTTCAATAATCTCACATGCATTGACCGGGAATCGAACCCTGTCCACCTTGGTGAGAGGCCAACATCTTGACCGCTGTGCCACCACGCCTCCCTTACAACCGGAGAAGTTCATAAGAGATGAAAAGATTGAAGATAATGAAACTGGGCAATGATTTGGAAAGAAGCTGTCCTGGCTTATTGATATTTGCCTGAACCACGAAAAATAATCTTAAGGTCGGCCGACGGTGCGGTGTGGTTCTAACCCACTTCCCTTCAGAGACCGCAATTTGCCTTGAGACTTAACGCACGTAGCTATTCCGCTCGTCCATGTTGAAATGATCACTGTTGCGGGTAAATAATCAACAAACGGATTAGTTCAGTAACACTCGTTGGCACAGAAACAATAGGCTTACATGTCGTCTGCAAGTAGCATAGTGAAGAACTGGCATGTAGTCCTGCTTTGACCTGCAACCGTCGTGTTTAACCATTCCTGCGTCCACTACTGTTAGTTATTGTTGTTTTAAGGGACGGAATAGCGAGGTCATCTGTCCCTGTGCACTACTGTACCCGCACAAGGAGAAAGGCATAAAGATATCCACCACATTCGTAATATAATAAAAATTGATGAACGACATGGTTTCATTGTCACTTCCGTGAGATGAGTTTTCTATGTGCTGGATGGTTTTAAAAACCAGAGAAGTTGATAAGTGCAGTGGTCAAGCTGCTTGCCTCTCACCAAGACGGATCAGTCCCGTCAGCAGCTAACTCGTTTTCAGAAATATCCACAAGAAGGTGAATCTAGTTAGAGCATTTAAACAACCCGGCTAGAAGGTCGTGGATTCACTGCACTAGCGGGTGTTACGGGAAACATTAAGCAATTGCTGGCATTGAACTCAATCGGTAAGCGCAAAAAAATAGAGTCGTGCATCCTGTAGCGCAAACTGCAGAACTTCATAGATAGCAACGACATTTGCAGTGAAAACACCTCAGTTCTTTGGTAAAGGGATCTTCATATTTTCACCATCAATAACGTACGCACAACTCACTCAAAGGCACATCCAGTAATAGAATTCCAGTGTCCGAGAATTGGTAAACTATGCTCCGCAATTGCCTCCATGTTCACCTTAGATGTTTATTGTAGATCGAATCGAATTTCCGGACGAGGGACTTGAAACGGAGACACTTTACTAGATAGATAAATAAATTTAAAAGTCGATCAATCAATAAATAATTCAATAAATAAGTCAATAATTAAATCAATAAATAAACAAATAAATAAATAGATAAACTAATAAAGAAATAAACAAACAAACAAACAAACAAACTAAGACCTTTGAAGTAGAGGCACTTCACTGTATAGATAAATACATGCACAAAAAGTAAATAAGAAAATAAATAATAAAAGGTCCAATGGAAAAGTTGGAGATCGAGGAAAGGAAAATACTACGAAAAATTATAGGTCCAAAATTTCATATTAACATCAGCAATGAAACCCGGTATAGGAGAACCGAGAAGATTGACGACACAATACAGAAAAAGAGGTTTGAATTCTATTTCCACATCCTTAGAATGGACCCGAAAAGGATAACCAAAAGGGATCTTCGACTTTTCTGCAGTATGAAAACCAACCCGAACCGGCTTAAGGAGACTGAAAAGGACCTACGGGAGAGCCAAATTACAGAAAGGATGCTTGCGGATGGATTTGCGAACAATATAACCATAGATAAAATGAAGAGGTTCCAGGACCGGTTGGTTGGTATCTCAGTTTAGGGGCTGCGACAACGCGGTCATGTAGCCCCGTGTACTTTGGGTGTGTGTAGAATCTGTCGGATAACCGGTGTTATTTGTGATGGCTGTGTTAGTGTGTGTTATCTGTTCTTAATTCAAGAAAGGACTACAGACATTCAATTTTCAAGTAGTTTCAACTTTTGCTACCAAACGCCTCCATCAACGACAACTAGTTCTGAACTTGGTTACTAGATGCCACCGCAGTTGGCTCCTGACAAACGTTGGAACCTAAGAGCGTTAGTCAAATCTAACCTATAATTTTATTTAGCTTCACACAAGTGTAATTGTTGGAAGGTTCTTTTACATGCCGTAAATCTATGACATGGGACCGCCGGCTTTACTACCCCTCCGAAGGACAAGGTCAAGTCCAAATGACTATACAGAATTTCCGAAGAAGAGAGGACGGCAAGATCTAAAAGGATGAAAAAATACTGGGAGGACGGTAATCACGATGGACAATAATAATAATAATAATAATAATAATATTAATAATAATAAAATAATCATAATATCATTCAACAAAGAAATAAATACACAAACTATAAACAAATAAAACAGTAAATAAGTTAATTAATAAATAATATACAATGAAAGGAATAATACAGCTTTCAATCAATATAACTTACGTACAGCTGCGAACAAGATTTTACATTCTAATTTTCAGCACTGAATATAGGCGGAAAAGTCCATATAAAATATTTCATTTCCATGAATCTCACTCATGTGTAAAAATATTCATGAGAGTATAATTATTTTTGAATACCATAGAGGTACATTTTAACAAAGCCACTAGAAGGTGAGAATTATAGCTGTATAAAATGATACGATCCAAACTAAATAATATGAGAGCTTTTTTTTAGCACAGCACAAAGGCTGAATATTCTAGTACACTCATTCCACGGCAAGGTTCAAGTGGGTGTATAATGTTTGCGTGTGGCTATAAATACACAAGTGGTATACATTAAGTCGCGCCAAGGAGTAATAGCCCGCGGCCTTTTCGTTTATTTGTTATCATCAGGTGACACAGGTGGTGTATTTTTAAAAGCCTATGACTCTGCAGTGTACAGTATTTGCATGTCATAAAAGATTAGTAACATAAATAGCTTATGATACATATTGTTAACTCAGTTACTACCCAGTTAAATATTAAAATGGACATTGCCTGCAACCGTTAGGATACGATTATGAGTCGTTCACGCTATTTTTAACACAAGAAAGGAAATAAGTTGCTATACCGCAGTCAGTACTGCTGCTATTTATAGTAAGCTATCTGAGCACATGATTAATGGCATTACATGGCGGATTAGGGTCTATCCTGGGACACCCGCGGCTAGCCCACTCAATTGGGCGAGGGGATAGAGGGGGTGGGGGGAAGTTTATCAGCGCTAATATGCCCCGGGCACATGTGTACTGCACGTTGTTAACTCTGCCACTGGTGACACTGATATGACTTCAGGACATTACACAGTTCCAATGTATGTTATCGATTGATCGGATATGCACTGCATCATTCTTCAAACATGTAATGTGACGAACTGTAAGTCAATGTAATTTAAAGGGGCGGAGCATCAAGGTCATCCACCCCCATAACCAAGCAGTTATATTTCAAAATCATTTGAAAATTAAAGAATAGTGGAAAATACAGGTTAAGGTAAAATTTTAAAAATCAAGATCTTCATGCCAAGATTAGACAATACAGTACAGTTATAGAACGCTTTTCAATCGGTCAACACAAATTGTCCCCATTACATTAGGCAGAAAAACAAGTATTTAATTGCCCTAACCTGAGAGAAATGTTATATGAGACATTTCTCACACACACACAAAAAAAAACACGCTTTTATGTACATGATTAATGACAAACGATATTTTGTACGTGTTATTTCGTGATAAATATTTCCTTCAGTTTAGAGGTTTTAAATGCTTGTTTTCCCACCTAATATAATTGGGTTCAATTTGTGTTGGTCGACTGAAAAGCTATCTGTAATAAAACCAGGCAATACTGAAAAATGGATTATAATACTTCAATACTGTTGGTTGGTTGGTTGGTTGGTTGGTTCCTCAGTTTAGGAGCTGCGACAACGTGGCAATGCAGCCCCGTGTACTTTGGATGTGTGTAGAATTGTCTGATAACCGGTGTTAATTGTGATGGCTGTATTAGTGTGTGTTATCTGTAATTCAGGTAGAAGGACTGCAAACGATCAATTTTTCAAGTAGTTCCTACTTTTGCTACCAAATGATACCGTCCACGACAACTAGCTGAGGACTTGGTTACTAGATGCCATTGCAGCCAGCACCTGAGGGAGAACGTTGAAATTAATATAGTGTTATTGAATAATCTAACCTACACATTTTGGCTTCACACAATGGTACTTAGTGGAAGGTTCTTTTACATACCATACATTTATGATAATGGCCCGCCGGCTTTACTTCCCTCCGAAGGAAGGCATACTGAGGGATTTTTAACGCTCTTAAAAAAATCCGACGACTTCGGCAGGGTTTGAACCCGCAACCTTGGGCGTAGAAGCGCAGCATGCTACCAACAAAGCCTCCGAAGCCGCCCTTTAATAACTGTACACCCATCCAACAGAAAGTCCATATAACTTACAAAGGGAAATGCCTCGCTGTGAATATGAAAGATTGATCTAGAAACTGAAAGTCTTAAAAAGAAAGCTATTGAAGAAAATTTGGGCGCGGACCAATATTGTTGTTGTTGCTTTGTTGATTGATTTAAATGCTAAGCGAAAATTGTGGTCATGTAGACCCGTGTATTTGGATTTGTTTGGAATTTGTCCGATAACCTGTGTTATTGTGATAGCAGTATTAGTGTGTGTATTTGTAATTCAGATGGGGATTGGGAAGGGGGCGTCCGTGGCCTTAAGTTAGGACCCATTCTGACATTTGCCTGGAGTAGCAGTGGGGAAACTGCGGAAACCCACTTCCAAGGTGGTTGGTTGGTTGGTTCCTCAGTTTAGGGGCTGCGACAACGCGGTAATGTAGCCCCGTGTACTTTGGGTGTGTGTAGAATCTGTCTGATAACCGGTGTTAATTGTGATGGCTGTATTAGTGTGTGTATATGTTTTTGTAATTCAAGTAAGGACTGCAACTTGGAATTTTTCAAATAGTTCCTACTTTTGCCGCCAAACGCCACCGTCAACGACTACTAGGCCTAGTTCAGAACTTAGCTACTAGACGCCACCGCAGTCGGCTCTTGGCAACGAACGTAGGAACCTAAGAGCGTTGTTTACATTCTTAACCTATACAATTTAGCTTCACACAGGTGTAATTAGTGGAAGGTTCTTTAACATGCCAGAAATCTATGACATGGGACCGCCGGCTTTACTTCCCCTCCGAAGAAAGGCATACTGAAGGATTTTTAATGCTCTTAAAAATCCGACGATTTCGGCCGGGTTTGAACCCGCGATCTTGGGCATAGAAGCTCAGCATGCTACCAACTACGACACCGAAGCCGCTCTTCCAAGATGACTAATGGGAATAGAACCCACCTCTTCTCAGTTTTGCTTCACGAGGCTGAGGGTACCCCGTTCTAGCCCTCGGACAAGAATTAAATTTCTTGGCAGAGCCGGGAATAGAACGCACACCTCCGAGGTCGACAGCCAAGAATGCTAGCCACTACACCATTAGGTGGTCACGTGGACAAATAACACGAATATAGAAGACGGCACAATCATGATTTATACGAAAAACCTTCGTGGTGTAGGGGTTAGCATTCTTGTATGCCACACCTGTTGTCCGGATTCAGATCTCGTCTCTGCCAAGAAATGTAATTCTGATCTGAGGGCTAGAACGGGATACACTCAGCTTCATGATGCAAAACTGAGAAGAGGTATATTCGATTACCACTTCATACATACATTCTTACTTCTATGCCAGATGGTTCCTAACTGAAGGGCGCGGCTACCTCCTTCCCAATCCTCATATCAATGACAAATATACACTAAATAAAGACACCACAATAACACAAATTGTATACATACCAAAGTTCACGGAGCTAAATGACAACGATGTCCCAGCAGAACCCCAGAGCCGGACCATAAAAATATTGCTTCATTTATTATTATTAATATTATTATTATTTTTAATTTTTATTTTATTTGTTTGTCAGTAACTCTCCTGGTTGGCTTTTTCCTTGGACTCAGCGAGGGATCCCACCATTACCACTGCCAGGCCAGTGTCCTGGAACTTGAAACATCGGGTCGTGTGATACAACAGGGGAGGTGGGACCAGCACCTCACCCAGGCGGTCTACCTGCAAAGCGAACAGTGATGGGAAGGGAGGGGAAGATTGGGAGGGATAGGCAAGGACGAGGGAAGGAGGGGACCGTGGCCTTACGTTAGGTACCATCCCGGCATTTACCCGGAGACGAAGTGGGAAGCCACGGAAAACCACTTCGAGGATGGCTCTACTCGACTCATTTGGACCCGGCTGAGTCCCAGTCCTCATACCACTTAAAATATCGTGGCAGAGCCGGAAATCGAACCTCAGACATCCGGGCTGGCAGCTAAGCATGCTGACCACTACACCACGGAAGCGACTTTATTAGTAGTATTGTTATTATCTTGTAGGACCAATTATACTCTAAATTGTGATTGATTTAAAATTGCAATGTAACTGATTTTTGTGGGGGCGTACCTCGACATTACGTCCCTTAAAACAAAAATCTCCACCACTTCATACAGGCAGACGGAAATCGACCGAACGGTCATTATGTCATTATGATTCGAAAAAAAAAAAAACATAAGCACATTCTTTTTTTATCCGAAGAAAAGTACAGACAAGCTCTCATTTTATGTAAACAGATACCGTATGTTTACTCGGTACCGCTTTCAGGAAGCAGTACGTGGCTGCTCCTTCACGACTCAGAACAGCTGCCGTAAAGTGTATTTCAGACTTCAGATTTAATATGTTACATTCCATATTGGCAGCTGATTTCTTGTTAATAACCTCTTCTCCGCAGTAGCTTTCGGAGAACGAAATACCAAGCTGAGTTCCGACTTATTGATATTGACAGTTTCGTTGTCAGTTCCATCCATTACATTCTGTGAGAGTTACAGCCTCGATTTCAGCGTAATAATATTTCCGAACTTCTTTCATTGCTACGGAAATAATTGTCGGTTGTTCGTGTGTGTTATCTGCAATTGGATGGTTGGTTCCTCGGTTTAGGGGCTGTGACAACGCGGTCATGTAGCCCCGTGAACTTCGGGTATGTGTAGAATCTATCTGATAACTGGTGTTAATTGTGATGACTGTATTCGCGTGTATTATCTGTTTTTAATTCAAGTAAGGACTGAAGACGATAATTTCAAGTAGTTTCTACTTTCGCTACCAAATCCTAACGTCCACGACATCTAGCTGTGAATTTGGCTACTACTACTGTAGATGCCATCGCAACCAGCGCCTGGTGACGACCGTTGGAACACCACAGCATTAATCAAACCTAACTTACACATTTTGCTTCACACAAGGAAGGTACTTTTACATGCCATAAATCTATGACCATAGCCCGCCGGAGGACTGCAGACGATCAGTTTCAAGTAGTACCTACTTTCGCTACCAAATGCTACCGTCGCTACTCGACGACTTCGGGTGGGTTTGAACCCGCGATCTTGGGCATAGAAGCTCAGCAGGCTACCAACTACGCCACCGAAGCATCCTACTATAATTGAAAATAACTTTCACACAGATAGAAATAAATGTATTTTTAATATACACTGTAGGCTATCTAGCCATGACCCTAAGAAACATTATGGATAAAGTAGAAAAATAAATCTAAATAATAGCTTAAGTCATACTGAATGATAGCCTCGATAGTTCCACAACACTGCATGACTCCTTCCATTATGCTATCAAAAATTATAACATCTAAAAAGCTCGGCTTGAAGCCATGAACGCCGCATGTTTATGAAGCCCATTATAGTTCTTTAAGAGTGAGTTTCCCGCTGCGAAGTACTTCCACATTGTAGCATAATGGAGGAGCGGCCATGATCAATGTTTATGTGCCCTGTCACCAGCATGGAAAATAAGTTAATGTTGTCCTAGCCGCTGCGACATGACCTCTCCTCTTATAGACTACTGGTCGCAAGCTCTGACCAAGGAAGTAGAGGAGCGAGAAGACGATTAGAGCTGTTTGAGTTTTTGTTTCATTTGAGGGGGTAAGACATCGTGCTCATTTAGCCCCGTGTACTTAGGAGTGCCGGTTGAGTTAGCCGTGGTCGTTACGGTGTTTGCTGCAAGCAGTCGCTCACGTCTGGGAGGCGAGGAGGTTCGAATCTCCTCGCCGTCAACCTTGAAAATGGTCTTCTGTGGTTTCCCATCTTCCTTCCAGGCAAATGCCGGGGTTGGTCCCTAACTAGGCCTATAGGCCATAGCGGCTACCTTCCAATTCCCCATCCTTACAATCACACTTTCCTCCCCAGGCAACACTCCACACGCGATGGTACTTGTAGCTCACCCCATGAGTGTCCGCATAGAAGCAGGTACAATCTCGGGCGAGCCAAACATGTCCTCGGACCTCCCGGCACTAAAATCCATACGCTAAAAAAATAAAAATAACATCTTAGTAGCGTGTACAATATGTCTGATGACCTATGTTCTTGTGGTGTCTGTAGGATTTAGCGTAGTTATAAACCAGGCGAGGATGGGAGGAGACGGTAGTGGCCTTAAGTTAGGAACCATCCCGGCATTTGCCTGGAGCAGAAGTTGGAATCCACAGTAAACCATTTCCAAGGTGGCTGAGGTGGGAATCTTCTCAGTGTACCCCGTTCCAGTTTCCGTACCAGAATTACATTTTTGGAAGAGCCGGGAATCGAAACCGGAACTGCAGGACGACAGCCAAGAATGCTGGCCGCTACACAAGGAAGTGGGCAGGGCTGTTTGATGACGATTGCTGTTGTTTTAAGGGGCGAAACAGTGAGGTAATCAGCCCTTCATAAAACAGTTTAAAATACAGTTCAATTAATATAGAATAGTTAATTAGAGGGCTGGGGTGTTGGGGATTGATTCCCAGCTCCATCAGGGATTTTAGAAACTGACGTAAGGGCTGGAACGGGGTGCACTCGGTCTCGTAAGGACAATTGAACACCTAGTTGAACTGAGAGGCTGCGTCCCGGTCAAGATAATCAAGGTTAACGGCCAAGGGGACCCGATGTGCTGACTACGCGTCATCCCATACTCTGTAGCCCAGCAGGGCTGCACAGTGGTCGGTTGGTTGACCAAGACCCTTCAGGATCTAAGTTCCACGTGACGTGTTTTGTATAATTTTAGAGGTGGAAGTCTAAATATTTTAAAGAAATTACATATTAACTAAAAAACTAAAATAAAACTAATAATTATAACAACCAAAAGTATATGGAATATAAAAATCTCAATTTCTTGCCCCTCAGGGACTCACAACTTCAGGGACGTGATTTCTCAACCATGGAAGCCGCCAGAATCTAGCATTGCTTCCACTAACCAACTGTTTATTTCTTCCTGTTGCGTTTCGGCCAACTAAGGACCACGTTATTTCAACTGGTTTCTGCGTCGAGCTTTAATATTTACCCAGTACTGTCACATGGATTCTTGATATTGTTGCTTCCTTTCTTCCGTCCACTTCATGCCAGTTTTAAGCGTTGGTTTTCCTAGAAAATTCCGGTGAGTTGTCGGTTACATTTTAAGTGACACACACTCCTGCACATCATCACATGAAATCCCAATTTCTTGTAAATCTCTGCCTGCCTCAGTGAAGCAAGCCCTCTTGGTTTTCTTCTCTAGAGAGTAGGTAAAGATCCTGTTAGTCAATCTCACAGAGCTTATTAGTAGTCATGTGGCCATAAAATTAAATTCTTCTTTTCCTCAACACACCAGTTATTTTTCCACACGAACGTAGAGCTCGTGGTTGTGCCGTCTCTCGTATTCACCATTTTCTTTTACTGGGTCCAAGATTTTTCTTCGGATCTTTCTTTCTTTCTTTCTTTCTTTCTTTCTTGTACTTCCAGTTTCTCCATAAGTCCCTTCCTATGCATTGCAAGGCATTCCGCAGCATTCCTCCGGGCGTATGACTGTGTGATATAGCTTGGCATTTCGGGACATTGATTTCTTGTTGTAAACACCCTTTGTTACATGATATGCCACTTCCATTTTGCTGATGCGTGATTCAAAAGCTGTCTTCTCGGTGGTGTTGTACTCTATCTATTCACCTAGATACTTGAACGATTTAGTTCGCTTAATCTGTCCCTCGCCCACGTCTAGCTCTTTGGGTGTTTGTTCAATGTTATTGATAAACACTGTTTTCTCAAAGGAGATCTTAAGGCCTGCTTTTGCTACTTGAGTCTCAAGGTGGTTGATCTGCACTGCTGCTGTGTCAAGGGAATCCGAAAAAAAATACGAGGTCATCTGCGAAAGCTAGGCAATCAACTGTCATGTTCAGGATTCTGTAACCCAATTGGTATACCTAAAAATAGCTTTTTGGGCAGGTGTGGTGTACAGTTGGTTGGGAGTAATGTACGTTTCGTAATTCGTTGTTTGCTGTTGGCGCGTGGTTTGGTCGTGGCCAGCTCCTCAATTTCCTGCACATATACGAGGAGTAACAAAGGGGTAAAATAGTTAGTTCATACATAATATGGAAGGCAGAGTGCGAGTGAGAATAAAGAAAATAGCAAGAGGTGGGGAGCAACCGTGAAATGAAACAACTATAAAGTCACCCTCGGGTAAATATCCACATAGCTTGGTGACGATTTTTTGAGGGGGAAAGAGAGGAAAATACCAGTTTAATATGTAGCATAGTAGAAGGCTATAGTACTAAGCCCCGACCGGAGAGCTCTCGCACAATGGGACAGCCACAAAGGAAGTCACTGGGGGATATCGGAGTGATTTTGATATGTGATGTTATAGCTGTCGAAATAGTACCGATTTAATACGATAAACTATCGCCAAGGGTTAATAGGTGACGAGTTAGATATCCCAAACGAAAAAATATTTCCTCAAAATGTGGCGATGATAGGGTCACACTCAGATCATCAGTACGTGTAAGTTAGTTAGTTATTGGAGTTTTAATGTGTGGAACAGCGAGGTCATCTGCCCCTCCTATCACGGATTAAATTATAAAAAATTAGAATAAATTAAAATTTAGGGGTGGAAACCTAAATAGGAAAAGGTCTAAAAACAATAAGCAAATACATTAAATAAAACGAATAATTATAATATTTAACAAGAATTACGGAAAAACAAAAAAAACGCAATTAAAAAAGAGAAGTTTTTGAGTAAACGTACATTGATTAAACGGATGACGAGATCAACAGCCACCACGTCATCGACTAATATAAGTTTGAGTATCATCTGCAAACCAACGTTTTTTCGTAGATAAGCAAGATCCAAACACTCGGTTAAATTGTGGGCCACGGTGAATATGGATCCACAGGTACAAAGTGGGGGTTCTTCCCTTCTCATTAGGTTCGAGTGTGTATGTCCTATCCTTAGCCTACACAAAATTTCTCTCAGTTTACTGGGCATTGAGTCAGCTAGCCACTAACTCTCCCAGAATGCCAGTACTTGTCGGCGTAACTAAGAGCACGTGTAACAAGGTACGTAGGTGACTCTTCTGGCTATATAATGACACTATGTCAGAATGCTGTCTTACTTTTTATGGTAGTAATTGACAATAGCATTGATCGCAATTAATCTCCATATAAAAACAACGGATTCCTAGGAATGATATTAAAAGTAGTCCTGTTAAAAATTGTAATGTAGTTTTATATTATTATATAATTGATACTATATCTCTGTTCCAAATATCAGACTGATATCTCAAACAGTTCTTTAGAAAATCGTACCAGAAGTATAAAAAATGTAGTTTTGAGAGAAATTCCAGTTAAGTTCAAACTTACAATTTCTGGAGTTCTCATGCATCCCTTGAGTGTGGTCATCTTGTTTCTCTATTTCCTCCACTTCTCTTTTTCTCTTCTGTCTCCTCTTCCCTGTTCAGGACTCCTTGGACTGGGATTGTATTGCTTTCTGAGCTTCGCTGACTCGCCGGACATCGATGGCATACAGTGAACGTTCCATATTTTGTCCAGGTGTAATGCTCATAAGCTCTAAGACTTTCTAGCTGCTGTTAATCCCATCGTTGAATGTAACAACTGCATCCAAGACTCCAGTTTTTAAGAGATTCAACCCAACAAAGACAGTCTTTGGCAGTCGCTCCCATATGCAGTTATTGAAGCTCTCGTTGGGGATCTGAAGTCCATGAATACATCTTTCCAAGAGCTTCTTGTCTGCAAGGTCCCTTAATGTAGGTTTCATCTTTAGCAATACAGCTTCTGCGAGAGATAGTTTATGGTCACAGTATTAGAAGCTTGGCTCTTTAGGGCAAGGGGGCGTGGTGGCTCAGCGATCTAGCTGTATGCCTCTCACCAAGGCGGTCCGGGTTCGATTTCCGGTCAATGCATGTGAGATTTTCGAAGTGAAATGCCATGTCCTGTGGTTCGGATTCCACGTAAAAAGGAGGTCCCGTGGCTCATGATCTCGAGATTAACGGTCACGTTAAACTACAAGCTTCCTTTTTCTTTAGGGCAAACGTTCATGAGCAGTTAAATGCCCATGCATGGGCGGCCATTTTAAGTCCGATATGGCCTTGTAAAATGCCGGAACTTATATATACACAATAACGTTTTATTGCGCACAATTTGTGCAAAATTACAAATAATATGCAAGATAAGATGCACTTCAGTTAATGCAGTAATCTATGAAGGGTTTCCCTCTATTCCTACAATGAAGAACGTGATAACGTTCACAGATTCCGTCACACAGCTCACAGTCGGGTCCGGATCATGGAATGTACTGTATTTGTCTTGCACATTCTATGGTGGAAGCCTTACACAGACAAAGAGGTCACAAAGTGCCGCAAGTCCTGGTTCGGTTCCATCCATGCTCTGTCTGCTTGATCACAGCCTCCTTCATAGACTTGTGTTCTGAAACGCACTGTACTTACATGCTGGTACCAAACCAACACTCAAGATGGCGGTGATCTGCTACTCCTTGTAAGCTCTTTGCGCTTTTATCGGCTGTTTTAAATAAACAATACCTGAATTATACGATCATGGATGCGCCAAGAAGATCACTTTTTAGCCGATCCCTAATTATGGTTTGTGTTTGGCTTAAGTCAGAGACAACCTACAATTTACATAACCTACAATTTCGATAAGCTACAATTTCTATAACTTCCTTGACGTAGTCGACAATCTAGCATGCACTTTCGTTCACTAGATGCTACAGACTTGATTGCTATGTGCTAAGCAGTATTGGATCACGACTTATGACGTCACATCCGGTAAAGTAGCGACTATCTAGTTCACTACGGCTGAAATTGTACTATTGGGACACAGCCTAAAATTAATTTAATATTTAATATCGTACCGTACTAAGACCGTGAATCAAACCCAGGGCCTTAGGTACATGAATTTTCAACAGTACACTCCCCTAGAACACAAAAGGTGGTTATTAAATACGTGATGCGTGATATTTTAATTACAATAGTAGGCTATTTTTAGAAAAACCTCAATGTTTGGTCAAATAAATAACCATTTCATGAATGATAATATTATCGCCAGGTTGATCGAGTGATACATGCAATAGCTTCTATTGTTCTCTTCCACCCACCCGCTCTCATTTCTCATGCACTACAAATAGCTCACTACATTCGTGATAATGAATCTCTATCTTGTTCAGTAATGAGAGTCAGAATTATAAATATACACTCATTTACCCTTGCCTGTGATAGACTATTAATGTGTCGTGCCGAAAATGCCGTACAGAAATAGCCTAATGTGCAGCATTGTATGCATTCAACTCCTGCTTGCGATGGGACATAGTGACTAAAATGGAATAGAATAGAGATTTGTTCAGTGCATATTAACACGCAAGGGCTTTGTTGACCACTTTGATATGACTATTTGGAAGACTGAGTTCAAATCCATTCGCAGGTTGCAACCATGGAGCTACTGTATGTCTGAAATAGCTTCAATTTCCTTGTGCTATTGTTGTTAAGGAAATAAAGCTTATAGTTTTATGTGACCATTATTCTTGATATCTTGAGCCACGGGACCTACACTTTTACGTGGAATCCGAACCAAAAGACGGGATATTTCACTTCGAAAATCTCACATGCATTGACCATCAATCGAAGCCAGTCCATCTTGGTGACACGCGAGCAGCCTGATCACTGCACCACCACGCCCTTGTTATTGTTGTTGTAAACCACAGCCGTCCAAACTACGGTCCGCGGGCCATAAGTGGTTCACCTGTTCCACCTGAATTGGATTCAGACACACACAAAACGAACAAGGCTACGCAAACACGTAAGCCCAAATAATGTTAAGTCCGCCTCGTTACGTAGTAGTTACCACTCTTGGCTGTCACCGCAGAGGCCCCGGTTCGATTCCCAGCTTTGCCCAGAAATTTAATTCTAGTCTGAGGGCTGGACCAGGATATACTCAGCCTCCTTTGGCAGTCTTCCAGAATCCATCCTTTGCACGTGACGTTTCCAGTTTTGCTGGTAATCATAGATGTAATTGATGACAGGTTTCAAACTTCAAATTTCTTCAGCATATCTTTCATTTCGCTTATGATGTCATTTTGTATAGCCCGCTGTTCATCGCGTGAATTTCATTCCACAAGCTGTAAGTGGAGAAATCTCTTGAGATCTTAGTGTCCATGCCCCGCTGCCGTAACAAATAGAGGTCTGGCCAAAGTGTTACAGTATAAAGACTTAAGCGAGTGTGGTTTTGCACAAGAGATGGTTTCATGATGTGATTTATAATTCCTATTGTTCTTGTGTAGGCCAACTTGGATATATTCGCAGATATGTATACTTCCCCTTGGAAAGATAATTTGTATCCCAGACAATAGAATTCATTTACTATTTCAAAAATGTTATTATGTAAATAATCATCATCATTTATTGTACTCAACAGGCCATGGAGACCCATAACAGAAAACAGAGAATATACATTACATTACAGAAGATATCCCGTTATTGGTTGGTTGGTTGCTTCCTCAGCTTAGGGGCTGCGAAAACGCGGCCATATAGCCCCGTGTACTTTGGGTGTGTGTAGAATCTGTCTGATAACCGGAGCTAATTGTGATGGCTGTATTAGTGTGTGTTATCTGTTTTCAATTCAAGTAAGGACTGCAGACATTCGATTTTCAAGTAGTTCCAACTTTTTCTACCAAACGCCACCGTCAACGACCAACTAGTACTGAACTGGGTTACTAGATGCCACCGCAGTCTGCTCCTGGTGACGAACGTTGGAATCTAAATCTAACCTATAATTTAGCTTCACACAAGTGAAACTAGTGGAAGGGTCTTTATCATGCCATAAATCTATGACATGGGACCGCTGGCTTTACTTCCCCTCCGAAGGGAGGCATACTGAGGGATTTTAACGCTCTTATTGGTATATTGGCTTTGACGCCAGTGAATCAAAACTCAGCATTTTTTCGAGGTTTATGCCGTGTCTTGTGTGGGGTTTCGCCTAAGAACACCATGCTGGATCAGCGCGAGTAGCAAACTGCGCGCTACCTCCCTTTTTATGAAGCGCACTCGCGCCTCTTTACTGAGGGAGCTAAAAGCTCAAGCAGCCTTAACCTCCCTATGAAGGCTTCCAGAAAGATGGTATATTGGGGGTCCAGACACGGACACCAAGAGCCTGCTGATGAACCAGTTTGGTGTTCCTAGGCGAAACCCCACACAAGACACGGCATAAATCTCGAAAAGTTGCCGAGTTTTATATTCCATTATTATTTATCATCTAAATAAATAAATAAATAAAATACAGAGACCCGTTTAATGGACCAAAGCTCTAACTTTCGCAAGCTATTATAGGAGACGCTGGGGATTTATCGTAAAAGGCCTTTAATTATCCACGTGTCGGTAAGACAATTGATTTAGTAAGCACAAGGACAGGCGGGGCAGAGACAAATCTGCTGGTATTTTTTCACACGCCAGCTCTGTTATCCCGGACAGGGAGTACTATTGATCACCGCAAGTTTTAGATAAATAAAGCAGAGACTAAATCCCTCGTCCACAAAATACAAAATGAAATAGAAATGAGGATTATTTTAATTGGCTCGCTGGCGTTTCAATTGGACACGCACGAATCTAATTATTATTATTGGTATGAAAGATGAACTGATTCAATATCCACTAAGCGTTTAATGCTACTTAATTTAGGACCAGCTCAATCGTCATCAATCGTAAACTACTATAAATAAGGGGATCAGTTGTTTTATTAGAGTTATACAGTAGGTTTCATAGTACACTTGATCGATTGCATGAATGTAATAATTCTTCCGCAACCAACATTAATAATTAATATATTTCCGTAAAATTTTGGGGGAAGCATTGGGATGACGCATCTATTGTGCTTACACCTTGACGGCCACATAAAACCGGAGAAGACTTTCCACCTTAAAAGTCACGGACAACTAGGAAGATTATGAAAAATGACATAAAGGAACTCTACTTAGTAAAAAAAAAAAAAACTCTCGGCACGCCGGAAGGCGGAGGTAGATTTCACCGGGCGAACTAGGGGATAGGCAAAAATAGGTAAAATATGGAGGTTTTCGTAGAACGATCACACCTCATTTTATACACCTCATTGCTAGAAAGTATTTTACATTTGAAGCTTAATAAACTTTGTGTTTCGTCCTTTTATGCATATTTTTAACATTTTATTGTCTTACTAGCTGTTATGCCCGGCGCTGTTCGGAATCACAATTGGATATTAAGAGATCGTACCTTTGCTCACATTGTCGTATTGTGTGCCCACGGAGGAAGGTCGTTGTTATTATGAACAATATTATCATAATGCTTAGTATTAAAGCTGACCTATTGCTTATTAACATTCTACTAAAAGAGCAACAAAACATAAAATAAATACAAGACAAAATGAAATGATATCAAATTCCTATGAATGAGGGTTGATGGTTTTTGAGAAAATAAGGGCCATGAAAGGCAGATAGTGCAGAGGAAAAGTAGAGGGGTTCACCCAATATAACTGAAAAAAAGGGAAAGAATGCAGCTCAGGATCGTTTCCTGAACTCACCAACCTTGAATAAACCTTGAGAATTTAGGCTGATTAGACTTACACAGTGTGCACCATGCAGAGGAGGGCCATATGTACCTTTACTCTCCTCTTAGGACAGGCAGTAAATGCCGTGGGTGTATTAGATTCTCTACTTACAGATAAACACAAGATTAGGTATCAGCAAAGGGTTTAATAGGCAGCCAACTGCCTCAGGCATCCTGATACCATCGGGGCCGGAAGATAACAAGAGCTGACGAAAGAAAAAGAAAAGAGAAGAGCACAAGTAAGATGAAGAAATTCTAGAACCAATAGCAACCTACAAACCACTGCTTGTGAGGCTCTGGGGGAATCACCCTTAGAAAAAGGATACTAAAGAGGTACAAAGAGTACACTAAGCGATGCAACTTGTTATAAAGTGCAGCATGTTGATAACTCGCAGGGTGTTGTGAAGAGTCTTGTGTAATGTTATCAGCAAACTTGGGCTACCGAAAGATGTTAAAAGTATGAGCTCCAACGCGAATACTGATGTTCAGATTAAATGGAATTATACTCTATTATTATGCAGTCCCATACTCACAGGACATTGGGTAGTGTTATTGAGAGTGTTAATTGCATCAGATAACTAATGGTGGATCAGAATCTTCAGAAATGACATCATCAACATAGCGATGTCAATATTTGGTATTATCCTTACATTTTGCACTTCTTTCAAACAACGCGTGTTCAAGTTTATTCATGGAAATATCTGCTAGCAATGGTGAAAATGATGATTTCATAGTTTGCCCATCCATTTGCTTATAAACTATATCGTAATATCTTAAGTAATTTTGATCAAGGTAGATTTCTACCACGTTGATCAGAAAACATTAACTTTACACTTCTGCAACAGAGATTCCACTGATTGCATGCTTGGAAACAGTTTTTTTTAACAGCAAACTATACAATTTAGGTATAGATTGGAACTGGTACATCGTTAATTTTATCAATTAAGACTAATGAATTCTTAATGCTGTGTTTCATATTGAAGCCTGTAGTCTGTTTTGAGAAGGTTTTCATGAATTTAGCTACCTAAAAGTAAGCTAATAGGGGAGACAACTCATCTAATAGGTACGTTATTCCAATGCGATTTGTGAAGGCCGTAAAGTCTAGGTACCATCGGTTTCATAACAATGAGAGTTTTTTTTTTTATTATACAGTGCAAATATAAAATCGTTGTTGCAACTTACAGATTGTTCTTCATTAATCTTCACGTTAGGGGCAGATGACCTCGTAGTTACGCTCCTTAAAACAACAATAACTAACTAATCTTCACTTTGGTAGGATCCCTGCATAGCTCATTGATGCTCCCTGATGTCAAAAGGTAATTTATTTTATCAGTATGGTCAAGACAGTGAAATTACATTCATCAGCTCGAGTTACAATCACGTTTTCCTTAGAAATTGTATCTTTTAGTTTCTTGGTGATTTGAATATCATTCATTTGAGAAGAAGAAAAAGGGTTAGTAATGAGTTGGGAATATTCTGCTGAATCTCATTTCATACGAGCGGCTTCGGTGGCGTAGTTGGTAGCATGCTGAGCTTCTATGCCCAAGATCGCGGGTTCAAACCCGGCCAAAATCGTCGGATTTTTAAGAGCGTTAAAAATCCCTCAGTATGCCTTCCTTCGGAGGGGAAGTTAAGCCTGCGCTCCCATGTCATAGATTTATGGCATGTTAAAGAACTTTCCACTAATTAGACCTGTGTGAAGCTAAATTATATAAGTTAAGAATGTAAACAACGCTCTTAGGTTCCTACGTTCGTTGCCAGGAGCCGACTGCGGTGGCGTCTAGTAGCTAAGATCTGAACTAGTAGTCGTTGACGGTGGCGTTTGACGGCAAAATTAGGAACTATTTGAAAAATTCACAGTCTGCAGTCCTTACTTGAATTTAAAAAACAGATAACACACACTAATACAGTCATCAGAATTAACGTCGGTTATCAGGCAGATTCTGCACACACCCAAAGTACACGGGGCTACATGACCGCGTTGTCGCAGCCCCGAAACTGAGGAACCAACCAACCATCATTTCATACGAATCTCATACGAAGCTTTTCGGTGAATCCGACATCTGAACGAATTGGCGAATTTCGCTTCTCTCCTTAAAACTTCAAACTCTTTGTCATAAATCAAGTAATTTGTATTCTATAGGCCAATCTCCGTTACTATGAGTTTATGTATCAAATTAGAAGAAAATTACATTTAGTCATTTCCAATTGATACGTGAGATCTTTCAGTATGAAATTCCTTCCTCCGAAGCCGGCTGGCCCATGTCATAGATGTAAGGCATGTAAAAGAACCTTCCACATACAATTGTGTGAAGGTAAATTTGTAGGTTAGATTCGATTAACGGTCTATTAATTTCCAACGAGTGCCACCAGTTGCCGGTTGCGTTGGCATCTAGTAGCCAAGTCTGAGGCTAGGGGTCGCTGATGGCAGCATTTGGTAGCAAAACTCAGAACTTCTTGAAATTGATCGTCTGCAGTCCTTACCTGAATCAGGCATCACAATTAACACCGGTTATCAGACAGATTCTACACACACCCAAAGTACACGGGGCTACAAATAATCATCCTGTTCAATTATCCGCAGGCGATTTCAGAATCTGTTGTGATTTCTGTGTACTAGGCAGCTTTCAACGCACATATGCTCGACGGGTGGTCTATATCATGAGATGTGAGAACTGGAGAGACGGAAGACTTACGTATCGTGCTGAGGAATAAGGCTAGTTGGTGGATCCTCAGTTTAGGGGCTGCGACAACGCGGTCATGTAGCCGCGTGTACTTTGGGTGTGTGTAGAATCTGTCTGATAACCGGTGTTAATTTTGATGACTGTATTAGTGTGTGTTATCTGTTTTAATTCAAGTAAGGACTGCAGGCATTGAATTTTTTCAAGTAGTTCCTACTTTTGCCGCCAAACGCCACCGTCAACGACCAACTAGTTCAGAACTTAGTTACCAGATGCCACCGCAGTCGAACGACGAACGTAGGAACATAAGAACGTTATTCAAAGGTTTAACCAATATTAATTTAGCTTCACACAGTTGTAATTATTGGAAGGTTTTTTAACATGCCATAAATCTATGACATGAGACCGCTGGCTTTACTTCCCCTCCGAAAGAAGGCACACTGAGGGATTTTTAACGTTTTTAAAAATATCGGATGATTCGGCCGGGTTTGAACCCGCGATCTTGGACATAGAAGGTCAGCATGCTACCAACTACGCCACCGAATAAAATGATGTACAAGTCACAAACATCCAATCCCTGACCTAGAGAATTATGAACTGTATAAGGTAAGGTTAAATTCAATGTTCCGGCCGGAAATAGAAACCGAGGCCCTCAGGCCAAACACGTTAATAACAATAATAATAGGCCTAATAATAATAATAATAATAATAATAAGTCCTGATCAGGTTCTGAACAATGACAAAGCTAAGATCTTATGGGATTCCACTATACTAACTGATCGTTTTGTAGAAGCCAACAGGCCAGACCTTGTGATATTCGATAAGGAAGCACACAAAGCTACCATCGTCGATGTTGCTGTTCCACTTGCTGAAAACCTACAGAATACGGTGGCTAAAAAGGTGCAAATACCAGCCACTTGCCTCTGAGCTCAGTCACATATTCGGTTTAAAGGAAATTTCCGTCATCCCAGTTGTCGTCTCGGTGAATGGTTTAGTTACAAAGTACTGGGAAAATGTAAAGGAGAACCTTGGATTGGAGAGGAACCATTTGCAGTTAATGCAAACGGCTGCCCCCCCCCCCCCCCTCATAGTATAGTATGTAAGGTTGTGTCTATTCAATGACTTGCTCTGAACAACCTGATGTCTAGTGCTATCATCAGCGTCTTTGGCTCTCATGGAGTCCGAAGGTGATGGTTTTGTATTGTTATGTACATTTCATTTATATTAATAATAATAATAATTATTATTAATTATTTAATAATTAATGAATTCTCTACTGAAAGTACATTGAATTCAATGGCTACATATCCTACTAATAGGCGTAGGATACAGCCAATTATCTGTGGGATATATTGTATTAAATAATATATTATAGTCTAAATTATATATACAAGTTCTACTTATTAAATTTAAAGAAGAGAAGAGAAAATAGAAACCATCAGACAATTAAACAAATATCAATTAAAATAAGAAAGAAAAATTAATTTCAAAAAGTGTAAGTAACCAATTCTATTTTTTAAAATTATTCTTAATTTTTTAATTTTCATCATATTATTTATTTATTTTATTAATTTTTTTAAACATATATATTATATTTTCATTTATTTTTTAAATTATTTTTTCCACTTATTGTATTGTTATTTTATTAGTTTTATTTCAAATAAAATTGTATTGGTGTTACTAAAGTTCTACTGAAATTCAATGTAAAAGTATGCATAAGAGTAAGTATAGGGGGAAAATGATAAAGAAAAGCATTAATTATCCCAATATATTCTAAGAACTGCTAGCCATTTCATTTTATTAGAGTGTCATATAGGTGTAAAGTGTATGTACGAGTAGATCAGTATTTGTAAAGTTTTGAATTTATAGACTACCGGTATAATAAATTTGTCCTGTAGAATATCATAATAGCAATAATAATAATAATAACAACAATAATCACTTACACCTTCAGGAAAAGGCGATTGATGTTCTACGGCCATATTCTCAGAATGAACAATGACAGACTCACCAATGATGTAATAGTTCCCAATAGCAACAACGTAAAGGCAGAGCCTCCCAGGGGCTTACATCTAGTGGGACGTGGGATGGCGACTACGGGACCCCAGCTGAGTCCGGCATTGCTTCCACTTACTTGTGCCGGGCTCCTCTCCGTCTTCTTTCCTGGCGACCTCCCTTGGTCAACTCTTGTTCTTTTCCGCCCCCAACGGTATTAGGGTATCCGAGGCCTAGGGAGCCTTTCACTTTCCCGCCTTAATTGGCCCTTGTCTCATCTTTCCTGATACCTCCCTCTTCGAGGGATCAGCCCTCTTGTTTTCTTTTCATTATATTTCCTTTTCTCTTTAAGATTCCCGCACTGTTTTTGGTAATTGGCTCCCCGTGTATCTAAATTCCTTTAGCGATTTTTTTGCATCTACACTCCATTTTGTAGATATTTTCAATCTACGTTGCATTTTGTAAGTTTTTCGATCTACATTGCATTTTGCGAGTGTTTACAGCCTCCATTGCATTTTGTAAGGATTGACAATCTAAATTGCTTTTTTAGTAAGACTTTCAATACATGGGCTGGGACTTTTGTGTGTATTTTGATGATGATGATGATAATTGTTGTTTTAAGGGGAATAACATCTAGGTTATCGGCCCAGTGTATTTTGAATTCCAATTGCATTTTGTAAGTATTTTCAACCTAAACTGCATTTTGCAAGTATTTTCGATCTAAATTGAATTTTGTATGGTCGGCATTTTGCAAGTATTTTGATTCTCAATTGCATTTTGGAGTATTTTGAATCTAAATTACATTTTGTAAGTATTTTAAAACTAAATTGCATTTTGTAAGTATTGTCCATCCAAATGAGTACTGTAGTTTGAATCTACCGTACATTTTTGTAAGCATTTTCAATTTTAATTGCATTTTGTAAGCATTTTGGATTTCAATTGCACTTTTTGAATATTTTCGAATTGCAATGGGAGCTTTCAATCTCAATTGCGTTGTGTACTTTCAATTTCAATTGCATTTTGTAAGTATTTTGAACCTCAATTGCATTTTGTACGTATTTTCAATCTCATTTGCATTTTGTAAATATTTTGAATATCAATTGCATTTTGTAAGTATTTCGACTCTACATTGCATTTTGTACGTATTTTGAACCTAAACTACATGTTGTGCGTATTTTTCAATCTATTCCTTTTGTGAGAATTTTCGTTCTAAATTCCCTTTTGTAAGTATTACCACTCTCCATTTTGTGAGTAGTTTCAATGAGTTCCTTTTTGTAAGTATTTTACGTCTCACTTAATTTTCGTTCTGGTTTCCACTTCATTTTCATTTTCGCTGCCACCCAGACCATTAGGGGCCGATAACTTAGATGTTAGGCCCCTTAAAACAACAATTATCATCATCATCATCATTACAGGCAAGGACAAAGATCTTCAAATATAAAGACCTAGTGGAGCCTATCAGGAAGCATTGGAAGATTGGAAAGTTGAAGATCACACTAATTGTCATATCAAGAACTGGCGTTGTACCCAGGAGTCTATTGCAGGGATCAAAGAAACTTGATGTAGACACAAATGTATACAAGTCAGTGCAAAAAGCAGTCATCATTGCGACAACTAGATTAGTTCGAAAATTCATGGACTAGTGAAAATAGATTTATCATTAGATTATTACTCGTGGAAACCGTATACAACACTGTTGATCTTAGAACTCTTCCGACCCCCCACACCATTGACACCATGTATAACCATGCCTGTAGAAGTGTATATAGAGGTAATCCAGCGAGCAGAGTTACGTTGAGTGCGGACCTGGTTGTCAGAGAGCCCCTAATAGCCATCGATACCGAAAGTAAAATATTTGTTTATGGATGGATAAACGTTTCAGGATCGCAGCCAATTGAAATCTTCTCGGTTCGCTCTCTCTTCCTTTCTCCCTCCCTCTTATACGTGCGTTTCGCTCGGCTTTCAAACGAATGTTTCCCTAGCGTCAAATAAATGATGTTATGTTACCACCACTCCAGCAATGTCCCTCCCCTTTACTCCCACGCAGGCCAGCAATTTCCGGTTCACTTGCACGACCCGTATTGATTGTTGTCTCTCTTTCCCTCTTCCCGTATTGACCTTTCGTCCTTAAAGCAAGCAGCTCACATTATTATATGATTACTACCCCAAACCTCCTCCGTCACTGTCAACTTCATTCCACACGATAAGTGTCATTTTCTTCGTGGACCTTACAAATCATTTATTATGAAGGGATAATAATAATAATAATAATAATAATAATAATAATAATAATAATAATATGAAAATCCACAGCCTGCTTCCAGTCGACCGACCGGGTCAGGGAATGGAATGAATGAAGCCCCCATCTATCGGCGATATATATGAACTGTGTCGGCTGCCGAAGCCTGTCGCACTCCCCTGGGGCAATGATTAAATGAATGACAGATGAAATGAAATGATAGTGGAGAGTGTTGCTGGAATGGAATTTGTGACAGGGAAAACCGGAGTACCCGGAGAAAAACCTGTCTGCCTCCGCTTTGTCCAGCACAAATCTCATATGGAGTGACCGGGATTTGAACCACGGATCCAGCGGTGAGAAGCCGGCGTGCTGCCGCCTAATCCACGGAGTCTCTAATAATAACAACATATATATATATATATATATATATATATCAAAAAGTGTTTTTCTACGAACACAGAAATTCGTCACTACAACACTGTCATCAAACCAGTACCGCTATATGCATCTGAATGCCTTATCCTATCCGAGAAATGTTTGCTCGTAAAGTTGGAGAGAAAAGAAAGAAAGATTCTACACATCATACTTGGCCCGGACTACAAAAATGGCACCTACATCAGAAAATCCAGGCAAGAAATTTACTCGAGGACAGAGAAGATCACAGACACATTGCGAAATCGCAGAGTTTGCTTCTACGGTCATATAGGCTACGACGGATGATCGACTCCCGATGGACGAAACGTATCTTCAGTATATTCGACTCAAAACCAAAAACGACAATGCCATGGTATGTTAACGTCCAGAAAGATCTGAAAGAAATGGGGATACGAGCAGAAGATGCACAAGACTGAAATCTTTATAGAGCAGCCATCAAGACGTTTGGGACTTTCCGGGACGAAAAACGGACAACTGGTGCGAAATGGACAGAGGAATGTCGTGCTAAACACAATGAGCTCATGAAGACAATGTGGATCAAGCGAAAAATGAGCAAATGCTAGAATGTAAAATGAGGCTTATCGTGGTCCCTAGTTGGCCGATTAGCGAAATTGAATGAATGAATAATAATAATAATAATTTAATTTAATTTAATTTAATTTATTTATTAAATACTATTTATGTTACATTATTGTGATATGTCTCACGAATCTGATGACAGTACAGATTATCTGTGAGACATATTAATTATTATTTACAACATATATATAGATTATATTTCAGTACAAGACAGCATGCATTTTTTTTGTAATGTTAATGATAAAATATTAATGTAAATAATTAAAGATACAAAAAATTACACTATGGTAGTTATATTAATACATTTATGTTATGAGTTAATGTTTGGTTAAGTAATATTTTTTAATGCGACTTATAGCTAGTTGTTTGCTGTTAATGTTTGTCAGTCCAGGTGGTAGTTCATTAAGTAGTGATGGTATAATATAATTTAGTCTCTTGAAACCATAGCTATTTATACATAAAGGTTTAACATGTTTAGTACTTGTTATGGCTCTTGTTTGTATGTTGTGAGAGACCTTATGCCTGAATCTTGGATCATGGTAGTAGAGATTCAGTACAGTAATTTGAAACAACTCTTTAATATTAAAATAAGGGATATCAGTGAAATATTTAAAGAACCTGTTTTGGCTATCTTGAAGATTATTAATTAAAGTTGTGTTTTGATTTCCCCAAGCTGCTATAGCATATCTTAATTTGCTTTCAATCAGAGCACTGTAAATTGTTTTGTAAGTTTTCCTATCTACATAAAATCGGAGATTGTAGAAGATGTAGAGATTTGCTCTTAGGTTTTTTATTATGTTTACTGTGTGTGTATTCATTTTAAAGTGTTCATCAAGGGTAATTCCTAGGTATTTTTGTGTCGAAGTACTATTTATGAAGGTGTTACATTTGCAACCTGCCAGGATGTTTTGGTGTATGCATGATAAGCTGTGGTGCGTTAGTTTGTATTTTTCTTGTGTGAAGTGATCAACTCTGATGTGCATTATTTTAGATTTGGTTGTATTTATATACAAATTATTGTCATGACACCATCTTGTGATGTTATTGAAGTCTTCTTGAAGTCTCTCAAAAGCTGTTTTAGAGTCTTTATGTATGGTATATATAGTGGTGTCATCAGCATAAATAAATATTTTACTGTGTTTAATGGCTTCATTCATGTCGTTTACGAACAGGTTATATAGTGTAGGTGAAATAATGCTGCCTTGAGGGATACCTTGTGTTCCTTCTACTGCGTCACTGATAGTGTTATTGACCATAACTGCCATTTCCCTGTTTTTCAGATAGCTTTCAAATAGTTTGTAAGTCGTGCCTCTTATTCCAATATCGTGTAATTTAGCAAGTAGTTTATTGTGATTTATTGTGTCAAATGCTTTAGAAAAGTCAAGAAAAAGTACCATTATGTGATTGTTCTTATTTAAGGCATTATTTATTACATTGGCAAATTCAGCCAGGAGTAGTTCAGTACTTTTCCCCTTCCTAAAACCGTATAGGTGTCCCTTTAAAATATCATATTTATTTAGGAAATTCTTCAATCTCTTATCCAAGCATTTTTCCATTATTTTGTGGAGGATTGATAAAATGCATATTGGTCTGTAGTTGCCAAAGTCTAAGTGATCGCCATTCTTATATATTGGTTTAATAATTGTGTATTTCAGATATTTTGGTATTATGCCTGATTCGAATATCTTGTTTATGAGATGTGTTATGATTGGTATAGTTTTTTTGGATGTTGCCTTTATGTCTTTCAAGCGTATATTGTCTACCCCAGGCGATTTGTCTGTTTTTAATTCCTTAATTATGTTTTCTATTTCATATTCATCAGTTTCAAGTAATGTAAAGGAATTCATTAATGTGTTTCTATTTGATTGCCATATATAATAATAATAATAATAATAATAATAATAATAATAATAATAATAATAATAATAATTTAATTTAATTTAATTTAATTTATTTATTAAATACTATTTATGTTACATTATTGTGATATGTCTCACGAATCTGATGACAGTACAGATTATCTGTGAGACATATTAATTATTATTTACAACATATATATAGATTATATTTCAGTACAAGAGTGCATGCATTTTTTTTGTAATGTTAATGATAAAATATTAATGTAAATAATTAAAGATACAAAAAATTACACTATGGTAGTTATATTAATAAATTTATGTTATGAGTTAATGTTTGGTTAAGTAATATTTTTTAATGCGACTTATAGCTAGTTGTTTGCTGTTAATGTTTGTCAGTCCAGGTGGTAGTTCATTAAGTAGTGATGGTATAATATAATTTAGTCTCTTGAAACCATAGCTATTTATACAAAAAAGGTTTAACATGTTTAGTACTTGTTATGGCTCTTGTTTGTATGTTGTGAGAGACCTTATGCCTGAATCTTGGATCATGGTAGTAGAGATTCAGTACAGTAATTTGAAACAACTCTTTAATATTAAAATAAGGGATATCAGTGAAATATTTAAAGAACCTGTTTTGGCTATCTTGAAGATTATTAATTAAAGTTGTGTTTTGATTTCCCCAAGCTGCTATAGCATTTCTTAATTTGCTTTCAATCAGAGCACTGTAAATTGTTTTGTAAGTTTTCCTATCTACATAAAATCGGAGATTGTAGAAGATGTAGAGGTTTGCTCTTAGGATTTTTATTATGTTTACTGTGTGTGTGTTCATTTTAAAGTGTTCATCAAGGGTAATTCCTAGGTATTTTTGTGTCGAGGTACTATTTATGAAGGTGTTACATTTGCAACCTGCCAGGATGTTTTGGTGTATGCATGATAAGCTGTGGTGCGTTAGTTTGTATTTTTCTTGTGTGAAGTGATCAACTCTGATGTGCATTATTTTAGATTTGGTTGTATTTATATACACATCATTGTCATGACACCATCTTGTGATGTTATTGAAGTCTTCTTGAAGTCTCTCAAAAGCTGTTTTAGAGTCTTTATGTATTGTATATATAGTGGTGTCATCAGCATAAATAAATATTTTACTGTGTTTAATGGCTTCATTCATGTCGTTTACGAACAGGTTATATAGTGTAGGTGAAATAATGCTGCCTTGAGGGATACCTTGTGTTCCTTCTACTGCGTCACTGATAGTGTTATTGACCATAACTGCCATTTCCCTGTTTTTCAGATAGCTTTCAAATAGTTTGTAAGTCGTGCCTCTTATTCCAATATCGTGTAATTTAGCAAGTAGTTTATTGTGTCAAATGCTTTAGAAAAGTCAAGAAAAAGTACCATTATGTGATTGTTCTTATTTAAGGCATTATTTATTACATTGGCAAATTCAGCCAGGAGTAGTTCAGTACTTTTCCCCTTCCTAAAACCGTATAGGTGTCCCTTTAAAATATCATATTTATTTAGGAAATTCTTCAATCTCTTATCCAAGCATTTTTCCATTATTTTGTGGAGGATTGATAAAATGCATATTGGTCTGTAGTTGCCAAAGTCTAAGTGATCGCCATTCTTATATATTGGTTTAATAATTGTGTATTTCAGATATTTTGGTATTATGCCTGATTCAAATATCTTGTTTATGAGATGTGTTATGATTGGTATAGTTTTTTTGGATGTTGCCTTTATGTCTTTCAAGCGTATATTGTCTACCCCAGGCGATTTGTCTGTTTTTAATTCCTTAATTATGTTTTCTACTTCATATTCATCAGTTTCAAGTAATGGAAAGGAATTAATTAATGTGTTTCTATTTGATTGCCATATGTTGATACTACAGTTATGAGCTAGGCTGTTTATTTTTTCACTAAAGGTATTGATGAATTTATTGACTATCACTTCGTTAGTATAATGTAATATTAAATGTTTGTTTATGACTTCATTGACAGTTTGTGTCTTCCGACCTGTTATATCATTAATGACTTTCCACATAATAATAATAATAATAATAATAATAATAATAATAATAATAATAATAATAATAATAATAATAAGTCACACCCATTAATGATCGAATTATGACCATGCGCATCCAGAGCGCCAACAAGAAATACACTCTTGTCAATGCTCATGCACCTACTAACATCGACAACAAGAAAAATCCTGAAAATGTTGAAAATTTTTGGAAAAAACTGGAAAACATTATGATTAACATTCATCAAGATGACGTGAAAATCCTGATGGGAGATTTCAATGCCCAACTTGGCAAAGAAAAAATCTATCGAAAAATCATTGGCAAAAATTCTGCACACCAAAATACAAACAGCAATGGCACACGATTTGTAGACATTTGTCATCAATTCAATCTCAAAGTTATGTCTACGCATTTCAGGAAACCTGCACACAAACAGAAAACTTGGCGATCTTCCATTCAACATCTCGGTGAATACCAAATTGATCATGTTGGCATCTCCCATGCACACTATAGAACCATCCATGACGTTCAAGTCCGACGAGGGGCAAACATTGATTCAGATCATTATCTCACAAGAATCAAAATGAAATTTTCACCTAAGAGAATTCATAAAAAATATATTACATCCCAAAATTTGACACATCCAAAATTCAAGAAACAAAAATCGCAGAAGAATGGGATAAAGAACCAGTGAACAATTGGACAGACTTCTGCAGCAAAATTATCAGAAAAGGCAAAGAACTGATTCCACTAAAAAGAAAGCAAAACAACCCTGGTGGGATTCCACCTGTGATCAAGTCATTATTGATCGCCGAATCGCATTCCAAAAATACAATAGCCACAAATCTCCAGAAACTTTACAACACTTTCTCGGCGTCCGCAAACAGGCAACCAAAATTCTCAGGACAACTAAACTTAATTTTATAACTAAGCAACTTCAGTCAATCGAGGATGACTTCAGGAATCACAACAGTCGAGATTTTTATAAAACCTTCGGGAACAGAATGAAAGGTTACACACCGCAAAATTTGACTTTCAAGAAACAAGACGGAAGTCTCGCACTCACTAACCAAGAAAACTGTGAAGAACAAGCACGTTATTTTTCTGACCTCCTCAATTGTCCTGAACCACCTGAGCGATTTATACACACAGTCCCAGAACACATACGACCCGAAGCCAAACCACCAACGCAAGAAGAAATCCCTCACCACATCAAAAAACTCAAGAACGGAAAGACATCAGGAGAAGACGGAATCAACGCAGAACTATTGAAAAATCTAGGACCACGATCACTACAGGAAATCACACAGATCATTCAGGACATTTGGCGAAGTGAAAAACTACCGGACGAATGGAAATGCGCACTCATCCACCCACTCCATAAGAAAGGAGATAAATCTGATGTAAATAACTACAGAGGAATTTCCCTCTTACCCATCGCTTATAAAATCCTCTCCGTCTGTCTTTTACAACGCACGCAAGAACAACTCGAGCCACTCATCGGTGAATATCAGGCTGGCTTCAGACCAAACAGATCAGCCGTCGAACAAATCTTCAATCTGAAATCCACCTTGAAACATCGAGCCACACGAAATCTCCCAACCATCTGTATATTTGTCGACTTTCAGAAGGCTTATGACTCCATTGATCGAAAATCTCTTTTTAATGTACTCGAAGAAAACCATCTCGATCCGAAGACGAGACGACTCATCCAACAAACCTTAACCGACACAATTTCCAAGGTCAAATTCATTGGAGAGATCTCCCAACCTTTTCCCATTAAAACTGGTGTTCGTCAGGGTGATGGACTTTCTCCATTGCTGTTCAACATCGTTCTCGATAAGGTCATCAAAGAATGGGAAAAAGAATTAAAAAGTCGCAACATATGGAAACCTGTCGTGTTAGGAAGACAGAAGAATAATATCAATGTTACATGCTTAGCTTTTGCTGATGATTTGGCAATCCTCTCCGGAGATGAACGAACGGCAATTCACCAGATTGAAGTCCTCAAAGAATGTGCTGGGAAAGTAGGGTTGCAAATCTCCTTTGCAAAAACTGAATTTATGGCTACAAAACATATTGAAACCCAAACTTTGGTAACAAAATACGGTTCAATCAAAAACGTTAATCATTTCAAATACATAGGTGAAATTATTGAACCTACAGGCACATAAAGAATAGCACAAATAACTCGTGAACTCAAAATGCGGAAAGCATATGGGAAAACCACAAACATCTACAACAAAAAATGCATGAGCATTAACACTAAAATTCGACATTACGCGACGGTCATCAAACCCGAAACACTCTACGCCAGTGAGACCTTAAACCTCAATTATAAAGGGGATCTTGAAAACATCAAGAAAGCTGAAAGGAAAATAATCCGAAAAATTCTTGGCCCAAGACTTACAGATGAAGGATATCGTTTACAATCGCACAAGATCACAGAAAAATATTCAAATATTGAAACCTATTTCCGTAAACGACGCTTGAAATTTTATGGACACATTATTAGGCTAGATGACAACCGATTAACAAAGAAAATATTGATGTACTCACAAAAATTAAAGACGACAACGGTTTGGATTAAACAAGTCCAAACTGATCTCAATAACGCCAACATCACACCCACAGATATCGAAGACCGCAAAACTTTCAGACATAAGATCTACTACACTTGGGAAGCTGCATCAGAAGATAAGCCCAGCAGACCTAGGGGAAAATGGACTGACGAACGTCGAGCGAAACATAGCGACATGATGAAAGAATTCTGGAAGAACAAGAGAAATAACAGCAACAGATCATAACTTGCTTTATGTGATCCTGTATGGGTCGAAACATACTAAATAAATAAATAAATAAATAAATAATAATAATAATAATAATAATAATAATAATAATAATAATAATTGAACTTTAATTCACGACTTCATCTTCGGACATTTTCCCTCTTTTCTTCCCAAAATCTCTTCATCCTCCCGGAGTGTTTCTTCTTCCGCTCAGCTGTCCTTTTCCCCCCAGGTTGTCGTGATGTTCCTTGCTCAAACTTAATATTTGTGATCTTATTCCGGCACTCGGTGTGGTCCTCGAGATATTCTATGTTGATCTGTTGTAGGTCCCACTGGACCTCTGTCAGTCATTCCGTCTCGCATTTCCTATTTTTTTTATGATGTTGAGTAGTTTCTTCGTCGTTCTGAATTTAGTTAGTTAGTTATTGTTGTTTTAAGGGGCGGAACTACGAGGTCATCTGCCCCTCTTAACACAGATTAAAGAATACAAATTTTGAATTGAATTTAAAATTTTGAGGTGGACATCTAAATTTAAAAAGACCAAAAATTAATAAAACAAAAACAAACAATTAAATAAAAAATAAAAATTATAAAAATAAACAAAAATTACGGAAAAAACAAAACATTATCATTCAAAAACGAACAAGTCGTTGAGTCAAAGTTCACTGGAAAATTTAGATTGCTGGCCCTAACCCACTCTCACTTATAAAGCGGATAACACGATCAGCAGCCACCGCGTCATCGGCTAATATAAGTTTGAGTGTCGTCTGCAAACCAAGGTTTCTTCGTAAGTCAGCAAGATCCACACACTCGGTGAAAATGTGGGCCACGGTGAATACGGCTCCACAGGTACAAAGTGGGGGGTCTTCCCTTCTCATTAGGTACGAGTGGGTGGATTTCGTATGACCTATCCTTAGCCTACACAAAATGACGGACTCTCTCCGGGCCCGGAAGGAGCTCCGCCACACGCGAGTTGTTCCCTTGATCGCTCTCAGTTTACTGGGCAGTGGGTCAGCTAGCCACTGACTCTCCCAAAAAGCCAGAACTTGTAGGCGTAACTGAGAGCGAATATCTCTAGCGGGTACCTCCATTGGTCGAGGTGGTAGTGATACCGCCTCTTTTGCAGCTTGATCTGCTAACTCATTTCCCACAATTCCCATGTGGCTTGGAAGCCACAGAAAGGTGATTCGAGTGTCAGCGTGGCACAGCCCGGCTAGTAGGTCGTGGATTCGCTGCACTAGGGGGTGTTGCGGGAAACATGTAGCAATTGACTGCAACGAACTCAAAGAGTCGGTACACACGAGAAAGTGGATTCGTGCATCCTGTAGTGCAAACTGCAGAGCTTCATAGATGGTAACGAGCTCCGCAGTAAACACATTACAGGCCTCAGGCAAAGAGATCTTGGTATTTGCACCATCAATAACGTAAGCACAACCCACTTTCTCGTCCATCTTCGAACCATCCGTGTATAGAATGCCAGCGTCCGGAAATTGGTGAACTATGCTGTGGAACTGCCTCCGGTAAACGGAGGCATCCGTTTTCACCTTAGGACCTCGGTGCAGATCTAACCGAATTTCCGGACGCGGGACTTGCCACGGAGGCACCTCGCTAGATGTCCGGATCATACAGTACACGAGCTATCAAGTCTAATACCAACCGGCCGAGTGGCACGAGGCCGGTTGGCGTAACCCTGGTGGTTTTGGGTACCGAAGAGAGCTTGATAGGTCGGGTGATGCGGCATTTGACGCACATGGGCAGCATATGCTAAAAGCATATGTTGGCGTCTATAATTTAAAGGTGGAACACCCGATTCGGCGAGTAGGCTGGGTATCGGGCTGGTCCGGAAGGCACCGGTAGCCAGCCTAACGCCACTATGGTGGATACTGTCCAGCATTTTCAAGGTTGCCGGCCTTGCTGAACCGTATGCCGCAGAACCATAATCTAGCTGGGACAGGACGAGGGCTTGGTAGAACCGTAGCAGCACCGCACGGTCAGCCCCCCACGTAGTGCCACTAAGAAACCTGAGCATGTTCAGTTTCCTGAGACATGTCATTTTCAATTGCCGTATATGGTGCTGCCACGTTAACTTGCTGTCAAAATGGAGCCCGAGGAAGCGATAAGTGTCAACCAACGGCAACGCAGCATCCCTGAGATGTAGTTCAGGGTGTAAATGTAGCCTCCGGAGCCGACAAAAATGGACGACGGAGGTTTTCGCTGCTGAAAAACGAAAACCCCGGTCGTGAGCCCACGTGTCGACCCGGTTGATAGCTAGCTGCAATTGCCGTTCCACGACTGCCATACTTCCAGAGCTGTAATGCAGAGCTAAATCGTCTACATACAGCGATGGAACTACCGCGGACGCGGCTGCGGCAACAATGCCATTAATGGCAATCGCGAACAAGGTGACACTCAGCACTGAACCCTGAGGAACTCCATTTTCTTGGGTATAGTATTGCGATAATGTCCTACCGACCCTTACACGGAAGAGTCGGACGGACATGAAATTCGCAATGAAAGTCGGTAAGTTACCACGGAGTCCCCACTTGTGAAGGGTGGAAAGGATCCCGTAGCGCCATGTGGTGTCGTAGGCTTTCTCGAGGTCAAAGAAAACCGTGACTAGGTGCTGCTTTCGGAAAAAAGCCTCCTGTATGGCGCTCTCAAGTCGCACCAGATGGTCAGTGGTGGACCTATGAGAGCGAAATCCACATTGGTACTCAGACAGGAGACCTTTATCCTCCAAGAACCACACCAGTCGACGGTTCACCATCTTTTCAAGCAGCTTACATAGGCCATTTGTCAAACAAATGGGCCTATAGCAGCTTACAAACTTGGGATCCTTTCCAGCCTTAGGAATCGGTATCACGATCCCCTCTCGCCATTGAGATGGAAACTCCCCTTCAATCCATATACGATTAAAGAGGATCAACAGTTGTTTTATACTGGCTTCGCACAGATGCTTTAACATTTCATTATGTATGTTATCCGGTCCAGGAGCCGTATCCCTGCACAGTGCAAGCGCACTGCGCAGTTCCCATTCAGAGAATGGTACATTATAGGACTCCGAAGCAGCAGTGGCAAAGGACAAGGGGTGAGTCTCTGCATCACGCTTCAGAGTCAGAAATGTAGGATCGTAACTCCCGGAGCAGGATACATCGGAGAAGTGCGAGCCAATGCTGTTGGCAATGGCGAGATGGTCCGTGATGATGTCTCCATTGATGGACACTCCGGGTATCGACAGTGATGTCGGGAGTCCGAAGATCCGGCGAAGCTTAGTCCACACTTGAGATGATGGAGTATGCGCCGTCATGGACGACACATACTTTTCCCACGTCGTTTTCTTACTCTCCCGAATCAGATATCGGGCTCCGGCACGCATCCTTCTGAAGGTGATAAGGTTGGCCATGGTGTTTTGCCTCCGATAGCATTTGAAAGCACGTCGACGATCTTTAATGGCTGCTGCAATCTCGGCTGTCCACCAAGGGACAAGCTTCCGGCGTGAGTTTCCGGATGAGGAAGGTATTGTTTCCTCAGCAGCAGCCAAAATACCATTCGTTATGTGAATGGTATGATCGTCGACACTCTCAAAGGTATCTTCGGCAAACACCGCACGTGCCGTGAAAGTTGGCCAATCAGCCCGTCGGAGAAGCCATCGATTTGGTAACTCGATGGCTCTCTGGTTCGGAAGAGTAACGATAATTGGAAAATGGTCACTATTACAAAGGTCGTCGTGTACACCCCACTGTAGCAGGGGAACCAGCGCACGACTGCACAAGGTAATATCGACACTTGAATAAGTGCCGTGTGCAATAGAGAAGTGCGTAGGTTCCCCTGTGTTCAACAAACACAGGTCCAGCCGCCTGATCAGCCTCTCAAAATCTCTCCCTTTACCGCAAGTGGTAGCGGAGCCCCAGATGGTGTTGTGGGCATTAACATCTCCCAGAAGGAGAAAAGGAGGGGGGAGCTGAGAGACTAGATCCTCCAGCTGTCCGTAATCCGGTTGAGAATCAGGCGGGATGTACACGTTACATACTGTTGCCATTACTGGCAACGAAGTACGAACTGCAACTGCTTCTAGCTGAGTACGCAACGGCACCTCTTCACTAAAGAGACTAGAGTGGACGAGAGTGCAGACGCCACCGGCGGCCACAGCTCCGTCCACCCGGTCTTTAGAGAAGAGTTTGAAGTGTCGCATTGTTGTCTCATGTCCAGGACGAAACCTGGATTCCTGAAGACAGACAATGTTTGCCGTAAACTGAGAAATCAATTGGCGTACTTCAGCGAGATGTCAAAAATAGCTATTACAGTTCCATTGTAATAGTGCCATAGTGTGGACTTAAGTAGAAGATAGTCGTCTACTTATGCTTAACCGTTTGCCAACCATCCCTATCCTTAGGAGTGGGTGATAGGGTAGGAGAGCATTCCTCAATCTCCACATCTCCTTCGGAGGACAAAGAAAACGGAGCGAATGCTCTCTTGGTTGGCGAACGGTTATCGCCGGACTTTCCGGGTCTCGTCCTTGGTGAAGAGCGAGAGCGGTGACGAGGGACCTTCTCCCGGTCCGATGACTGGGAGTCCGTCCCCGGCACGTCCCGACTATTTTTCTTCTTGAACCGGCGTTGACGTCTATTTGGGGAAGTAGTTGGTCCCTTCCCCCCTGACGTCTCCGTCCTGCAAACAATGCAGCACTTGCTAGGACTGCTCCTCCGGTGGTCGTGGAAGCAGAATTGCCAGCAGGTATTGGAGCTGCCTTTTCAGCAGGAGGGCAAGAGAGACGGCGATGAACCGTCTCTTTCTTACCCGCCGTTCCTGTTCCCTGTTTTGTTTGGCTGGATGTGGGTCCAGCCGTGGCCGGCGAAGACTTCCTCCTCGAACGAGTCGGAGATTGCTTCTTCACTGGCCTTATCGGAGGAGTTGCCTTCTCCGATGGCGCCGGTTTAGTTGGAGCCACCTGCGCCTTTTGTTGGATGCCAGAAGAAGATTCCGTAACCTTCTTCTGGCTAACAGGGGTGATAATAGGGCTATTTGTAGCCCCTTTAACAGTGGTAACTCTTTTAGAACTTGCCGATGTCAAGTTTGCCGCTTGATTACTAGATTCGTTTGATACCTTTTGAGCATATGATACTGAGAAAATAGGAGAGGCCATGGAGCGATATTTTCTGCGTGCTTCAGTGTAGGAGAGATCGTCTAAGGTCTTTATTTCTTGAATTTTCTTCTCCTCTAGGAAGGCAGGACATTCCTTCCACGAGGAGAGTGCTCTCCCTTGCAATTTGGACATGCGGGAGGTGGTGTACATTCCGCTCCCTCATGAGTGGCCTTGCCACAGGAAAGACAGATAGGCTTTCCCGAGCAACGAGATGAGGTATGTCCAAATCGCTGACACTGAAAACACCTCAATGGAGATGGAATATACGGTCGCACATCGAGAGTGTACATTGACACTTTGATCCTCTTGGGCAGGCTATCCGACTCAAACGATAAGATGAACGCCCCGGTGTCAACTAGTACACCATTCATCTTACGTTTGATTCGTCTCACCTCGACAACGCCATGCTTTCCAGTTCTTTCCAGGATACGCTCGTCGGTAGTGTTCACCAGGTCCCTATGAAATACTAAACCTTTCTTCAGGTTTAGGGACTGGTGCGTCACTACCTCGACTGGAATACCACCGAAACTTGTCGTCCCAAGAAGACCATCTGTCTGTCTCTTTCCTTGAGTTTTTATCAAAAGTGCGCCGTTTCGCAGCTTTTTTACTGTGTCTACATCGCCCCATTTCCCCTCAATTGCATCATGTAAATCAAAAGGATCAACGTTTGTAAAATTTTGCCCATCGGTCCTTGTTACCATAAGGTACCGAGGGAAATACGTGAATCCTTTTCATCAAGCGGCGAAACTAGAGGCATAAACTTCCTCTTCTTAAATTTTAAAGACGGCTTTGTAAGGGAGCCAACCTGTGAAATAATGGACGCTATGTTTGGTCCCACGAGTAGCTAGGGAACTAAAAGTCAACCCCCGGCAGAGCCCCGCTTGCCCGGGGTAAGGCTAAGGTTCTCCAGAGGTCGCCAGGTATCTGGAGGTGGGTCGCTTGTGACTACTCACCCAATAGCCATTCATTACCTCGCCACGACCACTCAGCTTGTGATTAGGGGAGTATTCCACCTCCTGTCACGCACACACACATTTACACCAAAGAAAGAAAAGATGAGACAAAGGCCAACTAAGGCGGGAAAGTGAAAGACTCCCTAGGCCTAGGATACCCTAATACCGTCGGGGTCGGAAAAGAACAAGAGTTGACCAAGAGAGGTCGACAGGAAAGAAGACGGAGAGGAGCCCGGCACAAGTAAGTGGAAGCAATGCCGGACTCAGCTGGGGTCCCGTGGTCGCTAACCCACGTCCCACTAGATGTGAGCCCCTGAGGGCGTTCTGAATTTTTATAACTTGTAGATGTGTGTGAAAAAATTTGCTCGGAGTTCTTTGATTTCTTCCATTATTGTATTGGTCTTTTGATAAAGTTCATTCTGAGGTCTCTTCATCCCAATGCCGTTTCTATTGACTGTCCCGTAAATCTTTCTGATAATTTTTCGTTCCTGCTTTTCTATGTCCTTAATTATTATTATTATTATTATTATTATTATTATTATTATTATTATTATTATTATTATTATTATCATTATTATTATTTTCAACCTCAGCCAAATTCTGGGATGATAACTTAAAATAGGCCAAGGTCTTTCCAACTCCTTGGGTCCTACAAAAGTTCCACATGTTTAGCATACGAGAAGCTCTATCTTCTTATTATACCGAAAATATTTTGCTCATCCCTTGGCGTTAGGCTGTTCTTTCAGACAAAAGTTTTACGTAATTGTTAGAGGAGTATTGACCAATTCAAAAGAAAGTATGTTTTCTTTTCTCTCTCTCAAAGCTCTAATTTTCCCGCCCCTTTGGTCAATGGTTGGTGCTATCAAAAAACTTTACTGACATAAAATTTTGGCCTTAATCAGAAGAATAGTACGAACTTTGAATGGATTCGATTTTTCACATACTAAGAAAGTTACAGCAATTTCACTTTTTTTGGAAAAGGTCCGTCGATTTCAACCCATTCAGTCCGATTCTGCCCATTAAGGAACTTGACCGAGATTTTAAATGGCTATATTTTATGTATAAATGTGAAAGTGATTGGTGAAAAATAACGGTAGTTATCGTGTCCACAAGAAATTGATATATATTGAACCCATGGGCCATTGGGTCCAAGGAGGTCGAATCCATGTATTTGGGGAAGAAATGAAAGAAACGTACAGTTTCTAATGTAACATAGAGAAAGATCAAGCCAGGATTCTAGCCTACCATTGTGCAAGCAGCGCGAGCCAGGTGTTCGAGAGATGAGATCACCCCTCTTGACATTCAGAAGGAGCTGGTCATGAGTATTAATAACCGAGTGGATAATTTCGGTTGTTAGACAAGGAAGCCTGACTCGGAAATCGAGCTGAGCTTGCTTGAAAACGACAACACCGCTTATGCGCCAGAAGAGGAATAATTAAATTTAACCCGTTTACGAGTATAAAAATAAGTAAACAATTACAGTACGGTGAATCATTTCGAATTAGAGATTTTTGTGTAAAGAAAAACCCTTTAATAATTGCACAGGAGAAAACTGCAAACGCAAGTAGACGTCATAGGGGATTTACCAAGGCCTGTGGAGAGGGGAGAATGCAAATGAACAGCAACACCCACACAGTTGAGGACGAGAAATTAATTAATATCTCCGAATTGTACGATCGATTCTTATGCGCAATGAGATTATTTAACATTGAGAAGACGAGCTTTTTGAAGGAATAATTTTTATAATGGTGCAACCATTATTTTAAAAGTTGGGCACGGAAAGGGCTAGAGTCTTATCTTTTTGTAGAGAAAGAGTATAAAGCTCCTGGCATCACCAAGCCAAACATGCAGTTATTCTGACAGCCCGTGAGGGGGTGTTACTACGCATCAGTACAAGCAGTTCCAAACAGCCCGAGGGGGGCGTTGCTACGCATCAGTATTCAGACAGCCGTGTGGGGTGTTACTCTGCTTCACACCGAAGACAGTTTACCAGTACTCCTTGAGGGGAGAAACGCTGTATTACACCGCAGAATTAATATCTAAAAAACCACAGGCGTCGCAGTATTAACAACTTGCGTGCCTCCATAAGGAGTTGTAAAGAAGAAATATTAAAGTATCGCCGTGTTGAAAAATTAGGAAAATCCTAGTTACAGGATTTAGGTCCAACAGTACACAAGTTTACAGTGAAAAGTTCGTAAAATATAGTCAGAGCAGGCTGCGAACGTTGGACTTAAGGCGATAGGTCTTTACATAAACGACCGAAAATATCATAACGTACGGAAGTACCGTAACAGAAAGATAAACAGTTATCTAATTTAAAGAACCCAAATAGGGAAAAACAGAGTAAGGTTCGCAACATATTTCAGAAAAGTAGGAGTGCGAGAACCGAAGAAACAAAGAAGAACGGAGACTATAGACATTATCTCCAGATAGCAGACGAACCATTCTAAAGCACTAGACTCGAGAAGTACTAGCTGTTATAAAATAAATCCATCGATCATTGATAGGTTATCGAGGGGACCTCGATCCGAACAGACTTTCACTAGGATCGATAAACTAGATCTAAAAAAGAAGCCGTTCAAGCTAGAGAAATAGCTGGTCATCCAGAATAGGATTCGAAGAATTAGGATTCCAGGGAAAAGTAGATGTTTCGAGACTTTCGTATTCTGCAGGATAGGAAGCCGACATTGAATAAATATCACCCTTGGAAACGGGAGATTAAGAGGTCACGTGTGATAGGCTAGGAAAATACGGCCTAGTGATCAAAAGTTGTGAAGTGTAAATCTATCAAGATTGTGTGTTAAAATAATATTTTTTAGTGTTTATTGTGTGTTATAAATGGATACACCAGTGTATTAAAAATGTTGTCAATGTTAAGTGTATTGAATATGTGTCAAGAAGTGTTTGTACATGAGATGAATTTCTACAATATGGAGTAAGTTAAAAGTGGGCCAAAATGAAACACCGGACAAGGATAAAGGTCATGAGACGACCTTAAAAACATGTGAGTAATGAATTTCATTATATTTTGGTGTCAGGAAATGATTGTGTACAAATCCACCGGAGTTTTTGAGTAAAAGGGATGTGTTTAAATAAATAAATACTGAATAAAGAAAACGCGGTCTGAACAATAATAGAAATTTGAGAAACTATAAATAATTATGTAAAAGAATAAATCCAGTAGAGGAAATATATGAATAAAATGTCAGTGTATTTGACGAATGTCATAAGAGCAAGCGAAATATTAATAATTATCATGAAAGATATTTAAATAAAAGTAAAATTGAGTTATATGAAAGAAATAGCTTTTGAGCTTTTTGTAAAGAATGAAGATATGAAATAATAATAATAATAACCAAGTAAGGAAATATTAAACAAAGATCAAATTAATTGATGTGAACATAAGAGCGTTAGAGCCTTAATGAAAAGTATAGACATGATGTTCAAATGCATGTTCTTAAAAAGAGAGAAAGTTATTGTCAAAGGAAAAGAATAATATAAAAATTGAGATGTGTATCAATTGTTAATATGATATTATCAGTTCTTTGGATGACGCTAGGCTTAAAATAAAGTATAGCGCAAAAGAGCGCAGTTAAAATCAAATGTCACGCTAGGAACGCGTAAAAGTTAATGTACTTGGTAAATTACTTATGAGAGGTAGTTGATTGTAGCGAATTGAGAATTGGTGTAAGTCCTCTAATTGTGACGTAGTATCACGAGGCCATTGTGTATGTTGTATTGAAAGGGAGCAAATGTATGGTATTGAGCGTAGGTCTTATAAGCTATAGGCTGACCCTAAATCGCATTTTGTATAGTCCTCTATATGGGAATGGTTCCCGAGGCATGTGAAGAGATTCGAACTCAGAATCTTCTTATTGTGAAAGCCCCTTTATTATTCGTCGTAGAATGTGTATATCTCTTCCCCAATCAATGAGGACCTTTCATAATTAATAAATGCCAAGATTACGAATGTGGTTTATGAGCCCAATAATATTGTTGAATGTACACGAGGAGTAGAATGCCAGGTCTCCCCAAAGAATTGAGAATGAACGAAAAGCTGTTTGTAAAGCATTAAAGAGAGCTCTAGCTTAGACTAGACGGGAGGGTTCCCGCATAGTCATAAATAACTCTCAAGTATCACGGTCAGACCCTTGGAGTAGGAGGGGTGTCTGGAGGCCGTCTTTGGTTGGTTGGTTCTTAAGTTTAGGGGCTGCGACAACGCGGTCATGTAGCCCCGTGTACTTTGGTTGTGTGTAGAATCTGTCTGATAACCGGTGTTAATTGTGATGACTGTATTAGTGTGTGTATCTGTTTTTTAATTTTAAGTACTGCAACTTATATTTTTTCAAATAGTTCCTACTTTTGCCGCCAAGCGCCACCGTCAACGACTACTAGGTCTAATTCAGAACTTAGCTACTAGACACCACCGCAGTCGGCGCTTGGCAACGAACGTAGAAACCTAAGAGCGTTGTTTGCATTCTTAACCTATCCAATTTAGCTTCACACAGGTGCAATTAGTGGAAGGATCTTTAACATGCCATAAATCTATGACATGGGACCGCCGGCTTTACTTCCCCTCCGAAGGAAGGCATACTGAGGGATTTTTAACGCTCTTAAAAAATCCGACGGCTTCGGCCGGGTTTGAACCCGCTATCTTGGGCATAGAAGCTCAGCATGCTACCGACTACGCCACCGAAGCCGCGGAGGCCGTCTTGTAAGGAGTAATGAATACACCGTGAGTGTTTAAAGTTGTTAACGACCCGAGCGTTGAACCGAGGTCCTTGTAGATTGATATTTCCGCTTGCCTGTTCAGATCGTAGTTTTTTTTATGTGATAATGGTCTTATAAGACAAATGAAATAAATAACAATCCTTATTGTAATGTTTTGTGAAGTAGGATTCCATGAGTTAATTGAAGGCAACTAGGTTTCGGGAGTGACCATAGTTTTTTGACTGTGTCAAGTATCTTCATACTCTGGAGTACACAAGTAATTTCCTGATTACCTTGATGTATTTGTAAAACTAGAGAGATGATAAATGCTGAAAACCTGTGAAATGCCCAAATATTGAGTTAGATAATTAACATGTAATTTTAAATGTAATTATACATTTGTTTTGATGATTAAGTAAATATAAAAAAAATAGTATTTGAGGTGTACAAAGAATGACACCATTATTATAGAAAGCATTGAGCCAAAAGAGCTCGGAGTTATATGAAACTTACAGTTGATGCTTTATGGAAGTAAAAATAATTAGGAATTGTTGGTTTATATGGAAACCAGATGTTTTAATACAATATTTGTTTTATTCTTATGTTATTCCTTGTTCATTTGGAACAAGTAGATGATTATAGGTCAGTGATTTAAGTGTTTAATTGTTTGTAGCGCCATAATTTTTATTAATTAAATGTGTTAAAATAGGAGTTGATTTTGTTGTTATTTTGCAAGTGTATCCTCTGATTAATCCAAAATATGTGAGTCACAGAGTGGGTGAACTTACCGCTGCCCCGAAAATCCCGAATTGAGCTACGCTGGTATACTGTGATTGGCATATTTCTTGCTAAAAGGGCACATGGGGGGCATAGAAGTAATGTGCTGGATTAATAACTAGAGGAACACTGAAGACGGTCATAACATGTAAATTAAAGTAATGATAGGAATAGCTACAACGTAAAATATTAACTGACCGCATGGGTCCCTGGAAACTCATACCGAGCAGCCCTGAATTATATCAACAACCCCCCTAGCAAATCGTAGATTTTGGCGCCCAGTACGCAGGGCTGAGTTTTCCTAGGGAAACCCCGAGTTTTCTCGAAAAATCAAAATTTTCATTTTTTGAAAAAAAAAAAATGGTTTTTCGAAATTTTGAATTTTAAATACTTCCATAAAGGTTTATGAAATTGAATAAAGTTATCAAAAGGGTACGTTGTAGTAAATACCCGTACCAAAGTAAATTTATAAAGAAATTGGGACACAATGGTTCAGAGTATCATCTCTGAAGCATGTACTAGTGTGGTGGCATGAGTAGCCCACTATATTCTAATAAGATGGCATTGAGTGAAGAGATGCAACGGCTTTTGGGGGCTATAAAAGCCGATAGCAATGAGAAGTTGGAGGCTATAAACAATACATTGGGCCTCCAAAAGGATGAAAACAACAAAGTGTTCGAATCCATAAATGAAAGTTTAGAGTCAATAAAAATTGATAGTGCTAACATGGGAACTAAATTAGAAGCTATCGAAGTTAAAAGTGATAGCATGGGAACTAAATTAGAAACTATCGAAGCTAACTGTGTAGAAATGAACAATGAAGTGAAGGCTGAGATAGATAAAATAAATGACAAGTTCCAAGGTTTTGACACTAAGTTTGGGGACAAGTTAACTGAATTAAAAGGGGAAATCACAAGTGAAATTAAACAGGAAAATAATGTACTTAAGTCAGAATTGCAAGACCAAATAAATGTCTTGAAGGAGAGTACAAAAAAATCCCAAGCTAAAAGTCAAGAAAATTTTGATAATTTAGAAGGTAATTTTGGGGCTATAAAAACTAAGTTAAATAAGAAGGAAAAGTCTTGTAAAGAGAATGTAAAAGCATGTGAAAAGGAACTTGTAACCCAGATCCAAGGTGTGCAGACAGAATTGTAAGCTCAGATAGAATCTAACAAGAATATTTGTGAACGTTCCCGGGATGAGATAAAAGAAAGTTTTAAGAAATTAGGAGAAGAATTTAAAGGGGTAAAGGACAAAGTAGGAGAACTCGTGGGAAAGGTCGATGGAGTTCAGAATGAATTAACTGAGATGAAAAATCAAAATCAAAAGGATGTACAGGGTATGAAAGGGCAGATTGATCATTTTACTAGGCAGGTAGATGAGACCTTAAAGAAGCATGAGGAAGGAATAGATAAAAGATTCGGTAAATACGAGGAGCATATCCAGGAAGAAAGAAAGCAACGAAATGAAGAAAATCAAGAGAAGACCCTGAAGATAGAGGAAATAAGCAAGGGTATTAATGAGGTCCAGGAAACTATCGAAAAATTAGAAGAGCGAGTAGGAAAAACAAATAATGAAGTAAAATTGATCAAAGATAAAGTGACGGAAGTGTCTAAGAGCCAAGAGAAAACTGAGGGAAAGTTGAAAGGAATTGAATTAGATATGGTCAAAGGACGAAAAGAAGTGGAGAAACAAATAAAGGAGATACGAGAGGGCCTGGATACCATCGGTGATGTAAAGCCAGAAATTATAAATCAACAGGCCATGGTCATTAAGAAAGAGGTAGAAGAACATCTAAATGAAATCAGGGATAGCTTCAGGAACGAGAAATTCCAACTCAAACGAGAACTGGAAACTAGTAAGAAAAATCAGGAAAGAATTCAAAATGAATTAGGATCACGGTTGGAAAGGACTGAACACAAAAATAGTCAAATGGAAATCCAACTCTTGGCGAATGAAGAAAGTGCCCGAAGGGAAAGGAAGTTAGAATTTGAGAATCAGGACGAGTTTCCAAAGACAGGATGGGTAGATTCCCGGGAACAAGGCACAGATACCGATAGGGACTTAGGAGGGGAGAGCCCTTATAAGAACCCCGGATATCCGATGGCGATGTCAACCCCGTACACGAATCAGACAAATGGCCAGATAATAAACATTATCAAATCGAATGAGGATAGACCGGTAAAGTTTACGGGTAATAACATGTCAATTACTCCAAAATACTGGCTAAAGGAAGTCGCAGAGTACTTAAACGAAATGAAGGTTCCTCAGGATCGGAGACTGAGAGCTATTGAAAAGCTGTTGGCAGGTGATTGTCTCACCTGGTTCAGAAGCTTTAGGTACACCTTTGATACGGTGGAAGGCTTTAGGGAAGCATTTTTAAAACGATATTGGGCAGCAGACGTCCAAGAGAATTTAAGGCTAGATCTGTACTCTAGGAAGTACAGCACAAATGCACCAACTAAGTACTCGGAATTTTTCACCGCTCAGTTATGTAAATTCCGCGAACTCGACATTGCTCCGGCAGAGAACGACCTGTGTGCCGCCATTGCAAGACAACTTCCGTATGAGATTCAGAGGCTGTTAATCTCATCCAAAGCCAGAAGTGCTGTGGAAGTGGAGAGTGTATTACGTCAATTAGATATGACGACTTCGCACGTAACTCCTAGGCATCAAAGACAGACTGAGCAAGTACACATGGCCAGCAGTCAGGAAACCAGAGAAAAACCAGCGACCAGGAATCAGTCCACCAGCACGGATACTCAGGGACTGAGTCGAGAGTATGGGCACCAGGAGCCTAGAGGGATACAGCCATATTACAGAGGAGGATATCGAGGAAGAAATCCTAGGAATACGGGTTATAGGCAACAAGAGAGCCGACCCTATAACAATAACCATCAAAGGCAAGAAAACAGAAAGAAATGGGAGAATTATCCCAGAAGGAACGTAAGGCCAGAGGATAGGGATGATGAATATCGGGCCGAAATAGAGGAAAGATATCAGGAAAGTCTTCGTTACATGAACGAACGACCAGATGAACCTGATAGGCAAAAAGTCCGTTGGAGTGAGGCAATTAAGAACCGGAAATCACCCGACCGACTAGACGGAGCTCAAAGCTTGGAACTACAAGCTCAATTAAAGAATGAGGGGAAAGGAAGCCCTCAGGATAAAAAAACTCCAAATTTAAATTGTCAAAAGTGGAAACATACCAGGAGCTGGGAGGAGGTAGAAATTGTGAATTGGATAGCAAGACCAGATGAGCTAATTAACGAGGATGTGGAAGGAATCCCACCTGTTAAAAGAGAACTACCTATAATTATGCTAAGGATAGAAGGATTACTGGTCAGAGCATTAATTGATACCGGATCCACAATAAGTCTAATTACACAAACCCTTCTAAATGAACTGGAAACAAGGGGCCGAGTATTAAAGATTCCCACATCAAGTGTAAAGATTAAGGGGATTATCCCTGAAAAATCTTTAACATGTAAATTTCAGGTATATATCGATCTGATCATGGGTAACGCTGAAATTTCGCAGTGCTTTTTGCTGGTAAATCAATTACCGTATAATGTCATATTAGGTATTGATTTTATCCGTGAGAACAAGGTCATTATAGACCTAGCGCAAAACTGCATTAGAATTCAAAGAGAGGATGTGGATGAACAAAACATTAACCTACAGGAACAGGATGTGAAAATAGGAGAACAGGTATGGCATATGGAAGAAGTGATTGAGGAAGGTTATAAGGACCTAGAAAAGATATTTGAAGTCCTCAACAAAGAACTCGAAGATAATTTGGAAATTGAGTTCGAAACCAACCTGTCAGGAAAAGTAGAGGAAGCCAAAGTTAACCTCGAAAATAAGGAACAATTAAAGAAATTATTATTGAATTTTAGGGACGTATTTGATTCCAAGCCAGGGAAGATTGAAAATTTTAAATACGCGTTCCAAGTCAATGATTGGGCACCGTTCAGACAAAAACCATACCCGGTTGTGGTAAAACATTACCCACAAACTAAGAAAACACTGCAGGAGATGATGAATGCAGGTGTTATAGAAAAGATGGCGACACCATATGTTAGTCCATTAGTGATTGTGAGTATACCGGATGGCTCAGTAAGGGTGTGTTTAGATGCCAGAAATTTAAATGCGAAAATCATACCAGAAAATGATTCGGCACCACCCATAAAAGAAATATTGAGGAAGTTCAAAGGCAAGGAGATTTTCACAAATATTGACATGACTTCTTCGTATCATCATCTCGAACTGGAAGAGAAAACCAGCTTGTTGACTGGATTTCAGTTCGACCAACAAACCTATTGTTTCAGAAGATGTCCGTTTGGATTGAAGACCCCGGGATCTGCATTAATAAGAGCGCTTGATCGAAACCTGTCAGAGGAAGTGAAAGATTGCACTATCCGATACGTGGATGACATTTTGCTGACCTCGGAGAATATTAAGGAACATTTAGAAAAATTGAAGAAATTATTGGAAGACTTAAGAAGGGCAAATTTTAAAATCAATTTAAAGGAGTCAAATTTTTGTCAAAGACAAGTAACATTTTTAGGGCATGTGATTGACAAGGATGGTGTTGAACCAAATCCCTGCAAATTGGAATCGATAAGGGATTTTCCAAGGCCTTTGAAGGTAAAGAATGTTCGCCAGTTTTTGGGATTGATTGGTTTCTTCTCAGGACATTGTCCATCATACACAAAAACTGTTGCACCACTACAGGACCTTCTGAAGAAGGGGGGCAAGTGGAAATGGACGGAGGAAACAGAAAAAGCATTCGTGGAGGCCAAGGAAATGCTCTTAAATTACGTGAAGCTAGGATATCCTGATTTTAATCAGAAATTTATCATTCAAACAGATGCATCCCAGGTTGGAATAGGGGCAATGCTATATCAGGAAAACCCGGAAAACCCTGATAAGAAAAATTATCTAGCTTTCACAAGTCGGAGACTGAAACCACACGAGAAAAATTATACGATCAGCGAAATCAAGCTGTTAGCGATACTGCACGCGTTGCAATATTGGCGAAAGATCGTATATGGGTTTCAGGTCATTCTAAGAACGGATCATAAAGCCTTAACCTTTTTAATGAAGACTGATTTATCCAAACAAAGGTTGATGCGTTGGGCTTTATACATTCAACAGTTTGATGTCAAGATAGAATACTGCCCAGGAAAAGAAAATATAGTTCCAGACTACTTAAGTAGACAGCCAGAGTCCATAGAAGAGGAAGTAATGGCTATTGATTTGGAAGACAGGGATCAGCGTACTCTTAATGAGTTAAGAAGCATTAGTGAAAGGCAACGTGAGGATCCATGGATGAACATGCTCATATCTTTCCTTGAGGGAAGTTTGATAAGGGGAACACCAGCGTACACGGAAGCTAATAAGATAGCTCAAGACTACACGTTTTATAATGGATTATTATATAAGTTTGTGGACTCTGACCAACCAAATTAAGGATTGTTGTACCTGCAATTTTGCAGAGGAAAATAGTATGGTTAGCCCATAGATCGTTCGGACATATGGGAGTCGACAAAACAGTCTCGATGCTGAAAGAAGCATTTGTATGGCCGAGACTGAGAGAAACTGTAAGGGACACGTTAAAGACGTGTGATTTATGTCAAAGGATCAAACCTAATGCATTTCTGATGAGGCAAAAGCCTATACCATTGTTGCCCGAAAGGCCCGGCCAAATCATTTCTATTGATAACTTCGGACCTTTGCCAAAGGCAAGAAGAGGAAATCGACACATAATGGTGGCTATGGATGTCTTCACTAAAATGGTTGTCCTTGCTCCCATACAGAAGACTAGTACCAAACAGGTGTTAAAACGACTCAAAGAAAAAGTGATACCGATTCTGGGAAAACCTGAGAATTTGTTGTCGGATCACGGCAGTTGTTTCACCAGTGTAGAGTTCAGACGAGAATTAGAAAGACTTGGAATACGTCAGATTTTGTCAAGTATTCGCCATCCTGAGGCAAATCCTGTAGAAAGAGTGATGAGGGAGACGGCCAAGTATTGTAGAATATACTGTGCCGAAGAAAATTGGAAGTGGATAGATATCTTGGATATTATCGAATTTTGTATAAATAATACAATCCATGAATCCACGGGAGAGATACCCATAACGTTACATCGGAATGAGCAACCAGAGAGACCTTGGAGTCTGGTAATTCCTAGGCCAGCAGACGCTCAGCCTGGAAGAGATGTACGTATTAGAAGAGCATTTGAGCATCTAAAAGCTCAAGCCGACAGGAGGCAAAGAAGAAATAGGCATAAGAGGTATCATCGACCATTATTAGCAGGAGAAATGGTGTTAGTAAAAAAGACCAGCCATTTCGGATCCAGGGAACCGTGTGTACAAGAAGTTCCAGAAAATGTACCACGGACCGTATCAAATAATCAGAGATTTGAGGAATAACGCATATAGAATTCGGCACTGTGAAACGGATCACGAAGTGACCACGAATTCAGCAAATTTGAAATTATATTACCCTCCCGAAGATTTTGATGAAGCAAATGAACAAGCCCTGGTTATGGAAACATTTAGAGATGAATCCACTTTTGATAGGAACGAAAAGGAGATAGAAAAAGAAAATAGAGCTCAAGCATTCGAGTGCGAATGCGAATTGGAGAAATTGTATTGGGAAATCAAAGAAATAATTGAGTTTATTGAAGAAGAAAATTTCAATTTAAGAAAGGAGAATGATGAAATAAGGAAACGGGTAGGGATAGACCAAACACGTAAGGAAGAATGAGGTTCTGGGGACTTAAAGCCCAGACGAATAAAGGAAAAAGAATGAAAGGGTAGGGACAGAGCATACCCGACCTACACAATCACCGGATACGACTTTAAAGAAATAAAAAGAGACGGAAGGTACGGACAACGTTATGATGGCTTCGACGAATAAAGAAAGATAAGATTAATTGAAATAAATTTCCTCAAAATTTTCGAAAATTTATTTACCTAAGGAGGGGAGAGATGAACCCATGTGCCATAGGGTCCAAGGAGGTCGAATCCATGTATTTGGGGAAGAAATGAAAAAAACGTACAGTTTCTAATGTAACATAGAGAAAGATCAAGCCAGGATTCTAGCCTAACATTGTGCAAGCAGCGCGAGCCAGGTGTTCGAGAGATGAGATCACCCCTCTTGACATTCAGAAGGAGCTGGTCATGAGTATTAATAACCGAGTGGAAATTTTCGGTTGTTAGACAAGGAAGCCTGACTCGGAAATCGAGCTGAGCTTGCTTGAAAACGACAACACCGCTTATGCGCCAGAAGAGGAATAATTAAATTTAACCCGTTTACGAGTATAAAAATAAGTAAACAATTACAGTACGGTGAATCATTTCGAATTAGAGACTTTTTTGTGTAAAGAAAAACCCTTTAATAATTGCACAGGAGAAAACTGCAAACGCAAGTAGACGTCATAGGGGATTTACCAAGGCCTGTGGAGAGGGGAGAATGCAAATGAACAGCAACACCCACACAGTTGAGGACGAGAAATTAATTAATATCTCCGAATTGCACGATCGATTCTTATGCGCAATGAGATTATTTAACATTGAGAAGACGAGCTTTTTGAAGGTATAATTTTTATAATGGTGCAACCATTATTTTAAAAGTTGGGCACGGAAAGGGCTAGAGTCTTATCTTTTTGTAGCGAATGAGTATAAAGCTCCTGGCATCACCAAGCCAAACATGCAGTTATTCTGACAGCCCGAGAGGGGGTGTTACTACGCATCAGTACAAGCAGTTCCAAACAGCCCGAGGGGGGCGTTGCTACGCATCAGTATTCAGACAGCCGTGTGGGGTGTTACTCTGCTTCACACCGAAGACAGTTTACCAGTACTCCTTGAGGGGAGAAACGCTGTATTACACCGCAGAATTAATATCTAAAAACCACAGGCGTCGCAGTATTAACAACTTGCGTGCCTCCATAAGGAGTTGTAAAGAAGAAATATTAAAGTATCGCCGTGTTGAAAAATTAGGAAAATCCTAGTTACAGGATTTAGGTCCAACAGTACACAAGTTTACAGTGAAAAGTTCGTAAAATATAGTCAGAGCAGGCTGCGAACGTTGGACTTAAGGCGATAGGTCTTTACATAAACGACCGAAAATATCATAACGTACGGAAGTACCGTAACAGAAAGATAAACAGTTATCTAATTTAAAGAACCCAAATAGGGAAAAACAGAGTAAGGTTCGCAACATATTTCAGAAAAGTAGGAGTGCGAGAACCGAAGAAACAAAGAAGAACGGAGACTATAGACATTATCTCCAGAAAGCAGACGAACCATTCTAAAGCACTAGACTCGAGAAGTACTAGCTGTTATAAAATAAATCCATCGATCATCGATAGGTTATCGAGGGGACCTCGATCCGAACAGACTTTCACTAGGATCGATAAACTAGATCTAAAAAAGAAGCCGTTCAAGCTAGAGAAATAGCTGGTCATCCAGAATAGGATTCGAAGAATTAGGATTCCAGGGAAAAGTAGATGATTCGAGACTTTCGTATTCTGCAGGATAGGAAGCCGACATTGAATAAATTTCACCCTTGGAAACGGGAGATTAAGAGGTCACGTGTGATAGGCTAGGAAAATACGGCCTAGTGATCAAAAGTTGTGAAGTGTAAATCTATCAAGATTGTGTGTTAAAATAATATTTTTTAGTGTTTATTGTGTGTTCTAAATGGATACACCAGTGTATTAAAAATGTTGTCAATGTTAAATGTATTGAATATGTGTCAAGAAGTGTTTGTACATGAGATGAATTTCTACAATATGGAGTAAGTTAAAAGTGGGCCAAAATGAAACACCGCACAAGGATAAAGGTCATGAGACGACCTTAAAAACATGTGAGTAATGAATTTCATTATATTTTGGTGTCAGGATATGATTGTGTACAAATCCACCGCAGTTTTTGAGTAAAAGGGATGTGTTTAAATAAATAAATACTGAATAAAGAAAACGCGGTCTGAACAATAATAGAAATTTGAGAAACTATAAATAATTATGTAAAAGAACAAATCCAGTAGAGGAAATATATGAATAAAATGTCAGTGTATTTGACGAATGTCATAAGAGCAAGCGAAATATTAATAATTATCATGAAAGATATTTAAATAAAAGTAAATTTGAGTTATATGAAAGAAATAGCTTTTGAGCTTTTTGTAAAGAATGAAGATATGAAATAATAATAATAATAACCAAGTAAGGAAATATTAAACAAAGATCAAATTAATTGATGTGAACATAAGTGCGTTAGAGCCTTAATAAAAAGTATAGACATGATGTTCAAATGCATGTTCTTAAAAAGAGAGAAAGTTATTGTCAAAGGAAAAGAATAATATAAAAATTGAGATGTGTATCAATTGTTAATATGATATTATCAGTTCTTTGGATGACGCTAGGCTTAAAATAAAGTATAGCGCAAAAGAGCGCAGTTAAAATCAAATGTCACGCTAGGAACGCGTAAAAGTTAATGTACTTGGTAAATTACTTATGAGAGGTAGTTGATTGTAGCGAATTGAGAATTGGTGTAAGTCCTCTAATTGTGACGTAGTATCACGAGGCCATTGTGTATGTTGTATTGAAAGGGAGCAAATGTATGGTATTGAGCGTAGGTCTTATAAGCTATAGGCTGACCCTAAATCGCATTTTGTATAGTCCTCTATATGGGAATGGTTCCCGAGGCATGTGAAGAGATTCGAACTCAGAATCTTCTTATTGTGAAAGCCCCTTTATTATTCGTCGTAGAATGTGTATATCTCTTCCCCAATCAATGAGGACCTTTCATAATTAATAAATGCCAAGATTACGAATGTGGTTTATGAGCCCAATAATATTGTTGAATGTACACGAGGAGTAGAATGCCAGGTCTCCCCAAAGAATTGAGAATGAACGAAAAGCTGTTTGTAAAGCATTAAAGAGAGCTCTAGCTTAGACTAGACGGGAGGGTTCCCGCATAGTCATAAATAACTCTCAAGTATCACGGTCAGACCCTTGGAGTAGGAGGGGTGTCTGGAGGCCGTCTTTGGTTGGTTGGTTCTTAAGTTTAGGGGCTGCGACAACGCGGTCATGTAGCCCCGTGTACTTTGGGTGTGTGTAGAATCTGTCTGATAACCGGTGTTAATTGTGATGACTGTATTAGTGTGTGTATCTGTTTTTTAATTTTAAGTACTGCAACTTATATTTTTTCAAATAGTTCCTACTTTTGCCGCCAAGCGCCACCGTCAACGACTACTAGGTCTAATTCAGATCTTAGCTACTAGACGCCACCGCAGTCGGCGCTTGGCAACGAACGTAGAAACCTAAGAGCGTTGTTTACATTCTTAACCTATCCAATTTAGCTTCACACAGGTGCAATTAGTGGAAGGATCTTTAACATGCCATAAATCTATGACATGGGACCGCCGGCTTTACTTCCCCTCCGAAGGAAGGCATACTGAGGGATTTTTAACGCTCTTAAAAAATCCGACGGCTTCGGCCGGGTTTGAACCCGCTATCTTGGGCATAGAAGCTCAGCATGCTACCGACTACGCCACCGAAGCCGCGGAGGCCGTCTTGTAAGGAGTAATGAATACACCGTGAGTGTTTAAAGTTGTTAACGACCCGGGCGTTGAACCGAGGTCCTTGTAGATTGATATTTCCGCTTGCCTGTTCAGATCGTAGTTTTTTTTATGTGATAATGGTCTTATAAGACAAATGAAATAAATAACAATCCTTATTGTAATGTTGTGTGAAGTAGGATTCCATGAGTTAATTGAAGGCAACTAGGTTTCGGGAGTGACCATAGTTTTTTGACTGTGTCAAGTATCTTCATACTCTGGAGTACACAAGTAATTTCCTGATTACCTTGATGTATTTGTAAAACTAGAGAGAGATGATAAATGCTGAAAACCTGTGAAATGCCCAAATATTGAGTTAGATAATTAACATGTAATTTTAAATGTAATTATACATTTGTTTTGATGATTAAGTAAATATAAAAAAAAATAGTATTTGAGGTGTACAAAGAATGACACCATTATTATAGAAAGCATTGAGCCAAAAGAGCTCGGAGTTATATGAAACTTACAGTTGATGCTTTATGGAAGTAAAAATAATTAGGAATTGTTGGTTTATATGGAAACCAGATGTTTTAATACAATATTTGTTTTATTCTTATGTTATTCCTTGTTCATTTGGAACAAGTAGATGATCATAGGTCAGTGATTTAAGTGTTTAATTGTTTGTAGCGCCATAATTTTTATTAATTAAATGTGTTAAAATAGGAGTTGATTTTGTTGTTATTTTGCAAGTGTATCCTCTGATTAATCCAAAATATGTGAGTCACAGAGTGGGTGAACTTACCGCTGCCCCGAAAATCCCGAATTGAGCTACGCTGGTATACTGTGATTGGCATATTTCTTGCTAAAAGGGCACAATATATAAACTTTTGAACTGACGGTGGTTTTGGGGTCTGGGGGATGTTAAACGCGAAGATATATCGAAATTTTCCGGAAGACGTATTGTGCCCAATTCTAGGAATGGGTATTCCAAGATTCAGACACCTAGGTATCAAGGGAAAGGCTACAGCCGCTTTTGAAAGTTGAGATATTTGAAGATCGCGCTCCTTTCCTTCTAGATTGAAATTGAAACTTTATGCAGGCAAGAAGATGTTAAGTGACGTGGCAAATAGTAGCAGAGGTCGAAACTATTTTGTGATTAAATACTTAGCCATGGAGTAGAGACTTGATACTTGGATCAGATTATTGGCACGGCCAAATGAAAGAGGATGCACTTAGTCTCAAGTGAATCAGACCAGAGACACCGGAGATATGAGGATTTGCAGATTTCAGCGTGATCCAGCGTGGAGCCGACCGTTTGGTATAAAAGCCGCTCGGCCCAAGCATAAGCAGCTCACTTCAAACCAAGCTCTTGTAGGACAAGGTGCTGCTGCTACGTCGAGCCAAGGCACATGGTTGCCGAATCTACGCAGAAGATATCTTTGAATTGTGATAGTCACAAAAGTGCTACGATACGTGGGGAACGTAGTAAGTTTCCGGTAGAGGGAATCACTGAGGTGATCGTTATTTTCTACGGACATTGGTGAAACACTTTGTTTCTATATGGACATATGCTAGACTTTGTCTAGATATTATTCTGTCACAGTCCAGTAACAATAATTCAATACTTGGATATTTTAATCCAACTTGTCAGTTTCACAAATTGTAACTAAATAACCACTCAGATCTTTTAGTATATTGAAGGCCAGTCTATCACGGTGTTGTTCATTAGCCGACAAAGGGAAACTATATGTTGCTTCGCGCATGATAGATGGTGTGAAGCCATGCCCAGGGAACGATCTTCAGAACAGCCGTTGATTGTTTTAGACTATCAGTGTTTTCCTGTACTGAAAAGATTACCGTGAGTTATGTTACAACTGACGCTTTTGAGAAGAGATCATTTGGATCTGACCCCATTTAAGCAAACTGCTATGGATTTAATTGAAGTCAATATTCAAATGGATCAGCAGTTACTTCAAACTTCAAGAAATATTTCCACTCTGTCGTGCTAGACAGATTGTGGGTATATAATGGCGGCCGATACAAGGATTAGACGTGCGTGTCCAATAGAGCATGTATCTGGATAAATCTGGTACAGACCAGGTTCACTACGCTTCAAGACCAACGAGAAATGTAAGCCACATTTGACTTTTATATTATGCCTAGCTAATTGGAACAAACTCATTTTCTGCAGATGACCAACCCATTTATTTTTCTTCGTATTTAAATCTTGTATTGATTTACGCAGGACACATTAGGGTTATTCTGAGTATTTTCAGCACTCAGAACAGTTTAGGATCGATGACCGAGCATACCGAGCATTTATTTGAATGTTCATTTTGTTTGAGAATCACGGTAATCAGCCGATATAACTGTGGAAGTTAATATTTATTTTTGTTGAGGAATTGATATTTTGTCCATATTCGAAGAGTCGAACATGTGGTTTTTTCACACAAGGAAATAATAATTAAACATATTTAAGGAAATAATAACAATAATAATCCAATAATAATAATAATAATTTTCATAATTTTTCTAAATAATTATTGGATCTTACATTTTCTAATAATCACATTCGTTGAGAGAGAGCTTAAGGATTAGTTTAGTCATTCCTAGTTTGGAACAGGTGATTTTCCGAAAGCTAGTGGATAGCGCAAGCCTGTATTCCACCAATATTATAGTTCTGGTTGAACAGTTAATATTTGCATTGAGCAAAGTATATTTTTCAGATAACACGGAACGGCATGAAACAGGAAGCCAATGATATTTGTATCAATTAGGATTTTTTTTGTGTTTATATAAAATCATGACGTAGGCACACATTCGAAAGTGAAATAGAGAATATCACAAGTGTGGTAACTTCACGGTTTGAACTGAATGGTAAAATAAAATAAACTTGTAAGTTTATAGATCTTCCAGTTTTGATAACAAGCAGAGGCTTGATTTATTGTATAAATTTTGGGAAGAAAATTTATGTGTGTGGAGTAGTTGAAATGCCATTCCCAGGTGCGCATGTTTAAGTCGCAGGAATGAGGAGGTTTTTTTGAGCATCAATCAAATAGCAGGTTCGATGGCTCAGGTTTATAGGAGGAGTATTGGAACCACACATTTCATCGAATGAATGACCAAACCATCAGTAATTATTTCAAACTTGTTTACGTATTCCATTAATACTTTGGATTTGCTAGAACCCGGTGTTGTCATGATAAAATTTTATTCTTCTTCAGAGGAAGACCTTTGCCGTTGTTGTTGGGATATTGTGTTCTTACACAAATAATTGAATGGGCCACTGCCAATTTAAAAAAAATAATTCTGTATCCACGAATTACTTAAAGGATGTTTTCAATCCTATTGTCATGAACTAAATGAATTTATTATAAAGCTACAATTCTTATTTCCGCATTCTGTTCAAGAATTGCAAGTTGTGAAAGTTACTAAAATAGCAACAAATATAAATATTTTTCTTAATAATAATTCCAAGTGGAAAATCGAATAGTTGAATGGTTCAACAATTTTTTATGATCAAGCTGATGACTCAGAAATCATATTTCTTTGGAATTTGAAGTTCATAATCGAGTCACTTCTCGAAATGTTTAATTTTGGAAGAATAATAAATGTTGTTGTGCTTCGCACAGTTCTTCGATGCTATGCTCAAGGGTCAAATACTTTTCAGATGTTGTTATTAATATGTGTACATAATTAGTGTTGGGTCAAAGATAATATTTTTGACAATATTTTTGAAACTGGAAAAATAAGTGGAAGTTAAAAAATTCTATAAACAATTATAAACAGTGAGAATTTCTACGAGTGTTAATATCATGTTAGAAATTCAACCAGTGAACTACAATATTTCCAGTAAAGACAATTAAATTTGAACTGGATTTCATCGTAAATAATTGATATAATTTTGGAACACAGTCTACAGGACTGATAATCAGACTTGTGTCTCCAAGGACAATTGTTCAATGTGTTGGAAAATTTCTGTACATTGTGTAAATAGTAGTGTGTGCCGTCGCACTGGAATGATGTTACCTTGACCATCATTTTGCAGTCAATTTTAAAATTTAGAATAAAATGAGATAATTTTACATGTTGTGTTATGCCCAGGTGAATCTCCTTCTATCCTTATTGTTGCATTGAGCCAAAAATTAGTAAAGCATTTTTTATTTTGATGTCTTTTTTTTTTGCGATTAGCTTTAACCCATCTGGCTCCCCGGGATATTTTGACTCTCGTGCTGACAGATTCTTGGTGAAATGCATATGTGGTCGTGCGGACTCCGGTCTAAACGGGCACAGTATCATGGCACCCTTTGCAATAATTAGCTTTCTAATGGAATCTACCTAACACTTTGCCATGATTCATCCCTCATATTTAATCCCTAAAATAGCTTGCAACGGTGGGTAAGAGGTTATCGTGTCGGACTACCAACCCCAAGCTTGCAGGTTCACTCCTGGCCGTGATAAGCGATTTTTGTAAGGCGACAAAAATCTCGGCACGCATGTCATACGATGTTGACATGTTAAAGAACCCATTTGAATTTATTATGCCGTGTTCATAATGGCAAAATTAATCTCGGAATTTTCCGCCAACACAAAAGTTCCTCCTTTCTCTACTAGAAAGCGATATAGTGTCAAAGAGCTTAGATATCGAACCTCCTTGACTTTCATAGCGCTCCAAGGAACTACAAAATTCGGCATGCAGCTGCCCTCTTGGCGTCAATGAACGAAGCTTGCACCCGGCACCCTAGGCCATACATTATTATTATTATTATTATTATTATTATTATTATTATTCTTATCCCTAAAATCTTCAATTTCTGGTTGTATAATATTTGCTGTGAATAATTTTAGATTTTCAGTGTAATGGGACGTAGCAAGCTAGAAATTGTATGATAACTCCTCTTTCTTCTTATTCATGAAACATTTCTTTGAAGAAATTCACCTCAATATTCCGTGGAACGATCATGGTTACTGGGCACATAACAAAGAATATTGAGCACAGTGAAGCAGAAGCTGGAAGTAATGTTGCAAGGCGCTGTTATTAGCAGGCTCTTGCTTCAGTTTTACGGCTGAGATAGCGAGAATTAAAACACATCCCCGCAGGCTGGTGTGATTAAAGCTGCGAAACTAACACCCCGCGCTGGGATAAGCCAGATTTGCTCTTCCCCCTGGCTCATACCAGTATTTTCAACCATAATCTTAGATATAGCCTATGCGCTTTACCATTTTCAACACGCCTTCTGGTGATTTAATTACTTTGTTTTCAATTTTAATGCTACCAACAACTATGAGTATGGTAGTTATTTTGAAAATCAAGAGTACCCGTAACCTTTACCACATACATTTACTTAAATGTGACTTGGTTCATTTCTGATGGGCTGCAGTCTTAGTCATGGACATCCTACAGGTTTAGATTTTTGTATGAGTTACCAAAATTGATTTTTAAATTATGTTTGAGTTATTGAAATCAATTATTACCTTTAATTTACATGCTTCTTCAACTAAATTACAAAAGGAAAATAATCATTACGGACAAGAATAAAGTCGATATGAATTAAAATAGTAGGCCCACATAAATAATAACAACACATAGGGTAAAGTCAAGTTACTCCGTGATATCAAGTAACACCGTGATAAAGCGTATTTCCTCTAACACTACGTAGGCTCAATTCCGAAAGTTCTAAGTTATTACCAACAGATGGCAGTATAAACCAGGAATCCAGGAAGCCCTTGCGTCCTATCGTTGACCAACTCAACGAGGTTTAAAAAATATATTAACAAAGAGTTGACATTTCACCAAGTGATCCACATCCAGTGAAATCAGTGGTGAAGATTTTAATTTCTTATAAACAGCTGCATCTCTGTATAAGTTTCATTTTAATACCAGTCAGAGGTAAGATGCAGACCATTCGCATACAAAATTTACATGCATATATTGTTACGCATGAAAGGTGTGTGAGCTTAGCAATAAGTACGTTTTTCTTAGGTTGGACGCTGAAATGGCGCCAAAACGGAATAAAGAGGCTCGCTCCTACACAGCTGAAACACTTAAAGAAGCATTGAGGTCGATGAAGGAAGAAGGATGGTCAGTATACAAGGCCAGTAGACGTTTTAATAACCCGTGGAGTACACTAAAGGATTATTGCACAAAATATTCAGCCGATCCAGGAAGTGCAAACCTTGCAACAATTGGAATGCCATTCGTTGTGTCACCAGAATTTGAAGTGAAGATAGTGTGTCAAGATAGACACAATAGATCGGTCTTGGCCTAATTCCAGATCCCAGAAGAATGACGATGATGGTTGTGGTGTGTGAGGTGGCTCCCCTGGCGGATGGCACCAAGAGGAAGAATGGAGCCGAATGGATTATCAGTTTTGGAATGCCTGGTAACTATAATTACTATTTTATGTGTGATAGGTGTGAGGGATCTGATAGTGACCAAGAAGACTTAAAATATCTTTAATGGAATATTTTTAATAGGATGTTTCTTTTTCTCTAAAGAAAACTGTGTAGTGAAATGTTTCAATATGGGCAATATGGGGTAATAGAAATGTATAGTCCACATACGATTTGACCACTTTTATTACATTAAACATTAGTTTTCACGATTAAAAAGTACACTGAATGGTGAACACCGTGCTATCACGGAGTAACTTGAACACTATCACGGAGTAACTTGAATATCACGACGTTACCTATTTCTACTACCGGATTTTGATAGTTAATACCTTGAAATGACTTATGAATATGTGTATGATATATGCCAGAAATGTTCCGTAGGGTATTCCTCTTTAACATGAAATGAATCGAAATCACTGAAATCTAAAATTTTGGCAATAGTAACAAAAAAAGCTTAGTGTCACGGAGTTACTTAACTTTACCCTATTATCAATATACATTCAATTAGAATATTTGATAACGGGTTCGATTCCCGTACAATGCATCTGAGATTTTCGAAGTGATTCGGGTGCTACGTACAACTGCAGGTCCCGACGCTCATTAGTACGAGATTAATGGTCACGTAATACTATGCTTCCTTCCTTATAATATTTGTTTAAAATATATTAAAAATTAGCTGTTAAAGGGCTCCGGAAGGTCCAAAATCTTCAAAATGTTCGAAGTGTTATTTTTGCGCCATATTAATCTACGGGACTTAGCTTTTTATTTTATATCTCAATCATGGGTCTATATTCCTTATACTTTCCCACAATCGTGTGTTCTGTTATTAAACCCACCAAAGTATATTCTTATTTCTATTAGACGAACGACTTCGGTGGTGTACTGTAGTTAGTAGCATGCTAAGCTTCTATGCCTAAGATCGCAGGCTCAAACCCGGCCTAAGTCGTCGTTTAAAGAGCGTTAAAATCCCTCAGTATACCTTCCTTCGGAGGGGAAGTAAAGCCGGCGTTCCCATGTCATAGATGTATGGCATGTAAAAGAACCTTCCCCTAATTACACTTGTGTGAAGCTACATTATATGTTAGATTTGAGCGACGCTCTTAGGTTCCAACGTTCGTCACCAGGAGCCGACTGAGGTGGCGTCTGGTAACCAAGTGCAGTACTAGTTGTCGTTGACGGTGGCGTTTGGTAGCAAAAGTAGGAACTACTTGAAAATTGAATGTCTGCAGTCCTTACTTGAATTAAAAACAGATAGCACACACTAATGCAGCCATCAAAATTAACACCGGTTATCAGACAGATCCTACACACTCCCAAAGTACACTGGAATACATGACCACGTTGTCGCAGCCCCTAAACTGAGGAACCAACCAACCAAGAACAATTTGTAGATTATATTTGATTAACGCTTTATTAGTTACAAAGTTCGCACAAGGTGCTGAGTGCGATGACATTTAGTAGCTAGGTGTCGTGGACGGTAGCAAAAGCAGTCCTTACCTGAATCACAGACAACACACACTAATGCAGCCATCACAATAATTAACAATTGTGCTTCTGGAAACTCTAAATCCGCATTGTGACTCTGGGAGGATCTTCTCATAGATAACCTTGAGGCGGTTAAGTATAATTCTTGCAAGAATCTTCCCCACAATTGATAGCAGTGATATACCACGGTAGTTGCCACAAACACTGCGATCACCCTTTTTAAAGATAGTGACGATAGTGGCATTCTTTAGGTCTCCAGGTACCTTTCTTGATTCCCATATTCTGAGGATAAGGGTGAAAATTCTTGTTTTGAGGGAATGACCTCCGGCTTGAATTAGTTCCAGAGGGATGTTATCTGGGCCAGGTGCTTTTCTGGGTTTCAATTGGGTGAGAGCTGCACTGAATTCATGATAAGTAGGAGGTACTGCCAACCACAGTTGTTCAGGTTGTTGCGGCATATCACAGAGGAAGTCTTCAGCAGCTTCTGATGGACGATTTAGGAGATTGGAGAAGTGCTCCTTCCAGCGTTCCAAGATTTCTTGACTATCAGTAAAGGTAGTAGAATTATCAGCGCTTTTCAGTGTACCTGATGATGAGCGAGATGGTCCATATATTTCCTTGAGTACGGCATAGAAGTTCCTCAAGTCTCGAGCATCCGATAGTCTCTGCAGTTCCTGAGCCTTCTGTTGCCACCAAGTATTCTTAATCTGCCTTATCTGCGTCTGGCATTTACCCTTGAGTTCCAGTAGTTTATCTGTAGCAACATATATACACACATCAAAAAAAGTTTTGCATCACCTCGGTTCCAAGAGTTCCGGAACCTTTAAATACAAAGGGAATAGAGATCAACACAAACAACATTTCAGCTCGTTTTATTGCTCATGAGACCCACACATTGCATGTTGTACCATCATACAGCTAGACTTTCAGCATTTGTGGTCCAGATTGCAGTACACACCACTACCTCTAATACCCAGTAGCACGTCCTCTTGCATTGATGCATGCCTGTATTCGTCGTGGCATACTATCCACAAGTTCATCAAGACACTGTTGGTCCAAATTGTCCCACTCCTCAACGACAATTCGGCGTAAATCTCTCAGAGTGGTTGGTGGGTCAAGACGTCCATAAACAGCCCTTTTCAACATATCCCAGGCATGTTCGATAGGGTTCATGTCTGGCGAACATGTTGGCCACTGTAGTCGAGCGATGTCGTTATCTTGAAGGAACGCATTCACAAGATGTGAACGATGAGGTCGAGAATTGTCGTCCATGAAGACAAATGCCTCTCCAATATTCTGCCGATATGGTTGCACTATGGGTCGGAGGATGTCATTCAGGTATCGTAAAGCCGTTTCGGAGCCTTCCATGACCACCAGTGGCGTACGTCGGCCCCACATAATGCCACCCCAAAACATCAGGGAACCACCACCTTGCTGCACTCGCTGGACAGTGTGTCTAAGACGTTCAGCCTGACCAGGGTGCCTCCAAACACGTCTCCGACGATTGTCTGGTTGAAGGCATATGCGACACTCATCGGTGAAGAGAACGTGATGCCAATTCCGTGGGGTCCATTCAGCATGTTGTTGGGCCCATCTGTACCGCGCTGCATGGTGTCGGGGTTGCAAAGCTGGACCTCGCCATGGACGTCGGGAGTGAAGTTGCGCATCATGCAGCCTATTGCGCACAGTTTGAGTTGAAACACGACGTCCTGTGGCTGAACGAAACGCATTATTCAACATGGTGGCATTGCTGTCAGGGTTCCTCCGAGCGGCAATCCGTAAGTAGCGGTCATCCACTACAGTAGTAGCCCTTGGGCGGCCTGAGCGAGGCCTGTCATCGACAGTTCCTGTATCTCTGTACCTCCTCCATGTCCGAACAACATCGCTTTGGTTCACTCTGAGACGCCTGGAAACTTCCCTTGTTGAGAGCCCTTCTTGACACAAAGTAACAATGCGGACGCGATCGAACTGCGGTATTGACCTTCTAGGCATGGTAGAACTACAGACAACATGAGCAGCGTACCTTCGTCCTGGTGGAATGACTGGAACTGATCGGCTGTCGTACCCCCTCCGTCTAATAGGCCCTGCTCATGCATGGTTGTTTACATCTTTGAGCAGTTTTAGTGACATCTATGAACAGTCAAAGGGACTGTATCTTGGATACAATATACACAGTCAACGTCTATATGCCGGAGATCTGGGAACCGAGGTGATGCAAAACTTTTTTTGATGTGTGTAGATACAAAAAAAAAACTTTTAATAAAGGGGCTGTGTTAGAAGCAAGGGCAAAGGGACATGGAACAACAGGAAATTGGAAGCTACCGATTCAAATGGAAGTAAAGAAATCCTATGGCAAAAATCCATGTTTCCAATTTCTCGCTAAAATGTTTCTTCAGATGTAAAATTTCCCTTTTTTTCAGAACTTTTCAACATAAAAAGCTGATTCCTTGAGATGTAATTCCTACTTAGGCCTATCTGTGATATAGCTTAACACGTACGTTTTTCAATATTCACATTAGATTAATTTTGCCAGATAGAAATGTTCTTGAAATTGCTGTTAATTTTTTGTAATGTAATTTCAAAAAAGATTCAAGGAAATGCAAACATACTTTCAGAAATTTTGTGTCAAAGTAAGAAGAGAGTCTTGAAGGACATCCCTGAATAAATTCAATTAGTTCCTGTTCTCTGAGAGAAAAGTACATATAATGTTTGAAATTAATATGGGAAATATAGAGCCCCTTAAGCCCTGAGAATATAAGACAGACGTTATTTTTAACCTCGGATGGTACATTAAAAAAGACAATTGCAAGTAAAGAAATAAAATTATTGCCGAAACTTACGTATAAACAGGGTAACCTTTTGACATACTGCAATTACCGAGAAGATTTTAGCATTTTGCCATATACGTGGACGAGCTTTCCAATCGCCTCTTCATACTATGTCAACGCCAGTGAGATGCCATGAGTCATAAAGTTCATCATTAGTCTGGAAGCTCTGCCCTCCTAACCACTCTATCAGTTCAGGGAAGAGATTGAAGTTGGGGCTATACACTGTGTTGAAGCTGAAACCACTGTCGTATATTCTTAGGACTTAACAGCTAATTTTTAAACTGGTCATAGAGATAAGCTGTGAGTTATAGCAGGACTGTGAGGGTGGGCGTTGTCTTGATTCAGAAAAACTCATTATTTGATGAACTTGCAATGCACAATTCCCGTTTGCTTTAATAAACCGTTTAAATTAGGCATTTCATACTTGGTGGTAGAATCTATCGTAGCTACCATATTTCCGTGCCTTTAGGCCTAACTCAGCTCAAAATGCCGTAATGACGTTGGAAGTGACAGTGGTTATAGTGGTGGAGATTCACAGTCACTCTCCGAGCATGCCTGCTAGGACTTGATGAGAGTTTGTAATCAACGCCCTCGTGTATATCTTATATAAATGGTGTATTATAATGCTGATTGATCCATTGACAGGGTGATATGGTGAATATGGTGTTAATGTTTGTTGTTTGTTGTTTGAGTCTTCAGTCTTTTGACTGGTTTGATGCAGCTTTCCATGCCTCCCTGTCCTGAGCTAATCGTTTCATCTCTACATAGCTACCACACCCATCCGAGGCAATCTGTTTAACATATTCTAACCTTTGTCTACCCCTACAGTTCTTGTCCTCGACCCTTCCCTCCATAACTAAGCTTGCTATTCCTGGGTGTCTTAGTATGTGTCCTACCAACCTCTCTCTTCTCTTCATTAGCAGTTGCCAGAAACATCTCTCCTCTCCCACTCGTCTTAATACCTCTTCGTTTGTAACCCTATCTACCCATCTGATCTTCATCATTCTCCTGTAACACCACATTTCAAATGCTTCAATTCTCCTCTTTTCTGCTGCACCAATAGTTCAAGTTTCACTTCCATAGAGCGCCACGCTCCAGACAAAGGCTTTCAAAAATGACTTCCTAATACCTAAATCTATATTCGATGTCAGCAGATTCCTTTTTTGTAGAAATAAGGGCCGATAACCTCGATGTTAGGCCCCTTAAAACACCAATTATCATCATCAACATTTGTAGAAATGCTTTCTTTGCCTGAGCCAACCTACTTTTTATATCCTCTTTGCTTCGTCCATCACTGGTTATTCTGCTTCCTAAGTAACAGAAGTCTCCTACTTCCTTCAGCTTTTCACCTGCCAATTTGATCTCCATAGAGGTTTCTGATTTATTTCGGCTGCATTCCAGTATTTTTGTTTTACATTTATTAATTTTCATCATGAATTCTTTCCGTAAGACGGAGTCCATACCATTCAAAAACTCATTCAAATCCTCAGGCTTGTCGGCCAAGATGACGATGTCATCAGCAAATCGCAGAGTTGAAATTATTTCTACTTGAATCTTCACTCCCACTTTAATTTTTTCTCTAATTTCCTTCATTGCTTGTTCAATGTAAAGATTGAAAAGTAAGGGTGATAAGTTGCAGCCTTGCCTTACACCTTTCTGAATACCAGCTTCTCTCTCATGTCCTTCAGCTCGAATGACTGCTGTCTGGTTTCTGTATAGATTGTATATCACCCTCCTATCCCTGTACTTTATTCCAATAGGCTTGCGAAATTTGCTATACGTTGTTGCAAAAAGTACGTTATTGTTTCCCGTACCCTCATTAGTAGGGCCCGGATTTACACACATCAAAAAAAGTTTTGCATCACCTCGGTTCCCAGATCTCCGGCATATAGACGTTGACTGTGTATATTGTATCCAAGATACAGTCCCTTTGACTGTTCATAGATGTCACTAAAACTGCTCAAAGATGTAAACAACCATGCATGAGCAGGGCCTATTAGACGGAGGGGGTACGACAGCCGATCAGTTCCAGACATTCCACCAGGACGAAGGTACGCTGCTCATGTTGTCTGTAGTTCTACCATGCCTAGAAGGTCAATACCGCAGTTCGATCGCGTCCGCATTGTTACTTTGTGTCAAGAAGGGCTCTCAACAAGGGAAGTTTCCAGGCGTCTCAGAGTGAACCAAAGCGATGTTGTTCGGACATGGAGGAGGTACAGAGATACAGGAACTGTCGATGACAGGCCTCGCTCAGGCCGCCCAAGGGCTACTACTGTAGTGGATGACCGCTACTTACGGATTGCCGCTCGGAGGAACCCTGACAGCAATGCCACCATGTTGAATAATGCGTTTCGTTCAGCCACAGGACGTCGTGTTTCAACTCAAACTGTGCGCAATAGGCTGCATGATGCGCAACTTCACTCCCGACGTCCATGGCGAGGTCCAGCTTTGCAACCCCGACACCATGCAGCGCGGTACAGATGGGCCCAACAACATGCTGAATGGACCCCACGGAATTGGCATCACGTTCTCTTCACCGATGAGTGTCGCATATGCCTTCAACCAGACAATCGTCGGAGACGTGTTTGGAGGCACCCTGGTCAGGCTGAACGTCTTAGACACACTGTCCAGCGAGTGCAGCAAGGTGGTGGTTCCCTGATGTTTTGGGGTGGCATTATGTGGGGCCGACGTACGCCACTGGTGGTCATGGAAGGCTCCGAAACGGCTTTACGATACCTGAATGACATCCTCCGACCCATAGTGCAACCATATCGGCAGAATATTGGAGAGGCATTTGTCTTCATGGACGACAATTCTCGACCTCATCGTGCACATCTTGTGAATGCGTTCCTTCAAGATAACGACATCGCTCGACTACAGTGGCCAGCATGTTCGCCAGACATGAACCCTATCGAACATGCCTGGGATATGTTGAAAAGGGCTGTTTATGGACGTCTTGACCCACCAACCACTCTGAGAGATTTACGCCGAATTGTCGTTGAGGAGTGGGACAATTTGGACCAACAGTGTCTTGATGAACTTGTGGATAGTATGCCACGGCGAATACAGGCATGCATCAATGCAAGAGGACGTGCTACTAGGTATTAGAGGTAGTGGTGTGTACTGCAATCTGGACCACAAATGCTGAAAGTCTAGCTGTATGATGGTACAACATGCAATGTGTGGGTCTCATGAGCAATAAAACGAGCTGAAATGTTGTTTGTGTCGATCTCTATTCCCTTTGTATTTAACGGTTCCGGAACTCTTGGAACCGAGGTGATGCAAAACTTTTTTTGATGTGTGTATATGCACTAAAAACTGAAAATATGCATGCAAATATGCACTAAAAAGTTAGAATATATGCACGGAAAACAATGAAATATGCACTTAAAACATGCAATTTTATTCACTTACCTATTTACAGGTATCATTTGTTGCAAAAAAAAAAGCATCACAATAGGTAACTGTAGTCTTTCAATGTTTTCTGGAGACAAACTATGTCTATTGTCCGTCAAAATGAGTTTACAGGCTGAGAATGACCGTTCTACATCAACTGACGTGATTGGACAGTACTTACACACGGGCACCAAAGTTTCGGAGCATACATCTGGCAAGGATACCCTAGTTCCACTCAAGTATTGACTAATTAACTTAATCTTAAGTCCTGGGTTCGAATTCAACACCTTTTCTAACTTGCATTTAATCTTCTCTCCAATTTCGCCTGGAGCGGAATTCAATGAAGATGCAGCTTTCTCAACGAGATCAAGTGATTCATGGAGGGGAGTACCAGAAGATTCTAAGCTCTCAATGGCTTTTGGAAGTTTAGAAAAATGTGCATGAAATAAATTCACATCTTGATAAACAGTAGCGGTTTCAAACACAACTTTTGCATCACGGACACACGCAACATGCTCATCTTCAAGTTTTGTAACCACTTCTTTCACTTCATTAAAATTCTCCTGATAAAATGATACTGCAGATAACCATGTCCCCCACCTAGTCAGGACAGGTTCAGGTGGCAAAGGAACTTCAGGTAGACAATCTTTGTAGAACTGGACACGAGCTGGTTCTTTCAGAAACAGCTTCTTCCCACATCCAATTAAATTGTTAACAGCTGGAAACTGTGTGCGTATTTCTTCTTGAATGCGGTGTAATCCGTGCGCTAAACAGGTTACGTGCATGAGTTTCGGATAAAATACTTGGAGGGCCTTTGCTGCTTTCAACATATACGAAGCTGCATCTGTGAGCAGTACAAGCACTTTACAACAATTATCCTCAATTTCAGATGGCCACAATAGTCGCAAGAGAATCATTTACAAATCTTGCTATTGTGCTATGGTTGGTTTTCTCTAGTAGGCCTACTTTACAAGCAAGAAGATGCGGCTTACCGGGTTCGTCTGGATGTAATTTACCAACCACGAAATTTGCTATGTAACGGCCACATGAATCCGTTGTCTCATCCACGATATCCAGACATAGTTCCTTCCGATATCAGAACGGATCAATTCCAGGGTAGATTCATATAGCGGAGGTAGGTAATTTTTCCTAAGAGTTGATTCATCTGGTATTTTTTGATTAACACAATATTTCTCAAGAAATGATCGCAGAACTGGATTGTTTAATTTATTCCATGGAATGTTGCTGCATACGAAAGCCCTACAAAGATCATTTGAAAATGTATTAAGAATACCGGACTTAGGCTTTACCTGCGTAAGAAGTAGTTGTTGTGGTGTGCTGTTCTTCTCCTCCTTTGCTTTAATATGTGCAGTTGTTTTTGAATGCTGTTCAAGCTGAAATTTCTCTTCACATTTTACTTCCTTTGAGCAAACTTGACAGTACACGATGACACCATCTGTTGAATAGTCCCTATTACCCGACACCCACTGATTTAGTAAATCTCTTCTCCTGCTCTTTTCCTTAGGCATTTTTAGAAACTAACACTTGAGATGCAGGGCATTAAACTGGAACGTAACTAGTGAACTGAAGATACTTCTGTCCTGACCAATTGCCCAACCCCCTGAGATTATTATCTACTGTGGTAGAGAAAGGAATTCCGGGAAGTCCAGCCAGCCTGCCTACCCATACCTAGGCTATCTGTTGCCCTTGTGAGTTGTGAAAGTAAAGTGCCACTACACAGAGAGTCGAAAACACCAATTAGTGAGGGATGCACACAATATAGGCAACTAGCTAGGGATTCACAAAACAGATTTATTTTAGTAGTTCTTGTAATTGTCCTTAAATTCAGACATATATACCGGAATATGCTGTTACGTCTAGAATATGCACTAAACCTCAAAATATGTCAAAATATGCATATGCAATTTTTAAAAATCTGGGCCCTACTCATTAGTGACCCCAACACTAATCTATCTTGAAGGTGGTCTATAATTGGTTGATTTCGCTTGGTCAGAAATGAACCTGTTGTTTATTTAAAATGAATGTTTCTAGGTGGCTTTGTTCTGTATTTTTAGATACACTACATAAGCGAAATTCTATGTCTCCAGAAAAAGATTTGTATGCGTCAAATGAGAATAATAAAGCCTAAAGATTACTTAGACTTCTAATCAATACAAACAAGAGCAAACCGCTGATAGCTTGATGAGTAGTCAAAGTAAGTTGATGTTGTTGTTGATTACTTAGAGCAGCGGTTGCCAACCTTTTTTCCCTCCCGTACCCCTTTATACATATTTAACTGAAAGAGTACCCCCTAAGAAGTAAACTTATAAAACGTTTAATATTTTACGGGCAATGTGTACATAACTTAATAAAAACATTAATAATAAATAATAACACAACTATTTATAACTTCATTTTTGAATACAGTATAACTAATATCTTTAAATTATTATTTGTGTGCTGTTAGTATGCATTTTATTTTATTAAATGCTAAATATAATTTTCATTTTACTTTTATTTACTAGTGCAAATAATTTAGCTCAGGAAAATATACAATAAAATTACAGTACCGTACATAAAATTATTTAATTTTGATTTTATTTAAAACCAATTTATTCTAGCGATTTGTTTGGCAAAAATAGACAAATCAAGACAAGAGCAGTGCAGCGGTGAAAGTGACTGGGATTGGGGTAGGGTGAGTTGGCGAGGGTGAGTATTGACCTTGACATGCGTGAAAAAGACGGCACTGCGCGCTGGTACATTATGACTTACTGCGTTTACATGGCGAACTCAAATCGATTTGAGTACACTTACCGTATTGAATACGGTCATGTAAACGGGACTCAGATCGTATTGAGTTTCAAGGTCGATACGGTAAAATTGTGGGATCGGATCGTATCCAAACTGGTGTTCAGGAACATGTAAACGCGCATCGTATTGAAAGCGATTCTGCGCGCCTTCGCGTTACATTTTTAAACTAATTTAAGCCTACTTTCGTCTGTCGCCTGACTCTCGAATCGCTTGTTTTACTTTCTGTCCATATTCTTCGTTAATGGCTGTGTTCCTCTCGTGGTTGATAAGCGTAGTTTGTTTGCACACGTTTTTATCGTTAATGTATTTTTGTCTGTTTTGCCTTAAATGTCAGGTGTATCCATACGTAAAATGAGGTCAACAGAGAAACACCGTCTCACATTGCCACTTAATCCGTTCATTTTCCCATTTGTCCACTAGATTGAATAACTTGAATATAAGAGTGGCGCAGTAGTAACTTTCTCCTCTGCTCCCCCCAAGGTAGCAGGATCGAATCCTGGCATAGTCAGGGTGTTTAGGCCTAATTGTGAGGAAGCCGTGTCAATAGATTTACTGGCACGTTACAGATCCCATTCGGGGCAACATTCCGGCGTATCTAAAAGCTTCAGAAATTAAAAAGGACGCAAAACCAATAACATTTTATCATTATTAAACTTAACATAAACTTGTTAAGAACAAACAACATCAAAATCTTCCGCGCGTCCATTATTCATGTTTACAAACATCCCGTAAAATAAAATATAAAAAAACGACGGATGATAATTACGGGTCTATTATGTTTTTGCTGTTTAATACGAGTTAGCCAACATAACCGCAGGTTGGCCACCATAAATTATATACCGTATTGAAATCGATTTCAATACGAACTGAAACTGCTCATGTAAACGGGCAGCGTACTGAAAACAGGATCGTATTCAAATCGATTTGAGTTCGCCATCTAAACGTAGTAATTGACACGTACGATGGGAACATGGCGCCCGCCATTACCGTTTATTTTTGGCGTACCACCAAGGGGTATGCGTACCCCAGGTTGAGAACCGCTGACTTAGAGCCTTGCGACATCGTGGTACTTTAACCCCGTGAACTTAGGTATGTGGAAGCTGTCTGGTAACCCGTGCCATTCCGATGGCTGTAGTAGTACGTGTATTAGTAATTAGGGCTAGGATTTAGATTGGAAGGAGCCATGGCCTTAATTTAGGTACCATCCCGGCATTTTCCAGGAGTAATGGGGATAAACCACGATAAAACACTTCTAGGATGGCTGGCGTGGGAATCGAACCCACTTCTTCTCACTTCTGCCTCACGAGGCAGAGTGAATCCCCTTCCAGCCCTCAGACCAGAATTCAATTACTTGGAAGAGGCGGGAATTGAAACCGGACCTCCGCAGTGACAGCGATAAATGCTTATCACTTTGCCAAGAGGTAAAAGTCATTATGAATAGAAATGATTATTCCAAAATTGGATTTCATGACAAATACAGTAGATCTTTAGCTTCCATCTGCCATCAATACGGCCTTGAAAATCCAATTCTGGAATCCTAAGCGCATAGCGAGTTGCTAATACAATGGGACTACACCAAGTATATGCTAGATTTGTAGACAATCTGCCTCTCACAGAGAGACTTAAGATGTCTCCATTAAATGAGTAACGGTGTATAAATCCAGAGATCACGGGTTCATGACCAGCATGGGTCAGACAGTTTAATTATCTACCTTCCACCCAGATAGCGTGTACTTTATTTACAACACTCGACCCAATAGCTGAAAGCTATTTGTCAATAGAAATAACACTTAGGCTTCTTAACAAATACCTCGCGGTGACTGACAAGAATACAAGCCACTACGCAACGAGGCAGTCTTTATAACTATTCAAATATAAATGGTGAGTGAAAAGCCAAGGAGATCAGTGAGGGCAGCCAAAGCTTTCTTATAGAAAACAAATGTATTAAAATGCAGATTTAATTATAAAACAAACTGTATTTTGGGGTCGCGCTATAATGGTTGAAATTCCTGCTTACTTGTTATGGTACCTAGGCGTACTATCAGCAAGTTTGGAGGCAGAGTGACAACATTTTTTTCTTTTTAAATATTATACGGAACTTTTATTCTATTGACAGCTAAGATAATTAAGAGACCTAGAATTTTATCAAATCAGCTCAAAGTATACTTCGAGTTTTTGTACAGCAGCAGAATAATGCTCTCCACGGTATTCTGCTCCAAACCAGAACAGCTTGTTAAAGTCAATGCAAACATGTCCTCCTCCGTCAACTTTTGTGGCTGGTTTTCACCCCCCTGGCATTTTACCTTTATCAGAAGACGAGCTTCTACAACTCATTCTCATTATCTGTTTTCCTTCCTCCCAGATCTTCAGTAATTGCATATTATCAAATTCTCGTCAACTGTGGCCTGCCGTCCTCATTAAGAATTCTCTCTCGGCACAGTTACCAGGAGTGATCATTATAACCACCCTAATATTTGATATCTCCGTTTAATTATTTATTTCAGTGAGTCGTATATAAAAGTAATTGAATAAATATGAAAATATAAAGAAAATGGAAATCATAATTATGCAGACTGAAAGGAGATGAAGTATAAAAAGTGTCTGATGAAATAAATATATAAATAAATAAATAAACACATAAATAGCTCAGCAAGATGTTGAAGAGAGTTTGGGAGGAAAAGAAGCTAAGCAGGATCAATCGTGTTCCTGAGTAGGACATAACGATGTAAATTAATCATCATTATCATCATTTATTGCAGTTATGGTCCTTCAAGGCCTACAGCAGAAGAACAAAAGAAAGAAAAAGAAGAGAAAAAGTGATAACAAAGGAATCAATCACGAAGGAGGAGGTATCTACAGCAGATGGCATTCCAACGCTGCCGATCTCTAGCTTTATCTTCCACCGCATTCGACTCCACTTGCTGAAGTATTGTCAATACTCGATCCTTCCATCGCGTCCTGGGACGTCCTCTTGGACGACTTCCAGCAGGTTGTGAATGAAGGAATCGGTTTTGGATGGATTCATCAGCTCGAAATATGTGGCCAAACCACTATAACCGCTTCTGACCTAGTACTCGGTCAATTTATGGTTTTCTAAACAGCTGATACAGGTAACGAATAAATAAATGAAATAAATAAATAGATAAATAAATAAATATAAATAAATTTAAAAATTGATAGATAATTTTATGAAAGAAATAACTAGTACCTCTGTGGAAGATTAATGGTATTTGCTTACTGCTCTGATCAGTTATTTCATTTTTTATTTTTATTTTTACCACTTGTGTTGAATAATTAAAATGTAAAAACAATCCCAAGTTTTATTTTATCCCAGATTAAGTGTGCATGGATATTGTTCTGTTGTAGTCCTGGCATGAGTAGTAGTAGTATGTACCAAGTATAGTTCAAGTGCCTTCCTCCATTGGCGTTAATAAACCAGTACTTAAGCCATTCAATTAGTCAGTCAATAATAATAACAATAATTATAATCTCAAGATAAAGTTAAAACGTATGCCTATTTAGAGGCTAGTTTATTGCTGTGAATTTTCTCTCCATGCTACTCTCTTAACATATGTGTTCCATTTGTTTCCAATAGCACTGAACTCAATGATTCATGACAACAGAGCAAATCCATTAAATATTTAGTTAATTATTAAACATTTTTAAACCCATTAGGTGACTATACGTGCCACAGGTCACCCAATAGTGATCTAGTTGCACTGCTAGGTGGCAGTGGAAATGTAGCGCCGAAATGTTTGGAGAGTAGACGTATCATATGGTTTCAATGAAATGATCTACACCAGATAACTGAGCCCTGTAATATAATATAATATAATATTGTGAAACACTTTTCAAGTTAAACACTCGATCAGTTACTGACACATTACAGAAGACTGATAGAAGAATTCTCAGAACTATAATTAATAAAAATCATCAGGTGGATGGTCAATGGCGTCTATTACCAAATGAAGTGGTTTATAAAGAAACTGAGTCTATAGTCGATACTATGCGAAAAAGGCGAATTGCTTTTTTTTTTGTCATATCTCACGCCTGCCGGATACCAGACAATTAAAAGTATTATTTAATTATTTTTTCAAAAGTAAAACAAAGAACTCTTGGTTTATGGAAATTCAAAATGATCTGGATGAACTCGGCTTGACAATGTCCCAAATTGCTAAAAAAGTTGAGAAGAATATCTTGAAAAACAAGAACATCCGACTTCCCTTAAAAACCTTGTCCCGCAAAACTTACACCATAAGCGATGCAGAGAGAGCGGCAAGGTCGACTAGAATGAAAATGTTTTGGGAAAAGAAGAAAAAAAATAAGCTGAATCTATAATATTGTTTTTGAGACATGTATATACTTGTTTTGGTTAAGTGCTCCAATGAGGGCGTAACATATGTAAATAAATAAATAAATAAATAATACCAACAACGGCAGCTACGCTCGCTAACGCGCAGCGCTAGGACATAGGGCCAAGCTATCTGTGGACTCAGTAGACGTGGGTTCGAGCCCCACCGTCGGCCATCCCTTAAATGGTTTTCTGTGGTCTCCTATTTTCAACTCCAGGCAAATGCTGGGATGATACCTTCTGACTGGCCTCGGCCGTTTCCTTCAACATTCTTGCCCAGTTTCATTCATCTTCATTTATTTCATCACTCATTAACTCCTTTCACGAGGTTGGCGTCAGGAAGGGCATCCGGCTGTAAATAACATCCGCCACATATACTTTCATCGCATCACATCCCGACCCCGTTGGAAACTGGAATAATAAGGGGTAGACATACACACAATATAATATTATAATATAGATCAAAGAGTGCCATATCCACAAGGGATGTAAACGACCCGATTAGAGTATCTGGCTGTATCAAGGGTTTACTAACCAGGCGTCCAGACCCATTCCCTTTCTTGCCACAGCATCCGGCAGATTCCCATTTAGCACCACGAGGCTGGGACACCCGTATCAATTTTAAATTCTTAGCAGGGTGGGGAATTGAGCCCAGGACCTCCCGGCTGCCAATCCAACAATTAATTTTAATATTTAATATTCAAACTGGTTTGGACTAACATGTCTGTAGGTTTAGTTCAGAGATTTCTTTAGATCCAGTCAAGACATATGGATAGCCTTTCTAGTCGATTACTGGAGCATCATGACACTGTACAGTAGGCTACGTTTCTCTGAATATAAATACGTCTGCTTTCATCGGCTTATCCAAATAGGCCTATTTAGAATCACCGGAACGATCATGGTGTGTTTTATTCGCTTGTATTCAGGGTCGCTTGCCGTTACAGAAACCATGTGACTTTTCAATTGGAAATTTCACTCGCATGTCACCAAGTTTCGAATCTTACCTTTCAGGAAGAGGCAGATGATCTCACTGTTTCACCCCTTAAAACAACAAGAACTAACTAACAACCCCTCATGCTGAATGACAGGTTGGTTGCTTGGTTCCTCAGTTTAGGGGCTGAGACAACGTGGTCATATAGCCCCGTATACTTTGGGTGTGTGTAGAATCTGTCTGATAACCGGTGTTAATTGTGATGACTGTATTGGTGTGTGTTATATGTAATTCAGGTAAGGACTGCAGACGATCAATTACAAGTAGTTCCTTCTTTTGCTACCAAATGCTACCGTCAACGACACTTAGCCGCGAACTTGGTTACTAGATGCCACCGAGGCCGGCACCTGGTATGAACGTTGGTACTAATAGAGCGTTAATAAAATCTAACCTACAAATTTTAGCTTCGCACAATTGTAGTTGGTGAAAAACTACAGTCAACTGTAGGCTATGTTACTCTCCCATCACAAGTATGCCTTGTTGCGTAGTGGCTAGCATTCTTGGCTGTCACCGTAGTGGCTAAGCAATGTAATTCTTGTCTGGAACGGGGTACGCTCAGCCTCGTGAGGCAAAACTGATAAGAGGTGAGTTCGGTTCCCACCTCAGCCATTCCCACTTCTACTCCACGCGAATACCGGGATGGTGCTTAACGTAAGGCCACGGCCGCTCCCTTCCCAAACCTCACCTGAATTACAAATAAACCAAACCAAACCCCATGGTCCAAGCGACCGCTGCCAAGCCATTTGGCCTGCAGATTATGGGGTGACGCGTGGTGAGCACGTCGGGCCTCCTCGGCCATTAATCTTGGTCTCCGCGACCGGGGCGCTGCCTCACTGTCAGACAGCTAGTCAATTATCCTCACGAGGCTGAGTGCACCCCGTTCCAGCCCTCACGTCAGTTTTTGAAATCCCTGACGGAGCCGGGAATCGAACGCGGGGCCTCCGGGTGCGAGGCAGGTGCGCTAACTCAACACCACGAGGCTGTCTAGAATTACAAATACACACACTAATATTCTACAGCCATGACAATAACACATGTTATCAGACAAAACCCCACACTCACCCAAGTACACGGGGCTAAATGACCACGATGTCTAAGTCCCTCAAATGAAGAAACATCTCCCATCACACTCATACCATTTCTGTTAATATTCTTCAATAACCTGTGAAGAAAAATATAATTTCTACCATTCCTCGAGATGAGTGAGATATTTTGCTGGTCATTCTTTTGTGAGACTAATTAAAACGCTAACTAGTTTATATTTCGATCAAATTATTGCGAGGCGCCTGTCCCCTGCTAAGACTCGCAGCGAACTTCCCAATTAGCCACACAACATGACCACAAATGCAAACAGAGCTTGTTAACGGTAGGATTAATATCAGTGTATTTAGCAGTGGCCCGGGGGAATTGGGGTATGATAATGATCTGTGAGTATTCGTAAGCCCATCCTTGCTTATTCGGGTTATGGAACCTGATTAATAGGGGCGTAGACTTAATAATAAATCTCTTAAACCTACATGTTATTCAGTCAATCAATCAATCAGCCATTAAATAATAATAATAATAATAATAATAATAATAATAATAATAATAATAATAATAATAATAATAAAATGTTTATTATTAATGAATTTCTTTCTTTCTTTCTTTCTTTCTTTCTTTCTTTCTTTCTTTCTTTCTTTCTTCGATTATGGCCTACTTTGGACCACGGGAAACAATTGAATTGCTGGTTAGTCCTGTTTTCTTTTCCCAGAACTTCTTCATATTTTCGCTGGGGTTCCTTTTCCTCTCTTCCGACCAGATGTTCTTGGCTTTTCTACTTTGCTTTTCCTGGATCCCTTGAATTTATCAATCGTAGCTCGAAACACCTCTATTTTAGACTAACCCCAAATTTCTCCATGTCCTTTCTTGTTTCATCCACCCATTTTGTAGTCGCTTTTTTCTTGGTGATGTAGTAGAAGATTTTCTTCGTTAGTCGACTCTCGCTCATTCTCGTGAGGTGTCTATAAAACGTTATTCTTCTCTTCAATTATTATGGTATCTGTGATTTTCTCTACCTGTCTGTATAAATCTTCGTTTCTCCTCTTCCGCCATGTACCATCGTTTCTTTTTTCGGGTCCTAAGATCTTCCTCAAGATGTTTCTTTATTTCTTCTGTATTTATTTCTTTATTTATTCAACTAGCTGTGATCAATATCGTGTTGGAGTCTATTCGGTGTTGCCTTAGCAAACGAAATTTATGTTCTTCAGTCGGTCAACACTGTAACATTTTTAAAGAGTCCTTGGCTGTGGTGATAACTATTGTGGTTCTATTTAAACAAACATGATAATAATAAATAATATACACTGTGGTGTGACCTTACCTGTGATAGTGTAATATAATAAGTGTTGTTGAGCGCCAGATCCCTATTTAAGACAGTTAATCGAAATTTGTGAATTAACCTCGGCTATCAGCAGTAGAGTGAGACCTAATTATCCCTGGTCGTGGTGAGACAAAGTCATCTAACCAATCCAGTATTTAATCAAGGAGTATGATTGCCTTCAAGTACTAACTACAATGAAAGAAATAGGCATTACGTTGAAGAGAATGAATTTATTAAATGCAAAAACAAAATATTAATAAAACAGAATAGTGATAGTCACACAATTGAATTTAAAATTACTCAATGCGGCAATTAATTTAAAAGAAAATAAACATTTATGAATTGAATCTATCTTGAAGTTACATATTACAGAGACGTCGGATATTTAATTGTTTGCTCACCCATTTGAAGATTCGTCATATTTAAGTAATGACCGATGATCTCGATGTTACGTCGCATATGTTTAAAAAAATGATGTGATATCTCAATTACTATGAAATATCCTCATTAAGTACGTTGCCATCTGTAGAAAGACTCTTGATCAGGGATATAACCCATTATGTACTAATATAGATGTCGGCAAGACATCGTTCAGTGTCGACTCTGGGTGCTCAGTCCATTAGGACCCAGAAAGCAAGGTTACAACTTCCTTCTTTTATCGAGAGCTGGTGATGAACACAGAACAATGATGAATCTTCAAATGGGTGAGCAAACAATTAAATATCCGACGTCTCTGTAATATGTAACTTCAAGATAGATTCAATTCATTAATGTTTATTTTCTTTTAAATTAATTGCCGCATTGAGTAATTTTAAATTCAATTGTGTGACTATCACTATTCTGTTTTATTAATATTTTGTTTTTGCATTTAATAAATTCATTCTCTTCAACGTAATGCCTATTTCTTTCATTGTAGTTAGTACTTTAAGGCAATCATACTCCTTGATTAAATACTGGATTGGTTAGATGACTTTGTCTCACCACGACCAGGGATAATTAGGTCTCACTCTACTGCTGATAGCCGAGGTTAATTCACAAATTTCGATTCACTGTCTTAAATAGGGATCTGGCGCTCAACAACACTTATTATATTACACTATCACAGGTAAGGTCACACCACAGTGTATATTATTTATTATTATCATGTTTGTTCAAATTAGAACCAGTTACAGTTTTCACCACAGTTAGGATATAATAAAAATGTTACATTTGGCGCTACAACGTCGGACACGAAAACCATTCGGTATTTAGGAGAGGAGTGTATAATTTCAGTGCAAATTGTCAGTGCTTTTGGGGGACAGTGAAGTGAAGTGAAATTTTGGAAGGGCAAATTTTTATACGGTGTACTTCGAGATGGCGGATATGAAAGAAAAGTCTATCGATATTCCTGAAGAGTCATTACTGGCGTTGATCAGTAGGATGTTGCAGAATAATTTGGAAGAGAATAAAAGAAGTTATTTGGAATTCAAGGATACGTTTGATAGAGAACTTCAGGAAAGGAGAGAGAAAGAAGAAAAAGAACATCGGGAATGGATGGAGAACTTAGATAGAGAACATCAGAAATGGATGAGAAAGGAGACTGTAATTGAAAGCAGATTGGAGTCAGAGGAAATTGTAGTTGAAAACAAATCTGAATCAGAGGAAATTGTAGGTGAAAGCAGATTGGAGTCAGATGAGATAGTAAGAGAAAGCAAAACAGAGGGGGTAGAGACTTTAGGGGATACTGAAGTAGAATCAGTGAAGACAGCCTGTAAGGAGACTGTAATTGAAAGTAGATTGGAGTCAGGGGAAATGTTAGGTGAGAGCAGATTGGAGGTAGAGGAGATTTTAGGTGAAATCAGATTAGAGTCAGACGAGATTTTAGGTGAAAGTAGATTGGAGGTAGAAGAAATTGTAGTTGAAAACAGATTAGAGTCAGTGGAGATTGTAGATGAAAGCAGATTGGAATCGGAGGAGATCTTAGGTGAGGAACGGCAAGTAGCGGAGATTTTAGGTGAAATCAGATTAGAGTCAGACGAGATTTTAGGTGAAAGCAAATTGTAATTAGGGGAGATTGTAGGTGAAAGCAGATGGGAGTCAGAAGAGATAAAAGGAGAAAGCAGATTAGAGTCAGCGGATATGATAGATGAAAGCTGGATAGCTGTAGAAGAAATTATAGGTGATGAACAGCAGTTAGCGGATATACTAGGAGAAAACATAGTAGAGTTGGTAGAGATGCTAGACATAGATGAAAGTAGCTTAGGTAAGCAACAGCAATCAACGGAGATGATAGATGAAAGCAGGGTAGCTGAAGGAGAGACTATAGAACGTAGTAAACAGGTGAAGAGGAAGAGGGAGATAAATAAGAGTAGAAGCAATAGACAACAGCTTAAAAGAAAATTAAGTGATGGTAGTAGAGAAGTGAAGAGAAGACATGTAGGTAGATATTTTAGAAGTAAAATGAAAGAAAAGAGAATTGAGTTGTTAGAGGAAAAAGAAAGAAGGATAAAGGAGAGAAAGATATAATAAAAAATGTTACAACACGATGCTACCTAATTGTATTGGGTGTTATGCCCTAACCCTGGAGTACATGATATTAATCAATTCACTTGAATAACCAGTTTCTACCGTCGAGCGATCATCATCAGACCACTACCACTCAGGCTACGTCTAAATTATATGGGTTAAGGTATTTACAATATGTAGACCTATACTTAGTTACATATGTTGATTGTAAACTTGTCGAGATTATTAGTTTTGTGTGATTTTTGTTATGATGTTGTTGGTGGCTATTGACCTTCATGTTTACTTGATTAGTGAGATAATCTGTATAGGTTAGTAAATGGTAAGGTTGGTGTTCAAACTTGGAATGGATTAAATAACTTTGTTAGCTGGTTGCCGGAGCGAAGTAGTACCTGTTCTTGTGCACCAGTAATCACTAGCATTGTCCAAAGTAAATTGGACGAAATTTACGAAAGTTTACAATAAAAATCTGGAACTAAATAACCCAGATACTGAATATGTACACATGGATTTAACAGCCTGAGTGTATGGAATCTGATGATGATCGCTTGACTGGTTATGCAAGTGAATTTATTCATCTCAGGATTTTTTTCAGAGTTAGGGTATAACACCTAATACAATTGGGTGTAATCGCGTTGACGGACTGAAAAGCATAAATTTATTTATTTATTTATTTACGTATTTATTTATTTATTTATTTATTTATTTATTTATTTATTTATTAATTTCTGTGGTATAGCCTACCTAAGAGCACGATTTCTATAGATCGAAGTACATGTACATAAATCTGATACGTAAATTTGATATATTTTTCTACGGATATTATTGTTAAGATAGCCTAATTATATTCTCATATTGTTCGTGAAATAGTGTGAATAAATCCACTGGATGCCGTGTGTTTATTGTTACCACATGAATGCTCCCTCAGCTGTACTCTCGGGTATTTATCGGCAAACTTACAACCTCTTCTTGTAAAAGATTTCTTATTTGTTCTGGTGAGTGTATACGCTATGGGCTAGTACTTCTGATTTACAGGAATCTTTCATGGAGGTATGCCCCTTATTCTTCTCCTTAAATGGACCCCTGCCGATTCCAGGGTGAGGTATTTACTTGGAATGTAACATAAACAGGTTTTGGTATTCCTCGTAATATGATTGTTCAATAGAATTTTTATCTCGATATAGCACTTTATTGCATTAAGCAGCTGGAAGCCATCATTATCTGGGCAATTTAAAGGAGCTGTCCCAAGATAATATAAATTAGATGGTGAAAGAGGGATAGAGATCTTGTAGTTTGCATTCACAGCGAAGAAGGATCTGCGTTAGATACATAATGTTACAAAGTATGTACAAAATGCAATTCAATTTAAAACAAGCGTAATGGCTACAGTAGATACTTTTGTTTGTGCCCATCTCAAGTGCAAGAAGAATTTTAGTACCGGTGTGGCAATTTAGAAGCGTTTATTTTACTTTCCACTACATTTACGAGCGAACGTGATGGACATCCCAGAGAAGGTGGAGGGTTGCCAGCAAGTCTTGAGTTCACTCAATATCCCCTGAGGCTGGGCTAGTCGATTAATTGCTAACAAGGAATAGACTGATACGGTCAATTGTGTAACGGCACTAGACTTTAACCATAGGCTAGAGCAGTGGTCTTCAACCCAAGGATCGCGACCCAAAAGTGGATTATAAATAATTTTATGTTCGACCCTGACTATTATATGTCTGAAAAGTGTATCATAATGATGGTCATTATAACACTATTTTTCATTATGAAACAGTTTCTCCCACCAATCACAGCTCAAGAAACAGTTGTTTGACCAATTAGATAAGGATACCTTCGCGCATGCACTCAAAATCCAACATGTCTATATAAATTACCGAAATTGCACCGTCCATATGTTAGCGTAAATAAACTGGTGAATATGAGACAAGAAATAGCACTGTACCTTAATATCCCCAAATCCAATTTCTATACAGCTCGTTGTTTTCAAACGACTTCGGTGACAGTTTTACTGAATAGTGGAGCACCATCTGCACATATGGCATTGAATCACACAGAGCGCATGCGTCGGTCGGCCAGAGAGCTTGGAGAACAGAGATATCCTACCCAGCGCAGCACCCGATCACAAAATTCTAGTGACTGAACAGATATTTATGAATATAAATATATTTTAAATATATTTTGAAACATATAATAAAGTTATAATTATCGTCGAACATAAACAGTCGTATGCAACTCGCCTATAATGGTAATTAAGACACTCGTATGTGAATTATAAAACTCGCTTACGCTCGTTTTATAAGCATACTCGTGTCTTAATTATAGCCATTATAGGCTCATTGCATAATGTACTAATATAATTATATGTAGACAATGCCCTTTGTATGGAGTGTGCTTCTGTATGGATGTGAATCTTGGACAATCAGAGATCGGACTGGAAGCGACTTGAAGCGTTTGAGATGTGGGTCTGGCGGGGAATGTTACGGATTAAATGGATTGAGAAGAGAACTAGCATCAGCATCCTGCAAGAAACTCAAGGGAAGAGAAAACTGAGACCAACGATCCATACAATTCACAGACTACATTTTGCGACATAACGCTTTCCTAACTAATCTTCTGGAAGGAGAAATCACAGGGAAGAAAAGCCGAGGACGACCGAGAAAATATTTCCTTCAAGACAACACACTGACTCTTCATTATGGTTCCTACAATGAAACGAAACGAGGTGCTGAAGACAGAGAACAATGGTTGCGGAGACATAGCATTGCCTTTGCAAGTTGATGATGATGAATGTTGCATATATTTGAGTAGGTATTAAAACATCTTATCTCTGGATACTGTGACAAGCGTGTTTCTTTTACATCCGAATTGAGCCTCTGTGGAATACGTGTTAACAACCAATATCATTTCAGTAGAGAGTAGATCTTGTTCGTTTGTTAGCTTTGACATCCTGCCAGATTTTTTTGAGCCCATCAATCAGCGCATTCTTTCTCTCTTCGGATAAATGTCCTCTCTGTTTCCTGGGTTCTGAAACCACTATAAAACCCTGATGGTTTTTCACAATCCTTCTGAAATTGCCCCTGTCATTTATTGTATTATTTGCAATGCATAACTCTCTCAGATCTTTCTCACACTCTTGGAGCCACTTTATTCTAGATGTCTTGGATTTTAGAGCATTCCAGATTTTCTTTGTGAGCTGGTCATTGTCCATACGGAAGATTTGCCCATAGAATATTAGTCTTCTCATTTTGATTGTTGTTGTTATTGGTTCTATATTACTGTGTACTTCTTTGTTTATTTTCTGCATTAAAATATTTTTCGATTAAGAAGGAAAAGTGTGATAATTTTTCCCAGACAATGGGATACAAAAGTCCCCTTTGGCTCAATATATTATATAAAATAATTCTTGGTTAAAAAAGAAATTCCACACTCATCAATGACTAATATAAAATTTATGAATACACCGGTTGGTATCGTAATTAAAGTTACAAATTGTTAATGAACTGGGAAGTATTATTTTAATTATAATATTTTGACCACGTCTGTAATATTGGACATCTCTGAACGAAAGCTTGAGTGTAAAGATGTGTCCAAACAGCACGCCGGTGTGGACGGCCAGTATGTGAAGTCTGTCTCTCTCGCTCGCATTCCCGTCTCACTCCCTCCCGAACTGCCTTCGCTGTGTCGAACGTCAAACGCTCACGGTGAGGTGTCCCTTAACTTGCTAGCTGTAGGCGTCACTTGAGATTATTTGATCGCGGGGATAAGTAACGTAACGTTTGACTATGGCTCTCTTTTTTCTTTTCCTTTTTTGTGTTATTTTCTAGCACAATTCAAGAACTAGCAAAACTTCGATCTGCTTTTTATTTGTTCGTCAAGCCATTTACAATGTAGATCTCGACTTAAGGATACTTTTATCTCTGTGAAAAATCTATCCGATTTCTATTCAAAATTAGCGCAGCAAGAATATCCGAAATTGTACAGGCACAAGAGTTATCAACGTTTGGAGCAACGTATGTTTGCGAAACGTTTCTCTCTGCATTGAAACTTACAAAATCACGGCCTCACGCTCTGATGTATGACGATAACCTGCGAAACAGCCTCCAATTGATTGTTTCTCAAACAATCATTCCGAACATTGAGCATATTGTAAATATGAAAACAAATTGAAACAAATTGATAAAAATAAAAATAAAAATATGACCGAAATTGCAATGTCTTAATGACTCCCATGATACCTTGTCAATATTTCTGATTGTAATCTTCAAGTACCGGTACGTGGAGGAACGCGCGAAACATAATATGCCGTACATGTCTCGGACAACCAAGGCATTGGACGAAAAGTTTGTTTGTTTGTTTGTTTGTTTGTTTGTTTGTCAGCCCAGCCAAGAGAGGCAGAAGCCAGCCTACCGGCGTACGGCACAGCATAGCTGACACGCTGAGCGTGCAGGAATGGACACCTCTGATGTAAAGGAAGTGCGAGCTTCAAGCACAGTTGTCTAATAAAATTGAAGGTAAGCCTATGGACAGTATTTAGAATCGGCCATTCTGTATTGTTGTTTAACTAAGTCGCCAAACCCAGATAAACAAACAGGCAAACATAAACATTAATTTTTGTACTGTATAGAGCTTGGTAAACCTAGACCTCTACCGCGGAGTGCATTTTTAGGTAGAAATATCCAATATCAAATTAATTAATTAATTAATGATGATATCAGAGAGTGATATGAGTTTGATCATAAAATGAGTGAAACAGAATTTAAGGAAACACGGAAACAATACTTTGAAGAAAGGAACCTACTTACGAATGAACCTAGCAAAGGATATAAGTGGGCAGGAGGAAATTATCTATGCGTGTTACCCTCAAATACGAGGGTTCAGAGGAGTAATAGGGCAATGATGAGGGAAAGGGGGAGAAAATTCACAGATGAAAACTTCAATAACAATGCTTCTTAGAGAGATTATGGCTGTATGAGCTTTTAGTTTTCGAAGGAAAGAGGCAGGTGCGCTTCATAAAAGGGAGGTAGCGCGCAGTTCGCTACTCCTGTGGGGGTCCGGGCGGGCCCGCTGATGAGCCAGCTTGGTGTCCTAGGCGAAACCCTACACAAGCCACGGCACAAACCTAGAAAAATTGCTGAGTTTTAACAATGCTTTAATTTTGAAAGTGTAAAAAGTAATATGTAATAAAATATGTCCGTGACAAATGTGTATCCTGTGACGAAACATAGTGAGAAGAAATGTGCGTTGTGTGGGCGTATATTCTATGTAAGAACAGAAAGTATAATGTTAACCTTCATGTCTAAGCAGCGTCAAAATAGAAATTGTTGTTGATTCATTTAAGGGATTTGCAATATCGTGGTCATGTATCCCCATCTGCTCGGGTTTTGTGAAATCTATGTGATAACCTGTGTCATTGTATTAGAGTGTGCACTTGTAAATTTGGCTAAGATTTGGGTAGGAGGCGGCCATTTCCAGCCTTCGCCTGGAGTAGACGTGAGGAACCATGGAATACCAATTCAAGGATGTCTAAGGTACGAATCAGTTATTCTCCGTTCTGCCACACGAGGCTGAGTGAACCCACTTTCAACCCTTAGACCAGAATTCAATTTCTCGGCAGAGCAGTGAACCGAACCGTACCCCAACGGTGACAGCCAGGAATGCACTACTCCACGAGATGAATAAAATAATTCAGTACAATAAGTAGGCTACTGTCTTGGAGGAAGCTGATGGCACAGTATTATAGCCGCTTGCCTTTCACAGTGATTAAACCCGGTGATAGCGGAGGGATCCCCCTGAAACATCACCTGTCGTCAGGGACACAGCATTTGACCTTAAATATCTGGCCAAAACCAAAATGAGCCAGGTTCACTCCAGTAACACCAACTTACAATATAACCACTGACTTACGGTATTACTGTGGCAGGGCCACAAGACAGAGCTACAAGTCTGGAATTCTCCTAAGAGATAATGTTCTTTTAAATTATTGAGTAGTTAATTCGATTGCATGGCTGGCAAAAGCTCTCGTCAGCGATTGTAAAATTGTCTCAAAGCAGTTACTTGATTTCTGTTTAGAAGGAAAGCATCACGAAATTGCTTGATTACGATTGTGTCAGCAAATTGTAATCACTTCACCAGTTAACTGAATGAATGTCGTTATTCATAATCACTAGGATACAATTAATAATAATCTATTTTAATTTCAATCAACGATAAAACTCATCAGCTTATATCGGATTCAGTTTGTGTGTATACGCGCAATGCTCTGATTCGTCTGGATCATAGGCTGTTCATCGCATGTGAACCAAGGGTGAAGCATCAGTGGTTAGACTATCAAATGTGTTTTTCACAATATCCATTTTGTGATGATCTTCAGCAGAAATGTAAGTACCGTATGTGTTGTAATAAATCATTGCTTGGCCTCTTTCTTGTAGCAAGATCTATCCTCGTGTCTATCGCCATGGCAACCAGTTGCTATTACACTTACACAAACTCGTAATCCGAGTGTAAGGTTATGTTACAAGTGTGGCAGGACTGATTCACCGTAAGTACCTCAGAGCATGAAAATCAGTGTTTATCAGAATCCGGTCTTGTCTTATTTATACTTCATCTGGACACTAACATTGTTGATCTCCAGACTCCACACCCATAGACGTTACCTATGAGTCTCGCCAAGGTTCAGTGTTAGAAATCTGACCATGGACTGCAACTTGACACATAGATAGCTCAATATTTCGAATGTGGAGAGGAGTGTATTTGTTCAATCAACATTGATGTTTTTGGACTCAACCTGTTTTCAGGTTTTCAGTCACACATGGTTCAGAGTCAATGAAGCCTGGACGAACTTGCTACGTGATTGGAAGTTGGCCACTGTGCTTGAAATCAAAAATTCATAAGACGATAATATGCCCAGTGGGTCGCAGTACTTGTCCATCGTCACACATGATCAGTTAATACAGGTTTCAGTTTTTTTTTTCAATAGTGGTAGGCGCATTTACTATTCCCTTTAGAACAATACTTTGTTGAGAGGGGTAGATACAATAAACTTATGTAATTTAATTTTATATAAAAATATATAAAATTAATGCCCATTGTAACTGTTAAGTACTAACCTTTCACACGAATTAACTGTAAATGTAACAATATCTACTTTTTAAGGGATGGCGACTGTATCTACATTTTCAAAGAATAATCTGCAAGCATGCCACTATTGTCAAACAAAATTATTTTAAAACTCAAATAAATAAATTCCTTAATCAATCCAACACATGAATAGAAAGCATTCCATACGCCATTATACTTCGTAAGCAAAACACGACATCAAACAATTTCTCGTCATCAGCTACGGGTATTAGATTATTTGAAAATAATAATAATAATAATAATAATAATAATAATAAAAATGTTATTGGTTTTACGTCCCTTTTAACTACTGTAGCTTTTAGAGACGCGAGTATTCGAAAGCCAAGGGCACTAACAAAAGTTGATGGCAACCTTCATACTAAAAATCAAGGGTACGATGATACAAACCTATTGATCTACATGAAATCATCGGTCCGTAAATCTAAACCAAGCATCGATGCCACCGTTTCTAATTTGATGAGTGAAATTACACATTAAAATTGTTTTAGTAGGAGAATATTACTTCAAAGTAAGTTTATATAATTTATTATTAATGTTAGAAATTTAATTTTGGAAATTCAAAATTATAATTCAGATCTGCATAGAGTAGGTCTAGTTTAATATAAGGGTACGATGGCGCAGCGGTCAAGCTGTTTGCTTCCTCCCATGGTGGACGGAGTTTGACTTCGTATTGATGGATGTGGATGTTCGAGGTGAAATAGCACATCCAGTGATTCAGAACCCACGTTAAAGGAGCTCCCGTGGTTTGTGATCTCGAAAGCAACTATCACGGAAAACAGAAAGCTTCCTTCTTTCATAGAAGAATAATTAATAAAATTACTACATGTACAAATTTCTTATTGTCATGTAGCCTATTTCTCACGTTTTTACTGTTAAAATTTGGGAGATTTTGATCATCTCCGTTGCAACCTGAATCTTGAAATGTATTTGTCTGTACTGCAAATGTGATCAATATACAGAGTGGGACCTAGCTGATATCAGCTGATTGTCTAGGAACGCGGGAGGTGGACGCGTGCCGTCCCCGTGGTCGATACAGCGAGCACGCCTGAGAACCAATATGGAGGGAGCGTGCTATCGCGGATCGAAGTTGTGAATAATAGATCCATCCCTTCTCGACTGTTGGAGTCGATGGGTCTCCTCGGCGTAGTTCGGCTAGGCCGAGCGCTATACTCTGGAGTGAGTTATCCCGGACGACCGCAACTTGTAATGGTATTCAATACTTCGTCCAGGTGGGAACAGGGGTTGCGATATTATATATCACTTGGAAGTAGCTCCGAGCCAATTATTGACTTCCATCATTGGCAGCAACCACATGCGATACGCCACGGAATAATGGAAATCCATAACAATAAAATACACTCATAAGGAAACAAGTAAATTGTAAACATGTTTCACGAGCAAGGCCAACTGTTTACCGGAAATAACTTAAAACACAATTTATTAATCAATTCATTTAATGGGTTTAACCTCCATATTAAATGCTATGGCTTTAGGGACATTAGGGTGTCAGGATTTACCCCCCAAAGAGCAGCATTAACGCCATTAAATCAAAGGGCACTGGTCTCTCGTATTTAAGCACCCTTAAATAGCATACAGCTACGTTGGGATTTGAACCCAGAAGCTTGAGTAGTAGATGAGAACATCCCGTCTATGCCACTAAGTCGGTAGAATAATTCCGTTCTTGGAATATTTAAAAAATAATGTGATTGGTCATTCATAACAACGTGATATTGTCCGCGCGCCAGGAGAAATCAGCTGGGTTTGAAGTGCAGATGCCTTCCCGCGTACTGCATACCACGCATTCAAAAACATCAAGTCGGACACTGCCAGCTTCACTCAATCACACCTTCTTTTTTCCTTTATTTGTACGCTGTACACTGCAAATGCGAATATTGGAAAGGAGTCTTTGGCGACAGACTACATACTTAAAGCTGTATGAACAACAAGCACAACGCGGGAGGTAGCAGTAACTGACTGTCGATATTAAGTCAGGAATAGAAAGACCGCGCATGCGTACAGCCGAACCCCTGTTCCCGTCGCAGCGTTTCGAACTAACTTCTCCTGGCGCGCAGACAATACATCTGTCTAAATTATATTGTTTCTTTTATTAGTGGCTTGGAATATTATGGTCCTTGTCGTTGTGTCCATGGTTGTGTGCGGTAACTTCCTGATAACCTGTGTTGCAGTAGTGTCAGCGAAGACCATGATGCTGTTTGTTGATGTAGTTAGTTAGTGTTGTTTTAAAGGGCGGAACTACGAGGTCATCTGCCCCTCTTAACACAGATTAAAGAATACAAATTTTGAATTGAATTTAAAATTGGACATCTAAATTTTAAAAAGACCAAAAATTGATAAAACAAAAACAAAAAATTAAATAAAAATAAAAATTATAAAAATAAACAAAAATTACGGAAAAACAAAACATTATCATTCAAAAACAAACAATTCGTTGAGTCAATGTTCACTGGAAAATTTAGATTGCTGGCCCTAACCCACTCTCACTTATAAACCGGATAACGCGATCAGCAGCCACCGCGTCATCGGCTAATATAAGCTTGAGTGTCATCTGCAAACCAAGGTTTCTTCGTAAGTCAGCAAGATCCACACACTCGGTGAAAATGTGGGCCACGGTGAAAACTGCTCCACAGGTACAACGTGGGGGGTCTTCCCTTCTCATTAGGTACGAGTGGGTGGATCTTGTATGATCTATCCTTAGCCTACACAAAATGACGGACTCTCTCCGGGCCCGGAAGGAGCTCCGCCACACGCGAGTAGTTCCCTTGATCGCTCTCAGTTTACAGGGCAGTGGGTCAGCTAGCCACTGACTCTCCCAAAAAGCCAGAACTTGTAGGCGTAACTGAGAGCGAATATCTCTAGCGGGTACCTCCATTGGTCGAGGTGGTAGTGATACCACCTCTTTTGCAGCTTGATCAGCTAACTCATTTCCCGCAATTCCCATGTGTCTTGGAAGCCACAGAAAGGTGATTCGAGTGTCAGTGTGGCACAGCCCGGCTAGTAGGTCGTGGATTCGCTGCACTAGGGGATGTTGCGGGAAACATGTAGCAATCGACTGCAACGAACTCAAAGAGTCGGTACACACAAGAAAGTGGATTCGTGCATCCTGTAGTGCAAACTGCAGTGCTTCATAGATGGCAACGAGCTCCGCAGTAAACACACTACAGGCCTCAGGCAAAGAGATCTTGGTACTTGCACCATCAATAACATAAGCACAACCCAACTTCTCGTCCACCTTCGAACCATCCGTGTATAGAATGCCAGCGTCCGGAAATTGGTGAACTATGCTGTGGAACTGCCTCCGGTAAACGGAGGCATCCGTGTTCACCTTAGGACCTCGGTGCAGATCTAACCGCATTTCCGGACGCGGGACATGCCACGGAGGCACCTCGCTAGATGTCCGGAGCATACAGGGACCTACAGCCACTCCTATTTCAGTACACGAGCTATCAAGTCTAATACCAACCGGCCGAGTGGCACGAGGCGTACCCCTGGTGGTTTTGGGTACCGAAGAGAGCTTGATAGGTCGGGTGTTGCGACATTTGACGCACATTGGCAGCATATGTTAAAACCATATGTTGGCGTATATAATTTAAAGGTGGAACACCCGATTCGGCGAGTAGGCTGGGTATCGGGCTGGTCCGGAAGGCACCGGAATTAAGTTTGTAGTCCCGAATGGGTCTTTAATTAAATATGTAGATCCCTTTTTTCTGCTTCCAAGCGGGACAGCAATTAGAACATGGTCCACTCAGGTTCTCCTCGAGACTGGTATTTCTTGAATCAAATGAACACGAAGATTCCCAAATGAATGTTATTTTATTATCAGTCCACCGACAAATAATACATTCACAATTGTTAATAATTTATGTACAAGGCATGTAGCCTGACTGCTTGGCAGTCCTGTTAAACAGAGTTACATCACTCAAAGTTACAAGTGAAGAAGAGGCAGAGCTGCTCTTGTGTGCCAAGTTAAATACTGGATAATCCATAGTGGGGGTTATGAGTTTCACTGAAGGACTAGCCGATCAGAAGCTTACTTCGTTTAGGAGGGAGTTGTCTCTCTGAGTGGGAGAAATACTTATGAGTAAAAATGTTGAAGGTTGGCTAAAGATTCCTTCTAGAAATTTCAGAACTCCGTCATAAATAGCTCTCAAGATTTTCTTAGGAAAGAGAGCTGTTTACTGGCGGTTTCCATGTCCTTAAATGGAGACAGCTTGTTTTAGATTATCTGACTGGGATATCTTGTTTTTAGATGGCTAATGCTTGTAAAGGAAGCGAGGGATTACAAGATTTGGCTTTTAACTTTATGGCTTGGCGAGGCGCTTTCTTAAATGGTATGTCAACAGGTTACAACAGGCTAGGTTCCCAATGAGAAGAAATAATAATAATAATAATATAATTCAGAAACCAAACTCATTGGAACACATAGTCCTAGGTTCTGTACTGGGCAGGGAACATGATTCCTCCCCCCTTAGTGTTTTGCTGTCCTCAGCAACATTTACATTTTTCTTACGTATAAGTTTTACAGATTTACATAAATGACATAGTTTTTGTCTGAATATAAACAAAATGATCCATATTATAATTAATACAAAAATTATATTAATGGATTTAAACTGCCTCTTTGTGATATAAGTTGTAGGAATTGGCTTCAAGTCTAATTTCAATTTGGTTACATCAAGATGGGAATTAAGGAAGTTTACTTCACTTTTTATTATGGGTGTGTCATGGATATTCAGGATTGGGAAGTTGTGGACATAATTAGTAGGTTGTTGTTGCAGCGTTATGCCTATACTAGACATTGGGCAAGATTCGTTTGAAAACACTATTTTTGGACCTGATAGTTTCAGAGAGCTTTGAGTCTCCTTGCATGTTTGTAAAATTATCTCAGGTGTTCTGCTAAAGAATAGAATGTGTTCCTTATTTATAGGTTGGAATATTCTTATATCATTTCTTATGGATGCATATTCACATCCGGCAGGATTTGTTAGATTACAATTGGTAATTCAAATATTATAGTACATACATACATATGATTGCGTGTTTTTCACACAAGGTGTACTGGACCATTTTAATGTGGGTCCCTGTAAATAATATTTTTCAGTCGGGATAAGGATTGCATTTTCAATGGTTGGTACAGGGGTGACATCATACAATTGATATTGGTTTCCATCCGTGATTGGCATGGAGAGGATTACAATGATTTCCTCGTCCATTATAATTACCTGGGTTTTTGATAATTTTAAATTTTCAAATTGATGGTATTGATCTCCATAAATCATACTTTTGACAGGGTAAATGGATAGCAAATGTTTTACAAAATTTGTTAAGTGTTTTCTGGAGAATAATTTCACATTTGTCATCTCATTAAATGAGAGAGAAATAGTTTCTTGAAGCACTTGCACTATTTTGTTATATTTATTGATGCACATTAAAACATATTGAAGGTCTTCCAGTAGGTTGATCTTGAAATCTTCTGTCTAGAGAATACCCTGAAGTACCCTCATGTTGCTAGTAACATGATTCATTTCATCGTAAAATTTTTGAGCAATTGAATTTGCAAAAGATACCAATTTATATATATGTTTTATCTCATTATTACGGCTTTGTTTTAAAGTGTCTAATTGACTTTGTAAATTATCCAAATCATCTTGGTCCAAATTACCAGAGATGAATTTAATTACTTTCCCTAAACCGTTTATTAAACCCCTCCTAGTTCTATTAGAAATGTTTGGTATTAATTTATTTAAATCCTTTTTAGTTTCTTTAGTTACCTCAATTAATTCATTTATTAAATAGGGGAAAGTATTATTACTTTTTAATACTAAACTAGAGACAGTGTCATCAATATTCTTATATGCCTCTTTTAAAGTAGTAAGGTCGAAATGAAACATGAATTTGTGATAGCTGCTAATTATTGCAACAGGTCCCATAGGATCGGCGTAGAATCCTGGAGTTTTTACGGGTTCTGTGTGGATGATGGCATATCCTGGTAGGAATCTGTAATGGGAAGAATTTTCCTCATAGGTTTTATATCACGGAAGTTTCCGACACCGGTTTTCATCTTACAATAAACTCGGTTTTCCTCGATTTTGGTTATTGTGCCTTCATTATATAAATTTTTGATTTCCTATTTCTGGTTAGGGGATCCAAAACATAAACTACCTCACCTATTTTATAGGGATGTTCAAAGGTGGAATCCCTTGGATCGGGCTTTCTTTCATTTAAAACTTTAATTTGGTTTGCCTGTCTTTGTATGTATTCATTAATTTTTGGCGATGGGGAGAAAATGTATTCCAATGCTTTGTAATATGGGCCATATAGGACATTAAATGGTGGTTGCATGGTTGCTGTGTGAATTGAGGAATTGTAGTTTGTGATTGCAGTGATTATGAGCTGTGGCAACGGGGTAAATTTATCATTATCTCTCGAAATTCTTAATTTTTCGAGGAGGGTGGAATTCAATCTTTCCACGGGTGAATTTGAAGTTGAGTTCAGAGGTGTGGTGGCATGATACTCAATGTTCATAGCTTTACAGTACTCTGTAATTAAGCTATTTTCAAATTCTCCTCCTTGATCATGAGTGATTCTTTAGGGATACCCATGGTGCGAAAAATAAATTTGTAATTGGTTCAAAACTGCCATAGCTGTACCATTAGCTAATACGTATGCTTGTCCGTATTTAGAAAATACGTCCAATATCGTTAAAATGCGATTCTGTTCAAAATGAAAGGTGTCAATGTGAATTTGGGCAAATGGATGGTCTGCTACAATAGGTCCTTGATTTGGTACCTCATTAGGGTGCCTCTCATACTTATTTCTTTGACACAAATTGCATTGGTTAATTAGGTTCCTAATCTGTTCTTTTAAATGTGGCCAATAGTACTTGGTTCGAAGGTGCTCATATGTTTCAATAATACCATTGTGATTCATTGAATGGTATTGCAATATCAGCTGTTTTTGAGTTTCCGAACATTCTATGTCCTCTAAAAATTTTGATGTCCTGATAATTATCAATTCTGAAGTGAATAATCTCTGGCATACTCTGATAAACGGGATCTCAAGTGTTACGTCATCAAAGTAGGCGGCGTACCTATTTGAGGTATTTATGACTTTAAGAAGGTGTCTCTTTAAATCGACATAGAGATTTTTCTGCGTTACAATCATGACGTGGCGGGCAAATTGCTTAAATAATTTCTGTTCTAGAATCTTTGGAAATTCTCCGAATTTTACTATGATCTGGTTACGGTTCTGGTTCAAATTTCTTTCTGATATTTTTAAAGTGAAAATTGGGTCTTCCTGATTGGGATGTACAGTTTCATTATCCATTTCATGCTGGTATGTATCATCTCCGGGGATGGCTACATTAGAAACTGTTTCCTCATTTATATTCACTTGCATTCGTGAAAGTGCATCCGCGACATAATTGGTTTTTCCCTTGACATATTTTATGTCAAAATCAAACTCTCCTAACTTTATTTTCCAGCGATAGAGTCTTGAACTGGGATCTTGAAGAGAGAATAGCCATTGGAGCGGACGATGATCACACTCTACAGTGAAGTGTCGTCCCCATAAATAAGGCTTAAAATGTTTGCTACTCTCTACTACGGCTAAGAGTTCTCTTTCTATTGTAGAATAATTTCTTTCGTCGGGATTTAAAGTTTTGGAGTAGTAGGCAATAGGATGTCCTTTCTGTGTGAGAACACTGCCTAATGCGAAGTCTGAGCTATCCGTGGTTAACACGAATGGTTCCTCAAAATCTGGATAAGCTAATACTGGCGCATTTATTAACAGGGTTTTTAGGGTTTCAAATGCAGATTTGTACTCGGGATTTTCTGCATCTATTTTGGTTCCTTTCTTCAAGCAGCGGGTTATTGGATATGCAATTTTGGCAAAATCTTTTAGGAACTTCCTGTAAAAGCCCGCAAGACCAAGAAATTGTTTGATTTCTCTCGTGGTCTTGGGACTGGGGTAGTTTTTAACTACTTTAATTTTTTCAGGGTTTGGCTTTACACCTTCTTGTGAGACAACATGCCCTAGGAAAGCTACTTCCTTGTGAAGAAATTCAGTTATATCGAGCTGTATCTTCAGGTTCACCTCTCGTAATTTCTGCATTACAAGGGTAAGGTGTTGTGTATGTTCCTCTAGGTATTTGCTGTATATGATGAAGTCATCAATATACACAAAACAGAACTTGTAAAGAAAAGGGCGTAGGACGTTGTCCATTACACGCTGAAACGTGGCGGGAGCAATTTTAAGACCAAACGGCATTCTACAATACTGTAGATGGCGATTATCTATAGTAAATGCTGTCTTTTCTATAGATCTAGGATCCATCTCAATTTGATGAAATCCTTGCGCGAGGTCTAGAGTCAAGAAATAGGAACTGTAGCCTAGGTTACCTAGGATCTCTTCTATCCTAGAAAGAGGATATTTGTCTTCAATGGACTTTTTATTTAGTTGCCTAAAGTCCATGGCCAATCTCCATTTCTTTTGTCCTGAAGCATCTAGCTTCTTTGGCACTATCCATACTGGATTACTATATGGAGATTCACTGTGGGTAATTATCCCCTGCTTAAGAAGTTTTTCTACTTCTTCGCTCAGTACTTTCTTTAGTGCGGGAGGATATCGGTAATTTTTCTGATATACTGGATCCTCATCGGTAGTTCGAATGAAGTGCTTTACTGCATTTGTGAATGTTAGGTCACACCCTGGATAGTAAAACACATCCGCGAATTCAGAGCATATTTCTGATATGACACTTCTTTCTATGTCATTCATATGCTGCGTGCGGAGATATTCTTGAATCTCGCACTCCGAAATAGAATTTATTTCTAATGGTTGTATTGAGATATTTTCCAAAGGTTCAACTAACACTGGTTTACTAAACTCTGGTTTTAAATTCGTTTCTGCAGGATACAAGACCTGATAATTCTCTCAGCATCGTGCTCGAAAAAGGTTTCAAGTGACAGGTGACTAGTGTGATAATCAAATACATGTTCTAACTCCTGTTTGAATGCAAATTTTACACGCAGATTCGAATTGTTGTGTTTTCTCGGGATGTTTGACTGTACTTTAAGAGAGTGAATAATTTTTTCATTAACTTCCTATCCTCTCCTTCTATTTCTTTCTCCATCATCTTCCTCATCGTCTGACATTTCTGCGGCTACAATAATTCTCCATTTGGCTAACAATAACCTTGCTGCGGATCCAACGTCTCCCTCATAATGTTCAAAGGCGTTTACCGTCTTTGCTACAAGTGTTTGTTGCAAATGTATTGTGTAGATTGGTAAGTTATACAACTTTTTAATACAATAGAACATTTCTTTTGGGTTTCCTATGCAACTTTCCAATCGATTTTGGTAAAATTTTATGGTCTCCATTAGCTCTATGTCCATGTTACTTAGTGTGAATTTCGAGGTTGGGTGTTCGGAGCTTAATTGTAATTTGTATAAGAAAAGATTTGTGGATTTAATTTTTGGTGAAGGATTAGCTTAGTGTTTTTGTTTGAGTGGGGTTAAAATTTGTGAATGTATTTCGCGTTGAGTGGCTTAGTGGTCGAGTTGTTGGAAACTTGTTTGGGAAGTTTTTTTTCTTCAAATATTTACTATTAAGTATATAGCCTAAGTACTGTATATTGTGTTTTTAGTCGAGTATGTAAAATAAAATAATTGAAAGCTTAAGCAAATTAATTAAATTAAAATTTAGTTTAAATAGGGTTCCTTAAAATTAATTACTTGCTCGATACCGATCTAAAATACTACTCGCTTCTCTTTTTTTCGACTTTATATCGTTGAACAAAACTTCGATAATTAATTGATTAGTTTAATTAAAATAATTAAAGATTATTTATTTATTATCACTTGGCTAAGGAAAAATTATTTATTATTATTATTATTATTATTATTATTGTTAATTAAGAATAATACGTGAAATTGCCCCGTTTAGGTTTCCACGATGTAGGAGGATAATACTTGATTTATTTATTTATTATTAACATTTTATACTTTTAATATTACTGCTTATAAATTACGGAATAATTCAAAAGAATAATGGCTTGCGACACTTGTTCTAGTTTTGACGCGCACTCACTTTCTTTTGAAAGGCAAAATAAGTTATTATTAGTGCTCTTCCCTAAAATTTTACTTTGAGTAATGAACCATGCTATAAACAAGCAATATATAAAGGTACACAAAAAACAGGGTACTATGAATGTACTCACAGCCAGGAAATGATGATCAGCATGGACTGCATTCTGGTCTGCGTAGTCGGTTGGCTTCCTTCTGCGATGTCATGCTATCGAAAGGCCCCTCTTCGGAGTTATCGGTGCGCACGCACAGCAGCTACGGATGGCGATAAATGGCGGTCAGAAGGCCCTTGTTTCAGCGTTGCCGGCTCACCTCCTCTCGTTCCGTAGTCGGTTGGGTTTCTTCAGTGTCGTTCGAGCGACCGAAAGGCCCCTTAACAGAGTTGTCGATATACTCGGACGGCGATGGCGGTTGGTTACTGTCGAAAAGCGCTTATTTCAGCGTTGTTGGCTAGCTTCCTCCCTTAAAGCTGGCTGGTTAGTTATGGACGAAAGGCCTCTAGTAAGGTTGTCAGTACCACTTCTTTCCAGTCGGCTTGGTTCAGATGATCAAGATGACTTCAGTATTTTCGGGATGATACTGGCTTTCTTGGATTGGTAACGAAAGGCGCCACTTGAAGTCTTGGCTTCGTTGAGCGTTGTCAGTATACCTGGTCCAATCAGCACGTAGATCTGGTGGCAATCATGTATCAATCCCGGACGGGCCCCCAATTAAGTTTGTAGTCCCGAATGGGTCTTTAATTAAATATGTAGATCCCTTTTTTCTGCTTCCAACCGGGACAGCAATTAGAACATGGTCCACTCAGGTTCTCCTCGAGACTGGTATTTCTTGAATCAAATGAACACGAAGATTCCCAAATGAATGTTATTTTATTATCAGTCCACCGACAAATAATACATTCACAATTGTTAATAATTTATGTACAAGGCATGTAGCCTGACTGCTTGGCAGTCCTGTTAAACAGAGTTACATCACTCAAAGTTACAAGTGAAGAAGAGGAAGAGCTGCTCTTGTGTGCCAAGTTAAATACTGGATAATCCATAGTGGGGGTTATGAGTTTCTCTGAAGGACTAGCCAATCAGAAGCTTACTTCGTTTAGGAGGGAGTTGTCTCTCTGAGTGGGAGAAATAATGATGCGTAAAAATGTTGAAGGTTGGCTAAAGATTCCTTCTAGAAATTTCAGAACTCCGTCATAAATAGCTCTCAAGGTTTTCTTAGGAAAGAGAGCTGTTTACTGGCGGTTTCCATGTCCTTAAATGGAGACAGCTTGTTTTAGATTATCTGACTGGGATATCTTGTTTTTTGATGGCTAATGCTTGTAAAGGAAGCGAGGGATTACAAGATTTGGCTTTTAACTTTATGGCTTGGTATGTCAACAGGTTACAACAGGCTAGGTTCCCAATGAGAAGAAATAATAATAATATTATAATTTAGAACCCAAACTCATTGGAACACAGAGTCCTAGGTTCTGTACTGGGCAGGGAACATGATTCCGGTAGCCAGCCTAACGCCACTATGGTGGATACTGTCCAGCATTTTCAAGGTTGCCGGCCTTGCTGAACCGTATGCCGCAGAACCATAGTCTAGCCGGGACGCGAGATTGCATTTTCTAGTTCACTTTTAGCATTAGAGAGCGATACGGCTTCTTGATGGGCTGTTCCGACGAAGCACGACTGCACCAAGGGCTGTGATTAGTCAGCGTAGTTATAGAGTGGAACCTATCAGCGATGTCGTTCCAGGTTTGAACAAAATATGTAGAACTCCCACTGTTTTTACTTCCTATTTTCTTGGTACCTTCTATTGTAATGCACCTAGCAATAGTTGCATGACCATTGTTCCTAGACCATAAGTGTTTCCGTATCTTCTTAAGTCAAGAACTGCCGTGAATGGCAAGCTCCTTTTTCGGCTCCGTAGTTGCCATTCATACCTTTCAGGCCGTCGGAAATAAAATATTTTGTGCCATCTCCCATGTGCATACAATTCTTGATCGGGAGTGGATGATAAGCTACTTCCGCCTTCGTACACAGTAAATGAGCTAATCGATGAAAAACATTCTGGTAATGATTCTTCTTGACTTAAGAAGATACGGAAACACTTATGGCCTAGGATCATTGATCATGCAACTATTGCTTGGCACATTACAATTTACACGGGTAGTGCCGCCATCGTTACTTCCGACTTGACAATTCACCGGCTGGCGATACAGTGTTGCCAGTCCACTAACGCGAATCAGCTGACGTACATGATTATAGCCGTAAAGTTAACAAAACTCGCGTAATGTGAACGGACATGTTTACACACAACATCATACTCGTGAATAAGTATATAGTACCAGAAATTACACGTATACTGCGGTTAATGGAATATTCCTGATAATGAAGCAGAAAGTATTGTAACAAATAAATTACTCACCATTACCGCCTCACGTCCGGGGTCGAAGATAATCCGAGTTCGAGAAAATGTATTATAAAACCTATAAAGGGAACACACCACTCATTTCGGTGTCATGTCGTCACTCAATGAGCACATTCTTTCTTGCTGCCTTTGTCGTGAATGACACTATGATACGGGGCACTGTCCATAACAGTATTGTGCTCTTCTCAGATAAGGTGTTCTGCAATATTTCTTCAAACCATTTCCTCTCTTGGCGCTTGTCTTCCTCGTGCTACACCCCGGCATGACACTATCACACACACGCACGGCAGAAATAACACAAACATTCACTGACCTAAAGCTAACCTGCAACTACACGTAATTTTACTATACTATGTCAAACGACAAACAAATACTAAGCTATTAAATAACAACAGACTAGAATAATATCAAAAGAAAAATATACGAGAAATACGAGAATGCACAAAGACCGCCAATGAAACTAACCGAGCAAAATGCAAACAGCTGACAACATGTGACCGCAAGATGTTAGCTGGCAACATCGTCAGCGAAACTCGATTCATCTCGATATATCAATTTGAATGGCTGCCTGTAATTGGCTGGTTAGAGTGTAGCTGTGACGTAACACTGAAACTTCAAGTCGGAAGTAAGGATGGCTCTAGTATAGGAAATAGGAAGTTAAAACAGTATGAGTTCCACATATTTTGTTTCAAACCTGGAACGACATCGCTGATAGGCTCTACCCTATTGACGTCAGAAAAGTTGGATGGCGCAGCCACGCGGTAGAATGTTGAAGTTGTAACATTGTGACTGGTGAGGTTTATTTAGACGGTGAAGCATTGACGTCGTGATGGACACAGAAAGAAATTTATCAAATTCGAGGAGGTACTGCTCTGTATACGGTTGAAAATCGTATAAAACGGGTACGAAATATCTTCACTACTTTCCTGTACAAAAAGTTCAGAGAGAAAGATGGGCTTCGGCGCTGTCAATTGGAAAACGTGTTACATGTTACATGACAGTGTGCAGTCTGCATTTTTGTGAAGACGACTTCTTTCCACCGGTACTGTTGATTATTGATAGTTATTGTCTCTAATTTGTATTCACATGGATTTAGCTACATCAAAAATACTGATAAACTTATAGCCTATTACTTCTGTGCCGTACAAAGAATGTAATCCGCTCTTCGTAAACTTATTTTAGGGGTTCTTCCGATTGACAATAGCCGAATGGTTAGAAAACTTAAGAAAAATGCTGTTCCTAGCCTTAATTTGCCAGAGAATTTATATTCTTGCCTATGAACAGCAAGTATGTAGGTCATTGAAGTATGATTTGGCTTGAATTGTGTTTTTGGCTATGATCTCCCTACTGTTGAATTTAGTTAATTAAAATGTAAAATCTTAGTTTTCAGTACCGGTTTGGTGACCCATTATCCCAGGCAGGCCGGTAACACCTATACTACTCAGGCAGATAGGTCATTTGGGCGTAATTTTTAAGTTATAGTGATGTTAAGTATACATATGCGGTAATGTAGCAGGAGACCGGATCGGCCTAGGCTATTCTAACTTTAATTAGTTCCCATTTCAGGGTTTTTCAGTTTTGAGTGCGAATAGTTGGTATGAAAGTTGTACAACAGTAAGGAGAGTATGTTTTGTATAGGTTTTAATTGGTATTATGGTTTATGTCGAGCTGAGGAGTGAATTTGGTTTGGCTTAAAGTGTAGTTTTTGATATGTTCCGTTTGCTTATGACAAGTTCAAATGGAGACTCCAGCTTTGTTAAATATCTGTATTTTAAATATTTAATTAAATATATTGATAAAGAGGATGTCTCCATTTTAACTTCCCTGTGGAAAGAGATTAATAAATTAATATTCTTGCTTTTGAACAACAAGTATGTAGGTCAATATTTGCAATATTGAAGTATGATTTGAGCATCCCAAGTAACGCTTCTTTGAACCCAAAACATTCATGCAAATTCAGGGTTGCTTGATTCAATTTATTATCAGGGAGTCGTCCTTTGTGTTATGTGAGATAAATATATATTGTGAAATTAATAAAAACATCGATACCGCTAGGCTCCCAAGTACATGCGTTATATATGTAACAGCAGACAGTAAATTAACTATCTACATGTGGGTAATATTTTTAATGGTAGTAATTAGGCAATGCATTTAAATTGATTATAAAAATATTTCTATCAATGAAAGGAAATATGTAGTATTTTGCCATCATAAATTAGAAGCCATAACAAACGCACACCCAATTACTTCACGTCACTATATCGTCGCCATATTGGAAACAGCTGATCGTAAGCTCTTCCCCCGCTTCGGACGTCAATAACTTCGCTGACTAATCACAGCCCTTGGTGCAGTCAGGTTTCGTCAGAATAGCCAATTGGGAAGCTGTATCCTTCTCCAATGCTAAAAGTCAACTAGAAATTGCAATCTCGCAGCCGGGACAGGACGAGGGCTTGGTAGAACCGTAGCAGCACCGCACGGTCAGCCCCCCACGTAGTGCCACTAAGAAACTTGAACATGTTCAGTTTCCTGAGACACGTCATTTTCAATTGCCGTATATGGTGCTGCCACGTTAATTTGCTGTCAAAATGGATCCCCAGGAAGCGATAAGTGTCAACCAACGGCAACGCAGCATCCCTGAGATGTAGTTCAGGGTGTAAATGTAGCCTCCGGAGTCGACAAAAATGGACAACGGAGGTTTTCGCTGCTGAAAAACGAAAACCCCGGTCGTGAGCCCACCTGTCGACCCGGTTGATAGCTAGCTGCAATTGCCGTTCTACGACTGCCATACTTCCAGAGCTGTAATGCAGAGCTAAATCGTCTACATACAGCGATGGAACTACCGCGGACCCAGCGGCGGCAACAATGCCATTTATGGCAATCGCGAACAAGGTGACACTCAGCCCAGAACCCTGAGGAACTCCATTTTCCTGAGTATAGTATTGCGATAATGTCCTACCGACCCTTACACGGAAGAGTCGGACGGACATGAAATTCGCTATGAAAGTCGGTAGATTACCACGGAGTCCCCACTTGTGATGGGTGGAAAGGATCCCGTAGCGCCATGTGGTGTCGTAGGCTTTCTCAAGGTCAAAGAAAACCGTGACTAGGTGCTGCTTTCGAAAAAAAAAGCCTCCTGTATGGCGCTCTCAAGTCGCACCAGATGGTCAGTGGTGGACCTAAGAGAGCGAAATCCACACTGGTACTCAGAGAGGAGACCTTTCTCCTCCAAGAACCACACCAGTCGGCGGTTCACCATCTTTTCGAGCAGCTTACATAGTCCATTTGTCAGACAAATGGGCCTATAGCTGCTTACAAACTTGGGATCCTTTCCAGCCTTAGGATGTATTCTGGCTACGAGTATTACCTAGGTTTCTTGTACGAAACATCACGAATGAAGTACAATTCACCATTACAGTGTTTTTGAAACATCTTGAATTGAGTTTTAGTGTATTCATGCTTCAAGCAAGCAGAAACGGGTCCGTAGATTTACGTGCTCATAAGCTACGGGACCTTCTTTTTCAGATGGAGTCCGAACCACTGAGCGTGATTTTTCACTTCAAAATTCTCACAAGCAGTAATCAGGAATCGAACTCGGTCCATCTTGATGAGAGGCAAGGATATTGACCACTTTGCAATCCCGCTTCAATGTTCAAGTTTCCTATCGAACCTTCATATGCTAGTAGGCATTAAAAAATTCAAAAGCTTGTAATTGGGACTAACGAGGGAACGGTACGAAGTCGGACGGCGAATTTTGGTTTTATTTGTACATAGTCGTGAAGGTCTTTTTACGCTGAAAATGGTAGTGGAGGTCTAATTTTTCGCAAGTCCTTTTTAAGGGGGCATTTGGGAGCTCAAAGTTGGTGGTGTGTACTCTAAATTGTACAGTACAAGCCAGCACACGTCTGCGCGCACAGCCAGCGGCTGTCTTGCCACGCCTACCCTCTCCACTCGTTCGGTTCTCCACTATTCCCCACCACATACTGCTGCCTACAGTTGTGTTAATGGGACGGCGAATCCTATTCTGTACGGCCAAGTTATCCACGACTGATGGCTATTCCACATACAGGCGATCGCATTGGAGTCTTTGTGTTGTAATGACTGCTTGCAACATTATTGCAGCTCTTATTAGTGCCTACGGTGTTAATATTCAGGAAGTTACAGAGCTATCTGATAAAGAGCAAATAATGTACATACATATAAAGACAACGTTTGATGCAATTTTGGAGGACAAATGCGAACTTATTCAGGAGGAAGAAGCTTTCTTCGTTGATTCAGAAGACGACGATGGCGTTGATGAGGGGACACAACCACCGAAAAAACGCAAACATGGGAATGAGTTCAACGAAGAGAACATGTCGTGTGATGGCCGAGGAAGACCCTGTAAGTCAGTGGAAGATTATGATTCCGAGTTATTGTTGGACATTTATGAAACAATAAAGGATCAAGGTCACATGTACGCTGTACGGAAGTATAAGAAGACTCGGCGACAAATTTACGGAATCGTCAACCACGTTGAACACAATGGAGACATTAGGAAATGTACAATGGTTCGAGCGTATGTGAAGGAGGAGTTCACCAAGGCAAGGATGCGTTATTTATATGTTACAAAATCCGACATTGAGCGTTGGATTGGTGAGGGTAGAGAGTTGTTTTGCCCCAAACACTCTCTCCAGAGCGACTCCTACTTGACAAACCTTAAAAGGCGTTTGAAAATTCAGTTCCGAAAAGTAACCAAACTCGTCGGTAAAACTTTTAAAACAGACGAAGAAGTACGACATGAAGAGGCTAAAAAGTTTGTAAAATTCATTAATGAATTGCAAGAAGAGAAAGAGATCCCGGATGCCAATATCTGGAATTCGGACCAGTCCCGATTCGAGTACGAAATGGCAACACAGATAAGTTATGATTTTCGTGGTGTGAAAGACGTTCTTGCTACGCTTGTTTGCCGAAATAGTTTTACGCACTCCCACACAGTGCAATATCACATTTCTAAAGCCGGAGAAATGGTACATTTGTTCTTGATCGTATTCCAAGAAATTAATGGAAAGTTTGAACCTAGGGTACAAGAAAGTATCAACGCCCACATGGAAGTCTTTAAGTATGTCGTCATTGATTGTTCATCTTCCGGGAAAATGGGGAAAGGGCATGTACGCGCCTGGTTCCAAAACGTTTTCCATCCGCAATTACAAGACGACGCACGAAATCTTCTTCTCCTAGATTCATTCAGTGGCCAGGGAAAAATGCACAACTTGAATCTCTGACGGACAAACATGTACAAATTGAATACATACCGAAAGGAACTTCGTATCTTTGTCAGCCGTGTGATCTTGGACTCTTCCGACAACTAAAATGTTTAGTCCGTCGAATGGGAAACATTTGCCGAGTAAGGAATTTACACGGCCAGTCAAAATTAAAACCCAAGAACAGACTTGTCATTATAACTAGTCAATTGCCAGCGCATAACCAATTACAAGCTGATTGTTTTGTACCAATGTTGAAATATGCTTGGAAAGTGGGTGGTTATTCCACCACTGAAAATACACCGGAATTCCATACTGTCTCGCAAACTAATTTTCATAATTTGTTTGATAAAAAGTGTGCTGGAAATGATTGTACCATATTTCTTTTATAAGATGTGCGCAATGTTTTAATGTATTATGTTATTCACATTTTGTGTTAGATTTTCACTATCATGCCATAAACAATGCACTCATACCAGACTGTGTTAGAATAAAGGCATTTCTTGAACAGTTTGAACGGCATGATGATGATGATGATATGTGATTATGTATTATATATTTGTAAATCATTGTTATTGTTCTATACTCCACAGTGAATTCATCTTTGTAAATAAAATATCCCAACTAACGCCAGTGGAGAACCGAACGAGTGGAGAGGGTAGGCGTGGCAAGACAGCCGCTGGCTGTGCGCGCTGACGTGTGCTGGCATGTACTGTACAATTTAGAGCACACACCACCAACTTTGAGCTCCCAAATGCCCCCTTAAAAAGGACTTGCGAAAAATTAGACCTCTACTACCATTTTCAGCGTAAAAAGACCTTCACGACTATTTAAAAATAAAACCAAAATTCGCTGTCCGACTTCGTACCGTTCCCTCGTAAGAATGGGAAGGAGGCATTCCTGCCCTTAAGCTATGTAGCACCCCATATTTGCCAAATCACGTATCATAGGATAGCTGATATTCTGTAATGTATTTCAAAATCACCAGTATATAATTCTAGCAGATTGTTGAAAGGTTGGCTTTGTAACGAAGGCGTCAATACTTCGCATACTGTGGATCAAAAACCAGCCAACTCAGTTCGTATTTGAGGTTGCTTAAATGCAATAGACAGATGGGCCCGTGCCAGTAGGTTTCTTTGCACGTTAAAAATCCAATTATAGGAAATATTTCAGCACCTCAGGGTCTCCAAAATCATAAGAGTTGAAAGGGACTTTAAGTCCACAATATTACTATTCATTATATTCTGGTTAACTAGCTCAAAACGTTAATGTTACAATTGTAGCATACAGTGCGTAGCTGAGGAGAGCTGTGATGTGCATTGGAGAAATCAAAATATTTCTTTCCAAAAAGGATTGTGCACAACTTAATGAACATTCATTTAAAACAGTTATAATTGAGGATGGTCTTCTCAGCAATCTCGTCTGATATGGTAAGTATTATATTCATCAAAAGGGGCGGCTTCCGTGGCGTAGTTGGTGGCATGCTGAGCTTCTATGCCCAAGGGCCGGGTTCAAACCCGGCCGAAGTCGTCAGATTTTTTAAGAGCGTTAAAACTCCCTCAGTATGCCTTCCTTCAGAGGGGAAGTAAAGCCGGCGGTCTCAAGTAATAGATATATGGCATGTAAAAGAACCTTCCATTAATTACACTTGTGTGAAGCTAAATTATAGGTTAGATTTAACTAATGCTCCTAGGTTCCAACGTTCGTCACCAGGAGCCGACTGCGGTAGCACCAGTAACCAAGTTCACAACTAGTTGTCGTCAGTGGTGGCGTTACGTAGCAAAAGTAGGAACTACTTGAAAATTGAATGCCTGCAGTCCTTACTTGAATTAAAAACAGATAGGCCTAACACACACTAATACGGCCATCACAATTAACACCGGTTATCAGACAGATTCTAAAAAAAAGCTTGCAGTTTAACGTGACCGTTAATCTCGCGATCATAAGCCACGGGACCTCCGTTTTACGTGGAATCCGAACCACAAGACATGGCATTTCACATCGAAAATATCACATGCATTGACCGGGAATCGAACCCGGTCCGCCCTGGTGAGAGGCAAACAGCTTGACCGCTGCGCCACCACGCCCCAGACAGATTCTACCCACACCCAAAGTACACGGGGCTACATGACCACGTTGTCGCAGCCTCTAAACTGTGGAACCAGCCAACCATATTCATCAAGCCTGCAATTTGGAAGGAAACATTTGAGTTAGTTAGTTATTTATTGTTGTTTTAAGGAGCGGAACTACGAGGTCATCTGCCCCTCTTAACACAGATTAAAGAATACAAATTTTGAATTGAATTTAAAATTTTGAGGTGGACATCAAAATTTAAAAAGACCAAAAATTAATAAAACAAAAACAAACAATTAAATAAAAAATAAAAATTATAAAAATAAACAAAAATTACGGAAAAAACAAAACATTATCATTCACAAACGAACAAGTCGTTGAGTCAATGTTCACTGGAAAATTTAGATTGCTGGCCCTAACACACTCTCACTTATAAAGCGGATAACGCGATCAGCAGTTACCGCGTCATCGGCTAATATAAATTTGAGTGTCGTCTGCAAACCAAGGTTTCTTCGTAAGTCAGCAAGATCCACACACTCGGTAAAAATGTGGGCCACGGTGAATACGGCTCCACAGGTACAAAGTGGGGGGTCTTCCCTTCTCATTAGGTACGAGTGGGTGGATCTTGTATGACCTATCCTTAGCCTACACAAAATGACGGACTCTCTCCGGGCCCGGAAGGAGCTCCGCCACACGCGAGTTGTTCCCTTGATCGCTCTCAGTTTACTGGGCAGTGGGTCAGCTAGCCACTGACTCTCCCAAAAAGCCAGAACTTGTAGGCGTAACTGAGAGCGAATATCTCTAGCGGGTACCTCCATTGGTCGAGGTGGTAGTGATACCGCCTCTTTTGCAGCTTGATCTGCTAACTCATTTCCCACAATTCCCATGTGGCTTGGAAGCCACAGAAAGGTGATTCGAGTGTCAGCGTGGCACAGCCCGGCTAGTAGGTCGTGGATTCGCTGCACTAGGGGGTATTGCGGGAAACATGTAGCAATTGACTGCAACGAACTCAAAGAGTCGGTACACACGAGAAAGTGGATTCGTACATCCTGTAGTGCAAACTGCAGAGCTCATAGATGGCAACGAGCTCCGCAGTAAACACACTACAGGCCTCAGGCAAAGAGATCTTGGTATTTGCACCATCAATAACGTAAGCACAACCCACTTTCTCGTCCACCTTCGAACCTTCCGTGTATAGAATGCCAGCGTCCGGAAATTGGTGAACTATGCTGTGTAGCTGCCTCCGGTAAACGGAGGCATCCGTGTTCACCTTAGGACCTCGGTGTAGATCTAACCGAATTTCCGGACGCGGGACTTGCCACGGAGGCATCTCGCTAGATGTCCGGATCATACAGGGACCTACAGCCACTCCTATTTCAGTACACTAGCTATCAAGTCTAATACCAACCGGCCGAGTGGCACGAGGCCGGTTGGCGTAACCCTGGTGGTTTTGGGTACCGAATAGAGCTTGATAGGTCGGGTGTTGCGGCATTTGACGCACATTGGCAGCATATGCTAAAAGCATATGTTGGCGTCTATAATTTAAAGGTGGAACACCCGATTCGGCGAGTAGGCTGGGTATCGGGCTGGTCCGGAAGGCACCGGTAGCCAGCCTAACGCCACTATGGTGGATACTGTCCAGCATTTTCAAGGTTGCCGGCCTTGCTGAACCGTATGCCGCAGAACCATAGTCTAGCCGGGACAGGACGAGGGCTTGGTAGAACCGTAGCAGCACCGCACGGTCAGCCCCCCAAGTAGTGCCACTAAGAAACCTGAGCATGTTCAGTTTCCTGAGACATGTCATTTTCAATTGCCGTATATGGTGCTGCCACGTTAACTTGCTGTCAAAATGGAGCCCCAGGAAGCGATAAGTGTCAACCAACGGCAACGCAGCATCCCTGAGACGTAGTTCAGGGTGTAAATGTAGCCTCCGGAGCCGACAAAAATGGACGACGGAGGTTTTCGCTGCTGAAAAACGAAAATGCCGGTCGTGAGCCCACCTGTCGACCCGGTTGATAGCTAGCTGCAATTGCCGTTCCACGACTGCCATACTTCCAGAGCTGTAATGCAGAGCTAAATCGTCTACATACAGCGATGGAACTACCGCGGACCCGGCGGCGGCAACAATGCCATTAATGGCAATCGCGAACAAGGTGACACTCAGCACTGAACCCTGAGGAACTCCATTTTCTTGGGTATAGTATTGCGATAATGTCCTACCGACCCTTATACGGAAGAGTCGGACGGACATGAAATTCGCAATGAAAGTCGGTAAGTTACCACGGAGTCCCCACTTGTGATGGGTGGAAAGGATCCCGTAGCGCCATGTGGTGTCGTAGGCTTTCTCGAGGTCAAAGAAAACCGTGACTAGGTGCTGCTTTCGGAATAAAGCCTCCTGTATGGCGCTCTCAAGTCGCACCAGATGGTCAGTGGTGGACCTATGAGAGCGAAATCCACATTGGTACTCAGACAGGAGACCTTTATCATCCAAGAACCACACCAGTCGACGGTTCACCATCTTTTCGAGCAGCTTACATAGGCCATTCGTCAAACAAATGGGCCTATAGCTGCTTACAAACTTGGGATCCTTTCCAGCCTTAGGAATCGGTATCACGATCCCCTCTCGCCATTGAGATGGAAACTCCCCTTCAATCCATATACGATTAAAGAGGATCAACAGTTGTTTTATACTGGATTCGCACAGATGCTATAACATTTGATTATGTATGTTATCCGGTCCAGGAGCCGTATCCCTGCACAGTGCAAGCGCACTGTGCAGTTCCCATTCAGAGAATGGTACATTATAGGACTCCGAAGCAGCAGTGGCAAAGGACAAGGGGTGAGTCTCTGCCTCCCGCTTCAGAGTCAGAAATGTAGGATCGTAACTCCCGGAGCAGGATACATCGGAGAAGTGCGAGCCAATGCTGTTGGCAATGGAGAGATGGTCCGTGATGATGTCTCCATTGATGGACACTCCGGGTATCGACAGTGATGTCGGGAGTCCGGAGATCCGACGAAGCTTAGTCCACACTTGAGATGATGGAGTATGCGCCGTCATGGACGACACATACTTTTCCCACGTCGTTTTCTTACTCTCCCGAATCAGATATCGGGCTCTGGCACGCATCCTTCTGAAGGTGATAAGGTTGGCCATGGTGTTTTGCCTCCGATAGCATTTGAAGGCACGTCGACGATCTTTAATGGCTGCTGCAGTCTCGGCTGTCCACCAAGGGACAAGCTTCCGGCGTGAGTTTCCGGATGAGGAAGGTATTGTTTCCTCAGCAGCAGCCAAAATACCATTCGTTATGTGAATGGTATGATCGTCGACACTCTCAAAGGTATCTTCGGCAAACACCGCACGTGCCGTGAAAGTTGGCCAATCAGCCCGACGGAGAAGCCATCGACTTGTTAACTCGATGGCTCTCTGGTTCGGAAGAGTAACGATAATTGGAAAATGGTCACTATTACAAAAGTCGTGGTGTACACCCCACTGTAGCAGGGGAACCAGCGCACGACTGCACAAGGTAATATCGACACTTGAATAAGTGCCGTGTGCAATAGAGAAGTGCGTAGGTTCCCCTGTGTTCAACAAACACAGGTCCAGCCGCCTGATCAGCCTCTCAAAATCTCTCCCTTTACCGCTAGTGGTAGCGGAGCCCCAGATGGTGTTGTGGACATTAACATCTCCCAGAAGGAGAAAAGGAGGGGGGAGCTGAGAGACTAGATCCTCCAGCTGTCCGTAATCCGGTTAAAAATCAGGCGGGATGTACACGTTACATACTGTTGCCATTACTGGCAACGAAGTACGAACTGCAACTGCTTCTAGCTGAGTACGCAACGGCACCTCTTCACTAAAGAGACTAGAGTGGACGAGAGTGCAGACGCCACCGGCGGCCACAGCTCCGTCCACCCGGTCTTTAGAGAAGAGTTTGAAGTGTCGTATTGTTGTCTCATGTCCAGGACGAAACCTGGATTCCTGAAGACAGACAATGTTTGCCGTAAACTGAGAAATCAATTGGCGTACTTCAGCGAGATGTCGAAAATAGCTATTACAGTTCCATTGTAATAGTGCCATAGTGTGGACTTAAGTAGAAGATAGTCGTCTACTTATGCTTAACCGTTTGCCAACCATCCCTATCCTTAGGAGTGGGTGATAGGGTAGGAGAGCATTCCTCAATCTCCACATCTCCTTCGGAGGACGAAGAAAACGGAGCGAATGCTCTCTTGGTTGGCGAATGGTTATCGCCGGACTTTCCGGGTCTCGTCCTTGGTGAAGAGCGAGAGCGGTGACGAGGGACCTTCTCCCGGTCCGATGACTGGGAGCCGTCCCCGGCACGTCCCGACTATTTTTCTTCTTGAACCGGCGTTGACGTATATTTGGGGAAGTAGTTGGTCCCTTCTCCCCTGACGTCTCCGTCCTGCCAAACAATGCAGCACTTGCTAGGACTGCTCCTCCGGTGGTCGTGGAAGCAGAATTGCCAGCAGGTATTGGAGCTGCCTTTTCAGCAGGAGGGCAAGAGAGACGGCGATGAACAGTCTCTCTCTTACCCGCCGTTCCTGTTCCCTGTTTTGTTTGGCTGGATGTGGGTCCAGCCGTGGCCGGCGAAGACTTCCTCCTCGAACGAGTCGGAGATTGCTTCTTCACTGGCCTTATCGGAGGAGTTGCCTTCTCCGATGGCGCCGGTTTAGTTGGAGGCACCTGCGCCTTTTGTTGGATGCCAGAGGAAGATTCCGTAACCTTCTTCTGGCTAACAGGGGTGATAATAGGGCTATTTGTAGCCCCTTTAACAGTGGTAACTCTTTTAGAACTTGTTTCCGTTGTCAAATTAGCCGCTTGATTACTAGATTCTTTTGATACCTTTTGAGCATATGATACTGAGAAAATAGGAGAGGCCATGGAGCGATATTTTCTGCGTGCTTCAGTGTAGGAGAGCTCGTCTAAGGTCTTTATTTCTTGAATTTTCTTCTCCTCTAGGAAGGCAGGACATTCCTTCCAGCGAGGAGAGTGCTCTCCCTTGCAATTTGGACATGCGGGAGGTGGTGTACATTCCGCTCCCTCATGAGTGGCCTTGCCACAGGAAAGACAAATAGGCTTTCCCGAGCAACGAGATGAGGTATGTCCAAATCCCGGACACTGAAAACACCGCAATGGAGATGGAATATACGGTCGCACATCGAGAGTGTACATTGACACTTTGATCCTCTTGGGCAGGCTATCCGACTCAAACGATAAGATGAACGCCCCGGTGTCAACTAGTACACCATTCATCTTACGTTTGATTCGTCTCACCTCGACAACGCCATGCTTTCCAGTTCTTTCCAGGATACGCTCGTCGGTAGTGTTCACCAGGTCCCTATGAAATACTAAACCTTCCTTCAGGTTTAGGGACTGGTGCTTCACTACCTCGACTGGAATACCACCGAAACTTGTCGTCCCAAGAAGACCATCTGTCTGTCTCTTTCCTTGAGTTTTTATCAAGAGTGCGCCGTTTCGCAGCTTTTTTACTGTGTCTACATCACCCCATTTCCCCTCAATTGCATCATGTAAATCAAAAGGATCAACGTTTGTAAAATTTTGCCCATCGGTCCTTGTTACCATAAGGTACCGAGGGAAAAACGTTGAATCCTTTTCATCAAGCGGCGAAACTAGAGGCATAAACTTCCTCTTCTTAAATTTTAAAGACGGCTTTGGAAGGGAGCCACCCTGTGAAATAATGGACGCTATGTTTGGTCCCACGAGTAGCTAGGGAACTAAAAGTCAACCCCCGGCAGAGCCCCGCTTGCCCGGGGTAAGGCTAAGGTTCTCCAGAGGTCGCCAGGTATCTGGAGGTGGGTCGCTTGTGACTACTCACCCAGTAGCCATTCATCACCTCGCCACGACCACTCAGCTTGTGATTAGGGGAGGATTCCACCTCCTGTCACGCACACACACATTTACACCAAAGAAAGAAAAGATGAGACAAGGGCCAACTATGGCGGGAAAGTGAAAGACTCCCTAGGCCTAGGATACCCTAATACCGTCGGTGTCGGAAAAGAACAAGAGTTGACCAAGAGAGGTCGACAGGAAAGAAGACGGAGAGGAGCCCGGCACAAGTAAGTGGAAGCAATGCCGGACTCAGCTGGGGTCCCGTGGTGGCTAACCCACGTCCCACTAGATGTGAGCCCCTGAGGCCAAATATTTTAAATAGTTCTAGAATTTACAACTGAAGTTCCCTCGCATGTAGCTTGAGTTAATGTCATAACATAGTATACCCTTGAAAAATAGCATGTAGACAAGATTCAAAATTTCGGGGTCGTAATGGATTCTTGTGAATGTGATTTAGAGATTTTATGCTATCAATATAACTTCCAGGGTTCATAAGGTTAACTAATTATTACAAAGCCAAGAAAACAACAGGATCTACTAACAAATAAAATTTAATAACTGAATCAAACATAAAACACTTAACAATAAACCACCCTTAAATAGTTCACTCGCACGTGAACAGATCTGACACTGACCAGCCTGACGTACCATGATAACACGGCATGACAGCTGTCAAACAAGCGTTGTGACTGCAATGTCACTTAATTCAAAGTAACAAAAGAAAACGGATCATAAGATCCAAAAATAACAAACAAATAAAATAGTACAAGAATTTAATATTTATGAGCGACACGCGTTTTAAGACTAGTTCAAGTAATGAGCACTTTGACGGGCGCTCGTTTCCGACCAAATCAGTCGGTTCGGGAACGAACTCCGTACTGCGAAGACGAATTACGGAAATGTGGGAACAACAATTACATATTTAAATACATTACTGACATGCTCTAACCTTAGATTACCACAACCAAATACACGTATTATTTAAAATAAGGGCTGCGGAATTTCCGTCTTATACCTCAAACACTAGGAAAGCATAACATGACATGAACAAGTTTGGCCGGTTGCCAAATTATATTTTTAATGAATACAATGGCCTTGGAAATAAGAGCCAACAACAAAATACAAATTTTTAAATTCACGCCAGAAAATTTGGCGTCTTAAAACAATGAACAAATAAGTCGTAGTCATGATAAACCCTCGGATCGACAACATGGCAACTCCCCAAATTAAACCAAATAAAATAACCTTAACTCATTAGGCTTTAAAGCAAACATTTACGTGTCATAACAGAGCTGGGGACAGCCGGGTCTGTTATCGCTTATCTGAGTAAGTGGCTGATTCCTTCCCCAAACGTAGTAATGAGTGCCACGCTAAATATAGATTCTGGCCCATAGCCAGCGTCCAGCAACCTTTGCTAATCGCCACCTGTTAAACGCGTAAAAACAAAATATCACATTATCTCAAAACATCCTCTCAGGGATTTTTAAGAACACATCTCCAGGTCAAACTTACCCCCAAGGGTAACTAATTTGCCGGAATGATGTCGCAGTCAAGGACAGGCTTTACCTTTCCTCATCATCACACTTACACCCAAAAACACGTGGCACTTTCTCGAAGATCTCGTCGCAGCATATGAACCAGCACACCCTTCAGATAAATGACACATGACTTGTCCAAATGACAATAGAGAATTAATAACTGGAATCAGAATTAGCCCGAGTTATCAAAGCAACTAAAACACTAATTTTCCCCCCACGTCTAGTTTTAGTTTTACATATCATTAATTCAGTCCATTTATCATTGTCGTTCCTAGGTTCTCATTTATGGCTACACTTTTTATTGATACGTTAATCATATGCGGCCATTTCGCTATAAGAATTACGTATACATTAGGACAACATTTAAGTTACAAAATTTACTGTACAACATAATTGTCACGCAATGCCAAAATTTACTACACGCATGTCAGTTAAGAAATCAAACCCTAAATTTAAATTAAACCACACAAATAAAATCTGTACAAAGTTCCACACATCTCTCGCGATTCCCCTCGTCCAAAATCAATAAATCAATTTTTAATACTCATCACTTAAACCGCTTTCCAGAGGCCTCCCGCCTCGTCATCTCCCATCGTTAGGCCTTTTAGCCCATAACACTCATGGTAATGGAGGATGAAACTTGTTGTCTTCTTTCCATGGTCGTCATCTTGCTGCTGTTAAAACACAATTAAATTAAAGTTTTAAAACTGTTCTATCTGCTCTATGAGTATTTTATTTCCTCATATAGTCCTATGCAGAATCGTAGACTTTCCCTATTCTATGGCTAATTGCCATCTCACAATTTATGAAATTTATAACTTCGTTGTCGACACACAACTAGAATTTTAAAACCCTACCGTCTTAAGGACGTCTTAAATTGACTGTCGAAGAATAATTAGGAGTGCCCCGGTTCATCTCAGACATTTGTTTATATACAGAAAGCCTAAAAGTTCCCATGGAGGGAGAAACAGCTCCTCAATATTTTAAATAATGGGCCTATAATTATGTGTGACCTCTCAAAAATCTTGTAATTTCTCACAGGTCGCGAATCAGCCGCCGAACACGCAAACCGATCGCTAGATCTTTTATAACCGATTTGCGCGCAAAAACACACTGATGCTATGTTCTGGCGTCCTATTCTCTTATTGGTCAGTTGAGTTGGCGTCGGAGTTCTGACCTTACAAATCCCGCCCTTATTTTGACGTCACGACACTTCTCCTCTCTCTCACTCCTTGCCGTGGACCCATCATCGTGGCCTGTCGATGGTCACGTACGCCTCAGCGTCATACCTGATTTTCTCAGAAGAATAAGAATAGCATTGGTTGTGAAACTGTCGGTAGCTTCCAGCCAGCACGTCGCCCGTCTTACCAAGTCCAGTTTGCTTGCTACATCAATTTTACTCAAATATCCAGCATATCATGTATTTAGTATTTCCAGCGTTTTTAATAAATATGAAACATTATTATTGGACACAATGATAAGGGTTCAATAGGTCATGAATATAGCTTCATAGCGTGGATTGATCAATTGCTAATTTGTCCAGTAACTCACCTACACGGCTAAATACGGTAGTCCCTCTCCAAACGGCTTACCTGAAAAACAAAAGAAAATATGATCTTCGATTTGAATGAAAGTCTTAAATGGAACAATTTTGCAAAATAGGTTACTACAAAACATTTGGGCGTATAAAACATAAATCATTTATTAAAATACTTTCCAAAAACTACTCAAACTAATTTGAGACTTCTTAAAAGTCGGGCAAGGTATTATTGCGAAACAACCAGTTATGGTATTCAAGCAACACTATTGGAAAATGAAATATAAACACCCTGAAACAAAAGTCCACGTGAATGCAATTCAAATCTTATACAGGACACAAACTGTATATGATCTTCTCGGACAACAATTTCAGTATCTTTTACAGCCTCCTCCATCTACAAAGCAGACCTGCTAGTGTGTATAGTGACAGAGGTGTCAGTTATAATCTTTAGAGAGTGTATTCCACCTATTGTCGCAATTGGTCAAAGGATGTTGTCCGACATGTCTCACTAATACTCAATGTGCGACAGGTTCAATGATCGTACTTGCCAGGGTAGTTGAAGAATGTGATGGGTAACACGAAACATTTGTGCACGGTTTGTCCTGCTGGAAGAGTAGGGCCTACATCTTCTTGGCATTATAAGAACGACACTATAACGAACTGGATGATGTGGCTGTATCCTGCGTGCTGTACCCAAGGTTACAGGATCGAATTCTGACGCAGTCAGCTGGCACTTGGGGGTGCGCAAATGTGAGGGAGCCGTGTCAGTAGATTTACTGGCACGTTGAAGATCCCCTTCGGGGCAAAATACCGGCATCCCAGCGTCTCTAAAAGTCAGAGTAGTTAAAAGGGCCGTAAAACCAATAACATTAGTATTATTGTATCCTGCAATGTAGGCCTTCCAGAGGTACGCAAGCTATAGCTCTCACACCATGATGCCAGAAGTTGGTTCGGTGTGCTACAGCCGTACACACATTGATAATAGCCGCTCTTCTAGTCGACGCCGCACAAGCTAACGAACATCACTGACACCAAGGCAGAATATGCTTTCACCAATTAAAGCAACTCGGCGCCAATCATCTCTCCAGTCATGTCCTTCTCGGCACCACTGGAGGTGGACTGCAGAGTGATGACGTGTGAGGGGAAGCTAGGCGAGCACCAGCGTTTACCGCTGTCCAGCTTCCAATTAACTGTTTCACATGGTCTTATTTGTGCTGCGAACCCCATGCGATCAGCAATGGCTGTTCGTCAGATGTGGTGGTCCAGGTGTGATTCTGCATGCCCCTTTCATCCAGAGCCTGGATGACAAGCATGAGCATTTTCCGTTCATCACCGTCACCAACCATACAGTATATACACAGCAGATACCTCATATCCAGACTTCCGCAGGCCTACAATACGCTCTCGCTGAAATTCCGTTAAATCGGGCATTGCGCTCGATCACGCCGTATTGACAATTGGTTGGTTCCTTAGTTTAAGGGCTGCGACAACGCGGTCATGTAGCCCCGTGTACTTTGGGTGTGTGTAGAATCTGTCAGATAACCGGTGTTAATTGTGATGACTGTATTACTGTGTGTTATCTGTTTTTAAATCAAGTAAGGACTGCAGACGATAATTTCACGTAGTTTCCACTTTCACCATCACATCTAGCTACGACATCTAGCTGTGAATTTCGCTACTAATAGATGCCATTGCAACCAGCGCCCGGTGACGAACGTTGAAACTTAAGAGCATTAATCGAACCTAACCTACAAATTTTGACTTCACACAAGTGTAGTTAGTGGAAGGTTCTTTTCATGCCATAAATCTATGACATGGGACCGCCGAAGGACCGCAATTCTGCAATGATTAGGCTACTCACATAGTACGATGCTTGAAACACCAGACCACTTGTTCAGCAAGTCAAATACAGTTGTTATAGTCATACGCAGGCATTTGAAGTATAACAAGCACCATGCACGACACACCCAAACGCACATACAGTACCGTCCCTACTCTCACTACCAGCTACCCAATACAACACACCTACGCCACTGCACTAACACATATATTACACATACAGTATTACAACTACTCGCATCCACACCGCTCCAGTGACACGCCACAGGCGACTACCACCACTAACAAACGCCCATATGAGTACATTGAAATAGATTTACAGCTTTTCAGTTACCTTCAATAAATTAAATGCCACACTTCCTTTAACTTTCAAATTAATCCTCTGTATAACTCAGATCCTACAGCATTTTCTCATTAATCGATCAACAGGACACAAATAGGCACTTCTAGTAAAGCCATTTCAAATTCTAAAGCCCCAACATTAATATCAACCGAGATATTCATATTTTCACGAAAAAATAAGAATCTACTGTACTGTAATTCAAACGGTATCGTCTCATATGCAAAACCGCCGAAGCAGCCGGGGAACATATGCAGCCATAATTGTAGACATAATTCAATAATTCAAATGGATCAACGTTTGGACTACACAACAATCCAAATTATACACATCACCTCCACACCATGCTGGCGGAGGCGGCAAATAAATCTACAATAATAATAATGATGATGATGATGATGATGATGATGATAATTGTTGTTTTAAGGGGCCTAACATCTAGGTTATCGGCCCCTTACAATAATAAGGTAAACTCCCTACAACAATACTTCAACCACAATGCATCATAAAAAACAGAAAACACACAACCCTATACCACACAACAAACACCTACGTCGCCTACACACACGACGCATGAGGCATTTAAATGCATATTAATATGCCGATCAGCGCCATGCCTGCTCTAGGTCCTTCACATCAAAAATTCCGCTCTGATTATCCAACCAACCCACTAGAAGTAATTTCATTTTCTTCCTTGTGTTTTATGCCAACTATTTAGGGGTGTTCATTTTCGTTTTCCACTAGTGTATTTTCATAAAACAAAATAAAACAATACAAAGAACGAACGTTGGGTCCTAATCACATCAATTGTCAATCATATCTTGAAGTTTATTATTTACTCGTATCAGCAACAATCAATACCGGGTGAGTTAGCCGTGGTCGTTACGGCGTGGCTGCAGGCAGTCGCTCACATCCAGGAGGCGAGGGGGTTCGAATCACCCCGCTGGCAACCTTGAAGATGGTCTTCTATGGTTTCCCAACTTCCTTCCAGGCAAATGCCGGGGTTGGCCCCTAACTATAGGCCACAGCCGCTACCTTCCAATTACTCGTCCTTACATTCACACTTTCCTCCCCAGACAACATTCCACACGCGACGGTACTTGTAGCTCACCCCATGGGTGTTCACATAGAAGCAGCTACAAACTCTGGCAAGCCGAACATGATCTCGGACACTCTCGGTACTAAAACCCATACGCTAAAAACAAAGTATCAATCAATGACAATTAAATTAATAATATTCCCTGATCAGAGGCCTATCTATATTTCAGTCCAATAAAGTGGTGATTGATTTTTTTGTTGTTTTCATTTAAGGGGTAAAACGTCGAGATGGAACTTTAACATTTTGATGTAAAAGTAAATAAATAAAATAAAATAAAATAAATAAATAAGTTGAATGAATGAATGAATGAATGAATGAATGAATGAATGAATGAATGAATGAATGAATGATTGAATGAATACACCGAGACCTACGAATTAGAAACTGTTCCACCTTTTGAACAGTGGCAGAGTGAATAGGAGATATCTCCTAAATGTTATTCAAGATTTATTATAATAAACATCTAATGTACTCGTACTGGATTTGTAACTGCCTTTTGAATGTAGCTTCACACGCGTTAAAACTGGGAATTGAACAGAAATCAAGAAATTATGTCACACACAATAGTTATAGTAGCTGGACAAGCAAACATACAAATAGACGATATACTCGGTCAAACAGTTTTCTATAAGAGTCCATACGGATTGAGTGAAAAGTAAGAGTAGGAAAATTCTGAACGTCTGTTCTTGAATCCTGGTAAGTTCCATAACAGACGAATTAACAGTTTTTGCGTTTATTCAATTTAAGCCGAACGACAGACAAACAACATTTTCAAAATTGTATCATGTATACTATCAACCTTATCAAAATTCCGGCATTGAATCAGACAGGCGCTGCATCATTATAATAGTGAAATAATAAATTGCAATTTTCATTTTACTCTGCAGTTGCAAAATGATTTTGAAAATAATCGATTTCAAAACTTACAAAATGCGTGAATGAAATGCTGCTGCAGTTGATACAGCTGCATGCAATAAGGGGAGATTTCAGACTGAGGATATCCTATTGTTTGTACTGCAGCCTACATGCTTAATGATATTCTTACATGTAGGCTATACTAGGATAGCGAGCCACATAAACCTTGAACGACGCTCAAAATTCTATCAGTCTTCAATATACATATCCCTGTCAATATGACAGGCAAAATACTGTCTCCATCTCTCTCGCAAAACGTTATTCGTCTATTGTTTGCTTTTATCACCAGAAGCCGATGTTCAAACATGATTCTGAGTACACAGAAGCTCAAGTCACCCTTGAGTCCCTGCAGCAGTGATGAGGGTTGGGAGGGGAAGGGGGATCGGGGGATTGCAGGAGAATAATGAAGAATCCCGCTCAGCACTGGGAATATGCACTAGAAGTTGAAACTTTCAAGTAATTAATGCGAACGTAAATGTTTTCCACTACGAAACATAGACTGTAACATGTGGTTTCATAACGCGCAAGCACTGAACAATATCTCAGGCATCTAGAAACCAGAACTCGACAGAACTACTTAGGTGAAGTTTCAAGAGCGAGTGGATTACTTTTGCACCACATTGCGCACGGCATTCGTGATTATTATACCGATCATTATAAACTGTTGTAGGCTACTTACTTTCATAATGTAAAATATATTGTGATCCCATTCAAGGCAATATTCAAGAACGGCTTGGACGATGCAGATGATGGCGTCGTAATGTCGATAATTGTTGTTTAAGAGACGGAACACGAAGGTTATATGTCCCTTTTAACACTGATAAGAAGTGAGTTTCATATTTTAAGTAAATACATAAATCAGAAAAAAAGCCTAGTAAGAATAAAAGAAATAAAACATGAAAAACAATAATACACAGTTTAAAAATTAAACGATTAAATACAATTTCCTATCAGAAATGTAGTGGATGACGCGATCAGCAGCAACCACGTCATTGCCTAATATGAGATTGAGAATTATTATTTTTAAGGTAAGTAGATCCACATACTCGGTTTAAATGTGGGCCACAGTGAGTACGGCTCCACAGGTACAAGGTGGGACTACCAATGGAGGTATCAGACGTCGTATTCAGTGGAGATGTAATAAACAACAATCGATATGCATATGATACTGTTTTCTTACCTAACAGCGAAGGGGGTCTGCAAAGGTTAGTGAGTAAGTCAGGGAAGTGTGCAAAGAATATGGTATGAAGATCAATGCACTAAAACTAGAATTATACCGGCCGCGGTGGTCGAGCGTTCCTCGCTGGCATCGGGAGAGCGTGGGTTCGAATCCCACCTCGAGCGTCCTGAAAATGGTTTTCGTGGTCTCCCATTTGCCCCACCAGGCAAATGCCGGGACGGTTCCTTTCAATAGGTCCACGGCCGATTTCCTTCCAATATCCCATCCCTGACCCGTCCAGAAAAGAAAAGTACATGGCCATTGGCTGCATTAATAAAATTATTAAAACTAGAATTACGGTAATAAGAGAAAAATGCTCGTCTAGTATAAAGTATAAGTGTCGACCAGACATCACTTCATACCTAATGAAGGTTGGAATCCTGCGAAGGATATTAGAAGTCAACAAGGCCAGGCCCGTATTCATCAAAATTACCTAATATTCCTTGACAACAAGAATGCTGAGTTGTTACAAGCATTTGGTATTTTATTATGGAGTCGAGATAATGATGAGGGTGACGTTGGTGATGATGATGTTGATGATCATGACGGTGATGATGGTGGTGATGATAATGATGGTGGTGGTGATGATGATGATGATGATGATGGTGGTGACGATGGTGGTGATGTTGATGGTGGTGATGATGATGAGAGTAATGAAAATGATGGTGATTATGATGATGGTGAAGATGATGATGATGATGGTGATGATGATGATGGTGAAGATGATGATGGTGATGGTGATGATGATGGTGATGATGATGGTGATGATGATGATGATGTTGATGATGATGGTGGTGACGATGGTGGTGATGTTGATGGTGGTGAAGATGATGATGATGATGGTGATGGTGATGATGGTGGTGATGATGTTGATGATGATGGTGGTGACGATGGTGGTGATGTTGATGGTGGTGATGATGAGAGTAATGTAAATGATGGTGATTATGATGATGGTGAAGATGATGATGATGATGATGGTGATGGTGATGATGTTGATGATGGTGATGATGATGATGTTGATGATGATGGTGGTGACGATGATGGTGATGTTGATGGTGGTGATGATGAGAGTAATGTAAATGATGGTGATTATGATGATGGTGAAGATGATGATGATGATGATGGTGATGGTGATGATGTTGATGATGATGGTGGTGACGATGATGGTGATGTTGATGGTGGTGATGATGAGAGTAATGTAAATGATGGTGATTATGATGATGGTGAAGATGATGATGATGATGATGGTGATGGTGATGATGTTGATGATGATGGTGGTGACGATGATGGTGATGTTGATGGTGGTGATGATGAGAGTAATGTAAATGATGGTGATTATGATGATGGTGAAGATGATGATGATGATGATGATGATGGTGATGGTGATGTTGATGATGATGGTGGTGACGATGGTGGTGATGTTGATGGTGGTGATGATGAGAGTAATGTAAATGATGGTGATTATGATGGTGGTGAAGATGATGATGATGATGATGGTGATGGTGATGGTGATGATGGTGGTGATGATGATGTTGATGATGATGGTGGTGACGATGGTGGTGATGATGATGTTGATGATGGTGATGGTGACGATGGTGGTGATGTTGATGGTGGTGATGGTGATGATGGTGGTGATGATGATGATGGTGGTGATGATGATGTTGATGATGATGGTGGTGATGATGAGAGTAATGTAAATGATGGTGATGATGGTGGTGATGATGATGTTGATGATGGTGATGGTGATGATGGTGGTGATGATGATGTTGATGATGATGGTGGTGACGATGGTGGTGATGTTGATGGTGGTGATGATGAGAGTAATGTAAATGATGGTGATTATGATGGTGGTGAAGATGATGATGATGATGATGATGATGGTGATGGTGATGATGTTGGTGGTGATTGCGTAGTATTCTCTGGAGCCGTCATGTTAGTAGTGCGTAACTTGTTCCCAACTGAGATCGAGTCAAATCGCTAAACTTTGTTCTTTCCCTGTTCTCTGTATTATTTCTTCAATCCGAAGGGGCTAAAGACATCATTTCTTTCACTACACTCTTATCTGTTTGCATCATCATCATCATCATCATCTCTACCATCACGCATGTTAAGTCAAAGGATTCAATATCTGTCTGTGAAATAATTCGCGCGGCCGCCATGTTGGATAGGTGAAATGTATTAAAATTTGAAATGCACGGTCGAGGTCGGACGAGATAGTAGAATGCACTTACCGAGTTTCATTGAAATCGCTTCGGCCGTTTAGATTTCATTGGGGACACACACATATATACGCAGACACACACACACACGGACAAAATAGCCTATGATCTCATAAGCCTATTTTTATTTTTATTTTTATTTTTTTCATGAATGACGCATCCCGAATGCGAAGTGGGGCTTTGCTCTTTTCAGAGACTCCCTTCAGTGTACTGTAAATATAGTGTAAGGCACTGATAAATAAATATGAAATGAAATACTAAAAATGGTTGTTTCAGATTCTGTGAATTAAACGCTTTATAATATTGTTACAGAAGAGCACACCATTATTGCGAAAATACGCGCGCAGATTATTCTCGAAAATAAATGGGAGATTTGATAGTATTCCGTGAGCAGGAGTAAGGAAGATCTAACGTTTGATAACCTCTCTCGCGTGTACGAAAGAACCGATTGATGGACGAATATACCCACTGTTTTTTTAATAAAGCCTTCCACGCGGTGACATGACATGACAGTAATACACCGGGATTTTGCATGCAGTTTGGCATTCAATGACAGGGGAGTTAATTTACACCGTAATGCATGTGGTGGGGCTTGTGGATAACGTTTCGAAATCGGCCTATGTGCTTAAGTTGTTTAAGCCCATGACCGTAGGTTCGATTCTGTTCAGATCCATGGTGTTGAAGTGTATTTAAATGGGACTAGTGTTAAATCGTGTTGGTAGATTTATCAGCATTTAATCCTGCGGGGATACAATCTGACGTAAATTGCGTAGACATTAACCATTATGAAGATGTTAGTTATTAGTTAGTTATTGTTGTTTTAAGAGGCGGAACTACGAGGTCATCTGCCCCTATTATGAAGATGGCATTAAATATTATCTGTGTTGACTGGCATTAATCTCAAATTATAAAGTGTTTGTGAAATATAAATATTTATAAATCTTATGTGTTTTATTTTTCAGGATTAGGGAATAACCCATCAAAATTCGGTACATTAGTGTTGACTGACTGAAAAAAAAACATCAAACTTCGATTGTTTCTATAATATTGCAACTTCCGTATCTAGTGGATTATATTTTTCAATCATCTCCTGGTTTCTTCTTCCCAATTCTTGCCTGACTATGCACACTTCTAGACACTACATTAACACAGGTTATCGGATAAATTATACCGAAACATACCCAAATACACGAGTCTGACGACTATGACGTCCAAGCCCCTTTGTGTGATGGATCTGCCTAATAAGTTGTGCTATTGTGGTGTCTATACTAGTGCTTGTGCTTGTAATTGGGTCTGGTACAGGGTAGGAGGTGATCGGGGCCTCAAGTTGTGGTGGTAATTATTGCTTATAAGTGTGAGACATTTAGGTTATCCGTCTCTCGAAACACAATTAATATATGAATTTAAATATTTTAAATAACTGGTGGATGCCAAAATAGCCTACATTGACGGCCTAATTTTATTTATTTATTTATTTATGGATTTATTTATTTATTTATTTATTTATTTATCGTATGTCTTTTAGTACCGTTAGTGTCCGAGGACATGTTCGGCTCGCCAGAGTTTGTAGCTGCTTCTATGCGGAAACCAATGGGTTGAGCTACAAGTACCGTCGCGTGTGAGTGAGAAGAAATGAATGAAGATGAATGAGAAAGTTCAATTTCAAATAGTTCCAACTTTGGGTACCAGACGCCACTGACACGCAGCAACAAACGATGGAACTTGAAAGAGCTTTTCTAACGAAATATAACCTACAAATTTGTCTACAAACTACCTATTGTAGTGGTAGGTTATTATTCATGGCATAAATCTATGACATTGGCCCACCAGCTTTACTTCCCCTCCGAAGAAGGGCATAGATTACTGAATGATTTTAACGCTCTTAAAAAATCTGACGACTTCGGACGGCTTTGAACCCGCGATCTTAGGCATTTCAGTTCAGCATGCTACCGACTACGCCATCAAAGCCGCTGACGGCCTAATATAAAATATTAAAATAAATGAACTTAATACTCATTATAATTATTGGAGCGGAAACCTGGCCGATAATAATAATAATAATAATAATCATAATAATAATAATAATAATAATAATAATAATAATAATATCGAATGGCCTCGGGTGCCAGGTGCAAGCTTAGTTATTTGGCACCCAAAGGGTAGCTTGCATGTTGAATTTCGTTGTTCCTTGAAGCACTATGAAAGTCAAGGAGGTTAGATATCTAAGATCCTTGAACACTATAGCACTTTCTAGTAAAGAAATGAACTTTTATGTTGGCGGAAACTCCCGAGATTAATTTTGCCATTATGAACACGGCCTACTGAATTCAAATGGGTTCTTTGACATGCCAACATCGTATGACATGGTGTCGTAATTTTTGCCGCCTTTCAAAAATCACTTACCACGGCCAGGAGTTGGAAAACCGACACGTTGACCACTCACCCACCGTGGCAAGCCGATGACCAAGAGAGATGAAAGTAGAATACTGGCAGCCGAATTCAAATTCCTGAGGAGTATGGCACTGAAGACTAGGAGAGAAAGAGTAAGAAATGAAGACATTCGAAAGAGGTGAATGTACAGAAGCTGAATGATAAGCTGGAGCAGAACAGATTGAGATGGTTTGGACATGTGAAAAGGATGAAAGAATGTCGAAACAAATGATGGAGAGACAGATGACTGGAAAGAGAGGACGAGGATGACCTAGAGTACGGTGGATGGATTGATTGAAAGGCAGTGTGAGAGAACGGAACCTGGAGTGGACTTCAGTAGTAGAGGAGGGATGGTGGACAGACAGAGTCAAGTGGAGGGGTGTCATATTTGCTCCGACCCGACATAGGCTGGAAAAAGGAAAATGATGATGATGATGATGATGATGATGACTAATTATATTAACAAACCATACGGTTGGGAATTTTTGATAATCACAATTTTAAAAAAAGTGGAGATAAATATCAAATGTTAACAACATTTGTTCCTTGAGTCTTAAATATTTAACTTGTAAATTTAGAAAGGAAGCTTGTAGTTTAACGTGACCGTTAATCTCGAGATCATGAGCCACGGGACCTCCTTTTTACGTGGAATCCGAACCACAGGACATGGCATTTCATTTCGAAAATCTCACATGCATTGACCGGGAATCGAACCCGGACCGGCTTGGTGAGAGGCATACAGCTAGACCGCTGAGTCACCACGCCCCCTAATGTAAATTTAGATGTCCTGCCCTTACTCACTCGTCCATAAAGAGATGATACAATCAGCAGTCACCATGTCATCAGCCCATACGAGTGTTTGGTTGGTTGGTTCCTCAGTTTAGGGGCTGCGACAACGCGGCCATGTAGCCCCGTGTACTTTGGGTGTGTGTAGAATCTGTCTGATAACCGGTGTTAATTATGATGGCTGTATTAGTGTAGGCCTATGTTATCTGTTTTTAATTCAAGTAATGACTGCAGACATTCAATTTTCAAGTAGTTCCTACTTTTGCTACCAAACGCCACAGTCGACGACAACTAGTTGTGAACTTGGTTACTAGATGCCACCGCAGTCGGCTCCTTGTTATGAACGTTGAAACCTAAGAGCGTTAGTCAAATCTAACCTATAATTTAGCTTCACACAAGTGTAATTAGTGGAAGGTTATTTTACATGCCATAAATCTATGACATGTGACAGATGCCTCCGAAGGAAGGCATACTGAGGAATTTTTAACGCCCTTAAATCATACGAGTATGACATTGAGTGTATCGTAGAGGATATTTTCGTAGGACTGCAAGGGCCTTCTCATCAGCCACGAGTCAGTGAGAGGACCTTGCATGATCTATTCTTACGTACCATCCCTGCATTTTCCTGGAGTGAAAGTGGGAAATCACAGTGAACAACAACTAAGATAGCCTAGGTAGGAACCAAAACCCACGTTTTTTCAGTTCAGCCTCAAGAAGCTGAGTGTACCCCATTCCAGACCTCAGAGCAAAATTTAATTTCTCGATGGCAGAGTAAGGAAACTAACTCGGTCCTCAGGGGTGACAGTCACTGTGCTAGAGTGTATGAGCGAGGCACTAGAAGTGTACATTGCCACAAGCTGTAGTGTTTGCCCTCGTGGTCGTGTCAGGAGTGCGCCCGTCACCACAGGCTTCGCCAAACACAACTCAACAGCCCCTGTTTGTTATGTGATGTCCTTTGCCACGAGTTTGACAAAAGGTTACCTCCTCCCTTCCATCCCCCTTCCTTCCTTCAATCTAAACCCATGCCGTGCCATTCTCTCAGTAAATCTAACCCATTTATAGACGTGTGCTACGTTTTGTGCGCCCAAGCGTGGGACGAACAGATAAGGATAAAAAAAAAGTCAAACAATAGTGGCTTTCTACTCTTACCCTACTCCAGTATCCCCTTCCTTCCCCTTTCTATCCCTAGGACTTTCAAACAACACCCCTTTTGCCTCCCATTCCTGTTCTAAATTGAAACGTAAATTCATCTGCTACTATTGAGGAGGAAGTCGAAAGAAATGCATTATAACGTTTCGGGAAGCACCACATGATGTCACTAAAGCCTCGGGTGATTCTTTGCTTCCGACCGTGCTGTGGAATATTGGGAATTTCAATGAAATCACACACGAGTAACACGGATGAAGTTGTTATGAAATATTTGAAAAGTTAACGAATGCACAGTCACTGGCAAAGGGGTGCATATTTTAATGTAGATGTGTACTATGTACGCTGTCTTTGAACTGTGTTGCTTTATCAGCATAACTGGAACAGAGATGTATCAAGGGGAGAAAAAAGCTGCCCCTTCTCTCATCCGACCTTGATGCTCCTCATGAACGAAACTATCTTTATTGTTTGTTGTTTTAAGTGGCGGAACAGTGAGATCATCAGGCCCTCTTAACACAGATTAAAGTATACAAATTTGAAGAAAAAAATAGAGTGGACACCTAAATATAAAAAATGCAAAAAATATAAATTAAGAAACTACTTATAACAATAAATAAAATTACGGCTAAGCAAAAAATCAGAATTCAAAAACGAACAAAGTCTTTGAGTAAATACACACTTGAAAATTTAGATTGTTAGACCTAATCCACTCCCACTTATGAAGTACTAGCTGTACCCGGCATGCGTTGCAATGCCAATCAAAGAATATGTTGGCGTTGTAACTTTGTTTGTTGAAGTTCTTTTGGATTCCAAATATTTTTTTCTTTTTCCGTTATCCACCTCTAAACTATTGTAAAATTGATTTACTATCTCAAAACATCCTGGGAGCGTGCTCAACTACTCACCAAAGTTTCATCGCAATGAAGTGAATGGCATATGAACGCATACGGGACCTTGCTGAAACGATTCGAGCGTCGTCACCCATTTGTTGAATATACTCGTACGCTACCTATTGTAAAATGGAATTACTAATTCGAAAACCTTCCCTGGCGTGTATACAACAACTCATCAAAGTTACATCACAATCGAATGAATGGCATATGAACGCATACGGGATTTTGTATAAACTATTCGCGCGCCGTTACTCATTTGTTAAATCTACTTGTGCGCCACCCATTGAAAAACGGATTTACTAATTCATACACCTTCGCAGGACTGTACTCAACTCACCAAAGTTTTATCACAATCGGATGAATGGTATATGAACGCATTCGGGACTTGGTTGAAACGATTCACGCGCTGTCGCTCATTAGTGCGCTACCATATTGTAAAATGGATTTACGAAATCAGAAATCTTCGGGGGAAACAACATTTCACCAAATTTCATTGCAATCGCGTGAATGGTATATGAACGCATACGGAACTTTTTTAAAAGATACGTGCGCCGGTACTCATTTGTTGAATCTACTCGTGCGCTACCTTTCCTAAAGGGTGCACAACAATTCAACAAAGTTTCATAGCAATCGGATGAATGGTATATGAACGCATACGGGACTTTGTATAAACGATTCGCGTGCCGTCGCTCATTTGTTGAATCTACTAGTGCGATACCTATTGTAAAGTGGATTTACTAAGCCAGAAACCTTCCTTGAAGTGTACACAACAACGCACCTATGTTTAGTCGCTAACGGACGAATGGTATATGGACGCATACGGGACTATGTTGAAACACTTGGCGCGTCGTCGCTAATTTGTTTAATCTACTTGTACGATACCTAGTGTAAAGTGGATTTACTAACCCAGAAACCTTCCATGAAGTGTACACAAATCTCACCCAAGTTTCATCGCTATCAGACGAATAGAATATGAACACATACTGGACTTTGTTGGAACGCTTCGAGCGTCGTCGCTCATTTGTTGAATCTACTCGTGCGCTACCTATTATAACATGGATTTACTAAGCCAGAAACCTTGCCTGTAGTGTACACAACCTCTCACCCAAGTTTCATCGCTATCGGACGAATGGTATGTGAACGCATACAGGACTTTGTTGAAACACTTCGCCCGTCGTCGCTCATTTGTTGAATCTACTCGTGCACTACCTATTGTTAAGTGGATTTACTAAGCCAGAAACATTCCCTGAAGTTTACACAACATCTCATCCGAGTTTCATCGCTATCAGACGAATAGTATATGAACGCATACGGGACTTAGTTGAAACACTTCGCGCGTCGTCGCTCATTCGTTGAATCTACTCGTGCGCTACCTATTATAACATGGATTTACTAAGCCAGAAACCTTGCCAGTAGTATACACAACCTCTCATCCAAGTTTCGATGCTATCGGACGAATGGTATGTGAACGCATACAGGACTTTTTTGAAACGCTTCGCCCGTCGTCGCTCATTAGTTGAATCTACAGGTCCGCGACCGTATGGTTAAGTGGATTTACTCGGCCAGAAACCTTGCCTGAAGTGTACAGAACATCTCACCCAAGTTTCATCGCAATGGGATGAATGGTATATGAACGCATGTGGGACTTTCTTGAAACAAAAGCACGACATTTTGTTGAAGCTACTCGCGCCATCTATTGTAAATTGGATTTACTACCCCTATACAAATTACGTAGAGTAACTAACGGGATTTCATGTTAAGAGCCTCATTTTCTATACCGGTACTGGAGAGCGCTACTCGCTGATACCCTCCTTCTGCGGGGGGTCAGCCTTCTTTTTCTTTTCATGTTATCTCCTGCCTTCTGCTCAAGGCCCTCAAGGAGGCAGGGAGTATGTAGCCCCACCACTTTTGGTGCACCCTAGATAATGCTATACCCTCAGGGGCTCACGGCTGGTGAGTTCGGGGAGTTGGCGACCCCGAGGGATTCCTGAGCTGGGTCCGGTTTTCCCCCTTTTATCCATTACCTGTGGGGCGGACCCTCTCCTCTTTCACTTTCCGATCTGCCTTTCATGGCTCTCCTTCCTTTCAAGTCCCTCAATCCGCATTCTTCGAGGGTTGAGGGCATTTCTTTTCCTCCTGTCCTTTATTTGTCTTAAAACAACAAGTATCGTCATCATCATCATCATCATCATCATCATCAAAATAAAAAATATATTTTTGATATCCAATAACATTTTAAAAATGGCATAATATTAATAGCATTTTCTTAAACATGTCCATCTGTCAAAAAGAAGTAAATTTAGAAAAAATGATGAGTTCAAATATAACACATACTGTATAAGATGAAATGTCTTCTAAGCATTACACCTTTGTGTCTTGAAAATTTCGTTTACATGTTCCACATCCAATTCCTGCCTTTCTAGTCTTAACCGACATTGATTTGTCACATATCATCAGAACATCCTGTAAAATATGACTATCGCATAGAAATGAAAGTTTTTATACAATTTAACATATGCACAGACACTCAATTGCACTTAGCTGGAGTTATTATCCAACGGAGGGAAATACAAATAACACAAACACGGTTTTCTTACTACCACAGTTCAAAGCGTCTTGTATAAACAGTCATTTTACTCAAAACTTCCAAAATCAGCCACGTGCATTCACTAAACTAAATATAGAGTCTGTATTAACGTGAAATTAATGTTAATGAAGCCTTTGGCTACAAAGTTTGCTAGTTTTCTTTTTATTTCCTACAAACCTAAAATTAAATATTTGGCACACGTTTCATTTATTTTTATAATGTATTCAGATAATTCAATTAAGCATTGAAAAGTACCTTCTTACTTCAAATGTGTGTTATCTTTCCAACAAAAAAATATCAGGCTTGTGTCAGGTTACCCCTTATGTATAGACAAAGGCCATAATAAGTACATGTACATTTATTTTTAAAAGTGTCATAGAGATGGTTTGCACTCACGGTGATGTTATATTCTTTTGTAGGTACCCTTATGGCATACATCGACATATCTCTATTAATTTAACAACTTAACACAACAAATAAAATTTAAAAAACCCTAGCTGACGGTATTCTGTTCTCGTGTTCACCAGATCGTAAAATGGTTAATAGTTGGCGGGTTCCGTTAAATCACTAATGCGCCGAACAATGAATAATAAAGACTGCCTAAATTTGGCCCATGTCGTTGAACCCATACTTGATGTGACACTAATTTATAGGCTGAACAAGTTATAAATTACAGGAGACTCCTCAGTCAACCCACAGAGAGAAACCCCCAAGAGACGTTTCCTTTTGTACAATTTCCAGCCTCTCAATAATTTATCACTCACCAACATTACAACTTAATAGGAATGTATCGTCTGCCGGCTCCGAGTGGTAAAACTTTCAGGCATGCTTGAGACAAGAGTGGATCGAACACGACGGGCAGCGTCCATCAGGGATGAGAATACGGCTACTATCTCTGGTGTAGGCCTATGTTGTGGCTTACAGTTACTGACTCCTGGGATTGTTCATCTTCGTCCATGTCTTATACACATATTGCAGTTTAGCTCTTCGTCTGAAGTACAAAACTATACTCGTATTTGTACTCATTATTATCTTTATTAAATGGTGATGGTGGTGGTATTTTTTATTTTCAAGGGATGAACATCGACGTCACCTGCCACTAATACAAGAAAATAAATAATGCAAGCCAATTAATGGGCAATAACACTGTGAGTTGATTCTATTGAAATCGTACTAGTGAATAAAGAATTTGTTTAGGGCGTCATGTCATCATCGGCTAATTTGAAATCGAGTGTGTCTAAGACCACACACTCGGTTAAAATTTGATCCACACTGAATACGACTCCACAGCTTCTCATATTCAAAACCAATAGGCCTACCTTTTATATATAATAACAACACACACGATTAGTAAGTCATGCTAATTGAGCCACCGTAATTTCTTTGACGCGAGGATCATTGTGAAAATTTTCATTTAACTATCAAAATTTCTCAGATACGTATAGAGGTACACACGTAAAAAGAAAGTTATGGATCACCCGCCAAAGGTACACATATAAACCACCTCATCGACATTCAATGAAATGGGTATGCTTTAGATAGCCAGGGTTATCCTCAGGTTTGTTGATATGTTTAGACAGTCCAACAACGTAAGGCGAGGGACAGATGACCTAGCTGTTCCACCCCTTAAAACTCCAATAACTTACTAACTAACGTAGGGCGAGGAGTAATGTGTTTATGGCATGCACAGGTATGATGAAAAACCCTTTTTGATGTGTATATAATAGTGTATAATGGTGTAGGCCCTATGCAAAATTAGTGCAAAATTCATTAAAATTATGCAAATTTGACAATTCCACCCGTGTGTACCTTAAGGGAGTACGTTTGGAGCAAACTACAGAGATTCATGTGAGCGTCGCTAGGCCAGTTGCAAGGTCTGAGAACTTCGCTACACCATTACAGGTTATTACAAAGCCACTACATACCAAATTCAGTGAGTAGTTGATTAATAACAGCAAGTATTGAAGTCATGTGCCACATTATCTGGAGAACTTATCTTGGATACCAAGAACATTGAAGCTAACGCGAAGTCATTTTGACGACCATTATTTCTAGGTATAAAAATATATTTATTCATAATTTATGTCATGGTTATAATTTATAAGCGTAAACACACGGAAACATAACAATGTCATTTAATGTCCATTTGGTGCTCGGCAAAGTGTTATCGACAGGTATGTTGACACGAAGTATTATCCGCGATCGACAAATGTAGCTGCATGTTACTTTTATAGCGAAAGCTTCGATTGGAGGACACCACACAAATAACAACAAATAACTCGTCAGCCAGACAAGAATGCAGCAGTCATAGATATATATATTGAATCAGACGCTGTGTTTTATTACTAATTAAAATGCTTTGTATATAAATTATAAGCTGTTCCTCTCTTTTAGCACTGTCTATACTTCGTCAAGGTGTTTATGATATGTTTTGTATTATTTTTGTTAGTTTGTTTTATTTATAACTAAATATGGATGACATAATGACTTTTTTATTTATTTAAAGAATCGCGCACAGACTGTGCAAAATTACTACACATAATTTGACTGAATAAATGGTAGTTCTGGCAATAGACTACTCTGACTCCACACGTTTATCACATATCACAACATGATAACGGGCACAGTACTGATCACGGAGTTTACACACACAGTCGGGTTCTGGTCGTGGTGATAAGTCAGGGTGCACACTTTGTGGTGATATTCATGTATTGCCATCGAATTCACAAAATGGTGGGTGGTTGGTTGGTTCCTTAGTTTAGGGTTGCGACAACGCGGTCATGTAGCTCCCTGTACTTAGGGATGTGTAGAAGTTGTCTGATAACCGGTGTTAATTGTGATGGCTGTATTAGTGTGTGTTATATGTGATTCAGGTAGAAGGACTGCAGACGGTCAATCTTGCTACCAACTACGCCTCCGAAGCCGTCCAAAATGGCTTCAGATGACTAATTAAGCTTTAGAATTTTATTATTTTGTATTTTTCATTTTTTTCTTGTCTTTTCTTAAAATTATTATTTATAGGCCTGACGATCCAGAGTTCCTGGTGATGACGGAGGGATCAATAGACTATATTCGTGGTCTGGACATTAATTTGTAATTTTGCAATCTTTTTTTATATTTTAGTGATGTTTGTAGCCATTTAATTTAATTGGTATTCTGCCCGAAGGCAGGTCCGAGCCTCCGAAGAGGCTACTCCCCAGCCGGAGTTTACGTGCGGTAGGGTGGCCAGGGCCTTTCCGCTCCTCTTTATGTTGGCCAACAGCGCGCAGTGCCTAGAACCGGCATACCAACCAAGTTCCGACTGCGCCCAATGCTGCTTAACTGCGGAGTTCTCATGGGATCCGGTATTTCAACACGGCTAGGCCGTTGGCCGTTTGTAGCCATACGCTAAATAAATAAATATAGGCCTATTTACAATTATCTACTTTGTATTTGTGTGTCAAAAAGGTATTGAATTGGGTTTAGGTTGGTTGATTCCTAAGTTTAGGGGCTGCGACAACGCGGTCATGTAGCCCCTTGTACTTGGGGAGTGTGTAGAATCTGTCTGATAACCGGTGTTAATTGTGATGACTGTATTAGTGTGTGTTATCTGTTTTTTAATTAAAGTAAGGACTGCAGACTTTGAATTTTTCAAAGTTCCCACTTTTGCCGCCATACGCCACCGTCAACGACTACTAGTTCAGAACTTAGCTACCAGACGCCACCGCAGTCGGCTCTTGGCAACGAACGTAGGAATCTAAGAGCCTTGTTTACATTCTTAACCTATACAATTTAGCTTCACACTGGTGTAATTAGTGGAAGGTTCTTTAACATGCCATAAATCTATGACCGCCGAAGGAAGGCATACTGAGTGATTTTTAACGCTGTGTACTTTCATAAATAAATAAACAGCCTTTGTAGCTTCCGCATAGCCTAAGGACAAGTGAAGGTACTGCCGAGAGGCTGTGTTTGTGAGAAGAGGTGAGATTATGTACTTATGCGTCGTCAATTTGAATAACCGTTAGCTTTGTAGGATTAAACGGCGATAGGCATGTTAAAATCAAAAAATAAGCCAATGAACTTAGCTAGGTGCATGAACAAGTTGTAAAAATGTTCTGTTTTCCACCGTACGATTTTAGTAATTTCAAAACATCTGAGCGCTACAAATCGCGATAATATTGAACATACACGCATTGGGGGCATGAAATGCACTTGGTTCTGTTAGCTGCCACACAGAAGAAATCGATTTGCTTTGCCTTTACGTGCCGAAACTAAACCGCATGAAATAACCAAAAGTCTACCGTACTTGGCGAGATACTCTTTCATTGGATCGTTAATAATTTAAGTGACGAAGCTCATAAACTCAGGAGAGATAAACTACGATACTGCAAAAGCTCTGAATGCACAGCTATTCACTGTCATTATTGAAGAGGCACCCCGTAGACTGCTGCTCTGTCGTATCGACTGGCTATGGGACGTCATTTGAATCCCGCATTGTTTCCTTTCACTTGTGCCGGGCTCCAATTTTACATCTTTCATGTTCACCATTGGTCTTCCAAACCAGACGGTATCAGGGTATCCATGACCTAAAAAGGTGAGTTACATTTCTCCACTGTAATTAATTGTTTTCTCCCGGGGCCGATAACCTAGATGTTAGGCCCCTTAAAATAACAATCATCATCATCATCATCATCATCATGTTTTTTCCTACCAGACACTCACATTTTTCGAGAGGGCAGACCTCATCTTTTTCTATTTTCACAGTAGCCCCAGGCTCTTACGGAGGCAGGGTGTGTGTAACCCCACCATACATGCTTCACATTTATGGTCCCACGATTGGTGAAGTCGAGACTTGGTGACCCACACGGATTCCTGAACTGGGTCAGGTCTTCTTTTTCTTATTTTTCAAAAAAATTGGAGGCAAATCCACTCGTCTTTCCCTTTACTATCTGCCTTTTCATGCCTCTACTTCCTTCCAAGAACTTCCTCACACTTAGTGGGCTGAGAGGTCTTTTATTTCCCGTTCTTGGTGTTACACCCACGGGAGTTGGCAACCCTGAGGGATTCCTGAGTTGGGTTGGATTATTCCCTTTTTCCGGGATAGATCCTCTCCTCTTTACCTTTCCTATCTGAGTTTTGTGGGTCTACTTCCTTCCAAGTCTCTCATTCCACATTCTTCGAGGGATTAGTGAATTTCTTTTCCCAGTTTTTATTGCCTTTATTTCTTTTCTTCTTTAAGTACGAACGTTAGATGTAGTAGTTAGTTCTAGTGGTAGTTATTCATTTCATTATGCTCCACAAACACCCAAACCATTAGGGGCCGATAGCCCAGATGTTAGGCCCCTTAAAACAACTATTGTCATCATTATAATCTTGTTTTTGTAAAATTTTCTTCTAATAGGTAAGATGGAAAACCACATCGTGGCGCAGTGGCTAGCGTTCTTGGTTGTCACCCCGGAGGTCCAGGTTCGATTACCGGATCTGCCAAGAAATTTGAATTCTGGTGTGAGGGATGGAACAGGGCACACTCAGTCTCGTGAGGCAAACCTCAGAAGAGGAGGGTTCGATTACCACCTTAGCCATCCTGGAAGTGGTTGTCCGTGGTTTACCCCCTTTCTACCCCAGGAAAATGCTGGGATGGTTCCTAACTTATGGAAGGAAGGAAGATTGTAGTTTTACGTGACCGTTAATCTCGAGATCATGAGCCACGGGACCTCCTATCTTTACATGGAATCCGAATCACAGGACATGGCATATCACTTTTAAAATCTCACATGCCGTAACTTATGGCCACGGCCGTCTCCTTCCCAATCCATCCCCAATTTACAAATGCACATACTAGTGCAGCCATCACAATAACACAGGTCATCACACAAATTCCACCAACACACACACAAATACACGGGACTATAATATATGTCACACAAATAAAAAAACAAGATTCACCAATATCAGTTAGTTAAAAAGGAAGCTTGTAGTTTAACGTGACCGTTAGTCTCGAGATTATGAGCCACGGGACCTCCTTTTTACGTGGAATCCGAACCACAGGACATGGCATTTCACTTCGAAAATCTCACATGCATTGACCGGGAATCGAACCCGGACCGCCTTGGTGAGAGGCATACTGCTAGACCGCTGAGCCACCACGCCCAGTTAGTTAGTTAGTTAGTTTAGTTATTGGAGTTTTAAGGAGTGAAACAGCGAGGTTATCTGCCCTCTTAACATGGATTAAATTACACAAATTTAGAATACATTAAAATTTAGAAGAGGAAGCGTAAATATGAAATGGTCTAAAAATAATAAAACAAAAAAATCTCATAATTAGCCTATAATATTAATAAGGAATTACGGAAAAAGAAAAATTCAGAATTCAAAAAAGAACAACGTATACTTGAAAATTTAGATTGCTGGTCCTAACCCACTGTCACTTATAAAGCGGATGACGAGATCACCAGACACCACTTCATCGGCTAATATAAGCTTGAGCGTCATCTACAAACTAAGATTTTTTCGTAAGTCAGCTCGGTTAAAATGTGGACCACGGTGAATACGGCTCAACAGGTACAAAGTGGGAGATCTTCCCTTCTCATTAGGTACACAAAATGACGGACTCCCTCCGTGACCGTAAAGAGCTCCGCCACACACGAGTAGCTCCCTTGATCGCTCTCAGCTTATTGGGCATTGGGTCAGCTAGCCACTGACTCTCGCAGCACATGTCGGCGTAACTGAGACTGAATCTCTATTCTGGGTGCCTCCATTCGCCGAGGTGGTAGATTCACTAATATCGTTATCAACAGCCCAAGCAGCTGAACAAGTAAATAGAAATGTTTCTATTATCACAGGCTCGATTGATAGGAATAATATAGCATGGCCTCGTTCAACAGAGGGCAAGATGAAGATGTCTTCATTAGTTACTCCTTCATAATGTCGTTTCTACCGTACAGAAACCATAATGATAGGCTGGTGTTCGCCAAACGTTTTCAGAAGGAAATAAAGATGCTTACGGCAATCAAACCTGTTTACGATAATAAATAGTGTTTAAGAACACAAGCTGCACTGCAAGATAGATTTATCTCTCTGTTATTATACTCCTCGAGGTTATATTGTGCTTCAGAAGGTCGGTCAGAGCACTTACTATCAGGAAATGATTTGGAAGCTCATACTCAGTATGCTGGTGGTGGTAGCACTGGTGAATGTTGTCATAAGAGGCGGAACATAGAGGTCATTTACCTCTTATGATTACTACTACTACTGTTTTACAATCATCAGATAATGCCTTGTAGGGGCCTAATACATTTTAAGATAATTATGGAACAATTTTTTAATAGTACTTTCAAAGAACATTTAAAACATCAAAAGGAAACAAGATTTTGGAACTCACATTTTGTTTTATTAATCTCATGTAATTTATTTCAGGAATAGGGCATAACCCATCTCTTTTGGGTACATTCGTGTTGACCGACTGAAAAGCACTAAACTCTTGTTTACTCACATTTTGTAATTCCTAAAACAAATAATGAATTTGGCAAAAGATCATTAGCTTACATGGTGCCATTTCAATTTAACAAGCTACCACATTCACTGCTGGTCTTTGAGAGAATGGCAAAAACAAACAAAAAGGTATACAAAATTGGATATTAAATAACTCCTTAAACTAAATGGACAACTGCTTGTAAATTTAAAGTGGACAACTGCTTGCATATGTAATAGACTCCTAATCATAGACTGTGGCAATATGAAAGGAGAAATTAATTGAACATGATAGTAACATTTGTATTTTAAGTTTTACGTAAAGTTTTTAAAATAGGAACGACATAACTGTTGCATTAAGGTAGGAAGAAAAATATATAATTCACTACAATTGTTTTATTGTATTAATATTAACATATTATAATCATTTTAACCATAATTAATTGTTATGAGGTGATAGAATATTATTATTAGCGGCACTGTAAAAAATAATTGGAAGGTGAGAGATTGGACTGTATATGTGTGAATTTAATTCTTTTTGTTAACATATACTGTATATTGCAATTATAAGCGGCTTCAGTGGCGGCATAGTTGGTAGCATGCTGAGCTTCTATGCCCAAGATAGCGGGTTCAAACCCGGCCGAAGCCGTCGGATTTTTTAAGAGCGTTAAGAATCCGTCAGTATGCCTGCCTTCGGAGGGGAAGTAAAGCCGGCGGTCCCATGTTATAGATTTATGGCATGTTAAGCTCGCCACGGTGGGTGAGTGGTTAACGAGTCGGATTACCAACCCCAAGCTTTCAGGTTCGCCCCTGGCCGTGGTAAGTCATTTTATGAAAGGCGACAAAAATCACGACATGGTTGTCATACGTTGTTGGCATGTTAAAGAACCCATTTTAATTCAGTAGGCCGTGTTCAATGGCAAAATTAATCTCGGGATTTTCCGCCAACATAAAGCGCTGTATTGTCAAGGAGATTAGAAATCTAACCTCCTTGACTTTCATAGCGTTCAAAGGAATGACGAAATTCGACATGCAAGCTGCCCTCTGGGTGTCAATTAACAAAGCTTGTACCTGGCACCCGAGGCAATACGATATTATTATTATTATTATTAGTATTATTATTATGACATGTTAAAGAACCTTCCACTAATTACACCTGTGTGAAGCTAAATTGTATAGGTTACGAATGTAAACAACGCTCTTAGGATCCTACGTTCGTTGCCAAGAGCCGACTGCGGTGGCGTCTAGTAGCTAAGTTCTCAACTAGGCCTAGTAGTCGTTGACGGTGGCGTTTGGCGGCAAAAGAAGGAACTATTTGAAAAATTCAAAGTTGCAGTCCTTACCTGAATTAAAAAACAGATACACACACTAATACAGCCATCACAATTAACACCGGTTATCAGACACATTCTACACACACCCAAAGTACACGGGGATACATGACCGCGTTGTCGCAGCCCCTAAACTGAGGAACCAACCAACCAACCAACCAACCAACCAACCAACCAACCAAAAAAAGTAAAATTTGGCTTAAATAAACAAACTGAAAATAAAACTACTACCAGTCGACTCTCGATAATTTGAAACTCAAGGGACCAGAGAAAATGATTAATTTACCGAGAGTTCAATTAACCAGGAGGGAAGGAGGGTAAAATTCAAATAAATTAATTAATATATAAATAAGAGTTTGATTTTTATTACTGTAGTTACGTACTGATTTTTATTTCACGACATTTGTGCAATTATACACAAATGTTCATTTTGAAAAAAGTCCGCAATTTTCTTTGAGTGTGCAACTTCAATCACTCACTGTCCAATGAATCTTCGATAGTGGTGAAAGCTGAGAATGTCGATGATAAATGCCGAACTGTTTGGCGACATCTTTTTCTAATTGTTCATCATCCACAGCTTGAATCACACTTTTTTACACTTATAGAAAGACGCTTGTTCTTTCTTGAACTCATTTTGATACTTAAAAATTACACAAATCAAACATTATAATGTACTACCCTCCCAGGGAATTGTTACCACTAGACGTGGAGCGAGGCTGTTGTGTATACATTACGTCAGCTCGCCACGTTATGGCTGCCACGGGCGGGTGCGGGCAAGAGGGGGAACGCATGTGCAGTCATACAATGAGAACACACCGCTCAGCGCACGACCCAGCACGAACCATGCACACACACGACTTGCGATGAGGTTTCGCTGGCAAAGACTGCACGTCTATCGCAGGCGTGTGGCTGGGCGGAGCGCGTTAGTTCCGATTTCCGCCGCCGGCAACAATTCGCTGGCAGGATAGTAACACACCTTAACGTTTGAAAGAAGACTCAATACTGCGAACTCACTCATAAGTTACATCTCATTATTGATGTAAACAACCAACAGGTCTATGCATGCTAACAATACTGTAATCACCGACTTCTAATTATAGAATGTTGACAGGCAAGATGCCATTCCTACAACCTAAAATTACCGAGGGGATCAAAACACACTGATTTTTTTTTAAATTTATGGAGTATTATGCAAGGGACAGGGAAAAGCTTCAAAGTATCGAGAGATTTAAATTAACGAATGACAAATTATCGAGAGTCAACTGTACAATTATATACTACTTTCAGTACTGACTTAAAAATAAGTTACATATTAGAAGAAGAAATTTGCAAAATAGAATAAAGAAAATAAAAGAAGACATAAAAGAATAGCCCTCAGCCCTCGACGAGTAAGGATTAAGGGACTTGACAGGAAACAGAGCCATGACAGGCAAATAGAAAAGGGGAAGTAGAGAAGGACCATCCCAGAGCCAAAGGAAAAAGAGGGGAAAAAAGGAATAAATGGAACCTTCTGGGTCACCAAACCCTGAGCTCACTAGGCATGAGATCTTGAAGATCTAGACCACTTAAGTTTAGTGTTACCCAAGATGTGCCACCCATGGTGAAGTACGCAATCACATCCTCAGTACTTTTTACAATAGTAAGGGGTTACCGTGAAAAATAGAGGAAGAGGAAAAAGTCTTTTGATGTTGTTGATTCGTTTAGGTGCTTTGCGACATCATTATCTTGTAGCCCCGTGTACTTGGGTGCGTGTGTAGAATCTGCATGATAAACTAGTGTGTGTATTTACAATTAGGGACAAGATTTGGGTAGGAGGCAGCCATGGCCATAATTTAGATACCATCCCGGCATTTGCCTTTAGTAGGAATGGGAAACCACGGAAAAACACTTCTGGGTGCACCCCGTTCCTGACCTCAGACCAGAATTAAATTGGACTAAGATAGTGAATCGTTAAATCGTGCACCATGCCACGAGGGCGAAAAGTTTCGAGATCGCATGTTTGAATCCCGGCGCTGACAGCGGCTATCCTGAGTGTAATTTTTCGTCAGGTATTTCCACTTTCCTTCCAGGATAATACCGGGATAATACCTTACTTCAAGTCCCGGGGCACCTACCTCATTTATGTCCCTAATTCCGTTACACAAACTGGTTGGTCGGTTCCTGAGTTTAGGGGCTGTGACAACGCGGTCTTGTAGCCCCCGTGTACTTTGGGTGTGTGTAGAATCTGTCTGATAACCGGTGTTAATTGTGATGGCCGTATTAGTGTGTGTTATCTGTTTTTAATTCGGGTATGGAATGTAGACATTCAATTTTCAAGTAGTTCCTACTTTGGCTACCAAACGCCACCGTCAACTACAACTAGTTCTGAACTTTGTTACTAGATGCCACTGCAGTCGGCTCCTAGCGACGAACGTTGGAACCTAAGAGCGATAGTCAAATCTACCCTATAATTTAGCTTAACACAAGTATAATAATAATAATAATAATAATAATATCGTATGGCCTCGGATGCCGGGTGCAAACTTTGTTATTTGACACCCAGAGGGTAGCTTGCATGTCGAATTTCGCTGTTCCTTGAATCACTATGAAAGTCAAGGAGGGTAGATATCTAAGCTCTTTGTACACTATAGCGCTTTCTAGTAGAGAAATGAGGAACTTCGTATTGGCGGAAACTCCCGAGATTAATTTTGCCATTATGAACACGGCCTACTGAATTCAAATGGGTTCTTTGACATGCCAACATCGTATGACATGCGTGTCGTATTTTTGCCGCCTTTCAAAAATCACTTATCACGGCCAGGAGCGAACCTGCAATCTTGGGGTTAGTAGATCGACACGGTATCCACTCACCCACAGTGGCAAGCTCTTAACACAAGTGTAATTAGTGGAAGGTTCTTTAACATGCCATAAATCTATGACATGGGACCGCCGGCTTTACTTCGCCTCCGAAGGAAGGCACACTGAAGGATTTTTAACTCTCTTAAAAAATCCGACGACTTCGGCCGTCTTTAACCCGCAACCTTGGGCATCTTATACAATCTACTACAGCCATCACGTAAATACAGGTTATCAGACTGGTTCAACACACACCGAACAGCACGGGGCTGATGACCAAGCCCCTGAAATGAATTAACAGGAACGACTGAAGGTAGGGCGACAGAAAAGACTCAAGAGAAGAGCCCCGCACAAGTAAGTTGAGGCTATGCCAGGCTTGACTTTGCTCCCATGATCACCAACGCAAGTCCCAATAGTTGCAACCATCAGATAACGCAATCCCATGGTCCCAACTTTCTACCCCTACCAACTATTCTACCTCAGAAATATAAAATTTCCTCTATGGTGGTGTGGACATGAACTCTTGGACAAGTGGCGTAAATGGCTTTTACGTAAGAACTCCCCGTATTTACGACTCCATTTTGAAATGTTGTGGGTACTACGAGGTAGTCAACATAAACTTGATTTATGTCTGAAATGTGGATACAGTTTTGACAAAACTTTCATTCTGAGAAGCCAAGAGACAGAAGAGTAATCAGCAGGGAACAGATCTGTTTTTTTTTAAATTCAAGTAAGGACTGCAGACATTCAATTTTCAAGTAGTTACTACTTTTGCTACCAAACGACACCGCCAACGACAACTAGTTCTGAACTTGATTACTAGATGCCACCGTAGTCGGCTCCTGGCCACGAATGTTGGAACCTAAGAGCGTTAGTCAAATATAACCTTTAATTTAGCTTCACACAAGTGTAATTATGCAAGGTTCTTTAACATGCCATAAATCTATGACATGGGACCGCCGGCTTTACTTTCTCTCCGAAGGAAGGCATACTGAGGGATTTTTAACGCTCTTAAAAATCTGACGATTCAGCTGGGTTTGAACCCACGATCATAGGTATAGAAGTTCAGCATCCTACCAACTACGCCACCGAAGCCGCTTCCCAAACAACTCAAACAACAAAAACAACAATGGAATTATACATAGACTTAAAATTACAAAAAACTATAATTTCTATTTTAATATACAAAATTCGAAGATGTTAAAGAAAGTAGATCCATTTGAAACATAACGCTGCACTTTTTATTTTAATACCAATAAGATTTTTGAAGAATACCCAATGTTTTATTCGCTGTTACCTAAACAATGGATTACAAAATGTTCTCTTAAGCGCTGGAAAGTGAATGTTCTCCTATTGTCTCTAAGGACAGATTATATTGAATGAAATTGCGTTCAACATCAGAAGAGGTAGTTAGTTTGTTATTGTTGTTTTAAGGGGCGGAACTACGAAGTCATCTGCCCCTCTTAACACAGATAAAAGAATACAAATTTGGAATTGAATTTAAAATTTTGAGGTGGACACCTAAATTTAAAAAGACCAAAAATTAATTTAAAAAAAACAAAAAAATAAATAAAAATTAAAAATTATAAAAATAAACAAAAAAATTACGGAAAAACAAAACATTATCATTCAAAAACGAACGAGTCGCTGAGTCAATGTTCACTGGAGAATTTAGATTGCTGGCCCTAACCCACTCTCACCTATAAAGCGGATAACGCGATCAGCAGCCACCGCGTCATCAGCTAATATAAGTTTGAGTGTCATCTGCAAACCAAGGTTTCTTCGTAAGTCAGCAAGATCCACACATTCGGTGAAAATGTGGGCCACGGTGAAAACGGCTCCACAGGTACAAAGTGGGGGATCTTGCCTTCTCATCAGATACGAGTGGGTGGATCTTGTATGACCTATCCTTAGCCTACACAAAATGACGGACTCTCTCCGTGACCGGAAAGAGCTCCGCAATGGGGGCATATTTTAACTTCACAATGCCTGCTGGGGTTAAAACCAATGTTAACTTTACACTTAAATTTCTACACAAAATTGCAGCAACCTTTCCCATTGCTTCATATCCAGGGTTCTTTGAAAGTACAGTGTCCATCTTCATTTTTGCCACATCTGCAACTTAACCTGTACCACGATTTAAATTTTTAAATATAGATCCTTAACTTTATTCTCCATTAGTGACAGGACTGCTAATTACTAGAATTTAATACTTCCTAGCCGAAATATGGACTATATTGATTTTAATGACTAAGAATATGGAGCATATGTACTAAACTTCCAAATATGGAAAACTATGGAAAATAAATACTCCACCTTTCAACTCCACATGCCACGATTATTGAAGTGTGTGTTTTTTTTTTTAGTCAGTTACCCTCCAGGCAGGCTTTTCCCACATACTCAGCGAGGGATCCCACCTTTACAGCCTCTACGGGCAGTGTCCTTGAGCTTGACATCGAAACGGAGGATACAACTGGGGAGGCGGGACTAACGCCTCGCCCAGTTGGCCTCACCTGCAAAGCGAACAGGGGTCCTCATGGGGGATGGGACGGGATGGGAAGAATGTTGGGGATAGACAAGGAAGAGGGTAGGGGGCGGCCGTGTCCTGACGGTAGTTGCCATCCCGGCATTTGCCCGAAGACGAAGTGGGAAATTATGGAACACCACTTCGAGGATGGCTGAGGTGGGAATCGAACCCCCTCTACTCACATGGACCACCTGAGGCTGAGTAGACCCCGTTCCAGTCCTCATACCACTTTTCAAATTTCGTGGCAGACCCGGGAATCGAACATCGGACCTCCAGGGTGGCAGCTAAGCACGCTGACCACTACACCATGGAGGCGACCTTCAAGATACTACAAAATTAAATTAGCTTCCTAAATAGATACAGTAGAGTCCCGCTATTCCGAACCCCGCTATTCCAAAAATCCACCTATTCCGAACAGAGTTCAGAACAAATATTACTCTTTTACTTTTTACTTTTTTACTTAAAAACATGAGAAATCAGGAAGACGTTAGTTTTTCGTGTTAAAACGTACATGTATTGTTACACTGTACAAGGAATAATTGCTATTATAAAATACAGTTCAACTCTGTTGGCTAACTCTTATAAAAGAAATTTAAATGAATTTTAATGAAAACGCCTGAAACCAAATTGGAATGAAACTGATTACAGTACTCAACTTACAGTGAGTGAGTCGTGTGTATGGAATGCGGGACGAGAGGGATAGGTAGGTTGAGGTGACGAGTCTATTATCACAACACAGTCGATTGTCTGGGCTATGAGTAGTCGAAGTCACTGCCCTTCCCTTCCGACTTTCACTGAACCTGTTCACGGGCTGATCAATACTGTGAAGAGCTGACACTAGCATATGTCCCTACATTTAATTTACGCCTTAACAAGTCAATACGTTGATATTATTCATGAAATCCGCCTGTTCCGAAATTCCCGCTAAACCAAACAGGGTTCGATCCCAATTAGTTCGGAATAGCGGGACTCTAAGCATTTACATAGAAATCCGTTCCCTGGTTATCATGATAGAAAGGATCGTCCGAACAACCTCTAAGGATGCCAAATGATAAGTAGGGAGAACAGTGACTGTACGTTTCATAGCCCAATGGTAAAATTGTTTTTTTTTACACCTGAAATCCTGCAATATTCTTAATTGAACAATAAACCCATATTCACAAAAGCACCGCAAAAATGTGGGAATAGATAAACAGTCGTGTTTTTTGGAAACATTCACAGAATGTCCTAAAATACATCCTTATGTGGTTGACTTTTTTTTTATTCCTATTTATTTATTGTCGCTTTAATTCGTAGTCATATCGCGACATACAGAATTTTGTACATAGCAATAACAATGTTGGATACAAACATTTACTTAAGGTGCGGTATTACAAAAGTTGTTACAGAGGTTATATATCTTGGTACATATTCGTCAGTTTAAAAAAAAAAATGTTTTTGAAATGGATGTGTTCATTTAAAATCTTACTTAGGCTTCTTCTCTGATGGAGGTTGCATAGAGTTCTTTGTTGATCGTACAAAGGGCATTCTAGTAGTATGTGGTTAACCGTTTTCCTTTCTTGACAGTTCTCGCATACGGGTGGAGATGTCTTGCAGAAGATGTGTGCGTGGGTCATTTTGGTATGACCTATTCGTATTCTGGTAATGAGGACTTGTTCTCGGCGTGGAAGGAGCGGGGTGTCGAATTTATTTGTAGACTCATTCCGGACGTCATGAAGCTTTGAGTGTGGGGACCGGATCCAGTCGGTTAACCATTGTTTGTTGATTTTTGATTTAAGAGAAGAGGCCACATCATTGTAGGGGATGAGAAAGTTTGGATCTTGAGGGGACAGACGAGTTGCTGCTTTGGCTGCTATGTCTGCTTGTTCGTTGCCTTTTATCCCCTTGTGTGAAGGAATCCACATAATGTAAATTTGCTGACCATTATTTGTTGCCGTGTTATATGACTCCAGTATATTTTGGGCTAAGGAGTTGGAAGGGGATGAATCTTGAAGGGAGTTTATTGTAGATAAGGAGTCACAGAAGATTAAAAAGATTTCTCTTTTTGTGTAATTCTTAATGGATTCTATAGCTTTTAGAATGGCGTATTGTTCACATGTGAATATAGAGCATATTTTTGGTAATGTATACTTTATCGTATGATCTGGATATACAATAGCGCAGTCGCTACCATATTCTGTCTTTGATCCATCTGTATAAATTGCGGTAAAGGTGGGAAATCTTTTGGTTTTCTCTAGAATGAGTGTCTTGAAGGTGCTACTGTCAGTTGATTCTTTATTAATTTCACATAAGTCTAAAATTGTTGGTGGAGTTTTAATTCTCCATGGTGGAATTGACATATTTGTTGTAGTTCTCGTAGCAATTGGGGGAAAATGAGAGTGGACATCTTGTAGGAGTCATGAAAGTCTAATGTGGATAGGAAGATGTCTTCTTTGCTGCTTGGGGTAGCGAAGAGAATGATTATTTGGGAAAACATAGGTGTAAGTTTTGGAGTGCGGAGACGCTGCGACCTTTGTTGCATAATTGATAGTCAGTAGTTTCCTGCGAGATTGGAGCGGAGGTTCATAAGCTTCCATTAGTAGACTGGAGATCGGACCTGTTCTAAAAGCACCTAAGATGATCCTTAGAGATGTGTTTTGAGTAGGGTCAAGTAATTTAAGTGCTGGTTCTGGGGCTGAATTGTATATAATGGAGCCATAGTCTAGCTTAGAACGGATGACTGCTTTGTACGTGGACATTAATACATGAGCATTAGCTCCCCAGTTGTTAGCTGCTAATGATTTGAGACCATTAATTCGACGTAGGCAGTCGTTTCTTCAAGTTTTAAGATGAGAGTTCCATGTTAGTTTGCTGTCAAAGGTCATTCCCAGTATTTTTATTTCTTTTTCCACTTTGATTTTATTTCCCTTGAGATATAATTCTGGTTGTTCATTCTGTCTTCTCTGTTTGTAAAATAGAATGCATTTGGTTTTGGTTGCAGAGAAAATGAAGCCAGTATGATTCTCCCAATTGGCAAGATTGTCGAGGGATTTTTGTATTATTTCTTGGGTTGTTGATAGATTACGGCCTTTGCAGAACATGGTGATGTCATCCGCAAAGAGGCAAGAGTTTACTGGGAGGTTGATGCAGGAAGTTATGCCATTTATGGCTACTAAGAAAAGGGTTACACCAATGACTGAACCCTGTGGGACACCTTTCTCTAATCTGATTTCTTGAGATAGGGCACCGTTAACTCGGACTTGGATGCTTCTGTTCTGTAGAAAATTGTGTATGAATCCAATCATATTTCCCTTGATATTGTGTTGTTTTAGGGTTTCGATGACTTGTGTTTTGCGTATCGTATCATATGCTTTATGTATGTCTAAACTGACTGCTAGGAGATGGAGTCCGTGTCGAAAAGCATCTAGAATTTCTGATTCTAAGGTTATTAAGGTATCAGCTGTTGAGTGAAATTTTCTGAAACCACACTGCTCTTGTGTAAAGAAATTCTGCTGCCCTAGTATCCATTTTAGTCTTTTATTAATAATTTTTTCCATTAATTTGCACATAGTACATGTTAGAGCTATTGGTCGATAATTATCAGGAATCATGTGGTCCTTTCCTGGTTTGGGTATAGGAATCACTATGGCTTTCCTCAAGCATCTGGAAATACTTTCTGAGTCCAAATGAAGTTGAAAATTTCGGTGAGATATTCTAATCCGTCAGGGGGAAGTTCTTTCAAGAATTCATATATTATATCATCAGGGCCAGGACTAGAGTTTCTGCAGTCGTTGAGTTCTTGAGATATTTCGTTTATGCTAATTTTATCATTGTAACTATCATTGGTATTATCAGAGAGGTCTGAGAGTGAGTTATTGTCAGGTCCACGGAAATTTGAGAGTACTTGTTCATTATTGGAATCACTTGATATTTTTGCCAAGTTTTTGGCTAAGGTATTGGCAATGTCTAGATGGTTGGTTATTGTTGATCCAGATTTTGTTGAGAGAGTTATTGTTTTAGACGGATTTTGGAGTCCTTTAATTTTTCGTAAGTATTCCCAAACAGAGTTCTGAGGGGTCTGATTGGAAAGAGAGGACACGTATATTAGCCAGGAATTTCGTTTGCTTTCTTTGATAACTTTTCGTGCTTTTGCTCGACTTCTTTGAAAATTTAATTTACTCTCAAGAGTAGGGTGTCGTTTGTATTTGTAAAAAGCTTGATTGTTGATTTTGATCGCTTCTTTACATGTGTTGTTCCACCAAGGAATTACTCCTCTGTGGGTTACATTGTTAATTCTAGGGACTGATTTTTCTGCGGCTTTGAGTATTGCCTTAGTGAATTCGTTTACAATATAGTTGATATTGTAATTTTTGATGAGGTAAGATGGCGGTAATCTGTTGAACTCAGTCTTGATATTTTCTCTGTATTGGCTCCAGTTGGCAAGTTTTGAGTTCCAATTCTTAGGATTAATTTGAGGGTGAAGTTTGTTGTTTTTATTAATTGATATAGGGAAGTGATCACTTCCATAGAACTTTTTACTAGCGTTCGATGAGAATGTTGCTGCTATGTCTGCAGTGCATAAACATAGATCAATTGTGCTGAACGTACCGTGCTGTATGTCCCAGTGTGTAGGACCATTGGAGTCTAGTAGGATTAAATTTTCAGAATCTATTAGTGTTTCAATTATTTTTCCTCTTTTATTTGTATAGTCATTGTTCCAAACGGTGCTGTGGGAGTTGAAATCACCCAAGAGAATAAATGGTTTGGGAAGTTGGTTTGTTAGATCTGCTAGGTCTTGCAGGTCTATTTTCTGGCTGGAGGGGAGATATATATTGCAGGTACAGAAGGAAAGTGAAAGGAAGATCATAGATGCTACTGCTTCCAATTTTGTATTTTGTGGAATTTCTTTTTGAGGAACTTTATTGCTAATGTAGGTGGTAACTCCTCCGCGTGCGTAAGTAGGATTGTTGCGGTTTTTGTAGTATGCTGTATAATGATTAATATTAGCCACATTGTGGTCTCTAAAGTTGGTTTCTTGTTAGCAGATTATTTGAGGTTGATGTTCATTGACAAAAACGTAATGGCGGCCACACAAATTGACTAAAATTTTCAAGTATTCGTTTTGGGGGTAATACCCGTTAATATTCCACTGTAATATACTGCGATTCATGAAGATTATTTAAATAGAAGGATTGTTGGTTTGGGTTCATTTCAGTTTGAGGAGTTATAGAAGGAGAGGAGTTGCTGTCATTATTAAGTGCATTGAGTAGTTTCTTGATAAGTCGAGTGTTGCTATTCTTGATGTTCTTGTCTTGATAGTAGGGATGTAGTTTGCGCATAGTCTCGATGAGTTCTTCAACACTAGATGTGTAAGATAGTGCAATGGATAAGGTATTAGGTGCTGATGCACCTTTAGTATTCTCAAAAAGACTATTTAGTTGTAAAAAGTCAAGTGAAAAGTAAGAGGGATCAGCTTCTATCACTTCTTTGACAGGGAGGAGTTGATTTTCTAAGTTGAAAGAATTCGGTTTCATTGTTTTTTTTTCTTGGGTTGGATTATGTCTGGAGTTTTGTTCGTTTTATCGTCTCCCGATATAGAGAGGTCATCACAGAAGGACTTGATGTCAGCTCTGGAAGAGATATCTGAGGAGTCACTTGGAGGTAAAGATCTTTTATTCCATGGTGTATGGTGGTGGACGATTCTTTGTTGATTTCAGGTAGCTGTAGTTGTCCATTCAAGGACGTTTCCTTTAGAGGAGAGTTTTGATAAGTAGGAAGGGAGTCGGTATTATGTTCAATAGTTTGAAGAGGATTCTTATCCTGTTCATGCTCCGAAGTATTGCCGGCTGGATTGGATGGTTGCTCCTTGGAAGGGGTTGGAGGTAGGTTGAAAGGTTGGTTTTCTTCGTCTGAAGGATTAGTTAGCAATGGACATGCACGGGCCAAGTGGCCTTCTTCTTTGCAAGTAAAGCAGGTTGGGATATCAGAGGAGCTTTATATCCAATAACTCGTTCCTTCATAGCATAACTGGAATGAAGGTGGTAGTTTATTAAAGTCACAGGGTTTAACATAGAGTTGTCGGCGGAAGCTGAGTATATGTGCAAAACCTGGGATATTAATTCCAGCCTTGAGGTTGGATATGGAGGACATTGGTTTGATATTCAGTTGTTGAAGATAGTTTGTAATGAATGAGTTGGGCAAAATAGGACAAACATTTGATAGTATCACTCGTTTGTTTGGAACTATTAGTGGACGTAGGGAAAGGTCTATGTTGTTGATGTTGATTACAGGGTGGTTTAAGGCTAATTCTTGAACAAGATTTTTAATCGATAGGAATATGCAGATTCTCGAATTAGAAATGCGAGATACATAACGTATGTTATCAGGACTAGTTATTTTACCAACTGTGAGGATATAATCCTTTAATGGGATTGCGTCATGTGAGTCTATGATAATTGCTTGTTCTTTACTAGGGGTTGATTGAATTACGGATGCGTAACTTGGAAGGGATTTCTTTGGTCCATTGTAGAACGAACTATTAGTAGGGTTATGTAATGGTTCGATGCCATTACTAGTAGCCAATCTTGAGTAGCGAAGGGCTTTGGACAAGCCTCGCTGAATTACGTTATACAATTGTCGACTTTCGTTGATTTGATTTGGCACTTTGTCAGCCGGCCCCGTGGTGTTGGGGTAGCGCGCCTGCCTCTCACCCGGAGGCCCCGGGTTCGATCCCCGGCTCCGTCAGGGATTTTAAAACTGACGTGAGGGTTGGACAATTGAGTAGCTGTCTGACAGTGAGACAGCGCCCCGATCACGAATACCAAGATTAACGGTCGAGGGGACCCGACGCGCTGATCACGCGTCACCCCAATATCTGCAGGCCAAATGGCTGGGCAGCGGTCGCTTGGTCGGCCTTAGCCCGTCATGGGCTGGATAGTGCCAGGGGTTGACTTTTTTTTTTTGACTCGTAAAACATAAAATGATATTTTTTTCACTCTATATTAACAGTATATCACAGTCCTGTGTTCAATTACATGAGTAGACTCGTTGTACTCACAATTAACCTGGAAAACTTCCCAATTGAAGTCCTGCAACCAATCAATTCGAGAATAAATCAGCGCACTTAATCAACACGACTGAACTCGTTCACTGCCACTTGGATTCTAGCCTTGACTTTTTTCTTCATCGTCTTCTAGGCTATTCGAAATCACGAGACTTGAATTTTTATCCTCTCTAATCATGAAAAAGCGTGCTTGTTATCTTGACAGTTTTAATAAAATGTGCGTTCCTTTTTGTTATAAAATAACACAACCAATATAGTAATAAGCAAACATATGATTAGCCTACCTTGATAATAAGCCAAAAGGCAGTGACGTGCTGTATGAAATACTTGCCCTGTTGTTTACAAAGGTCTGTTTGCTCCCAGGCATGCGCTAATAACAGAAATTGAGTTTAAACATACACTTTTTGCAAGGCAGCACTGGAGCTTAGCGAGGAATCAAGCGCGACTAATGGCTTGGCCTCCAAACAAGTCAAGTTCGTCTCTAATCAGCTTAATAGGGCAGGCGAATCATTATCCTCCTTATCTAGATTCTACACTAGCTATCGTGATATCCCCAGGGTAAGAATCTGTGAAGAATCCCAAATGGTATTCCTTAATACTGAATGACCTTACACGCTATTCACTTAAACACTGTAGTTCCGATGGCTATTTAGTTCATGAATCATCCGGTATGTACTTCGACCAATCGCATTTTGTTCTATTGACTGGCTGCGTGGCTCAGCGGCTAAGTTCTCGCCTGCTGATCCCAAGAAAGCGTGATCTAATCCCGGCACAGTCAGTTGGCATTTGAGGGGCGCAAATGTGAGGGAGCCGTGTCAGGAGCTTTACTGGCACTTTCAAGATTCCCTTCGGGGCTAAATTCCGGCACACTGGCGTCTCTAACAGCTGCAGTAGTTAAAAGGGGCGTAAAACCAATAGCATTATTATAATTATTTATAATTATTAATTATAATATTATATTATATATATTATATATATATTATAATATTATATAATTATCTCATTCTACGGTTGTTCCTTTTCGCTTTCATTTTGAAAAGTTTTCAGATACATGATTTTATGAAAGCTACTCAAATTCAAAGAACTCAATTATTTAAACATTTTACAAAGTTAGTTATTGGAGTTTTAAGGTGTGGAACAGCGAGGCCATTTACCCCTCTTAACACGTATTAAATTACAACAAATGTATAATAAATCAAAATTTAGAGGCGAAAGCCTAAATGTGAAAAGATCTAAACATAATCAAACAAAAAAATAAATAAATTAATAATTATAATAATGTCTAAATACTGTAATAGTGACTAAAAGGATAATAAATCTTACTCTCTCACAGAAAGCTGAGAACAACTGACTTTTTGAAGTTGAAAAAGACCTTCAAGAAATAGACATCTCAAGCGATGTAGTAGACTAAAAGATGAAGTACTGGACAGATCTAAATTCAGAAAAGTAGTTGACAACCATCAATTTTCTGACCACCCAAACATTGCATCCTACAGAACTGGACAGAGGAGCGCATAAAGAGACATAGCGAGAATATGAAGAGATTTTGGGAAGACAAGAAAGAAAGAAAGAAAGAATAGCTAAATAGGTTCAATCGCTCTCCTTAGACGGCCATAACAATGAAAAAGTAATACGGAAATACACAAATTCAGAATTCAAAAGAGAAAAAGTTTTTGAGTAAACATACACTTGAAAATTTAGATATCTGGCCCTAACCCTCTCTCACTTATAAAGCGGATAACGAGATCAACAGCCACACGTCATCGGTAAGTTCGAGTATCGTCTGAAAACCAAGGTCATCAAGATCCACACACTCGGTTGAAATGTGGGCCATGGTTAATACGGCATCCTGTGGTGCCAACTGCAGAGCTTTATAGATAGCAACGAGCTCCGCAGTAAAGACATTTGAGAGAAAGAACCCGGACTATTTCTTTTAAAGTAGCGTGTGCAAAACGGTACATTTTGAAATAAAAAGGATTGGAAAATTCATTGTCATATTGTGATTCTAAAACAAAAAATGGAAACAGACAAGAAATACACAATATTTTACACAAAGAAGGCTCTGTTTATACACGATTCGTATGGTACCACGAATGTACTATGTAAGTTAGGCCTACGTTTTATCATCCATAAAACCTTTGAAGATGTTTTTCTCGGCAAGTTCTTTTTCCTTTCAAAAGAAATACACTATCTCTGAAATGAGTGTGATTATTTTTGTTAGTTAGTTATTGTTGTTTTAAGGGGCGGAACTACGAGGTCATCTGCCCCTATGATTATTTTTGTTATATTTTTTACATTTATTTATCGTATGAATTTTAGTGCCGGGAGTGTCCGAGGACATGTTCGGCTCGCCTGAGTCTGTAGCTGCTTCCAGCGGACACCCTTAGGGTGAGCTACAAGTTCCGTTCAATTTCAAGTAGTTCCAACTTTCGCTACTAGATATCAATGATACCTAGTGGTGAACGTTAGAACTTTGATAGAGCGTTCCGACGAAATCTAAGCTAACAATTTAGCTTTACACAAGTTTAGTCTGTGAAAGGATCTTTTACATGCCATAAATCTATGACATGGGACCGCCGGCTTTACTTCCCCTCCGAAGGAAGGCATACTGAAGGATTTTAACGCTCTTAACAAATCCGACGACTTCGGCCGGGTTTGAACCCGCTATCTTGGGAACAGCAGTTCAGCATGCTACCAACTACGCCACCGAAGCCGCCATTTTTGTTATAATCCTAAACTAAGAGAGATACCTGTAAATCGTCATGCTACATGCTATCTATTGAACCCGAGGAGGTTATGCTGACTGGAATCGAACGTGGTTCTCAGAGACTGTGATCTCAGTATAAAGGTTCCACCAGGGAACGAACCCGAAGTCTGTGGAGGGAGTTTCATTGTAAAAACCCCTCGAGAGAAGTGTATATTAAATCACTGGTGTGATTTAAGTTGCAGTGACATTATTTACTAAAATAATGAAGGGAAATTGAGCAGAATACTGCATTATTAGACTACTTGGTGTAGGCTATACGAGGCTTGGAACACTGCAAGTGCAGAGTTGACATTTTTACAAATTGGCCCAGAATTGTGGGAGGTGTTCAGTGGAGCCACGTCCATCTCTCTGACCTCGTTATGTCGTCTGGGAGAGGGTGAGGGCCTGAATAATGACCCAGTTCTTCCCCGACGGAGAATAGCATTGAGTTTGGTGGGGAGAGATAGCCAGGAAAATCATTGATTACTCGTGATTGGAGTAACGGATTGACTTGAGAGTTGTCCACAGGTGAATCTTTTGCCAAAAGGCTAATTTTAGAGCCTTTAATCTGCGAAATTGGTGCATATTTAATGGAGCGCGGAAGGATGGAAAACGCCCGTTGTTCGCGAAGAGTTTTGAGAAGGTCGCCTGGGATTCCCAGCAAGGTAGCGTCCCCAAGCCATGGAGAAATGAATTAATATTAATTAATTGGACGAGCGATTCTTCTGCACGCAGGTAGTTCTGGGATCTGTGATGACAAAGGAACCCGATGATCATGGTTTCGAGACCAGAATCACGCTGTGAGAGGAGCCGAGATGACGCGGGAAAATTTCGCCCTACTTTTCGTGGGAATCCAATATAAGGGAGTCGACCCTTGACGGAGCGCTCAGTTACCGCTCAGTTAGAAGGCAGTTGAAGTCAGTCTCAGCTCAGTCTTACTCAGTTTTACGCAGTCGTCATGCCAGGCGCACGCCAGTATTGCAGCCAGTCTTAACGCAGTTTACACAGTTGGACATAGTTTGTCACCGAGAGTTGAAAACAGTAATCGCTACACAGTTTTGTAAACAGTATGAACAATGTGTGGTCATTTAAGAAGCAACGTGTGAAATAAGTTGCAGAACTATTGTAAAATATAATCTATGTAAAGTTATGCGCAGTGTTAGCGCTATGTGTAAAATATTGACTGATCGTATATGTGTAATTACGATGGAATGCACTAAAAGAAATGTTACGAAGCAGTTGGTAATGTCATAAGTATACCAAACCACGCTCAGGACGGTAGTTAGCATAATTATGCAACGCAGGGAACTTACCGGAGGAGTATGGTTAAGAACTGTTGGTGAATTCCGAGAGCAGGTAAACCAGACTTTCAATCAGGAGTTGATAGGAGCACGGGAGATGCCGTCGACACCTGCAATTTTGATCTTTGCTAGGGAATTTCAACAATGAAAAGTGTATAAAGTGTCGTGTGTTATGTGTAAAGCATATGTAAAATATCTTTTAAAGTAGTGATTGAAAAAGTGTTATAAAGTATCACATGTGTGGGAGCGATAGCTTCCTTAGAGAAATGCAACGTGCCGTGTTGTTAACAGAAAATATGTGTCATAAAATGTGTGTATTCGAGATAAATATGTCACGTTAAACCTGCAAATGGCAGGCCAACTGGAAGAATATGATTGGTTGGACCCACCGTAAGGAGCCTGTAGAGATATGTGAGTACCCCACAAATTATGTTTAATTAATGAACGTAGGACACTGCATGTTGGTGATTTCAGTAAAGATGCCAGTAAAAATCAGATTAGGAGGGAGATCCTCCAGGTTTAATCATTATTGTGTTGATTTTCATAAAGTTGAGATGTTAATTTGCATCATTAAGTGGAGTAATCATTCCCACTATGAATTAAGAATGGCAATCAGTTATGTAAATGTAACGAACGCGATTGTTCGAGTTTAAGACGTTTAGTTGTGTCGGATTCTTGGTAATTTATGTGAAAATAATAATAAGGAAGGATTCTTGGTAATTTATGTGAAAATATAATAAGGAATGATTTTGGTCATTTATGTCAGTGAGATTAATGATAATAATAATAATGAATATTAAAAGTATGAATGAACGCATCAGGAAATAATAAACGTTGTAAGCGAGAAATAATGACGCTAATTGCAAGACTTATCGATCTAAGCAGTAAGATGATACAGTAAGATTACATTACGGTAATTAAGGAAAGAAGTTTTATATCAGAATATTGCATATATTCAATAATTAGGCCAGGAATGAAAGAGCTTTCAGTGAATTGAATTTGCAGCTTATATGAGAAGCTTATAGAGTAAATTGATAGATTTCTCTTAATATTATAGGTCGGAGGTCGTAGCATTGAGTAAAGGGGCCAAGTGGTCTATTCTACGTATGAAATCTCCTATGTCATGGGCATAAGTGGAGATATAATTTATGCCAGAGTTGTAGTGTGGTACCCTAGCTCTGAGGAAGGATATGAAAGTGTTCCGGGTTGGAATCCTGTGGTAGAGACGAGGAAAACGAGGACACCTCGAAACTCTATGGATCCCCGAGAACTTATTGATGAGTTATTCAGCTCGTGGGAGCGAAACTCATGGCGACAGCTTGGACTGAGCGCCTATTTTATTTGAGACACCGGTCACCCGTCAGACTAATGTATTACGAACCCAGAACCTTCATGTTGAATGGACCTGTGTGAGGCCAGTAATTATTATATCCTCAGTGTAGGAGTAATTTAAAAAAAGCTCATTCAATACCTGTTTGCATAATAGTCAATGAAGATCCTTTGGGATATATGTGTCGTTCGGACAACAGTATTTGTCTTGTAAATCTTTACTGCTTAGTGAGGAAAGCCTTCAAACTTGAAGCGAGGGGCGAGGTAATTGTTGGAACCCCCATCCCACAGTCTATTGTATACCGACCGCTCGGGTAGAGGGTCTGGGAGAGACGGTCACCCGAACCGTCAAGGCAAGTTGAAAGGAACAGATTGAGACCCTGTAATGACATGTATTGAAATATTGTTATGTTGAGTAACGTAGCCATGTGGTTTAAGAACACATGGATAATTATAGATCAGCCTGATGGTTCATTATTTTAGCTATCTGACGAATGGTTAGACGATGTATTTGCACTGTCACTGACGCCAAGTTAATGAAGTTGGTTACCAGATGCCACAGGCTACGCACGCAAGGTAGTCTTATTGTACCTTCCGACACAGCTATAATTTAACGTCTTTAATATGAAATCATAACAGCATGCAGTGGGACTATATAAATAGTGGAATAGGGGTAGCTTACATAAATATGGAGTTGCACGTAGTTTGCGGTGCAACACCATAATAGGCTAATGCATGACGCATTTGGTGGGAAGAGAAAAAATCAAAACACACACGGTACACATATTTGTCAAAACTAAAGAGGTTTAAGGAATAATTAATTTGTGAAATTAAAGAAGTCACATTGGATGACAGTAGTATGTCAATGTAAAAGTTGTTTGTGAAGTTGTATGTGCATCAGCGCACTAGAATATCTTTGTGATATTCACATAAGGGTAAAGGTTTGTGGTATGATATGATTTTTATTATGATTTTTGTTTATGTTGGTGGATTGTGGAAAGTAAATTTTGTTTGCTTTTGTTTTTTTTTTGGTTTTGGGGATTGTTTTATTTGTTAAAGCCATGATTTTATTTACTGGATTAAAGTTTTAGAATAGAGTTGTGCCTTATCATTGTAGAGTTGATACCTTGTAGCCTCAAATCCAAAATATGCACTGCTCAATTGGGGAGACGGTACACGCCTGAGACCTGAAGCTAGCTGGAGGCAGAAGCATATTTTCCATCGAGATTATACGCATGGGTACATGGGATTTGATGTCCTGTACAGTGATTTGAGCTATAAAGTACAACTAAAGTCGGTCTATATCTATTGCACACAACTCTATTAAAGTAATAATTAACGAAGTAGGGAATGACCGCTCCTAATTCTAGCTAAGCTCTGATACGCACAATATAAATTTTGATAATGCAATACGTCTTGTATGCATGGTATTATCTCTTATATTATCATGGCCCAAGCAACGTGGAGCGGTATTAGTTCATTATGGAACCGCCTGCGTCAGTGCAATATGAGCGATCTTGGCATTGCACATGCATGGCATACTTGACATCATTACATCTTACATTTATCATGGCGCCCAGATTGCGTGGAGCTTATGGGATTTAGGGAAAACCCATAGATTTTTATGGTATTTCATGGGGAAAACCATAGTAATTGTTTTTTTGCCTCAAACTGTGTTTGAGTGATTTTTGAGTTCAGTAGGCTTTTTGATGTAACGCAGAATCTCTCTATTGAGAAGAGAATTACCCAAGGGTATGAGCGCTACATACCAGATCCACAATTTATCATAATATTATCAGGTTTCGTACGACTTCACAATACGTGTACAGTGTTTGATGTTTCTCTTCGAAACATATCCACACATTTTTCCAGGAAGCCTGCCTGCATATTTAAGTATTATTGTGAAAATGTCAGGTACGGAGGAAATCTTGCAGGTGATTGCAGGGTTGAAACAGCATTTTGATGTTGTTAACGAGCAGAATAAACTGGAAGCCAAGGCTTTCCAGGATAGCATAAACACTAGTTTAGATGCCAATCAGGAGGCAATTAATGCAAATCAGGTTGCAATGAATAATAACCAAACTGAATTAAACAATCGTTTAGATGCCAATCAGGAGGCAATTAATGCAAATAAGATTGAAATAAACAATCGTTTAGATGCTAATAAGATTGAATTAAACAATAAGTTAAGTCAAATGCAAGAGGTTATTAAGACCGAAGTAACAGAAACTGTTGTAAGCATTGTATCGGAAATGCAGGTTAAAACAGATAAACGTTTCGAGGACATAGAAGCCAAACTTGAAAGTAACTTACAAGCGTGTAAGCATGCTCAGGATGAAACCAACAGTAGGTTAGACGCGTTGGCTAACGACATTAAGGATATTCAAATCCAAAATGAGGCGAATCTCGAACGCCAAGCGAAACAATTTTCAGAGTTTACGAGAACGGTAGACCAGAGATTAGAGGAGAACGACTCTAAATGGGACCAGAAATTGAAAAGCTATGCTAGAGCAATTAACGGTGATCTCAAGAAACAGGACCAGAATATATTAGGTCAATGTCACGAAATAGGTGAAATCAAGGCCGTTGTTAACGAAAGTAAAGAACTGGTAGGAAACATGAAGGGTCAGATAAGTAAAGTTCACCGAGAACTGGACCAAGTTCAGAATGACATTGTTGTAGTCAACAAAAGGCAAGAGGAAAATAGAGGTGAAATTATTAAGGTCCAGAAGGAAATGTCAAAGGTCAATGGACACATTCGAGAAGAAATCAAAGGATTGAGGGAAGAACTCGAAGTGAGAGAAGGCCAGAAAACAGAGGCAAGCGACAAGACCCTTGCTCAAATTAAGGAAAATGTAGAGGATGAAATCTCCCATATCAAACAAAGTCTGAAAGAAGACAAGAAGAAAATCTTTCAAGTAGCCGAGGAAAATCGAGATAGGCTTACAAGAATAGAGAAAGAAGTCATTACTCGTCTGGAAAGAGCAGAAATGCGCCACAGTCAAATGGAGACTAGGATAATAGCACAGGAGGAAACACTTCTGAAAGATCCTAAGTCAAGTGAAGGCAGCATGGAAGATATGAGGAAAACAAGGTGGGCAGACTTAGAAACCCAACCTATAATAAGGAGTGATACAGGCCCAGGGGAAAGTCCTTATATGACGCCAGGTGTACCAGTTGCGGCATCAACGCCACATGAAAACGCTATGCACACCCAGGTGATAAACGTCATAAGGGCAAGCGAAGAAAAACCAAGGAAATTCTCAGGTAGCCACTATAATATGACACCAAAATATTGGTTGAAGGAAGTGACTGAATATCTGAATGATGCACGAATACCACAGGAGCGTAGGCTACGTGCTATAGAGAAATTAACAGAGGGGGAGTGCGCATTATGGTTTCGCAGCTTCCGCTACACTTTCGATACTGTTGAGGAGTTTCGGGAGGCATTTTTGAAGAGATACTGGGACGCAGCGACCCAACAGAATTTACGGTTGGATTTATATGCAAAGAAATACAGTACCAACAATCCAACGAAGTACGCAGAATTCTTCATATCGCAGATGTGTCGCTTTAAAGAACTAGATCAAAAACCGAGCGAACTGGAGCTATGTACTGCTATCGCCAAGCAGCTTCCATACGAGATCCAAAGACTACTAATCTCGGCTAATGCAAAAACTGCTATGGAAATGGAGACAGTTCTTAGACAACTGGACCTCACTACAGCAAATACGATGCGTCAGAGTCGAACCGTGGAACAGGTACACGTGACCAACACGCAGACTGACCAACAGCAAGCTCCAAGGAACAACAAAGCTACGAGCACTGAAACATTAGATTCCTATGGACGGCAATGGGAACAGGAACCCAGAAGATGGCAGTCAAAGTACAAAGGGAATGCTAATAGAGGAGGAAGAGGTCGAAACTCGTGGAATAAGCCGAATACCAGGGGTAAACCGTACCAAAACAATGGAGGTAATAATGGCCAAGAAGGCAATAATAGAAATTGGAGACCCCAAGAAAGAAGAAGTAACTTCGATGACGAGGTAGAAGAACGATATCACGCTTCTTTGCGATACCTCGAGGAGAGGGGAGATGAGCCTCAGAAACAACAAGTCCGATGGCAAGAAGTTATGCAGAACAGGACATCGCCAGACAGATATGGAGATGGAGCTAAGAGTTTGGAGCTACAGCGCAGCGAACAGGAGAGAAGAAACTCCAAGGGGACGGGCGCTGAAGAAAAAAAAAACGCCAAAATTAGAAGAGTTCGAGACTGAGGGATGGAAGTCTGTTAACATCATCAATTGGATAGCCAAACCGGAAGAACTAATCGAGGATACAGGAGGACCACAGGTCATGGTCAAGAGAGAATTGCCTATTATAATAGTAAGGGTGGCTAGACACAGGGTCAACAGTGAGCCTTATGACACAAGCCTTATTTGATGAAATAGCCCGGAGAGAGAATATTTTGAAAATACCGATCTCTAGTGTCAAGATAAAAGGGGTAATTCCAGACCGAACGATGATATGTAAATATCAGGTATTCCTAGATTTACAGATAGGAGGCTCTATTTTCTCACAGAGTTTTCTGTTAGTAAACAAATTGCCTTATAACCTACTTATTGGGGCAGAATTTATAAGGGAATACAGAGTGATAATCGACCTAGCACAGGACAGGGTTATGTTCCATGTGAATGAAGAAGCTGAAGGCTTGGAGGTCGCACTCAATGAGATTGAACCAGGGTCAAGTGAACAAGTATGGCATACATACAGAGACGTGGCTGAAGAAGAAGTGTTAGTTATTGAGCAGTTAGAAGAAGAGCTGAAAACACTAGCCACAGACCTGGAGAAAGATTTGGAACCCAAACTGGAAGATTATATTTCGGAAAAACTAGAAGAAGCGAAAATTGGGCTAAAAGAGAAGGAAAACTTAAAGCAGTTATTATTGGAACAGAAGGAAGTCTTTGATTCGAGACCTGGTCGGATAAAGAACTTCACTTATGCTTTTCAAGTCAGTGATTGGACACCATTTAGGCAGAAACCCTACCCTATAGCAGAAAAGCACTATGCTAAAGTGAAAGAGGCAATTCAGGAGATGTTGGAGGCCGGCGTTATTGAGAAGACACCTACGCCTTATGTAAGTCCATTGGTAATTGTACCAAAGACAGACGGAACTGTCAGAGTCTGCCTGGACCTGAGACATTTAAATTTGAAGGTTATTCCAGAATTTGACCAAGTGCCACCTATTAAAGAGATCCTCAGGAAGTTCAAAGGGAAAACCGTATTCACAAATCTAGACATTACATCCAGTTTCCACCATCTTGAATTAGAGAAGAAAACTAGTCTGTTGACAGGATTTATGTTTGATCAACATACATACGCATTTTTAAGGCTACCTTTTGGGTTGAAAACAGCTGGTTCAGCACTGATAAGAGCGTTAGATCGCAATCTATCAGATGAAGTGAAAGAGAGTACCATCAGATATGTAGACGACATTCTACTCACATCAGAATCTCTGGAGGAGCACATGAGAGACCTGAAGAAGTTGCTAGATGATCTTCGAGAAGCTAACTTTAAGGTTAACATCAAGAAATCGCACTTCTGTCAGAGGGAAGTCAAATTCCTAGGGCATGTTATTGATGCAAATGGAGTGAAGCCTAACCCAGATAAATTGGAGGTAATTCGAAATTTCCCTCGACCCACGAAAGTAAAGCACGTCCGACAGTATTTGGGAGTAATTGGATTCTTTTCGAACCACTGCCCAAACTATACTGCGACAGTAGCACCCCTGCAGGACCTATTGAAGAAAGGCGGCAGATGGAATTGGACGGAGCAATGTCAGGAAGCATTCGTGAGGTCAAAACAAATGCTTTTGGAATATGTGAAGCTGGGATACCCGGATTATACCCAGAAGTTCATCATACAGACGGATGCATCACTTATTGGGATCGGAGCGATGCTATTCCAGGAAAATGTTGACCAGCCTGAAAATAAAGTTTTTATTGCTTTTATAAGCAGGAGACTGAAAGCCCATGAGAAAAATTACACGATCACAGAGATAGAGTTGCTCGCAATTTTGTACGCGTTGCAATCTTGGCACAAACTCGTGTATGGCTTCCAAATAGTCCTCAGAACAGACCATAAAGCTTTAACATTTTTGTTAAAAACAGACTTGTTTAGCCAGAGATTGACAAGATGGTCCCTGTATATTCAGCAATTTAATGTGGAAATAGAATACTGTCCAGGGAAAGAGAATGTAATACCGGACATATTAAGCCGTTACCCTACAGAAGAGGAAGCGTTAGCTGTCCAGATTGAGAATCGAGATCAGAAGACGTTGGATGACTTAAGGAATCTTACCAACCTACAACGCGAAGACCCGTGGTTGAAGATGATGATCGATTACTTTGAGGGACGCTTAGCAAGGGGAACTGCAAGATACGGAGAGGCAGAGGCATTGGCAACAGATTATATATGGTATAATCAGATATTACACAAGTGGGATGACGTAGATCATACACGGCAAAGGATTGTGATTCCTGCATCTTTGCAGAGGAGATTGGTGTGGCTGGCACACAGAGCATTTGGACATCCAGGGATAGATAAAATCTGTGCTCTGTTGAAGGAAGCATTTACTTGGCCTAAGTTGAGAGAAACGGTGAGAAATGCTATTAGGACATGTGATCTATGCCAGAGGGTAAAGCCAAATCCCTTTTTAATGAGGCAACGACCTATCCCGTTGTTACCGGAAAAGCCAAGGCAGTTATTGAGCATAGACAACTTTGGACCATTGCCTAGAGCACGTAGAGGCAATAGACACATTTTTGTAGCCATGGATGTATTTTCGAAAATGGTGGTGTTATGCCCCATACAAAAGACAAGTTCCAAGCAGGTCTTGAAACGGCTGAAAGAGAGAGTTATTCCGATTCTTGGGAAGCCGGATAACATTCTCTCGGACCACGGAAGTTGCTTTACAAGTGCAGAATTTCGTCGAGAACTGGAAACTCTAGGAATTAGGCAGATTTTATCTACCATTCGCCATCCTGAGGCAAGTCCAGTTGAAAGAGTTATGAGAGAGATCCAGAAATACATGAAGATCTACTGCTCTGAAGCGAATTGGCGTTGGATTGAATTTCTAGAAGTCATTGAATACTGTATAAATAATACGGTACATGAGGCGACAGGTCAGGTTCCCGTGACTCTACATCTGGATCAGAGACCAGAGAGACCGTGGAATGGTGTTATTCCAGTACCAGTAGACGCACAGCCAGGTAGAGAATTGAGGATCCAACGAACCTTCGAATATCTCAAAGCACAGGCGGAGAGACGTCAGAGAAGAAATCGTGCGAAGAGGTATCATAGACCGCTTCCCGTGGGAGAGAAAGTGTTAATTAAGAAACCCGCCAGTTCAGATCCAGAGGCACGGAAGTATAAAAAGTTCATTTTTGCTTACCACGGCCCGTTCGAGGTGATAAGAGACCTACAGAACAATGCATACAGGTTAAAGCATTTAGAGACTGGAAACGAGGTCGTTATGAACGTAGCCAATTTAAAGGTTTATTATCTGCCAGAAGAATTCGACGAACAAGAAGATGTATTAATAACGCACACCCAACTCAACGTGGAGAGCGAAGGCAGCCAGGCAGCCAGAACTGAAAGTTCGAGCGGCAAGACGGAACGAGAAGCAGACAGTTTGCCCAGTGGAAGGGACGAACAACAAAGATGCCAGTGTCTGCGAGAATTCTATGAAGAAATGATTGCAGCGGCGAGAGAGGTTGAGGCAATAAATACGACCCTCCGCCGGGAGAATGAACAGCTTAGAAAGAGCGCAGAATGGAATGGGGAGCTGTACTAACCTACTCGCAGCCAGACGAGGTGAAGGACCCCAGATGTAAACACAGACAGTGATAGACAGTCAGCTGGTTACTTATAGAAAGCCACTTGCAATTGACTTTTATAAGTTTCGCAAGGGGAATATGAACCCGAGGAGGTTATGCTGACTGGAATCGAACGTGGTTCTCAGAGACTGTGATCTCAGTATAAAGGTTCCACCAGGGAACGAACCCGAAGTCTGTGGAGGGAGTTTCATTGTAAAAACCCCTCGAGAGAAGTGTATATTAAATCACTGGTGTGATTTAAGTTGCAGTGACATTATTTACTAAAATAATGAAGGGAAATTGAGCAGAATACTGCATTATTAGACTACTTGGTGTAGGCTATACGAGGCTTGGAACACTGCAAGTGCAGAGTTGACATTTTTACAAATTGGCCCAGAATTGTGGGAGGTGTTCAGTGGAGCCACGTCCATCTCTCTGACCTCGTTATGTCGTCTGGGAGAGGGTGAGGGCCTGAATAATGACCCAGTTCTTCCCCGACGGAGAATAGCATTGAGTTTGGTGGGGAGAGATAGCCAGGAAAATCATTGATTACTCGTGATTGGAGTAACGGATTGACTTGAGAGTTGTCCACAGGTGAATCTTTTGCCAAAAGGCTAATTTTAGAGCCTTTAATCTGCGAAATTGGTGCATATTTAATGGAGCGCGGAAGGATGGAAAACGCCCGTTGTTCGCGAAGAGTTTTGAGAAGGTCGCCTGGGATTCCCAGCAAGGTAGCGTCCCCAAGCCATGGAGAAAGGAATTAATATTAATTAATTGGACGAGCGATTCTTCTGCACGCAGGTAGTTCTGGGATCTGTGATGACAAAGGAACCCGATGATCATGGTTTCGAGACCAGAATCACGCTGTGAGACGAGCCGAGATGACGCGGGAAAATTTCGCCCTACTTTTCGTGGGAATCCAATATAAGGGAGTCGACCCTTGATGGAGCGCTCAGTTACCGCTCAGTTAGAAGGCAGTTGAAGTCAGTCTCAGCTCAGTCTTACTCAGTTTTACGCAGTCGTCATGCCAGGCGCACGCCAGTATTGCAGCCAGTCTTAACGCAGTTTACACAGTTGGACATAGTTTGTCACCGAGAGTTGAAAACAGTAATCGCTACACAGTTTTGTAAACAGTATGAACAATGTGTGGTCATTTAAGAAGCAACGTGTGAAATAAGTTGCAGAACTATTGTAAAATATAATCTATGTAAAGTTATGCGCAGTGTTAGCGCTATGCGTAAAATATTGACTGATCGTATATGTGTAATTACGATGGAATGCACTAAAAGAAATGTTACGAAGCAGTTGGTAATGTCATAAGTATACCAAACCACGCTCAGGACGGTAGTTAGCATATTTATGCAACGCAGGGAACTTACCGGAGGAGTATGGTTAAGAACTGTTGGTGAATTCCGAGAGCAGGTAAACCAGACTTTCAATCAGGAGTTGATAGGAGCACGGGAGATGCCGTCGACACCTGCAATTTTGATCTTTGCTAGGGAATTTCAACAATGAAAAGTGTATAAAGTGTCGTGTGTTATGTGTAAAGCATATGTAAAATATATTTTAAAGTAGTGATTGAAAAAGTGTTATAAAGTATCACATGTGTGGGAGCGATAGCTTCCTTAGAGAAATGCAACGTGCCGTGTTGTTAACAGAAAATATGTGTCATAAAATGTGTGTATTCGAGATAAATATGTCACGTTAAACCTGCAAATGGCAGGCCAACTGGAAGAATATGATTGGTTGGACCCACCGTAAGGAGCCTGTAGAGATATGTGAGTACCCCACAAATTATGTTTAATTAATGAACGTAGGACACTGCATGTTGGTGATTTCAGTAAAGATGCCAGTAAAAATCAGATTAGGAGGGAGATCCTCCAGGTTTAATCATTATTGTGTTGATTTTCATAAAGTTGAGATGTTAATTTGCATCATTAAGTGGAGTAATCATTCCCACTATGAATTAAGAATGGCAATCAGTTATGTAAATGTAACGAACGCGATTGTTCGAGTTTAAGACGTTTAGTTGTGTCGGATTCTTGGTAATCTATGTGAAAATAATAATAAGGAAGGATTCTTGGTAATTTATGTGAAAATATAATAAGGAATGATTTTGGTCATTTATGTCAGTGAGATTAATGATAATAATAATAATGAATATTAAAAGTATGAATGAACGCATCAGGAAATAATAAACGTTGTAAGCGAGAAATAATGACGCTAATTGCAAGACTTATCGATCTAAGCAGTAAGATGATACAGTAAGATTACATTACTATGAATTAAGAATGGCAATCAGTTATGTAAATGTAACGAACGCGATTGTTCGAGTTTAAGACGTTTAGTTGTGTCGGATTCTTGGTAATCTATGTGAAAATAATAATAAGGAAGGATTCTTGGTAATTTATGTGAAAATATAATAAGGAATGATTTTGGTCATTTATGTCAGTGAGATTAATGATAATAATAATAATGAATATTAAAAGTATGAATGAACGCATCAGGAAATAATAAACGTTGTAAGCGAGAAATAATGACGCTAATTGCAAGACTTATCGATCTAAGCAGTAAGATGATACAGTAAGATTACATTACGGTAATTAAGGAAAGAAGTTTTATATCAGAATATTGCATATATTCAATAATTAGGCCAGGAATGAAAGAGCTTTTAGTGAATTGAATTTGCAGCTTATATGAGAAGCTTATAGAGTAAATTGATAGATTTCTCTTAATATTATAGGTCGGAGGTCGTAGCATTGAGTAAAGGGGCCAGGTGGTCTATTCTACGTATGAAATCTCCTATGTCATGGGCATAAGTGGAGATATAATTTATGCCAGAGTTGTAGTGTGGTACCCTAGCTCTGAGGAAGGATATGAAAAAGTTCCGGGTTGGAATCCTGTGGTAGAGACGAGGAAAACGAGGACACCTCGAAACTCTATGGATCCCCGAGAACTTATTGATGAGTTATTCAGCTCGTGGGAGCGAAACTCATGGCGACAGCTTGGACTGAGCGCCTATTTTATTTGAGACACCGGTCACCCGTCAGACTAATGTATTACGAACCCCGAACCTTCATGTTGAATGGACCTGTGTGAGGCCAGTAATTATTATATCCTCAGTGTAGGAGTAGTTTAAAAAAAGCTCATTCAATACCTGTTTGCATAATAGTCAATGAAGATCCTTTGGGATATATGTGTCGTTCGGACAACAGTATTTGTCTTGTAAATCTTTACTGCTTAGTGAGGAAAGCCTTCAAACTTGAAGCGAGGGGCGAGGTAATTGTTGGAACCCCCATCCCACAGTCTATTGTATACCGACCGCTCGGGTAGAGGGTCTGGGAGAGACGGTCACCCGAACCGTCAAGGCAAGTTGAAAGGAACAGATTGAGACCCTGTAATGACATGTATTGAAATATTGTTATGTTGAGTAACGTAGCCATGTGGTTTAAGAACACATGGATAATTATAGATCAGCCTGATGGTTCATTATTTTAGCTATCTGACGAATGGTTAGACGATGTATTTGCACTGTCACTGACGCCAAGTTAATGAAGTTGGTTACCAGATGCCACAGGCTACGCACGCAAGGTAGTCTTATTGTACCTTCCGACACAGCTATAATTTAACGTCTTTAATATGAAATCACAACAGCATGCAGTGGGACTATATAAATAGTGGAATAGGGGTAGCTTACATAAATATGGAGTTGCACGTAGTTTGCGGTGCAACACCATAATAGGCTAATGCATGACGCATTTGGTGGGAAGAGAAAAAATCAAAACACACACGGTACACATATTTGTCAAAACTAAAGAGGTTTAAGGAATAATTAATTTGTGAAATTAAAGAAGTCACATTGGATGACAGTAGTATGTCAATGTAAAAGTTGTTTGTGAAGTTGTATGTGCATCAGCGCACTAGAATATCTTTGTGATATTCACATAAGGGTAAAGGTTTGTGGTATGAAATGATTTTTATTATGATTTTTGTTTATGTTGGTGGATTGTGGAAAGTAAATTTTGTTTGCTTTTTTTTTGTTTTTTTTTTGTTTTGGGGATTGTTTTATTTGTTAAAGCCATGATTTTATTTACTGGATTAAAGTTTTAGAATAGAGTTGTGCCTTATCATTGTAGAGTTGATACCTTGTAGCCTCAAATCCAAAATATGCACTGCTCAATTGGGGAGACGGTACACGCCTGAGACCTGAAGCTAGCTGGAGGCAGAAGCATATTTTCCATCGAGATTATACGCATGGGTACACTATTGAGAAATATGAGGACTATGCATTGACTTAGATCTGGCTAAATCCCTAGGCGGATGCGGATATCCGCGGATAAACCCGTGGATATCCGCAAATCTTTTGCCATGGTGACATAGTTCGCTTGGCTGTGCGGATAACGGCTAACCTGCAGATAATGTTTGGAGTAAATTTGCGGATAGTTTTCTAGAATACTTGTTGAATAGGACCTGGATGTTTATGACATATCATATTTTCCTTTTTTTAATGAAAAATGTAAGATGATGATTTAAGCTAATCTCATTCAAATTATTTCATTAAGCATAATTAACACTCCGAACTGAAAATATTTGCAATTATGGCTGTGTAACATTCGTTTTAAACATAACACATGACCTAGGGGAACGACTTTCTCCTCAAATATCTAAATGTGTTGCTTTAATACTTTTTGGTTTATCTAACTAAAAATATTATTGTAATGCCAGTTAATTCGGATAATCTTTCTTTATTCGAGTCAAAAGCACTACAACATACACAAGAGGGATGATACACAATTTTACAACAATGTCTCGAATTAGTTTTTCTTCGCCCAGAAACGTGCCACTGTCAGACCCCTTTCGTGACCTTCCATTAACTTCTGCGTTGTGCAAGTGCACGGGCACAGTTCACAGAAACACAGGTGTACCATGGTCTGTCTCTCCCCACACTCACAGAGTTCTGATTCCTGTAGGTATCCCCATTTGTGGGGATTAACTTTGCATCTCCCAACACTACTCCGAAGTCTGTTGAGTGACCGCCAAGTTTTCCAGTTGTTGTTGTGGCCTGCAGGAAGCCTTTCCTTGGCCTTCATCCAATCTGGTGGTATGGTGGATTGCCATAGCTGTATCCTGGCTACCTCAGGTTTTGTAGTAGGCATCGATGTTGTTTGCAGAAAACTTTTCCTTGAATTTAGCCGCCTTCTTGGAGGCTGGTGATCAAAGAGAGGATGAGCATGGTCCACTGCGGACTTATTCGGATAATAAAAGTGCAGATATGGATACAAGTCGTTCGGATGCGGGGCGGATGCGGATAACAGTAATGCGGATGTGGAGTAGATGCGGATAACAGCCGTGAGGATGCGAGCCGGATGCTGATAACGTTTTGTTTATCCGTGCAGGGCTCTATATCTGGCTTCACCAGCTAACTTAGTTTAGGAATTATACAAAAATATAACTACCCTCGTTTCAGGGGTATTTTTTCTGAAGGGTAAAGAAAATGGCGATAAAACCATCTTCAAACGTTTCATGGATGCTGAAACTTACGTGGTACATTCCTTGTAGTGTGTATGTCAATGACTTTGGTCATAATTACCATTTTTTGCCCGTATTGAAATTTACAATTACAATTATAAGTTCCACTTTTCAACACAATATTGTTTTCATTTTTTATATCTTAGATTACACCATGATGCATGTTTCGGGTTGTATGCTTTCATCAGTCACTCTTTGTTTTACTTCCTATTTACAAATAATGTCAAACACATTTTTTTTCTTTTTACATTAGCTATTTTTTATTCATATTACTTTGGAGTGCCATTTGACTATTATCATGTATAAAGTTCTTAAAGAATATAGTTTTAAAAAATGGGAACAATATTCCTTCGTCAATAAAATCATGGTTGAGAGCTTTTTCTGATAAATGTTGCATCGTATTTCCCAAGAGCCATTTTTTTGAAGAAGAAGAATTTCTAATTTGTGTCTTGTTTGTTAACTATTGTTGTCGTGTAGTTTTTAATCCATTTGTTCTTAATTTGATACACGGTATAGAATTGTTATAGGCTACTTATTTACTCCGTTTTTATTAGAAAAGTTGTTGAACTGTTGATAAACTAGATGCGGAGCGCATCTGATATCACTGTCGTGTAGAGCTCACGCGTCTGAGACCAGGGGGCTGGGGGTGAAGGAAGGGGGCGGTAACGTGCAAACTTTGACTCTATGTGAGTGGGCTGTAACTGAGATAAAATTTTGTCATGCAGTCTTTTGCAAGCCAACATTGATTGCACAGGTCGGTGTGCTGTGGACAATTCCCATCATTCAAAAATCTGACTCACGTGGTTGGGAATTAAAATCCGCGAACTTGGGACCATAATAAGGACACAACATCACAGATCGTCAGACGAAGTACAGTGGAGTAACGTATCATTATTCCGTGGAAATGCACTATTCAGTTGAGTAGTCATAATATGCTTTGAATAAACTAGTCTGCCATAAACCAGCACCGAGTAGAAAGCACTCAGCGGTATTAGAAGAATTTGAAACTAGCAACTGTTCGCTCATGATATCTGCCTTTCCACTGCCTAAAGCGTTCTCCATAAATGGGGACAAAACGAAGAAAACTTGGAATTCAACATCAACACATCTGAATTGCTCCACAAAGGGAATGAAGCAAATAGCCACATAACGTGGCTAATCACACAATTGCTATCTCCGATGTAATCCTGTTATTACCAGCATTGAACACAACAAGTGCAAAGTGGATACCTGGCAGCCAGCTAGCTCTCTTGCTTGCTGCTTGCTTGCTTGCTATAATCCGATTAACTCGAACTCAATTACTCAAGAAGAACCACAGCACGCTGCTCGCTGTAAACCCCCAAACGGTGCGATCATTTCTATCGGCTACAACACGTTAGCGCTAATTAGAGGACAGAGGACTCCAACTTCACCACCTCGTAATGGGAAATTAGGCAAACGATGGCCCAAGGTAGTTCTTAATTTCTAAATATAAATAACATTAAATTCTAAAAAGATTGTATATTGGTTTTCGCGGCAAAGGAATCAAAACTCAGCAACTTTTCTAGGTTTATGCCGTGGGGTTTCGTCTAGGAACACCAAGCTGACTCATCAGCGGTCTCTTGATGTCCGCGCCCGGACCCCTAACGCGAACTGTGCACTACCTCCCTTCTTATGAAGCGCACCTGCGTTTCTTTACTGCGACAGCTAAGAGCTCAAACAGCCTTTCATCTCTATATAAAGGCTTCCAAAAAGAAGCGGTATTGTCAAGAATTTCGTACGAACGTTTATACATAGGTTGGTTTTTTAGTTTTGGCACCTTGGTTATAACTGGATTAATAACTCACTTAGATGGTTCCAAGTTTCACAGGCCCTCGATGCAGTCCCCACCGTTGCGTACAACGTGTTCCCAGCGATGAGGAAGTCGTTGGATCCCGTTGGCACTGCCCAATCTATTGATAGTACGAAGAGAGCGCTCGGCAGCCTGCTTAACGTCATTGTCATCTTCAACTTCGGAAGTCGCAGGGACTGATGTCGGGAGAATATGGGGGGGGGGGGGGGGATGATAGAGGACCTCCCAGCCCCAGCGATCCAACAATGCCGACACAACGCCTGCTGTGTGTGCCCTAGCATTGTCATGCAGAACGATGGGCGGTGTAACCATGTGGTGGCGCCGTATCCTTCTCGGTGCTCCTCGGAGATGGTCTTGCAGAAACGAACAATAGTACGCCGCATTAACGGATTGCCTTCGGGGAACAGTATGGCAGCGCTTCCGTACCATTGAAGACGTTATGCAGGCTGCCGAGCGCTCTTTTCGTACCATCAATAGATTGGGCAGTGCCAACGGGATCCAACGACTTCCGCATCGCTGGGAACACGTTGTACGCAACGGTGGGGTCTACATCGAGGGCCTGTGAAACTTGGAACCATCTAAGTGAGTTATTAATCCAGTTATAACTAAGGTGCCAAAACTTAAAAACCAACCCATGTATTTTAGTACGAGAAGCACGTTTATCGTTTGCTCATTCAACATCAGATTATTATTTTGTACACCTTTAGGACTCTAGATATTAGAGATGTCTTCAACTGCATAGCGTTGACAGTGTTTGTAAATGAGTCAAGGTCAAACGTATTTAAGAGCTGTGATTCTGTGAAAAGGGAGAGAGAGGCTGTCAAAGAGATGGTGGGGTAGATTACTTTAAAGAGCGTAACATGTGGTTATCTGCCTCTGGAGAGAAAGAAAGGACGAGAGAAGGAAGGAAATAAATACTGTAAATAAATATTATGAATTATTGTGGACACATCAATAGCAACATTATTTCGATTAATCATGCGCTTACAAAACATGGTGGTTGTGATGATTGATGTGTTATGAGTTGAAACATCGAGGTCATCTGCCCACGGTAGAAAATATATTTTTCAATTTTGATAATTTTTTTTAAATGTAGATGTCAGTACCAAAATAAGAAAAATTAATAGTAAATGAAATAAGTTACGATTGATCGTAAAATCCATTACGTGAAATTGTTCCCCTCCATACTCTCCTCCCACCGATATGTGGATAGAAAGTACAGCATTAACCTATGTTCACTTAGGACCTATAGGGGAAGTAAAATGTTCTGTTGGATTGAATACCAGGACGCGGTTGTAGGGTGCGACCAGTACTAGGGGAAAGAATTCAAGGAGACATCAACCCATAGAGGAATTTTCAGACGCAGGTATGTTCTTTTTTACATCTATTCTTACACGTTCGCCAATTTCCCCAACATATTGAACCCTTATTGATCTTCGATAAATAAGTATTCATATTTATTATTATTATTACTACGGCCCAGGCAGCACATAAGGAAGTCGACTTGGATATTAGGGAGGCCAGCATTTCGTAATGATTGCAACAGAAGCTGAGTTGGTAGCTATTCCTGGGGACGGCCAGAATTAGTCGAGTTCAAGGCCAAATTGTGCAACTACTGTACCAAAATTGGAGACATAAAGGGAGAATCACGAGGTCCTCTCAACGAACATACGATTGAATCAGCCAATCGCAAGAGACCAAGCCGTGACCACGAGGTGGACGGCGTCAGTAGTAAAAAGCGCGCGGAAGTGTGTATCTAAGGAACCGCCGAACGGATTAATCTCCGCTCGAGTAATTGGTGACGTTGGATTTATTTGGAGAAGAATGACACTAGCCCCATCTTTGTGAGACATAAACTCTGGAAGTTTTTATCCGACTTTGCCCCACTCCACCGCCCTTGTCAGTTTCTCATAAATAGTCTGGCCTGACGCCTATCTAAGTACTTATCTTGTGGAGCCTTCAGAGGCATACTCCACGCCAGTTTGAAGTGTGATTTTGACGCTCGAATTTATCGAAGTACTATTCTTGTGGAGCCTTCAGAGGCATACTCCACGCCAGTTTGAAGTGTGATTTTGACGCTCGAATTTATCTAAGTCTTATTGTGTGGAGCCTTCAGAGGCATACTCCACGCCAGTTTGAAGTGTGATTTTTGACGCTCGAATTTATCTAAGTCTATTCTTGTGGAGCCTTCAGAGGTATACTCCACGCCAGTTCGAAATGTGATTTTTACGCTCTAAAATCAGTGAAGCTAATTTATTTTCTGAGCTCTGGGGAGCTAAAGTCGCAGCGTTTGCAATATCGAATTTTATAAGCTATAATACATTTTGTTCTAAAATCTACGAAATTGTGTGATCTAAATATTTCACGCCAGCGCGTGATAAACTGTAACATTCTTTTAAAGACGACGAGTTCAACTTTAAGGGGGAAGTATCGTATCACCCTCATTAGCGCTTACCAGAACCGAAGTCCAAGACGGGACGGAAATACCAGACGAGATAGCGACTGCTGGTGCAGCCAGGATTTTGAACTTGTTAACGAGCCAGTGGCGCGGACTCGAGATGTATATTTTATGTATAAATTGTGTGTATTGTATGTGTGTTTTTATAGTGCGTATGTGCGATATAATTAGGGCCAGTCTTCGCTATTAATCGCAGTAGGACAATTGTGGGTGAACTGAGTAGCCTGCAAGCGATTATAGGTAGGCAAATATTTAACATTGAACTTTTCTGCCAAGGAGTCGAGACCAAGATGATCAGCACGTGGTTTGAAGTTGGGATGAGCTTCAAGAAATCAACGCAGACGACTACTATGGAGTGCTAAATTGTCCATAGGGCAATGGGTTGAGAAGGATGTCCTTAGTCCTACATGCAGAAGTGGTGATGTACTAAAAATTGGATTATTTCAATTATGTAGTTAGATTTGGCCGGGGAACTTTGTAAATAGTCATGTTTTTCTTTCTTGTTTTTATAGCTGTTTTTTTCTTGTACCGACACTATATGTTTAAATGTCCGTTGGCGCGTGGCCAAAGTGTTTGTTGATATTTTGATTTTTTTTCTTGAGTCATGTGTAATGTACGCGGCGTGCGTGCGTGATTTTTATCCTCGCAATTGCGGAACCCGTTACATTCGATAAATGGTGCTTTATTAACGTTAATATTTTGAAATAGGAATGGGAGGAAATGATTGTAAAACATTTTGCTGAACAGGTTATTATTCATGTTAGGGTAGCCGAGTGCACCAACTTAAAAGTAATTGTAGAACACCTTCGTTCTAATTTTAATAGATTTTTCTTGAGTCCTTTTCAGGTGACTAGTCACGGCATAGAACGATGGCGCCAGCATGTGGATATTATTTGTGTCTTTTATTTCAGGGTCTGTCACAACCCATACGTGTGATTCAGTGTGTGTTGATGTGTCTAGTGTGTGTTGATTCTACGTGAGGAGGGGGTAGTTGTCCTACCGCCCTTATATATTTTTGCTGCTGTTGTATTTTTAGATGGAAAGACAGAGTGCTCTTGGGAGACTACTGATTCTTGTCCATATGTTTTTCTGACACACACGTATTATTGTGCTTTGGGGCACATTTCTTCGAGGTTCGACCCCATGTTCTGGGAGGTCGAGGTTATTGACACGTGGGTTGACAGACATGCAGAGTTCCACAAACCGCCCGTTTTGCCTGTGACTTATTTTGATAGGCAGTCCTTTTTGTCCGACTGAACCCTGTAAGCTTTCATGCAGCAAACCTGTTCATTGTGATGGCTAATTTTAAGCCATAATTAATTGGGGAGTTCGCCATGTGTGTAACGGATTGTTGTACCTTGTATGGATAAGAATATTGTGATTAACGGAAATGTTGGCTGTTTGCCTATTGCTTTGTTGATGACTCGATTTCATGTAATTTTGTTTGTCACACCCGTTTGGTGTAGTGGTAGAGTATTTGTAAATTTTGACAGCGGTCATTTGAGTATTTTTCTATTGGTCACGTGTTAATGTACTTGTGTTGATTTGTGTGAGAAGTCCTAAGTTTTTAGGCAGTAAATATTGCTACGGCAATTTAAGTCCGATTTCACACGGAAATTTTGTGTTTGTTTATAGTAGATTTAGGAAGTGTCGATTTAACTTAAGTATTGTAGTTGTGTTCCCTTGCGTCGGTCTAGCTCTAGGAAATGCGGATTCGTTGTTTGAAGGGTCATTCTGGATGATAACGAATCACGCATTCAAAGTACACATCGTGGTGCATGTAGAACGGCGTACGCACTTATATGGTCACTTTTTGTATCTTTTATTTTAAGGACACTTGGTCCAGGTAATTAATCTCTCCAGAGATATCGCCTAAGTTTTTGGCATTTTTTTATTAAGCGGGAGTCAGTTGGGAGTTTTTGTTGTTAATTGTTTATGTGTAAATATGGTGATTTGTTATTAAATTCAGTTGTTTTAACCCTGGCTTCACTCTTTCCTGCATGTTATTTTGTTATATGTTACCCTGCAAGTTAATGAAGCGCCCTGACAGCAACTTTCGAATATGACCTGTTACGCCCCGAATCTGAGTCTCATATGCTTCTTTGCAAGGGTTCATAAAACAAAAATGGCTGCCCAAGTGGGGATTGTTGTTGTTGTTGCTTCGCTGATCTCATATTTATTTCGTTGAGAAATGATGCCAGGTCAAGCGGACATGTAAATTCAGTAAATGGAGGCGATGTTGTACCGCCATGTGCATTAGTAAAATCACTGAGTTCCTAAAGTTAGAAATATTGAACAAGGTTAGAATTTGATTTGGTATTTGTTATAAACTTGTTCTGGCGCCCACATTAAAATTAGAAATTTCCATTATTGATGAACTCAGTCAAAGCAGGAAGATGTTGCATTATATCTGACATTTAATTGACTTCGGTTAATTGGTGTTTCGTAAATTCTGTTGGTTAGGAATTTAAAAGCAGATCACTAGGGGTTATTTTGTTGTTTGGGAATAAATGTCATTGTATTCAGTAAATTTTGTTACTGAAATTTTCATTAAATTAGAGCCAGTAATATTTAAATGTGTGACATGTATGTGCGTATAGGGCTGAAACCTTAGCCCATAACCCTGTTTTTCTCTGAATTTTTTTTGTGTGTGATATGGCGAGTGTTGAGGAGATAAAGGCATTGTTAGAACAGATGTCGATCCAAATGTCCGTAAAGACGGAAGAACAATTAAAAGAACAATTAGAAGCTCAGCGTGAGCATAGTGAAAAACAATTAGAACAAATGTCCGCGAAAACGGAAGAACAATTAGTGCAGATGTCCGTAAAGACGGAAGAACAATTAAAAGAACAATTAAAAGAACAATTAGAAGCTCAGCGTGAGCATAGTGAAAAACAATTACTTCATATGAGCGGTAACATTTCGGTCCAGTTAGAAGTCCAGAAATTAGACACTGACAAACAATTCAATGAACTAAACCACAAATTGTCACAACAGGCGGTAACACAAACCGAACAGTTAGGAAAAATCACGAATGATATTAATCAGAGCGTGCAAAAAGTAGAGAAACTGGCAGGCGAGGTTGCGGAAAACAACATTAAACAGTTAGGCGAAATGAAGAAATTGGAGGCGAAATTTGATAACAAATTAGTACAATTTGACGAGATGGTGGCAGATAAACTCAAGCAGATAGAGGCAGCATGTGTCAGTAACACCGCGGGAGTGAAGAAGACCCAAGAGAAACTACAGCAGCAAATTAATTCGGTAGATAACAACGTGCTGGAATTAATAAAGGAAATAGATAAAGTCGAAGTTAAGGCTGAAACCGAGCGGATACACTTGCGGGAAAATTTAGAGGAGCAATTAGGCAGAACACAAGAGATCATAAGAAAAGAGATGGAAGGCCAGCTAATAAACACACAAGAGGTCATAAGACAAGAAGTAGGGGAGCAGCTCGTCAAAACTCAGGATAATTTGGAAGGTCAGCTAATAAAAACGCAAGAGGCTATAAGAGAAGAGGTGGGGGAACAACTAGTGAAAACGCAGGAACGGATACGTGAAGATCTAGAGAAAAATCAGGAGAGGAACGAGGAGAAAATAAATAGCTTAAAAAGTAGGATCCGGCGAGATTGGGACCAGCAGGCTCATGCGAATAAGGAAGACAGGCTGGCAGTTTTAAAGCGAATGCAGGCACTGGAGGAAAATATGAAGTCGAAATTACAGGAACATTCAGAATTAATCATAAAAAACGAGATTAGATCGTTAGAAAATGCGACATTATTTTCAAACGAAAATATTCCGGAAAAGCAAACAAGTATTGGAAGTCCGGCAGGTTCGAAGTTGGCTGAGGACACGAGTCGGGGTCAAAGTCCCAGACTAACGACTAATGCATTCCAGCAGTACAGGGGGGAGACTTCAACTCCGCAACCGAACTTGGCACCAGCCCAAGTCATCCAAGTCATTCGGGGTAATGATTTTAAGCCCGATAAGTTTAAAGAACATTCAGGAACCACTCCCAAAGCATTTCTACGGCAATTAACTGACTACTTTAATGACCAACACATCGGCCCGGAGAAACAATTAAGACTGGTGGAGAAATTTTTAGAAGGACCTAGCCTGACCTGGTTTTTAAGTTTCAAGTACACGTTTACAGACATGACTCAATTCCGCGAGGCGTTTTTGAAGAAGTTTTGGAGTCCTTCGTTACAGCAAGGGTTAAGAATGGACCTGTACACGCGCAAATACCACAGTACACATCCAACCCGTTTTTCAGAATTCTTCAGTCAGCAATTGGTAAAATTCAGGGATTTTGATGACCCGCCTAGCGAGCCGAATATGGTTCTAACCATCGGAAAACAACTCCCAATGCATATCCAACAATTATTAGTCGCAGGAAATATTCAGACCGCAGTCCAAGCCGAAGAATTACTCAGACATTTAGATGAGACGAGTATGGTAAGCCCACAGACAGGAAGAAGGAATTTGGAATGTGTCAACACGGCAGAGGTAGTTCAGGGACTCCAAAATAACCACGGCCAGGGGAACCAAAGTAAGACACAGTCCACAGGGACACAGTTCACGCCAAGAAGACAAGATTTTGACGGCCGAAACCAGTTCCATAACAACAATCAGAATTATCAGAATAACCGCGGGAGATATCATCAGAATAACCAAAATCAAAATAATCAGTGGACGTACCAGCGGGAATACACGAATTGGAGGGGAAACCAGAGACAAGGTAGACCTTACCAAAGAAATGGAGATGGTAGATGGAGTAACGGCAGGGACTATCGCCAAGAAAACAGAGGAGATTATAGGAATAACTGGGACGAACGATATATTGAATCCCGTAAATACTTGGATCAATTAAGTAATGAAGAAGCGGAGAAGGAGAAGTGGGGGCGTGCCATGGCGAACAGACAGAGCCCAGATAACCATCAAGGAGAGGGGGCAGAGAGTTTACTGAGGCAACAGGAGCGACAGAATGATAACCGGCGAAACACATCTAATGGGGCCCGGGATAAAAAAAAAACCAAATGAACTAAAAGGAGACAGGCTAGAAACGGAGATCGCCAGGGAGCAAGAAGAGATGATAGTGGCCAATATAGAAGAGTGGGTAGCATTCCCAGACGACTGCCTGGAGGAAGTGGTGAAGAACCGTGAAAATGTTATCAGACAGCTACCAATTATTTACGCGCATATTGGAGGTATGAGGGTGAGATGTTTGATTGATACAGGTAGCCAGGTGAGCTTAGTCACTGAAATTTTGATAAAAGAAATAGCAAGAAAACAGACTGTTCCTATTATGCCGGTACCGCTAATGAAAGTCAGAGGTGTCATTCCTGACAAAACTATGAATTGTAAACAGCAAGCATTTCTAGATCTGGAAATATTGAACCATACTTTTTCACAAACATTCATTGTTATTCCAAAGATGAACTACAATATAATTTTAGGAGCCAACTTCATCTGCGATTTTCATGCTGTAATTGATTTACATAACAACACTGTAAGCTTCAAACAAGTAGAAGGATTGGATCATGTGGGTTTAAATATGGAAGAGAATCCGCTGGAGAGAGAGGCAAATACTTGGGTTGTTGAGGAATGCACTAATGAGGCCGGAGATAAGATCTTGAGGGGAGAGCAAGTCAACCAGACAGCAGTGCTAGAAATGGACAGCCGAGATATTTCGCAGGAACTTTGGGTGCATTTGGCGGAAGAAGAAATGGGCGGAACCAAATTCGAAATTCTACTTCAGGAGCGAATTAAGGAAGCCATCGTAGGGGAATCTGATAGAAGAAGATTGGAAGAAATTTTAAGATTACATAAAGGAGCTTTTGACACCGTACCTGGGAAAGTTTTAAATTTTCAAAATGCGATGCAGGTAACAGATTGGACCCCATTTAAAAGTAAATTGTACCCGATCCCAGAGAAGCATTTTTCTCAGGTGAAGGACATTATTACTAACTTATTAGATTCTGGCATGATAAGGAAAGCTGCAACTCCTTATCTGAACGCAATATTGGCTGTGACCAAGCCAAACGGATCAATTAGGCTATGCCTAGACGCGCGAGTTTTAAATAGCAAACTGCTAGTTGAGCACGACCAAGCACCGAGGATCAAAGATGTTTTGAAAGGCTTCCGCGGGAAGAAGATATACTCAAGTGTTGATTTGACGAATAGTTTCCACCATCTTGAACTTGAAGAAAAATCCCAACTGTTGACGGGATTTTTATTCGATAATCAAAGTTATATCTGGTGTCGAATGCCCTTTGGCGTGAAAACTGCGGGATGTGCACTCATTAGAGCACTCGATAGAAATCTGACTGAGGAGGTCAAGAACTTCACCACGAGATATGTTGATGACATATTAATCGCTTCTGAGACAATGGAAGAACACTTGATAAATTTAAATAAACTGCTGGACAACCTGAGAACCATGAACTTCAAGATCAACTTAAAAAAGTCACATTTTTGCCAGAGCGAAATTTTATATTTGGGACATATAATTGATGTTGAGGGCGTGCGGCCTAATCCAGCCAAGATTGATGCTATTAAGAAATTTCCCACACCTACCAAAGTCAAACATGTTAGAGCATTTTTGGGAGTGACAGGTTTCTTCAAAGAAAATTGCCCTGGTTACACAGAAACAGTAGCGCCTATGCAGGAGATGTTGAAGAAAGCGAATCGATGGTCGTGGAACGAGGAGTGCGACAGGTCTTTTAAAGCAACGAAGGATTTATTGGAAAACTGTGTGAAACTTGGATATCCGGATTTTGAGAAACAATTTATCATTCAAGCAGATGCTTCGTTAATTGGGATTGGTGCTATGCTGTACCAAGAGGACGCTGAAGAACCCAAGAAGAAATCCTATTTGGCATTTACGAGTCGTAAATTACGGAAACATGAGAGGAACTACACAGTTACGGAACTTGAGCTACTAGCAATTCTATATTCTCTCCAACAGTGGCGCAAGATGATCTACGGTTATTCCATCATTGTTAGAACCGACCACCATGCACTGACATTTTTATTTAAGACAACAATAGCAAGTGAGAGAGTTACGCGCTGGTCCATCTACATACAGCAGTTTGACATCACAATAGAGCATTGTCCTGGGAAATTGAACGTCATACCAGATGCCTTGAGTAGAAACCCTGAGGACGGAAACGAAGTAACAGCGGAAGTTCACAATATTACCTTGACACCTAAGGCTCGTGAGTTTTTGGCAAGATTGAAGGATATTCGGAAGGAGCAAGAAGCTGACCCATGGATGATGATGATGATAAAATTCTATAGGAAGGAGTTACAACCAAATTCACCGGAGTACCGGGAAGCCAGTGCCAAACAATCGAGATTTCACTACTTGAATAACTTGTTACATAAGTACGTGGATGAGCATCATACTAAACTGCGGATCTTAGTTCCAGCATCACTACAGAGGGGATTAACTTGGCATGTTCACGAGAGCCTAGCACATATCGGCACGGATAAGACTGAAGCTACGATAGGGGAGACCTTTACTTGGCCCAAGATGAGATTCACCATTGTTGAAGTAATTAGAACGTGTGACGCTTGTCAGCGCACAAAGCCGAACAACTTTATTCTGAAACAACCTCCAAGACCACTATTACCGCAGAAACCATGCGAGATGCTCGCGATTGATTGCTTTGGTCCTTTAGTAAAAGGAAAGCGTGGATGCCGACACCTCTTGGTATGTGTCGATGTATTTTCGAAGATGGTCGTGCTATGTCCTATTCAGAAGACGACATCAAGACAAGTCCTTAGTCGAATTGAGAACAAAGTCATTCCGATGCTTGGGAAGCCGGAATCCATTCTATCAGATCACGGTACCTATTTCACAAGCAATGTTTTTAGGCAAGGTTTGGAGAGCCTAGGAATCAAACACATATTTTCAAGTATTCGTCATCCTTGTGGAAATCCGAGCGAAAGAACAATTCGCTGTGTCGCTAAATACTACAGAGTAATGATTCCTAACGAACACAATAAATGGGTAGACAAAGTAGGGGAAATTGAGATGTGCATGAACACTACTAAGCACGAGTCGACGGGTCAAGTCCCACTGATTGTACACCACAACATATTGCCGGAAAGAACTTGGGACAAGATCATTCCTTGCCCAAGGGATCCATTATTAGCGCATGATTTGCGAATCCAGCGAACGAGAGAGCACATGAGGAACCAAGCGGGTCGAAGGCTGAGACGGTACCGAGGAAAGAAGTTTCACCGAGAGTTACAAGAACAAGAATTAGTGCTGGTTCGTAGACCACCGATCTCCGACCCTAAGAACAAAGTCTTCGCCAAGTTCTGTCCGAAATTCATTGGCCCGTTCCGGGTAATTAAGAATCTGGGGAACAATGCCTACAGATTAGAAGAAGTGAGCACTGGTGCAAAATCTGTTTTTAATAGCGCCAATTTGAAACCGTACTACAGAAGGGAACCATTTGATGATTAGGAAAGATGATATGTGCAGAATCTGTATTGCCAAAAATTTATATTTTTTTTTGAAAGCAAACACTCAAATCCACGGGGAGCGCGTGAGTACGCACTTTGTTTGTAAACAACGAGCAGCTGAGACGACGGGAGTGGCAACTACGTGAGGAGAAGGGGGAGACCTAGAGAAAATATGAATGACATTCCAGCGAGAAGGGAGCACACTAATTGAGTCAGAGGGGCATACACTCGAGCAGCTGAGTGAGATTTAAAGAGATGTGTTGTTACTACAGTGGATTTTGTTTTTGAAATCCAAACCAATAAATTGTTTCGAATTTCAAAACCTTGCTGAGGATAAATGAACCCTTATTGATCTTCGATAAATAAGTATTCATATTTATTATTATTATTACTACGGCCCAGGCAGCACATAAGGAAGTCGACTTGGATATTAGGGAGGCCAGCATTTCGTAATGATTGCAACAGAAGCTGAGTTGGTAGCTATTCCTGGGGACGGCCAGAATTAGTCGAGTTCAAGGCCAAATTGTGCAACTACTGTACCAAAATTGGAGACATAAAGGGAGAATCACGAGGTCCTCTCAACGAACATACGATTGAATCAGCCAATCGCAAGAGACCAAGCCGTGACCACGAGGTGGACGGCGTCAGTAGTAAAAAGCGCGCGGAAGTGTGTATCTAAGGAACCGCCGAACGGATTAATCTCCGCTCGAGTAATTGGTGACGTTGGATTTATTTGGAGAAGAATGACACTAGCCCCATCTTTGTGAGACATAAACTCTGGAAGTTTTTATCCGACTTTGCCCCACTCCACCGCCCTTGTCAGTTTCTCATAAATAGTCTGGCCTGACGCCTATCTAAGTACTTATCTTGTGGAGCCTTCAGAGGCATACTCCACGCCAGTTTGAAGTGTGATTTTGACGCTCGAATTTATCGAAGTACTATTCTTGTGGAGCCTTCAGAGGCATACTCCACGCCAGTTTGAAGTGTGATTTTGACGCTCGAATTTATCTAAGTCTTATTGTGTGGAGCCTTCAGAGGCATACTCCACGCCAGTTTGAAGTGTGATTTTTGACGCTCGAATTTATCTAAGTCTATTCTTGTGGAGCCTTCAGAGGTATACTCCACGCCAGTTCGAAATGTGATTTTTACGCTCTAAAATCAGTGAAGCTAATTTATTTTCTGAGCTCTGGGGAGCTAAAGTCGCAGCGTTTGCAATATCGAATTTTATAAGCTATAATACATTTTGTTCTAAAATCTACGAAATTGTGTGATCTAAATATTTCACGCCAGCGCGTGATAAACTGTAACATTCTTTTAAAGACGACGAGTTCAACTTTAAGGGGGAAGTATCGTATCACCCTCATTAGCGCTTACCAGAACCGAAGTCCAAGACGGGACGGAAATACCAGACGAGATAGCGACTGCTGGTGCAGCCAGGATTTTGAACTTGTTAACGAGCCAGTGGCGCGGACTCGAGATGTATATTTTATGTATAAATTGTGTGTATTGTATGTGTGTTTTTATAGTGCGTATGTGCGATATAATTAGGGCCAGTCTTCGCTATTAATCGCAGTAGGACAATTGTGGGTGAACTGAGTAGCCTGCAAGCGATTATAGGTAGGCAAATATTTAACATTGAACTTTTCTGCCAAGGAGTCGAGACCAAGATGATCAGCACGTGGTTTGAAGTTGGGATGAGCTTCAAGAAATCAACGCAGACGACTACTATGGAGTGCTAAATTGTCCATAGGGCAATGGGTTGAGAAGGATGTCCTTAGTCCTACATGCAGAAGCGGTGATGTACTAAAAATTGGATTATTTCAATTATGTAGTTAGATTTGGCCGGGGAACTTTGTAAATAGTCATGTTTTTCTTTCTTGTTTTTATAGCTGTTTTTTTCTTGTACCGACACTATATGTTTAAATGTCCGTTGGCGCGTGGCCAAAGTGTTTGTTGATATTTTGATTTTTTTTCTTGAGTCATGTGTAATGTACGCGGCGTGCGTGCGTGATTTTTATCCTCGCAATTGCGGAACCCGTTACATTCGATAAATGGTGCTTTATTAACGTTAATATTTTGAAATAGGAATGGGAGGAAATGATTGTAAAACATTTTGCTGAACAGGTTATTATTCATGTTAGGGTAGCCGAGTGCACCAACTTAAAAGTAATTGTAGAACACCTTCGTTCTAATTTTAATAGATTTTTCTTGAGTCCTTTTCAGGTGACTAGTCACGGCATAGAACGATGGCGCCAGCATGTGGATATTATTTGTGTCTTTTATTTCAGGGTCTGTCACAACCCATACGTGTGATTCAGTGTGTGTTGATGTGTCTAGTGTGTGTTGATTCTACGTGAGGAGGGGGTAGTTGTCCTACCGCCCTTATATATTTTTGCTGCTGTTGTATTTTTAGATGGAAAGACAGAGTGCTCTTGGGAGACTGCTGATTCTTGTCCATATGTTTTTCTGACACACACGTATTATTGTGCTTTGGGGCACATTTCTTCGAGGTTCGACCCCATGTTCTGGGAGGTCGAGGTTATTGACACGTGGGTTGACAGACATGCAGAGTTCCACAAACCGCCCGTTTTGCCTGTGACTTATTTTGATAGGCAGTCCTTTTTGTCCGACTGAACCCTGTAAGCTTTCATGCAGCAAACCTGTTCATTGTGATGGCTAATTTTAAGCCATAATTAATTGGGGAGTTCGCCATGTGTGTAACGGATTGTTGTACCTTGTATGGATAAGAATATTGTGATTAACGTAAATGTTGGCTGTTTGCCTATTGCTTTGTTGATGACTCGATTTCATGTAATTTTGTTTGTCACACCCGTTTGGTGTAGTGGTAGAGTATTTGTAAATTTTGACAGCGGTCATTTGAGTATTTTTCTATTGGTCACGTGTTAATGTACTTGTGTTGATTTGTGTGAGAAGTCCTAAGTTTTTAGGCAGTAAATGTTGCTACGGCAATTTAAGTCCGATTTCACACGGAAATTTTGTGTTTGTTTATAGTAGATTTAGGAAGTGTCGATTTAACTTAAGTATTGTAGTTGTGTTCCCTTGCGTCGGTCTAGCTCTAGGAAATGCGGATTCGTTGTTTGAAGGGTCATTCTGGATGATAACGAATCACGCATTCAAAGTACACATCGTGGTGCATGTAGAACGGCGTACGCACTTATATGGTCACTTTTTGTATCTTTTATTTTAAGGACACTTGGTCCAGGTAATTAATCTCTCCAGAGATATCGCCTAAGTTTTTGGCATTTTTTTATTAAGCGGGAGTCAGTTGGGAGTTTTTGTTGTTAATTGTTTATGTGTAAATATGGTGATTTGTTATTAAATTCAGTTGTTTTAACCCTGGCTTCACTCTTTCCTGCATGTTATTTTGTTATATGTTACCCTGCAAGTTAATGAAGCGCCCTGACAGCAACTTTCGAATATGACCTGTTACGCCCCGAATCTGAGTCTCATATGCTTCTTTGCAAGGGTTCAATATGTTTTATGACAGTATCGTGAAATCATCCTTTGAGGATTATTTTGATGATTTATCCTTTGATTTCAGCCTTTTCTTGACAATTTATTGTCAAAAGAGTTTTAATCAAGTTTGGACCAAGAGTATTTGAGGTATCTGAACAGTTATCGTAGTGTTTGGATATTTGACGTGGTACAATGCCGCGAAGGGCATTAAATTAACAACATCGACTGAAAAACCTCCAAATATTGAGAGAACCATATAGGAGGCCATTTACCATAATCGACTTGTTTTCTACTACAAGAAGTTAGTAATTTATGGTTTAACAAAATCATGCTTTTGTTTCTTATGTACACGTTAATTTGCACATTACTGTACATACACCGGCTGTACCAAAAGCACGCAGACAGTGTGGATCTTAAAGATGGCTGAAATAAATTGAGATAGGGGTGTCAATCCTATGAGATTTTATCACAGCGTGGCACCACTTTAAGATGGATATACTGATTTTCTTTTTTGAGTCGAATTTTATTTGACGCCCGTGGAGTAGAGATTCGAGTGACTGCTCATCTGGGAGCAGTGTCAGCACATTCGGCACCGCTACATGAACGAACGAAGTGTCCTTAAGCCCACGCTGCGCTGCCTTTCATTCCCGCTGACAGAACAGAATTCCAAATACATACAGTGCATTAGGTTAAAGCTATGTGCTCCCTTTTCCTAATTATTTATAGTAGGTACCGGCGACATAGACCCAAACTTTTAGCGAATGGACTGGGATTCTAGCCATACTTTACTAGATGTTACCTCTTAATGAATCAACAACAACAAAAAGTAAGTTTTATGTTGCTCCTAACCTTTCGACTTTATTTGTTGGTTGGTTGCTCAGTTTAGGGGCTGCGATAACGCGGTAATGTAGCCCCATGTATTTTGGGTGTGTGTAGAATTTGTCTGATAACCGGTGTTAGTTGTGATGGCTGTTTCAGTGTGTGTTATATGTGATTCAGGTATGGACTACAGAAGATCAATTTTTCAAGTAGTTCCTGCTTTTTCTACCAAATGCTACCGTCCACGACACCTAGCTGCGAACTTGGTTACTAGATGCCAACGCAGCCAGCACCTGGCAGCGAACGTTGGAAGTAATATAGCATTATCAAACTAACCTACAAAATGTTAGCTTCCGCAAGTGTAGTTAGTGAAAGATTCTTTTTCATGCCGTAAATCTATGACATGGGTCCACCGGCTTTACTTCCCCTCCGAAGGAAGGCATACAGAAGGATATTTAACGCTCTTAAAATATCCGACGACTTCGGCCAGGTTTTAACCCGGGACCTTGGGCATAGAAGCTCAGCATGCTACCAACTATGCCACCGAAGCCGCTAAGATGTATTTATTTCGTATGGCAAAATGAGGATACATTGCGGCAAACAGTTAAAACCAAACAGATAAAAAAAGCATTATGGTTTTTGAAAGCCATTTTTCAGTTTTGCCTTAGCAACCGAAATTTGATGTTTTTCAGTCGGTCAACACGATTGTACCCAATAATTGTAATGGGTGGTTCCCTAATCCTAAAAAAAAAACACATAAGATTAATAAGTACAAATGAATAAATACAAAAAAGCTTAGAAAATCGATATTTATAAAAATTCGGCATCCGTAGGTACGTGGTCGAAAAACTCGAAACTACTGCTCCTATTTCGTGGAAAATTTTACATTTTGTTCTCATTACGGCGAAGAGTGTTTAGAAAGTGGTTTGAATGAAATCGGATAGGTAGTTTATTTTGGTTGGTTGGTTGTTAAGTTTAGGGGCTGCGACAACGCGGTCATGTAACCCCGTGTACTTTGGGTGTGTGTAGAATCTGTCTGATAACCGATGTTAATTGTGATGACTCTATTAGTGTATCTGTTTTAATTCAAGTAAGGACTGCAGACGATCAATTTTCAAGTAGTTCCTACTTTTGCCGCCAAGCGCCACCGTCAACGACTACTAGTTCAGAACTTAGCTACCAGACGTCACCGCAGTCGGCTCTTGGCAACGAACGTAGCAACCTAAGAGCGTTGTTTACATTCTTAACCTATACAATTTAGCTTCACACAGGTGTAATTAGTGGAAGGTTCTTTAACATGCCATAAATCTATGACATGGGACCGCCGGCTTCACTTCCCCTCCGAAGGAAGGCATACTGAGGGATTTTTAACGCTCTTAAAAATGTTATGTAATTAATTTGAATTCCAAAGCCACATCAATACTGAATTGATTAACTTGACGGACAGTTTGTTGCTTGGCGACTAATTCTGTATCACGATAGTCAACGTCTATGCCGAAGCGTTAAAAATTCCTCAGTATGACTTCCTTCGGAGTAGAAGTAAAGCCGGCGGGTCATGTCATAGATTTATGGCAGGTAAAAGAACCTTCCACTAACTACAATTGTGTGAAGCTATTTTTGAATGTTAGATTTGATAACGCTATATTAGTCCCAACGTTCGCAGCCAGGTGCAGGTTGTGATGGCATCTAGTAGTGAAGTTCGCAGCCAGGTGTCAAGGACGGTAGCATTTGGTAGCATGGTTGACCTAGGCTACGCCTTGAATAGAAATTAGAGTGAACATCTTCATCGTAGATTCAACGACCACTTCTAATCCATTTCAAATACGTACGCTGTTGGCAATTATTTTATCTACTTGTTCCCCTTCACGACCAGCACAATTGTAGGAGAAATACAAAGACTACATGGCCGAAGATATTTTGCGCAAGAGGCGTCAAGAAAACAGAAAATCATGGCTTGGATGTCACAGCAGAAATATACAATGAAGCTCTAATCTTCGTTGAGGATCTTTATTTTGTCTAGTGCGGCATGTTTTTGGCACAATTGGGAATCACAGCGCCAAATTGGTCCATCAATGCAACATTCGACACAGGACAATCATACAACATAAATGACTTAGAGCTGTTCATCCAAGAAAATACACCTTAACTCCTTTCAGAACAAAAGATTGTTTCTCTCATGGGCAATTATACGTCGCATGCTCCAGAGTCGGTAAACCATCTGAACTCTATGTTAATTAATGCAGAAAACGGGCAAACTAAGAATGCAGTAAATCCACTACCTTTACAATAAGAAATGATTTCATGTGAAAAACATCGTTTTCTGCCTTTCCTTTCATTCCACAGCACAGACACAGCAACGAACGGCAGGATAATTATTGCATTGAATGACGTGTTTTCTTGATGAATCTATGTTCGCGACAAAACTTTCATTTACTTACCCATTTCATATCAGACTGAGCCACAGTGAAGCGTGCCCGGGTTCAGATAGTAACCTATAAAATATTTACAAAGTAGATTCTAGACATTTACAGCAAAATATCCAGGGTAATCAGCCAGTTGACAGCATCATCGGTGAACCTTGCGATCATATAGCCAAAGTTATGAATCATCTCGGCATTTGCTGGAGATGTGGAAAACTTCTTTTAGGATAACTGAGTTGGGAATGGAACCCAGTTCCTGTCACGAGGCTAAGTGTACCCCGTTCCAACCCTCAGACAAGAATTTCTTGGCAGAGCTGGGAAACGAACCCAGGATCTTTGAGACCGGAATCTCAAAACGAACCTCATTACTACAGATGGCGTAAACGTTAGTCCACACTCCCATAAATGAATGACATCAGAACATTTCTTGTCATTGGACGGTATGGAATTTGTTTTTTAGTGGATTCTATTTTTCATAATAGGCCAGCATGGTCCACACACTCTGTCAATACTTGCACCACTATGAATACGGCTCAATAGCTGAGATTCTTATTATTGGATACGAGTGTGAGTGGCTTCACGGTGTCACATATGTCCACAAATTCCAACCCCTAAAAATAAATATTTGATCTGGTTTCATTAATGTTCATGCTCGCATTGCCAGTATCCCCTTTGTCAGAGCTTACAATAGATGCACTGTATTTACAGTCAGATAGTGCTTCCGGCTGTCCGCAAACATACTATGGGCTTCATTTGCATTTGATGTGGCACCTCACACAATAATCCATCCGTGAGGATCCTTTGCGATACCAAACTAACCAATGTGAGTCAACAGTTGTTCCCTCGACTCAAACACACGCACTCTCAGATACAGAATAATTATTACACTTAATGCCTGAGGTAGCTTCAACCAATGTTTGTTCTGTACTTGGTATTCACGGCTGGACAATAAGACAGTCCAGACAGGAAGTAGAGGCACTTTCCTTCAGACAGTATGCTCTTCCTGCCCACGGCCATGACCTTGGGACTGTTTGGTTATGGGACGTGATGTGGTTTACAAGGTCACCTCGCCAACTGTCACTTCCTTCCCTTCCAAGTACTGACTAACACTGTGATTTATAATATTATGTGATAAATGAGGAATTTGTCCAAAATTCGTCCCGCCTTGCATATTCTTGTTTTATGACCCCTACGAATGGAGTTTAGTGATAAAATATAAAATTGGATCAAAATAAAAACATGTTGGTTTTCTGAGAAATAAATGTGATATTCTTCATTCTTTACACAAGAAATCTTCTACTGTAAATTCTCAATCCTTACAAGGATACCGTGTTTGTTTGAACAAGCAAGGATAACATTCAACAAATTGAGGACTTGATCTCGACTTAGTATATAACAAAGTCCCCGATTCTTGGATATCACGGGTAATCTCGAGAACAACTGGATGAATTTTGATGCGTTTTTCACCATTCTGTAAAGGATATCTCGAGGAAGGTTTCTGTAGAAAATTATTTATTTATGGTCAAAGGAAGCCAAGCAGTAACGATTTCAGTGAAAAAGTCGAAAAAAAAAACCTGGCGTCCGTGCGCATTCTAAGCTTACGCTAGGCAAACCGTTAAAAATGTAAATATAATATGAATGTAAGAATTGTTCGGCATGAAAAATTCTACAAAAATGTCCGCGAGAGCATATCTCTTTCATCAATACCCCCGCTAAAAGTGGTTTTACGTTTTGATGTCACCCAACAATCTCCATTCAATTACTGAGATAACTGTTCACGGACGAAGCCGGGGCGGGTTGCTAGTAACCAATAAACACATTAACAGTGGCGTCAGGCTTCGCATGTTGTGATGTTATGTATTTTCAACACTATTTTATGGTATGGAGGAATGGACACTCAATTCCAAACTATTAGAGGCATTTGAAATGTGAACCTGTCGTCGTATGCTTCGTATCTCATGGATGACGTTTTGAATCGTATGGATATGCAAGTAGAAGTTCTGTTGACTATTAAGAAACGGAAATTGGAGTACTTTGGACACGTCATATGATGCAAGAAGTATAGAATTTTGCAACAACTGTAGTTCTGCAAGGGAAAATTGATGGCACATGCACACGTGGCTGAAGAAGGATGTCTTGATTGCGTACCATGTGTGATTCTTACCAACAGGATACATGTTATCTATTTCGCGCAGAAAACGATAAATCTTTCATTTTTCTTTCCCAAGATGATCGGCAACCATCGTAGAACGAAGATGACACAAGAAGAAACAATATAACTAAAATCAGCTTTAACCCTGAAAATTTGGAATTTTCAGCTGTATCATCGAATTTATCCCAGATAAGGGGAACAATGGCCAAACAAACCCTCAATTAATTTTTGTCTCTTTGTTTGTTACAGGTTGACGCCAGAACTACCGTAGGTAAGGCCATGAAAATTCGTCATGTAGAAATACTCCCTAAAATAAACTGGCCTACACATTATTAACATAGCCCTAAGGAACGAGGAGTTAAGTAGAACCCTTTCCTTCGCCGAAATGAAGCGATAAAATATGTCTAGTGTAGGAATGACTTCGCAAGCTTGATGATGATATAATCAGTAACTAGTCACAATGATCTCTACTCAATTCCAACCACACCTACGATGACGTAAGCGAGACAGCAATAGCCTAAATCATTCACTTCTTCCTCCACGCACAAGCGAAGGGCGGACAAGTTAGTTAACTAATCCGTTTTCTTACTTCAGAATTTGTTCGTGTGTGTAAGGGTGGAGAGGACGTGTTGTTACAGTGGTATAGACATCTGCCTTTCACGCAGATGACCGAGGTTTGAATCCCGGTGACTAAAAGTGAAATTACGTGGGATCAAGAACGGCGTCCGGTCAAAATCAATTAAAGCCAGGGTGAATCCATGACTCCAAACAATAATTGGAATACACTGAAGAAAGTTTCAACCAATCGGGGGTTATTACGTGGATTAACGTGCAAAGTCATGGGACCAGGCTATCTCCTGAAATTGCAACTCGAAATACATTACTTTAGTTAGTTCGTTAGTTAGTTATTGTTGTTTTAAGGGGCGGAACTACGAGGTCATCTGCCCCTAGCTAGCTAGTTAGTTAGTTAGTTAGTTATTGTTGTTGTTTTAAGGGGTGGAACTACGAGGTCAACTCCCCCTTACTGTACTTTAAATCAGCACCATTCTTTAGTTAGTTATTGTTGTTTTAAGGGGCGGAACTACGAGGTCATCTGCCCCTCAGCACCATTCTTATAACAAAACTAGATGCAGGGTACTCACTCACTCAATCAGAAGGCTTCTATGGGACACGAAGATCCCGCGCTGATCTCACAAAATGCCTCCACTGAACTCAGTTTTGGGCGAGTTCTTGCCAGTTGTCCACATTCAGATGTCTACAAAGTTTGGAGATTTTATTTTTCCAAGAACTTCGTGTCTTCCTACTGGCCTTTTTCCTCTTGGTTCTTCTTTAAAGATTTGTAAGACCATCCTATCATCTCCCATCCTTAGTAAATGACCAGCCCATTGAAGTCTTCTGGAGTTAATGATGTTGAGTATTGGTGCTTGTTGTAATAGTATGTTTTTCTTTTTATCCAGTTTTGAGATTTGGGGTCAAAAAATGGTCCAAAAAAGCTTCCTATACACTTTATTTTCGAAACCCTGCAACTCGTGTTCTTCCTGTTTTGTTCTGCACCATACGTTAGAACGGACCTAATGATGGAATTGTATACTTTCAGTTTTGTATTTCTCGTCAAAATTTTGGATCCCAATAAAAATTGCAGAGAGTAGTACAATTTGTTAGCATTCTGTATTCTAAATTTAATTTCCACTTCTCTATGATTCTGTTCATCAATCATGACTCCTAAGAATTTGAAATGTTCAATCCGCTCAAAACTATGGCATAACCGATTCCCAAACACGTCAATATTCCTCTTCATTTCCATGTATTGAGTTCTTTTATCATTAATTCTAAGGCCTAATTTTAAAGCTATATCCTCAAGTTTACTTACTTACTTACTTACTTACTTACTTACTACTTCGTTGGCCACACGAACCGAAGTCGGTTCATTGCCTCACTCTTTAGCCTCTTCCATTGGTCTCTGTTGCTAGCCATGCTCCCGTTGGCTCCCAGTGTCTCCAGGTCTTTCTTGAATCCATCCATCCACCTCAGTTTTGGTCTACCCAGGGGTCTCGTACCTTGTGGCTTCCCTTCTAGCACTGTCTTCACCATTTTCTCTTCTCTTCTCAGGACATGTCTCAGCCATTCAATTCTTCTGCTCTTTATTACAGCTGTCACATCGGGTTCATTAAAGAGCGTGTGTATTTCAATATTTTTTCTTCTTCTAAAGATTCCATTTTCAGATACTGGCCCAAAAACTTTTCTTAATACCTTGTTTTCAAAAGTTATAATTTTTCTCTCCATTTTCTTGCTCCGTGTCCATGTTTCCGCCCCCATACATTAATACTGGTCGCACGATTGTCTTGTAAATGCGGAGTTTCGTTGTTTTCGTTAATAGCCTGCTGGTAAATAGTTTATTCATTGAAAAGAGACACCTCTCTGCAGATTTTAGCCGGTTCATTACTTCCTCCTCCATGTCGTTGTTAGCATTGACTGTACTCCCTAGGTATTTGAAAGACCAAGTCTTCCTAAATTCCATATCTTCTATTGCCAGTACTCCCTCAGTTTCCTCTTCATTGTTTCTGGTTACAATCATATACTCTGTCTTATCTTGATTGATCCTCAGACCCACTCTTTGTGCTTCTTCTATTAGAACTTTAGCTGTTATTTTTAGTTTAACAAACAAAAATTCATATGGTCGAACAAGGGTCCACTGAATCGGATAGCCTAGCCACGGCTCACTTATTAACGCTGATCGTGGAAGTATTGAAGTCAAATGAGTAAACTCTATATAATTAAGGTGTCCTACTATATGAACCCGTCAACAATGAGCAAGAAAGATAGTATTAAATAAAATAAAATAGTGGTGTGAACCTTCACAAAGCCAATAAAAATGTTTGAAATATATTTTCGGCATATGCAATTAGCTTTCTTCTGAGTGGTCTATTTTTTGAAATGTATCAATGGGAGGGATTTCTTTCACAGCTAAATCTTCCTCCGTTCTTCAGTCCATGATTTCTTGGTCCTGGTGGTCATTTTCTCCGGGAAATGATAATTGTTGATTAATGTTCCGAACTGGAGTCGATCTTGTATAATTTTATTGGTCTTCCTATTCTTTGTATTCTTCTTCTCCTTCTTCTTCTTCTTCGTCGTCGTCGTCGTTTGGGCCTACTGAGGACCACGGGGCTCGTATCTCCTCGTCTCTTTGTCTTTTCTCTTCTTCCAGTACGTTTTCATCATCTGACTATGAGCCAGCTTTCTTTCCTCCGTCCATGATGGTCTGCTGACTCCGGTGTTCCTCCTAGCAGCCAGTGATACAGGAAAATCTCCCTGTCGGATGGCTTGCCGGAATTGTTGACCGTCCTGTATGGAATTTAGTGGGATCCCTAGGTGGTCTAAATCCGTCCTGACCGTAGAGATCCACTTGGTCCTATAGTGCGTCTCTACCTTAAAATACAGTACGCATTAAATGGAGCGCGCTGATGCCAGATCTGCTGCATATACAAAGTTCTGCAAGGCAGGGCACATGATGTAACATAACTCGTATACAGGCGTGCTTTTACGTAAAACTCGGGAAATTTCCAAAATACTTGTTTGTTGTATATAATTGTACCTCATGCCTTGAAGCGAAAGACGGTACAATATTTAGATTATGATACACCGAAGCTCAGAGAGCGATTTTAATGCACACATTATAATAATTTATAATTTTCAATTACAGTGGAACTTGGATAATTCGAACCTCAAGGGATCAGTTAAAAAATTCGAATTATCCAAAAATACGAATTAAGAAAGTTTTTTGAAAAGGGTAGAGAAAACAATCAAATTATAGGTTTCCATCCAAGAAACTTTTTTAAACCTAATATTACATAGTTTTTTAACAAGTAAAGTAAAGTAACTTATTACGTTTACATAATGATTTACGTTCAACAAAGCCGATTAACAGACAACGGCACTGTATAATGACTGTATCGTGAATAACCTCAAAAGTTTCAAATGATAAAATAAAACCAAAATGTACTATAGTAATCCAGCAATGTAGTTAAGTCTTAGAGAAATCTACAGTTTTTTTTTAAATAAGAGATTTTTACCTGTTTCCTACAGTTAAGTCCCTCGGCCATCACAGAAGAATCTAACAAATTTAAGGAACGGAAAACAGAATCACTTACGTCATTTCCACTTAAAAAAAACACCTAAGCTCTGTGATCTTGTTGGTTGCTTGGGCTGCACTCGGATCAGTTTTTCCGGGAACTACGTGCACGAGTTCATCGTCAGATGCGTCGTCACCATCTTGTTTTTCGGAGTCACGTAGGCAAAATAATGGAGTATGGGTCACATGCCAATGATACAACGTCGATTTTCGGGAATTCCTGACCCAACTGTTTGGCTCCCGATCGGCTCTTTACACGTAAAAACTTCGAATTATCCAAAATATAATTCGAATTACCCACGATTTTTTAGCACTGATTGTATATAAAATGCTAGTGACCAAGAGAAAAATTCGAATTAAAGAAGATTTCGAATTATAGAAGTTCGAATTAGCCACGTTCCACTGTATTCAATTATTCATGAATATGATAAGGCCTTTTTCTCGAATATCGTAGGTTATAATAAATTATAATATGACGTAATAATAATAATAATAAACTGTATTGTGGTCAATGTAATTTACCCAATTTTGTGTGGTCAAGTGGGGGTATGCAGCCGAAATTAAATTATTCATGTCTTGTTTCTTGAACGAGACGTTGTTCAATTTTATATAGTTCTTCACTTACGCCCATACCATTTCGATGGGATTAAGTTCACTGTGGTATGGTGGTGTGGTAAGGTGACAAGCAAGAACATATTTCTCTGCTGTGATAGCCTACATTGTCTATTACTAGGCTTGATCCTTCGGGAATATTGAGCAACAATATTGCTCGGCGAACGACTTTTCATATACTTCGCCTGTCATTTTGTCGTGTGTGTCTACCGTGTTTTTTTTTTTTTTTTTTTTTTTTTTTGGCACAGAAACGTTAACTCTGCACCATTAACGAACCCTTGTTAATTCCCGGGACGAACAAAGGCAAACTACGGAAACCACTTCGAGGATGGCTGAGGTAGAAATCGAACCCGCCTCTTCTCAGTTTTGTCTCATGGAGTTGAGTACACCCCGTTCCAGCCCTCAGACCAGAATTACATTTCTTGGCAGAGCCGGGATTCAAACCCGGGACTCCACAGTGACAGCACAGTGACAGCCAAGAACGCAACGAGGCGGACAATTTATAAAGAACACAAAATCCACTTCATATCTTAGTTTTACTTCACATCATCACCTACCCTCCTTCAAACGTAGTCGAGGGAGATAGCCTGCGGGCCACGTTAGTAAACAAAGTTCCGGTGCGTCAGCGCTTAGCGGGAGGACTAAGCGAGTGCTATAACTTATGAATGCTACCTAATATTGAGCTCTGGTTTGTTTTAAAAAACTATTTCAGACATTAATGAACATTTCTTCTCGCTTAGTCACCAACGTAAAGTCAACAGCAAAAAAACTTTCTCGCTAGCTAACTTTTATGTGACACCATCCCAGATATTTCAAGTAACATTTAAGAAAAAAATCATAACTTTCTTATTATGAAAATAATTACTGCCCTGAGAACAAGGCAATCTAAAAATAAATTCTTGATCTGTTGCGATCATTAGTTCATTATCTATGGCGTGATAAGTTTTATAAATGCAAAAATATAGATTCGCGCTAAAATATCGTAATTGTGAAAATTGGGCCATGTGTTAATTATTTATGGCTTTTATTTGTACACCATCATAAAGAGCGGGAAATTCTCTATAATACCACTCAAACATTTTCTTAGATTTGTCACTTTCAATTATTGGGAAATGGCATCATCGCCGGGGTAGAAGAGGACGAAGCTAATTGTAGGACATAGGAGTGCGAGTGAGAGGCAAATACTACATTTAATTGAGACGCTCTATAGAGTCCTTCCCTCTTCCTGCCACTGTGAAGATCTTACTGGTGAGCCGGCAGGGGATCATGCGGGTCAAGTGTACATAGTGTTACGACTGCGAGGTTATTCCGTCGCCTCGCCGCGTGAGTCACAGCCACCCCGGACTATGCCCTGCCTCTGTGTGTTACCTGCGCCTTACGCAACGGGGCTGCGAGGAACAAAAAGGGATAGACCAGAACATTCGTGACCCAGCTAGTGATGGAAATCTCGAGAAGACGTGAATCCTGGGCGATTCTAGAAGCATTCATTGAGTCACTAGCCTGTTATATAAGAGGCCTCACAAGCGAGGGAGGACAGTATTTTTTGAGCTAGAGTGTATACCAGTGCGACAGAGATTATTGTAGTGAAGTGCTGTATGAATTGCGAAACCCAGTGAGATTCTTTCCGAGCCTGCGGAGCAGTGTGTAGCAGACTCGTAAGTAGCCTAACGGTAGTTTGTGTACTCAAGGAAGTGTACTGGTATTTCGGTTAGTGACAGACTGGTTGGACACAGGCCTGCCTAATTAGTGAATGGACAGCTGCTCGAGAGAGTGAAAGGGGAGTGTTCCCAATCAGAGAGGACCTAGAGTGAGATACTAATTGCTTGTATCTGTTTATTGTGTGGTGAACTGTAACTTGCTAAGACCTGTAATAAAACTACTTTATCTTTAAAAAGACCACTGTGTTGTGCTTCTACCCACCGTAATCCAGTTAACGAAAGTGCCACTAGGGGTGGCACGTTACAATAGAATTCCAGCCAATGGCAATAGCTGGGTATTTTTGATTGAACGCCCGAGGGCTCCCAAGTAGTTCAAACTTTGTCTACCAGATGATACTGTCACTAACATCTAGCGGCGAACGTTGGAACTTACAGCGTTTTTAACTAGCCAAATATAACCTACAAATTTTTGTTACACACTACCAATTGCAGTGGTAGGTTCTTTTACGTGCCATAAATCTATGACATGGGCTTGCTGGCTTTACTTCCTCTTCGAAGAAAGACATACTGGAGGATTTTAACGCTCTAAAAATACGACGAGTTCAGCCGGGTTTGATGATGATGATGATGCTAATTGTTGTTTTAAGGGGCCTAACATCTAGGTTATCGGCCCCTAATGATCTGGGTGATAGCGAAAATGATAATGAAACGGAAACCAGAACGAAAATTAAGTGAGATGGAAAATACTTACAAAAAGGAACTCAGATTGAAACAACTCACAAAATGTTCTTACAAAAGGGAATTTAGAACGAAAAGATTCACAAAAGGAATAGATTGAAAAATACCCACAAAATGAAGGCTAGGTTCAAAATACGTACAAAATGCAATGTAGCGTCGAAATACCTACAAAATGCAATTGAAATTCAAACTACTTACAAAATGCAAATGAGAACGAAATTACGTACAAAATGCAATTGAAATTGAAAATACACGATGCAATTCAGATTGAAATATCCCAGTTCCAATCCACATTATTCACAAAGTGCAATTGAAATTGAAAATGCTTACAAAATGTACGGTAGATTCAAACGACTCCTGTGGATTGACAATACTTACAAAATGCAATTTAGATTGAAAATACTTGACAAAATGTAATTTAGATTCAAAATACCCACAAAATGCAATTAAGAATCAAAATATGTGCAAAATGCCCACCAAACAAAATGCAATTTAGATTCAAAATTCGTGCGAAATGCGGTTTTGGTTGAAAATACTTACAAAATGCAATTGAAATTCGAAATTCTCACTAAAAGGCCCGGCCACCTACATTGAAAGACTTACCAAAAAGCAATTTAGATTGTCAATGCAATTGAAGTGGAAAACAATCGCGATATGTAATTTAGATCGAAAAAAAAAACTTACAAAATGCAACGTAGATTAAAAATACCTTAAAAAATCGCTAAAAGGGAATTTAGATACACGGTGAACCAAGTAACAAAAACAGGGCGGGAATCTTAAAGAGAAAGGAAATATAATGAAAAGAGGAGAGGAGAGGAGAGGAGAGGAGAGGAGAGGAGAGGAGAGGAGAGGAGAGGAGAGGGAGGAGAGAGGTTAGGGTCCGCCCCAAAGGTAAGGGACAAAAGGGGAAAACAGACCCAGCTCAGAAATCCCTCGGGGTCGCCAACTCCCGAACTCACCAACCGTGAGCCCCTGAGGGTGTAGCATTATCTAGGGTGCACCAGAAGGGGTGGGGCTACATACACCCGCCTCCTTAAGGGCCTCGAGCACAAGGCAGGAGGTAAAAGGAAAAGAAAAAGGCTGACCCCTCACAGAAGGAGAGTATCAGGAAAGATGAGAGAAGGGCCAAAGAAGGCGGGAAAAGTGAAATACTCCCTAGGCCTCGGATACCCTAATACCGTCGGGGTCGGAAGAGAACAAGAGTTGACCAAGTGAGGTCGACAGGAAAGAAGACGGAGAGGAGCCCGGCACAAGTAAGTGGAAGCAATGCCAGATTCGGCTGGGGCCCCGTGGTCGCTAACCCACGCCCACTAGATGTGAGCCCCTGGGGGAGGCCGGGTTTGAACCAGTGATCTTTGGCACAGCAGTTCATCATGCTACCGACTACGCCACCGAAGTCATTATTATTCATAGGAGCATCACACTCCCTACTGAAGCATTATTGTTGAATAGAATACAGTAGTAAGTAAAGAGAGTAAATAGAAGTTGAAACCACTTCAGTAGGAAAAGAGCATTGCTCCCATTAAGAACTTCAGCCTGCGCCGAAAGCAACATGATGCGGTCAAGGACAAAGCTGATCAGTACTGCCGCCTAGAGTCGAACCTGTGCTGCCACTGGCAAGATTATAGCATGAGTTTAATCAATTCAAGCAAGCTACTTGTTTAGGCTGCAGATTCCATTACGGTAGGTAGATGATTCATGCATACAAGTTCACGGTTGGCGATAATGCTTGCCCCAGGCAGGATATGCAAGTAACACCTCGGACATACCGTACCTGACTCTTAACCCGTGTAAAGCCATGTTTGAAGTCCCAAGTATAATGGCAGTGATCATCGTTGGATATGACGCATAGGATGTGTGTGATGAATTTGAAACAGACTACTCACCACATGCTACTAGCAAATCCGTAGGGAACAATTTAACAACCAGGTAATCGTACAGCAACCGTTGAGAAAATAATTATAACTTACAAGCTGAGAGAAGATGTGGAAGATGCACAATTGTTTGGTCCCTGCAGGGTTTGTGGCAGAGAATGTTTATACTGTATTGGTTTCCCTCAATTCTAACTGTTCAATGGAACCTCAAAACTTAGTGCATCATACATGTCCACCTTGAGAGTTGGTTGGTTGGTTCCTCAGTTTAGGGGCTGCGACAACGCGGTCATGTAGCCCCGTGTACTTTGGGTGTGTGTAGAATCTGTCTGATAACCGGTGTTAATTGTGATGGCTGTATTAGTGTGAGTATCTGTTTTTTAATTCAAGTAAGGACTGCAACTTTGAATTTTTCAAATAGTTCCTACTTTTGTCGCCAAACGCCACCGTCAACGACTACTAGGCCTAGGCCTAGTTCAGAACGCCACCGCAATCGGCTCATGGCAACGAACGTAGAAACCTAAGAGCGTTGTTTACATTCTTAACCTATACAATTTAGCTTCACACAGGTGTAATTAGTGGAAGGTTCTTTAACATGCCATAAATCTATGACATGGGACCGCCGGCTTTAATTCCCCTCCGAAGGAAGGCATACTGAGGGATTTTTAACGCTCTTAAAAAATCTGACAGCTTCGGCCGGGTTTGAACCCGCTATCTTGGGCATAGAAGCTCAGCATGCTACCAACTACGAACACCTTGAGAGTAAAATTGCGCAAGACAACTGCAAGCGGTAGCTGGAAGTCCGGAGATCGAAGGTCAAATCCCGAAGTTGGCAGCGACTACAGTATACTGAGAGTGTTCCCTTCGATTTTCTTCATGCCCCCTCCAGGAAAATTCCGGGATGGTACGGTCAAGGCCGTGGAGAGTAGAACTAAGACTGACAGACCCCTACAACTTTCCGTCCCGTGATATCTTGGAAGTATGAATCAGTGTAGCCTACATGCACATGTACATACAGGTTAAAAGCTAAAGGAAGTAGGAAACTTCTGTTACTTAGGAAGACAACTAACCAGTGATGGGCAAAGCAAAGAGGATACAAAAAGTACGTTAACACAGGCAAGGAAAGCATTTCTACAGAAATGGAATCTGTTGACATCGATTATAGATTTAGTTATTAGGAAGTCATTTTTAAAGCCTTTGTCTGGAGCATGGCACTCTATGGGTCCGGGCGAGGACACTAAGAGCCCGCTGATGAGCCAGCTTGGTGTCCTATGTGAAACTCCACACAAGACACTGCACAAACCTAGAAAAAATGCTGAGATTTTATTCATCGGCCGTGAAAGCCAATGTACCATCTTTTTGAAATTTGGACTGATGGAACAGCAGAAAAGAGGAGAAATGAATCATTAGAAATGTGGTTTTACAGGAGAATGATGAAGATCAGATGGGTGGATAAGGTTACAAATGAAGAGGTATTAAGACGAGTGGAAGAGGAGAGATATTTCTGACGACTGCTAATGAAGAGATAGGTTCGTAGGACACATACTAAGACACCCAGGAATAACAAAGTTAGTTATGGAAGGAAAGGTCAAGGATAAGAACTGTAGGGGTAGACCAAGGTTAGAATATGTTAAACAGAGTGCCTCGGTTGTAGTATGTGGTAGCTATGTAGATATGAAACGATTAGCTCAGGACAAGGAAGCATGGAGGGCTGCACCAAACCAGTCAAAAGACTGAAGATTCAAACAACAACAGCAACAATCTCGGATTTCTAAAGACCACACCCCACCCTGAAGAAAAAAAGACTCCGCGGTATTAAGATTTTTATTTTGTACGTTTTGATTTTGTTCATGGAAATTTTAAATGCCATGTTTATTGTATCTGACCGAAAAGTTTACTATCATCTGAAGAACAAGAGGAACGCCTTTCAAAATCATATAAAGTAGTCAGGTTTTGTAAAGGTTATCTAGACATTTTCTGGAAGCTTTCATACTTCTCCGTCATTGGAGATATAAACACTATATTTAATTACAAAATTCATTTTATATCCTTTTTATGTTGTTTTCTAGTCTATTTAATGAGTTCAGTGAAATATGCACACACATGTACATGAATCAGAAAAATTAAAATTTGTATGTAAATTAAACGAATAATGAAGAATGACATGCATCTCGGAACTGCTTTCGTAGTTAACAGAAACATAGTGGAATCAGTAAAACATTTACATTCCCCTTCTGAACGGCTATCTTTTTTGACAATAAGATGTGGAAATAAAAATTACACGTTGATTAATGTTCATGCTCGCATCAATGAAGATAACAAGAGAAACCCATATAAAGTGGTAAAGTATTGGGGATTCTTAGAAAACGAAATCCATAAAATTCCAAAGGACCATATCAAAGTGCAACGCGCAAATTGGAAAAAAAATGTACAGAAGGATTGTTGATGATTTTCCAGCACACAGGAGAACAAACAAGAATGGACTACGCCTAATTGAACTGTGTAAGGCCTTTAACTTGCAATTGATGTCTACCTACTTTAAGAAACTAAGTAGAAAGCAAAAAACATGGCGGCCCCTAATCCAAACCTAGGAGAATTCCAAATTGATCATGTGGCCATTTCTTCTAGGAACAGGAAAGAAATTCAGAATGTTAAAGTGAAGAAAGGGGCCAATATTGACAGTGACCATTACCTCACGACCATCAAAATGAGATTCATTTCACTAAACATACGCAAAGAAAGAATAACTAAGAGAATTAGATTTGATGTTGAAAAATTGAGAAATAATAAGGCGCTAAACAAAGAATACAAGTAAAAATTAGAAAATTAGCATACAAAAAATTGGAAGGACTTAAAAAGGAAAATACAGAACGTTGCACAAGAACTCTGTTCTCTAAAACGAAACATGAAACATAGATGGTGGAATGAAGAATGTGAAGAAGCTATCACGGAAAGACTTGAATCATGGAAAAGGTGGCACTCATGTAAAACAGATGATAATTTTGAAAGGTTTAAAATAACCCGGAAGCAAGGCTTCTAACACTGTAAGAGCTGTCAAGAGGATACGATAAAAGCCGACTTACCCAGATTGCGGAAGATTTTGCCAAAAATAATAGAAGAAATTTTTATAAAACCTTTAAAGAGGAAATTACAAAATATCAATCTCCCAATATTGGATTTAGGGATGAGAAGGGAAAAATCGGACTCAATAATAAGGACAATTGTGATATTTTGGCAAGATATTTTGAAAAACTCTTGAATTGCAAAGATTAACATTCGGTCAAGCACAAATGAAAAGCAGAGATTCGGCCCACCTGATGAGATGGAAGTGGATGCCATCATTCAACATGTAAAAAATAATAAGGCCGCGGGAGAGGATATGATTGTGGCAGAATTGAGGAAGGAATCTGTAAGTCCGGCAAGAGAAGAATTGAGAGACATACTAAGAGAAATTTGGCAGTCGGAAAAAAAAATCCAGAAGATTGGAAAATTGCATTGATACACCCATTACATACAAAATGTGATAAAAAAGATGTGAACAATTACAGAGGCATCTCCCTGGTACCAGTTACTTATAAGATCCTTTCCAATGCTCTTGGTGTCCTATGCGAAACTCCACACAAGACACTGCACAAACCTAGAAAAAATGCTGAGTTTTAATTCACTGGCCGTGAAAGCCAATGGGTTTAGAAAAGGTAGGTCGTGTATGGAACAGATATTTAATTTGAAAACAATTATGGTCGTGTATGGAACAGATATTTAATTTGAAAACAATTATAAGAGATTGAATGATCAGGAACAAGAACTACGTCATAATATTTGTGGACTTCCAGAAAGCCTATGATTCAATAGATAGAACTTCATTATTAAATGTTTTAGAGGAATTTGGAGTAGACTCGAAGTCCATCAACATAATCAAAGATACACTTACTGATACAAAATCCAAAGTGAAATTTATGGGAGAGATCTCAAAGGAATTTTTAATTAATACCGTTGTGAAACAGGGATACGGACTGTGTCCGATTCTTTTCAACTGTGTTCTAGAAAAGGTAATAAGGGAATGCGAAGAAAGGCTCAAGGAAAGAGGACTCTACCATGAAATAAGACTTGGATCGAAATTTTAAAGGGGCCTCTACTGATGACATTGCCATTCTTTCAGAAAATATACAAACAGCTTGTGTCCAAATAAACCTTTTGAGAAATATAGCAGAGAAAGTTGGACTTCAGATATCTTTTGAGAAGACCAAATTTATGACTAATATTAGATATTCTCCTACAGTTTTATTAACAGACTCCGGAAAAATTGACAAAGTAGAAAAGTTTAAGTATTTGTGAGAAATGATTCAAATTAATGGACTAGACAAAGAAGCAAATAGAACAAGAATACCAAAATTGGAACAAGCTTTTCAACTGACGAAGGATACCTGCAATAAGAAAAATCTCTCTATTGCAACTAAAATCCGACATTACAATACGGTAATTAAGCCATAAAGTCTCTATGATTCAGAATGTACGTTTTCTATTAAAATGCGAAATAGAAGAGTTAGAGAAAAAGGATAGAAGGATACTTAGAAAAACATTGAGACCATTAAACACAGAAAGTGGAGAGTTCTGATACAGAAAAAAATGACGACCTCTAAAAAAATAAAGAAATTGAAAAAATCTATGATTCGATCAGGAAAAAAGGGTTAATTTCATTGGACACGTAATGAGGATGAATAACGCCAGACTCACAAAACAAATTTTCAGTCGTGTATACAAAAGCAAGAATGGTAATCAATGGGTACAAAGTATAAAAAGGGATGTGGAATAGTTGGAAGTAACAATAGATATTATTCAGGACAGACCACTTTTCAGAAATATGATAAAAATTTCAAGAGTTTCCTGGAGAAGGAAAAGATGAAGCGGGTTAACATCTGGATGGAAGAGAGAAGAAGGAGACGAAGTGAAGTAATGAAGAACTACTGGAAGGCAAGAAAGGATAAAAGAAATAAGAGACAGTGAATGCAATGGGTTATTTTACGCGGACCAAAGATGGCCAAAATCGAGGAAAGAAGAAGAAGAAACAGCGTTAATTGACTACTCTGAGCCTGTCTGCCATTCTGGGCCCCAGGGCTGCTGCCCCGTTTGCCCATCCCATTCGTCAGCCCAACATTATTTCAATTCCTGGTCATCCACTCCAATCCTAGACCTTATTTTACATGATGATGATTGTAGTTTTAAGGGGAGTCCGCTAACCCTATACTACCCCTGTTAAATTATGACAACCCCCAGGGGCTCACATCTTGTGGGCGTGGGTTGGCGACCACGGGGCCCCAGCTGAGTCCGGCATTGCTTCCACTTACTTGTGCTGGGCTCCTCTCTGTCTTCTTTCCTGTCGACCTCACTTGGTCAACTCTTGTTCTCTTCTGACCCCGACGGTATTAGGGTATCCGAGGCCTAGGGAGGCTCCTCCTTTCCCGCCTTAATTGGCCCTTGTCTCATCTTTTCTGATACCCTCCTTCTGCGAGGGGTCAGCCTTCTTTTTCTCTTCCTTTTACCTCCTGCCTTGTGCTCTAGGCCCTTAAGGAGGCGGGGTGTATGTAGCCCCACCACTTCTGGTGCACCCTAGATAATGCTACACCCTCAGGGGCTCACGGCTGGTGAGTTCGGGAGTTGGCGACCCCGAGGGATTCCTGAGCTGGGTCCGTTTTCCCCTTTTGTCCCTTACCTTTGGGGCGGACCCTCTCCTCTTTCCCTTTCCTATATGCCTTTTATGGCTCTCCTTCCTTCCAAGTCCCTCAATCCGCCTTCTCCGAGGGTTGAGGGCATTTCTTTTCCTTCTGTCCTTTTATTTGCCTTATTCTCCTTTAGTTTTCCATTTCTTCTTCTAGTATGTAGGTTAGTAGTTAGTTTTAGTTTTAAGTTCGCTTTTCATTTTCATCTTCACGATCACCCAAACCATCAGGGGCCGATAACCTAGATGTTAGGCCCCTTAAAACAACAATTATCATCATCATCATCAACAAATTATGACAAATTAAAAACTATTAATTCAGACACTAATAAACACATCAAAATCGTTTACGGATGTATTGATATGAAATTATACATATTTAATTCAATGTTGGTGACCTACCAACCCATCACTTCTCTTCATTGGCAGTCGCCAGAAACATCTCTCCTCTCCCACTGGTCTTAATACCTCTTCATTTGTATCGCTATCTACCCATCTGATCTTCATCATTCTCCTGTAACACCACATTTCAAACGCTTCAATTCTCCTCTCTCCTGCTGTTCCAATAGTCCAAGTTTCACTTCAAGACAGAGGCTAAATCTATATTCGATGTCAACAGATTCCTTTTCAGTAGAAATTCTTTCCTTGCCTATGCAAACCTACTTTTTATATCCTCTTTGCTTCGTCCATCACAGGTAATTTTGCTTGATAAGTAACAGAAGTCTCCTGCTTCCATTAGCTTTTCACCTGCCAATTTGGCGTCCATGGGGGTTTCAGATTTATTTTGGCTACATTCCAATAATTTTGTTTTACATTTATTTATTAATATTCATCCTTCGGAGGGGAAATAAAGCCATAGATTTATGGCATGTAAAAGAACGTTCCACTAACTACAATTGTGTGAAGCTAAATTTGTAGGTTAGAATTAATAATAATAATAATAATAATAATATCGTATGGCCTCGGGTAGCAGAGGGTAGCTTGCATGTCGAATTTCGATGTTCCTTGACTATGAAAGTCAAGGAGGTTAGATGTTAGATATATAATCTCCTTGAACACTATAGCGCTTTCTAGTAGAGAAATGAGGAACTTTGTGTTGGCGGAAACTCCCGAGATTAATTTTGCCATTATGAACTCGGCCTACTGAATTCAAATGGGTTCTTTGACATGCAACATCGTATGACATGCGTATCGTATTTTTGCCGCCTTTCAAAAATCACTTACCACGGCCAGGGGCGAACCTGCAATCTTGGGGTTAGTAGACCGACACGCTATCCACTCACCCACCGTGGCAAGCTAGGTTAGAATTGATCAACGCTCTATTAAGTTCCAACTTTCGCCACCAGGTGCCAGTTGCGGTGGCATCTAGTAGCCAAGAGCACAGCTAAGTGTCGTTGATGGTATCATTTGGTAGAAAAAGTAGGAACTACTTGAAAATATTCGTTTGCAGTCCTTACCTGAATTACTGATAACACACACTAATACAGCCATCACAATTAACACCGATTATCAGACAGACCTTCGTTTCATCGAAATAATTCCTAAATAGTATAATAATAATAATAATAATATACAGCGGACTCGGTAGACGTGGGTTCAAGCCCTACCGTCGGCGTCCTTGAAATGGTTTTCCGTAATTTCCCATTTTCAACTCCAGGCAATTGCTTGAACGGTGCCTTCTGACAGGCCTCGGCAGCTTCCTTCCATATAATTTCTCAGTTTCATTCATCATTCATTTCATCTCTCACTAACTCTTCTCATGAGGTTGGCATCAGGATGGGTATTTTCCGTAAAAACCACCCACCATTTAGTCTTTCTGCTCATCCCCAACCCCGTTGAAAAATCGGGAATAATAATTCCTAAATAGTATAATAATAATAATAATAATAATAATAATAATAATAATAATAATATACAGCGGACTCAGTAGACGTGGGTTCAAGCCCTACCGTCGGCGTCCTTGAATTATTATTATTATTATTATTATTATTATTCATTCATTCAATTTCGCTAATCGGCCAACTAGGGACCACGATAAGCCTCATTTTACATTCTGGCATTTGCTCATTTTTTTCTTGATCCACATTGCCTTCATGAGCTCACTGTGTTTAGCACGACGTTCCTCTGTCCATTTCGCACCAGTTGTCCGTTTTTCGTCCCGGAAAGTCCCAAACGTCTTGATGGCTGCTCTATAAAGATTTCGGTCTTGTGCATCTTCTGCTCGTATCCCCATTTCTTTCAGACCTTTCTGGACGTTAACATACCATGGCATTGTCGTTTTTGGTTTTGAGTCGAATATACTGAAGATACGTTTCGTCCATCGGGAATCGATCATCCGTCGCATATGACCGTAGAAGCAAACTCTGCGTTTTCGCATTGTGTCTGTGATCTTCTCTATCCTCGAGTAAACTTCTTGCCTGGATTTTCTGATGTAGATGCCATTTTTGTAGTCTGGGCCAAGTATGATGTGTAGGATCTTTCTTTCTTTTCTCTCTAACTTCGCGAGCAAACATTTCTCGGATAGGATAAGGCATTCAGATGCATATAGCGGTACTGGTTTGATGACAGTGTTGTAGTGACGAATTTTTGTGTTCATAGAAAAGCACTTTTTGTTATATATGTTGCGGGTGGTTTGAAAAGCGACTTCCATTTTCTTGATTCTTGCTTCTATGGCTTCCTTGTCAAGGCCATTTTGCTGGATCCATTCCCCAAGATATTTAAATTTATTAACACGGTTTATCGTTCCATATTTGGTGTTTAGTTGTGCTGTATCATCCTTGATGTTCGACATTACTTCTGTCTTTTGAAAGGAAATTTGTAATCCTGTTTGTTCGGCTACTTCCTTCAATATATTGACCTGTTCTGTTGCACTTTCGAAATCTTCTGTCATCAGGGCTATATCATCAGCGAATGCTAAGCAATCTATTTCCACTCCGTTTTTCTTCGTCCCGATCCTTAAAGGTTTGTAAAGGCCTCCTTCTTTTAACTTCTGTCGCCAATTCTGTATTACCTTTTCAATCACGCAGTTGAACAACAGAGGTGACAGGTTATCTCCCTGTCGAACACCTGTCTTGATTTCAAAGGGTTCAGAGATTCATCCTTGGAATTTGACTTTGGATGTGGTATTAATAAGGGTTGCCCTTATTATCGCCAGCAGTTTCATATCGACTCCCATTTCTGCAAGTATGTTAATCAACACATCACGGTCAATGCAGTCGTACGCTTTCTTAAAGTCTACAAATGTCGATACATACGTTCGACCTCTCAACACATAGTACCTAATTATGGTTTTTAGGTTAAAGATTTGTTCTGCAGTCGATCGGCCTTTCCTAAAACCCCCTTGGTATTCTCCGAGTTTGTGTTCAACTTGCTGTTCCAGTCTTTCAAGGATGGAAAGTGACAGGATCTTGTAAGCTACTGACAGAAGAGAAATACCACGGTAGTTGTTCACATCTCTTATATTTCCTTTCTTGTGTAAAGGATGGATCAAAGCTATCTTCCAGTCCTCTGGGAGTTGTTCTGTCTCCCATATATCTACAATGGTTTGGTGTAGGATGTCAATTGCTTCTTCTGGGGCATGTTTCCACAGTTCTGCAATCATGGAGTCTTCACCAGGAGCCTTGTTATTTCTCAACATCTTTATGTGGCGTTTGATTTCATAGCGATTTGGTGGAGAAGATGGCAAATTGTGGTTCATTTGTTTGTTTGTTCTGATGGGGTTGGATGGCTTTTCACAATTTAGGAGGTCGTTAAAATACCCGGCTAAAATTTCGCAGTTTTCCTCGTTGGATGTTGCTAGAGTTCCATCTTTTCTTAGAAAACAAAGAGAAGGTGCCTTGTATCCTTGTATCTTCTTTTTAAAATCCCTGTAGTATTCACGGGTCTCATTTCTGTGAAAGTTTTGTTCAATTGTGTCCATTTGTTCTTTTTCATACTTGCGTTTCTCGCTGTGTATTATTTTTGCTGTTTGTGCTCGTTGGTATCTATAGATGTTCCAATCTTCTTCCTCTTTGGTGGTGTAGTACTTTTTCCAAGCATTTAGACGATCCTTTATGGTCTTCTCGAAGTTATTGTTCCACCATGTGTGTTTCTTCCTCTTCTAGGTTTCTGCTACTTCTTTTGCAGCGTTTATCATCTGCTTTCTCGTGCTGTTGAAGTCTTTTTCCACTGGTTGGGCAAGTTCTTTGAATTCATTCTCCCTATCTCTGAGCATGTTTGTGTCGAAGCGGATTATGGTAGGTTTGTTTTTCTTTTTGTTTAGTGGAATGGGCCGGAACTTTATTACCGATACATAGTGATCTGAGTCTATGTTCATTCCCTTTTTTACGGTAACGTTCATGATTTCCGGACTAGATCTTCGAGATATCGCAACATGGTCTATTTGGAACTCTCCTAATGTTTTGTTCGGGCATCTCCATGTAGTCTGTTTTCTAGGTAGGTGACGAAAGTGTGTTGACATCAGCTGGAGGTTATGGTTATTACATAGTTCAATGAGGCGTTCTCTATTCTTGTTAGTTCTATTGTGTGCTGGATAGAGCCCAACGCCATTCCTGTATTTCCGTTCACGTCCTACCTGTGCGTTGAAATCACCCATTAGGATCTTGACGTGGTGTTTCGGGATTTTTGCCAATCTAGCATCCAAGAGGTTCCAAAATCTATCAGTGTCTTCCAACTCTTTTTTGTTTTGTTCATTAGTTAGAGCATGTACATTGATTAGCGTGTATGTTTTGTTTGCACAGCGCAGAGATAGAAGGCATAACCTATCGTTAACAGCTTCAAAATTCGAGACTGACCTAAGGATTCTGGTGTTGACAGCAAAGGCTGTACCGAAGATAGGGGTGTTCTTCATTACCCTCTTACGGGATTTGCTCTTGAAGAACCGATACCCATCAGACTCAAACGTATCTTGGTCAGTGAAGCGAGTTTCTTGCAAGGCCATTATTGCGATTTTGTTTTCGTGAAGGACAAGGGTCAGCTGTTTCATCTTACCAGTTTGTATTAGAGAGTTGATGTTGAACGTTGCCAAAAAACTCTTAGATTTGGGTTTCAGCTTTCGTGACTGTTCAGGATTTCCAAGACGCTCCGACTCGTCTTTAGCATGACGTTGCATCCCCCCCAGAGTGCGAATGGGATGCATGCGTCGCTCGTGGGCGACGGTGGATTTCTTCGAAAAGTTGCCACCTGGGGTATTAATCTCCTGTATTTGTTTTACCATCATGCTTAAGAAGCTTTAGTTTAGCTTGGAGCAAATTGCTAATAATGAATGCAACCAAGGTTGTTAGCCTTGGAGGTATTATTATTATTATTATTATTATTATTTCTTTTCACATCATTACTGATGAGACAAAATGTTTTAGTTAAATTTAAAACACTTCTTAATGAAATTAAAGAGTTGCTTATAATCAAAGAAAAGCAGATTGCATCGCGGATATCAGCAGTGTAACAGTCTACCATCTTACAACGGTAGTTGTCAGCGGCTTAAGTTTCCATATCAAAGTAGCCTATTACTGAGATGTGTTCAGGATCCGGTTGTTATGTATAAGCATTCCATGACTTCTCTTTTAACATCTTCGACCTTCATTTATATATACCACATACGGTAAAGGTTTGTCTTAGTTACAATTCCACTTCTTGTGCGATAAAATTTAGTCATTTCCATGGCCGTCACGTCGCTCTACGGATGCCACTATTACTGTTCGATAGAATTTGGTTTCACCTTCTTACTCCTTTTGTCAAGAAATCTCACTTCGCCAGACTGTGAAGGTCATGACACAATCGTGATAGGCGAATGACCTTCATTTTGTATTCCACTTTCGTCGCTTTTACTCTCCGAGTTGCACGCTCTCGTCCTAAATGTGCGTCTTTATGATTATTCTTCGTTCTCAAATATACAGCACTCAATTGCTTTCAGAGGGAAACTACTTTATACGAGGGGCAATCCGAACATGAGTTTAGCCATTTTATTATTGTTTTAAGGGGCGTAATGGTGAGGTCATCTGCCCCTGATGATGATATTTGTTGTTTTAAGGGGTCTATCATCTAGATTATTGTCCCCTAATGATTTGGGTGATAGTGAAAAAGAATAAAAAAAGAAATATACTAGAATAAAAAGAGGGATTCGGGAAATAAAATACAGGAAGAAAAATAATTCCCTCAACCTTCAAAGAATGAGAATTGAGGAACTTGGAAGGAAGGAAGGAAAGTCATGAAAGGAAAAGGGAAAGAGGATAAGGGCCATCTAGAGGCACTGGAAAAAGGGGGTAAAACCGGACCCAGCTCAAGAATTCCTCACGATAGCTGAATCCCGAACTCACCAGCCGTGAGCCCTTTATGGTGTAGCACTATCCAGGGTGCGCCATAAGTGGTGGGGCTACACACACCCTTCCTCCATCAGGGCCTAGAGCAGAAAGTAGGAGATAGCCTATAAAGAAAAGAAAAACAAGAGGTCTGATCCCTCGAAGAATGAGGGGAATAAGGAAAGATGAGACAGGCTAATTAAGGCGGGAAAGTGAAAGAAAGTGAAAATTCCGTCGTGGTCGGAAGAGAACAAGAGTTGACCAAGGGAGGTGGACAGAAAAGATGACAGAGAGGTTGGTTGGTTGGTTGGTTGGTTCTTAAGTTTAGGGGCTGCGACAACGCGGTCATGTAGCCCCGTGTACTTTGGGTGTGTGTAGAATCTGTCTGATAACCGGTGTTAATTGTGATGACTGTATTAGTTTGTGTTATCTGTTTTTTTTTTTAATTTTAGTACTGCAACTTAGAATTTTTCAAATAGTTCCTACTTTTGCCGCCAAGCGCCACCGTTAACGACTACTAGGCCAAATTCAGAACTTAGCTACCAGACGCCACCGCAGTCGGCTCTTGGCAACGAACGTAGAAACCTAAGAGCGTTGTTTACATTAACCTATCCAATTTAGCTCCACACAGGTGCAATTAGTGGAAGGTTCTTTAACATGCTATAAATCTATGACATGGGACCGCCGGCTTTACTTCCCCTCCGAAGGAATGCATACTGAGGGACTTTTAACGCTCTTAAAAAATCCGACACCTTCGGCCGGGTTTGAACCCGCTATCTTGGGCATAGAAGCTCAGCACGCTACCGACTACGCCACCGAAGCCGCTGATGACAGAGAGGAGCCCAGCACAAGCAAATGGAAGCAATGCCAGACTCAGTTGGGGTCCCGTGGTCGCCGTCCCACGTGCTACTAGTCATGAGCCCCTGGGGGAGGAAGCTGTAGGCAATTACAAATCCAGAAAACACATCACTATGATTTTTTTTTATTATCGTGTTGGAAGCCATTTTTTCAGTGTTGAATTAATAAACGAAATGTTAATGCTTTTCAGTCGGTCAACATGATTGTACCCAATTGTAATGGATGCTATTCACTAATCCTGAAAAAAAATAATACATGAGATTAATAAATTCACTTGGAATACCAGAAGGAAGGAAGGTCCATCTTGATGAGAGACAAATATATTGACCGCTGCGAACCCCCCCCCCCCCCTCTTGGAAAACCAGTTTCGATCGTCAAGCGATCATCATCAGATCAGTTCTTCAATAGCTGTATAGGCAGTATTTTGGGGGATTCTGTCTTATAGACTATCGTAAATTATTTTCCATGGCTAAATGGTTAGCGTGCTAGGCTTTGGCCGAAGTGCCCCGGGTTCGATTCCCGGCCGGGCCATCAGGGATTTTAATCTCCTGGGGTTAATTCCCGTGGCTTGGGGACTCCGAGTATGTGAAGTCTTCATCATCACTTCATCCTCATTACGACGCGAAGGTCACCCACGGGCGTCAACTAGAATAACCTTCATTCGGCCTCTCAGGAAGCCACACGATTATTAATTCATCTTCACCGACGTAATCGTAGACATACATTTAAAGCCTGGGTGTAAGGGATCTGACTGTCTGCTGAGGAATGCAAGACTGCACACAACTTGCCGGAATATCTACCATTATGTGTCATCAGAATGAGCGGGGATCGAACCTACTGCCTTAAATTTTGAAGGCCAACACTTCACGGACTACAACACTCAGCCCAATGAATGGTACGAACAATTAAATGATATATTAGTTTATTTATTTATTTATTTATCGTATCGCCTTTAGTGCCGGGAGTGTCCGAGGACATGTTCGGCTCGCCTGAGTCTGTAGCTGCTTCCAGCGGACACCCTTAGGGTGAGCTACAAGTTCCGTTCAATTTCAAGTAGTTCCAACTTTCGCCACCAGATATCAATGATACCTAGTGCTGAACGTTGGAACTTTGATAGATCGTTCCAACGAAATCGAACCTGACAATTTAGCTTCACACAAGTTTAGTCTGTTGAAGGATCTTTTACATTAGTTAGCAAAATATGGCAAAACGGGATACGTTGTAATAAAACAGTGATTCTCAAACTGAGGTACGTGTACCCCCGGGGGGTACTGGAACAAAATGACAAAAGACCCAAACGTTTCAACGATCAGTTTTCGAGTTCTACTTTCTTCATTGATTATCTGAGGAACATAGTAATATCTGACGCACCTACTGTATTTCTTCTACACTACCACAGGTCTACCAAAGGCTTTGGTGCATTAGTGGATTTTGCATTTTACCTTAATACGTGACTCTGTGAATCATTCTCAACAATAGAAGTTGACGATTATTTCTGATACGTTTGTGACTGTCAATGATGTGCCATTCATTCTTGTTCGACCTGAATAATTTACGCAACAATGTAATATGTAGCACTATTTTATTTCCTTTCTCGCAGATTGTAGCAGACTATGTATTTAATTCTGGAGTGCATGTTGATAACTTAATTACAGTATTTTTAAACATTTTTAAATGGTTTGATTGAAACTATGATGTTAAAACTATTTTAAACTGATCTTAACGATACTAACACACATTATGTTAAATTACAACAATTGAATTATTTAAATGTAAATACTTCGCCACATTTTAATATTAGAAAGGAAGGAAGTTTGTAGTTTTACGAGGCCGTTAATCTCGCAATCATGAGCCACGGGACCTCTTTTTACATGGTATCCGAACCATATGACATGGCATTTCACTTTGAAAATCTGACATGCATTGACCGGGAATCGAACCCGTGGTGAGATACCAACAGCTTGACCACTGCGCCACCACGCCCTCTTTTTTTAAAAGTATTGTACTGTTATTTTTTATGACAGTAACTTTCAACCTTAATTTTGAAAAATATACAGGGTGATTCTTATTAACATTTAAAACTCTCTGTAGCGTCGTAGATGGCATTGAGACGAGTAATTTGATATGGGACACTTAGGATCGCAAGTGTCTGGAAATACCTTAAAAGTGAACCACAACTGTTAAATATATGACGTCATCAGGTGACGGCTCATCTCGAGCGGTCATGCCCGTGCTCCCTCACGCACACCAAAGCAATCGTTGAATATCATATCAGTCTGGTTCCGTGTCCTTATGTCAACAAACAATCTGCTTCCACTTGAAAGGAGAGGAGAGAGAACAAAGAAAGCTGATGGATAGGCCCCGGATTTGAACCTCGAACCCCACGCGCCCAAGTCGCACACACAGATTCGTAACCAGAGTGATGTAACACTCAACGTATGCTTTGGAGTGCGTAAGAGAGCACAGGCCTGGCCGGTCGAGCTGATCCGTCACCTATTTAACAGTTGTGGTTCACTTTTAAGGTATTTCCAGACACCTGCGACCCTAAGTGTCCTATATCAAATTACTCGTCTCAATGCCATCTACGTCGCTACAGAAAGTTTTAAACGTTAATGAGAATCACACTGTATAGGCTAGTGAGGATACAATAGAAAACTAGTAAGTTTTAAAAAGGTTGAGAATCCTTCTATTAAAATATACTTGTAGTGATAGAAGCAATTTTATCAGTGTTGCCTAATTCTATTAAAGAAAGATTTCCTGTCGGCACAATCTATGTTGACCGTCTTTCTTCAAATAATAATAATAATAATTATTAGTTAGTTATTGTAGTTTTAAGGGGTGGAACTACGAGGTGATCTACCCCAATAATAATAATAATGAAAATAAAAATCCACAGCCTGTTTCCAGTCGACCGACCGGCTCAGGGAATGGAATGAATGAAGCCCCCATATAGCGGCGAGGATATGAACTGTGCCCGCTGCCGAAGCCTGTCGCACTCCTCTGAGGCAATGTTTAAATGAATGACAGATGAAATTAAATTAAAGTGGAGAGTGTTGCTGGAATGAAATATTGACAGGGAAAACCGGAGTATCCGGAGAGAAACCTGCCTGCCTCCTCTTTGTCCAGCACAAATCCCACATGGAGTGACCGGTATTTGAACCACGGACCCCAGCGGTGAGAGGCTGGCGTGCTGCCGCCTAAGCCACGGAGGCTTACCCCAATAATAATAATAATAATAATTAAAATATACTGTACATGTTTTCGTCATTATTTTAGGGTCTTGAACTTTGCGTTCATCTGCTCCGTGAATTAGATGCGTGGAGAATGTACATGGTAGCCTGTGATATTGTGCATTTCGTAATAGGTCTAGTGTATTTGTAGTTGGGGCTAAGATTGGAAAGGAGTGACCCTGTCCTAAAGTTAAGAACTATCCCTAGTTTTGTCCGTTTCACGAGATTAAATGTATGCTGTCCCAACCTTCAGACTAGAATTAAATTCCTTGACAGAGCCAGGATTGGAACCCGAACCCGACCCCGGGCCCTAAGATTGGCAGCCAAGCAATCTAGCCACTACACTGACATCACAGTGGATGTGCAGTAACCTCACAATGACCACGGAAGTCTCAAGGGTACAATGAAGGAATATTGACTATCCTGGAGATGGTTTCTTCACAAAAGGAAGCCAGACAATCAAGAGCGAAGCACGTTCGGTTGTATCCTGGGCCGAACATGGGACGTGAATCTGCAAGTATTGAGAGACACAGCTTTGGGCTATTACAAGCATTTTAACATACAAAGTAACACTGTGTTGAGTATTTTAAATTCAACAGTGCTTTGTAGCGCGGGCCATTAAAGCTTTAAACTCCCCGGAAAGCACGCTGCATTTCCGCCTCCCGTACGAATACTTAATAAATTTCATAACATAAACATGACATAATCTCCTCAAACAAAATACATCTGTCGCGTGTTTGTGCACTTACCGGCGTAGCCGTGCGCGTTCAATCACACATAACGACTGCGATGGGGAACTACGGCAAGTTCAGAAGTTGGCCATCCTGAGCCTAGTTTTCACCCCTTGTTTTTCCACACTCCCTCCTAGAAAAAGCATCTTATCTAGTCCCCGAGCACCCACCTCAATCCCGTATCATAAAACTCAGGCCTGCAGTTACGCATACTACTATAGTTAGTTAGTTATTGTTGTTTTAAGGGGCAGAACTACGAGGTCATCTGCCCCTCTTAACACAGAGAGAGTTAGTTATTGTTCTTTAAAGGGGTGGGACTCTTAACACAGATTTAAATTATATAAATTTAGAATAAAATTCAGAATTTAGAGGTGGCCACCTAAATGTGAAAAGACCGAAAATTAATCAAACAAAAGATAAATAAAACTAATAAGTATACCGTAATTATATACCAACAATTACGGAAAACAAAAAACAAAAAAACAGAATTCAAAAAAGAACAAAGTCTTTAGTTTTTTTTATTTTTTTATTTTTATTTTTAATGGCTTCGAGGTGCCGGGTCCAAGCTTTTGTTATTTGACACCCAGAGGGCAGCTTGCATGTCGAATTGTATTGTTTTATAGAGCGCTATGAAAGTCAAGTAGGTTAGATATCTAAGCTCCTTAACACAATAGCGCTATCTAGTTGAGAAAGGAGAAACTTTTGTGTTGGCGGAAAATCCCGAGATTAATTTTGCCATCATGAACACGGCCTACTGAATTCAAATGGGTTCTTTTACAATGACAACAGTGTATGACATGCATGTCGTGATTTATGTCGCCTTTCAAAAATCACTTACCATGGCCAGGAGCGAACCTGCAAGCTTGGGGTTGGTAGACCGATGCGATAGCCACTCACCCACCGTGGCAAGCCTTGAGTCAGCCCTAACCCACTCTCGCTTATAAAGCGGATGACGAGATCACAAAGAGACAAGTTATCAGAAAAATCCAACACATCCAAGGGCACGGGATAGTGACCAAGATGTCCCAAGAACATAAAATGAATTATTAACAACAAAAACAGATATTTGTCTCGTGGCTTGATGCCGCCATGGTCAATCTGTTTGCTCCGCACAAAGGTGTTTGTGTGAAAAACCAAACTTCCACACGATATGGCAATGAAGGAAAGACGTTGCCACGGTCAAAATGAAGCCTGGGCTACAGTATTGATGACGATGATGATGACAATGTCGTTTTAATAGGCCTAACATCTAGTTTATCGGCGGCTTCGATGGCGTAGTTGGTAGCATGCTGAGCTTCTATGCTTAAGGTCGCGGGTTCAAACCCGCCCTCAGTGTGCCTTCCTTCGGAGGGGAAATAAAGCCGGTGATCCCATGTCACAGATTTATGGCACTTCCACTAACTACACTTGTGTGAAGCCAAAATTTATAGGTTACGTTTGATTAATACTCATAAGTTCCAACGTTCGCCACCAGGCACTGGTTGCGATGGCACCTAGTAGTAGCGAAGTTCACAGCAAGGTGTCGTGGACAGTAGTATTTGGTAGCGAAAGTAGGAACTACTTGAAAATATCGTCTGCAGTCCTTACTTGAATTAAACTTACAGGTAACACATAATAATCCAGTCATCACAATTGACACCGGTTATCAGACAGATTCTACACACACCCAAAGTTCACGGGGCTACATGACCACGTTGTGGCAGCAGGGGCGGATCAAGGGGAGGGCGACCGCCCAGGGCCCCGCGGTCCAGGGGGCCCCGCACCATGGAATTTTTTAAACTTAATTGATTAATTAAGTATACTTTTCAAACTTTTCAAATTAATTTATAATTCATATTCTTTTAGGTAGATTTCATTAGAAAGCTAACTATTGCAATGGGTCCCATGTTTCGACTTCCGGAAAATTTCGACATATCTTCGCGTTTCACATCCCCCAGACCCCAAAACCACCGTCAGTTCAAAAGTTTATATATAATTTATGTATGTATATACAGTATATATGTATATATATGTATAGATATCAGTTTCTTGTGGACACGATAACTGCCGTAATTGTGCACCAATCACTTTGAATTCTTTACATAATATGTATCACCTTAAAATCTCGGTCGAGTTCGTTAATGGGCAAAATCGGTCAAAGGGGGTGAAAATGGGAGGCTTCTTTCGAAAAATTGAAATATCGCTATAACCCTCTTAATATCTGAAATATTGAATCCATTCAAAGTTCATACTATGTGTCGGATAAGGCCCTAAAATTTATGTTTGAAACCTTTTTTGATAGCACCAACCATTGACCAAAGGGGTGGGAAAAAGTGTGTTTTTCGGGAAACATTAATCATATCTCTGTTAATAGGCACAATATCAAAACCGTAAAAAATGGACAATATTCCTCCAATAATTACCTAAAACGTTTGTCTGAAAGAATTTTTGATATGACCCACCATTACGCCACGGGGTGAGCAAAATGATTTAAATTAAAAGAAAATGCCAAGTGCCAAGAGAGGTTGCCATTGTAACGTGTTTTTCGAGGGGATTTTACGCCACTGGCATAAGTCAGTAGGAAGCCATTGGCAAATTGTTCAGCCAAGAGAAGTTTTCATGTTAATTTATTATTATTATTAACTTATTATTATTATTAAGGTATTTTTTGGAGCATTTTTATAAAATTATAAGCGTACAGATAGGTTTTCTATGTCATAGAAAACACTATCAAGCAAATTATTACGTACAACATTATCATAGAAATTATATGATTACGGAATTTTACGGAGTTTTGTCAGTTAGGGTAATATAAGAGAGATGAGTCACGGGGAATTCGGCTACAGGCTTACTCTTGTCGAGAAGCATTACGCAAGCTGGGTTGCTGCTTCAAGAAAAGGCGAAATGGCCTGGACCGGTAATCGACATCATCGCCGCGCCGAGTGTAATGACCCGGAGGAGGGGAAGATCGCGTGGTGGGTCAGCCAATCAGAGGAGACCGGGCGACTGGAAGACGGCTACAGAGTGGGGATGTGACGAGTGCATATATTGTTTGCGCGCCGTGGAGGCAAGGCGACTATCTTTGTAAAACTTAACCAGTGTGGTTGTACGTGTGGTTGGTTCCGATGTTCGGACCATAAAGTTATCCTATCTACAAGTATCTCATCAACTAACGAAGAAGATGACGACGTCCAGGAGGCTGTGGGAAGCTCTCTTCAACATCCAGTACGAGGGAAATGCTTCGGCAATGTCCAGTGGTAAGCGCGAATGACTCAGAACTACGTAATCTCTCGTCTTTTTTTTTTCATTTTCAGTATTTCAGTAACTTCATAGCTTGGGAATAATAGTAAAATCAGTAATTTATCCGACTCCGTTTTCACGTAATTTTCTAGCGGTAATATTCAAATCGCAACGCTCCAATTTAAATTCAGAATATATTATTATTATTATTAATTATGCAATACTTGTTTTATATAATAAATTCATTTCTTTTAACCATGCAATCTTTGCTTTCAGTAGGTAGCATTAGATATAGACCAATTCCTTCTCCTGATAGTTAGTTAGTTAGTTATTGTTGTTTTAAGGGGCGGAACTACGAGGTCATCTGCCCCTATTAACACAGATTAAAGAATACAAATTTTGAATTGAATTTAAAATTTTGAAGAGGACATCTGAATTTAAAAAGACCAAAATTTAATAAAACAAAAACAAAAACTAAAATAAAAATAAAAATTATAAAAATAAACAAAATTTACGGAAAAACAAAAACATTATCATTCAAAAACGAACAAGTCGTTGAGTCTATGTTCACTGGAAAATTTAGATTGCTGGCCCTAACCCACTCTCACTTATAAAGCGGATAAAGCGATCAGCAGCCACCGCGTCATCGGCTAATATAAGTTTGAGTGTCATCTGCAAACCAAGGTTTCTTCGTAAGTCTGCAAGATCCACAAACTCGGTGAAAATGTGGGCCACGGTGAAAACGGCTCCACAGGTACAAAGTGGGGGGTCTTCCCTTCTCATTAGGTACGAGTGGGTGGATCTTGTATGACCTATCCTTAGCCTACACAAAATGACGGACTCTCTCCGGGCCCGGAAGGAGCTCCGCCACACGCGGGTAGTTCCCTTGATCGCTCTCAGTTTACTGGGCAGTGGGTCAGCTAGCCACTGACTCTCCCAAAAAGCCAGAACTTGTAGGCGTAACTGAGAGCGAATATCTCTAGCGGGTACCTCCATTGGTCGAGGTGGTAGTGATACCGCCTCTTTTGCAGCTTGATCAGCTAACTCATTTCCCGCAATTCCCATGTGGCTTGGCAGCCACAGAAAGGTGATTCGAGTGTCAGCGTGGCACAGCCCGGCTAGTAGGTCGTGGATTCGCTGCACTAGGGGGTGTTGTGGGAAACATGATGCAATTGACTGCAGCGAACTCAAAGAGTCGGTACACACGAGAAAGTGGATTCGTGCATCCTGTAGTGCAAACTGCAGAGCTTCATAGATGGCAACGAGCTCCGCAGTAAACACACTACAGGACTCAGGCAAAGAGATCTTGGTATTTGCACCATCAATAACATAAGCACAACCCACCTTCTCGTCCACCTTCGAACCATCCGTGTAGAGAATGCCAGCGTCCGGAAATTGGTGAACTATGCTGTGGAACTGCCTCCGGTAAACGGAGGCATCCGTGTTCACTTTAGGACCTCGGTGCAGATCTAACCGAATTTCCGGACGCGGGACTTGCCACGGAGGCACCTCGCTAGGTTTCCGGATCATACAGGGACCTACAGCCACTCCTATTTCAGTACACGAGCTATCAAGTCTAATACCAACCGGCCGAGTGGCACGAGGCCGGTTGGCGTACCCCTGGTGGTTTTGGGTACCGAAGAGAGCTTGATAGGTCGGGTGTAGCGGCATTTGACGCACATTGGCAGCATATGTTAAAAGCATATGTTGGCGTCTATAATTTAAAGGTGGAACACCCGATTCGGCGAGTAGGCTGGGTATCGGGCTGGTCCGGAAGGCACCTGTAGCCAGCCTAACGCCACTATGGTGGATACTGTCCAGCATTTTCAAGGTTGCCGGCCTTGCTGAACCGTATGCCGCAGAACCATAGTCTAGCCGGGACAGGACGAGGGCTTGGTAGAACCGTAGCAGCACCGCACGGTCAGCCCCCCACGTAGTGCCACTAAGAAACTTGAGCGTGTTCAGTTTCCTGAGACATGTCATTTTCAATTGCCGTATATGGTGCTGCCACGTTAACTTGCTGTCAAAATGGAGCCCCAGGAAGCGATAAGTGTCAACCAACGGCAACGCAGCATCCCTGAGATGTAGTTCAGGGTGTAAATGCAGCCTCCGTAGCCGACAAAAATGGACGACGGAGGTTTTCGCTGCTGAAAAACGAAAATCCCAGTCGTGAGCCCACCTGTCGACCCGGTTGATGGCTAGCTGCAATTGCCGTTCCACGACTGCCATGCTTCCAGAGCTGTAATGCAGAGCTAAATCGTCTACATACAGCGATGGAACTACCGCGGACCCGGCGGCGGCAACAATGAAATTAATGGCAATCGCGAACAAGGTGAAACTCAGCACTGAACCCTGAGGAACTCCATTTTCTTGGGTATAGTATTGCGATAATGTCCTACCGACCCTTACACGGAAGAGTCGGACGGACATGAAATTCGCAATGAAAGTCGGTAAGTTACCACGGAGTCCCCACTTGTGAAGGGTGGAAAGGATCCCGTAGCGCCATGTGGTGTCGTAGGCTTTCTCGAGGTCAAAGAAAACCGTGACTAGGTGCTGCTTTCGGAAAAAAAGCCTCCTGTATGGCTCTCTCAAGTCGCACCAGATGGTCAGTGGTGGACCTATGACAGCGAAAACCACATTGGTACTCAGACAGGAGACCTTTATCCTCCAAGAACCACACCAGTCGACGGTTCACCATCTTTTCGAGCAGCTTACATAGGCCATTTGTCAAACAAATGGGCCTATAGCTGCTTACAAACTTGGGATCCTTTCCAGCCTTAGGAATCGGTATCACGATCCCCTCTCGCCAATGAGATGGAAACTCCCCTTCAATCCATATACGATTGAAGAGGATCAACAGTTGTTTTATACTGGCTTCGCACAGATGTTTTAACATTTGATTATGTATGTTATCCGGTCCAGGAGCCGTATCCCTGCACAGTGCAAGCGCACTGCGCAGTTCCCATTCAGAGAATGGTACATTATAGGACTCCGAAGCAGCAGTGGCAAAGGACAAGGGGTGAGTCTCTGCCTCCCGCTTCAGAGTCAGAAATGTAGGATCGTAACTCCCGGAGCAGGATACATCGGAGAAGTGCGAGCCAATGCTGTTGGCAATGGCGAGATGGTCCGTGATGATGTCTCCATTGATGGATACTCCGGGTATCGACAGTGATGTCGGGAGTCCGGAGATCCGGCGAAGCTTAGTCCACACTTGAGATGAAGGAGTATGCGCCGTCATAGACGACACATACTTTTCCCACGTCGTTTTCTTACTCTCCCGAATCAGATATCGGGCTCTGGCACGCATCCTTCTAAAGGTGATAAGGTTGGCCATAGTTTTTTTTGCCTCCGATAGCATTTGAAAGCACGTCGACGATCTTTAATGGCTGCTGCAATCTCGGCTGTCCACCAAGGGACAAGCTTCCGGCGTGAGTTTCCGGATGAGGAAGGTATTGTTTCCTCAGCAGCAGCCAAAATACCATTCGTTATGTGAATGGTATGATCGTCGACACTCTCAAAGGTATCTTCGGCAAACACCGCACGTGCCATGAAAGTTGGCCAATCAGCCCGACGGAGAAGCCATCGACTTGGTAACTCGATGGCTCTCTGGTTTGGAAGAGTAACGATAATTGGAAAATGGTCACTATTACAAAGGTCATCGTGTACACCCCACTGTAGCAGGGGAACCAGCGCACGACTGCACAAGGTAATATCGACACTTGAATAAGTGCCGTGTGCAATAGAGAAGTGCGTAGGTTCCCCTGTGTTCAACAAACACAGGTCCAGCCGCCTGATCAGCCTCTCAAAATCTCTCCCTTTACCGCTAGTGGTAGCGGAGCCCCAGATGGTGTTGTGGGCATTAACATCTCCCAGAAGGAGAAAAGGAGGGGGGAGCTGAGAGACTAGATCCTCCAGCTGTCCGTAATCCGGTTGAGAATCAGGCGGGATGTACACGTTACATACTGTTGCCATTACTGACAATGAAGTACGAACTGCAACTGCTTCTAGCTGAGTACGCAACGGCACCTGTTCACTAAAGAGACTAGAGTGGACGAAAGTGCAGACGCCACCGGCGGCCACAGCTCCGTCCACCCGGTCTTTAGAGAAGAGTTTGAAGTGTCGCATTGTTGTCTCATGTCCAGGACGAAACCTGGATTCCTGAAGACAGACAATGTTTGCCGTAAACTGAGAAATCAATTGGCGTACTTCAGCGAGATGTCGAAAATAGCTATTACAGTTCCATTGTAATAGTGCCGTAGTGTGGACTTAAGTAGAAGATAGTCGTCTACTTATGCTTAACCGTTTGCCAACCATCCCTATCCTTAGGAGTAGGTGACAGGGTAGGAGAGCACTCCTGTATCTCCACATCTCCTTCGGAGGACGAAGAAAACGGAGCGAATGCTCTCTTGGTTGGCGAACGGTTATCGCCGGACTTTCCGGGTCTCGTCCTTGGTGAAGAGCGAGAGCGGTGACGAGGGACCTTCTCCCGGTCCGATGACTGGGAGTCCGTCCCCGGCACGTCCCGACTATTTTTCTTTTTGAACCGGCGTTGACGTCTATTTGGGGAAGTAGTTGGTCCCTTCCCCCCTGACGTCTCCGTCTTGCCAAACAATGCAGCACTTGCTAGCACTGCTCCCCCGGTGGTCGTGGAAGCAGAATTGCCAGCAGGTGTTGGAGCTGCCTTTTCAGCAGGAGGGCAAGAGAGACGGCGATGAACAGTCTCTTTCTTACCCGCCGTTCCTGTTCCCTGTTTTGTTTGGCTGGATATGGGTCCAGCCGTGGCCGGCGAAGACTTGCTCCTCGAACGAGTCGGAGATTGCTTCTTCACTGGCCTTATCGGAGGAGTTACCTTCTCCGATGGCGCCGGTTTAGTTGGAGGCACCTGCGCCTTTTGTCGGATGCCAGAAGAAGATTCCGTAACCTTCTTCTGGCTAACAGGGGTGATAATAGGGCTATTTGTAGCCCCTTTAACAGTGGTAACTCTTTTAGAACTTGTTTCCGTTGTCAAATTTGCCGCTTGATTACTAGATTCTTTTGATACCTTTTGAGCATATGATACTGAGAAAATAGGAGAGGCCATGGAGCGATATTTTCTGCGTGCTTCAGTGTAGGAGAGCTCATCTAAGGTCTTTATTTCTTGAATTTTCTTCTCCTCTAGGAAGGCAGGACATTCCTTCCAGCGAGGAGAGTTCTCTCCCTTAAAATTTGGACATGCGGGAGGTGGTGTACATTCCGCTCCCTCATGAGTGGCCTTGCCACAGGAAAGACAGATAGGCTTTCCCGAGCAACGAGATGAGGTATGTCCAAATCGCTGACACTGAAAACACCGCAATGGAGATGGAATATACGGTCGCACATCGAGAGTGTACATTGACACTTTGATCCTCTTGGGCAGGCTATCCGACTCAAACGATAAGATGAACGCCCCGGTGTCAACTAGTACACCATTCATCTTACGTTTGATTCGTCTCACCTCGACAACGCCATGCTTTCCAGTTCTTTCCAGGATACGCTCGTCGGTAGTGTTCACCAGGTCCCTATGAAATACTAAACCTTTCTTCAGGTTTAGGGACTGGTGCTTCACTACCTCGACTGGAATACCACCGAAACTTGTCGTCCCAAGAAGACCATCTGTCTGTCTCTTTCCTTGAGTTTTTATCAAGAGTGCGCCGTTTCGCAGCTTTTTACTGTGTCTACATCGCCCCATTTCCCCTCAATTGCATCATGTAAATCAAAAGGATCAACGTTTGTAAAATTTTGCCCATCGGTCCTTGTTACCATAAGGTACCGAGGGAAAAACGTTGAATCCTTTTCATCAAGCGGCGAAACTAGAGGCATAAACTTCCTCTTCTTAAATTTTAAAGACGGCTTTGGAAGGGAGCCACCCTGTGAAATAATGGACGCTATGTTTGGTCCCACGAGTAGCTAGGGAACTAAAAGTCAACCCCCGGCAGAGCCCCGCTTGCCCGGGGTAAGGCTAAGGTTCTCCAGAGGTCGCCAGGTATCTGGAGGTGGGTCACTTGTGACTACTCACCCAGTAGCCATTCATCACCTCGCCACGACCACTCAGCTTGTGATTAGGGGAGGATTCCACCTCCTGTCACGCACACACACATTTACACCAAAGAAAGAAAAGGTGAGACAAGGGCCAACTAAGGCGGGAAAGTGAAAGACTCCCTAGGCCTAGGATACCCTAATACCGTCGGGGTCGGAAAAGAACAAGAGTTGACCAATAGAGGTCGACAGGAAAGAAGACGGAGAGGAGCCCGGCACAAGTAAGTGGAAGCAATGCCGGACTCAGCTAGGGTCCCGTGGTCGCTAACCCACGTCCCACTAGATGTGAGCCCCTGAGGGCCTTCTCCTGATACAATTGTTTGTTGGGTTAATGATCAAATCATACCACGATCTGAGTGAATAGATTCTTGAAGGTGTTCTACCAGAGCTAGGTGTTGTTAAATATAAATTTAGATTTCAACATAGCGTTGAGGTCTTGGCGCCCATTAAAACAACATATCTTAGTCAGAGTAAATATTTCAAAGTGCAAGACAGAGCTAGTAAGAAACCATTACATTTGTCACGCAAACGTGAGGGCCAAGATAAACCGTTTCACTTGTACGCTCAACGTGGAGCAAAGGTAACCGTTACACTTGTCATCCCAACGTGGAGAAACCGTTACACTTGTCGCTACCAACATGGGTCCGAGAACCAAATAACATTTGTGGAAGGAGAAGGGTATATATTTCTGTGCCTGTATTTTGGGGGTTTTTCATTTATCGGTGTGTATCAGCATGGGTAGTGCTGAGGAAGAGATGAAGTTGCGTAGTGGATAGTGAAGATACGAGCAGTATGGCTAGTCTTGGAAATGAAAGCAGTACAGGGATGTCGGAGGTAAATCCCGATACTGAGGGGGGGGGGGGGGGTAATCAAAACAGTCAAGCAGGGTTAGAGAGTTTGCTTCTTCAGTTTATGCAACAAAATAAAATTAGCACAGATGCTTTAAACGCTAAACTCGAACAAAATAACGCTAAATTAGAACAAAATAGTAGGGAAAATAAAGAGAGTAATAAGGAGCTGAGTGATAGTTTAAATGCTAAATTAGAACAAAACAATAAACAAATGAGCAATAAATTAAGTGAGAAATTTGAGGAGAACAATCTAAAATTAGATAAGAAATTCGAACTGATTAGAGGTGAGATCAGAGGGGTGATGGAAGAGAAGGCTAAAGAGATTATTGCAGATGTAGACAGAAAATTAGGAAAAGTACAGGAGGAGTTAGAAATTAGAATCAGTACGCAGGCTGAAAATTTAAAAGAACTAGTGCAACTGGAAACACAGCAGGTCAATAAGCAATTGGGGGGAGAAATTGACAAAATTCAGGTAGCAACTAAAGAGGTTAAAGAACAGCTGGGGGGGGGGGGGGGGGGGGGGTAGAATTGATAAAGTACATGCAGAAATAATCACTGAAGTTAATACTTTAAGGGAGAGGAATAAGGAAAGCATTAATTAGATTAGTGAGAAACAAGCTAAATTAAGTGGTAAAGTTGATGCATCGGAAGGGAGCATTAGGTTAACTGTAACTAATATCGAAAGAAAAGCTGAGGAGAAAATTGCTGAATTAGAACAGAAGTTGAAAGCTAGAATTAGGCAGGAAAATAGAATAGGCCAGTTTATGTGAATAGCACACACAGGGAAATAGAACTAGGCAAATTTAGTAATCGGCAGGGTTGTCCAATGGAGTTCATGAATACAATAGAAAATAAATTCGGGGAGAGGTTGGAAGATAGTAGTATTGAGTGGTGCCAGGTAGTTGAAATTTTAGAGCAAGCGTTTGTAGGGGAGACAAGAAACTGGTTTGCTGTCTACAGAGACAATTTCGAGAATATCTCAGATTTTAAAGTTAAATTTTGTGAGAAATTTTGGAATGAGGTTATTCAGTCTCAGCATCGTGAGGGAATAGTGTGTGGGAAATATAACCCGAGAGGAAACTACACTATGACCGAGTACTTTTTAGGACAGGTATTAACGTGCAAATATCTGGATGGTTTGAAGGAGGAAGGTGATGTAGTCAGGCTATTACTAAGACATTTTCCATACAGAATCAAAGAAGCTGCCTGTATCCAAAATGTTAAATCTATTTCACAAGTGGAAAATTTATTGAGTACATTCGATGCTTTGGGAAGAGGTGGTTACGAGGAGAATTTCGGTAGGAACCAGGGTAACAATAATAACAGGCCTAATGAGAATAGGAACCAGGAAGTTCAAGGGAACAGTGGCGAAGGGCCAGCGACCAAAATAGGGGGAACCAAAATAATAATAATCATAATCAGCAGAACCAATACAGAGGAAATGGGTATAGTACGAACTACCAAGGTAGAAATAATGATTTCAGGGGAAATCAAGGTGGAAATAATGATTTTAGGGGTAACCAAGGGAGGTAAAATAATAATAATAATTATAACCAGAACAGGGGTCAAGGAGGGAATCAGCCCAATGGTAATAACGGACAGAGAGATACCGTTAACACAACCCAGAACAACCAGACCAGTGCAGTAGTGAGTAGTACTACACCAAGCGATAGCAATGCTTTAAACACGAACCAGGCTGCGATGTAAGGTCAGAATCTCAGTCTATAACATGCCCTGTCCATACACTTATACAGGAACCCTATGACCTAAATGTAAGAAATGAATTATTACGTGAACTAAATGATGAAGGTATTATTCAGGAGGTGGTTAGTAAGAGCCCTATATTTAAATTTAACGTGTCCGAGGCGTACACAGATGTTTTAATTGATAGTGGTTGTATGAAGAGTTGCATAAGTAGTGCATTTTATGATACAATGAAAGGAACTGGAGTAAATTTTGAGGAGATGCCAATTAAAAGTACTTTTGTTATCACAGCTGTTGGGAAGAGGTCTAAAGTAATTTCTATGCAAGTTTTAGTAGACATTAAAATCAATAAGCATGTAGAGAAGCAGATTTGTTTTGTAATTCCAAATTTAGTATTGAGACCGTCAAGGTTGGAGCTGCCAGGATAGCCAACAACCGCAATGACTTCCCTAACATCTCACCCGTCGAGCACATAATTTAATTGCCGTGAGGATCAGGTGAACTTCCAAATAGGCTAAAGCGGCACGAGAGTCAGTGGTCCACAGGGATCGTGGTACATGGTGACGATGGTCATAGACTGCCTAACGAAAGGTTCACCTTGAAAACTAGACTGAGAAAATAAACATCCAGACTTATGTAAAACACCGTGAAAATGTATTGGTAAAATTCACAAGCCCCTAGCCTAGTTCGGAGGGTTACAATCGGCTAGTCTGCAAGCTAATAAACAATCAAAAATAAAGAGCAGGTCCCTACCTGAGAAGTTACGGAAAACCCTCGCGAAAGATCTAACTCACAATAATTATTTATTTATTTATTATTATTATTTATCGTATGGCTTTTAGTGCCGGGAGTGTCCGAGGACATGTTCGGCTCGCCTGAGTCTGTAGCTGCTTCCAGCGGATACCCTAAAGGGTGAGCTACAAGTTCCGTTCAATTTCAAGTAGTTCCAACTTTCGCCACCAGATATCAATGATACCTAGTGGTGAACGTTGGAACTTTGATAGAGCGTTCTGACGAAATCTAACCTAACAAATTTTGCTTTACACAAGTTTAGTCTGTGAAAGGATTTTTTACATGCCATAAATCTATGACATGGGACCGCCGGCTTTACTTCCCCTCCGCAGGAAGGCATACTGAAGGATTTTTAACGCTCTTAAAAAAATCCGACGACTTCGGCCGGGTTTGAACCCGCTATCTTGGGCATAGCAGTTCAGCATGCTACCGACTACGCCACCGAAGCAACAACAGCAACGCTAGGAAACTGGTACGACGCAAGTCCCTAGTTCAAGTTACAAGATCAAGCTAATATCTGAATTTACATTTAACAGGGTAGCAAAACAAATCTAAGTTAGGATGATACCATTTCAACATTTACATTTAACGTTAATTCATCTAGCTAAGTCCTATCAATTAACAAAATTTACGGCGATGACGTCCGTAATAGAAAACAGTTACATTCAAATCTAAGTGTAGAGCCATGTAAAAAAAAACATTTAATTGTTCTTAGAAACTACGTGCTAACAGCACACAATAAGGTAACATGTAGGATTTATACACTTGTACATCATAAATAAGTAATGAAATAGACACAGTAGTTTTATTAAAATGCCTGCCTGCACTTTGGTTTACTCTTTGTAAGCCATAGTCATCTAAAGTGTAGTTACGGTGACGAATGCGTAGTTAAGACTACGTCTAACATCGCATGGCCTGCGCTCCACAAGCTACAAACTCAAGTTTCGTGCATGCTTCAGGTCGCTACAATAGTGTCAGCTGTCATAGTCATTTCCACAAAAGGAAATACATCTGCACGGCCATGTCAACAGTTCCAAAATGCAAAAGAACAAAGTTAGATAGAAAGAATTCGTTAGTTAGCTTCTGTTTTACCAAAATTATGCGTTTTATTATTAAAATGTCGGTTTAGGTTTATCGTTGGTTTATGGCGAATAATATTGACAATAGCCTGGGCACGGAGTGTCTCCACTGAGATCATTCTCCACCAAAAAGCCTCGACTCAACAGTCGGAATATAATCAACGAGCAATAACAACTCGGACACACAATAACACAAGTTACCAGCGGCGCAAAGCTCGCGTTCAATAACTCTGGGACGGGCCTGCACACTACAGTTACCCTCCAAAAACATCTAGTCAACGGGAACAATCCCGGACAAGGCATACTCAAAATACCTTCATACAATAACTTCCTGCTATAACAGGGTAGCATTCAACGTACTATAGAAAACCTGACATATCTGTACACGTCAAACGATGGTACACGCAGCAGTGCGTTTAACTAACAAAAAACAATCTATAAAACATGTGATCAGATACAGGAATGGACACTGAGTTCCATAAGCTGAGTTGCAATGAAAGGAAATGCGAATACAAAAAGCATTCTGTCCTCTGTCAAAGTAGTTTCGTCTCACAATATAACAGGCGTGCTTTCAAGGGCACTGGGTCTCAAACCAGTTTGTGTCGCTAGCAGGTTTCAACATTCCTGCGCTTCACTGACACAACACATTGACTCTCCAAGGCCGGCGATTTAAACAAATAAAACTATACATCTGGCCTCATCATAAAAAACTTTACCATGGGTTAAAAACCTGGAAGAATACGTGTATAAAAACACGCTATAAATCTGAATACAATAATACAATTCCGTCTTGTAAACCAAAGACGTCTAAATGATAGTAATGTTACTATTACTGGAGCTCTTTGCTCTCAAAAATATAATTCAGTAGTTGCTTGTACAACATCAAATGAATGTGTGTCTTCACATGACAGTAACAAAATAATAATTGTGACGCAGATTTCACACTCTGGATCTGTTTAATAATACGTTGGGAACTGGGTTCGATGCTTGACAACGAAACATTCCTTCTAATTATTAGGTCCACACTTGACCAAGAATAGCTTCTGAGCTTATTCAAAATGAAATATAATGCAGTTACAAAACTGGTAATTACAGTTGACTACCTAACTGATACGACCGTTCTAACGACAGTCAGGGGTGTAACAAAGACTGGCTGCAAAGAATGCAGTTAACTAATAACCATGGCATCTGATTGCCATAACTAAAGTCAGCAAAGACTTGAAAAATCACCCCAAATAGGGTTGAACAAAGTAGCCTCAAATGACTACCGTCACGTCTAGCAAAAGATAGGCATTGACGTTCTACGACGTTCATCAGGCTGCACCAGGGCTGACCAAAATATCTGACCCAAGGGTGTCTCACTCTAACTGAAATAAATGACATCTAATTAAACTAGTGACATTCCCTACCTATAAAAATGGCTGACACTAAGTTCGGTTGGTTCACAAACTACATTTAAACTACTATACCACCAGAAACTAGAACAAGAAAGGGGTATCCAAAAACTCACGAAATGGAGAAGCTCTCACTCAGCCCTCTATTCAACAACAAGGGTTGTACAAAATCATCTCTGGCTCTCTGGAACGGTATCATCCTCATCAGGATTCCCATCTGGACTCCTCCAAAGACCAGGGTTCGATCTGTCCCTGTCGACAACTTCGTGGATGTGATGAATATGCCTGGAAATGGCATCCTTGGTTCCTTCCTTCTCGTTCGCTGTCCTGGAAGTTCCACCATCATGCTGGTTCCCGTAGAAACTTCACCCTCATACCGTGATGGTATTAGCCCATGATGACTGTCTCATACATGGTGAAGAATAGTCCAATCACGTGGATAGTGAAATAAGTTGCGTAATAATTCATTCTTTCACTTTCAAAAATATAATGTTCGTCGTAAATGTTATAGGCTTTGATTGTAGTATATGACACAGCCTTAATTTCGTCGATGCGAATTAACATGTGAGCTAACACTGTCTTATAATTCTGCACGTGCTAGTGACGCTACTTTTATATCACGCAGCATCCGTGAATTATGTGTCGATTTTGAAATGAAATTTTCACTTTGGCAATTTAAATATGTCATATAATCATAATCACACTTATTCATAATAGTTGTAACACTTTTACCTGTATATTTTCCACTAGGCACTTGGCCCTCCACAAACACGTGGGTACAAAATGTGGTGTTACGGCAATGTTATGCAATTCACTATACTTGCCAATTATTATTTCCCAAAATTCTTCTGTGGCTCACTGTGCTTGGATAACAGTGAGTAGTAGTATTCTCGTGCTCGATGGCACCTGATAATCACTTTCAACGCTCAACAGCGGATATTCTCTACGTCTTGTAGGACAAATACAATTTCACGCCTACACAGGGCGGATTCTCCAGACGTAGTGCAAGGCACTGAGTGTCTCTAGGAAGTAGGTCGTCAAAACGAAGTCGTTGAGCGACTACTTACATTCCTGTTTGCGTATCTGCAAGGGTATTACCTTACCTTAGTAAAAATAACATTCTCCAAAATGTTTTAATAATGCAGCATGACGAAATGGAATATTCTGAGTCTTGTGGAAAGATAAAATTAATTAATAAGACCTCAGATAAATAATGAGCTGATTTCACCAAAGTCAAAAGTGCGATTCACCGCTACTTCAAAGAGTAGAGCGTGATCTCTCAGCTCCACGTGGCTTTCTGGGTGTGTTCAAAGGTACAACATCCCATCATAAATGTTCTGTTACAAAAAATATCACATGAACCATAGCTCATCGGGTTCAGTATTCAGTGTTATCTTGGGTTCAGAGTGGCCAAGTAGAGTATCTGGTAACTTATGTTATGATGTAGGGAGTTTGAAATTTAAATGGGATGATTCTGAAGTAGAAGTAGTGTTCAATGACCATATTCAGAGAAGTAGTGTTGTAGGTGTGATTTGTACTTTAAATGAGATATCGCCAGCCGTAGAGCGGGGTTTTCCATGTATTGTGGGCAGTGTGATTACGAACGGTAGTCTAGAGGACTCGTTACGTGATGCTGCATTTCATGGAAATATAGCGGTGGAACAATGTGTTCGGCTCTATGATGTGTTATTGTGTAATAGGAGAGTTTTTGAGGATCGCATTGGTATGGCCAATTGCTATACACATTCATTGAACGTTATTGATAGGTCAGTATTCACAGGACATAGATATCCTGTACCTTTCGCTTATCAGAGTGCAGTTGAGGCACAAATTAACCAGATTCTTGAAGATGGGATTATTGAGCACTCTAACAGTCCATATGTTAATTCCTAGATCACGGTACCCAAGGCCGACGCACAGTTCGTATTTGTTTAGACGCTCGTTTGGTTAACAGTAGAATTAGTTCAGATCAGCTGAAATCTATGTCTATAGAGGAATTAATGCAAACATTTGAGGGGAAGAAGTATTTCACTTGTGTAGATTTGAGTTCCAGTTTTTGGCAAGTGCCACTTATGTACGAGGTTAGACCATTTACAGCTTTTAGTCATAAATATAACCTTTATCAATTTTGTAGAACACCTTATGGGTTAAAGAGTAGTTCAGCAGCTTTAATTAGGGCTTTAAACATCGCATTAGGGGATGACACAGGAGAGTTTGTAACCATTTACATTGATGATATGGTAATTAGTTCACGCAGTTTTGAGGAGCATCTACGTCATTTAGATATAGTTTTTCAGAAGTTAGATCAGGCAGGGTTCACTCTGAAGCTGTCTAAGTCGCCATTCTGTCAGCAGAAGTGACATTTTTAGGTCATAGAGTGTCGAGTAGAGGTGTGACACCAGAAGAAGGTAGGGTTAACATGTGTGGACAGTAGCAACAGGGCATCGTTACAGACACTGAGAAATAGGTAGGTAGAGCAACGTGATGACGTTCATTTAAGGGAGCCACTTGCAAGGTTGGAAGCAAGTGACACAGAAACATTTATAGTTTCCAAAGGTATTGGCAAAACAGCATATGTGCTGGAGGATAGTAAGGGAAACAGATTATACGGGACGTATAATATACATAGTCTACGAAAGTATGTGTCATAAAGTAAGTGTGTTTAGCTGGCGAGCCAGCCTATCAAATGAGTAAGTGTGGTATTTGGTGCGTGGAAGAACTGGTCTTCCAGGCAGGCGTATCAGAAGTCACACAGGGGGGGTAGTATGTAAGTAATTGAGTGTTTTTAAGGTACAGGGAAATATGACGGGATTGTCGGATGCTCTTGAGCACTAAAATGTCTCGATACTCCAAGGCCAGAATTTGGTAGCGCTGGTGAATTCCCATTTGTCTCCAAGAGATGGGTGAGCGCTTGAACAGGGTATTTTTTCTTAAGGCGTCCACGAGACAAAAGAAGGGCCATCAGAAGGTGAGACAGTCCTTCATGAAACTCATACATAACAGCACACGTGATTTCTGTTTACGGCCTCGCCATGTAAGATTTGTAAGTGTGTAATTTAAGGTAATTTGTACAAAGGTATTATTTGTGTGAGGAGAACTGGTCTGAGTTGAGAACTAATATTTAGTAGAATTTGATCTACGGGAACTTAAGAAGACAGGGCGATTACGGCACAGAAATATTTGGTGTTATATGTAATGCGCACTTACTGTTTTTTTTTCAGAAGTCAATATTAATTTCGTCTTATATAAAGAGAGATTAAGTATTATGGTAACGAGGCGCTGCCACAATAGTGTGATCGTGTGCTCAGTGATAAGTGAGATTAGATTTCACCATAAGGAAGGGACCTCCAGTGAAATTAGGAAGTTCTGTGGTGATACATATATCAGAACACCTTGATGCATGTGATGTGACATCATAAATACATAGTGCTCACACATTATTTATGTCTATTTTTCCAATATAGAGGAATTTGAGAGGCGTAAATATCCGTGGAACATTATTCTATATGAAAAACATTGGACTGGTTGTAAAGTGCAATCCATAGTGACAACAAACTTTGACGCAAAGTGCGTAAAGAAAAGTTATGAGTGCATATATATGTAATTTAGGGTGATTTCATTTATGTCATATGTATTTTGGATGGGGATTTAATAACCTGTCTGGGATAATCGGATAATGGACCGTCATCACGGTAAATCATCCGATGATCCGAGGCGAATATGTAACGTGTTTTTCGAGGGGACTTTACGCCACTGGCATACGTCAGTAGGAAGCCATTCTATATTTATTTACGCGGCAAATTGTTCAGCCAAGAGAAGTTTTCATGTTAATTTATTATTATTATTAACTTATTATTATTATTAAGGTATTTTTTGGAGCATTTTTATAAAATTATAAGCGTACAGATAGGTTTTCTATGTCATAGAAAACACTATCAAGCAAATTATTACGTACAACATTATCATAGAAAATTATATGATTACGGAATTTTACGGAGTTTTGTCAGTTAGGGTATTGTAAGAGAGATGAGTCACGGGGAATTCGGCTACAGGCTTACTCTTGTCGAGAAGCATGACGCAAGCTGGGTTGCTGCTTAAAGAAAAGGCGAAATGGCCTGGACCGGTAATCGACATCATCGCCGCGCCGAGTGTAATGACCCGGAGGAGGGGAAGATCGCGTGGTGGGTCAGCCAATCAGAGGAGACCGGGCGACTGGAAGACGGCTACAGAGTGGGGATGTGACGAGTGCATATATTGTTTGCGCGCCGTGGAGGCAAGGCGACTATCTTTGTAAAACTTAACCAGTGTGGTTGTACGTGTGGTTGGTTCCGATGTTCGGACCATAAAGTTATCCTATCTACAAGTATCTCATCAACTAACGAAGAAGATGACGACGTCCAGGAGGCTGTGGGAAGCTCTCTTCAACATACAGTACGAGGGAAATGCTTCGGCAATTTCCAGTGGTAAGCGCGAATGACTCAGAACTACGTAATCTCTCGTCTTTTTTTTTTCATTTTCAGTATTTCAGTAACTTCATAGCTTGGGAATAATAGTAAAATCAGTAATTTATCCGACTCCGTTTTCACGTAATTTTCTAGCGGTAATATTCAAATCGCATCGCTCCAATTTAAATTCAGAATATATTATTATTATTATTAATTATGCAATACTTGTTTTATATAATTAATTCATTTCTTTTAACCATGCAATCTTTGCTTTCAGTAGGTAGCATTAGATATATACCAATTCCTTCTCCTGATACAATTGTTTGTTGGGTTAATGATCAAATCATACCACGATCTGAGTGAATAGATTCTTGAAAGTGTTCTACCAGAGCTAGGTGTTGTTAAATATAAATTTAGATTTCAACATAGCGTTGAGGTCTTGGCGCCCATTAAAACAACATATCTTAGTCAGAGTAAATATTTCAAAGTGCAAGACAGAGCTAGTAAGAAACCATTACATTTGTCACGCAAACGTGAGGGCCAAGAAAAACCGTTTCTCTTGTACGCTCAACGTGGAGCAAAGGTAACCGTTACACTTGTCATCCCAACGTGGAGAAACCGTTACACCATGACAACTTTACTTTTAATTGATAAGGGATGAGCCATCTGCAGTTGCTATGAAAACGCCACTGCACGAGATCACATTCAGTTTTCCATCTGTCTGTGGGAAGCGACTTCGGTATCGGAACTGGTAGCATGCTGAACTTCTATGCCCAAGGTCGCGGGTTCAAACCCGGCTGAAGTCGTCGGATTTACTAAGAGCGCTAAAAAACCCTGAGTATGCTTTCCTTCGGAGGGGAAGTTCCAACGTTCATTGCGAGTTGATGGTTCCGGCGGCATCTAGTAGCCAAGTTCACAGCTAGGTGTCGGTGATGGTAGTATTTTAATTATGTAGCCTATTTTAGGTAGATTTCATCAGAAAGCTAACTATTGCAATGGCTGCCATGTTTCGACTTCCGGAAAATGTCGACATATCTTCGCGTTTCACATCCCCCAGACTCTCAAACCACCGTCAGTTCAAAAGTTTATATACTCGTATATGAGTGTGAATATGCATATATATCAGTTACTTGTGGACACGATAACTGCCGTAATTTTGCACCAATCACTTTGAATGTTTTACATAATATGTATCCCCTTAAAATCTCGGTCGAGTTCGTTAATGGGCAAAATCGGTTGAAGGGGGTGAAAATAGGGGGGGGGGGGGTTCGAAAAATTGAAATATCACTATAACTCTCTTAATACTTGAAATATCGAATCCATTCAAAGTTCATAATATGTGTCGGATAAGTCCCAAAAATTTATGTTTGAAAAGTTTTTGGTAGCACCAAACATAGACCAAAAGGGGTGGAAAAAAGTGGGTTTTCGGGAAACATTAATCATATCTCGCTTAATAGGCACAATATCAAAACCGTACAAAATGGAAAATATTCCCCTAATAACTACCTAAAACTTTGTCTGAAAGAATTTTTGATCTGACCTACCATTATGCCAAGGGATGAGAAAAATGATTTCGGAATTAAAGAAAAAGCCAAATGCCATCAGAGGTTGCCATGACAACGCTTCTAAATTAATGAGGGATGAGCTATCAGAGGTTACCAAGACAACGTCAATGCACGAGATCACATTCATTTTTCCATCTGACTCTGTGGGAAGCGGTTAACTGGTAGCATGCTGAACTTATATGCCCAAGGTCGCTGGTTCAATGCCGGCCAGAGTCGTCGGATTTTTTAAGAGCGCTAAAAATCCCTCAGCATGCTTTCCTTTGGAGGGGCCTCAGCATGCTTTCCTTTGGAGGGGAAGTTCCAACGTTCGTTGCAAGTAGCTGGTTGTGGTGGCATCTAGTAGCCAAGTTCACAGCTAGGTGTCGTTGACGTTAGTATATGGTACAAAATTTGGAACTACTACTTAAAATTGACCGTCTGCAGACCTTACCTGAATTACAGACTAATACAGTCATCACAATTAACACCGTTTATCAGATTCTACACACACCCAATGTATACACGGGGTTACATGACCACGTTGTCGCAGCCCCTAAACTGAGGAACCAACAAAAATCTCTGCGGGAGATAAAATTTTGAGTGAAGTAATAAGTAACAAACTGTCAGATAGTTACACATCAGTTCCAAACCTTGCATAAGGACAGTGCGATCACAAGTATAAAAATGAACGCCAAATGACAAGAAGGTTACCATCCCCATAAGACAATAAATGATAAAAATATGCATACAAAAACGAAAAAAAAAAGTTGATTTTTAACCTCTAAATGTAAAATACTTTCTTGCAATCAATGAGGTCTGATCCTCCTACGAAAACCTGCATATTTTGCCTATTATAGCCTATCCCCTAGTTTGCCCGATGAAATCTACCTCCGCCTTCCGGCGTGCCGAGAGGTTTTTTTTTTCAGTGCAGCTGTGACCTCCCGTGACGTTTAGCAAGTTTGGATTTCAGTGAAATGATAAAAGACTTCATCCGGGAAAAAAGTCGCAAAGTAATAGTTTAATATTTCATAGTTTACATACCGGTAATCTTCTTCAAGGGGACTTAAATGTTTCTTTCATATTATTAAAGAAAAATGTACTGTAGTGTTTTCAAAATATTGTAACTATTCTTTATTTCATTATTATTACAAAACTATTTTCCATTTGATTTGATATCATTTTTATTTCCTATCGTTGTGGGCCGCACCTTATCATATCGCCCAGGGCCCCGCAAGGCCTGGATCCGCCACTGTGTCGCAGCCCCTAAACTAAGGAACCAACCAGGTTCAGTTAAAGCTATGGTTGCTGGGCAATGCATTTAGTTTCATGAAGACGCTTCGCACTCGTTCAATGCGGACAGACCCTTGCTTCTGGGCTGAGACCCAATGCTAGCTGAGGTGGCATCTCACGTACTGATAGTGATGAACCTGAACCTGAGCAATGGGCTCAATGCTGAGAGTGAGCTGTGTGTGGATAATATCTTGCTCACTGATCATCATGATTACTTTTTAATCCTGCATTGGTGCAAGCTGTATTCATTATGTCCAATAATGCCGACATGTCTGCCAACAACGCTGTGCCATCCGCATAACGGATATTGGTCAACTAGCACCAACACTACTACCCCCACCACCACCACCACCACCTAACCATTCATTTATGACGTCTCGGTTTGCACTGTTTGTTTATACAACTGCATGTGGGCGGCTTCGGTGGCGTAGTTCGTAGCATGCTGAGCGTCTATGCCCAACATCGTGGGTTGAAACCCGGTTGATGTCGTCGGATGTTTTAAGAGCGTTAAAATCCCTCAGAATGCCTTCCTTCGGAGGGGAAGTAAAGCTGGCGGGCCCATGTCATAGATTTATGGCATAAGTTACAAAAGAACCTTCCACTAACTACAATTGTGTGCAGCTCAATTTGTAGGTTAGATTTGATTAATGCTCTATTAAGTTCCAACGTTCACCGCCAGGTGCCAGTTGTCGTGGCAATTAGTAGCCAAGTTCACAACTAGGTGTTGTTGACAGTAGCATTTGGTAGCAAAAGTAGGAACTACTTCAAATTGATCGTCTGCAGTTCTTACCAGCAGTTAACACACACTAATACAGCCATCGCAATTAACACCGGTTATCAGACAGATTCTACACACACCCAAAGTACACGGGCCTATATGACCGCGTTGTCGCAGGAACCAGACTGTAGACTAGTATACGAAAACCTTCAAATGTGGTATTCCAGAAGATTTATTAATATGGGGCAATGTACTGGGAGTTGGTAGTCTTCAGGAAGGTTGTAGTTGTATCATTTAGGGTCTTGGACAGCGTAGACATTAGTACTACAGTATGTACTATGAATGTGTGTGAAATTTTCCTGATAACCTGTGATGATGAGAGGTGTCTGTAGTAGTTTTTGTAGTTGTAGCCTAATTGAGGTTAGGATCGAGAAGGAGGCAGCTGTGGTCTTAAGTTTTGAATCATACTGGCATTTGCCTGGAGCAACCACGGAAAACCACTTCTTGGGTGGCTGAGGAGGTGCTCGTTTCCCACACGAAGCTAAGTGGACACCGTTCCAACCCTCAGACCCGTTTTAAATTTTCTTGTAGAGCCTCTAGTCGACCCGGTACTCACGGTGGTCAACATTACATCACGAGGCAGTCTTTCATGGATGGCAGGGAGAAATAGAATGGTATATAATGACATAGGAGATTTCATAACAGAAACGACAGTATGCTACGAAGGCTGAAGCACGAAGGATGCAAGAACGGACAGGGATCGGATGCGGCACTCTAAGAGAGAAGAATTGCTTGTCGTGAAGTTCCTCCATCGGAATCTGTTCTCATCTCTGTGTCCCCAGGTCCCCTGATCCCCTCTCCCTTTTATTTTGGCTCGTCTCTAAGGATCTCCTTAATGTTTCAGGTGGTTATGGGAGCGCGTACAGCATTGCACAAGAGAATGAAAACCGTGATCTACTCCCTTTCTTTAAAGGGCGTAATGGCAGTACGGTCAAGCTGTTTGTCCCTTACCAAGGTGTTCCGGGATCGTTTCCTGGCTAATTCATGTGAGAATTTAGAGGTAAAATGTCACATCGAATCATTTGGATTCCACTTTAAAATAAATTAGTCCCGTGGCCTCATTTAATTTTAGTATTTCAACACAGCAAAACCCGAAACGTTCATCATGAATAATAAAAGTTAGTCTACGCTGTGGCATAAGTTATAGTTAACACTATTCTACCATTAAACGACTTTGAAACGCTCATGAGCTTACCTTATATATGTAAATGTCTGTTAGGTAGTCAGCCCGAAGGCTGGTTGGATCCTCAAAAAGCACTGCCGTTACGTTATGTGAGTAGATACCCACAAAAACCCAAGGCAGCGCTATTTTGAGGCGTTCTAGGCAAGAAGAGGAGTGAGGTAGTTTGCCATTGCTTTCCTCACTGAGTCAGAACAGTAGTCCTAACCCTATGAGTAGAACCTTTCACAGCATTCACATGCACTGACTGTGCCCCGAATGCCATTACTAAGCACCACCCACACCTCAGTAGCTTCCATATAATCACAGCCATGAGTGAGACTGAGACATCGGTGAAAAGCCACCTTTTACGCTAGCCTGTGCCAACTGACAAATGCAAATGTACTGTATTCATCAAGAGATGGCAAACAGGCCAATATATGTAAATATATATTTATTTATTTATGTATTACAAATATGATAAGCCTACGTAGGAAGGAACGAAAAATTCTCAATATCACGCTGAAGGACAGAATAAGGAGCGAGGAGGTATGTAGAAGAACTGGGACGCCCTCAACACAACCGACCGACAAAAATGGTAATGGGGAGGCAACGTAGCGAGGATGGAGCATAAGAGGTGGACGCACAGATTAACTATGTGTTACCCTAGAAATGGCAGGAGAAACGTAGGAAGACAGAGGACTCGATGGGTGGACACATTCAAGAAAATGGCCGGACTACAGTGGACAAGAAGAGCAAGAGACAGGCAAGAGTGCAAGACCCTAGAAAATTTCCTTTTCAAAACATAGTGCGTGCGAGGATAAGAAATCAGCAATTCAGTGTAAGCTAGTGAATTCTTGATTATAAAGTGATAGTGAATCAAGGACAGGCAAAAAGAGGGAGATCAGAGAAAACTCTCCTAAAATTAAGAGCATGTATGATAGAAAGTTAACAATTTTGTAAATGCTAGATATAAGAACAAGAGTACATAATCTAGAGGAAAGAAATAGATATATCAATAGTTATAAGAACAAACAGATACAACTAATGGTCCGGGGGCGTGGTGTCTCAGCGGTCTAGCTGTATGCCTCTCACCAAGGCGGTCCGGGTTCGATTCCCGGTCAATGCATGTGAGATTTTCGAAGTGAAATGCCATGTCCTGTGGTTCGGATTCCACGTAAAAAAGAGGTCCCGGGCTCATGATCTCAAGATTAATGGTCACGTTAAACTTCAAGCTTCCTTCCTTCCAACTAATGGTCCAAGAAATGTGCACCACTTAGTGCCTCTCTACTCTTCAGGACTGCTCACCTAATGAGTATAATGCAGCGAAATCCCTGCATAGGCAGGAAGCCGCCCTTAAGGGATTTGAATGGGAGTATTTATTAGTATTATTAGTCTATTCCTCTTATTCTAAATATGTATATTTTATTTAAATTTAAATTTAAAATATAATTACAGGCTATATTTTTCATATTAGATATCTTAACACTTTTTTGCAATGTTCGAGGTTACACAGCATGGAGTTCGAGGCCGTGAATCATATGTTACATTAGTTATGAGGGTAATGAGTCAGGTAGTTGCGGAGACACCCAGCTACTCCAGTTCTGGCTGCGTGCTTGAACTTAGGAAGTTGGAGGTAGGCGTTTGTGCCCTTGGCATTCTTATACGGTTAAGTCACCTGGAATCGATTCGGGTTGCCGGAGTGATTACTCATACGAGAAACAGAGCAAGTCCCCAGTAATCAATCGATTTGGTAACAGCGAACCACATGGATACTTCTTCCCCTCTTCTTCCTCTTCTTCTATTTATTTATTTATTTATTTATTTATTTATTTTGGTACCACACCAAGGATCTTGGGACGTTTTATAAGTCTATCATTAGAGAGAAACCGACAGTAGTGGCTACGCTGGCTAAAGCGCTGCGTTAGGCCATGGGGCCAAGCTCTCTGCTGACTCGGTAGACGCGTGGGTTCGAGCCCCACCATCGGCTGTCCTTGAAATGGTTTTCCGTGGTTTCCCATTTTCAACACCAGGAAAATGCTGGGACAGTACCTTCTGACAGGCCACGGCCGCTTACTTCCACATCCTTGCCCAGTTTCATTCATCTTCATCCATTCCACCTCTCATCCCGACGCGCAGGTCGCCCACGGGCGTCGAATAGAAAGCTACACGAAAAAAATAAAATAAAGAGAAACATGGGTCTTTCGTGAGGAGCGCTGTAATCTTTTCTGATTTTAAAATGAGTAGCCTTTTAGTCCTGTTTAGCCTGCCTTATGGCCTTCGTATTAAAATGGTATTTTAATCCTTCGAAGACGGATACGTGATACCAAACACTGGCTGGCATCTGTCAGCATTAGTACCCTACCAGGGAATTTTTGTTTCCACTAGAGGTGGAGCACAACAGTTGTGTATACATTACGTCATCTCGCCTCGTTATGGCTGCAGAGAGCGGTTGCGGTACAAGAGGGGAAATGCTTGTACAGTCATACAATGAGAACACACCGCACAGTGCACGACCCAGCATGAATCACGCACACAAATGACACGCGATGAGGTTTCGCTGGCGACAACTGCACGTTTATCGCAGGAGTGTGGCTGGCGGAGCGCATTAGTTCCTATTTCCGCCACCAGTAACAATTCGCTGGTAGGGTACCGTAATAAGAACTAAAATGAATAATTTTGCTTCCTTTCATCAGACCTATACAACTTCCATGCCACAAATTTTAAAATAATTAAAATATCACCTTGAGCATGCAGTGCCAGTATGTGAAACATACTGTATGTCAAATTATGTCCTACGTTAGCACTGCATGTACATCAAAATTGCGATGAACGTGACCACTATTTGGTTCGTATAAAGTGTAGACAAAGAATAGCCATAGGTAGAATAAAACGACTGGATAAGATACAGGAAATGTATGATAGTGATAGACTTCGTTAAAACTGATGAAGCAGTAGTAAATAACTTTCAGTTTTAGGCATGGAAAATAAGTTCCAAAGACCTGGATGGTTTTGATGATGAGAGCAGAAATAAGTAGATGAGAGAAATGAAGCACGAAAGAGGATGCTCAGTAGAAATACTAGAGCGAATGAAGAGAAATGTAGACAGAATAGAGCAGAAGAAGATTATATATGAATTGCAGTCAATGGCCATAACAGGGTATGTTTTAATTGAACGCCTATAGGTTCCCAGCAAGTTCAATTTCAAGTAGTTCCAACTTGAGCCACAAGATGCCACTGTCCTTGACACCTAGTGGCGAACGTTGGAACTTTATAGAGCGTTTCTAACCAGCCAAATATAACCTACCAATTTGACTCTTTTACATGCCATGAATCGATGAATGGGCCCGGCGGCTTTACTTCCCCTCTGAAGGAAGGCATCCTGAAGGATTTTAACGCTCTTAAACATCCGACGACTTCGGTCGGGTTTGAACCCACGTTCTTGGACATAGCCTGCTCCCGACTACGCCACCGAAGCATAGGCCTGGTACGCAAAGTATTTATAAAGACATATTTGACGTGTTTGATTATTACTGTTTTGGAGGAGATAATAAAATTATTCGTCTCGTCAACTGGTAATCGCCACCAGAGGCTCTGGTCTTGCGCGGCAGAAGCCTGCTAATCTAGCGTTATACATCACTCTATAGCAGAATATTCTAGTTTTCATCAAGTAGCACTAATGACGTCGTATATATCATCCATCGGACTGAGTGATACACAGGGAATGGAACATATTTCATTGAAACGAACGAGTAGAATCTCCTTTCCTGTCGTTGTGGGAGCCGAGCTGAGTTCACTATTGATCAGTCGTAATGCATACATTGGCTGGCTAGTCACTCAATGGGCTGGAACCCGACCAGGCCACGTGCACAGTGCGCTGTGGGGACAGGACAGATAAACCCTCGTGGGATTTGGCTACTGCCTGCAAAATAAATGGCAATCTCCGAACAGTTTCCATTTACTCCCCGTTTGCGACATGACCCTGTTCGAATAGTACAAGCGACATGCAGGTCGAATCACTCCCGAACCTCCATGTAAGCCAAACCACTTTGTGATATGTCAGTCTGTCGATCAATGCAGTTTATTTTATGGTTTGCTTCAATTGAATAGAATCCGCAGTATTGCCTGGCTTGGTGGAGAAATCTATTATTCTACATTGAATTCATTGTTCAAAGTCGTCGCGACAGATAGTAAATCATTTGGAAGTTATAGGATCAAGAAGATTATATTGGGTGAAGAGAAAATCCGTTAGAATTTGACTGACAGGGAATGGATGATAGCAAATGCATGTCGAACAAATGAACTCGAATTTCGTTTAGAAAACAAAACGTTGGGGATAAATTACCGCCAAACGTATTACATCTCATTATAATCCATTTTTCTTCAACAAATATGTAAAAAGGAACACGAAATTTAAATGCACTTCAGTCGGTCAACATGATTGTCCCAAATTGTAATGGATGTTATTCTCTAAACCTGAAAAGAATTACACGATATTAATTAATTCACTTGGATGACTGGTTTCAATCGTCAAGTGATCATCACGAGATGCTTTACACTCAGGCCGTTAAATCTGTGTCTACAAATATGTGGGTGAAGATATTCAGACTATATAAAATAATACTTAAGTTACAGAAGTTTATTGTAAACTTGCGTGTAACATGTCAGAATTTGTTAGTTTAATGTGATTTCATTTGTAATGACAATGTTAGTGGCTATTGACCTTCAAGCCTGAAGTGGTTAGTAAATGGTCAGGTTGGTGTTGTAACTTGGGAGATGGATTATTTGGGTTATTTGAGCGATGTGGTATCCGTTCCCATACAGCTCTGTATTCGTTTCGCTTGTAACATATTTCTGTGCTGTGTAATTCAATTAATTACGAATTTTGATTTTTAATAACTTAGAGATGGATGTGAAAATAAGAAAACTGTTAATATAACTAAAAATAAAATTAATAATTATAAAACCAAAGAAATATGCATAGAATACAAATTTGAAATGAAAAAAAGACAAGATTTTTCAGCCACGCTATACTTGAAAATTTAGACGTGTTGTCCTAACCCACGCTCTCCCATGAAACGGATGACGTGATCAGCAGCCAACACGTTACTGGCTAATATGAAATGGAGCGTATCGTGCAGACCAAGGTTTCTTCGTAAGTCCCTCTAGTATTCTCAAAGAACTTCACTCAGCGAACAAACTGATATCTTTTGCTATTCACAAATAATTCATATTAAGCTACCTTTTAAAATATGTATAATAAATTAAGGCAGTATTTCTTAAAATACTGAATGAAGAATATGAGTAGAATATGATATTTTATAAATGGAGGGTGGTCAAGGTGGAGAACGAATTATTGTACTCTAAAAGGAAGACTCTTCGAAATCCTACTATATAACTGTACATTTCTTAACGATTTGTAACCCTACATGGTTGGTTGGTTCCTCAGATAGGGGCTGCGACAACGCGGTCATGTAGCCCCGTGTACTTTGGGTGTGTGTAGAATCTGTTTGAAAACCGGCGTTAATTGTGTTAACTGTATTAGTGTGAGTTATCTGTTTTTTTTTTTTTAATTCAAGTAAGGACTGCAGTCTTTGAATTTTTCAATAGTTCCTACTTTTGCCACCAAACGCCACCGTCAACGACTACTAGTTCAGAACTTAGCTACTAGACGCCACCGCAGTCAGCTCCTGGCAACGAACGTAGGAACCTAAGAGCGTTGTTTACATTCTTAACCTATATAATTTAGCTTCACACAGGTGTAATTAGTGGAAGGTTCTTTAACATGCCAAAAATCTATGACATGGGACCACGTGATTTACTTCCCCTCCGAAGGAAGGCTTACTGAGGGATTCTTAACGCTCTTAAAAAATCCGACGACTTCGGCCGGGTTTGAACCCGCGATCTTGCTACCAACTACTCCACCGAACCCCCCAAATAACTGTGTACGTGATTAAAAAGGTTTCCGTACCGTCCAGAATCGTTATGCCAATCAGGCAAAATCACCGTGAGCACTGAGGCACTCATCCCACCGGCGAACCAGGTTGATGATCCCCGTGTGATAAAACACGGTGTCCTGCTGTGTGAAGAAGTCCGTTACCGACTGCACATGCGCGTCCGACAGGAATCGTCGACACTTCAAGGTATTTTTAAGGGACAGAAGGCATGGGGAGAGATCAGGACTTTTGGGCAATTGCTCGAATGTCTCCTACTTGAGTTGGCGTACCTTCTGCGTTACGACCTTTATGGTATGGGGACGTGCGTTATCATGAATCAGCAGCAATTGTGACCGTTTACCCGGACGTTTCGCCATAATTGCACCCCGTAATTTCTCCAGGGTTGCGCAGTACCGTTCCCCAGTGATGGAGGCACTAGGTTCTTATAAATCATTAAGCAATGGATCCCGGTAATCAAAGACCAGGGTGAGCATCCTATTCTCAGTGGATGGTTGACTCTTGAACTTCTTGGGACTAGGGGACGATGCATATCACTTTCGCATCTTCGACGCTTTTTATTCCGGTTCCCAGTGGTGGCACCAGCTTTCGTCGACTGCAACAATGAGCTCCAGGAACGTGTTGCTTTCAACAGTGAAACGCATCGGATGCTGCATTCGGTGTGATTTTTCATTTTTTTTTGGAATTCAACGCGCGGGGTAAGTTATTAATATACGTCTTATATAAGCTGCAGCAACGCCCTCAAGGGAAACTTTTTGATCACGCCTTTTATACGCTGTATGTATACTTTTGAGCGTTAAGGAACCCAACACATAACGGTTTATCTTCTTCTTATACTTCTTATTTATAATCTTATTCTTATTCTTCTCATTCTTATTCTTGTTCTTCTTCTTATTTTTATGCTTCTAAAGGATCAAAATACTCGCCCGCCATGTATCCCTTCCCGCCGGAAACACTGGCTAGTTTATATCCTCAAACTCCTACCATAAAAATGATATCTTCTATTCTCTATCGCCCACCTCGTGGAGCATTGGCTAGCATCTCGAGGTCCGGGTTCGATTCCCAGCTCTGCCAAGAAATGTTATTCTGGTCCGAGGAATGAAATAGGGTACACTCAACCTCCGTGGCAAAGATGAGAATAGGTGGGTTTGAGTCCAACCTCCGCTATTCTGGTTTTCCGTAATTTTCCAAATACTGATGTGGTTCCTAACTTTAGACCACGGCCGTCTCTAACCCAACTTTCACTTGAATTACAGAACCGACAGTAGTGGCTACGCTGGTTAAAGCGCTGCGTTAGGCCATGGGGCCAAGCTCTCTGCTGACTCGGTAGACGTGTGGGTTCGAGCTCCACAGTCGGCTGTCCTTGAAATGGTTTTCCGTGGTTTCCCATTTTCAACACCAGGCAAATGCTGGGACAGTACCTTCGGACAGGCCACGGCCGCTTCCTACCACATCCTTGCCCAGATTCATTCATCTTCATCCATTCCATCTCTCATCGCGACACGCAGGTCGCCCACGGGCGTCGAATAGAAAGACCTGCACTCGGCCTCTCAGGAGGCCACACGACAACAACAAAAAACCAACTTGAATTACAAATAATACATACACCACAATAACACATATTATTAGACAAATCTTCATTTACACGGGCTAGGGGACGTAGTGGCGCAGTGGCCAGGCTGCTTGTATCTCATCAAGGCAATGCACGTGAGATTTGCGAAGTGAAATTCCATGTCCTGTGGTTCGGATTCCATGTAAAAAGGAGGGCCCGAGGCTCTTGAACGCGAGATTAACGGTCACGTAAAACTACAAGCTTCTTTCCCGTATTTTATGGGACTAAAAGACCACGATGCCAAACCCCTCAAATGAAACAACATTAACATCCTACGTTCTACTGAACATGATTACATTCCATGTCTGTGTGGAGCTAAGGCTTTCCCAGCGGCACAGCGTTGTCAACTCTCTACCGTAACCTCTGAGTGCAAGCAGTGGGATTGGACAGATCTTCGTGCAACTGTGCAATCTGGAGACTTGGTAAGCCAGGACTGGACTCTGAACTCCACGTGGAGTGACAGCAAGCATGCTATTGGTCAAGAACCATCAGCTACTGGTCAGCAGCCAAGGTCGCGGGTTCAAAACCGGCCGAAGTCGTTTGATTTTTTTAGAGCGTTAAAATCTCTCAGTATGCCTTCCTTCGGAGGGGAAGTAAAGCCGGCGGTCCCATGTCATAGATTTATGGATTGATAAAGAACCTTCCACTAATTACACCTGTGTGAAGCTAAATTATAGGTTATCTTTGACTAACGCCAGGAGCCGACTGCGGTGGCATCTAGTAACAGAGTTCAGAACTAGTTGGTCGTTGACGGTGGCGTTTGGTAGCAAAAGTTGGAACTACTTGAAAATTGATTGTATGCAGTCCTTACTTGAATTTAAAAAAACACATAACACACACTAATACAGCCATCACAATTAACACAGGTTATCAGACAGATTCTACACACACCCAAAGTACACGAGGCTACATGATCGCGTTGTCGCAGCCGCTAAACTAAGGAACCAACCAACCATTGTCGGACTAACGTTTGAGTCACCGGACGTTAACGAGGAAAATGAGAGACCTATAGGATGGTAGTTGTGAGAGCCAGGATTCAAATCGAACAGCTCTTTACATCTGAGTTACGAGATGAGAGCCCTTTTGTTGGTTGGCCTACAGTGTGTAAACGACTGGATGGATGTGGCAGGGTTCAACTCGGAAACCATATGATAATCCTACATGAAGCCTTACACGCTTGTGTCCCCTGAGGGAGCGGCTCAATGATACAGTAGATCCCCTCCTTCAGACCCACCAGCTGAGACCGTCCCCACATCTGCTGAGTACAACGCGCAGCGGTCAGCCAGTTCGAGTCTAGTTCCGAGTGGTATCAAACCTTACCCCAAGTTATAACTTTCCTTCCACTTCATGCTGTGCTTCTATGCCCAAGGTCACGGGTTCCAACCCGATCGAAGTCGTCGGATTTTTTAAGAGCGTTAATAATCCCTCAGTATGCTTTCCTTCGGAGGGGAAGTAAAGCCGGCGGTCCCATGCCATAGATGTATGGCATGAAAGAGAACCTTGCACTAACTACACTTGTTCGAAGTCAAAACTTGTAGGTTAAGTTTGATTAATGCTCTTAAGTTCCAAACTTTCGTCACCGGGCGCTGGTTGCGATGGCATTTAGTAGTAGCGAAGTTCATAGCTAGGAGTCGTGGACGGTAGCATTTGGTAGCGAAAGTAGGAACTACTTGAAATTATCGTCTGCAGTCCTTACTTGAATTTAAAAAAACAGATAACACACACTAATACAGTCATCATAATTAACACCGGTTATCAGACAGATTCTACACACACTCAAAGTACACGGGGCTAGATGACCTCGTTGTCGCAGCTCCTAAACTAAGGAACCAACCAACCAACCATACTCTCGAAGCAACTGGTATTTAAATTCGAAACCCCCATCAAATTTAGCAAAAAGCCACCTACCGCAATTTGAGGCGTGGATCCATCCGTTGGGTCAGGGAGAGGCAAAATGTGTGATTTTAACTACCTTCAGGGGACTATATTATCAATTATTATTATTAATATTATTGGTTCGTTGAAGTCCATTGGACCACGTGGTTCCTAACTCTGGCGAGCTTTCTTCTTAGCCCAGTATTCCTTCATCTTTGCACGATGGGTTGCTTTCCTTTCCTGAGTCCACTTCACTCTCACTCCAGGACGCAATGTTTTAGTGGGAAATGATTGGAGAGTGTCGGATATTCTGATCAGCATTCTAAAGTTATCCCTGTTGAATACATCCTTGGGATCAGTTTCTAAAAATTCGAGGTGTTTTCGAATAAGTCTCGTCCATTTGGCATTTGTCCCCTTGCCTCTAGAAATGATGTTGAAGATACTTGAGGTCAGTCTGTTATTGACCATTCTGACAATGTTGTGGCCGTAGTCTTTTTCTCACGCTCTCCAACTGTTGGTAAATCTCATTGTTATGCACGATTCTGTATTCACCTCCCATGGGGCCCATGATTTTTCTCAACATCTTTCGTTCTTTCAATTCCAAATTCTTGAGTTATCTCTTTTTGACCAAGTTCAAGCATTCTGAGGCATACAGTACCGAAGGTCTTACTACGGTTCCGTAGTGTCTAAGTTTAAGGCGAAGGGAAAGGGATTTGGACATGTAAATGTTCTTACAGAGATGGTAAGCTCTCTCCAGTTTAGTACACCTGACTTTTATGGCTAGAACCTCACTAACATTCGGGGTTATCCATTCTCCGGGGTATTTGTAGGAGTTATTCTTCTTTATTACTGTATCCCCCTGTGGGATTGAGTTGGGTGCGTCTGTGATGTTGGTGATGAACTCCGTTTTGTTAATGGTAATCCTCAACCCTACTTTAGCTGCTTTTGTCTAAGGGAGGAGAGTTGGTGGGTATCTTCCTCCATACTGGATGTTGGGAGTGTGAGTTCATCTGCGAAGGCTAGGCAATTGATGTTTAGTTTGTCCTTCTTGAAACCAATTCTCAACCCCAAGTTGCCTGATTGAGTTTTCGTCCATTCACGAATGACTTTTTCTAGCATGCAGTTGAAGAAAATATGAGTTATACCATCCCCTTGCCTAACACCTGTTCGGATATCAAAGCTTTTTGATAGTTCCCCTCTGAATTTTACCTTTGACTTCGTATTTGTCAAAGTAGCCTTCACAAATTCAGGGTCTTACTATCTAGTCCCAATTCTGCAAGAGTCTGAAAGAGAGTTTGATGATGATGATGATAATTGTTGTATTAAGAGCCTAACATCTAGGTTATCGGCCCCTAATGGTTTGGGTGATCGTGAAGATGATAATGAATTGCAAACTATAACTAAAACTAACTACTAACTTATATACTAGAAGAAATGGAAAACAAAAGGAGAATAAGGCAAATAAAGGACAGAAGGAAAAGAAATGCCCTCAACCCTCGAAGAATGCGGATTGAGGGACTAGGAAGGAAGGAGAGCCATGAAAGGCAGATAGGGAAGGGAAAGAGGAGAGGGTCCTCCCCACAGGTAAGGGAAAAAAGGGAAAAACCGAACCCAGCTCAGGAATCCCTCAGGGTAGCCAACTCCCGAACCCACCAGCCATGAGCCCCTGAGGGTGTAGCAATATCTAGGGTGCACCAAAAGTGGTGGGGCTACATACACCCGGCCTCCTTGAGGGCCTTGAGCAGAAGTCAGGAGATAACTGGAAAAGAAAAAGAAGGCTGACCCCTCGCACAAGGAGGGTATCAGAAAAAATGAGACAAGGGCCAATTAAGGCGGGAAAGGAAGAGACTCCCTAGGCCTCGGATACCCTAATACCTTCGGGGTAGGAAGAGAACAAGAGTTGACCAAGTGAGGTCGACAGGAAAGAAGACGGAGAGGTGCCCGGCACAAGTAAGTGGAAGCAATGCCGGACTCAGCTGGGGCCCTGTGGTCGCCAACCCACGTCCCATTAGATGTGAGCTCCTGGGGGGGGGAAAGAGAGTTTGTCAATTGAAATAAGCCTTCTGAAAGTCAACGAAAATTGCCTCGAAGGGAGAAGAGCTCATATTTTTGTAAGTGAGAATAGTTTTGAGGTTCAGGATCTGTTCCGCACACGACTTTGATTTCCTGAATCTGGCTTGATACTTTCCAATGCAGTAATCCAATAATTGACCTTCTAATCTTGAGAGAAGTAATTTTGAAAAGATCATGTAGGTCACTTAGAGAAGTGAGATTCCTTTGTAGTTTTTTAGATCAGACTTGTCTCCCTTCTTGTGTAGAGGGTGGATGATAGCCGTGGTCCAATCACTAGGTAATTATTAATTATATTATTAGTATTATTATTTTGTTTTGTTATACCTCAATTTATTTTTTAAAGAGAAGAACTTCGGTTATCCAAATGACAAGAAGTCTCTTTCACATAATCATTCTTCACTGCGATAGAAATGTCCTCACTATATGACGCGTGTCCCGGATGATAGCTTTCTGCATGAATGGTGCAGTGCTCTCAATCCGGAGATCCTTAAAGTGTTGTGCGGTGGTCAAAGGAACAATTCCAGTAGCCGACATTATGATGGGATGCATTCTAATCTTAACCATTTCCTACATTTGCTTAATTTCTTCAGCTAAATATATACTGTATATATCAGCAGAGAATAGGTTTTTTCGACTAGCTGCGTGACCCACTGGTAACGTTCTTGCCTGCTGTTCTTAATGTTGCAGGATCGAATCCTGGCGCAGTCAGTCGACTTTTGAGAGTGCGAAAATGCGAGGGAGCTGAGTCAGTAAATTTACGTTAAAGATCCTCTTCGGGCCAAACTTCCGGTAGACTGGCTTCTTTAAAAGCCTCAGTAATTGAAAGGGACGTAAAACCAATAACATTATTATTGAATATTCAGGGTCTTTCATATAAAGTAAGAACGCCAAGCGGCGGGTTTGTTATCCGCTAGTGTGGTGGCCTTGACCGAGCTTGTAGCGAGCCGTGGCCCCCTGCTCTAAGCGTGTGTACAATCCTCTATGAAATATTACCTTATAAAAGTTGCTGGAAGTGTCGTCCTTCCTGGGTTATACAGGCATTGTATCTGGTAACCACATTTTGGCTGACGCGAGTGAGTCATGCCACTGTATTTTTTCTGATTTTTTATTTTGTGTTTTTATTGAGCAATGAACCAGTAGTGTCAAAGTTATTTACAATTACGTGAATCTGTGCTAGTGAAGGTGGCACTTCATCAGGAAATTGCTGAACAAATGCATCACGTACCCGCCGAGCCGAATCGTAATTAAAATAAATTTTACATACAAAAATACGATGTTGCAATGATAACTGTCTCAACATGTTAGCAGCTGAGGTTCAGACTGGCGACTGAACACCTGCACGCTTATTGCAAGGTCAAGTTTGTACTATGCGCGCGCTTTCAATACTAAAGCAGGGGGCCGTGGTGCGTCACAAGCTCGGCCAAGCCGGCTTCAGCAGCGAATGACAAAACCGCCGCTCGCCGTTCTTACTTTATATGAAAGACCCTGTATTTCCATTGACGGGAACGGCAATGTCAATCAGATTTACTACTTCTTTTTCCCTATCAATGAGGACTATGTCTGGCCGGTTCGCATTTATGGTCTTATCCGTGACGACAGGCCTATTCCAGTGCAGTTTGTAGTGCTCATTTTCCAAAACATTATTAATATTGTTATTATTATTATTATTGTTAATGTGATTATTTATAATTTAAAATGAGAGTTACTTGCCAGTGAAGTCTAAACGCAAGGGTGAATCCGACGGCTGCAGGGGGCCTCATTTTTATAAAGTTTTTTTTACGTCACTACGGTATGTCAACACTTTGCATTATATCTGAAAGTAAACAACTAATCTCTAGAAGAATATACCGCTTGCCACGGTGGGTGAGTGGTTAACGTGTCAGTCTACTAACCCCAAGCTTGCAGGTTCGCTCCTAGCCGTGGTAAGTAATTTTTGAAAGGCGGAAAAAATTGATTACACGCATGTCATACGATGTTGGCATGTCAAAGAACCAATTTGAATTCAATAGGCCGTGTTCATAATGGCAAAATTAATCTCGGGACTTTCCGCCAACAAAAAGTTCCTCATTTCTCTACTAGCAAGTGCTATAGTGATCAAGGAACTTAGAAATCTAACCTCCTTGACTTTCATAGTGCTTGAAGAAACAACGAAATTCGACATGCAAGCTGCCCTCTGGGTACCAAATAACAAAGCTTGCACCCGGCACCCGAGGCCATAGGCCTACGATATTAAATTAAGAATAAACTGAAGGGGATCAGGATTATAAAGGTCTTAATATACTATTCATAATCTCTACAGCAGCGGCTTCGGTAGCGTAGTCGGTAGCATGCTGAACTGCTGTGCCCATGATCGCGAGTTCAAACCCGGCCGAAGTCGTCGGTTTTTAAAAGCTTTAAAATCTTTCAGCATGCCTTCCTTCGAAAGGAAAATCAAGTTCGAAGGGGAAGTCACAGATTAATGACATGGAAAAGAACCTACCACTACAATTGGTAGTGTGTAGCCAGATTTGTAGGTTATATTTTGTTTGAAACGTTCGCCACTAGGTGTCAGTGACATCTGGTAGCCAAAGTTGGAACTACTTAAATTATACTTGTAGCTCACCCCATGGGTGTCCACATAGAAGCAGCTACAAACTCTGGCGAGCCGAACATGTCCTCGGACACTCCTGGCACTAAAAGCCATATGCAAAAATAAAATATAGGCCTATACAGTTATGTGTTTATATCAGCATTTCCGAGTAGAGATATTATCATGCGAATTTGTTTACATAGTTTTGCCAAGAATTAAGAAATCTCATGTCACAACCACGCATGAATAATTTAAGTTTGATTAATATTGAATAGAATCTTGACGGTTATTCATTTTAAGGACTTCTTAATTTTTCCACCTTAAAGTGTCGAAAAGGTTCGCTCTAGAGTAGTTTGAGAAAGGAAAATATGTGACTGTGGGTTAACTTTAACTACCAAAAACTCATAATGAATTATTATCATTATTAATAATAATATTATTTTTTATTCTTATTATATTTACGATATAGTGTAACTCCAGGTGGGGTGGCAGTTATTACTCACTGGGAGCCCCTAGGAATCTTGATTTTCCTCCCATGTTTCGAGCATACCTGCACAATATCACGTCGCATGCGTTACATTTGTTTCCTGGAATCCACAGGTGCATGCAGGTGAATACGAAGTACTATAACTTATAAACGGCAGTAAGCGATGGCTAGAAGAGCTGAAAGTATCCACAAATATGTAACGACCTATGCTGAACAATACATCGTTAGTTTCATAAGTTTAACTACCTTCTAATACAACGAAACTCAACTATGTACAAAAAATACATTCCTTGCTTCAGTGATGAATAGAGGAGCAAGATACGTTCGTTTTTATTATCATCGTCGTCGTCATAAAGTGGGTACCATAACTTGAGCCTGCGCTCACTACTATTGATATGATAAATAGTATCAGGGTGTGGAAGACCACGCCTGAGGTATATGGACCAAATTAAGGAAGATGTGGGATGCAAGACCTGTGGAGAAATGAAGAGGAAAGCCGCGAAGAGTGGAGATTTGCTGGAAGCCAATCCTCGGAATGAATACTAGAGAAGAAATGGAACCACGTAACACCTACTTGTAACATTGAATAGGGAAAGGGGAAGCTAATTCGGAATTGGTTATTTTACAGAAATGTAAGAAGAGATACGGTCATTAGTTAGTTTGTTAGTTATTGGAGTTTTAAGGAGTGGAACAGCTAGGACATCTGCCCCCCCCCCTTTTCATAACATGGATTAAATTATACAAATTTTGAATAAATTAACATTTTGAGGTGGAAGCCTAAATAAGAAATGGTCTAAAAACAACAAAACAAACAATAAACAAAAACTATGGAAAAACAAAAACTCAGAATTAATAAAAGAACAAGTAAGAACTTTAAAAATTTAGATTGCTGGTAATCCACACTCTAACTTATAAAGCGGATGACGAGATCAGCTTCCACCACGAAATCGGCTAATATAAGTTTGGATGTCATCTGCAAACTCAAGTTTCTTCATAAGTTAGCAAGATCCACATATTCGGTTAAAATGTGGGCCACGGTGAATACGGTTCCACAGATACAAAGTGGGGGGGGGGGGGGGGGCTTCCCTTCTCATTAGGTACGAGTGGATGGATCTTGCATGACCTATCCTTAGCCCACACAAAATGACGGGCTCCCTCCGTGACCGGAAAGAGCTTGGGTCAGCTAGCCACTGACTTTCCCATATGGTCATTATCGAATGGGAGTTTTAGTAGAAAAAAATTATTGAACCAACGTGATTTTATTGAAAACTCTGCCAAAATCCTCTTAATACCCTTCAGGGTTTACTTTCAATACTAACTGACTGCTGCTGAAGCTTCCGTGGCTTAGGCGGCAGCACGCCGGCCTCTCACCGCTGGGTCCGTGGTTCAAATCCCGATCACTCCATGTGAGATCTGTGCTGGACAAAAAGGAGGCAGACAGGTTTTTCTCCGGGTACTCCGGTTTTCCCTGTCAACATTTCATTCCAGCAACACTCTCCACTATCATTTCATTTCATCTGTCATTCATTTAATCATTGCCCCAGAGGAGTGCGTCAGGCCTCGGCAGCCGGCACAGTTCATATCCTCGCCGCTAGATGGGGGCCTCATTCATTCCATTCCTGACCCAGTCGGAGACTGGAAACAGGCTGTGGATTTTCATTTTTCATTCACTAACTGACTGCTACGATAGCCTGTAGAAGAGGACGTCAGATCACTAAGCTAGTTTTTATGGCATGACGCAGTGTGTCACTAGTGCAGCTACTGTAGTTGCTATGTACTCGCGCAAGAAACAGGGAGTCTCGTTTGAGCACGCAGCGCGAGTCAGGTTAAAAAACCAACACAACTTTGCTCGGTTGTGACTGTAAGAATTAGAACAGGATTAATAATACAAACACAAAAGTTTTAAACAAACAGTTCGAAACTTCCCGAGATGACTTAACCGGCTTGGTATGAGCCATTTCTCTTCGGACTTCCTCTACGCAAAAAAAAAATAATTAAAATTAAAATAAACGCCACTTTTAATAGCTTGTTGTTGTTGTTGTCTCATTTGAGTGACTTGGCCATCGTGGTTCATTAAGCCCCGTGTACTTGTGTATGTGTAGAATTTGTCTGATAGTATGTGTCTTTGTTGTGCCTGTAGTAGAGTAAAAAAGGGGAAGGAAGTTTGTAGTTTTACGTGACCGTTAATCTCGCGATCAAGAGCCACGGGACCTCCTTTTAATGTGAAATCTGAACCACAAGACATGGCATTTCACTTGACATGTACTGACCGGGAATCGAACGCCGTCCGCCTTGATGAGAGGCAAACAGCTTGAACACTGCGCCACTCTGTAGTAGTGTGTGTATTTGTAATTCTGGGGAGGAAGATGGGGTAAGAGGCAGTCGTGGCTGTAAGTTAGGAACCATCCTGGCATATGCCTGGAGTAGAAGTGGGAAACCATGGAAAACCACTTCCAGGATGGCTTAGGTGAGAATCGGATCCATCTCTTCTCAGTTTTGCCTCACGAGGCTGATTTGACCGTGTTTCTGCCTTCAGATCAGAAATAAATATCATGGTATTGCCGAGAACGGCCACGTTGTCAAAGCCCCTCAATGAAACAACAATTTAATGTATCGGCGTCGGTGGCAACTGTGTGAAAAACTTGCCTGTTGTATCCAAGGTTGCAGGATCGTATCCTGGCGCAGTCAGTTGCCATTTGAGGGTGCGCAAATGCGAGGGAGCCGTGTCAATAGATTTACTGGCTCGTTAAAGATCATCTTTGGGGCAACATTCCGGTACCCCGGCGTCTGTAAAAGCCGTAAGGACGTAAAAACAATGGCATTAAAATTGTGTGAAAAAATAGCCAAATGTTTGCCTTTTCTTAAGACAATGGGTTATCTCACTTTCTAATACCGCTTCCCCTTGACATGAAATTATGAAACAGTAGGCCTACTTAAATTCGGAACAACACTCGTATAGCCAACAATTAGTAAAGACAGCAATAACCCAACAACAAATACAACGTATCGACATTACCACGCGTGTCTTTATGAATGGCTATGATGTAGAATGAATGCCACAGTCTATAGCTTCTTGAACGCTGTGCAATAAAGTATCTTAATTAAGTGCGACTTTGTAAAAGAAATATATTGGTCCATCACGTCTCCTCTCTTCTGAATCTCTGGAAACATCAAACTGAAACAAGACTACGTGAAATAACCCATTTTCTCGCTTCATTAAAAACTTATTTCCGTAATAAGACAAGAACGAATTAGTGTTAATCCAAGTAATTGAAAAATGAGCAACCTCATCCTTCTAACGCTTCACAGAATTCCTCCCCCTCCTGTACCCTTCTTTTTATACTCCAGCATCAACTCTCTCTTCCTCTTTCTGTGTTAGTTCCTGTGTTGACCGCCCGCGGCTCTGCGTGGATCAAGATCAAACAATTGTGTTCATCCCACCGCGCCTCATTTCCCTTGGACCTCACGTACTGTCCTTGTCTCGTGATATTTTGTTAGCATCCATCCGTCAACGACACGGTTGAAATTATCTTGCAAGCGAGACCTTCTTTCCCTTCCATCTTCTTGTGGTTTTTACTAAGGCAAAGCGTACGGCTTGAGTTTCCCCCAATTCCCACGGTCAAATGGTGCGACATGCTGGTGGGCCCAAACCCTTTCCGGGAGTTTTCCACTTCTACAATAGCTTACGAGCTTATTTTCAACAATTTTGTTACACTAGCTTGTAGCTAAATTTGTAGATTTGGATGTGCAACGAATTCTTGTCAGACGTAATTTAAGAATTGGGAGGTGCATGAAACACAAATCCCCCTCCCGTCCAATCTAAACTTGACTGGGTATTCTGCGGAACGATAAGTTCACAGGCGAAATGAACAAAAGCCGAGCTGCACTTCCAGGGAAATTCCGAACACATCCACTCTTCTCTGACCTCTTAACTTGACACCTTTGATCGGCACCAACGAATATGGGTACATAGTATATGCTTAACACGACTCGACAGTTTGCTGCTGGCTGTAACTAGGGTGATAGGCTCGCTTGCTAGCTAGCTCGTAAACTGTCGTGGAAGCTAGTAATTGAATGGAGATTATTGGAAGAAATAAAAACTTAAAAACACTTACAGTAGGCGATGTTCTGCTGTCGCGGACGTTTTTGTAGAACTTTTTATGATGAAAAATTCTTACACTCATAGTATATAGATATTGTTAACGGTTTACCCAGCGCAAGCTTAAAAGACGCACGGATGGTAGTTTTTTATTTTTCGACTTTTTCACTGAAATCGTTACTGTTCGGCGTCCTTTGGTCATAAATAAATTATTTTCTACAGAAACCTTATGAGCCTTATGAGTATCCTAAAAGCCAAGATATTAAATAAAAACATTTAATTAATTTAAAAATAATAAAATATGACCTACATGTACTGCATGTCCACCCCTTATTAATCCCGATTCCAACGGGGTAAGGGATGAGATGCGATGGAATTTTATATGGCGGATGGTTTTTACGGCCGGATGCTCTTCCTGATGCCAACCTCATGAGAGGAGTTAATGAGAGATGAAACGAATAAAGATGAATAAAGCTGGGCAATTACACGTTTTCGCCTGGGAATAAACTGCACGGGCAATTTTTTTAGTCAACTGAGGAAGAGTACGATACTTTCACATTGTACGGTTACAATGTGGCCACGATGTTAAGTCGCGTTGCAGCCGTCTAGTGCCACTGGAGTTACCCGGCTATCGTACCGTCTCTCTGCTCAGTGAACAAATGCAAGCTTCCATACTTCAGTGTTCTGTGGTCGTGCGGGAGCTGTCTCCAGTGCACGTTGCTTGGTTCTACGCTTTATTTCAGTTTGTGTGTTTAGGTGGCAATTTACGAATAATTGCCGCGAAAGTTTTGATTTCGCTAGTTGTGTTATGGGACAAAACTTTAGATACTTATACGGACAGAATGTCAAATATGTTTTATTTTGTATTGATAATATACCGCAATAAAAATTCTTGCCCAATAAAGTGGTCGGTTGGTTGGTTCGTAAGTTTAGGGGCTGCGACAACGCGGTCATGTAGCACCGTGTACTTTGGGTGTGTGTAGAATCTGTCTGATAACCGGTGTGATGATTGTATTAGTGTGTGTTATCTGTTTTTTTTTAATTCAAGTAATTTAAAGGACTGCAGACTTTTGAATTTTTTAAATAGTTCCTACTTTTGCTGCCAAACGCCACCGTTAACGACTACTAGTTCAGAACTTAGCTACCAGACGCCATTGCAGTCGGCTCTTGGCAACGAACCTAGGAACCTAAGAGCGTTGTTTACATTCTTAACCTATACAATTTAGCTTCACACAGGTGTAATTAGTGGAAGGTTCTTTAACATGCCATTAATCTATGACATGGGACCGCCGGCTTTACTTCCCCTCCGAAGGAAGGCATACTGAGGGATTTTTAACGCCCTTATATACTTTGCATTATTTTATCTTTCATGTTTGTTTATGTAGGATACTTTGGTAACAAAACTTCATGAACATATGAAAAATGAAAATCCACAGCCTGCTTCCAGTCTCCGACCAGGTCAGGAATGGAATGAATGAAGCACCCATCTAGCGGCGAGGATATGAACTGTGCCGGCTGCCGAGGCCTGACGCACTCCTCTGGGGCAATGATTAAATGAATGACAGATGAAATGAAATGATAGTGGAGAGTGTTGCTGGAATGAAATTTTGACAGGGAAAACCGGAGTACCCGGAGAAAAACCTGTCGGCCTCCGTTTTGTCCAGCACAGATCTCACATGCAGTGACCGGGATTTGAACCACGGACCCAGCGGTGAGAGGCCGGCGAGCTGCCGCCTAAGCCACGGAGGCTTTCCATGAAAATATGGATGTTTCAAAGTTTAACACAAAGAGCAGTTATAACATAGCAACGTTCAAAAGTCATAGCCAGCATTCACTAGGTTGCATACAATTTCTGAATTGTGTGATTTGTAGTTGTAGAACATTTCTCCATACATTCCGATCTGTTAGTATGTAGTAATCTATTATTGTGCCTATTGTATCATCCCAGCTGTATCTCGTGATATTCTAGACCTATGCTTGAGAAATAACCTGATATTTAACAACTTGACGAGCCTGTATTTTCAACAGAACTGGTAAAAATAATCTTTTTCGGTTAAAATCGTACAGTGTGAAAAGCAACAGACCACGATTCAAAACCGTGCGACTTTTGATCCTGCGGGCGAAAACGTGTTATCTGTAAAGAACCGCACGTACAGAAGACATTTCATTTCCATACGATCCTTCCTTTATAATTTCTAAACCATCCCTTATCATGGATTACTGTCTTGAATTAGCCTATTGTAACAGCAGCAGACTGAGTGGGCGAGTCCGCCTTTCCCTATTCTCATAACCTGATTCTAGGCCTGCCTACATATTACCATCTCCCCCTCCCCCAAGCCATTGATATAATACGAGAGCCCCTAGCCAGGCTATTAGGCACACAAACAGCTATGACGTAACTGATGTTCTCATACGGCGTACTGTTGCATACAAATTAGGCATTTTTAATGGAGAATTCCTCAAGTGAGACGCTTCATAAAATATTCTGGGCGAGAGAACTGCGTGTGGACATCTCGGTTATGATGGTGTTGGAAAGCAAACTCAATTTCGAAAGAATGCAATGTGCTGCATGACGCGGATGAGCAATATTAACGTCAAAACAACACTACAATGGTCCACGTCATTTTCCCAATGAAAAACATTTTACTTAAAATGGATGGTTAAATAAATCCCCCGGCGGTTTAGACAGACACTCAACACTCTACCCAGTTTAAATCCCGATCGGTTCATTTAGCCTACTATTCTTTTACTTTTTGTTTATTTATTTGTTTTAATTTATTTGATTGTTTGGATGTGTTTATATTATCCTTCTTTCTTTATTATTTATTTATTTATTTATTTATTTATTTATTAACTTGGCTCCGATAGGCCATGGCTTCTTCCTTCCACATCCTTGTCCAATTTCATTCATCTTCATCTCTCATTAACTCCTCTCATGAGGTTGGCGTCAGGAAGGGCATCCGGTCGTCACACGACTTCCATCGCATCTCATCCCCGACTTCGTTGAAAACGGGAATAATAAGGGGTAGACATACATACATTTATTATCTTGGTTTTCAGGATGGAAAAAAAAACTCGTACGCATGATTAAGGCAGCTGAAATGACAGCCGAAACGTCGTGAAACAATCACCGACACACGACGCGACACCATCCTGAAAGCCTACAGTAAATAATAAGAAGCCTACGATCTATTTATTTAATTATTTACTTTTTATTTTTATGTATGTATTTATTTACGAATGTTTGATGCTTTTCAGTCGGTCAACACGATTGAACCCAAATGAAATGGGTTATTCCCTAAACCTTAAAAATTTATGTGAGATTAACAGATACACCTGACCATTTAACTACAGTACCAGGCGCGGATCCAGAGTTTGGTTTTTTTTTGGGGGGGGGGTCAGAGAATCGATCTAGAGTTTGGCTTTGCGGGGGGGGGCAGGCGGGGGGGGGGGGTCAGAGAATCGAAATTGTTAAGAAAAATGGTATCACTAAAAACGCAATCACAAAATAACCAAACGTACAAAATCAGACCAATTTTTTTGCAAGCTACATGGATAGAAATTTGATGCGTTTAGCGCACCAAAAATATTCGTACAAATTGCAACGGCGTGTTTTGTAACTTTTACATCGAGCTTCGAGAAAACGATGAAGGTACGTTACAGTTTCGGCAAGTCGAGTTGGTACCGACAAAGGGAGAAAGTCACAGCTTAAATTGCCAACCAAGCTTGCGGTTTGGACGTCGGCAAAAATTTTTGGTGCGAAAAAAGTCCCAGTTTCCTATCCGTGCATTGCTGCACATTCATCGTGACATCACTATAAACATCGATTCGGTGATCACAAGGTTTGCTAAACAAAATAGACGAGTTGATTTTGTTGTATAACTAATAGTTATTATACAAGAGGCTTGAAGTTGTAAATATGTACAGTTGTAACACAACATAATAATTCCAATAAAGATAATTCAGTATTGAATAAAATGAAAAAAAAAACTGTTTTTCAGTTAAAATTCGTTAAGTTTTATTTTTCTGGTAATTGTGTTTTCGTTTTTTGAGTTTGCAAAAAAAATTTGGTCTCCGTTTGGGGGGGGGGTCATGACCCCCGTGACCCCCCACCCTTGAATCCGCGCCTGTACAGTACAATCACATATTCACTCTAATCTAGCAAGTTTGGAGGTCAATCACCATTCCAGTATTTTAGCAAAACATCACATAGACTATAACTAACAAATATTGACGAGTTGAATTATCTCAACTAATATTGCAACTAAATAGGTGTACATGTTGTAAATATTTTCACCCATACTTTCAGGATCTGATGATGATCGCTTGACGGCCGAAACTGGTCATTCAAGTGTATCTATTAATCTCATGTAATTTTTTTTCGGGATTAGGGAATAACCCATCTCATTTGGGTACATTCGTGTTGACCGACTGAAAAGCACCAAACTATCGTTTACTAAGGAATCACTGAAAATGTCTTCCAACACCATAATGTTTATTTATTTATTTATTTACAGTATACATTTATTTATTTATTTTGCTGATTGCAGAAATGAATTCTGTTTGCACCCATTACGTAAGTTTTTTTTATACAAAATTGGAGTTAACGTTCAATGTTGAAACTTTCACACTATTCACTTACGAAACGACATTATTTGGTTTAATATATTAATGTTAAAGATGTTTCAAAGAACTGTTCTTATAATTTCTTCACTGTCCTTAAACAGAACTAAAGAGAAAAGTGGTCCATATTGTTTTTTCAAGCTTCCTTTTCCTTTCCTTCTTTGCAGATCATCCGATAGTACCGTCTCATCAGTGCCACGTCTGTCACATCTTCCCTGTTACCTCATCTCCATCTTTTTAATTATTATGTGAAATATTTCATCTTCTGTATATTAAAACCAGGGTTATTCTAAATTAGTTTCCTGAAATCATCAGGGGAGCGTGATGGCGCAGTGACTTAGCTGTTCGTCTTTCACCCGGACGGCCGGGGTTCGAAACCCTGTGACAGCGGGGAGGATGTTTCACCTGAAATATCACGTGGAGTCCGACCTTAAATCCCCGGCCAAAACCAAAATGAGCCTGGTTGACTCCAGCAACCCCAATTAAATGAAAAATATAAAACGAAGGAAGTTTTTAGTTTCCTAAAAGCATCAATGAATAATTTCGAGAACGTTACTGCTTCGCCACGCAGCCAGTCAGAGCATAAATACAGCACAACACCAAATTGCAGCGTGTTAAGAATATCACTTGCTTCCCAAAAAAAAAAAAAAACATATTCTAGGTAAAGGGTAGGGTTGTTATCTCACAGCAGTAGAGCGATGGCCGCCCAAGATATGGAACTACAACAATCATATAACAAATGCAATGTATCATACCAGCGTCACCTTTCCAACTCCAGAGGGAGGGAGTGCTGCGACAAACAAGACCATGACTCAAGAGAAATGCCTCCCTGCCAAGTCAAGTCCGCTCGGGAAACCCGTTCGTCTACAAGCTACAGTACTTATAAGGTATAGGAGGCCTAACTGACACAGGATTAGACCCCCCTATTAGCTGTGCCTCTCTTCGCTCTAAATAACATAAACCGTCTCCTGTACTAACAGTACGGTGTATTATTTCACTAAGGATTGCAGACACTTTGGAACACATACAAGGCGAGTTCAAAAAATTCCGTTTGACGTCAGTACAGTTCAAAATCGGTAAGCCAAACAGGAAAAAGTAGTTCCGTGAAGAACTATATAACCTAGTTTCATATATACTACTTATGTTAATTGCCTCTATCAATATACAAAATTTCAGGTTGATTGCTGTCATAGATTGATAGATATTGAGAACTGTCTAAATATTTCAGATGGTCGCCATGTTGGATTTTAATATGCTGTATGTAGGCCATAGAGTTAAGTGCAATTAGAATAGTATTGTTGTGTACGTTCATTATTCAAACGTTGATTTCGATCGCATGATTATAACACAATATATAAAAACTTAATTTTAATATTTTGCACAGCCGCCATCTTGAGGTTATATAAACAATTGAACTAAATTAGATATCAGAGCATTGCAATTTGTATAGTCATATGCTGTACCACGTTTCACTGCGTTTGGGTGGTTATAACGCTAGAAAAGTCTATTTAAATGTTTCGCTTGGCCGCCATGTTTTATAGTTAACAGGTTTTTGAAAGTCACATGGGTGAACGTCTAGTAGTGCCTTTTATCACCGTACAAAATTTCAGGGTGATATGAGTAATAGTTTCGGAGATACAGTATAGAATGCCGCTATGTTGGATTGGTGAGACGTAATAAAATTTGAAGGGCACGGTTGGGGTCGCCCAAAATAGTACTATGACCATACCGAGTTTCAATGAAATCGCTCCAGCCGTTTAGAAGTTATTAGGGCGGGACACACACACGGAAAAACGGTGATATCATAAGCCTATTTTTTCATAAATGAAAATAGGCTACATGTCGCCGTGAGCATTGAGGCACTCATTTCCACCGACGAACTAGGTCGAAGACAACCATGTGATAAAACACCGTGTCTTGCTGCGTGTAGATGTCGGTAACCGCCTGCTGCTCATCCTCGTCCGACAGGAATCGTCGACACTTCAAGATATTTTTATGGGACCGAAAGCGTGATAATCGCATAGGGAGAGATCAGACCTATACAGTAGAGCAGATGTTCAAAAGAGTGTCTCCCACTTGAGTTGGAGTACCTTCTGCGTTAGCGGCTTCGGTGGCGTAGTTGGTAGTATGCTGAGCTCCTATGCCCAAGGTCGCGGGTTCAAACCCGGCCGAAGTCCTCGGAATTTTTGAAAGCGTTAAAGATCCCTCGGTATGCCTTCCTTCGGAGGGGAAGTAAAGCCAATGGTCCCATGCCATATATTTATGACATGTAAAAGAACCTTCCACTAATTAAACTTGTGTGAAGCAACATTTGTAGGTTAGGTTTGACTAATGCTCTTAAGTTCCAACGTTCATCACCAGGCGCTGGTTGCGATGGTATCTAGTAATAGCCAAATTGACAGCTAGGTGTCGTGGACGGTAGCATTTGGTGGCGAAAGTCGGGACTACTTGAAATTATCGTCTGCAGTCCTTACCTGAATTTAAAAGAGTCCTCTCGGCACGCCGGAAGGCGGAGGTAGATTTCATCGGGCAAACTTGGGGATAGGCGAAAATAGGCAGAATATGCACGTTTACGTAGAAGGATCACACCTCATTTATTGCGAGAAAGTATTTTATAATTGGAGCTTAATTAACTTTGTTTTTCGTCATTTTATGCATATTTTAAACATTTTATTGTCTAATGGGGACAGTAACCTTCTTGTCATTTGGGGTACATTTTTATACTTGTGGTCACACTGTCCTTATGCAAGGTTTCGACACTGATGTGTAACTATGTAACGGTCTGTTACTTCTTCACGCAAAATTATATCTCCCGCAGAGATTTTGGTTGGTTCCTCAGTTTAGGGACTGCGACAACGCGGTCATGTAACCCCGTGTACTTTGGGTGAGTGTAGAATCTGTCTGATAAACAGTGTGAATTGTGATGGCTGTATTAGTCTGTAATTCAGGTAAGGACTGCAGACGGTCAATTTCAAGCATTAGTTCCTAATGTTGCTACCAGATACTACCGCCAACGACACCTAGCTCTGAACTTGGCTACGAGATGCCACCGCAACCAGTAACTCGCAACGAACGTTGGATCTTCCCCTCCAAAGGAAAGCATACTGAGGGATTTTTAGCGCTCTTAGAAAATCCGACGACTTCGGCCGGCTTTGAACTCGCGACCTTGGGCATAAACATATATATATACATATATCAGTTTCTTGTGGACACGATAACTACCGAAATTTTGCACAAATCAATTTGAATTTCTTACATAATATGTATCCCTATAAAATCTCAGTCGAGTTCGTTAATGGGCACAATCGGTCGACGGGGGTGAAAATGGGGGTATTTTTTCGAAAAAGTGAAATATCGCTATAACTCTCTTAATATTTGAAATATCGAATATATATATACATAACTTATGTATAACCATTTTAACTGACGGTGTTTTTGGGGTCTAGGGGATGTGAAACGTGAAGATATGTCGAAATTTTCCGGAAGTCGAAACATGGTACCCATTGCAATAGTTAGCTTTCTAATGAAATCTACCTAACAGAAAACACACACTAATACAGTCATCACAATTAACACCGGTTATCTGACAGATTCTACACACACTCAAAGTACACGGGGCAACATGACCACGATGTCGCAGCATCTAAACTAAGCAACCAACCAACCAACCTTCTGCGTTGCGACCTTTGCGTTACCGGGACGTGCGTTATAATGAAGCAGCAGCACCCATTGTCGCAGTTTTTCCGGACGTTTCGTCTTAATTACACGCGGTAATTTCTCCCGTTTGCGAAGTACCGTTCACCAGTGATGGAGACACCAGGTTCTTTGAAATCAATGGGTCCCGGTGTTCAAAGTACAGGGTGAGAATCACCTTTCCAGCAGATGGTTGGCTCTTGAACTTCTTGGGACGAGGGGACGATGGATGACACTTCTGCATCGTCGACGCTTTTGAATCCGGTTCCCAGTGGTGGCACCAGCTTTCGTCTCCTGCAGTTCGCTCCAGGAACGTGTTGCCTTCAGCATTGAAACGCATCAGGTGCTGCAGAGAAGTAGCCATCCGGTGGGTTATTTGTTCGGCATTGATCGCCCGGGGTGTCCACTAGCTTCAACAACACCTTCAAAGTACGGAAACGTTTTGATCACGCCTTATATAATAAGTGTTCCAACTTCTATTTTTATCCGCCAGAGTAGTTAATGAAGGTTAGTTATTGTTTTTTAAAGTGGTGGAACAGCGAGGTCATCTGACCCTTTAATGAAGCTTATATAGAATACGTTACATGCAACTCATATTAAACATAAAATAGTCTACTCAATCCACACACAATCATACTTACAGTACATCTGTACATACCGACTACTTCACACATTCATAAATATACATTCAAATGCGCACGCCTAGCATTCATTCGATGCGTAGTGGCTAGCATTCTGGACTGTCACTGCGAAGGACCACGTTTGATTACCGGCTCTGCCAAAAATATTAATTTATTCTGGTTTGAGAAAAGGAACGAAATACACTCGTGAGGTATAACTGAAAAGAGGCGGGTTCGATTCCTACTTCAGCCATTCTGGAAGTGGTTTTCCGTGTTTTCCCACTTCTACTCTAGGCAAATGTTGGAATGGTTCCTAACTTAAGGCCACGGGTGCCTCCTTCCCAATCATATCCCGAATTTACAAATGTACACTCTAGTACATCTAAAACAATAACACAGGTTCATCATCATCATCATCATCTTCATCTTCATCTTGATTTCCCCTTTTCCAGCTGACACTGGGTGGGGGCAAATATGGTTCCTCTCCACTTTGTTATGTCGTTCCACCATTCCTCTTCCGACACGGTGTTCCGCACAGGTCATCACACAAAATTCCACGCATATCAAAATACACGAGCTAGGTATATGGCCATGATGTCGCAGCCCATAAAATAACCAACAACGAGAAGTACACGGGGTAAATGACCACGATGTCGAAGCCCTTCAATTGACGACGACAACAACAACATCTAATGGTAATGCAACCGACTAACGTACCTGCTTCGAATTCCAGCTGTCTCATTCAGCAATTATAACCACTTTATTCTCTAAAATCATTTCTATGATAATTCTGCACGTAGAAAGGATAAATGCATCTTGAATTAGTTTGTAAAGGTCTGGGAGACTATTACGTAGCGAGAATGGAATTGTACCAATACTGGAGTTACTATTAAGTACTTCTTGTTTGCCCCCATGTGCCATTCCTTCCCCACTAATTCTCCCAGCTCAGCATAGCCTATTTAGTAATCTATCCAAGGTGTTTTGTTCGCAAGTTACAATTATTGTTTGGAATCGCCACATCTATGAAGATGGTGTGTCTTAGATGTTAATCAACAAGAACCATATCAGGTCTGTTGTGCATAACTCTCTGATCTCTCAGTACAGTGCGATCCCAATACAATGTTCTTAAAATTCTCAGGAGAATATTTCTATACTCTGATTTACAAAAGATGAACGGTGTCATCTTCTGAATTCACCATTTTCTTTGATTGAACCTAGGATTTTTCTCAAGATCTGTCTTTCTTTTATTTCTAGCATTCTTCTTCTTCTTCTTCTTCTTCTTCTTCTTATTCTTCTTCTTCTTCTTCTTCTTCTTATTATTATTATTATTATTATATTATTATTATTATTATTATCAACATCATCATCATTACGGTATTTTACTAAAGAATCTTGAGGTAAAACAGATACAAGAAGAATACCTTAACGTGAGAAAGAGTTCACACTCCTAACACTGCCATGAAGTACAGTAGTCTCTGTTTTGTATGCCTTCCTTGTGAGGGGAAGTAAAGCCGTCGTGGACCCGTGTCATAGATTTATGGCATGTAAAGGAACCTTCCACTAACTTCAATTGTGTGAAGCAGAATGTGTATGTTATGTTTGATTAATGCTCTTAATTACCAACGATCGTCGTCAGGTGCTGGTTGCGATGGCATCTAGTAGCCAAGTTCACAACTAGGTGTCGTGGACGGTAGCATTTGGTAGCAAAAGTAGGAACTACTTGAAATTATCGTCTGCAGTCCTTACTTGAATTAAAAACAGATAACTCACACTAATACAGTCATCACGGTTAACACCGGTTATCAGACAGATTCTACACACACCCAAAGTAAGCCTACACGGGGCTACATGACCGCGTTGTTGCAGACCCTAAACTAAGGAACCAATCATCTCTGTTTTGACGCACCAGCTGTTGAGTGCCAGCCACCAGTGCATCTACAGTACGTGCTCATCTTGCTGGGAATTATGATTTCGTGGGATTTAAGAAAATAATTTTTGAAGTAATTATGGCGGGATTTTATATCAACTTAATATTAATTAATTTGGTTTGTATCCGCCGGGGCAACTGTCGGTTGAATATAAATGCTAGTAGCCGCAGACTATGATTTATATATTGAGATCCTTTAATCCAGGTTTTGACTTAGTTTTCATAATAATTTTTTCGCATGTGACATAAGATTGAGGCTTCACCTTACCGTTTCACATCAGATTTACAGCAACCACATACAGCTTACTCATCCTTCATCGTATTGAAAATAAATACTTCTTAAGTTATTAGAGAACCACTATCACCACAACGCTCTCGTTAAATCCAAACAAAAGTCAGTTACAAATGGCCCATTATGACAGTGTAACTTCTTAAACAACGTTTCATACGCATTGTTAACTCTTCGTAACTGCAATCCTTTATCTCCATGATGGCAACGCGATAAATGTCACATAGCATTTCTCTTGCCAAGACACAAACTGCTAATACGAGTCACACACGCCAACATTAGACATAATGTGCGTGCGTGTGTGAGCGATAGAGTTCGGTACACATTCCCTGTTTTTCATTCTTGAGCAATGACGTTCGGGCTACCTAATACTATTGAAACTCTGCCCTCCTCATTAAGACAGTACAATGTACAAGGCGTCTCGTAATCGTAACCCCCAGAGACTAAACACTTTTGGGACGAGGGTTACGATCTCGGGGCCCTAACTGAGCCCGGCATTGTTTCTACTTACCGGTTTCTGGCGATGGGTGCGCATCGGGATACCATATGGTTTGCGAGCCTCAAATTTATTGTTGCCCGTTAATACGTGAACTGTCAGCCGCGGGTAGAGCTTGGCCGGGTCACAATCCTGGATCAATCACAAGCTCCGAACTCTGAGTGGGATATTTTTAGACTACTAGACTCGCTTCAATGCACGAGCTATCAAGGACACCGGCAATAATCTTTGGTATAAACTGTACTTGTGCACGGCTCCTCTGTTCCCGCTTTCCTGACATCCTCATTTTTCGAGTGTATATTAACCCCCCCCCCCGTTCCTTTTATTTTCATGTCATTACCTGCCAATTATAAGAGACCCTAAAGGAGGCAGGGTGTGTGTAACCCCACTCTGCATAAACTACACCCTCAAACACTCACAACTAGAGAGCTCTTTCACTAATTACACCTGTGTGAGGATAAATTGTATAGGTTAAGAATGTAAACAACGCTCTTAGGTTCCTACGTTCGTTGCCAAGAGCTGATTGCGGTGGCGTCTAGTAGCTAAGTTCTGAACTAGTAGTCGTTAACGGTGGCATTTGGTGGCAAACGTAGGAACTATTTGAAAAATTCAAAGTTGCAGTCCTTACTTGAATTAAAAAACAGATACACACACTAATACAGTCATCACAATTAACACCGGTTATCAGACAGATTCTACACACACCCAAAGTACACGGTGCTACATGACCGCGTTGTCGCAGACCCTAAACTAAGGAACCACCACCACCACAACCTCGGGCGTTGATGACGATGAGCTTGTTTTCTTGTTCAGGGCCATTCTTTTTCTATCTGTCTTTCATGTCTCTACCCTCTTCCATGTACCTCAATCCTCATAGTTCGAGGGTTGAGGGCATTTATTTTCCGTATATTTTATTTCCATTAGTCTTTTTTCTTTGTCCGTATTTTCTTCTAGTACTTAAGTTAAAATGTAAATCAGTAGTAGTAGTAGTAGTAGTAATCTTCATCATTCATGTTCTTTTATCATCCATATTATTAGAGAAAAATCACCGAGAAGTTTCCCCTATAAATCGACAATAACTACCATCATTTCCATAATAATTAAAACTCACCAATTTTTCTAGGTTTATGCCATGTCTGTGTGGGGCACGGACACTGAGAGCCCGCTGATGAGCCAGCTTGGTGTTCCTCGACGAAACCCCACACAAGACACGGTATAAACCTAAAAAAATGCTGAGTTTTAATTCACTGGCCGTGAAAGCCAATATACCATCTCCATGTAATGTTTTCATTCTACGTTTATTTCAGTTGTTTTTATTTGAGGGGCTTGGACATCGTGGTCATTTAGCCCCGTGTAGTTCTGTGTGTGTAGAATGTGTCTGTATTATTGTGGTGTCTGTAATTTATTTGAAATTCAAGTGAGGAGGGCGTGGCCTTCAGGTACGAACCATCCCGGCATTTACATGGAGTAGATGTGAAATGATGATGATGATGATGATGATAATTGTTGTTTTAAGGGGCCTAACATCGAGGTTATCGGCCCCTAATGTAATGCAATGGTGTAAAATTAAAGGATGTAGATAAAAACAACTCACTGCCATGGATGAAACGAAAACGGTGTTTATAAAACAGACAGTGAGCCCCAAAATTTATGCCTTATTTGAATAAAAAGAATAAAAGGCGGATGGTAAAAAAAAGGATAAAACAAATAAGGCATAGTGAACAATAAAATAGATGAACACAATAAAAAACATAATACAGATTTTACCTGAATTGAAAGTCGTAACTACACATTAAAACTTAAAAAGTAACCACTCTCCCTCATGAACCCGATGACGAGATCAGCTGACGGCTCGCCATCACGGAGAATAAGGGAGAGGGTATTAGGCAGTTTAAGAGTCCCTCGCAGATCGGCCAGATCCACACACTCCAAGACAAGGTGTGCCACGGTTAGGTGGGCGCTGAAAGTACACACAGGGGGATCTTCTCTCTTTAACAACTGGGAGTGCGTAGCAATCCCATGGCCGATCCGGAGTCGACAGAGTACCACAGCTTCCTTCCGGAGAGATCGGAAGGAAGATTTCCACACCTTCGTTGGCTCCTTGATGCCTCTCAGTTTGTTGGGTGGAGGCGTGGCACGCCATGCTTCCTCCCAATGCGACAGGATCGAATGCCGCAACTGTTAATTAGTTAGTTATTGTTGTTTTAAGGGGCGGAACTACGAGGTCATCTGCCCCTCTTAACATAGATTAAAGAATACAAATTTTGAATTGAATTTAAAATTTAGTGGTGGACATCTAAATTTAAAAAGACCAAAAATGAATGAAACAAAAACAAAAAATTAAATAAAAAATAAAAATTATAAAAATAAACAAAAATTACGGAAAAACAAAACATTATCATTCAAAAACGAACAAGTCGTTAAGTCAATGTTTACTGGAAAAATTAGATTGCTGACCCTAACCCACTCTCACTTATAAAGCGGATAACGCGATCAGCAGCCACTGCGTCATCGGCTAATATAAGTTTGAGTGTCGTCTGCAAACCAAGGTTTCTTCGTAAGTCAGCAAGATCCACACACTCGGTGAAAATGTGGGCCACGGTGAAAACGGCTCCACAGGTACAAAGTGGGGGGCCTTCCCTTCTCATCAGATACGAGTGGGTGGATCTTGTATGACCTATCCTTAGCCTACACAAAATGACGGACTCTCTCCGGGCCCGGAAGGAGCTCCGCCACACGCGAGTAGTTCCCTTGATCGCTCTCAGTTTACTGGGCAGTGGGTCAGCTAGCCACTGACTCTTCCAAAAAGCCAGGACTTGTAGGCGTAACTGAGAGCGAATATCTCTAGCGGGTACCTCCATTGGTCGAGGTGGTAGTGATACCGCCTGTTTTGCAGCTTGATCCGCTAACTCATTTCCCGCAATTCCCATGTGGATTGGAAGCCACAGAAAGGTGATTCGAGTGTCAGCATGGCACAGCCCGGCTACTAGGTCGTGGATTCGCTGCACTAGGGGGTGTTGCGGGAAACATGTAGCAATTGACTGCAACGAACTCAAAGAGTCGGTACACACGAGAAAGTGGATTCGTGCATCCTGTAGTGCAAACTGCAGGGTTTCATAGATGGCAACGAGCTCCGCAGTAAACACACTACAGGCCTCAGGCAAAGAGATCTTGGTATTTGTTCTATCAATAACGTAAGCACAACCCACTTTCTCGTCCACCTTCGAACCATCCGTGTAGAGAATGCCAGCGACCGGAAATTGGTGAACTATGCTGTGGAATTGCCTCCGGTAAACGGACGCATCCGTGTCCACCCTAGACCTCGGTGCAGATCAACCCGAATTTCCGGACGCGGGACTTGCCACGGAGGCACCTCGCTAGATGTCCGGATCATACAAGGACCTACAGCCACTCCTATTTCAGTACACGAGCTATCAAGTCTAATACCAACCGGCCGAGTGGCACGAGGCCAGTTGGCGTATCCCTGGTGGTTTTGGGTACCGAAGAGAGCTTGATAGGTCGTGTGTTGCGGCATTTGACGCACATTGGCAGCATATGCTAAAAGCATATGTTGGCGTCTATAATTTAAAGGTGGAACACCCGATTCGGCGAGTAGTCTGGGTATCGGGCTGGTCCGGAAGGCACCGGTAGCCAGCGTAACGCCACTATGGTGGATACTGTCCAGCATTTTCAAGGTTGCCGGCCTTGCTGAACCGTATGCCGCAGAACCATAGTCTAGCCGGGACAGGACGAGGGCTTGGTAGAACCGTAGCAGCACCGCACGGTCAGCCCCCCACGTAGTGCCACTAAGAAACCTGAGCATGTTCAGTTTCCTGAGACATGTCATTTTCAATTGCCGTATATGGTGCTGCCACGTTAACTTGCTGTCAAAATGGAGCCCGAGGAAGCGATAAGTGTCAACCAACGGCAACGCAGCATCCCTGAGATGTAGTTCAGGGTGTAAGTGTAGCCTCCGTAGCCGACAAAAATGGACGACGGAGGTTTTCGCTGCTGAGAAACGAAAACCCCGGTCGTGAGCCCACCTGTCGACCCGGTTGATAGCTAGCTGCAATTGCCGTTCCACGACTGCCATACTTCCAGAGCTGTAATGCAGAGCTAAATCGTCTACATACGGGGATGGAAATACCGCGGACCCGGCGGTGGCAACAATGCCATTAATGGCAATCGCGAACAAGGTGACACTCAGCACTGAACCCTGAGGAACTCCATTTTCTTGGGCATAGTATTGCATTAATGTCCTACCGACCCTTACATGGAAGAGTCGGACGGACATGAAATTCGCAATGAAAGTCGGTAAGTTACCACTGAGTCCCCACTTGTGAAGGGTGGAAAGGATCCCGTAGTGCCATGTGGTGTCGTAGGCTTTCTCGAGGTCAAAGAAGACCGTGACTAGGTGCCGCTTTCGGAAAAATGCCCCCTGTATGGCGCTCTCAAGTCGCACCAGATGGTCAGTGGTGGACCTATGAGAGCGAAATCCACATTGGTACTCAGACAGGAGATCTTTCTCCTCCAAGAACCACACCAGTCGACGGTTCACCATCTTTTCGAGCAGCTTACATAGGCCATTTGTCAAACAAATGGGCCTATAGCTGCTTACAAACTTGGGATCCTTTCCAGCCTTAGGAATCGGTATCCCCTCTCGCCATTGAGATGGAAACTCCCCTTCAATCCATATACGATTGAAGAGGATCAACAGTTTTTTTTAATACTGGATTCGCACAGATGTTTTAACATTTGATTATATATGTTATCCGGTCCAGGAGCCGTATCCATGCACAGTGCAAGCGCACTGCGCAGTTCCCATTCAGAGAATGGTACATTATAGGACTCCGAAGCAGCAGTGGCAGAGGATAAGGGGTGAGTCTCTGCCTCCCGCTTCAGATTCAGAAATGTTGGATCGCAACTCCCGGAGCAGAATACATCGGAGAAGTGCGAGCCAATGCTGTTGGCAATGGCGAGATGGTCCGTGATGATGTCTCCATTGATGGGCACTCCGGATACCGACAGCGATGTCGGGAGTCCGGAGATCCGACGAAGCTTAGTCCACACTTGAGATGAAGGAGTATGCGCCGTCATAGACGACACATACTTTTCCCACGTCGTTTTCTTACTCTCCCGAATCAGATATCGGGCTCTAGCACGCATCCTTCTGAAGGTGATAAGGTTGGCCATAGTGTTTTGCCTCCGATAGCATTTGAAAGCACGTCGACGATCTTTAATGGCTGGTGCAATCTAGGCTGTCCACCAAGGGACAAGCTTCCGGCGTGAGTTGCCGGATGAGGAAGGTATTGTTTCCTCAGCAGCAGCCAAAATACCATTCGTTATGTGAATGGTATGATCGTCGACACTCTCAAAGGTATCTTCGGCAAACACCGCACGTGCCGTGAAATTTGGCCAATCAGCCCGACGGAGAAGCCATCGACTTGGTAACTCGATGGCTCTCTGGTTCGGAAGAGTAACGATAATTGGAAAATGGTCACTATTACAAAGGTCATCGTGTACACCCCACTGTAGCAGGGGAACCTGCGCACGACTGCACAAGGTAATATCGATACTTGAATGAGTACCGTGTGCAATAGAGATGTGCGCAGGTTCCCCTGTGTTCAACAGACACAGGTCCAGCCGCCTGATCAGCCTCTCAAAATCTCTCCCTTTACCGCTAGTGGTAGCGGAGCCCCAGATGGTGTTGTGGGCATTAACATCTCCCAGAAGGAGAAAAGGAGGGGGGAGCTGAGAGACTAGATCCACCAGCTGGTCGTAATCCGGCTGAGAATCAGGCGGGATGTACACGCTACATACTGTTGCCATTACTGGCAACGAAGTACGAACTGCAACTGCCTCTAGCTGAGTACGCAACGGCACCTCTTCACTAAAGAGGCTAGAGTGGACGAGAGTACACACGCCACCAGCGGCCACAGCTCCGTCTACCCGGTCTTTAGAGAAGAGTTTGAAGTGACGCATTGTCGTCTCATGTCCAGGACGAAACCTGGATTCCTGAAGACAGACAATGGTTGCCGAAAACGAAGATATTAATTGTCGTAACTCAGGGAGATGAACAGAATAGCTATTACAGTTCCATTGTAATAGTGCCATGGTGTGGACTTAAGCAGAAGTGGGTCTTCTACTTATGCTTGACCGTTTGCCACCCTTCCCCATCTCTAGTTGGAGATGATGGGGCAGGAGAGCACACCTCAATCTCCACATCTCCTTCCGAAGACGAAGAAAATGGAGCGAGTGCTCTCTTGGGTTGCGCGCGGTCGTCGTCGGACCTCACGAGTCTCGCTCTTGGGGAAGAGCGAGAGCGGTGTCGAGGGACATTCTCACGGTCCGAAGACTGGGTATCTGTCCCCGACACGTCCCGAAGAGATTTCTTCTTGGATCGGCGCCGACGTGTGTTTGGGGAAGTAGATGGTCCCTTCCCCACAGACGCCGGGTCCTTATAAAACAAGGTCGCTCCTGCTGGCACCGCTCCACTGGTAGTGGTGGGAGCGGGATGGCCAGCAGATACGTGAGCAGCCCTGCCTTTAGGAGAGGAAGAGAAACGGTGCTGAACCGTTCCCCTCTCCTCCGCCGATCTATTTTCTTTTCTATGGGGGAGTTCCTCCATACGGACGGGCTTGGCTTCAGCAGGCTTCGCTCCCTTGGTGGTCGTGGGAGCGGAAAGGCCAGCAGAGACAGTAGCCACCCCGTCAGCAGGAGGGCGAGAGAGACGGCGACGAACCGTCTCCCTCTTCTCCCCTATATTTTTCGTATTAGGTGGGCTGGAAGAAGAACCAGCCCTGGTCGGCAAAGTCTTCTTTCCCCCTTTAGCTGGGGTAGACTTGTTCGCCGACCGTTTCGGAGAAGAAGAGGACTTCTTCTCCGAATTAGGTGTTAAATCCGGCGTCTTCTTAATCGTGGCCGAAGAAGGTTTTGGGACCTCCTTCGGGCTGACAGTGCTCACTGGTACAGCGAGGGGAGATTTCAAACTCGTACTAAAAGAGGACATCGAGGGTACTGCACTGGAAACTTTAACGGCAGGGGTGATTGAGGGCGTCGCTGCAGCTGCAAACGATACCCGAAATTCTGGGGCATTCATATCACGGTACCTCTTGCGAGCGTCGTGATATGAAAGCCTGTGAAGAGTCCTGGTTTCCTGGATCTTGGCTTCCATAATGAATTCAGGGCACTGTTTTGACCGTGGAGAGTGACTTCCTTGGCAGTTGGGACATATCGGGGGAGGCGTACACCTCTCGTCACCCTCATGTGTCCCCTTGCCACACTCTCTACATACGGCCTTCGCAGTACACCTGGCGGAAATATGCCCGAATCTCTGGCACTGGTGCCAGCGCATAGGTGGAGGGATGTACGGTCGCACATCGCAGTGGTACGATGTGACCTTCACCTGCTTAGGTACAACATCACCCTCAAAATGGAGAATAAAAGCGCTGGTATCGACGCTCCTTTCCCCAATCTTTCGGGTGATGCGCCTAATCTTTGTGACGTCTCTCTTCCCCAGATCTCGCAACAGTTCAGCATCGCTATTCAGAATGAGGTCACGATGGAAAATAACTCCACGGACCTCTTTCTGCGTTTCGTGCTTTGTGATCTTAACGGGGATTTCGCCGAATTGCGTGCATTCCAACAACGCTTCGGTTTGCTGCCGGCTAACGGTATGCAGCAAGAGCTGCCCGTTTCGGAGCTTGGAAATCCCGATAAGATCACCAAATTTCCCCTCGATTTCCTCAGCGAAAATGATCGATTTTACGAGCTTGAAATCATCCCCGTCTGTCCTGGTAGCTACCAGGTAGCGAGGTGATCTATCTGTCGCAAATCGTTTGTTAAAGGCTTCATCCCAAGGCGTATACACCTTGGGATTAGCTCGACACTCCAGAGACGGCTTTTTAAGGGTGCCACCCTGTACAGGTGTCCGTGATCGCTTTGATGGCATCCCGGACGAAATCCTCCCCGAATACTGCCCACTCCGAACGGGGGCTATCACTGTGGGCGCCACCCAGCCAAGGCAATACCTACCTGGCATAGCAGATATTGCCCGGGGTCCCAGTGCCTCGAACAGGCACTTCCCCCTCGGCATGCACAGGATTTATGCAGCTCCAGTATTCGGCCATGCAGGGACCTTCGTTGTAAGGCGGATACTACTGTAGGGTACATGGCGCACCCACCTGACGGGATGGGGCATACCGTCTAGGCTTTCTGGCCAGATGGCCAAGATGGTGGCCCTTCCCCTAACAGCATGCATGTTTATTTCTATTGGTCAAACCAGAGCTGGGACCAGAAAACCAAAATCGACCTTTATAAGGCCCCCTCTAAGTCGCCTTTTACGACAGGCAGGGGATACCGTGGATAAATTCTGCCCTCCCCAACTGCCGCAACTGAGAGCGCACATCACTAGCAGGCACCTATACGGTAGCGAGTGCAGTGCGACTGCCTCTCTCGCCGCCTGATCAGCAAGCTCGTTTCCCGCAATACCCATGTGGCTAGGAAGCCACACAAAGGTCACCCCGGTTCCAGCGTTACGCGAACTGACGAGCAGGTCGTGCACACGCTGGACCAACGGGTGCTTCGGGAAACACACATCGATCACCTGCAGCGCACTCAGAGAGTCAGTACACACAAGAAAGTGCTGGTGATCGTCTGATAACGTGTACCGCAGAGCCTCTAAGATGGCATAGAGCTCCACAGTGTACACGCCACAGGCCTCGGGAAATGAAAAGAGAAACCGACGATCCTCATCCACAAATGCACAGCCTACTTTCTCGTTTACCCTCGAACCATCCGTGAATAGAAGCCCTGATCCCGGATACCGGCTTACCACGGACTGGAACAACCTCCGATGGACGGAGGAGTCCGTGTCCGACTTGGGGCCGGTGTGCAGATCCAGGATGATATCAGGGGGAGAGACCATCCACGGAGGGGCCTTGCTAGGTACTCGGACAATACAGGGAAATGTGAAACTACGGAAAGCCACTTCCAGGATGGCTGAGGTAAGAATCGAACCCATCTCTTCTCGTTTGTGCCTCACGAGACTGAGTGTACCCCGTTTCAGCCCTCAAGCCAGAATTAAATGACTTGGCAGAGCTGGGAATCAAACTCGGACCTCTGGGGTAACAGCCAAGAATGCTAGCCGCTCCACCACGAGGTGGACTCTTTCTTATTTTAACAGGAATGGCTGTGTAACCAAGTATTGCATCTTAAATTTACTGCGTTTCTGAGAGATCACTTTACTTCTATACCAAGAGCTGAGAATGTGCTCCCTTCACTCGAGAACGCAGTCGAACAAGCCATACACCATGTTTCTGGTTGTTGTCTGGAGTATAGTATAGTATTGTATTGTATTGTAAACACCATTGATGTTTACGTTCAAATCGTTCATTATAAATATTTAATGTAAATGTCCAGTAATCTCCACAATGAAAAACACTCTGTATAGTAGTACCCAATTCTGTAAGACAAGGCTGGAACTTATCGCCCATACTTTTCAATCTATACATTGACAAGCGACGAAGAAAATTGGAGAAGAATTGAAATTAGGTGTAAAGATTCAAGTAGAAATAATTTCAACTCGAAGATTTGCTGATGACACCGTCATCTTAGCCGACACACCAGAGGATTCGAATGAGTTTTTAAATGGTATGGATTGGGATTGTATGAATGAATGATAGCTAGAGGTAATATTATTCCAGGATGTTTGAGTGCGTGTCTGTACGGTTGTGGTTGTTGATAGTGTCTTTCTATTTGTATTCATGTTATTTTGTTTGTTTACACTTGTACATTTTATTGTTAATTATTATATTGCCACCCGTGGATTTTTCTGTCTGGGAAATGAGAATACATAGCTAGGTACATACAGAACACGCTATTCGTGTCAGCTTAGTGACTAGGTTTATATAAGTCTATATACCGTATGTGGTTTTATTGTACATTCCTGCGTGATATATCCTGGAAGGAGATAACACAATATTGACGCATCCGGTATAGTTCTCTCTCTTAAGTTAACAGCCCTGGGGCTGGTTTGCAGCAACTCGCCAATCTTCTCTATTCTCCCCCATCCTCTTCAATTCGAGATATGATTTTGTGTTCGTGTCAGTCAATTTCTGTGTGATGTATGCAAGGTGGTCTTCCTCTTGTGTTTTTCCATTCTAACATACCTTTGATGACTCTTGCTAGCAGACTATTATGTCTGAGAATATGTCCCAACATATTCGCTCTTCTTGTTTTCAGACTCTTCATAAAGCTTCTACTTTCTCCTGCTCTTCTGAATACCTCTTCGTTTGTCATAAGTTGTATCCAACTGATCTTAAGCATTCTTCTCCAGCACCAAGCCTCAAAAGCCATCAACTTCTTCTTTTCTGACTTCCCTATTGTCCAGGTCTCACTACCATACAAAGCCACACTTCACACGTACGTCTTCAACAGTAGGCTATTTTCCTTATTTTTAGGTCTATGCTTCTGGATGTGAAGAGATTCTTCACTCTATGAAAGGCGTTCTTTGCCTGAATAATTCTCCTCCGAATTGCTCGTTTTCTGGTTCCATCATACTTTATCAAGCTTCCCAGATACTTATATTCCTTCACATGTTGTATTCCATCATTCTCGATATAAATTGCTGGTGCCCTTCTATGATCTACCTGGTTCCGACTGCATACGAGTATTTTCGTTTTATTTTTATTCATCTTCGTGTTAAATTCGTTTTTAATGATGTTATTTATCATCTTCATTATCTGTTGTTAAAGCAATGTCATCTGCGAATCTGAGCATGCCAATCTTTTCCCCCATGTATTTTTATTCCAACTTCAATCTCTTCTCCTACCCTATTTATGGCATCTTGGACATTATTTTATTTCAACCTCTTTCTGGTTATTGCCAGATCTTATTATTCCCCTTTCATTCTTATACAAACTATGAATTATTCTTCCATCTCTATAAGAGACTCCCACTTTATTTAGCAACTTGACCAGTATATTCCATTTCACGTTATCAAAGGCTATCTCCAGATACACGAATGCTAGATATATTGGTATTCCCTTTCTAGTTCTCTTTTCAATTATTTGTCTTTGAGTTAATATTGCTTCTCTTGTTCCAATGGCCCTTCAGAATCCAAATTTGTCATCTGTAAGGTAATTATCAAGGTTGTTCTCCATTCTTCTAAGGCTAATACGTGAAGGAATTTTAGATGCATGCGATGTCAGGCTTAATGTTCTAAATTTATCGCAATTTTTTTCGGGGAAGACGACCTCTTAGTTCAGTCCCTTGAAACCTCAATAACTAACTAATTGATCGCAATTTTGTGCTCTGGCTTTCTGGCTTTGCATTTAGTAAAGTCAGTTTGTACTATTCCAGTTTCGTACATTTTGCATATCATTCCATACATTGCATATTCAGCTTTTTCTCCACAGTTAATTAATAGATCTGCAGGGATTTTATTTACACCTGGTGCTTTTCTGTGTTTTAAATATTTCAGTGCTCTTTGAAATTCTGATTTCAGTATTTGCTCACCTCTATTCTCTGTATCTGTCTGGTCTTCTTCCTCTATTACTTCCTTATTCATAACTTCATCTCCATAAATATATAGATATTATTTCCATCTCTTCCCGACCTTCCCTCTTCATACAGGTATTGTCCGGTATAGTTATGATAGTTTTAAACGCTAGAATAAGTGAAATGTGGCATATATAATGCGAATATAAACACATTTAGATATTGTACTGTTGAAAACCTCAAAGAGATGATTTCCCAATAAAACAAGATACTCTATCAGCTGTCGATCTAGAACACACAAGGAGAAATGAACTAGTTATATACAGGAAACTGCACCCATTCGGTTTGAACCAGATATCACGTGCTCTATATCCGCCAGGGAATTTGAAAAGACTGTAGACAAACGGGACTCAGATAATATTCTCTATCCATATCTACCTTTCATCTGCTTTCGGGAAGGAAGAGATGTGATTTATACCCGTACATTCAGAAGTACAAGCTTATGAAACACGCAGACGTAGCGCTATAGCCAGTTGAAAGGTAACTACTGGACCGTCTATAGTAGTTATCAGGGGCAGATGACCTCGTAGTTCCGCCCCTTAAAACAACAATAACTAACTAACTAACTAACTAACTAACAAGTCCTAATAATACAGTTCGTATTATGTGTTATCTTATAATGTACACTAATTAGTGTTGCCAACAATATGGAACATGTCCCCATGGTAGTGACTATTGATTGTTTTTTCCACCGCATGTTGGGACGTAAGGCCGAAATTAAGAATGCTACTCAGATCATAATAAATGCCCACAGATCCTCACCAAATAAATAAAGTTAAATTTAAAAAGTGATTGAATATGATAGGCGAAGGTCAGCAGGGATGCGAAGGGTGCAAACTTAAACACATTGTCCTTAATTGCATCCGGCATGTAGAAATCTTAACGCCTTTGGATCGAAAGAATGTGGTGGCTATCAAACAATCCCAACACGCTCATGCTCACAGAGCTATGACTCCAAAATTTCCAACAAGGCACACTACATTTTCTTTTACATATAAATTCAATTGCAAAACATTCAGACTGTATGAATATCATATTATTGAGCAATGAAAACTGAATCAGATACCGATAATTCTTAAAGACTTATTTCCTGTTAGTGATATTAATGAAAGTTGCTCCATTTATAATTACTTTGATCTCTATAACTGCTGCCAAGCTTGGGATATTTCCACCTTTGGCAATCGATATCAAGGTCCCTTCCCGCCATTGAGATCCATATACGTTGGAAGAGGATCAACAGTTGCCTTATACTGCATCGCACAAATGTTTCAACATTTCATTATGGATGTTATCCGTACCAGGCGATGTATCCATCCCATTCAGAGAATGGTACATTGCAGAACTCCTTAGCTTCTCTCAACTTCCGAATACTAAAAAAATACACAACTGAAATTTTTTAATTGAATATTTTACCAATCCTTGAATCTTACAGACTAAATGGATAGCATTGCGTTTTATTTTGATAGTGCCCCGATCAAGTTCATTCAAACAGGAATTATCTGAAACATTCAAGCGTAAAAGTACAGCAATTTCTTGAAGCAAATCTTTGTAAAATATTTTACTCTTGCGAAGATTGTGTAATTCCAGGCAAGTTCGAAACAGAGACAAAAGTAATGTAGTAAAATGGCCTCATTGTTTTAGTTTTTAAATTAAATTTTTTGGTTCCTTGAATATCCACCTAATTGACTCATAAGTTAGTCACAGAACTACTTGTTTTTCATTTGTGTAAAACCTTTTAACAGAAACGTACAGGTATGTCATTAGTTCTTTAGGAACATCACAACCATTGAATTGACGTCACTTGTAGACCTACAGTATATAGGCGTTTATCCACAAGTGATTCGCTGATTATTGTATTTTTCTTTAATTTATCATAGTTAACGACAATCCCAAAAATTCCAAAAGTGCATAAAAAACAACAGAAGATATTTGATATTCTCTGTCAAATATCATCCATCCCTTACAATTGTGAAAAATCCAAATGAAAGATTTTTATGGCTCCAAAAATATACGGTACAATGAATTTCATGCAAATGTTAAAGAGAGGAAGATACAGCGTAAATAGTTACGAAAAGGAAATCAATATTAGTTTTAGTTAGTTATTGTTGTTTTAAGGGGTGGAACAGCGAGGTCATGTGCTCCTAATATTAATTTTATGATTGCAGCTGTCATAAATATTGTGCAACAATCATACACATTTCTTAGGAAGCACAAGACATGTTTGCTACCAGAAACAACATTCAAAATTTTCAGAATTCTATTAATAAATATTATTTTCCTATTGTATTTTCAAAATTTGTCTTTGCTTTCAGATAGCCTTTGCTGATTTCCGCATATTTCTCATTTATTACGGATTATTTAATATTTTATTTTATTTAAGGTACTGGTTACATTTGAACCTCAGTCAGACCATTAGAACTTTAATTAGCCTTTGTATAAAACGTTCTTTCAAGTTACGTTATTAACTGACTTGGAATGGAAATGAAATAAAAATGTGACAGTCAGTCTGAAAGACTAGACTTTGTATAATTTTAAATGCTACAAATGCTGAAAAATGCTAGAAAGACTCTTGACATGTTAGAAAATATCTGCATAATACTTATCTTCTTTGTAATGCTTTACCTTGTTTCAAATTACTCGCGAACGGCAAGTGCAAACCAAGGGCAAAGCAAGATCAAGCGCGCGGGGGAGATGGCTGGATGACGTGCCCCTTCCATCCAGTCTAAAAACACTTATAGTGGGCGATGTTTTGAAGATAGAGATATGCTCTCGCGGACTTTTTTGTAGAACTTTTCTTGCTGACCAATTCTTACGCTCATAGTATATTGATATTTTTAACGGTTTGTCCAGCGTAAGCTTAAGAAGCGCACGGGCGCCAAGTTTGTTTTCGACTTTTCACTGAAATCGTTACTGCTTGGCTTCCTTTGATCATACATAAATTATTTTCTACAGAATCTTTCCTCGAGATATCCTTTACAGAATGGTGAAAACCGCATCAAAATCCATCCAGTAGAGATTGTCGGGGAACACATGCACCAAGCGGTACTATGACGTCACACACCTCAGTGCATCTGGGTACATTTCGTCCTGTCACCGTAACGTAACGCCAGACCCCAACGTAACGACGAAGTCGACAAGATCATTTAAAATGATAAAATGCTTAACAAACATAGTTACAATATTGTTAACTGGACGTTTAATCTGCACTTTATAAACAAAGCAAAAGAAAATTGTAAAAAACATCAATAAATGTGACGTAAACGGTGAAAGACAATTCAATACACAAGTACATTTGGAACTTGGTTAAAACTAGTTATGTTATTTTGTTCTAATTAGTGGAACAGCTAGGTCATCTGCCCCAGCCTATAATAAGAATTTCAAAAATAGCAAAGATATCTGTGTTTCCTTGAAAATACGTGCAGTGCAATTCTTCTAATTTTTTAAGTGACCGTTGATCTCGCGATCAATGAAACCTCCATTTTTACGTGGAATCCAAACGACAGGACATGATATTTTACTCCGAAATCCTCACATAGATTGACCGGGATTCGAACTCATTCCATCTTCGTGAGAGGCAAGCAGCTTGCCCATTGCTCCATCACGCCCCCTACAAGTTTCATGACAAACACAATTACCTTTTTCGTTTCTCTCTTAGAGTTGTGCCTCTCCCCTATGTCATGCATGTACAGTACTTCCTGAAAACAGCTAAACTATAAAGTTTTTCTATCACGTTATGCAGCTATGGAAAATGTTCCGTTTTATATAAAGAGTATAAGGCATCTAAAATGGACACCTCGTGGTGTAATACCTAGCGTTCTTGGCTGTTGCCTCAAAGGTCCGGGTTCGATACCCGGATCTCCCCGGAAATTTTAATTCTGGTGTGAGGGCTGAAACAGGATACACTCAGCCATCCTGGACGTAGGTTTTCGTGGTTTTCTCACTTCTACTCCAGACAAATGATGGAATGGTTACTAACTTAAGGCCACGGCTGCCTCCTTTCCAATCCTAACCCCAATTTACAAATACACACACCAGTACAGCCATCTCAATAACACTGGTTTTCACGCAAATACCATATACACACCAAAATACACAGGACTATATGACCACGATATCCCTAAAATAAGCAACAACAACAGCAACATGTTCATCTCATTTTTGGCGTGATATATTTCTCCACGATTACTGATACGATGATACAGTATATAAAATGACGTCAACTGGTCCCTAGGTAATCACGGAATCGTCATGACGACTTTTGCATAGTTAATAGAATGCTTGGGTCGAAATTCTCCCTCCCCCTCCCCCAATCCTCCCACTGTTGCACCTAATAGACTACTGTATCAAGTATGCCCAGACTAGATGTTTTGTCACTCAGTTCCGGGCATTTAGATGCGGAGATGTGATGGCTGGATAAGATGGATGAGGCCTAAGACTCCAGCAGACCTATTATTTCTCCTTCGCCCCCCTTCGTCTTATATTTCTCATGTACGGTACCGTACTCATTTATGTTTCTACCTTTATTACGTGGTTTCTTTTTTCTCTCTTTGAACGTCAGTTGTAGGGTTTGGTCCATGGCATTTGAATGGTGCCTGCTGACACACGATGGATAGATGAATCAGCAGGAATGTTCTCTTCTCCTAGAAGGTCGAGTAAAGGAGAAGAAGGGTTCTTAATGCACTGTGACATGCGCTCAGCCTCTGGGCTCGGACGCGGACCTCACACTCATTAGACCTGGCTGGTTCCTCCAACGTTAGATAACCTAGCAATAACATTTTTATTGGTATTGCTCAGTAATTTATTTAAATTACAGTGTTCCTATTATGAAACAACTTAATTCTAACCAGAGCTAGGATATCTGTAACATTGTTCTTTTACCTGATTAGGGAGTAGCATATCTCCTTTGGAATTTACATGTTCTGTAACAAATGGATTAGGCCTACTGTAAGACGTATTTGATAGGGCATATATTTAACATTTTGCGTAGAGCCAGACATTTTTTGTGCAAATTTAAAGTCGCTTTTCGCATTTTCGGAAATTTTTACATTATGTGCAGTTTTTTAAAATTATTGCTATGTATTATTTTTATTAACATTTATATTTTGAAAATGCTTTTGTTAGGGGCAGATGACCTCGTAGTTCCTCCCCTTAAAACAACAATAACGAAATAACTAAAATGTTCTTGAGGTTTTATTCTGTGCTACTGCTTTCCAAGCAATATTTTTGTGAAAAGTTATCTGTACCTAGCAATAAAATATAGGCTTTCATGTCTTAAAATTCATTATTTCTTTTCTTTTTACCCTAAAATTCAATTACATCTTCTTCCCTAGCGTGTATCCCGCGATGGTGCAGGGTCCGCTTGTTTGGTTGCTGTTCGCCACTTCTTTCTATCAAGGGCATCTTCAGGTTTAAGTGAACACATCACCAAGTCTTCCTTGATTCTGTCCAGCCATCTTTTCTTTGGACGTCCACGGGATCGATTTTCTCCTGGAACGTATTGGAGAGCTGTTCTTGCCACAGAGTTCTCATCACTTCTAGTGACATGCCCAATATATTTTGGGAACTAGCTGAAATTATTGTAAGAGCAGATTTTATATGTAGCCTAGGAATTTATGCTGTTTCTCTGCGCATATAAACCCCCGGTCGGTAATTTTTAATAATAATAATATGCATATTATCGACCGGGTTGACTAAGCGTATTGACGTGCCAGACCATGGGGTCAAGCTAAGCCTATCTGAACTTGGAAGACAAGTGACTCACAAACCCACCATCGGCCGTCCTTGAAATCTCCTTTCCCAATCAAGATCATTAATTTAATCTCTCATCCAGCCGTAAAGAATCATTTCACCACACAGAGAATTATCCCACCTTATCCTCGGCCCAGTTAAACGGGAATTTATTTATTTATATTTAGTTGCAACTTAGGAGGTTCCTACTCGAGTAGAACAAAAGTGGGAGGGGGCTGTTTATTGTACTACAGAATTCCTGAGCCTCCACTATAGCACAGAATGTGGTCAGCTAGTGTACATAAAACTCTTCCACTTATGAATGATTGATGAAGAATACGTGACTTCATAATAATTATAGCACAGTATAGACAAAGACACAATATTACATGAAGTTGTACTAGAAGAGTTCGTGAAGGAATTGCAAGTTTGGAATTTACAAAATAGCAATAGGATGGCGGAGCTCTTACAAATTAATATAGAAGTAGTGTGATATATTGTCTGTACAATACCGTATCTTAATAATGAACGACACCCACTGAATTCAGGGAGAAAATGAGAAGAAGGGGGATTTTACACTCCATTTCCTTTCGTTTTAACACCAATTGAAGCTTGAAGTAAATATATACTTGGTGGACGGGAATGGCAATGGAAAATTCTCGGCTGTATACAAATGGGTAGGGGATTAGGCCTATCCGGATGGAGACGTACAATACCAGGAAGACATAGGTAGTTAAGAAGACAAATATTTAGAGTGTAATAGCAAGAGAATACTACAAGTAAATTATTCTTAAGTCAAATGTGATGAGAAGGGCCGAACGATGAGCCGATAAAGACCTGCGAGGCATAATTTAGAGGTTAACGGGTATGTAATGGAAATTTAATTTGCATCTTGTTTGAGGGCGCTATTAGGAAACAGTCTAGCTCTGAAAATGACATGGCAACGCTACAGTGATCAAATAAGAAAATACAGCTGAAAATGCAACGACCTACTACTAGCTTAACACACACCAAAAACCAATGGCGACGCGAGACTCATTAAAAATATTAAAAACTATTATTATTCAACAAATTTAACATGTCTACTATAGGACTATGCCTTCAATTTCTCAACTTAAAATCTTACTAAAGGACCTAGCATACTTCTTTCATCTCAAAATTACTCTCATCTATCATTAAACATTATTAATATTATTATTATTATTATTATTATTATTATTATTATTATTATTATTATTATTATTATTATTATTATATAACCAATGCTGCTGCAAAACCCTAGTGCAAATCTCCATCACGCCCCTCATATTCGGCCATAAATATTCATTAAGCAGTAGATGTTAAAACTATCGTAAAATAACATAAAAATAATTATTTTCATAAAGATGGTATACAGTATTGGCTAGAAGAATTGCTGAGTTTTAATTATTTTCATACTGAAAATGTAAACCCTCAATTTCCGGGGCAAAATAAGCACCTTAAGGAGCACCAAATCTCCGTATTATAAGATATACCGTATTATGTCTTCTTGCCCGAGATTGGAGCTGAAATGTAAAACAAATAAACCTAACTAAATCGTGTGAGACTTTAGCACTTTGCTCCTCGGGCAAAGACGTGTGAACAGGAATCTCACTACTACAGACAACACAATAACACAGGTTATCAGATAAATTCTACACAACCATGTAAACGGGACTGAAATGTCTACGATGTCCAACAAACACTGGCTAAACAAGTACAGAAAAAACAATATCCCCCTTCCTAGTGTAGCGGCTAGCATTCTTGGCTGTTGCTTCGGAGATCCAGGTTCGATTTCGGCTCTGCCAAGAAATTTAATCCTGTTCTGAGGGCGGGAGTGAGGTACACTCAGCCTCGTACCACAAAACTGAGAAGAGGAGGTTTCGATTCCCATCTCAACCATCTTGGAAGTGATTTTCCGCGGTTTCACACTTCTACTCCAAGCAAATGTCGGTATGGTTCCTAACTTACAGCCACGGCCGCCGCCTTCATAATCCTTACCTGAATTACAAATACACGCATTAATACAGCCATCACAATCATACAGGTTAACAGACAAATTCCACACATACACACCAAAGTACACAGGGTACATGGCAACGATGTCACAGCCCCTGAATTAATCAACAACAACAACAAACCACTGGCTAAGTACAGAAACAACAATAAAATAGACCACCTTGCGGTGTAGTGGCTAGCATTGTTGTCTGTCACCCACAGAGGTCCGGGCTCGATTCCAGGCTCTTTCAAGAAATTTTAATTGTGGTGTGAGGGTTGGAACGGGGTCCACTCAGCCTTGTGAGGCAAAACTGAGAAGAGGTGGGTTCGATTCTCACCTTGGTCATCCTCGAAGTGATCTTTCATGTTTTCCCCACTTCTACTCCAGGCAAATGCTGGGAATGATTCCTAACTGAAGGCCACGGCCGCCTTCTTCCCAATCCTTACCTGAATTAGGCCACAAATACAAACACTACGACAAACTCCACATTAATACAGGTTATCAGACAAATGATGGGGCTATGGAAAGCAATATATTAATATTGTGATTGTGGAAAAGACCAGACTGTTAGGCACATGCTCCAGTGTCGACTGTACCCAGCTTCCTGCACAGAGGAGGATTTACAGTACATCAAGCTTCAGACAATGCACTGAAAGTAGCCAAATTTTGGAATACTTTTGTTTAATGTTTGTATATGTTTGTGACTCTCTCTCTCTATATATATTAGATGACAAAACTCCACCAGTAATATTTTGTATTGCTTTTAAAAAAACTTCTATTTGAAACGGTTCAATATAGATTTTACTGAAGTGTGAAGACTTGGCAGTTTCTGTCATTGTTCAAGTGCTTAGACAGGGTAAGCTGTGTGTTTAGTGGCAATGGAAAGCTCCCAGATATTGGTTGATGGCTATTATAATGTTCGTAATACTAATGGATATTTGAGGCCTTGATATCGCCAGACTCAATGAACGAATATGTTTCTATATAACAGATTGTTGTAGCGAATGTTATACCAGCGCAATATAATTTACTTAATCTTTAATCAGCTACACATCTATATCGAAGGCCCAATCAGAAAGAATGACCCCGAATGCTCCTCAGGACTTGCTCACCTGATGAGTTAAAACTGAGCAATTCCCTGCAAAGCAGGAGGCCATAGCCCTTATGGGATTTGTAAGGCTATTTATTATTATTATATATGTATGTATGTGTATTTATTTATTGTACATTTTTGCTGTTTTGTATGTTCCTGACACGAGAATAATAATAATCAGACAAATTCTACACAGGGCTAAATGACCGTGATGTCCAAGCCCCTCAAATGCTCAAATGAAACAACAACAACAACAACAATAAAATACACCGCACACATTAAATGTGGTCAGGAGGATGAAATACTTTAGAAGAAGCACGGTGCTATCTGGGACATCATGATAGATTTGAAAGTAGAGCGCGCTGAAGATTTGGTGGTAGTGATGTTAAACGGTTGAACACGCAAATCGACCATTAACTGTGATCTTCAGTCAGTTAATTTCAGGTTCATGTGCAAGTTGGTGGAACCAACCGCAGAGGAACTTGACTCTCACGGTCATGACCTCCCTAGTAACACGTGTCCAAAAACTGTGTCGTCATCTGCAGCAACAAGCGAGCAGTTTCATACGATCACTATCTAGATTGTTTGCCCTCTACCATTACCACAATGGCAAGTAGAAAAGAGACCTGTCACGTCTATGACAGAGAAATTTGTTGTCACGATACTCAACTGCTCTTTTGACATTCTCCAAGTTGCACGGAAGACACGCATTGATGAGCTCGTGTTTCTTGCCTTCGTGAGGTCGCGTGATGGATGGACCTTTGCTCCTCAATCTTATGACCAATGGATACTGTACTTCCTCTAGTCATATCACTGACATGTCTTTCTTCCATGGAATCGTTCTACACTTTATTTCAAGTGTTCATAGATTTAGAGTTTGGCGGCTTCGGTGGCGTAGTTGGTAGCATGATGAGCTTCTATGCCCAAGGTCGCGGGTTCAAACCCGGCCGAACTCGTCGGATGTTCTTAAGAGCGTTCAAAATCACTCAGTATGCCTTCCTTCGGAAGGGAAGTAAAGCCGGTGGTCCCATGTCATAGATTTATGGCATGAAAAAGTAACCTTCCACTAACTACACTTGTGTAAAGCCAAAATTTGAAGGTTAGAATTAATATCGCTCTATTAGTTCCAACGTTCGCCGCCAGGTGCCGACTGCAATACCATCTAGTAGCCAAATCCGCAAGCTAGGTGTCTTGGACGGTAGCATTTGGTAGCAAAAGTAGGAACTACTGCTCGAGTCTAAGCTGCGTGGACCTGAGAGGAATGTGCATCGCAGACTATTATGAGTATTATGAGTGGTGGTGACGAGTGATGAGGTTTCTCGGTCCTTGCGTAGTAACAGAAGCAAATACATTAGTCGGTGACTCAGTCACTCATTCCCAACGCCACACTGGTTTCAGAAAAGACCCATGTTAGCAGTATTGGAATAGACGAAAATGTCAGGTAACACGGCGGGCTGTCGACAGGCTTCTCAATTCTCGCCTGCTCCTACCCTGCCTCTGCCCTTCATCCCGCAAGTTCACAGAGCTTGGAACCGAGCTATACTTGAAATTATTGTCTGCAGTCCTTACTTGAATTAAAAACAGATAACACACACTAATACAGCCATCACAATAACACCGGTTATCAGACAGATTCTACACACACCCAAAGTACACGGGGATACATGGCCGCGGTGTCGCAGCCCCCATACTAAGGAACCAACCAACCTGGTTTTAGAGTTGTTCATTCTTTAGGGGCTTTGCGACATCGTGGCCATGTCGCCCCGTGTACTTGGATGGGTGTGTGTGTAGAACTTGTTTGATAACCCATGTTATTGTGATGGCTGTATTAGTGTGTGTATTTGTAATTCAGATCAGGATTGGGAAGGAGGCGGCCGTGGCCTTAAGTTAGAAACCATCCTGGTATTTGCTTGGAGTAGAAGAGGAAAACCACGGCAAAACACTTCCAGGATGGCTGAGGGAGGAATCAAACCCGCCTCTTCTCAGTTTTGCTTAACGAGGCTGAGTGTACCCCGTTCCAGCCCGCAGATCAGAATTAAATTTCTTGGCAAAGCCGGTAAACAACCCCGGGCTTCTGGAGCGACGGCCAAAAACACTAGCTGGTCTAATTGCTTTTTTATTTTTTTTATTTTTTAGTGGGGCATCGGAACATCGAGGTTATCAGTCTCCCTACTGAACATGTTTTGTGATGGCGATTTTCAAATAATGTTGAAGTCTCGTCTTTTATTTATTTGATAATTAGAACCTACAATGATGCCAAATTTGAAACTTATTGTACTGGAAGTACCACCTTAATATTGATTACACAGATACTTGAAAAGGAACCATGTATTTCTTTTACCAGCAACATATATCATTCTAGCATTTTCAAAGAGAGAGTGTGAATAATAAAACCAGGGGAAGATACATACACTGGATGGTCGCTGTCTGTGCCTGGATTCGAACATACGATCTCCAGAGTGGGTGCAGATCCCCATAACAGTCATGGCTACGCCGCCGGTTACGAGCACAAGATCATCAGCCACTCACTGTGTGTGGTTTAAAGGATGAGATTGCGTCTTGTTAAATCTTAAAGAGATCAAATTAGTTTTCATTCAAACACATCATATTTAAGGTCCACGTAGAGGCAAGTTACAGTACTTAGCAACTGAATGCTAATTAACATTTATTCATGTCTAAAGTACATGTATAAGCTTCCTTTCAGGGTAGACTGCCAAGCGTGTGACGTCATGTTAATAATGTTCAGTGTAGCGCTGCTTGGAGCAAGTCTTACAGCACGCTCACTCTGCTTCAATGCAATCCTCAGCCCTCTCCTCTCTCCTTTCTCCCTGCATCTCGGCTCGAGAGCTGTCAGCCAACCCTCTCCTCCCAATCACTCTAGCTGGAGAGGACGCGGCTCGATCCTCGAGTCTTGCGAGACAGCGTCTAGCATTGCAATATAATACTGCACTGTATTTCTCGAAGAAGACACACTTAGTCTATCAATTATGACAAATTATTATGATTATTATTCTTATTATTAGTATTATTACTTGTCTTGAGCAAGCCTTCGTGGCTTAGGCAGCAGCACGCCAGCCTCTCACCGCTGGGTCCGTGGTTCAAATCCCGGTCACTCCATGTGAGATTTGTGCTGGACAAAGCGGAGGCAGACAGGTTTCTCTCCAGTTTCTCCGGTTTTTTTTTCAGCAACACTCTCCACTATCATTTCATTTCATCTGTCATTCATTTAATCATTGGCCCAGGGGAGTGCGACAGGCCTCGGCAGCCGGCACAGTTCATATCCTCGCCGCTAGATGGGGGCTTCATTCATTCCATTCCCTGACCCGGTCGGTCGACTGGAAGCAGGCTGTGGATTTTCATTTAGCTAGTCTTAAATATTGGTAAAATATACGTTTCACAAGAATCGATTGATTTAAATGTCTGTCTTAGGGAACTCAACACGTACGTTAATTAGCTTAATAATCAGGAAGGAGAACAATCAGTTGGTTTGGTTTATTGTAAGGACGTGATGCTAACTTGATGTACCTATTGGTGTATTCTTGGAATACACGGTATGATAGAGTATTCTTTTTAATGCTCTTTGCATGTTTATTTCTTCCTTTTTTATCAAACACCAACAGCGATCTTCTAGTCTCTCTTTGGTGGTCATGTCTCTTATGTTCTTTGTGAATCTGTTCTAGATATCTTCCATGACCCACCTAGCGTCATCTAGCAGCGAATCTCAGAAGTTCCTCAATTCTTCCCTGTACAAGAGGACTTACTTATCAATTTGGCCATCAGATCTCGTCGCCATCGCCAGCTATCATCTCTGTGATCAGGAGAACTTCGTCTACCTTTTCACCCACCATGCTGTGCTAGTATCGCCTGCTATCAACTCTTTGAAGACCATTCATCAAGAAGAACTTTTAGTTTTATAAAGATGTCTATTCTGTTATGTTCTCCTTTTGTCTCCTACCCCCACTTTTTTTCCTTCCTTGGTCCCTCCGCGCTTCGCTGAGCATGTCTCACTTGTACGTCGACAGTTGACTTAGTCAGTCAAGGCTCAACTAGAGCCAGTCTCCTCAAACCAAGAGGCACTCTCTACATTCTACGCCATGTTGGCACATTAAGTTTATAAGTCAAAGGGAACTTCACCTTCGCCATGCAACAAAGATAAGTACATACTTCAGGTTTTAACCTCATCTTCACCGGTTTTACTGTCTTCATGCTTTTAACGACTATTTTATAGGCAGTGTGAGATATTTATTTGTGGCAATAATCATTCTTCGTGGGTTTTTCCATGTTGGGCTTCTGTCCATTTAAGCCAACTTTCGTGAAAAGCAGCATCTCTTATGCTCATTAAATGAGAGATTTTCTCACAACGGGGGATATTATAGAATACCCACTGTCTATAAATATTAAGCTTGTTCCACCGCTGGAGTAACTTTGGCCCTATTCTTCCATTAGGATCGTTCTGGAACCTTCCAGAATCTGCACTTTATCTACAAGTCACGCCGTCATGTATCTTTCACTCACTTGTGGGAATGCCATTTCAAACTAAGGAATCTACCTTATAAATTAATGCTCAATAGCTAAATTTTCTTCCACCGTTGGGATTTTTTCTGGCGCATTTAATTGTAATCCACAACTTTCTCAAGTAATAGACTTTCGCCTATCTAGTGCAACCAGTCATTTTCCACGATTGCAATAACTTTCTTTGCCATAAACTTTTGCGCTACTACAGTGAACTTTTCATCCATTTCAACGAACTATAGTGATAAACAGTGTTCTTTCAGTATTTCTTCCGCGTCGCGCTCGTCCGATTATTATAAACACGGCCATGAACATTTACCTTTCATCCCAATTGCTTTTTCCTAAACCTCTTACTAACAACCCATAATAAATTGTTAATTTAGGTTTGTTTCAACGAGGTGTCAATCTAAAGATGTGCCCTCCCATTTTGTCTTATGTGTAATAAATTAACTTCTGCATAACTACGTGTCTTGTACACGGTTCAAATTATCTTGTTTCTCCCTTCTAATTTAGGGGATACAATTTTTTCAACTTATGAGTTATTTCTAGGTTTCACGAAAGGGAAACTTGCCCCATTTGTCTCGTGATTCCTATCTAAACATAGGAGGTCTAGAACCTTCCTTTTGACTTTCTCTTCAGGTTTCACAGTAAGTGACCTGCCCTATTTGTGTAACTACTAAAAGTAATGCTGCTTCAATACAAGAAGTTATAGGAACTTCTCTTTCATTCTACCTGCTTTCTTTTTTGTTAATTTCGAAGTTGTAACTTTCTTTAAGATAGGTACTTGGAAATTTTTGAAAGTACACACCTTGTACTTGATTTAATGTCTAAATTTTAATCACTTCATTTGTCTTTTTTAAATCTTACAAAGATTTTAGTACATATAAAGGTTTGAAACCTAAAGAATTGTTAATTGCCTGGAGCAAACGTCAAATGTTTTCTGAGGTCTGTGACCCCAAAGTTGTTAACCAAATTGAAAATATATATTTGTTAAAGTTATCAACTTCTTTTGAATTGTTAAATAAATTAAGCGTTTCTTTTCGCTTTTTCATTTTTCTAGTACAACAGTTAGGCAAGATCCTGTCTTCCTTGGCTCTTCCTACTCAATGCCATTAAATCTATTGATAGGGCTTTCACCACTCGTTGCATTTGAGCAAGAACTCTTAGTGGTAATCTCGTTAAAGTTTCTCTTAGCTTTAATAGCTAATTCTAACTGGCCAGTAAGGCAAGTACAGCTCGCTACGCCAGCTACCTGCTTGTGGAGATCCTCTCCGAAAACTTATGGTTAGTTTTCCAAAAGATAAGTGTTTCTCTTTGCCTAAACTTTTAGTCGGCTCCTTGCTGAGTAAAAGCTTAGCCATTTCTAAATGCAACTATTGGTTCACTTACCAAAATTACTCCCCAAGGTATAATTTTTTTATCACTATCCTTCTTGGAAGCACTTGGTCGCTTTTTCAGGAACTCTATAACTTCGAAAACTGGAAATACTAAACCTGATTCAAATTATTGGCATTCTTCGAATTACTTTGCAAAAACGAATTTCTTTGAACAGACATACAATAAATCTGTTCCTCTCTGTCTTGCCAGACCATCACCCTTCCACATAGTAGGCATATGCATGCTTGAGAGGGAATACACTAAAGCCACTCTCTTGCAAACCGCCCAAGTCCTAGCTGCGTTTCCCGTCAGCTTCGACCAGGTCCTTACCCACTTTAGGTATCAGAGAGCGGATTTGCGGTGGCAACCGCCTCTGAGTGCATTTAAAGTTAAATTTATAACTTTTGTGGGACTCTCCTCCTATTTTTCTATCCTTTTTCTCCAGTCCGAAACCCACCTCCTTTTCTTTATCATCTTCCCTTGGTGGTTAGGTTATTCCTCAGCCAATAATCTACCCACCTATTACCCATCCTACTACCCTTCCGATATCCCCGAGATACCAGCCACGCTGGCCGATATCGCTACCACGCTAGATCGTGCTTCGCTGGCATCGGGAGAGCGTAATTTCGAATGCCATCTTGGCCGTCCTAGAAATGGTTTTCGTCGTTTTCCATTTTCACCACCAGGCAAATGCCGGGACAGACTTTCACCAGGTCCACGGCTGAATTCTTTCCAAAATCCCTTCCATGCCCCTTCCTTAATTAGATGTAATAATATTATTTGCTTTACGTCCCTTTTAACTACTGCGGCTTTTAGAGACGCCGGTTGCTGGAATTTTGCCCCGAAGGAGATCTTTAACGTGCCAGTAAATCTACTGACACGGTTCCCTTGCATTTGCGCACCCTCAAATGCCAGCTCACTGCACTAGGATTCGATCCTGCAACCTTAGGCACAGCAAGCGAGAACGTTACCCCTGAGCCACGCAGCCAGCCTTCCTTAATTAGACCCAAGTTAGTGGTTACCTGGGCGATCGGCCTGTCACCATCCCCAGTTGTATCTGATTTCAAAGTGTGTTCAGCTACCAGACACCGTCCTTGCTACGCAGAGGAATGATCCCTTGCAGAGTCCATAGGTGAAGCCGAGCTGGGAGGATAAGCGATTAAAATAAATCTCCTAGATGTTTTTAAACCATCTGAAAATTTTGGTCCACCTCGTTGCGTAGTGGCTAGCATTCTTGGCTGTCATCGTGGAGGTTCAGGTTCGATTCCTGGCTCTGCCAAGAAATCTAATTCTCGTATGAGGGCTGGAACGGGGTACACTCAGCCTCGTGAGGTCAAACTGAGAAGAGGCGGGTTCGATTTCTACAGTACATCAGCCTTCCTGAAAGTGGTTTTCCATTGTTTCCTACTTCTGCTCCAGGCAAATGCCGGGATGGTTCCTAACGTAGGGCCACGACCGCCTCCTTCCCAATCCTTAGCGGCATTATAAATACAAACATAAATACAGCCATCGCAATAAAACAGGTTATCAGTCAAATTCCACTCACACCCAAGTACATGACCATAATGTTGCAAAACCCCCAAATCAATCAACAAAAACAGTAACTATTTTGGGGAAAAATAGTGGCCGTGGCCCGTCAGAAGGTACAGTCCCAGCATTTGCCTGGAGTTAAAAATGGGGAAACCACGGAAAACCATTTCAAGGACGGCCGACGGTGGGGCTCGAACCCACGTCTACCAAGTTCGCAGAGAGCTTGGCCCCATGGCCTAGCGCTGCGCTTTAGCGAGCTGTCGGTAAATAAATAAATAAATAAATAAATAAATAAATAAATAAATACCTAAATACGGTGAATAAATAAATAAATAAATAAATAAATGAATAAATATATTCATTAATTAGAACATTTTAAGCAGCCTAATTTTTTCCATTCACAAAAAGAACTTTAGGTTTAGTGTCATCTGGCGATTAGCATTGAATTTATCCTCAGAATATGTATTATACTTAGAACTGCCCTGCATCTTAAAATGATTATGCTCTTCTCATTTAATGCCATGCCCTTTCTAAATTTTGCTTTGCCCTTTTAAATGTAGCAAATGCGTTACAGTGAAAGCACTCGTGTGTTAACTTTGGAGGGTTGATATTCCAGAACTCAAAAGTTTCATTAGTTTAAAGTAACAAAGTCATTTACTTCCTTATACCAGGAGCAGGGGAGCAAATTTTCCTATCCAGAAAGTTGTGGTAAATAAAGGAGTATGGATCAATAAATTGGCTGGTGTTTGTTCTGTTGAACGACGCAGCTGGTCGCCTGTACTACCCCAATGGAGACGACCCGATGGTAGTAGTAATCCAGTTAAACTAGGCAGGGATTAGTTGATATTCCAGACATCCGACTCCAAGTAGAAGGCATGCCATTAATTCAATAAGCCTGCCGCTACAGCAGCGAGAGGAAATCAGAGACTCATCTTCCATCTCGGAGCATCTTCCCTCCTTCTCCTCTTGGCTTCCAGGCCAATCCAAGCACGAGGTTGCCAGATCTCCTGATCGCTGTCTTCCTCAACAGCGAACACGTTAACTCAACTGAGATGATGGTTAACAAGGGCGGTGGATGGACACATCAAATTAGGTCGCCTATTACAGAATGATGATAAAAGAAGATTACAAAAGTTTCCAAAACAGAAAGGCAAACAGTGTGATTTAGTTGGGTCAGCTGGTCTTCAAAGCATCAATATTTTGGGTACAAGACCGACTCCACATCAGGACACTGAAAGGTGTTCGCATGTAACAACACCATGATGGTTGAGATATCATTCAAGAACATACGCAAAATTCCAGCACACTGTCATCTGTAAAACCATAACCGCTTGAAGAGAAGTTAAACTAATAATATTAACAATAATATAATAGGTCAGCTTCGCCCACGGACTCTGCGAGGGATCATTCCTCTACCATCATAAGAACGGTGCCTGGGAGCTGAACACACGTTGTCCGCAGATACAATTTGGGGATGGTGACAGGCCGATCGCCCAAGTGATCGCAAACTTGGGTTGGTTGGTTGGTTCCTCAGTTTAGGAGCTGCGACAACGCAGTCATGTAGCTCCGTGTACTGTACTTTGGGTGAGTGTAGAATCTGTTTGATAACCGGTGTTAATTCTGATGGCTGTATTAGTGTGTGTTATCTGTTTTTAATTCAAGTAAGGACTGCAGACATTAGATTTTCAAGTTGTTCCAACTTTTGCTACCAAACGCAACCGTCAACGACCAGCTAGTTCTGAACTTTGTTACTAGATGCCACCGCAGTCGGCTCATGGCGACGAACGTTGGAACCTAGGAGCGTTAGTCAAATATAACCTATAATTTAGCTTCACACAAGTGGAAGGTTCTTTATCATGCAATAAATCTATGACATGGGACCGCCGGCTTTACTTCCACTTCGAAGGGAGGCATGCTGAGAGATTTTCAACACTCTTAAAAAATTCCGACGACTTCGGCTGACTTTGAACTCGTGACCTTAGGCATAGAAGCTCAGCAAGCTACCAACTACGCCACCGAAGCCGCCTCGCTAACTTGGGTCCAATTAAGGAAGGGTCAGGGTAAAAGTTTTGGAAGGAAGTCGACCGTGGACACTTTGAAAGGAACCATCCTGCCATTTGCCTGGTTGTGAAAGTGGGAAGTCACGAAAACCAAATAATAATAATAATAATAATAATAATAATAATAATAATAATAATAATAATAATAATAATAATAATAATAACAATAATAACAATTTTGCTTACAATTTTTTTCCCGAAGCCATGCTCATTAGCCTTGAGAAACAAACAGACCATATAATTGGTAAATACCAGGCAGGTTTCCGAAAAGGAAGATCTTGTAGTGAACAAATCCTTAATCTCAAAACTATCCTACAAATGCGCAAAACCAGACAAGCAGTCATTACTTTTGTAGATTTCAGAAAAGCATATATTTCTATAGACCGTCAAGCACTTTTCAATACTCTAGGAGAATTTCAAGTGAATAAAAACCAAGAGAATTAATCAGACAAACGTTAACTGGCACTACTTCAAAAGTTAAATTCCTTGGTGAAATATCTGAGCCTTGTACTATTAACACCGGGGTCCGTCAAGGAGACGGATTATCTCCGTTACTGTTCAATCTCGTACTTGAGAAAGTAATCAGGACCTGGGAAAAGGAAAGTAAAGGAATAACCCTTGGCAGACTAATTAAAGATAGAATTCACTTGAAATGTCTGGCCTTTGCTGATGACATAGCAATCCTTTCCAATAATAGGCAAGAAGTAATTCATTGAATTGAAAAATTACATGAAATTGCCATCAAAACTGAACTTCAAATGTCGTAGGAAAAAACTCAGTACCGGTACATGGAAGGAGCCTCGCGATACTTAGATGGACAACCTATGATAACTAAATTCGGCAAAATCTTTCAAAGGAACCAATTTAAATATTTAGGAGAAATTATTCAGCCCTCTGGTTTAGACCGCGAAGCAAATAAAGAAAGTATTTCCAAATTACAGAAAGCATGCGGGATCACTTGGAACAAGTATAATAAAAAAAAAAATATCTCGGAAAGCAAAATTTAGACACTATAATACAGTAATCAAACCTGAAGCGTTATATGCATCGGAGACTTTAATCATTGGTGGTGCATCTTTAACCAAAGACATAGAGAAAGATGAAAGGAAAATTTTACGAACAATTTTTGGTCCAGTTTGTATAAAGGGAATATGGAGGAAAAAATCATTCCAGGAATTATATTGTCAATCAGAAAAAATCTCGCACACTTTTCGGAAAAGACGATTGAAATTTTACGGGAATATTATTAGAATGGACAATAACAGACTAACTAAAAGAATTCTCAAACTAGCCCTTTCATTAAAAATCAAGAACAGCTGGCCTCGTGAAATTAAAACAGATCTCCGGGAAATCAACATCTCAGAAGACATTGCACAGGACAGATGTAATTTCAGAACCAAAATCGACAATCACCAATTTGGAGACAACCCCAACACCAGAGCCAATATAACTTGGACAGAAGATCGAAGGAAGAAGCTTGGCGAGAGGATGAAGAGATTTTTGGAGGAAAAGAAGGCCAACACATCAGCTAAGCAGCTTCAACCGTGCTTCTGAGTAAGGCAAGACGATGTAAAAAAAAAATGATAATAATGATAATAATATTGTCCATGTAAAGAAGGTGGTTCATCTTGTATGCTACACCATGATTACCCTTAATACTAAATTCGTCCGCTTCGTTGCGTAGTGGCTAGCATTCTTGGCTGCCACCGCGGGGACCCGGGTTGGATCCCCGGCTCAGCCAAGAAATTTAATTGTGGTTTGAAGGCTGGAACGGTGTACACTTAGCCTCTTGAGGCAAAACTGAGAAGAGGTAGGTTCAATTCCTACCTCAGACATCCTGGAAGTTGTTTTCCATGGTTTCCCACTTCTACTTCAAGCCAATGCCGGAATGGTACCTAACTCAAGGCCACGGCCGCTTCCTACCAAATCCTACCTCAATTACAAATACACACACTGATATAGACATCACAGTGACACAGGTTATCAGACAAATTCTACACACTCCCAAGTACACAAGGCTACATGATCATTATGTCGCAAAGCCCCAAAGGAATCATCATCAACAACAAGAACAACATTATTAAATTCGTAGCTTCTGCTATTCAGAAGTTGCGAATGAGAATTCGAAGCCAGAAAAAACATTAGTGGGCTTAACATGCTTCTTTGGAAAATTCCTCGCGAATCGGTATTAACGGAGATGTAAGTTGGAGGGAAATGCCCGATGAAAACATACCGCTCTTCAGGAACAGGATGGACCCTGTAAAACTCCAGGCTCTATAGAAGCCATGTATGAGACACAGTATCGAAGCGTAGTCCAGTCGGCAGTGCGCTAAGCTTCTAACTGAAAGGAAGTGGATTCGATTCCCATACACGAAGTGGCTTTTAGATACAAAACTACCACTTACAGTAACACTAATGGCCCTGGTGTTCACACAGCCAGTTATTTTTGTTTTAAGGGCGGAACTACTAGGTCATCTGCCCCTCTTAACACAGATTGGTTGGTTGGTTCCTTAGTTTAGGGGCTGCGACAACGCGGTCATGTAGCCCCGTGTACTTTGGGTGTGTGTAGAATTTGTCTGATAACCGGTGTTAATTGTGATGACTGTATTAGTGTGTGTATCTGTTTTTTTAAATTCAAGTAGGGACTGCAACATTGGATTTTCAAATAGTTCCTACTTTTGCCGCCAAACGCCACCGTCAACGACTACTAGGCCTAGTTCAGAACTAGCTACTAGACGCCACCGCAGTCGGCTCTTGGCAACGAACGTAGGAACCTAAGAGCGTTGTTTACATTCTTAACTATCCAATTTAGTTTCACACAGGTGTAATTAGTGGAAAGATCTTTAACATGCCATAAATCTATGACATGGGACCGCCGGCTTTACTTCCCCTCCGAAGGCATACTGAGGGATTTTTAACGCTCTTAAAAAATCCGACGGCTTCGGCCGGGTTTGAACCCGCTATCTTGGGAATAGAAGCTCGGCATGCTACCAACTACGCCACCGAAGCCGCAAAAAGATAAGTTTCTTTTGATAATAAAAACAAAAAAAACACAATTTTAGGCCTTCAGGCAGGCAAATCAATGTTAATAACATCCCATTAAGGCTCTCCAGTCGGTCAACAGAAATTTTGTCCAATAATAATATAATAATTTCGTATGGCCACGGGTGCAAGCTTTGTTAGGTCATCTGCCCCTCTTAACACAGATTAAAATATACAAATTTGGAATGGAATTTAAAATTTAGAGGTGGATGCCTAAAATTAAAAAGGCCGAAAATCAATTAAAAAAAACTAATAATTATAAAAAATAAGCTTATACAAAAATTGCGTTAAAAAGTCATCATTCAAAAACAAACAAGTCGTCAATGTACACTGGAAAATGTAGATTGCTGGCCCTAACCCACTCTCACTTATAAAGCGGACATGAAGATGACAACTCCATCCCATCTAGCACCGATGTCACGAAGTATGGAAGCCTCTACCTTCCATTGCTACAAGGGCCTCCATAGTCTGTACGGAGTCGGCTTTTATGTTTTCTTTCGTAGCAACCTAATATTAAAAACCAAGGAGTTACAAAACAAGGGTTATGGTTTGTTGTTGTTAATTCATTTTAAAGACCGTCAACACAATTGTTTCCATAACCTGAAAAAACTCATATGAGATTAATAAATTCACTTGGATGAGTTTCGATCGGCAAGTGATCATCATCAGATCCTTTACAGTTACAGTTACAGTTAGGCCGTTCAATCTATGTCTACATGTACTGTATGTGGGTGATCGTATTTACAATATACATTTATTTAGTTACAGCAGTTATTATAAACTTGGGCAACTTGTCGAGATTAAATAATATTGCAACACTTTATATTATACTAGCAACCCGCCCTGGCTTCGCCCGGTATCTTTAACGGTTTACCCAGCGTAAGCCCGAGACGCAATTCAGAAAAGCCGAGGGGAACTGCAAAACTCCAAACACATACACTGTACTCTTCTCTGAAGTCATAACTCGACACGGCTCAACAGTTAGATGCTGGCCGAAGCTGGGGTGATAGGCTAGCTCGCTAGTTCCTAAACTCGCTCCGAAGCTAATAATTTAAATTACCACTGAATGGAGAGTGTTGAAAGAAATGAAAACGTATAACACTCATAGTGGGCGACGTATTAAAGATAGAGATACAATGCTGTCGCGGGCTTTTTTTGTAGAACGTTTCATGCTGAACAATTCTTACACTTATAATAATATATAGATATTTTTAACGGTTTACCCAGCGTAAGCTTAAAATGTGCACGGACGGCAGGTTTTTCTTCGGCTCGATTCACTGACATCGTTACTGCTCGGCTTCCCTTGGTCATAAATGAATGTTTTTCTACAGAAATCTTCCTCGAGAAAACCTATACAGAATGGTGAAAACCGCATCAAAATCCATCCAGTGGTTCTCGAGATTACCCGTTACAGCCAAGAATAGGGGACTTTGTTTTATACTATGTAGAGATATGTTTTTGGGTTAAGATATTGTTGGGGGGTAATTGACCTTCAAGTTTGCTTGCAGACATGTTTATTATCGTATTGGAAGCCATTTTTCAGTGATACCGTAGTAAGCAAGTTTATAATAACTGCTGTAACTAAATAAATGTATATATTGTAAATGCCATCGCCCACAAACTTGTAGACATAGATTTAACGGCCTAAGTGTAAAGGATCTGATGATGATCGCTTGACGACCGAAACTGGTCATCCATGAGAATTTATTAATCTCATACAATTTTCTTTTCAGGTTTACGGAAACTGAAAAGCGTAAATTTTAATTAGGCATACTAAGTCAAAATAAACTGTAAACATGGCTTCCAACACGATAATAACATTTTAAAGGCTTGGAATATCTTGGTCATCATTTTCGTATACTGTAGGTGAGTGTGTGTTGAATTTGTCTGATAACCTATATTTGTGTGATAACTGAACTAGTGTATATCTACCCCTTATTATTCCCGTCTTCCAACGAGGTCAGGGATGAGATGCGATGAAGTTCTATGTGGCGGATGGTTTTTACGGCCGGATACCCTTCCTGACGCCAACCTCATGAGAGGAGTTAATGAGAGATGAAATGAATGAAGATGAATGGAACTGGGCAAGGATGTGGAAGGAAGCAGCCGTGGCCTGTCAGAAGGCACCGTCCCAGCATTTACCTGTAGTTGAAAATGGGGAAACCACGGAAAACCACTTCATGGACGGTCGACGGTGGGGCTCGAACCCACGTCTACGAAGTCCGCAGAGAGCTTGGCCCCTTGGCCTAGCGCTGCGCTTTAGCGAGCGTAGCTACCGCTGTCGGTAATGGCTGTACCAGTGTGTGTAGCTATATTAGGGACAGGGAGGGGGTAGTTGGTTATTGTAGTTTTAAGGGGTGGAAGAGCAAGGTTATATGGCCCTAAGGAGGGGGCAGGTGACTTAAAATAAGGTACTGGTTGGTTTCTTTGTTTAAGGGCTGCGACAACGCGGTCATGTAGCTCCGTGTACTTTGGGTGTGTGTAGAATCTGTCTGATAACCGTTGTTAATTGTGATGACTGTATTAGTGTGTGTTATCTGTTTTTAATTCAAGTATGGACTGCAGACGATAATTTCAAGTAGTTCCTACTTTAGCTACCACGACACTAGCTGTGAACTTGGCTACTAGTAGATGCCATCGCAACCAGGGCCTGGTGACGAACGTTGGCACTTGAGAGCATTAATCAAACCTAACTTACAAATTTTGCTTCACACAAGTTTAGTTAGTGGAAGGTTCTTCTACATGGCATAAATATATGACATGGGTCCACTGGCTTTACTTCCCCTCAGAAGGAAATCATACTGTGAGATTTTAAACGCTCTTAAAATAAGGTAGGCTTCTATCTAGGTATTTGCATGGAGGGAGTGTGGAGAAACCCCGGAAAAAACACACTCAGGATAGCCGCTGTCAGCGCCGCGATTCGTACCTACGATCTGCGGACATTCTGCAGCTGCCCACGCAGTCGTGGTGCATGATATAACGAGCACAGCTACTCCGCGAGATACCAAACGAGAGCATTTCCAAAGTCGAATGTATTGTTTATCTTCACAGAAGTTAATTTGTCGTAATGTTAGTTACCAAGGAGAGAATACGCCCTGCGTATTCCACAGACAGGAAATCAGGGGATAATTTTTAATCGTAAGTTTCCGCTAGCCTTTGAGGCAAGTTCGGTATTCAAACAAACTTTGGAATTATATAGGCAATATCGTGTCTAGTTATCTCTTGCTCTCTATTTCTATACACCCCCTCCTCACGCAACCAGAATTGTAGAACTGGCATTAAGCATTGCTTCTGAAGGGTAAACAGCTTCATTATCTGATGTCAGAACTTCGTGATAGCAGCTTGAAACTTACTCGAATCAACTAACATTAGTAGACCTCCGCGCCACGCTGGTCCCAGGACACTTCCTCATGCATTCTGACGCTTTGCTCTTCACTCGATCTGACTGGCACAGAACGAGAGATAAAACAATTCTCCAAATGAAAACCGAGAGAGCTGAAATGGGGAGCGTCGTGAAGGACACTTCTTTCCACAAACATTTCTAAGAGTTCTTACTTTCTCATAAAAGTAGATGACCTTAAGGAGAACAAGAGAACTTCCGCCATTCTTCCAGCTTTCCACCGTAAAACTTCTTTTCAGCCGTATCATCCTCTGAAGAAATAAAATGGGTAATTTGAAATCAGTGCTTTAATTGCATTCTACATTGAGAGTTGAATAAAATCCAAGGACACGTGTTCTCTTCTAACGAGCTCTCTTATACGGATGTGCTATAAAGGAACGAGTGTAAATCTGAGTCCGGAAGGACATAATGAAAATTCGATTTAATGTACCATTCAGCCCCATCCTGTCTCCCTTTTAGATGCGCAATAATTGGAAAAAAAGCCTTACTTCACTAACAGAAGGTTTATTGCATTTCATTTTCTCAGAGGAAAGTGTTGAACCCTAAGTAAATTATAATCGTGCAGCAACATTCAATACAATTAAAGTTCACTCGTACTCGAACTCTAAAAAAAATCCATATTATCAAATTGGAATACTTTTTTTTTCAAATATCAGCCCGTGGTCACTCTGTCTCTAAGACACCGTGTGTCTAACGAGGAAACCCTCTGAAGTGTAACTCTTCGATCGGATTGACAAGTTATACAATGACTTCACCAGGAACGCTCTATTCAGCGGTACCAAAATTATATATAGCACCATCGTTGAGGTTTCTAAGTTTCCTTAATTGGGTAGCGTACGTAATGGAGGTAGATCGAGGCCAGTACATGTACCAAGCTCTCTCTCTCTCTCTCTCCCTTTCTCTGACCACCACATGGTGTAGCGGCTAGCATGCTTAGTGTCACCCCGGAGGTCTGGGTTCTAATACCGGCTCTGCCAAGACATTTAATTCTGATCTGAGGGCTGGAGGGGTGTAAACCGAGCGTTGTGAGGCAGAACTGAGGAGAGGTGGTTTCGATTCCTAACTCAGCCATCTTGGAAGTGGTTTTCCGTGGATTCCCACTTCTTCTCCAGGCAAATGCCGGGATAGCCGCTGTCAACGCCGGGATTCGAACCTACGATTTCCTGACTTGCTACAGCTGCCCACGCGGTCGTGGTGCACGATTTAACGTGCACAGCTACGCCTCGGGTGGTGGCTTCGGTGGCGTAGTTGGTAGCATGCTGAGCTTCTATGCCCAAGATCGCGGGTTCAAACCCGGCCGAAGTCGTCGGATTTTTTAAGAGCGTTAAAAATCCCTCAGCATGCCTTCCTTCGGAGGGGAAGTAAAGCCGGCCGGCCCATCTCATGTAAAAGAATCTTCCACTAACTACTGTACAATTGTGTGAAGATAAATTTGTAGGTTAGATTCGATTAACGCTCTATTAAGTACCATCGTTCGTCGCCAGGTGCTGGTTGCAGTGGCATCTATTAGCCAAGTTCATAGCTAGTTGTCGTTGACTGTAGCATTTGGTAGCAAAAGTAGGAACTACTTGAAATTGATCGTCTGCAGTCCTTACCTGAATTACAGACAACACACACTAATACAGCCAACACAAATAACACCGGTTATCAGACAGATTCTACACACACCCAAAGTACACGGGGCTACATGACCGTGTTGTCGCAGAGCCCCTACACTGAGGAACCAACTATTGACGCCTCGGGTCATACACTATTGAGGGTTGATGCCTGTAACCTCAAGCACAGCGTGTAGATCCAATAAAATACCATTCCTCAAGTGTAGTTGACGGTGTATACTTTTCTTTTGGCAATATGTGACTTTCCTGTTTTGTTCAATGTTGTATTATTAAGCTCCGAGAAGGAGTTGAAATACTATACTCTTTCTCTGGACTTCGTATATAAATGATGATGAAAGTTTTCTTCGTCTTGGAACTTCCCCCCTCCTCATCCTTGCCGTCTAAACTTGTGGTGGCTGACCCAGATGGAGCGGCCGCAGATTGATAGCTGATCTCTAGTCTTGCAGGCCCGCCATATACATCACTCCAACAGCAAAAACTGAAAAACCATGCTTCCTTGCAACACCACTTGTACATCCTTGTTGACATATTTAGATTGCATTCTTGCCGAGTGTTATTCAATCATCCTATTCTGATACAACTGACATACTAGAATTAGATGATAGTAATAAAAGACCCCAATTGAACTTATTTACTTCATTTATTATCATTTTAAATGATCTTGTCGACTTCGTCGTTACGCTGGGGTCTGGCGTTACGTTACGGTGACGGGACGAAATGTACCCAGATGTACTGAGGTGTGTGACGTCATAGTACTGCTTGGTGCATGTGTTCCCCGACAATCTCTACTTCGTTAGTATAAGACAAAAATCCCCGATTCTTGGATGTCAGGGGTAATCTCGAGAACCACTGGATTGATTGTGATGCGGTTTTCACCATTCTGTAAAGGATATCTCGAGGAAAGATTCTGTCGAAAATAATTTATGTATGATCAAAGGAAGCCAAGCAGTATCGATTTCAGTGAAAAAGTCGAAAACAAACTTGGCGTCCGTGCGCTTCTTAAACTTACGCTGGGCAAACCGTTAAAAATATCATTATAGGCTACTATGAGCGTAAGAATTGGTCAGCATGAAAAGTTGTACAGAAAAGTCCGCGAGAGCATATCTCTATCTTCAATACATCGCCCATTATAAGTGTTTTTAGACTGGATGGAAGGGGCACGTCCCCGCGCGCTCTGGTGAGCGTGACGGCATCCCGTGCGCTTGACCTTGCTTTGCCCTTGGTTTGCACTTGCCGTTCGCGAGTAATTTGAAAGAAGATAAGCAAGATAAATATTATGCAGATAATTTTCTAACATGTCAAGAGTCTTTGGATTCGAGCAAAGCGAGAAGCCTCCAGCCTTTCTAGCATTTTTCAGCATTTGTAGCATTTAAAATGATACAAAGTCTAGTCTTTCAGACTAACTGTCTCTTTTTATTTACTAATAGCCCACCTCCGCTTCGCCCGGTATCTCTAATGGTTTACCCAGCGTGAACAAAAAAGGCACACGGACGGCAGGTCCCAGACGCAATTCAGAAAAGCCGAGGTGAACAGCGAAACTCCAAACACATGAAGTCTTAACTCGACACGACTCGACAGTTTGATGCTGGCTAAAGTTGGGGTAAACTCACTCCGAAGCTAGTAATTTAAATTTCCACTGAATGGAGATTGTTGGTGTTTACGTTGATATTATTAATGAAATCCGCCTGTTCCAGCGATTCCAAGAAAATCCAAAATTGAGAACAGGCAACAAGTGGACGGAAGCCTCCGTGGCTTAGGCGGCAGCACGCCGGCCTCTCACCGCTGGGTCCGTGGTTCAAATCCCGGTCACTCCATGTGAGATCTGTGCTGGACAAAACGGAGGCAGACAGGTTTTTCTCCGGGTACTCCGGTTTTCCCTGTCAAAATTTCATTCCAGCAACACTCTCCACTATCATTTCATTTCATCTGTCATTCATTTAATCATTGCCCCAGAGGAGTGCGTCAGGCCTCGGCAGCCGGCACAGTTCATATCCTCGCCGCTAGATGGGGGCTTCATTCATTCCATTCCTGACCCGGTCGGAGACTGGAAGCAGGCTGTGGATTTTTTTTTTCAAGAAGTGGACGGCTGACAGAATGGAGGCGCACAGGAAACAGATGAAGGAATACTGGGAAAAGATTAAAGCTCAAAGACGGAAACAGTTGAAATAAAGTGGTCCATAGCTGGCCGAAACGAAAAAGAAGAAGAAGAAGAAATCCGCCTGTTCCGAAATTCCCGCGGAACAGGGTTCGGTCCCAATTAGTTCGGAATGGCGGGACTCGTCTGTATTTACAAAAGGTAAACGTTTCGTATGTGGAATATTATTAATGCTCGTTGTAAAATGCAGTCGTAGATTGAAACTATTCGTAATGTGAAGCCCTGCGCGGATGCGGATTTAGTTTTGAAAGCATTCTTTCAGTGTTGTCTATACAAACTGTTATTTGTAAACAACGCTCTTAGGTTCCTACGTTGCGGTGGCGTCTGGTAGCTAAGTTCTGAACTAGTAGTCGTTGACGGTGGCGTTTGGTGGCAAAAGTAGGAACTATTTGAAAAATTCTAAAGTCTGCAGTCCTTACTTGAATTAAAAAACAGATAACAAATACTAATACAGTCATCACAATTAACACCGGTTATCAGACAGATTCTACACACACCCAAAGTACACGGGGCTACATGACCGCGTTGTCGCAGCCCCTAAACTTAAGAACCAACCAACCATGCTATTTGTAACTCTTCAGTCGGCCAACACGATTTTTCCCAATTACTGGGCGGGGTACAGTGTATATAATATGTGAATAACACACCTGGAAAATTTTCATGTATTAGTTTATGATCACAAAATCGATAAAATTCTAAAAGTAGAAAGAAGAATAGCTAGAACATGCATAAATAAAAAATATCAGAAAGATTGGATAATGGCGGATAGTACCAAATGAAGTGGTATACAGAGAACTGGAGCCCATCACTGATACTATTCGGAAGAAACGGATTTCCTTTTTTTGTCACATTATGAGGACACCGGAAACCAGAGTATCTAGAAAAATTGTTGAGAGACTTTGGAATGTGAAACATGTAGGATGGAGTAAGGAAATTAGAGAAGATATGAAAGAATTAGAAATAACCTTGGATGACGAGCAAAACAAAACAAAAATTTTAAAACACTGAAAGACATAAAAATAAGATTTCAACCAAAAATAGACAAACGTCATACAGTAAAAAGGGTATTTACAGATGAGGAACGCCTGAGAAGATCAGAGCGAATGAAATCTCTGGGTAACTCGGAATGAAAACTTACTGAGGAAGAGGACCAAGAAATGATTGACTGAAGTGGTACAATGAGGCCGTTAAAGCAGAAGAAGAAGACTAAGAAGAAGAAGAAGAAGAAGAAGAAGAAGAAGAAGAAGAATGGGCCAACTTTTAGGATTATGAGTTTTGACTTTCAAGTGGTTATCATCAGATCCCGATCACTGTGTTGAGGTTTAAATGTATACACCAATATACAGGGCGCCGGCCCCGTGGTGTTGGGGTAGTGCGCCTGCCTCTCACCCGGAGGCCCCGGGTTCGATCCCCGGCTCCGTCAGGGATTTTAAAACTGACGTGAGGGTTGGAACGGGGTGCTCTCAGCCTCGTGAGGACAATTGAGTAGCTGTCTGACAGTGAGACAGCGCCCCGATCACGAATACCAAGATTAACGGCCGAGGGGAACCGACGCGCTGATCACGCGTCACCCCAATATCTGCAGGCCAAATGGCTGGGCAGCGGTCGCTTGGTCGGCCTTAGCCCGTCATGGGCTGGATAGTGACAGGGGTTGGTTGGAATATACAGGGCGCCCGAGAATGTTCTCCGCAGTGGTTACGTGCAGCTGTGAGTGGTTGCGTCATCAGTTTAGCACGGTGTCCTTGATAGGGTGAATCCCACACGTGTGGGCTGTAGACTGTCGAAATCGTCAGTGTGTATTGCAATTAGCGAGCCTATGTGTCATCAGCACTTCCAGCATCTGTTATGAATGGCTGTGGTGAGTACAAAGTTTACTGTTTGCTTGTTATGATGCAAGCGGCAGCCGTGCTGCCAACGTAACTTCTGTAGCTAGCTCTCGCAGATGTATGTAGGCGCTGCGGAGAACATTCCCGGACTCACTGTATTATCTAACTACAAACAATTGTAGTGCGTTTTTGGTGTTTATAATACGATTCGCAATTTGAATCTCGTTATAAGGTCGGTTTGTTTTGTTTTGTTTTAAGGGTTTGTGAATTGCGTATGAGTAATGGTATTATTCACGTGTACACAATTTAGAACAACACAATATAATACAATAAAAATAAAAATAAATAAAATTAAAATAGTGATCATAATCTAATACTACCCTACCAGGGAATTGTTACCGCTAGACGTGGAGTGGGGCTGTTGTGTACACATTACGTCATCTCGCCTCGTTATGGCTGCAGCGAGTGGTTGCGGGCCAAGAAGGGGAGCGCATGTACAGTCATACAATGAGAACACACCGCACAGCACACGACCGTGCACGAATCATGCACACAAATGACATGCGTTAAGTTTCGCTGGCGATAACTGCACGTCCATCGCAGGCATGTGGCTGGGCAGAGCGCATTAGTTCCGATTTCCGCCATCTGTAACAATTCGCTGGTAGGGTAGTACATGTAATTTTTTATCAGGAGTGTTATTTACATAATACAGTACATTGAAACTATTCGCACATGAATAAGCGTGTTGGAGGGTGAGTGAAAGCTGCTGTGAAGAGTGTAAAATGAATGCAGCTGTTTGTTGTACTCCATGCCTGTTATTATTCCATCCAGTATCTTGCAGGCTTTCTAAATGATTGACAAATAGCTCTGACCCTCCACGGGGAATTCAGAATGCTGGCCCCCATACACATTTCTGAATCTTGATATTTACATTACTAATCTTCGTATGACATCAGTATTATTGTACCAAAGAAAAAATATATGTATGTGTGTAATTGCTTGCACAAATCTATTGATACCGTCATGATTCTACATCTCCCCTATCCTGTATTGTGATTTCAATCTTCTTGTCATTCAAACGCAGCACGTATTAATCATGACAAAAAAGAACAGTGGAGGCGGACGACCATTTAGTCACGACTCCAATCCTACGCGATCCCCTAACCCCCCTTTCTTCTCATTCTTCCGAGCCATCGACTTGCCTGCCTGCCTAGGGCTGCATTGTGCATAGCTAACCTCGCGTCAGCAAACACTGACTCACTCCTGCCTTCTGTCACTTGGTAATGATTCCCCATGCTCGCGTGGTATGGCGCCTCATAAAAAGAGAGGTCGACATGCTTCCCACCCCCGCCCCTCCTGCTGTCGTCATAAACGCAACGAGCGGGATGGTCTGATCGCCTGAGGAAAGTTGGAAGGAGAAGGCGTTATGAGTGCGATAAAGTGTGCCAGCGCGTTTAGACAACTCCACCAAGAGGGCGAGCTCCCCGACGTATCTTCAGAGAAGGCAGTATTTTGATTCTCGGTTCATGACTGTCGTAGTCTCGAGTAGAAGAGACAGCTCATGAGAGGGGAACTCGCTACCTGCCTCTAGACGTTCTCATTTCTGACAATCTACGAGATATATTATTTTAAAGTAAAGTATGTTTCGCAATAAAAACTGAACAGCCAAATAGTCTTTTAAAATGTACTTTTTATTCAGATTCTACGTGCCTTTACCTACTTACTGCATTGCTGCCATGTTATTCTGTCATGTGTCAGTGTATGACAAGCTTGTGGAATCGTTGGGTATTCAGTACGTATTCTTTTTTAAATCGCTTATCCTCCCAGCTCGGTGTCACCCATGGACTCAGTGTGGGATCATTCCTCTACCGTAACAAGGACAGTGTCTGGGAGCTGAACACACTTTGACAGCAGATACAATTGGGGACGGGGACAAGCCAATCGCCCGCTAACTTTAGTCTAAGAAAGCGTCAGCGAAAGGATTTCGGAAGGAAGTCAGCCGTGGACCTGTTGAAAGGAACCATCCCGGCATTTGCCTAGTGGTGAAAGTGGGAAACCACGAAAAAACATTTTCAGGACGACCCACATGAGATTCTAATCCACACTCTCCCGATGCCACCAAGGCACAAGCAACAGCGTTTGGGCTCTCGGCTACCATGGCCGGTCAGTATCTTTCTGTCAACATTTTAAATCCCCCCTGTATGCACCGCTAGGTCGGTAAAAGTAACCTTGGCAGGCACAGCCTTATCACCCCAATGAACACACTCGCTGAGCCCGGCAATTTTGCAATAAGCTGTCAGTATCTCCGGTGTCGTAAGATTGTGAAGTACTATTGAGCCCGCGAGCGGGTGTCAGTGCGAGAGCTTCCCGAGCCTTGATTGGTATCGGAGGGGAGACTTAAATTGATGACCCGGTAAATCATGGACGATGAAGGCATCATAACTTAAGCCCTGCGCGGATGCGGATATAGTTAGCATTGCTGTGCGGATAGCGGATAAGCTGCGGATAATGTTTGGAGAAAATTTGCGAATAGTTTTTAGAATACAATCCGACCTTGTTTAATACCATTATTAGGACCCGGATGTTTATGACATATCATATTTTTCCGATATGTTTTTTTTTTCATGGCAAATGTAAGATGATGATTTAAGCTAGTCTTATTCAAATTAAGTCATTAAGCATAATTAACACTCCAAACAGGAGGGTTGCAATTATGGCTGGATAACATTCATTTTCAACATAGCACATGACACCTACAAAGCTTAAGGGAACGACTTTTACCTCAAATGTCTAAATATGTTGCATTAGCAATTTATACTTTATCTATTTAAAAATATTATTGTAATGCCAGTAGATTCGGATAACACAAGTGGGAATGCGGAAAAAAGTCGTGCAAATGCGAGGGGGATGCGGATTACGGTTGTGCGGATGCGGGGCGGATGCGGATAACGGTTGTGCAAATGCGAGGTGGATGCGGATAACGGTTGTGCGGATGCGGGGCGGATGCGGATAACGGTTGTGCAAATGCGAGGGGGATGCGGATAACGGTTGTGTGGATGCGGGGCGGATGCGGATAACGGTTGTGCAAATGCGAGGTGGATGCGGATAACGGTTGTGCGGATGCGGGGCGGATGCGGATAACGGTTGTGCAAATGCGAGGCGGATGCGGATAACGGTTGTGCAAATGCGGGGCGGATGCGGATAACAGTTGTGCGGAAGCGGGGCGGATGCAGATAACAGTTGTGCGGAAGCGGGGCGGATGCGGATAACGGTTGTGCAAATGCGAGGCGGATGCGGATAACGGTTGTGCAAATGCGGGGCGGATGCGGATAACAGTTGTGCGGATGCGGGGCGGATGCGGATAACGTTTTGTTTATCCGCGCAGGGCTCTAATCATAACTGTGCCGTGCTCAGAAACTATATTCTTACACTGCCTCCATTACCGACATTCCCAGTTAAGAAACTCCCAGTTGCAATATGATTCATTCTCCTGCTGCCCGGGCTTAGAGGGCGTGGTGGTGCAGTGGTTAAGCTTCTTGCCTCTCACCAAGGCATGTGAGATTTTCGATATATATCTACACGTCCTGTGGTTTGGATTACACGAAATAATGGAGGTCCCGTAGCTTATGATGACGAGATTAACGGTCACGTAAAACTACAATCTTCCTCCCTCTTTCCTAACTTACATGCAAGAAATGCAAGAGAAATAGCGGAATAAAGGAAATCAAATACAGGTAAAGAAGATGCTCGCTCACTATCCTCGAAGAATGATGATTGAGACACTTGAAAGAAGTGGAGCTATGAACCAGGGAAAAAGGAGAGGGTCCGTCCTAAATCAATGGAAAAAGAGTAAAAACGGACCCAGAACGGGAATTCATCGGGGTCGCCAACTCCCAATCTCACCAACCGTGAGCCCTTAAGGGTGTATAAGGGCCCTGATTCCTCGAAAAAGTGGGATATCAGGAAATAAGATCCAGGAGCCAATTAAGACGGGAAAATTAAACACGTGCAATGCCTCGGACTCAATAATACTGTCAGGGCCGTAACATAACAATAGTTGACCAAGGGAGGTTAGTTAGTTATTGTTGTTTTAAGGGGCGGAACTACGAGGTCATCTGCCCCTACCATGGGACGACAACAAGAATGACGAAAGAGGGAAGCCCGGCATAAAAAGTGGAAACAATGCAGGACTCGACTGAAGTCCTGTGGTCACCACCTACGCCGCATTTATTGTGAGCCCCTGAGAGGAGATGGAGTGAACTGTACCAGTTAGTGTAACAGTAATTAGTTGCGTATGTTACGGGTCCACCTCGTTGTATAGTGGCTAGCTTTCTTGGCTGTCACAGGGAAGGCCTGGGTTCGATTCACAAGTCTGCCTAGAAATTTATAATAAATTCTAGTGTGAGAGCAGGAACGGGGTGGTGAGACACAACTGAAATAAGAGGGTAATACACACACTAGTACAATCATCACAACAGCACAGGTTAACACAGAAATTCCATGCACACACACAAATACACGGGGCTATATGACCACGATGCCGCAGCCCCTAAAATGACAATAACACAGAAGGTCCACAGGACAAATGGGAGGTAGAAAATCGGCATAAGTAATTACGCCACCCCGTAGTATAGTGGCTAGCATTCTTGGAAGGCCAGAAATCCGGGTTCGATTCACGGCTCTGCCAAGTTAGTTATTTAGTTACTTATTGGCGTTTTAAAGGGCAGAACAGCTAGGTCATCTGTCCCTAGCTCTGCCAATAAATCGCATTCTGATCTGAGGGCTGGAACGGGGTACACTTAGCCTCGTGAGGCAAAACTGGCGGATTTGATTCCTACCTCAGCCATCCTGTAAGAGGTTATCCGTGGTCTCCCACTGCTACTGCAGGAAAATTATGGGATGGTACTGTGCCAGTATTTTGTATAGTATAGGAACACTGACATGTTTGAGAAACGTATTTGGTATATTTATGACAACATGTCAACCTGCAGACGAGAGCAATAGCAAGCTGATGCTCGGTTAGGGGATTGGATAAGCAACCCTGCAACGCATCTCAGAACATGTGATCGGGAGAGGTACAGTTACTCCACAAAATGGCTGCCGTGGAAGCATGGCATTGATCTACACTATTATAAAGCACTATTGAGATTACTGAGGGGATCGACGACTGGGAATTACATTGTAACACAAGAAGAAATGTTTTGAAGACATTTATTGAATTATTAACATATATATTATGATATCAGATGTTTATCGCAATTATGCTGTGACAACTTCGATTCTTATATCGACTGGACAGAGTGGTGTTCTAGGTAGCACGTTTCGGAGAGAGACACTTCATTACCCGCTGGCAAACTTGCTCGTTGGCTCGGCCAACAGCAACTATTTCGAGTATAACTTGTACTTATTAGTCCAGTACGGTACAGTACGTCTTGGCTTTTTGTAGCAAGACACGGGCGAAATACACATGGGACGAACGCTTAACCCAATGTATAGACTTGGTGCATCATGAAAGTGACGCGAGTGAACTTTGCGGTCCGCACAGATTTTGCTGCACTATTGCCATCACGAAAATACTTATAATATATCCAGTGGTCATTCGACATTACAACATGAATATTAAAGCTACGATGAAAGGAATAATGTACCAGTTGAATGCGAGAAAAGCAATGAATTGCTGGATACTGAATATGAATGCGGCACATAAGCAGAGTTGAACATATGGAAATGATCAACGCTGAATCATGGATTTCATTAGCAGAAGGCTATTTAAAAGGAGATTGAAGGCAATCTGTATAATGACACCTCTACGCAGTGGCGGATCCATAGGTTCACTTTGGATGGGGCACTCTAGGATTTCAGAGTAGCTAGAGAAAATATGTAATAAAATTACTTCGCCCGGTATCATTAGCGGTTAACCCAGCATAAGCGTGGAAGGCACACGAACGGCAGGTCCCAGACAGAATTCAGAAAATCCGAGGTGAACAGCGAAATTCCAAATATGTATACTCTTGTCTGAAGTATTAACTCGACACGACTCGAAAGTTGGTGCTGGCCGAAGCTACCTCGTTAACTCGTTCCAAAGCTAGTAATTTATATTTCAACTGAATGGAGATTGTTGGAAGAAATGAAAACGTAAAATCATGTATAGTGGGCAATGTATTAAAGATATAGATATGCTGTCGCGGGCCTTTTTGTAGAACTTTTCATGTTGGCCAATTCTTACACTCATAGTAGGCCTATAGTCTATAGATATTTTTAATGGTCTATCCAGCGTAAGCTTAAATGGCGCACGAACGGCAGGTTTTTCTTCGACTCGATGTACCGAAATCGTTACTGCTCGTTTCTTGTGGTCACAAATGAATGCTTTTCTATAGAAACCTTCCTCGAGAAATCCTTAACAGAATGGTGAAAACCGCATCAAACTCCATCCAGTGATTCTCGAGATCACCCGTTACATCCAAGAATCGGGGACTCTGTTTTATACTACAGTATGTCGAGATGCCCGCGACTATCATTGAAACAAATACATGAATTTATAACTAGTATGGGCTATTAAATCTACGTAAGACTCATTAAATACGTCATACAACTGTTCCTAGGGATACTTGTAGAGGACTGAACTAATAAAAACAGAGCATTCTTTTAATGTTCCTATGAATTAAAAGTGTACAGTATAATCAACATTGTGATTTAACATGACTTATGTTTACAAAGAAAATAATCGCTCAGGTGAGTTAAAATTCATAAAACTCCTACAAAAGTGAAATCATCAGTTCTGCGAATAACGCGCTCAAGGCAGTTGCCAGCTTGCAGGCCGCCGCGAGCGCTAGTGTCGCTTCATCTACCAAGGATGCAATTTCGTAACGCAGCGAGCTTCGTGACTGTGTATACAACTCGTAATACAACTCCGTCCTCCCAGGTTTGCCAATCTAACTCTTCCCCCGCGAAATAAAGCTTATTTCAAACTGAGGCTAGCACCAAATAATTTTGAATCCCACCTAGCTGGACAATATTAGCTTTTTTTTCTTTTCTTAGCGGAAGAGAACTTATATGTAAATTAATCTACTTTTAATTCAAAATAACGCGTTTTAACAAGGGTTTCGAAAATTCCATGGGTACATTAACACTATTCGTGGGATCGCTATTAACTTCTTGAGCATTAGATCGCCGTCAGCCGAGTTGCTACAGTATATGCAACAATTCCCCGAATTACGATTATCTCCCAGTTACGAATGAGTGAAATTTGTCGCATGTGTAGTGTAAGCAAATAAACCTTTTTCCGGCTGCATGTAGCATTTGTAAGGTAAAAAGGGCTTAGTAGGTGACAAAAATCTTCGAAAATGATATTTTAGGCAATATAAAGCACAGGATCTTGTTAATAATAATATCGTATGGGCTCGGGTGCCTGGTGCAAGCTTTGCTATTTGACACCCATAGGGTAGCTTGCGTGTCGAATTTCGTAGTTCCTTGACTATGAAAGTCAAGGAGGTTAGATGTTAGATATCTAATCTCCTTGAACACAATAGCGCTTTCTAGTAGAGAAATGAGGAACTTTGTGCTGGCGGAAACTCCCGAGATTAAATTTGCCATTATGAACTCGGCCTACTGAATTCAAATGGGTTCTTTGACATGCCAACATCGTATGACATGCGTATCGTATTTTTGCCGCCTTTCAAAAATCACTTACCACGGTCAGGGGCGAACCTGCAATCTTGGGGTTAGTAGACCGACACGCTATCCACTCACCCATTGTATAAACATAAAACTGAGTAGCCTATTGTATAACTCATAAATCAACATGATACATCGTGAGAGGACATGCCCAGTTTTGCCGAGACTTCTGTAAATGTCTTATCTTGTTGAGAGATACGCAATCTTCATGTTGGTAGCACATATAGATTCGAGTTTATTTTGTTCCTGTCAGAGGAACAGGAATGTTATAAATTTATCATTTCAGTAAAAAAATTAACTTCATTTTTACAGAACTGTATTTTTGTTATTGTTGTCTTTCGTGCATATTGTACTATTCGAAAACGTCTGGACCAAAAATACGAAACTTTTCTTGTGTAATAATTGAGAAATGGGAATACTTGTAGAGTTGTTGCTAATAATTCATTTGAGGGGCTTGAGACATCTTGGTCATCAGCCCCGAATAGTTGGGTGTGTGTTGCAGTTGTCTGGCAACCTATATTGCTGTGATTACTGTAGTAATGTGTGTAAATATATCAGGGGCAGGGATGGGGTAGACGCTCCGGGACTTGTAGTAAGACACTATCCCGGCAATTTCCTACAGGGAGTATGGAAAAACTCGGGGGAAAACCTCACTCAGGATAGGCGCTGTCAGCATCGGGATTCAAACCTACGATATTCGTACTTACTGCAGGTGCCCTCGCGGCCATGGTGCACGTTTGACGAGCTATGCTTCGGGACGAAATGCTTGTAGAATTTGGATTCGAGTAACTATAACCCCCCCATTGGTCAATTCTGGCTACGCTACTGCTTCTAGCTGTCCTAAACACAAAAAATTGTATGTCGATGTAGCGATTATATTATTATTATTGAATATCCAGAAAACAATACAGGAACCCTATTTTACCAGAGGTACATTAGGGTTATAGATTAAAAACAAAGCAAATATAAATATTACTGACATAGTTTACAAAAAAATTTGTTGATGAAGGTGAGAAATTGTCCTAAACAGCACTGCCTCTTGAAAATATGGTACAGCGGTTTTGAAAGTTCCAGGTTACAGCTATAAAGGTGGTATTGTAAATTGTATCTTTCCTTTTCAAAAACAGGACACTCAAATACAAGGTGACACACCGATTGAGGCAATCCACATAAACATGAATAGTCGTCTGTTGCTATTTTAAAACGTTCAAAATAAGACTTGAATTTTCCATGACCAGTTAAAAATTGTGTGAGGTCAAAGTTTGGCACTAATAATTTTGATAAGAGTCGATTTTGTACTTCCGGGAAGAATATTTCTCTTGTTACAGACCCTTTCAGGCTACATGTCCATGCGATATTCCATTCGTTTAATATGTATTTCCTTATCTGGCTTTTAACGTAACATATAGGAGACTTACTATATGTTATTTCAAGATGTGTCGTAGCCGCTGATTTTGCTAATTGGTCTGCTCTTTCATTACCAGCCAATCCAGTGTGTCCCCTTATCCACGATGTGCATATATGTGAGCACTCCTGGGCTGTTGCCCTGATGTAGACAGCTATTGGGTTAGAATTATATTTGTCATTTATAGAATGCAGTGCGGATTGTGAATCACTGAAAATCCTCACTCTTTTATTGTTAGCTTTAACCCATTCTATTGCACACTTTAAGGCCCAAAGTTCTGCCTGGAAAATTGAACAACTGGGAGAGAGCTTATACTGAGCTGAAAATATTTCAGTATCATTCTCATAAACGACAAAGGCACAGCCAACACTGTCATTTCCATCCAAGCTTGGTGTACGGGAGCCATCAGTATAGATGAAACAGTCATGGGTGCTGAAACAATTTTTATGCAGAAGTTTAGAGAATTGACTAGGATGAGAAGATTCCAAGAAATGGCACTTTTGCTCCACGATAATGTCGAAAATCGGCATAGGAGATGTTCTATTCTTCTTCAGTAATGTCAGCGATTATATTAACAGTGTTGCCATTACATACTATATGATAACTAGGACTAGGATTTGTAGGTGCCAAAAATCGGGAAAATATTTATTTTTTATGTATTAAAATAACTGAAATATGTGACAAAAAGGTAAAAATATTTTAATATAATTTAGTTTTTTAATATAAATATAAACAATATGCAGTACTCACGAATGCAATTTATTCTATGCCTCACTGCTGAAGCATTACAATAGAGAACGAGATACATCGTCAGGTTGTCCATCACAAATGACCGAGGATTATCACGAAACACTTAATCTGAAGGCTCGAAACTGCGGTGATATGTTCTTGAGGTGTTGTGTAACTTGAGATCGCTGTTCAGCCTTTATTGCTTTCCCACATGGTTGGCAGAACAGAAGGCCCCTATCAGAAGTAAAATTATCCTTAAATTCTGCATCATGCTGCTGCAGACTTTAGGCATCGCAAAACTGCCTTACACTTCACAATGCCAGAAATGAACTTCATGTGAGTGACACTGGTTCCTGGTAGCGGGGAGGGGGGGGGGGGGAAGGGTCTAGCACGTGGTGCAATATGGCTATGGACAAACAAATCCCCGACTTCCACAGTGAGTGGCACGGGGCGACAAGTACGAATAACACAGTTGCAAGCTCACATACGCTCTGCATGAAGATTAGATAGCTCACGGGTTCTTCCCCGTTGAATAACACAGAGCAGAAATGTAATACACTGAAACATCTAGCATACTGATTTTTAAAAAAATGTAAATATTATGTATTTTTATGTGCTAATAAGTGAAAAGCAGGAATTTATGTATATATAGAAATAATGCTTATAATATGTATTTACATAAAAATATATTTATTTACCTAAAAATCCTAGCCCTAATGATAACAAACATTGACCACATTCATGAATGCAGGCAATACAGCAAAGATTTTACTTCCAGAGCAGTTTGCAGAAACAATCATTTTTATCGGCAATATTAATGTAGCAGACAACTGGTTTTCCGGGGGGGGGGGGGGGGCACTTGCCCCTGGTGCCCCCCCCCCCCCTTGGATCCGCCACTGCCTCTACGCGAAATAGATCTTCGAGTGAGAGAAGAAGTGGCATCTTTCTTTTTTCTACAAATGGACTTTAGTCAGTTTTCGTATGATAAACATTGTGTTCCGGATAGCTGTTTGGAGTGGAAGAGTGTTGGGTTCGAGTACGAGCAGTCCTGACCAATACTTCACCTACTCAGCGCTATGGACAAGGGTTCGATCTCTACAAGGGATGTATTTTTCAACATGCATTATAAGTTCATCAAGACGACTAAAGGTAGCTGGAAATCCTTTTAATCAGTAGACGGTATGAAATATGTCATATCAATAGAATGTCCTTTTTCACCAATTTTTATTCAGTAGTTAGAAAATGGATTTGAGGATTAGATCAGACATCTTTGTTATTTCTGTTCGAGGATCTATACTGCTCAAAAAAATTAAAGCACCACTTTTTTCAAAGGCCACCAAATTTTGAAAACTTGACCTACAAGCTCGAAATCTCAGTATGACGTTTGTCCTGACGCCTACCAAGCATATGCTTCAGCACAACTCCCCAACTTGAGTAGTTTCGGGGTAGCACCCCGAAAACCAGCCCATTTTCGAAAACCGCAAATTGAAGTTTGCGAAAAACGCTGCAGGACTTGTCGCAGGTTGCCAAAGCAGTCGAAAATGAATGAGTCGTGCTCTTAAAGGTTCCACAAACACGTAGAAATCGTTACATTTGACGTTTGGGCATTTTCAACCCCCTTCATCATCCCCTAAACATGGACTACCATTGGGGGCGTCTGAGAAGGTACCGGGTGTGTTTAACCATCTGAAAACCTGCACACCGTCCTCAGTAGCTGATTGCAGTAAGTTCTTAAGGCCTCCGGCAATGTCCACACCCCCTAACACCCTCAACTGGCATGGGACCAAACCACCCCCTCTCGATTCACCCCTAAGGAAGGTTTTAATCGAGATGTTTATCAGTGCTGTGAATGCGGGGGTCTTCCCCTACCGTTTCAAAAAAGGAGCTGTGCCTTTGTCACCACCCCTTCCCCTGCAACCCCCGTTTGTATGATTTTTCGAATCAGGCCCTTTTTAAGGGCTGAAACGAGGTCTTAATCGCTGAAAGGGCTGTAAAGGTCCTTAGAAGTAGTGGTGACACGAAATCAACCCCTTCCGATCGATGATTGACATTCCGTCCCCCAAATTCGAAATTTTTGCACCCCCAACCCTCCCTGTCTGGACGCGTAACGCGTCATGGCAGAGTTTTCAGAGTTCTATGGAAATGAAGCTTATGGCCTGCAATGGAGCCCAAAACAGCAGGTTGGATAGAAATTCATCGGTAGGTTTGGAAGCGGGACCAAAATTTTTCAAAAAAGTGTACAGCCTACAGTAAGTACGCCCATGCATAGGCAACCCACATCACGTCCGTGCGTGTGGGTTGCCTATGATCGGCAATAGGTTACAAAGTTTGGCAATGAGAGAAAAATGACGTGATGTGGGTTGCCTATGCATTGGTGTACTTACTAGAGGCTGTTAACTTTTTTGAAAACTTTTTGGTCCCGTTTCCCACCCTACCGATGAATTTCCATGCAATCTGCTGTTTTGGGCTCCATGTTAGGCCATAAGCTTCATTTCCATCCAACTCTGAAAACTCTGCCATGACGCGTTACGCGTCCAGACAGGGAGGGTTGGGGGTGCAAAAATTTCGAATTTGGGGGACGGAATGTCAATCATCGATCGGAAGGGGTTGATTTCGTGTCACCACTACTTCTAAGGACCTTTACAGCCCTTTCAGCGATTAAGACCTCGTTTCAGCCCTTAAAAAGGGCCTGATTCGAAAAATCATACAAACGGGGGTTGCAGGGGAAGGGGTGGTGACAAAGGCACAGCTCCTTTTTTGAAACGGTAGGGGAAGACCCCCGCATTCACAGCACTGATAAACATCTCGATTAAAACCTTCCTTAGGGGTGAATCGAGAGGGGGTGGTTTGGTCTCATGCCAGTTGAGGGTGTTAGGGGGTGTGAACATTGCCGGAGGCCTTAAGAACTTACTGCAATCAGCAACTGAGGATGGTGTGCAGGTTTTCAGATGGTTAAACACACCCGGTACCTTCTCAGACGCCCCCAATGGTAGTCCATGTTTAGGGGATGATGAAGGGGGTTGAAAATGCCCAAACGTCAAATGTAACGATTTCTACGTGTTTGTGGAACCTTTAAGAGCAAGACTCATTCATTTTCGACTGCTTTGGCAACCTGCGACAAGTCCTGCAGCGTTTTTCGCAAACTTCAATTTGCGGTTTTCGAAAATGGGCTGGTTTTCGGGGTGCTACCCCGAAACTACTCAAGTTGGGGAGTTGTGCTGAAGCATATGCTTGGTAGGCGTCAGGACAAACGTCATACTGAGATTTCGAGCTTGTAGGTCAAGTTTTCAAAATTTGGTGGCCTTTGAAAAAAGTGGTGCTTTAATTTTTTTGAGCAGTATATTTTAGGTTTTAATCCTAATAAGGATGCACCTACATAGTCATTTCTGTAATTAATTTTTAATGTAGTGTTATTTTTACAACATTACTTTTTCCTATTTTTGGCAATAATTCTGAGCATTATAATCAGTTGAGAAGAAGCATATTACAAGAAGATTTAGGACCAAGAATACGATATCACTATATAAGTATAGGAGATAGGAAGAAGATGTCATACCACGAATACATGAACATTATCTTTCTGCATTAGTTCTGTTAAACACTGAGCAACGAAAAAGAATATTTTCGACAGTCCATACAGCATTTTAAATGATTGTGTAATTTTCGTCAAGCTTATTATAGACATGGAAGTCTAGTAACATATTTGAAGTGGACAATTGCAGTTTTTTGATTAGGCAATTACAACCAATATTTTTGCATTACATTTTTGAGTGTAGACATTTTTATTGAGATACAGTTTGTTCAGTTTTTCGACTTTCATAATTCTTTTTTTTTAATACTCCTGTTTTGATTCCGTGTGATTCTAATGGATTAGTTGTATTCTACTCATACTAGGCATTTCTCCATGATGTAGTCTCATACGAATTTCTTAAGGGGAGATCCCATCTTTGAGTTTGTTCATGCGAATCTGAATTAATTCTTTAACAGTAATAAATTTATAATATCTTGTGAGATATATTTGTTAACATTGAGATTATAATGAAATGAAGTATAAATGAGATATGAATCTCACGTATGTATAAAATATTTTTCGTCATAAAACAGAAAGATATTTTGAGAATTTATTAATGCAATGATTCGAACATGTAATTACGAAATTATTATTACAGTTTTTTATGGCAGTAGACTATAACACTTCGACATTTGTGTCAATTATGAACCATGATATTTTACGATATTTGTATAAACGTGTATGCATTTTTGTGTATGAGTGGAATATTATTAACAGCTATACTTTACGTATTGGATAATTTAACAGTTGTGTTAATGAAGTATTTTTGAAGCATATTTCCGACATCAATGGATGATCAGGAATAAATTAAGGCGAATATTAGGAATCTCACATGTGGAATGATTGTCGTATTTGTAACGAATTTTGAGTATTGTGCGAGCTATTGAGCTATCGCTGAATTATGTTAATGAAGTATAATTAAACGTGAAATATTGTCACGAACATCGTTACTAGATAGTAGTTAAATAAACCCACCCTTCAAAATATCATATATGTATAAAACAATTTATCTAAATTTGATTGCTAATCATAACACATATTTTTTGTGTGAAGCTATGATCTGAAAAACATGAAATATTTTGTATAACATGGAAGTAATAAGTGAAATATTAATTTGAGATAATTGAAGTATTAATTTGAGACAACTCAAATATGGATTGAGATATTAATTGGAATGACTTTACATTCGATTACATTAACTGATCGTCGAATATGACCAATTATGTCAATGAGAAAAATTTAAAATACTTGTTAATGGAATGATAGATAGTAAAGGCGAAATTCGGCACACGAATTAATTGTATATCTTTGTAAATATGTTAATATGCAAATTTGTTAGGGTATTTGTGTATACTAAATTGTAATATAATTATTCATGCATAAGAACGTTCACGATTTGAACGTTACTAAATGCTGCAACTTCATGCAGTATATTTCAGCCAGATTTAAGGCAACTTGCATATTTATTTATCATATGCTACAGTCGATGATAATCTACTTTTTGTTTAGTGGATGTTGATCCACAATGCTACGTTTTTCAGTTAATAAACTGGTCACTTAATTTTAAATTCTATAAATGATTTGGTGATTTATACGAGGCACGTCCAGAAAGTAAGTTCCTTTTGGTAATAAAATTAAATTGTGTACAGATACAGAAAAATTATTTATTGCATAACATTCTACACCTCTTAAACTACTTTTCCACATAACTGCCGAACTTTTGCAGGCATTTGACATAGCGTGGCACAAGTTTTTGGATACCTTCTTCATAGAAGTTTGCCGCCTGTGTCTTCAACCAGTTGGAAACATCTTCTTTCAGCTCGTCGACATTGTTGAAGTGTTGACCGCCAAGGAAAAGGAAGGAAGGAAGGAAGCTTGTAGTTTAACGTGACCGTTAATCTTGAGATCATGAGCCACGGGACCTCCTTTTTACGTGGAATCCGAACCACAGGACATGGCATTTCACTTCGAAAATCTCACATGCATTGACCGGGAATCGAACCCGGACCGCCTTGGTGAGAGGCATTCAGCTAGACCGCTGAGCCACCACGCCCCCGCCAAGGAAAGACTTGAGATGTGTGAACAGATGAAAGGCGAAGATGGACGTCCACTTCGTTCTTCATCGTGCACTTCACTACGTCCTTCATTGAACTGTCGGACCCATCTTCTCACCATTGAATCACTCATCGCATTTTGTCCATACACTTCGCAAATTTGCCGATAAATTTCAATTGGTTTCACTTTCCTAGCATTCAGAAAACGAATCACAGATCTGATTTCACAAGCGGCGGGATTTTCAATCAACACCGACATTGTACGAGTAAACATGCACAACAACGTGTACGTGGCTGACAGCGCTCTCCAAATGGCGTACGTTTCTTCTCCGTGATACAGAGCGTCTACCGCGCATATGCGGAACTGCGCTGCAGCAGAACGTACAACTAGTTGAAGACACAGGCGGCACACGTCTATGAAGAAGGTATACAAAAACTCGTGCCACGCTACGACAAATGCCTGCAACATTTCGGCAGTTATGTGGAAAAGTAGTTTAAGGGTTGTATAATTTTGTGCAATAAATAATTTTTCTGTATCTGTACACAATTTATTGTTATTACCAAACGGAACTTACTTTATGGACGTACCTCGTATTAGAAACATAATGTGCTAGGAGATCCAGTGGGCAGATTTAGTCAATGCTTACTCTAAGGCCCGAGATTAATTTTAAGAGTTTTCGAGTTCATTTTAGTTTTTCATTTTTGATCTTTTAACCACTGGCATTTTCTTATCGCATTCTTTTATAATGAGATGTCCTTATCCCAGGTTGATCCATGTTGGTAGAATTTTGGGAGTTATTTCAGCCGGGTACTTCCAGATTCTACGATCCAGCTTTTCCATCGGATATCAACAGGTAAGACCATGTGGATACGGGTACAGTACCTAACTTACAGCCACGGTCACTTCTTATCCAAATGCTACCTCGATTACAAAAACACACACTAGTACAGACATCACAGTGACATAGGTTATCAGACAGCTTCTACACACTGCCAAGTACACGGGGCTACATGACCACAATGTCGCAAAACCCCTAAAGGAATCAACTACAACAAGTAATTACAAGTAACACTGGTTTCGGGTTGATTGAGCCCCATGGTCACCAACCCACATTTCACTAGTTGTGAGCTCCTGGGGGATTTAACTTATATCTAGTAATTTCGTTTTATACCTCAGATTTCCATTCTGCTTAATCCTGTTAACACTGAAACCTGCGGCGTAACCACGCGTCTAGCTCGTAAGTACCCCATCCCTTAATTTGTATATTACTGCCTGCTTCCCGCGAGATACAACAGCGAGCGGCCTGATTAAACCCCTACATTCCAGCAATAAAACTGTCGGCACTAAGAAACTTTGCTGTTAACAATTTAGCAGTTCCGCAACTTGGTAAAACTATATCCAAGATTCGGAAACTGAAATTACGAGAAGCAGCCCATTCTAATGATTGAAACAATATTATGCCCAGGCAGGGGCGGCTCCTGACTAAAATTTAGGGTTGTCCAGATGATACTATTGTTGTTTCATATTAAGTAGCCTATTGTTTTATGTTTGACATTCATTGTTGCCAATATTGACATTATCATCAATCCACACAACACAACATTTTAACAAGCTTTAATAAGTAGATCGATCATGCATTAAAACTGTGTTCACATGGGTCTTTAGTTGTAAATATATTCTCCTTCTTTGTGCTTGGATGAGGCAAATTTATCTATCAGCTTGGTTGATGAAGTCCTTATATTTTAATTTCTAACTTTGTCTTCAGCGGTATGGAAGAAAATGGATTTGTTGGAAATAAAATAAAAACACTTTCATTTTCCTATGTTGCACACAAACAGCATATTAAATAACTACGTACCGAATCACAAACGTTAATAAAACACATTAATTTATAGACAATTGTACTGTACTTGGAACACCAGATAACTGAAAAAGTATAAATGTATTTTTGTCAAAGTCAGCAAGCTGTGAACAATGACTTAATACCTATTTAAGGGCGTGGGGTGGGGTGGACCATTCTCCCGTAATCCGGTTTGGCCTTCAAACAGAAGCAGGAAGTGAAATGGAGAGATCTTCTATTTCGCTTCAAAGCTAAGCTATGGGCCAATTCTTCAGACACTTGAAGAGAAAGGAAAATCCCATCATAGGCCTAGCACAAAAGAATACGCGTGCAAGACAATGCTATGTCCAATGTTTTCCCACTCAGCTCCTCAGTCCATATACTTTGCATTGAAGGTTCTATAGAGCGGCCCCACTAATACAATACACCGTAGGAGACTGTCAGGATCTTAAGCTAAGGATGACATATGAATACTGAATTCCTTTTAGAGATTCTAGGAGGTAAAAACACTTATTTTAAGTAGACTACCGGTATCTGTAATATAAAGTAATTTTTAAAGGTATTAATTAAACAAATTGTGTGCAATGCGGCCTAACGGCCCTGGGTGGGGTTCATTCGGCCCTTGGCCCCTTGGCCAGGCATTAGACGAGTTTACAATTTTTTTAAATATCGCTTATCCTCCAAGTTTGGCTTCACCCACGGACCACGAGGGATCATTCTTCTACCGCCACAAGGCCAGTGTCTTGGAGCTTGACACTCTTTGTCAGCAGATACAACTGGGGATGGTGACAGGTCGATCGCCCAGGCGACCGCTAACTTGTGTCTAATTTAGGATAGGTCAGGGAAGGGAGTAGGTAGGCCGTGGATCTGTTGAAAGAAACCGTCTTGGCATTTGCCTGGGGGAGAAAGTGAGAAGCCACGGAAAACCATTATCGGGACGACCAAGGTGGGATTCGAACCAGCAAGGCTCGAGGTAGTGCGTTTGCGTTCTCGGCCACTTAGGCCGGTAGACAATATTATACGTGACGAAATGTATACACAGGTATGGAAATGTTGGCCCCAAGTTTAATTTTTACAATTTTTAACTGTTTGCTGTTTGTAATCCAAAGTACCATACTACAGTAGTTCAACTTGTTGTATATTGGCTTTCACGGCCAATGAATTAAAACTCAGCATTTTTTCTAGGTTTGTGCCGTGTCTTGTGTTGGGTTGTGCCTAGGACACCAAGGGTCCGGGTGGGGACACCGAGAGCCCGCTGATGAGTCAGCTTGGTGTCCTAGGCGAAACCCCACACAAGACACGACAACAACCTATAAAAATTGCTGAGTTTTAATTCACTGGCCGTGAAAGCCAATATACCATCGTTTTGGAAGCTTTCATAGGGAGGTTATGGCTGGTTGAGCTTTTAATTCTCGCAGTGAAGAGGCGCAGGTGCTCTTCATAAAAAGGGGGGTAGCGCGCAGTTCGCTACTCCAGTGGGGCTCCGGGTGGGGACACCAAGAACCCGCTGATGAGCCATTTTGGTGTCCTAGGCGAAACCCCACACAAGACACGGCACAATCCTAGAAAAGAATGTTGAGTTTTACTAGTTCAACTGTTTTACAACGGAATTAAATTATTCCAAATGTATAGCCCATGGTTTTACGCATAGCTTTTGATCGTTTTCTTTTAATAAAATGGTAAGGAAATTGTGTTTTTAGAATTTCCACGAAAAGAATCAACCTTATTTATAAAAAATGCTACAGCGTTCACTTGGATTAAATAATTCTATATTTTAAAGCAGTGAGCTTCGAACTCTCATTTTTGAATGTCACTCTTGAACCTCTGAAGTCGGACTTGTTGTGCGGTGGCTAGCATGCTTGGCTGTCACCGCGGAGGCCCGGGTTCGATTCCCGGCTCTGCCAAGAAATTTAATTCTGGTGTGAGATCTGAAACGGGGCACACTTATGCTTCGTGAGGCAAAACTGAGAAGAGGTGGGTTCGATTCCTACCTCAACCATCCTGGAAGTGGTTTTCCGTGATTTCCCTATTTCTAAGTTAGTCCAGGCAAGTGCCGAGATAGTACGTAACTAAATGCCATGACTGCTTCCTACCCAAATCCTTCCTTAATTACAAATACACTCATCAGTACAGATATCACAGTGACACTGGTTATCAGACAAATTCTATACACACACAAGTACACGGGGCTACATGACCGCCATGTCACAAAGACCCTAAAAAATCAACAACAACAACAACAACAATCTAAAGACATCTGATTTAATAGCTCACTCTTAAGATACTAGAAAAGAGAAAATGCATCCAGCGGAGATATCTATTTACACTCTTATCCATCTTCCTCACAAATGATCGGATTATTTTTAAACGCTTTGGAAAGAGTGCTGAAGGAAGCCGGGAGTCGTTTAAGGGGCTAGTAGGGTGTGGCAGTGCTGATCTGCGTAACAACAGGGGGAGGTTAGTGGGATCAATCTCCCTCCAGAGCCAAATAAAAAAAAAAAATCATTTGATGTATTTTCTACTTTGTTATCGTGTTGGAAGCGATTTTTAGTGTTACCTTATTAATCTAAATTAAGTGTTTTTCAGTCGGCCAACACAATTATACCCATTGTAATGGGTGTTTTTTGTTAATATATTGTTAGTGGTGATTGACCTTCAAGTTTGCTTGCTTAGTTTGATATCTGTGATTGTTATTAAATGGTCGGAGTGGATTGTGAACTTAGCTGATTGTTGGAGCGATGTGTGGTCCATTCCCGTGCAACTGCCAACACCACTGCCTCCACCGAAGACATAGATTTAATAGCCTGAGTGAAAAGGATCTGATGATCATCGCTTGACGACCAAAACTGGTCATACAAGTGTATTTATTAATCTCGTGTATTTTTTAAGGAATGCGTAAACGTCCATTACAATTAAATACAATCGTGTTGTCCGACTGAAAATCATTACATTTAGAATTTATTTTTATTTTGTTTAAAATTAATCCTCGGATTGATTAAAAAAACCGACTGTATTACGGACGTTCATAATATTAACCAATTTAAGAACATTTCTCTTTACCTGTGTAAAAGCTTACAACATTATACACTATACTGACATTCCATGAATTTAGAGGAACATATCAAAGTTGGGTTTATAGCACTAATAAATACCCGGATATGTCCTCTATCAATTTATTTTTTTAATTTTTTAAGTGCTGCCATTTTAAAAGTCCTCAGCACCTTCTCTAATTGGCACTGCGGTGGCATTTCATTGTTCCATGCGCTACTCGACAGGCCCCCTCCATTTACTGCTAAAAATTATTGTGTTTTTGACGTCTTTCTTATTGGGATTTTAAATGAAATTGAAGAATCGACTTGTAGATGTGATATTTTGCATCTCAATGCTCATTTGTTATAGTACGTGATCCATTATTAGTGAAATAAATACTAATAACCATGGTTTCACTCCTTGCGCTGAAATTTATTTCATAATATTACTTAATTCTTTTATAGTGCTACTGGTAGTAATAGATTGAACGTATGCTATTTATAAGTTGAGTATGTAACCCTTATTAATACTGCATACGTTGTAAGGATGGCACTCCACCCGGTTTGTTAGTAAACAGTGAAATTGGCGGTTGTGTTTGGATTGTGCTGTTTCAGAATCTTTCTTTTGTGAACTTTCGTGTATGTATTTTCTGTAATTGAATACCTAGGACTAGGAGATGTACTAGAAAACGGCCCTCGAAGAGAAGGTCAGCAGGTTTCGCTGTTTATTAAAAGGCGGGAAAGGGTGTTGCTTCTGATGTTTCAGAAAGCAACATGCCTGTTAATTATAGGCCTATTTCATGTCCTCAATTGAAACATAATGATGGGGAAGGCAGCGTGAATTGCTCTTCTGGTACTATCGAATGTAATTCGAATTATTCTGATACAATGGGTGAGAGTGAAATTAGGCCTACAGCCACTGAGAAGAAACTGGCAACATTCTCTCATTTCAGGCCTGAAAACATTGATGCAGATGACAGGGGGAACGATAATTTTATTATTGTGCTTAATTCTGCACTTCAGGAACTTGTTAAGGGATTGTTTTGCAGTCTGTGTTTTAACTCCACCAGTGTCTGTTGAAATGAGGGAGAAAGCAATCTGAAGGGCATATCTATGGTGCAGGGCAGTTCTAAACTCAGTGAAGTTGCATAGATTTTTATTTTTTATTTTATGGCTTAGCAAAATTTTAATGTTCTCTTTCATTAAAAAAAAAGTCCCTTGTCATGCAGATTTTGTCTGATACAATTAACAATTTACACAGAAGTAGTTGGTGCACAAATATATTAGTTTGTATTTTGCTTTGGAAGGTGATTCAAAATTATTTTTTATCTAACAAATTATGTTTGCATTCATAATTTTTTTAAAAACTTCAACATTACTTTTTTTTAAAATTCTACATGTTAATGTATTTGTCACACAACTAACTGTGCCACTAACTTTTGTTAGCATATCTCTTAAGAAGGTTTGTGAATCATTTGGTACCAATTGGAAAAATATTGTGATGCAAGGGACATTTTTTAACGATGGTGGTAAAATGATATTTTAAAAATTCATACTCAAAAAGTTTTATATGCACAATATTCAAACTTTATAATATTACTATACTTGAAGAGAGCTATCTCAGAAATAAAATTGGTAAAAATTAATTGAAAAATATAGAAGTAAGAAATTTCAGTATAGTGTCCCCTTAGCAAAACTGTTCATTTTCGAGATTTTGTACATTGATAGGTGTTAATAAATCGTATCAAATGCTATCGAAATCAAGCACGAAAACGTGTAGTTATTTACTTTTGTATTGATTATGTCACATTTACTCCCCCCCTCCCCCCCGGCCAATGTACTTTTGACGTCACTCATCCCCCTCCAAAAGGGCGGCTTCGGTGGCGTAGTTGGTAGCATGCTGAACACAGGATTGCAGGTTCAAACCCGGCAGAATCGTCGAATTTTTAAGAGCGTTAAAATCCCTCAGTATGCCTTCCTTCAGAGGGGAAGTAAAGCCAGCGGGCCCATGTCATAGATTTATGGCATGAAAAAGAACCTTCCACTAACTACACTTGTGGAAGCTAAAATTTGTAGGTTAGTTTGATAACGCTATATTAGTTCCATCGTTCGTCGCCAGGTGCTGGCTGCGATGGCATTTAGTAGCCAAGTCCGCAGGTAGGTGTCGTGGACTGAAGGATTTGGTAGCATAAGTAGGAACTACTTGAAAAATTGATCGTCTGCAGTCTTTCTACCTGAATCACAGATAGCACACACAATACAGCCATTAGAGTTAACATAGGTTATCAGACAAATTCTACAAAAGTTAGGTGCTTTTCAGTCGGTCAACACGAATGTAGATACCCAAATCCTGAAAAAAATTACATAAAATTAATATTTTTTTTCAGGATTAGGGTATTACCCAACTCTTTTGGGTACATTCGCGTTGACCGACTGAAAAGCACCAAACCTTTGTTTACTAAGGCAACACTGAAAAATGGATTCAAATCCCTTAATAAAAGACAAATTCTAAACACACCAAAAGTACACTTGGCTACATGACCGCGTTGTCGCAGCCCCTAAACTATGAAACCAACCTTTCACACCTCCAAAATAAAATCCTAGTTGTATGAGGAGAATGCGATCAGTGAAATTTCCTCTCAAATGGAATGCTGTGAATATTTCTCTCAATGGAAGAGATTACTGGTATACGAAGATATCTCTGCCGAATATTTGGAAATCTTACAAGAGACGGCTCCCAAGTATGAATACGCTTGAAGGATGGCACCTAATCAACTAAACAACATACTCGAACAGTCGAATCCCAGAATCAGAGAAGTGGTGCTTCGCTTGAAGAAAGGAGCGGAAAATTCAGCCTATCAGTTAAATTTCAATGGAAGGAGAAGGAAAACTGCATATCGAAGGTTCGATGAAAGAATCAGAGTACAGTAAAGAGATTCAAAAATACAGACAACATTCGAGCGTCTCAGAGCGATCTCGTTCCTACAAAAAATGGAATCAAATACTGTAGATGAAACGTAGTTCCATCCCATGACGTAGGCCTATGACCTTATCATTGATCTGAATGTATTGTGTATTTTGTAAATATAATGTAAATAACTGACTTTGAGAAAACTCTGAGGTAAATATAATAATTTAATAGTTTTTATAGACTAATTTTAAACGCGTGGAAGTTTTCATAAACGCCTGGATAGTTGAAAAATATTTCAATTATTTATCTAGTCCAAAGCCTAGTAAACTGTGAAGGGAATCAGAATAAATGGAAATCTACATCCTATTTTCAGGAATGAAGACCTTAACTTCATAAAGGAGCAAGTAGGAGACAACGAGTAAGCGGATATTTCCCTTACGGGACAACGTGTGAGGACAAGATTATGGGAAAGCCCTCATAAAGCATTCCATTAGAGCGGATATACTCAGCGGAACTATCACGACAACGGTACGCCACTGGTGGTGATAAATTGTCGCAGTAATTTCTCTTTAACTCAGTCCCCTAAAGAAAGAACCTAGTCTCTTTTACAGAAAAGTCACCACACATTACTGCTACGATGATGAATCTTATGAATAATGGGTCCACGATTACTGCAAGATGAATACTCTCTTGTTCGTTAATGTTCAGAATTTGGAACATTCTTGTTTTACGATTGTTGATCATGTGTTTCGTGAGAAACATGAAGGTCCTTGGGAGTATAATACTATACACCACACCACATTCCGAAACTCGATCTCGCTGTCGACTGCATTGAGAATCCCGAATGTACCTGCCTTCTTGAAGAAGTGAACGGCTCCATTGTCCCAATCGGAGTCGAGTGACAGCTTGTTCGAGAGCCCCTCGTCTCTGCCTATTCAAATGCATTCCATTGAATGCTCGCCGGAGGATTAGCTCCCTGCAGGGGATGCCATGTACAAGATAGATTGTCGATACTGAATGTCTCCATTTATGTGGCTGGACATACATTGTAGTGTGGCATTGCTCTTCCTAATCGTGATTAATTTATCATCTCGAGACAAATATTATTTTTTCCTTCTTCTTGAAACATGAATCATTTGTGTGTTACTGGAATCCTCATTGTACTCTCCTATTTGGTCAGTTGATTGGAGATCTCCATTGGAGACTTTTAATATTATTCCCCTGGTGTGACTTTAGTTAGCAGGAGGGATTAGGAAGATAGTCATCGTCTTCCCACCCCACACCTACTCTAATGAACCTGGAGTAATTCAACTATATGCACTTAAATTGAAATCAAGTCATAATTCGTTGAATGTGTGTAAAACAGTAACGTTATGATTAAGGTGCCGTTACGAATAAATTACTTTAAAAGATATCTTCACATAGAATAGTCAAGGATTGTTATTATATTATTATTATTAGTCTATTATTATTATTATTATTATTATTATTATCATACTGGGCGTCTTTAATTTTTTGTGTCATGTGGAGGCGACTTGTTCGCAAACAGAGGTTGCAGACTAGACTGGACGCTGAAAGGCAAAATAGCCTCAAATGAAAATGTATGTATGTTATTTTGCATATCACGTGATCATTGAGACGTTAAGATTGCGTAGATCTACTGAAGTCGTAATGCATGCGCATAAAATTGGCTAATGAAAGATTCTTCGAACACAGATTCCACTTGTTAAATTATATATCTATACAATAATATTTTTTTTTTTCGTGTAGCCTCCAGGGAGGCCGAGTGCAGGTCTTTCTAGTCGACGCCCGTGGGCGACCTGCGCGTCGGGATGAGAGATGAAATGGATGAAGATGAATGAAACTGGGCAAGGATGGGGAAGGAGGCGGCCGTGGCCTGTTAGAAGGTACCGTCCCAGCATTTGCCTGGTGTTGAAAATGGAAAACCACGGAAAACCATTTCAAGGACAGCCGACGGTGGGGCTCGAACCCACGCGTCTAGCGAGTCAGCAGAGAGCTTGGCCCCATGACCTAACGCTGCGCTTTTAGCGAGCATAGCCACTGCTGTCGGTAATAATTATAATAACCATATGTGCTCATCTACCTGGCGAAGATCTTTTGAGTTGGAGCCATTTAGGTGATCTACTCACCAACTTCAATGTTCCATTTAGCGCTGTCATCTGGTACGTAGAGGAACCAAAACTCGACTGGGCGATCTGTGCTTGACGTTTAATTGTTTTTGACAAACGTGATACGAATTATCTTTTACGAGCTTTCATCGCCCGACATCCGCCCTTTAAACAAAACTATTTGACTGGGAAACGTACCCACGATCTCTAGTTCATGAGGCGAACACTCGACAACTGATCCATCGTGGAAGCTGATTGCTAAATGTCCATGCATGCCACACTTGTTAAATATTCTTTTGAGACTTTGGTTCTGGAACCTCAAAACCATAAAAATAATAATAAATAATAATAATAATAATAATACTAATAATAATAATAATAATAATAGACTGGGTCTCAGGAATCAACCTGGGAGGAGTCCTTGTGGCTCTGGGCAAATGGGAGTGAAATGCGTCGTTGCATGTCACCTGCAACTCAAACATATTGGATTCAGCAAGAGAATCCAACTTAGCCTCTTTCACTCCAACTCCAGCACGTAACCTACCCGAGGTGTCCCCTGTTAAGCCGAGCAACCCAGTGGAAGGTTGGGTAACCACTCCCAGCGGGAAGCTGGGTCGGCGAGCCGATCAGTGCTGGTGGCTCCAAGGCTCACAACCTTGGTAGTACTTTGGCCGGTGTGAAATATCACCGACCCCAATTACAGTTTTTCAACTGTCTCAAGAAAGCATGGAGGAAAATTCAGCAAAAGCTACTACCCCAGGTGGTAACCAATCCACCATCGCTTTCAGCGATGCATGCAGGCCTTCGGATTCTGGGGAGCCAGCACCAAAATGCTTGGAGGTGTCGGAGACTCCACTAAAGATCAAACACAAACATCGGAACTTCTTTGCTACCGTTAATATGAACTCCCTTTTGAAAACTGGTAAACTTAAGCATCTCAATGATACTCTCTCCCAACATCAAATTCTTATTACGGCAGTACAAGAAACAAGATTTACAGATGAACATCCTTTTGAGTCTCAGGGGTACAGAATATTTAAAGGCAAAGTTGGTAAACGTGTTGCAAAGAACATCCCTCACCTTGGCACGGGATTCATTGTAAATAGAAGAATTTTGGACTCGGTCGTAGATTTCAGTTCTCCTAACAGCCGAGTAGCAATCCTCACTTTCCGATGCACGAACAAAATGTATACTATGGTTAATGTGCATGCGCCAATTAATGAGGCAAACAAAAAAGACAGAGAAGGAACAGATGAATTTTGGGAAGAACTGGAGGATATAATGGCTAAAATTCCGGACAAACATATGATTATCTTGCTTGGTGATTTCAATGCTCAACTTGGCCGTGAAAGAATATTCCGAAACATTGTAGGAAGTTACCCAGCTCATTACAGAACCAACCGCAATGGAGAGAGACTTCTGGAGCTCTGTAAGGCGTTCAACCTTGTTATGAAATCTACTGCTTTCAAACACCTGCCAAGAAAGCAGAAAACGTGGACTTCTCCAAATCCAAAACTTGGTGAATTCCAAATCGATCATGTCGCTATTTCACGGAAGGCACACCGAGAGATCCAGAATGTAAAAGTCCTGAGAAGTGTAAATCTTGATTCTGATCACTACCTTTCCAAAATCAAGGTTAAACTTCTTCCAAGAAATACCAGGAGGGTCTGCCGAAGAGAGATCAACTGGTTTGACACAGAGAAGCTACACTTGAATCACGAGTTTACTGAGAAGCTTGAAACTTTGGATCCACAGAATTGGGAACAACTACGAGATGGCATGGTGAGAACAGCTAAAGAGATAGTCCCGCTAACAAAAAGAAGGAAACATCTCTGGTGGACCAGTGAATGTGAAGCAGCAATAAGGCAGAGACAACTAGCATGGCAGAGATGGAACTCTAAGAAGAATTCAGATAACTGGGAGAGTTTTCTGTTAGTGAGGAAACATGCTGCAAAAACCATACGTGGGGTAAAACGTGCATACGACAAAAGTCAATTGGAAAAGATTCAACAAGACTTCAAGAAAAACAACACTCGAGATTTCTACAGAACCTTCAGACAGAATCTCACTAAATACACTCCACCTAGCCTACATTTCAAAGATCCTGAGGGAAAAACTGCCTATAATGACAAGGACAACTGCACTATCCTGGCAAATTATTTTGAGTCTCTCCTTAACTGTGAAAGCCCAGGATCCTCATTCTTATTTGAAGACAATCCAAATACAAACCCGGACTCTAAACCACCAACCAAAGAAGAAATCATGCAGATCATTCAGTCACTTAGAAACAATAAGGCACCAGGCGAGGATTCAATAATCGCCGAATTATGGAAGCATGCTGGCGACGTAGCTATCGATAAACTAACAGAAATAATTAGTGAGATATGGGAAAAGGAGGAACTCCCTATTGATTGGACATCAGCTCTGCTTCACCCTCTTCACAAAAAAGGTGATAGAACGAATGTGAACAATTACCGTGGCATCTCCCTCCTTGCAATAACATACAAAATCCTTTCAAAAGCCCTTCAAACTAGAGCAGAGGAACAGTTGGATCCACAATTAGGGGAATATCAAGGGGGATTTCGGAAGGGACGATCGTGTGCCGAACAGATTTTGAACCTTAAATCTATCCTTTCATATCTGAAGCTTAGAAACAAACAGTTTGTAGTGACCTTCATTGACTTCAAAAAGGCTTATGACTCTATCGATCGACCCACCCTATTTGAAATACTGAAAGAACTGGGACTGGACAACAAAACAAGAGCAATCATTCAGAAAACCTTAACCAACACTGCGTCCAAAGTGAAATTCAGGGGAGAAATTTCAGAGCCCTTCGAAATCAAGACTGGTGTAAGACAAGGAGATGGACTATCTCCTTTGCTCTTCAACTGTGTGCTCGAAAAAGTCATCCGGCAGTGGCGAAAAGTAATGAACATTAACAAGTCTGAAAATGGAGTCAGATTGGGCTACAAAAAACAGAACCTGATAGTTGACTGCCTAGCATTCGCAGATGACCTCGCAATTTTTTCAGATTCCCTCGATGCAGCCGCAGCACAAATTAATGAACTCCAGATTCAAGCAGCAAAAGCGGGCCTTAAGATCTCCTTTGAAAAAACAGAATTTATCACTAATATCAAGCTAGCGCCAAAAGAGCTGGATGTAGGACAGGGGAAAATCAAGCAAACGAAAGCGTTCAAATATTTGGGTGAGTGGATAGACCCCAATCTATCTGAGAAGGCAGCTTTCGAGTCACGAATCAGGAAAATGGAAATGGCATACAATCTAACAAAGGCCATTTACAACAAGAAATCCATATCAACAAATGCCAAGTTAAGACACTACCAAACAGTCATCCGTCCAGAGGCTTTGTATGCTGCAGAGTGCCTTGCAATGCATCGCAAGGGACTAACAGAGAAGCTGGAAGTGAAAGAAAGAAAAATTCTAAGAAAAATCTTGGGTCCGGTAAAAGAAAATGGGGAATATAGGAGAAGACACAACCACGAACTTTACACCCACGTGGAAAAAATAACTGATGCCATGAGGAAACGGAGAATTACCTTTTACTGTCATATAACAAGAATGAACCCAGCACGATTGACAAATAGAATTTTCACCTACTTCCTCAAAAAGAAAACCAAGGGAGCTTGGTTCATTGAGGTGGACAAAGATTTGCAAGAAGTGGGAATAACAGGCAACGATATTTGGGAACGTGCCACACTTAAACAAAAACTAACAGCACACCGATGTTTTCAAGAAAAGCCAAAGCTTCCAACTGGCAAGAAGTGGACTGCAGAAAGAAAACAACAGCATCGAGAACTAATGCGAAAGTACTGGGAGGACGTTAAAGCTCGATGCAACAAGAAACAGTTGAAATGACGTGGTCCTTAGATGGCCGAATCGAAAGAAGAAGAAGAATAATAATAGACTAATAATCGTAGGACCTGAACTATCCTACTTGGTGTAGATCTTCTTTAGGCTATCTTCTCTCAAAATTCGGCGTTCCGTTTAGCACTGCTATCTGGTAGTGAAACAGAACATCTTTTGGGCAACCCGCGGTTGAGATTTAATTATTTCTGTCTTGTAATCACGTAATGTGACACGAATGCCTTTCACGAGAGACATTTGTGACTTAGATTGTCGTGAATTTTAGCCGCCCTTCGTTAATTCGAACCCATGAGTTTTGAGATATAGCGGTCACTATTTCATTCCTTCCACAGAGGAAGCTACCGCAATAATTTCCCACATATTGACAATGAGCAATACTAGATTTCGAAGCTCATGCACTAAAAAGGTAAAATGTGCATGCATGTATATAGGATATGCACTGAATTGACTTAAATATGCACTAAAACAGAAATGTGTAAGCGGCTTCGGTGGCGTAGTCGGTAGCATGCTGAGCTTCTATGCCCAAGATCGCGGGTTCAAATTCGGCCGAAGCCGTCGGATTTGTTAAGAGCGTTAAAAATCCCTCAGTATGCCTTCCTTCGGAGGGAAGTAAAGCCGGTGGTCCCATGTCATAGATTTATGGCATGTTAAAGAACCTTCCACTAATCTATTACATTGTATAGGTTAAGAAAGTAAACAACGCTCTTAGGTACCTACGTTCGTTGCCAAGAGCCGACTGCGGTGGCGTCTTACAGCTAAGTTCTGAACTAGTGGTCGTTGACGGTTGCGTTTGGCGGCAAAAGTAGGAACTATATGAAAAATTCCAAAGTCTGCAGTCCTTTCTTGAATTTAAAACAAAAACAGATAACACACACTAATACAGTCATCACAATTAACACCGGTTATCAGACAGATTCTACACACACCCAAAGTACACGGGGCTACATGACCGCGTTGTCGCAGCCCCTAAACTTAAGAACCAACCAACCAGAAATGTGTAGCATTAAGTTGAATAAAAAGTCCTAATTTGTTGCGAACCTCAATTATGATGATTGTATTGTACACAAATGTTCTCAAGCATCGTGATTAATCGATAATGTCCAAGATACCGACTTGAAGATATGAGGGTATGCTTGCGTATTTATGCATGTGAGAGATTTTCATATAGTCACTTTCCTCACTTCAAGTTGGTAACTGCAACATAAAACTACATCTCAGATATTGTAAAAAATCAAATTCAATTACAAACTTGTATGTGTTGTATTTTAAGATTGTCATTTAACTCCCTGCAAATTATATCCAGAGCACTTTTCATTGGGAGAAATGAGAGTTTATATAATATATAAGGATAGGACACTATGTGACAACTGGCGAGGTATTACCTTACTTTCAATACCAAGTAAGGTGTTCACAAGGATTCTGTTAGATCGAATTATAAATATTGTGGATCAGAAACTGAGAAGAGAACGATCTGGATTCAGGAAAAACAGATCATGCATTGACCAGATAAACACGTTGAGGATTATAGTGGAAGAGTGTGTGGAATGGAATACTACACTTTACCTTATGTTTGTGGATTCCTGCAAAGCTTTTGATTCCCTGAGGAGAGAATTCATGTGGAAGGCGTTGGCCAGTTATGGAATACCTGAGAAGATCATCAGCCTTGTAAAGAGCTTTTATAGCAATTATTGATGCCAGGTGGTCCATGAAGGGAAGCTTACTGAACCAATACATGTCAATTCAGGAGTTAAACAGGGATGTATCCTATCTCCTACCATCTTCCTTATTGTTATGGACCTGGTTATGAGAAAGGTAATGTTTGGAAGAAGAACTGGATTGCAATGGAAGTTGATGCAACAGCTAGAAGACTTGGATTTTGCTGACGATATTTGTGCAATCTCTCAGAACTTTACGGATATGGACATGAAGTTAAGGCGCATCACAGAAGAGGCAGCAAGAGCAGGAATGAAGATAAATTGCAACAAGACCAAAGAAATGCGAGTAAACAGTTTAATAAATACAAACCGCAAGTGCAAAATAAATGGAGAAGAAATTGAAACTGTGAGAGAGTTTCCATATCTTGGTAGCATCATTGCAGAGGACGGTGGTGCTAGTGCAGATGCTAAGAGCCGCATCAAAAAGCAAACTTTGCATTTGTTCAATTATATCCGGTTTGGAAAGCTCGCGACATCTCGACCAGGACGAAACTACGAATCTTTCGTAGTAATGTCAAAGCAGTTCTTCTGTATGGAAGTGAAACTTGGAAAGTTACAACCCAGATCACCAGGAGTCTCCAAGTCTTCACTAACCGTTGCCTCAGAAGGATTCTACGCATCTATTGGCCAGAAACCATTTCAAATGAGGAACTTCTGAAGAGAACAAACGAAAGGCCAATACATCTAGAAATAAAACGTAGAAAATGGAGTTGGATAGGCCATTGTCTGAGAAAGCAGGACGCCATTGAAAAAGAAGCACTTAGTTGGAACCCCCAGGGTACACGAGGAAGGAGTAGGCCAAGAAATACCTGGAGAAGAAGTGTTGAGGAGGAGAGGAAGGCGACTGGCAAATCCTGGACAGACCTGCAGAGGCTGGCTGGGAGAAGAAATCAGTGGAGAAATTTTGTTGCAGCCATTTGCTCCGAGAGGGGACATAAGAATTAAGTCAAGTAAGTCATAATTTATAAGCTATTATTATTTCTCAGTTTCTCAAATAACTTGGGTTGTTGCAATTTATTTGCTCGCCAGTGTACAAGACCTAAACCAACTCATTTTCAATCTTAACCTCTTTTACAAGCACCCAAACACTACAATAGCTCAGGCATCAGACAGATTTCAAACTAAGAATGTTTGATGATAATATTTACACAGATTCCTAAGAAAAAAAAACGACGCCTTCAACAATAGATAATGGTGGTTTTGTTTTAAAGGAAAAAAAAAACATCGACTTCCACTGCCTCTAATGAAAATGAGTATCAAAACTACTTACACATAACTAACTAACGAACTAGTTACTAACTACTACCCCAAAAATTCTTGTCCTCAACCCTTCCTTCCATGTTTGTTATTCTTGGGTGTTTTAGTACTGTATGTGCTCTACCAACCAATATCTTCTCTTTATTAGACTAGTATGTTGATGTTTCATTTGAGATGTTTGGACATCAGGTCATTTAGCCCCGTGTACTTGGGTGTGTGTGTATATAATATACATAAAATTTGTATGATAACCTGTGTTATTGAGGTGTCAATAAATGTGTATGTGTGATTCAGGTGAGGATTGGAAAGGAAGCTGCCATGGCCTTCAGTTAGGAATCATCCACACATTTGTTTGAAGTAGTTGTGAGAACAGGGGGCGTGGTGGCGTAGCGGTCAAGCTGAAGGGTCTATGCCTCTCACCAAGGTAGACCGAGTTCGATTCCCGGTCAATAGCCTACCTGTGAGATTTTTGAAGTGAAATGCCATGTTCTGTGATTCGGATTCCACGTAAAAAGGAGGTCCCGTGGCTCATGATCGCGAGATTAAAGTTCACGTAAAATTACAAGCTCCCTTGCTTGCTTGCTTCCTTCCTTCATTCCTTAGCAGTGAGAACACACGGAAAGCCACTTCCAAAATGGCTGAGGTGGGAATCTAAGCCATCTTTTCTCAGTTGGGTCTCATGAGACTGAGTGTACCCCAATCCAGCCCTCAGACCAGAATTACATTTCTTGGCTGAGCCGGGAATCGAACCTCCGCGGCGACAGCCAAGAAAGCTAGCCCCTACACCACGAGGTGGACTGATGTTAATTCATTGTAGGGACTTGAGACATCCTGATCATCAGTCCCGTGGGAGCCTAACTGACGACGCATATTACGTGGGTGCAACATGATGCAGCACGGTGCAACTCACTAGTGGAGATTTTTCAAGGGGAGCAACATTAATTAAAAGGGTCGTATTTCGAGGTCGCCACCAAGGTTTATCACCGAAAATTTACCAAATTATTTTTCACACATTCTAGTTATTGAAATTATTTTGTGTTGATCGACTGGAAGCAACAATATTAATTTGAAAATTATCATACACACTGCTTATTAATGCTTGCCACGGTTGGTGAGTGGTCAACGTGTCAGTCTACTAACCCCAAGCTTGCAGGTTCGCTCCTGGCCGTGGTAAGTGATTTTTGAAAGAGGCAAAAATTACGACACTCATATCATACGATGTTGGCATGTCAAAGAACCCATTTGAATTCAGTAGGCCGTGTTCATAATGGGAAAATTAATCTCGGGAGTTTCCGCCAACACAAAGTTCCTCATTTCTCTACTAGAAAGCGCTATAGTGTTCAAGGAGCTTTGATATCTAACCTCCTTGACTTTCATAGTACCGGTATTTCAAGGAACAACCTAAATTCGACTTGCAAGCTTCCCTTTGGGTGTCAAATAACAAAGCTTGCACCCAGCACCCGAGGCCATACGATATTATTATTATTATTATTATTAATATTAATGAATCTACGTCCTTAATATAAACGGATGCCATGACAAATCAATATTGGACTGAACCAAGCGCAGTGAATAGACTGACTATACACAGCTCTCCATCAGGCCTCCATAAGTAGGCTTGCCATACGTCCCGGTTTGACCGGGACAGTCCCGGTATTTTGCTCTTGTCCCGGTGTCCCGCCCGGTTTTATCAATGTCCCGGAAAACGGTTGTAACATGTAAAAATAATGAATTTATGTGTTAACGAATCTTTTATGAATCGGTGATTTTTCAACAATCAACATCGTTGACTATCGCGCACAGCGTCAAAGTGCTCAGATGTATTGTTAACTCTTTAATTAATTGTTGTTTTAGTTTGACAAAAAACGTTTTTTTTTTGTAATTGTTTTTGTAGTTAGATAAAAAGTTGTAGTGTTTCAAAAAATAATAAGACTTAGTAATTGTTCAATTAAATAATTTTATGAAGTATTTTAAATTGCATTTTATTAACACTTCTTTCTTGATGGTAGACCAGAATGAATTATCATTAAAAAGGAAAAATTATATATTTTTATGTTGCAAAAATTCCTTTTTCATTTTTAAAAGGTGTGTAGAACTAACAATTTAGGGTGCCAGATTCCCCCCTCCCGTCACTTGCGAGGCTTAAAAAGGCTTAAAACTCACCATTTTGCTTCTAATTTATAAAAAAATTCTCGGCCCCCCACTCTGCTGGGGTATGGACCCCCCCATAAGGCCATCCCATATTAATGTGTCCCGGTTTCACTCACCAAAAATATGGCAAGCCTATCCATAAGGCATCACAATGACACTGGTTATCAGACGAATTCTGCAAACACCCAAGAACACGGGGATAAATTACCACGATGTACAAGCCCCTCAAATGAACAACAACAACAAAAACGAATTAACATCATTTAGCCCCAAGTACTTGAGTGTGTGTAGAATTTGTCCGATAACCTATTTTATTGTGATGGCTGCAGGCCTAGCCTACTACTGTCGACCAAAGTATTATGTGTACTCGAGTTTGAAGGTTGTTTGTGAAGTAACCAATAGATCTACATAAAATCCAATAACATCACCATTTTCGTCATTCTATTTTACGTTAGCTCATGTAGGTTTGGAATTTTTAGTTTATATTTTAATATTCTTTGTCGCAGTTGGAACACAAAAAGTGCACGTTTTTAAGCGTGTTTCAACCATGCGTCACATTTAAGAATTATTATCTCAAAAACCCGTCATCAGATCGAATCCAAATTTTAACACATTATCCACTGGAATGTTGTATAACTGGTTTAATAATTTCAAAATTTTGCGTGTCCAAGAAAAAATGTTGTCATCATTTTTGTAAGGTAACTTTTTCTCGGCTCAGGGTGGATGGAAAATGTAGTTCTTGGCCGCGATGTAATTATACATCAAAAAGTTAAGCTGTATGACTGTGAAATACGTAAATTAACTCACTTATTTTATATCGGTTTGTATTTGTAGGCGGAAATAACACATCGTTCACCAGCTACCCACTCCCGGGAGAGCTGTACAGCGTTGCTGTGATGGAGCCCATCACTTCTGAGCGAGGCACGCCATGAAGCGTGTTGGGCTCCATTTCGGCAACGCTGTACAGCTTTTCTGGGAGCGGGTAGCTGGTGAACGATGTGTTATTTCCACCTACAAATACAAACCGATATAAAATAGGTGAGTTAATTTACGTATTTCACAGTCATACAGCTTAACTTTTTGATGTATAAGGATTACATCGCAACCAAGAACTACATTTTCCAACCACCCCGAGCCGAGAAAAAGTTGCCTTACAAAAATGATATCAACTTTTTTCTTGGACACGCAAAATTTTGAAATTAATAATCCAGTTATACAACATTCCAATGTATATTGTGTTAAAATTTGGATTCGATCTGATGACGGGTTTTTGAGATAATAATTCTTAAATGTGACGCATGGTTGAAACACGCTTAAAAACGTGCACTTTTTGTGCTCCAACTGCGACAAAAAATATTAAAATATAAACTAAAAATTCCAAACCTACATGAACTAACGTGCAATAGAACGACGAAAATGATGATGTTATTGGATTTTATGTAGGTCTATTGGTTACTTCACAAACAACCTTCAAACTCGAGTGCACATAATACTTTGGTCGACAGTAGTGTGTGTATTTGAAATTGGGGCTAGGATCGGCTAGATGGCGACCGTGGCCATAAGTTACGATCCTGGCATTGGCTTGGAGTTGAAATGGGAAGCCACGGAAAACCATTTCTAGGATGGCTGAAGTGGGAATCGAACCAACGTCTTCTCAGTTTTGGCTTACTAAACTGAGTTTACCCTCTTTCAGTCCTCAGACCAGATTTATTTTAGTGGAGACGGGAATCGAACCCGGGCCTCAGGGGTGCAGTCAAGAATGCTTGCCACGACAGAGAAGATGTTTAAGATAGCCTACGGTGACAGTTCATTTCACGCTAGGGAGACATCACCGAACTCGTGTAATATTCGGCGCGAGCAGCCATCAAAATCGCAACAATTTCGTTTAGAAACCAGTAATACGGCCGAACTGTAGAAATTAAACTCTTTGTCACTAGGGGGTGTTAATGCATTCTTTCAGAAGTGTCAACATGATTGCGTATAGCGATGGTGGCCGATAGGTGTAATTGCCATCAAGTAGTCAATAAACTTTTCTTTCATAAAAGACGATCGATGAGCGAGCTGATAGCTGCTGTAGGCCCAGAGTGAAGACCTTTTTCCGGTCCAAAAAAGTCAAGATGTGAAAATATTTATTAAGCAAAATAAGTCAACAGGCATCATTAAATGACCATTTTCATCTCTGACAATGGGCTGGTTTTATCTTCATTTCATGACATTTCATATCATTAGGGACCGATAACCTACATGTTAGGCCCCTTAAAACAAGAAATAAATCATCATCCATCATTAAATATATACAGTTTAAATGAACACCCGCATTTAATAATACCGTACTTACAAACCGCAGCTGCCGGGTGTGAAGTCCCGGCGGAACCAAATTAATTAATTAAAATATATTAGCAAATAGTCTATCAAAAATGCATTAATAAAGTCTCAAAAATAACTCAAATCCCAGCAAAAGGAGCACTTGATGCACTGGTGGCTGGCACTCGGCGCTCAGTGTAAAACAAGGAGCCGTTTCTAGTGCGGGAAGTGTGGTGGTGAATTCGGTGTGTGCCGAATTAGTGTGGGAAGTGCGATGTTAGGGCTTTACATACAAAACCATGCCTAACACGAGGCTTAAGTCCCAGATCCCCTTGCTTGTAGTTACAAACAGTAATTTTCGTCCTAACAGTGGTCTAACCAAGTAGTGACCTACGGTTTCGCCCAGACAATGATCTAACCCAGCAGCGATCAAGAGATTCCACACAGTAGCAACCAGTGGTTTTATCCAGTCGGTGACTTCAGTGGAATGCAAAGTGCAGACTAGCTTCAGGGGAGTGAGGTGAAGTGAAGTTGGCAGCATTGCCTTTGCGTTTTCCAACATGACGACTAATGTTTTCGTCATTTTACTACTGCAAAATCAAAACCTTCATAAATATTGTTCTTATTATAGTGGAAATGCAGTGATTTCTGAATGTTTTAGCCACAATAACCGTGGTACTGTGAGTAGAAAATACTTTCGGAGTGATACAAGTGAAGTTAAAAAATTAATAACTCGCACCTTTCACTACACGAGCCTTGAAATCAAATATATGGTATTGAATGGAGTTTCACAATGTTGTGATTTGGCTATGCAAGACCACTATAGGCTACTATGTCTTTGGAGTAGTACCTTGTAAACAACTGTCTTCCAGAACCCCCAAACCCTGATTGAACAAGCAGCGCTGCATGCAAAGAGAAAAAAAAAAATCGACCCACGCTGACACATTAATTAAACAGTCTTCAAATAAGTTACTAGGCAATACAGCTATACTACAAAACCGTGATACATGGACTACGAAACCCTACCTTGGTGTTGAGGATCGTGTGAATTCCTTCTTCCACACGGGCGAAGTTCCCTTTCCCGAGAAGTTTGCCACTCAATTTGTAGAACCCCACTTTGTGCAGCTTACGCGTGCAATCTGGTGGTTTTGTCATTGTATTCATGTATAACAAGACTGTCAGTTCACACCCGCTTTCATTTAAACACTTTGAAAATACTTTTTCTTTGACTTCACACACAATAACATTGGAGCAACAGTCTTTAATTATCCAGAAACTAATCTAAACCCGCACAATTTGGAGGATATATTTTCTAAATTCTGACTGATTTCAGATATCATTACATACACAAAATATTAATATTACAACCGGAAAACAATTGTACACTTTCTTCTGTTACTCCAAAGAACTTCGGAACGAGATCCCTCGCACTACAGCCAACTAGATCCTTTGCTCTGCTCCATTCTACACAATCATAGTGACGGATCGAGTCGGCTGTGCTAGCTCGCACGTGCACAACAGGTTGGGTGAGTCCCGCTTGACAACAGCATAATATCAACTCGCTGCTCCGTCCCTTAAAACAACAATAACTAATTAACTAACTATAAAGCGGATCAACAACCACCGCGTCATCGGCTAGTACAAGATTACGCGCATCCTGCAGACTAAGATTTCATCGTCTCTACTGAACCCTTTATCCTCTGTTGGATAAATGATTCTATATTTTATTTCATCAATTAATAAATATTTCCACCAGCATCATGAAAGTAGCCAGACGGAGATGAGGAAATTTCAAGCATTGGTTGGAGACAGCGGGGACATACCTGAGGCAGATTGACAAAAGGCTAAATACTTGAGCTGTGAAAGGAAATAGCCTAGCGATGTGTCAGAAGGACAGGTGTTGGCCTCATCAAAATAGAAGCGACGCGCAGTGAGACATGCTGCTGGTTTGTTCATTGTGATATTCGCGCCTAGAAGTAAGATGATGCAGTAACGTGAGTGGCTGATGAGCATACTAGACACTCCTACGACGCCAAGATCTGCTAACAACCGCCAAATTACGGAAAGTGTGGGAACCAATGAGAGAAGAATGCCTATTTAGCGCGGCAGGTCTAGCGTGGGCACGCTCGGCTAGCATTCACGCGGGAGATCGCCTAGACAAAATCTCTACGATCGATTCTAGGATTAATGGGCATATTCTTGACCTGCGCTATTTTTCGAGTTCAGCGATATTTATTTCATTCCTGTACCACCATTATTTCGAGAAATTCTTGTATAAATTCCCCCCCATCAAGACCTAGGGCCAGTTCATTTATAAGTGGTGTGAAGAGCCAAGACATGAGTATTACATTATGCGTCCACGGACGTAGGCTTATTATTCTGTGCGTCTACGGACGTAAGTTTATTATACTTTGTGTGTCGTGGACACAGGTTGACTATTACTTTGTGCGTCTACGGACGTAGGCTGTTATGTTGTGTGTCAGTGGACACAGGCTTTTATACTTTGCGCGTCTAAGGACGTTGACATTTATACTTTGCGTGTCATGAAGGACACAGAAATTATTATTAAAAGTGTTAAATTCAGTGTTAGATAGTCACAGTACTATATTTGTAGGGGCAGTATCTTCGATAATTCGCCAATAAACTGTTTTGGGGAAAGAAGTACCCGAACGGCGAATTTAGTAGTCAGACATCAAGTGTATAATAATTTAATTTTTGAATCAGCACGAGAGATGACATCATTGACCATGGAGGAAGCCTGGAAATATCAAGACTCCGTCAAGATGGTTGAGATGAGATAAGAAGAATCCAGTTGGGAAATGGCGGCGGATGTTCTTTGACGGGTGGCTGGCTGAGGATGAGTACAGAATAATATTTATTATTATCTGATAAATTAACTTATGGTGTATGGGACATATTTTGTTTTGTAAATAATTTGCTTGTGTGATTAACGTAGTCTATTTAGTTTTGGTCTGACACACCTTTTGTATGGAAACAGCTCGCATATATATTTAGTAGAAGGTTCTTTTCTTGTTTGTTGTTTTAACTAACGTAGCTATGTGAACGGCCGTGTTTGCATATGTTACGCAATGCGGTTAAAAACGTCTCTCGGAGATATGTTGTGTTTCAGAAGTATGACTGAAGTAAAATAGTTATACAGTAGATTGGAGGGTAATTAATTTCTTTTGTTTTATTATTGATCAGATTCAATGAGATTATTGCCTTTGGAGCAATGTGATTTGTGACGAAGAGCAGTCAGCTCTATCGTAGGTTTTAATATTTTTTGTTAAATTGTCGGCGAGCATCCATTCAGCCAATCTGTGTGATAACGTATTGTCATTCCCAAATATGTGTGTGTGTGTGTGTGTGTGTGTGTGTTTTTTGTGTCATTACAAGCGGGATTTTCAGCCTAGACTGATTTCTGGCAGCTTGATGACAAATCCAGATTGTGACCTCGCGAGGGCAATTCTGGATATTTTGATTAATGTCTGACCATATTTTGAAGTGGTTGAGTTTGTTGCTGTTGATTCCTTGAGATAACGGCACAGCTGGTCAGGTATTTATACACACTGGAGTGGGACAATGGCAGGTGATTGAGGAAGAGGGGAGATGTTGCACAAGACGAACTGAAGGGTGCCAGCCAGGTCATTAGTGGAGAGTGCCTGTGTGGCTCAGTAATAACTTTAAATACAGAATAAGAACTGATCAATGATAAAAATTGTTTAAATAAATGGGAGTTGCCTACGAATCACGATAATCTCCGAAGCGTTAGCTTAACATGCAGTTTTGTTCATATAAAGTAATGTCAGCCAGTCAGGCTTTTGTTGTTGTTGGTTTATTCCATGTTTATATTTTATTCAGTGACCCGTGAGTCACATGCTTGCTGTATTTCCTTGTTTGTGTTGAGCAATTTGGCCCGTGTTGGCAGCTCAAAGTCAAGTGCGTCTTCGCGCTAATGAGGGTCCCGAGAGAGATTCCTGTAAATAGTAGATTTGTAGTGCGTGTGTCAGCATTACTTTTTAAGGGTTTTATTTAATGTCATGTTCCATATCCATAAACGTTGATTTACGAGATGATTGTTCGTTAGCATCGTGGCTGTTAACCCGTTGTAAACGAACAGTCATCCAAAGTATTCATTCCTCGTAGTTAGTCATTACGCGCACGTAAAACCCAAATTGCAAGGTAGTGGAACCAGGATCCACATTTTTAAAATAATAGGGGAGATCCGTCTGACTCCTCAAATTTATAGATATTCCTATCATGGGAAATTCAGGGAGGATTGTTTATATATTTTATTGTTGTTTATTTGTTTTTATGCACTATTAGTCATTAAATCTTGTTATTATTTTACATCTTGTCACCTTTCTTTCTTATTTATAGTTTATATCCTATGACCCTTACCTCAGTAGAGCATGTTGTTTGGCGAACGTAAACATCACATAGGAACTGAGCGCGACCCCTTGATTAAGATTTCTTACATTAAACACTGCTTTTCTGAAGGGTTCACTACATAGTACAAAAGCTAAGTACCCGATTCTTGGATTTAACGGGTGGGTAATCTCGAGAACCACAGGATGGATTTTGATGCAGTTTTCACCATTCTATAGAGGATTTCTTGAGGAAGGGTTATGTAGAAACACATATATTTAAGTTCAAAGGAAGCCGAGCAGTAACGATTTCAGTGAATCGAGTCGAAGAAAAACCTGCCGTCCATGCGCCTTTTAAGCTTACGCTTGGTAAACTGTTAAAATATCTATAGGCTTATACTATGAGTGTAAGAATTTTTCTGCATGAAAAGATCTACAAGAAAGTCCGCGACAGCATATCTCTATCTGTTTTTACGTTTTTATTTCTTCCAACAACCACCATTCAGTGGAAATTTAAATTACTAGCTTCGGAACGAGTATACGAGCTAGCGAGTGAGCCAATCACCCCAGCTTCGACTAGCTTCAAACTGTCGAGTCGTGTCGAGTTAAGACTTCAGAGAAGAGTAGGGCCTATATGTGTTTGGAGTTTCGCTGTTCACCTCGACGTTTCTTAATTGCGTTTGGGGCCTGCCGTCCGTGCGTCTTTTATGCTTACGCTGGATAATCCGTTAAAGATACCAGACAAAACCGGGGCGGGTTGCTAGTTTAAAATATAATCCACGGTCAATACGGTTCCACAGGTACAAAGAGGGATTCTTCCCTTCTTATCAGGCACGAGTGGGTACGCTTGCACGACCTATCCTCAATCTGCATAAAATGATTAGCTCTCTCCCTGTCCGAAAGGAGACCCTTCCTTCCTATCTATATTGTAATAAATAACCAAATACAGCACATATCGTCTGCTTGAGTATCCTTATGTACAGCTCATTTCCCCATGAACTTGTTCTGAGACTTGGTGTGTTTCACTTGTAAGCCGGCGATGTAGTCATTTTATGATAAAGACAGGCTGCGTGGCTCAGCGGTAACGTTCTCGCTTGCTGGCTTGCTGGGCTTAAGGTTTCAGGCTCGTATCCTGGCGCAGTCAGCTGGCATTTGGAGGTGCGCAAATGCGAATGAGCCGTGTCTGTAGATTTACTGGCACGTTAATGATGCCCTTCGGGGCAAAATTCCGGCACCCCGGCGTCGCTAAAAGCCACAGTAGTTAAAAGGGATGTAAAACCGATTGGTAGTTTAAGCCTGAGCTCAGACACTACCTGAGGGAAGATGATTTGAAAAGAAAAGGAAAAAGGTTTAGGAGTGGAAACGATCTTAGGTAGAAAGGATAAGAATCCAAGACAATATAATTAATAAGATAGTGAGAAAAAAAAAGTTATGTTACGCAAAGCTTGTTGAAGCAAGGTGAATAAGTGGGAGCCTAAGCAAGAATAACGGAGAGAGCAGCGTGAGCTGAGGTTACCGGCAGGCTGTCGCTAAGTGCTCATTCCCTCCCGAGCAAGAATGTGAGTACTATGGGGAAGGGTAGTGCACTGGCGAACAAAGGTATGCCAGATGAAAATGACTTATGTACTTTCCCTTCAAAAGGGTGAGATTTTCTAAAGCATTCTGAAATGCTAGAAAGATTTAAATCAGCCGGGATATTTTTATTACCCGCCACTGTCGGATCCTCAACAGAAAGCCCAAATGCCCCCCGAGTGGGCAGAGATAAAGCACCTTCTGGGCTTTTAGTGAGATTTTTATTATTAGTAGTAGAAATTATTAGAGATGACCAATTGTTGCGTTTAAAGAAGGCTAAACTCTTACCCAGCAGGGTGCCGACTAAAAGTTAGAAAGGATGAAAAAACCAAACCTAACTTGAACAAAACCAAAATTCTAAACAGTAAATCACAAGACAGAGCGAAAATCTCTTCAAGTAGGAAGCTGGCTGAGCGAGCTATACTTGCCTTAATAATTTACTAGAATTAGCTACAATAGCTAAAAGAAACATTTTGAGTGATGTTAGCAGAAGTTTTGCTCTAAACGCAACAAGTGATTGAGTTCGTAGTAAACTTATCATTCGGTGATTTTGTTTATTTCGTTAAATATGAAGTAATTCGAAAACAAACGTAGGAACGTAGCTATTCGAGCAATAGAAATAGAAAACCCAAATAATAAAGATTTTATTTAACAAAGTGAGGTAGTTAAAGAACAATAGACTAATAATTTAGATCTCAGATCTATGTTGAGCTAAAGAAAGAAGTTTTGGTGTTTGAACAAGTACAGTAGGAGGTCTCAGACCTATGACAAACAATAAAAACTTTACATGGGTTTTTGAACTATGCATACAATTAAAAGGTCTAGAACCTGTAATAACAATACTAAAGGATTTACAATTTGGTTTATTATTTCGTTAGATTGGTTAGGTAGAATACCAATATTTCAAAAATGCTTTTAAAATGCCATTGTAGCAAGCGAAAAGGCTATACATTCCTGGGCATAGCAGGAGAAGAAAAAAGAGATTAATAAGTGGATTTATAACCACTAGTATTTATACAGACTTTAAGAGATGCTAAATTCAAATGGGCCAGGTCGCATTAACGAAACCTGGATTACACAAAATTATTTATAGAAGTTTAACAATTAGGAAATTCTAACTTCCTGGACGCAGCAGGAAAAAATGCTTATTAAAATGTGGGTTTATAACCACATAGATATTTAAACAGAGTGAATAAATTTAATACCTGACAAAAGTGGGAGTGCGCCTATATATATAGGTGAGGCCTCATTGAGAAAAAGGAAACTGGTTTAAATACTGTATACCCTAAATTGTTAATAAAGGAATTGGGAGTATAGGAAATAAGGAATCAGAGTCCTGGCCAATTTTATTGCTCTCATCGATTCGCGGCGCGGAATATCGTTAAACGGGCACTGTTTTGTAGCACTAAAGTTTGTAGAATGTTTATAAATTGGCACTATTTCAGTATGTATAGATGCATTGCCTTACACTTTGACGGGTTTCTAGCTTTATGGAGTCTTGATGTTGCAGTTAATAAGTTCACTTTGAATTGGAATTTAGCAATAATTTGACGTTATTGAGTACAGTTCTTCACAGTTTAGAGTCTATTGCGAATGGAAATTTCCAGAGATGTAATGACAGTTGAATAGGGCGGTAGAAATCCCACGGAGGAAAAAAGTTATGTTTTAGACAGCTGTAAGTTTTAGCAGAATCTCGCGTAGGAGACACCTCCCTGTTTTCGTACAAGAAGTACTAAATTTCATGTTTAGAAATAAGCTTAGTTAGCTTAAGCATGACAGGAACAAATCCCACGATGGGCAGTTATTGCACAATATTGGGAAAATCCCAACACTGCCTATAACTTTCATTAAAAGCATTCAGGATTTGTTTAAAACCTTTTTTACAGATGGTTAAAATCACTTAAGATGTGTACTTAACTGTTCATGGTGTATTGAAGGTTGACGTTTCCTTGCAGCCGTTAGACAAACTTTATAACATGGTGTCGATTTAAAGAGGGAGGGGGAAACATAAGAATCTATGCACTGTAGGGAACATTGAAAAAATAAAAATTCGATTCAGCGAGCATTTGATTCATCAAATAAAATCTTCATGGAGATGGTAGACGACGACAAGGGCGACATCTGGTTGAGTGGGTTGAAACCATTCTTGCAATTGCTGAAATCAAAATCTTCGACAGGCTGCCGCGTGGTGAGCCGTTATAATTTGCAGGGAATACACAACTGAAACAGACTTGAACATAAAATAAATGCATGTTCAAAAGGAAATACATAAAGGGTCACTGTTGGTGTCTGCGAGAAGGGAAATAAAAGAACTACGGTAGTGAAAAAGAAGAAGCAAAGAGTAGCGACTGTTAACTCTAATTGAACGTGCATTCCAAGGAATACACCACCGATAACATTATTATTATTATTATTATTTTATGATAAGAAAAAAAGGAAGGAGGTTTCACGTGCCAGTTAATCTTGCAGTCATGTGCAACGGGACCTAGTTTTTACGCGGAATCCGAATCACTGCAGGTGACATACCGTATCACTGCCCTGCCATTTTATATCTGATAACTGTTTTAACTAATAGCCCACAATTGTATTAAGAAAAGATAATCTCACTGTTCCTCTCCTTAAAGGAATCATAATTATCTCTGTGTGTAAACAAATACAGCTAAGGAATCAACGAGGTCTGCAGAATGGCTGCCGTCCGTTCTCTGAGTAATAACGACTCGTACGAATTCGCATTTCTGGCCACATCCCGAGGAAATCTCCAAGCGATTACCATATAGCTTGTGATAAGTTTTGTTGTTGATTGATTTAGGGGCTTTACGACATTGTGGTCATCTAGCCCCGTGTAGGCCACTTGGGTGTGTGTATGGAATTTGTCTGATAACATGTATTAGAATGTGTATTTGTAGTTCAGGTGAGGATTGGGAAGGAGGTGGCCATGGCCTTAGTTTGAAACCATCTCGGCATTTGGCAGGAGTAGAAGTGGGAAACCATGGAAACCCACTTACAAGAGATGGGAATCGAACCCAACTCTTCTCAGTTTTGGCTCATGAGGCTGGGAGTGTACAAGAAATAAAATTTCTTGGGAGAGCAGGGAATCGAACCCGGATTTCTAAGGCGACAGCCAATAATGCTAGCCGTTACACCACGAGGTGATCTTGAATTGATTAGAAGAGTGTAGACAGCTGACGCAACTCTCGCTCAGTTTGAACATATTGTACTTTCAAGGAGTGGCGATGGTCAATTACACTACAATGCAGAGAATACTTCTGGTCGAGTGTTTTTTTGCACGAGAAGGAGAAATCAGTTAAAAGGTGCCTTCGAACTTACGTAGACTTTTTCGTGGTTCGACCATATCATCAATACATTAAGTGTTACATCTCGTTCACAAATGGCGTATTAGGCCTAGTTGCATTAATTTCTTTCTGATTATGTACAGAACGAATATGCCTACTATGCCACTGCGTCAGCTGTCAAAGATTTTAACCAAGTCAACTTATCACAACGTACTTGCTCAGGGATTTCCACGGCATGCCGCCAGAAGTGCGAAGTCTTAAAATAAACTCCATTATTTTAACAATACCAGACACCCCAATTCCAGCAGTCCTACGACGTAGTTGTGCTCGTTAAATCGTTCACCACGACCGTGAGGGCAGCGGCAGCAAGTCTGGAGATCGCAGGTTCGAAACTCGGCGTTGACAGTGGCTATCATGAGTGTGGTTTTAACCCGTGTTTATCAACAAGTTCCGAGACACCTACCTCATCCCTGTCCCTAATACAGCACAGTTATTCACACTACTTCAGCCATCACATAAATACAGGCTTTCAGACAACTTCAACATACACAGCAACACGGGGCTGATGACCAAGATATCCCAATCCCCTAAAATGTTTAACAACACCAACAACAAATCCAATGCCAACAGCATTTTTGAGAATGCGACTTGTGACTATGTTACTAACTACACAGCTTGGTTATGGAACTTTCAGTCCGAATTCAAAGATCCTTCGAACCGATCCTGGAAATATTGTTTGAAATAATCGTGATTCTAAATAGTAGTCCAATATAGATGTATGGAATCTTAATTAACCTTATTTCGCTTTGAATTTCTGCTTGCTGGACACTAGTTACGAAACAAGTTAGGCTATGAATTAACGTTATGGACCACCTCCTAGTACATAGCGGCTACCATGCTTAGTTGTCATCCTGGAGGTCCAGTTTTGATTCTAGGGTCTGCCGTGGGTTCAAATCCCACCTCGGCCGTCCTGAAAATGGTTTTCGTGGTTTCCCATTTTCACCACCAGGCAAATGCAGGGACGGTTCTTTTCAATAGGTCCACGGCCGATTTCCTTCCAATATCCCTTCCCTCACCCATCCTGAAAAGAAAAGTACATGGCCATTCATTGGCTGCATTAATAAAATTATTATAAATGTAATTATTGTCTGAGTGCTAGACCGGGATACATTTAGCCTTGTGAGGCAAAACTGAGAAGAGGTGGGTTCAATTCCTACCTCACCCATCCTGGAAGTGGTTTCCCACTTCTACTCCAGACAAATGCTGAAATGATTCCTAGGTCACAGCCGCCTACTTCCCAATTCTTACCTGAATTACAAACACCCACACAAACTCTACTACAGACACCACAATAACACAAGTTACTAGACAAGTTCTACACTCATCCAAGTACACAGGGTTAAATGACCACGATGTCCAAGCCCCTCAAATGAAACAACAGCTAATATAAGCCATTTAGCTTATGCACTCTTGCAGTACATACAGAATTTAGATACTGAGCCCAAGGTTGCAGGTTCGAAACCTGGTGCAGTCAGCTGGCATTTGAGGGTGCGCAAATGCGAGGGAGCCGTGTCGGTACATTTACTGGCACGTTAAAGATCCCCTTCGGGGCAAAATTCCGGCACCCCGGCGTCTCTAAAAGCCAGTGTAGTTAAAAGGGACGTAAAACCAATAACATTATTATTATTATTATTATTAGAATTTAGATAAGGCAATGGTCCGATCTGCACGACTATTAGAGAATTAAATAGTAAAGTTTTATTGTTTTAATTTTCATTCGTTTAGGGTTACCAAAATGATAGAAGGTCTATTATTTTTATAAATTATTTCTTGGGTTGCTTTAGAGCTCAGGTAACTTACTTTTAAATTTATATATTAAGCTCTGTATTTGATACAGGCGCTATCTCGTGGTGAATATTTTCCACTGATTTTAGTGTTTAATTTGTTGCTGTTGCTTATTTTAGGGGATTTACGACATCTAGTGTGTACTACTGCCGACCAAAGTATTATGTTCACTCGAGTTTGAAGGTTGTTTGTAAAGTAACCAATAGACCTACATAAAATCCAATAACATCATCATTTTCGTCGTTCTATTCTATGTTAGTTCATGTAGGTTTGGAATTTTTAATTTATATTTTAATATTTTGTATCGCAGTTGGAATAAAAAAAGTGCCGGTTTATAAGCGTGTTTCATCCATGCGTCACATTTAGGAATTATTATCTCAAAAATCCTTCATCAGATCGAATCCAAATTTTAACACAATACGGTATACATTGGAATGCTGCGATAAAAATATTAAAATATAAATTAAAAATTCCAAACCTACATGAACAAACGTAAAATAGAACGACGAAAATGACGATGTTATTAGATTTTGTGTAGGACTATTGGTTACTTCACAAACAACCTTCAAACTCGAGTGCACAAAATACGTTGGTCGACAGTAGTGTGTGTACTTACAGAATAAATTGGGAGATAGGATTGGGAAGGAGGTAGCCATGGCCTTATACTGACTCTACTACAGACACCACAATAACACAAGTTACATTGTTGTATTTCTTCTCCCCAACTCACTGTGGGGAAATGCTGGGATGGTACTTTATTTCAAGACCCATTACTCCATAACCAAATTTAGAACCAGCAATTAAAGCTGCTCCGAGAATAATCGCCACCCTAGTTGTATAGGTTATCAGACGCATCCCATATAATGATTGTCTGACGAGGTGGCCCGAACACCGTTAATTATTGGCCCCCAATACACGTACACGTTTGAATGCACTCCTGGAATGTATATTCTTAAAACTCATCTCCAAAGCGAGGGAAAGCCGTTCTTTTTTAATAAGCGGAAATTAGCTGCAGCTCTCATAGTTATTGAAAATGAACCTGGCCAAGTTAAAGGAAAGAAAAATGAGACGATGTTTAAAACAACGGGGAGAATGTAGTCACATAAATTATTTAGTTCGCGAGTTATTTCAAGAATAAGGCCTATATGCGTATAGCGGATGGCACTTTCAGTGTTTTATTAGAAAAAGTAAAATATCGTCTGACTAAGCATGATACAGTAATGAGGAACGCCATTCCAGCCAAGGAGCGTTTAATTGCTACATTGAGAATGTTGGCGACTGGTCGATCTTATGATGACCTAAAGTTTTCAAGTGGAATACCCGCCCAGATTCTTGGGATTATTATAACGGAAACCTGTAAGATTCTATATGAGGAGCTAAAAGAGGAGTGAGTACATGAAGGTAAATAATCACAAATACATATTGGCGAGGAATAGAATGTATTTGAAATCAAAACAATTCTTTAATAAGTACAACACCTACAAAAGCATAAGACTGCAAATTAAATTTGACAATATATGAGAAAACCTAATACTTATTTCATAATATGACTATTGTTATTATGAAATTGAGATGAGACTAAATGTGAAAAGTTTAAGATATAGCTTTGAATATATGTAATGGCCATAAGTGATTATGGTGGTACTGAGTAGACGGAATTCCTAGAATCTGTTTTTATCACGGTAGGGGAAGACAAGTGTAGACTGTTCAGTGCAAAGGCATTGTCAGTGATGACTGAATGTTCAGTTAAGGGACACTGGGACTCAAATTTTAGTGAAATTTGTGGAAAATGTCGATTTTCGGTTTTTTCCATATTAATACACCCCTATCCCCTGCGGATCATATAGCAGTGTTTTTATCCGAATTCCGCCATTTTTTAAGCCCTGGCGTAGCTTTAAAATGCACGGTGTATCCTTTAAACGCCCCAGCACAGTAAGTGTCCTGAAGGTTCTGAGTCTTGGTGTTTCTACAATCGAAGTATCGCAGCTGGTAAAACACCACAGAGTCATGACAAAATGGCTGTAGAACTTTAAGAACCCTTAGTTGTCAAGATTATGCTTGTTTATCAAAGGCTGGCATCAGATGAGCTACTATCCAGATGCATCCGTGGTGCTACTGAAAATCAGAATGAGTCACTGCGTTCTGTTATCTGGAGGAAGTGACCAAAGGTCATTTTTATTTCACGGAAGATACTTGAAATTGCTATTAGTAATTCTGTAGCAGAATTCAACATGGGGTGTAGTGCAACAACAGAGTTGAAATCAGGAATAAGACTAACTTCAGTATCTCATGTCACAGCACAAACACTTGAAAGATGTGTCAGTCGTAGGAAGTATATAAGTCCGCGGTCATAATTGGAGAAGCGAAAGGCATGTCGACGGAAGGTGAAACTGACCGAAATGAAGGAGGAGGCTGCAAAACAGAAGAAGGAGGGTGTCACCTATGCTGTAGGACAATCCTAATGTCATTGGTAAGCTGAAACCTTGTAAATTGTGCATCATTTTAGAAAATTGCTGTTTTCTCTGATTCACTTTTTCAGGCATTCAAAATGTTACTCGCGTCATAAATCTTATGATATTGCTTTCAAAATGGGAATTTATTATCTTCATTGCAATGACTATAAACCTGCGGATCGTTTTTTAGATTGCACTTTTGGTATGGCTGCAAAAAAAATTCAAACTGGAAAAAATACGATTTTTTGTAGAAAAAAACTTGGATATGGAAAAAAATTAATTTCTTGACACTCATTAATGCAATTCAAAATCGGATCCGTAGGTTTCTTCCAATCGTTATAGTGCAATAGAATATTACCTAAAAGTTACACTATCTTGTTTTTTTTAACGCGGCTGACCTTTATAAAACTTGAATAATTAGCACAATAAATGTACAAAATAATTAATATCTGGAGAACTAATCAACTTACAATGCTCACGTTTCCCAAAGTGGTTAATAATATGACTATTCATAACCATATAAAATTTCAAAGCTGTACCTCAGTTTATATAGAATTTGAAAATTTCAGTCCCAGTGTCCCTTAAATTACACATGAGTCCTTTCAGCAATGCTTGATTTATAATATTCTCACAGAGATATCGTTGCATTTCATCCTTAGACTGAATTTTCCGCAATTTGGAAGCAATAGCAAAACCAATTGCGTCAAATTCGTCCTGTTCTTGAGACAGTATATTATATGCCTTGGAGAGCAACGGGTTGTCACTGTAATCCTCTTTTGTTTTTCTTCTCTTGCATACTGGTAGTGATGTGTTCTGTAGAGATTCTGAATGCTCGTTCATACGTACTTGGCCTGGCATTCTACTCTTTGTTTCAGAATCATATGACTCTTCATCTTCATATGCGGTGAAACTCTGAAAAATTATTAGAAATCTCATAATAATAATAATAATAATAATAATAATAACAATAATAATAATAATAATAATAATAATAATTCTCCAGGAAATCAACATCTCAGAAGACATTGTACAGGACAGATGTAATTTCAGAACCAAAATCGACAATCACCAACTTGGAGACAAACCCAACATCGGAGCTATAACTTGGACAGAAGAACAAAGGAAGAAGCTTAGCGAGAAGATGAAGAGATTTTGGGAGGAAAAGAAGGCCAACACGTCAGCTAAGCAGGTTCAACCGCGCTCCTGAGTAGGGCATGACGATGTAAAAAATAATCTGGGCAGATGTTTCCTGAAACAGAAGGCTTCATGTTGGCTATTCAAGACCAGGTTGTTCCCACGAGGAACTACCTAAAGTTCATTATCATGGATGCATCTGTGCAAGATGACCATTGCAGATACGGTTGCCCAACATCGGAGACTGCTCAGCATATTATTTCAGGTTTTTGCCATTTCGCAGAGACAGAATATAGGAAGAGACATGATTTTGTTGCCAAGATAGTACATCAAGAACTGGTTATACACCTTCAACTGCCGAGCCAAGAGGAAGTGCCGTACTATAAATATGCCATAGAAAGTGTACTAGAATCGTACTGTATTGGCATACTAGTTAGCCTGATCTGGTTCATGCCGACAAATGCATGAGGCACACCAACTTTATAGATGTGGCAATCCCAAACAGTGGCAGCATGCTAACAAAACATGTTGAGAAGATGTCAAAATACACAGAGCTTTCAGAACTCATAAGGAAGCAATGGAACTTGGCACAAGTCAGGACAGTTCCTATGATCATCTCTAGTACTGGTGTGATTCCCAAGAAGTTAAAGGAATCTCTCACAGATTTGAAGTTAAGCCCAGGCCTTTTTAAGCTGATGCAGAAGACTGTCATACTTTCAACGTGTCACATAGTAAGGCTGTTCTTGGGTAATCAAGTCTGAGGGAATGAGGGAAAAGAGAAATGCTACTACGGAATGCGGTCACCGAGAATTTGGTTGGTTCCTGAGTTTAGGGGCTGCGACAACGCGGTCATGTAGCCCCTTGTACTTTGGGTGTGTGTAGAACCTGTCTGATAACCGGTGTTAATTGTGATGGCTGTATTATTGTGTGTTATCTGTCTTTTAATTCAAGTAAGGACTGCAGACAGTAATTTCAGGTAGTTCCTACTTTTGCTACCAAATGCTACCGTCCACGACACCTAGCTTGCGAACTTGCCTACTACATGGCATCGCACACAGCACCAGGCGGTGAACGTTGGAACTAATAGAGCGTTATCAATTCTATCCTACAAATTTTGGCTTCACACAAGTGTAGTTAGTGGAAGGTTTTCTTTCATGCCATAAATCTATGACATGGGACCGCCAGCTTTACTTCCCCTCCGAAGGAAGGCATAGGCTCACTGAGGGATTTTTAACGCTCTTAAAAATCCGACAACTTTGGCCGGGTTTGAACCCCCGACCTTGGGCATAGAAGGTCACAATCAGCATGCTACCAACTACGCCACCGAAGCCGCCAAACACCGAGTATTTGATCCTTATGATGTATATCTGGGATTGTAAATGTTTTCTTTCCATCAAATATGCTGGGAATGTGAAAGCGCATGCGCAAAATAAATAATACTATTAATAATAATAAATATCATAGGCTTGCAGATATCATTCGAAAAAACAGAAGTAATGACTAACATCAAAGACGCCCCAGCAAAACTGCAGACAAAATACGGAAAGATCAACAGAGTGGAAAAATTTAAGCACTTGGGAAAGATCATCATGAAAAGTGGACTGGACAAAGAAGCACTCAATGAACGAGTACGGAAACTCGAAATAGCCTATCAAACATCGCGCTCATTATACAACAAAAAATTCCTGTCCAAAAATACTAAACTACGTCATTATGTAACTGTTCTGAAACCAGTAGTTATGTATGCAGCCGAAACCCTATCCCTAAATGCTAATAAAGGACTCCTGGAAGAACTGGAGAAAAAAGAGCGCAAAATCGTCAGAGGTATAATGGGATCAAATTACAAGAATGGCACCCACTATAAAAAAATCCAACATAGAAGGAGGACTCCGCCATTATAGCACGGTAGTTTGTGGTCCCGCCGCTACAAGCACTGCAAGCGATAATGTCCAACAACGTGTACCAGGGTTGTAGGCACTACAAGCACGCCATAAAAACAGCAGTTGAAAAACAAGCAACAACAGCAACAACTCCATAAACCTATCCCCTCACTTCTCTCCCTCTCACCAACACTTCCCCCAAGCAATCCTGGCACTCTACATCAAATCCTACAGCTTTTATTCACGCCAGCAGCACAATAAACTTAATAAATCCAGGCTACAAAACAGATCAAAAAACTACACTTTAAGCTAAACCAAATTCACTTCTCAGCTCGACATAAGCCATAATACAACTTAAAACCTATACAAAACATACTCTCCCTACTGTTTTACAACTATTAAGCGAACTATTCGCACTCAAAAACTAAAAACCCTGAAACGGGAGCTAATTTAAAAACGCAATAGCCTAGCCCGATTACGTCTCCGGCAGTGCTACCGCATACGCATTGATAACTTCACAATAACTTCCAAATTACGGCTAAGTGACCTATCTGCCTGAGTAGTTACAGGTGTTACCGGCTTGCCTGGGACGATGGGTCATCAAACCGGCATTTAAACTCAATTATTAAGCTTTAATTAACCAAATTCAGAGGAAACAGATCAGACCAAAAAACTACACTTTAAGCCATACCAAATTCACTTCTTAGCTCGACATAAGCCATAATACAGCTTAAAACCTATACAAAACATACTCTCCCTACTGTTTTACAACTATTAAGCGAACTATTCGCACTCAAAACCTAAAAACTCTGAAACGAGAGCTAATTTAAAAACGCAATAGCCTAGCCCGATTACTCCTCCGGCAGTGCTACCGCAAATGCATTCATAACTTCACAATAACTTCCAAATTACGGCTAAGTGACCTATCTGCCTGAGTAGTTACAGGTGTTACCGGCTTGCCTGGGACGATGGGTCACCAAACCGGTATTTAAACTCAATTAATAAGCTTTAATTAACCAAATTCAGAGGAAACAGATGGTGCAAAATGATGAGTTTTAAAGCTATCTGGATCCAGTTTTTCAACCAATTTATTGTGATGTTTTATGTACGGTATGGTTAATGTCAAACGCAACTAATACCATTTTATCCATAATGTAGAATTTTGGGCTTATGCCGTGTTTTATTTATTCAAACTCGACGCGTTTCGAAAGAAACCATGTCTTTCTTCATCAGGAATAAACAGAAATACGACTAAATTATTGCTAAGAGAAAGCAAAAAAGAAACTAAAAAGGTGCCCTAAGATGAACAATGAAGTGTATCTAACACGTCCTTCGTGAAGTTATGTGCCATTCTTTTCCAGGCCGAGAAAGTAATTACCGGAAAATTAAACTCAAAATCGATGTGGAGCGAAACATTTATGATTGTATCGATTCCAAAGAAACAATTTCAGTTGATCCTTCAGGAGCTGGCTGCTGTCTTCAGCGTGTCATGGATATTATCCCCAGACTTGTTTATTAAGGATGCCGATTCTTCTTCAGAACGAAGGATATCCGCCGAGATTTGCAATCTCGAACACCCGCCAAGTCTTCACGCAAGCTTTCGAAAGTCCAGTACCGTAGCCGACAAAATTAATTGTTAAGTAGAGTGTTACTTTAAATAGTTTATGTGTGCTTGTTTTAATATGCTGGGGATTATGTTTTTTTTATCTGTGTCTGTATACTCCAGGAATCTGTGTGTTCCGTAACATGTAATGAAGACCGTAGTTCTTATTTCTATGAATTATATTTTCCATTGTGCCCTGCCATGCTATTTTAATTGGAACCGCTAATTACTTTTTAAAAGAGTATTAGTTACAAAGTAATTCGTTTCCCTTAGCACCATCCCTAAGACCAGCTGACCCCGGCAGTGTGGACCGTACCCACTCTAGCGCTGCCTGGCGGGGCGCGCTTGAACTTCAGAAGTCTTCTCACTTTCTCCTTCTATTCGTCATGATAGAAGTATACAGTGAAATAGAGAAAATTTCAGAAACGATCCGTAAAAGCCGGGCACGGTATTACGGTCATCTCAAACGAATGGACGGAAACAGGCTGAATAAACAAATTTTTCATTTCTTTGACTCCAAACCCAAAACCACAATGCCCTGGTTTATGAACACCAAAGACGACCTCAAAATGCTGCATCTAAAACCCGACGACGCCTTCAATAGAGATCTCTTCCGCAAAAAGATACTGACTAATGAGCTAACCCGAGACGAGACACCGAACCCGAAAAGAAGACAAGGAACCACCTGAACAGCGGAGCGCAAGATGGCCCACTCACAGAGAATGAGGGAATTCTGGGCTCAGAGAAATCGAAACAAATTGCCAAGTGTAGCAAGACTTAACGTGGTCCTAGATGGCCTCAACGAATTATATATATATATCCTGTGATAGAACCCAATAATTCAAGTTCTTAAGAGAAGTAATTCAGGATTGAATCGTGAGGCAAACACAGATAGAATTTCAAAATTACTAAAGGCCTATAAAATCACCTGGAACAGATATAACAAAAAATCAACACTGAAGATCGCAAACTAAGACATTACTCAACAGTAATCAAACCTGAAGCACTCTATGCCTCGGAAACCTTGATCATTGGAGGCAGATCTTTTATTAAAGACGTAGAGAAACAAGAAAAAGAAAACATTGACTTTGCTCAGAAGGAATCTGGATGCAACGGAAGTCTCAGGAGCTTTATCAGCACGCTGAAACGATCACTGACACATTAAGGAAAAGGTGATTGACGTTCTACGGCCACATCTTCAGGATGAACAATGACAGGCTCGCCAAAAGGAGCTGTCCCATGGCAAGAAACAATGCTCACTATTTATTTATTTATTTATTTATTTATTTATTGAGCGTATGGCTTTTAGTGCCGGGAGTGTCCGAGGACATGTTTGGCTCGCAAGAGACTGTAGCTGCTTCAAGCATGGGGTGAGCTACACGTTCCGTTCAATTTCAAGTACTTCCAACTTTCGCTACCAGATGTCACTGGCATCTAGTTGTGTACGTTGGAACTTTGACAGAGCGTTTCAAAGAAATCTAACCTAGAAATTTAGCTTCACACAAGTTTAGTTGCTGGAAGGATCTTTTACATGCCATGGGACCACCGGCTTAAAAGGAAGGCATACTGAAGGATTTTAACGCTCTTAACAAATCCGACGACTTCGGCCGGGTTTGAACCCGCGGTCTTGGGCCAGCAGTTCGGCATGCTACCAACTACGCCACCAAAGCCGCTACAATGGTCACTAAATAGACCTGTTAAGAATGCATTAAAGTTGATGATGATGATAATTGTTGTTTTAAGGGGCCTAACATCTAGGTTATCGGCCCATGCAGTGAAGTAATGTGTACACTAATGTCTGTATTCCGATTTACAAAGGCCACCATAATGATCCCGTTTAATTTCCTCCTAAACATTGTGCTCTGTACAAATCTAGAATTTATGTTCAGTATTGTTTAATCATTTCAGTGACTTTTAGTTAGTTAGTTAGTTAGTTAGTTAGTTAGTTAGTTAGTTATTGTTAGTAGTTATTTTACGGGGCGGAACATCGAGGTTATCTGTCCCTTAGTGACTTCGACGCCTTCGTAATATTTCGTAGGCCTATATACAGTAGTATAGTATACATTTTGTTTCGTTACGTGTGGATTAGGGTCAGATGACCTCACTGTTCCGCACCTTAAAACACCAATAACTATGTGTGGATTTAAAATTGTGATATATTATTTTAGGATGGTAGTATGGGGAAGAAGATAGAGTCGATGTGCAGAAAAGCCAATGCAGTGAGTTCTCAGTTGCGATCTACAGTATTCTGCAAGAAAGGCGTTACTGTAGCGACGAAACTCTCCCTTCATCACTCAGTATTTTAACCCATCTTGCTGTATGTAAGTGAGAGCTGGGTAGAATTAGGATATCTGATACATAAACTAGAGGTAATTAATATAAGGTTAGCTCTATGGAAGTGAAACTTGGACTATTGGTGCAGCAGAAAAGAGGAGAATTGAAGCATTTGAAATGTGATGTTACAGGAGAATGATGAAGATCAGATGGGTAGATAGGGTTACAAACAAAGAGGTATTAAGACGAGTGGGAGACGAGAGATGTTTCTGGCGACTGCTAATGAAGAGAAGAGATAGGTTAGTAGGACACATACTAAGACACCCAGGAATAGCAAGCTTAGTTATGGAAGGAAGGGTCAAGGACAAGAACTGTAGGGGTAGACCAAGGTTAGAATATGTTAAAGAGATTGCCTCGGATGTAGGGTGTGGTAGCTATGTAGAGATAAAACGATTAGCTCAGGACAGGGAGGCATGGAAAGCTGCATCAAACCAGTCAAAAGACTGAAGACTCAAACAACAACAACAACAACAACAACAACAACAACAACAGCACGAATGATTGCTGGGACAAATAGATGGGAGCAATGAAAGGAAAGTACTCATAATGAAGAGATAAAGGCTATGTTAGAAATGAACACGCTAGATGAAACTGTTGGTATGAGCCGACTTAGATGGTGGGGTCATGTGTAGAGAATGGGGGAGGAGAGATTAACTAAGAGGTTAATGAGGTCTCCTGTAGAGGGTAAGAGAAGCAGAGGTAGACCTAGGAGGCAATAGTTAGATTCAGTGTTGAATGATTTCAAAGTGAGAGGTGTAGAAGCAGAGGAGGCCGTATTGCTAACTGGTAATAGGGGATAAGGGAGGCGACTTGTTCGCAAACAGAGGTTTGCAGACTAGACTGGACGCATGGACGCAAAACAGTCTCAAATGAATAAATGAATGAATGAATAAATTAAATATGTGGTACATACTTGTTCCTCTTCATTTTCATTGTCGTTTGCAGATTGAGCATCCAAATTTGACCCGCTGTTTCGTGGCGTTTCCTGGTCGCATGTGAACAACAGCAAGTTGAAATACCATAGCGATGGCTTGTACACGCCATCAACCCCAGTTCTAGTGCACTTGGACTCTTTCTGCTTTTTTAATTCTTTTCGGAAACACCCCCTTATGGTATTTATTTTCTTTACTACAAATTCCTTGTCTGCATTAGGGAAGGTTGGTTGAATTAACTTAACAAGTTTTTCGTATGCTTCATTTCGCAGGTTTCTATTGACATATGCAGGTGATTTTGTTTGCCACAGACATTCGTGCTGTCGATATAGTTCAATGAAGTCTCGCATCAGATCGTTAGACATCTGCCGATTTTCTACCATTTTCAACGCGTAGGCTATACAGTATAATGTATATGCAACACTTAGTTTTCAACACGTGCAGTATACAGTATATTATACAACACTAGAACTCGCAAATTCACTCTCACTGCTGGAACTGAACCCTCAAGATTTCGAGCAAGCAGAAACTCTTCACTCCCTCCGCACTCCACTCCTAGACCGGAAGTAGCGTCCACACACGTGCACTCATCACTGACGCGTCTGGGATGCGCATTCAGGAGTTCACTCAAGATTGTACTTAGGTCTGCGGTTCGGAACGTCGCGGTAGTTGCAACGTGCGGCCCGGTAGCATAAACCATAGCCTGGGGACTCGGACGAATCTCGAATGCGAAGTGGGGGCTTAGCTCTTTTCAGAGACCCCCTTCAGTGTACTGCAATAATAATATTATATGGCCTCGGGTTTCGGGTGCAAGCTTTATTTGACACCCAAAGGGTAGCTTGCATGTCGAATTTCGTTGTTCCTTGCAGTACTATAAAAGTCAAGGAGGTTAGATATCTAAGCTCCTTGAACACTATAGCGTTTTCTAGTAGAAAAATGAGGAACTTTGTGTTGGCGGAAACTCCCAAGATAGCCCAGTCAAATGGTAGTTTTGACCAAAAAAAATTAGGGTAGAAGGTTTCTCGACGGATTCTTATGTTTTTCGGTGTGCTGAATCCGAATCTGAAGTTTGCCAACAAAAAAAATGACGGCTTCACAGTGAAAATCGCAAAAAATCCTAAATATTTCGGATTTTTTTCACAAAATCGCTTATAAGTTGAAAAATATGCAACCTAGTGAATTTCTCATAATTTACAAAATTAAAGTAGACAAAATTTCTTTCAAAATGCACTGGGCACTTTAAGTTTTTGAGTGCAGGGTATCGCCGCTAGAGCGCGCTGAAAAAGAGCGATGTTTTTGTACTTAGGCAAAAACGAGAGAAACTCAGCCCTAACTAGCCCCAGACACTTTCTAATCGTGTTTCCTCCATTAATACGTGTTTTATTCATGTTCTATGGTGGTAACATGATTGAAAGTTCGTTGAATATATTAATTTATCAAAATTTTTTCCAAGTTAAGTCATCTGTACTTATCCACCTAATGGTAAAGTGTGAAAGTGATGAGGTGAGTAATGTAAAACAGTTTTTGTGATTTTTCACTCAACATCTCACCATGTCACACATATCTCGCACATTCCTAAAGAGATATATTTAATATATTGATAGTGTGAAACCGGAGTCATTTCCCCTTTGTGTGAAATGTTCACCCTCAAGCCCTCAATAGGAAGGGTCCCTTTTTTGCCGACACATCTGTCCTTGACAGGTCCCCCTACATGCCTCCGGCCAACTCCTCTGCCATTCGGGTTTAGTTTAGTTTGCTCTCTCCTCCTCGTGGGACTGCTAAGCGTTCTTCTTCGGATTTCTGCCGTTCGTTCAGTGTTTTCAAGTGAACTAATGTTGTTATTAGTGAATATGTGAGGGACGAAAATGTTGCGTCGTGAATGTGCAATTTGTGAGGAGCCTCTGGATGATCAAACTCGAACTTCCTTTCAAACGACAAGAACAAGAGTAGATTCATAGAGCTCCTCAGGAGTAGACTGAGTGAGGCAGGGATTGAATCACGACAGGCCATTGAGGATGCTGATGCCCTGATCATAAGAACGGCTCAATCCATAGCTTAGACGCTTGGCACAGTTGCAGTGGTGGGAGAAGATGTTGACTTTCTCGTCATCATGATAGGCATCCGCACTTCTCCTAACGTGTTCTTCCTGAAACCAGGAAAAGGAAAAGTACCACTGACGCTATATAGCCCTGGCAGCTCGCTAGAGGAGCCCCTGAGCCATCATATTTTATTCCTCCACGCTGTCAGTGGTTGTGACTCCACATCAGCCATGTTCAACCAGAGTAAGACGAAATTCTTGAAGACCCTCAAGAAGAACCCAAATCTTGTAAACTACCATGAGCATTACATGGACCCCACAGCACAAGTCGAGGAGCTAGTGAATGCTGGCGAAAAATTTCTAGTGGCCTTATATGGTGGTGACCACCATACCACTCGTCTAAACGAACTGAGGTACAAGCTGTACCTCAGTACAGCATATAAAGTCACCGGAAACATGGCCTTAATCCCTCCCACTGAAGCTGCAGCCCGTGAGCACTTTCTGCGAGTTTACCACCAGATCCAGCAGTGGCTCGACAATCAGCTCAACCCAGAACAGTGGGGGTGGAAGTCTTCGAGGAACGGCCTCACCCCCATGAGAACAGCTAAGGCCCCAGCTCCTGACAAGCTTCTCTGCAAGGTCTCTTGCAAATGCAAAGGCGACTCTCGAGGAACCTGCGGTTTTCAACGTGTGGGTCTATATTGCTCTAGGCTTTGTACCATCTGCGAGGGAAACTGTCTGAATCTTGACAACTCATGCGACATCGACAATGAAGGTGACCCTGATGACCCTTCTCCGGTTGAGTCACCACCTACAATCCTGGAGACATCAGCACAAGGTAAATAGCATGTTTGTAATACACCCTATTTCACTGGGTTTCGAACAGTTTTCCAACTAGACACCTGAAAGTATTGTGTACAATAATATGTACAATTCCTTTTCCAGTGGAGTTACCGACCGATAGTGATAACCGGGGCCTTCAGCTCGGCAACCGGAGGCTGCTCCATCGAGGCCAAAAAGGAGGAAGCTCAATTAAACAATTGAAATTAATTGTAATGTAATAATAGTTAATTGCTATTACATTCCTTTTCATTATATTCATTTAATTTAATTTTTAAATAAATAATAAAACGGCTTGATCGGTCCTTTATGAATTCCTACCACTCCATGGGCAATGTTTTTCAAGGGCTTCGTAATCTTGTAACAACCATAGAGCATGAATAAAACACGTATTCATGGAGGAAACACGATAAGAAAGCGTCTGGGGCTAGTAGGGCACTCAAAAACTAAAAGTGCCCAGTGCATTTTGAAAGAAATTTTGTCTACTTTAAGTTTGAAAATAATGAGAAATTCACTAGGTTGCATATTTTTCAACTTATAAGCGATTTTGTGAAAAAAGTCCGAAATTTTTAGGATTTTTTGCGATTTTCACTGTGAAGCCGTCATTTTTTTTGTTGGCAAACTTCAGATTCGGATTCAGCACACCGAAAAACATAAGAATCCGTCGAGAAACCTTCTACCCTAATTTTTTTTTGAAACAGGCACTTCTGAGCACCAAATGACTGGGCTATAAATATGAAATGAAATACTAGATCGACATAAACAGTTCCTCCTCGTGTGCCTACCGTTGGTCCAAAAACAAATCCGCATTATTATGGTTGAAATACTAATTTTTCTACTTCATCCTCTTATTTTGGTTGGTTGGTTCCTTAGTTTAGGGGCTGTGACCACGCGGTCATGTAGCCCCGTGTACTTCGGGTGTGTGTAGAATCTGTCTGATAACCGGTGTTAATTGTGATGACTATATTAGTGTGTGTGTATCTGTTTTTTTAAATTCAAGTAAGGACTGCATCTTTGGATTTTTCAAATAGTTCCTACTTTTGCCACCAAACGCCACCGTCAACGACTACTAGGCCTAGTTCAGAACTTGGCTACTAGACGCCACCGCAGTCGGCTCTTGGCAACGAACGTAGCAACCTAAGAGCGTTGTTTACATTCTTAACCTCTACAATTTAGTTTCACACAGGTGTAATTAGTGGAAAGTTCTTTAACATGCCATAAATCTATGACATGGGACCGCCGGCTTTACTTCCCCTCCGAAGGAAGGCATACTGAAGGTGTTGTGTTTGCTTATTATAAGCTCCTTGGTTGTGGTGACAACACGAACTATGAGCAGTAGATCGTAAGAAATAAATGAAGTGCAATTGTAATTGATGTGCAGATAGAAATATAAAAAGCTCGTATAATGTTGAATGAGTGTTTTCATTTGTACTCCCATGTGTTACAAGGGCTATTATTTTAACGATAGAAGTACGTCGGTGACATTTGGCGTCCAACGTTGCGGCAGAATTTATTTACATCGATTGTGTTTTTCTTATGCTAATATGGATAAAGCCGTAAAACTCAGAGGAGTAAATCGAAGCTCATTTACAAGACATTACAACGCTTTGATCACGGAAATTCAGTCCGATAATGTCAATCTACAAAAGGTACGTGCTAACCTCAATGTTTTGCATACCGACTGGGAAAAACTTCGCAACATGGATGAGAAGAATATGGATTTTCTTCTCGAGGATGATTCCAGCGATACGGAACTCGAAGCGGAGTCATCGTCAACAGATGAATACAGATGTAGGTATGAAACTGTGAAGGTTCAAGTTCAAGACTTAGAAGCTATCGATACCAGGACAAAAGTTGAAGAAGCATCTAATTCAGTAAGTAGGCCTAACATATCTAATCACAGAAAGTTCAAACTCCCTCTCATCGAGTTACGAAAATTCAATGGTGATGTTAAGGAATGGATACCCTTTTGGAGCCAGTTCAAGAAGGTGCATAGTGATGAGTGTCTGTCAAATGAAGATAAATTCCAGTACTTGTTACAGGCCACAGTGGAAGGTTCTAGAGCCAGGGATGTAGTGGAAAGTTATCCTCCTTCTGGAGATAATTACAGCTAAGTAATAGAAGCCCTAAAAGCTAGGTTTGGCAGGGATGATTTGCTGATTGAAGTATATATAAGAGAACCGGTTAATTCTGATCCTTCAAAATGAAAATTCAAGCATTATACTACCCCTAGCCAAGCTATATGATAAACTAGAAGGCTATTTAAATTCTTTGGAGACTTTAGGTGTAACAAAAGGAAAATGTGCCTCAGTATTATGTCCACTTTTAGAGTCTTGTATGCCAGAGGATTTTCTTAGAGTCTGGCAGAGAAGTGCGAGTGCAACTGGTGTGACAACTGCTGAAATTCGTCTAAGTAGATTAATGACATTTATGAAGGCAGAAGTACAAAATGAGGAGCACATATCACTTGCCATGTCAGGTTTTGGACTGTCACATCATAGGGATAATAATGTTAAAACAAACCAAAGAAGCGACTCACAATCTTATGACCAAGAAACATCATATACTGCTATGGGACTCCTAACCACTCAAGAACACAAGCATGGCAGATCTACTGATTGCATATTTTGTGATTCCTCTAGCCATAGGTGTCTACACTGTTATAAGGCACGGGGCATGATGTTAGAACAAAAGATGCAGATCATTAAAGAGAGGAAGTGCTGTTTTACGTGCCTCAAACCAAACCATATTTCCAAAAAGTGTAAAAACAGGGTATCGTGTGTGATTTGTGATTTTAAAAAAATGTAGTTCTTATGTGTCCAGATCTTGAAAAGAATAGGAAGAGTTTATCTGTTAAAGACACTTCTAAATCTGAATCAGTTGTACAGAACAATGCATTTGCTAATCTCACATGTGACACGGGAGTATTGCTTCCTACCCTGAAGGTCCAGGTGAGAGGTGATGACGTTCAGCGTGAAGCACGAGCCATCATTGACACAGGGTCACAAAGATCCTATATCTTAAAACAGACTGCTCTTGAGATGAGATATCAACCATCCAAAGAGGAAGTAATTGTGCACTCCCTTTTCGGTGGCAAAAATCCGGTAACTGTACTCACAATATCTTCAGAATTCATCTGGCAAGTTGTAATAAGGAATACCTTAGTAATGTTGGTAACAACTATGCTGGTGAACGACATGAATGTAGCTGATCTATGGAAATTGGACCTGATCGGTATTACAGATCCTTCAGAAAAGAAAACCAAACTGGAATTGCAAGATGAAGTACAAAATCACTTTGTAGAAACTGTAGAAATTAATCCTGATGGCAGGTATGGAAGCCGTTCGCGTTCCCGGTCATTTGCCAGATACCGTAGCTCTGGATCTCGGTCTCGATCACATTCCTATCGTAGTCGTAGCCGTTCGTATGATCAATATTCTCGCAGCCGATCACGCTCTGACGATTACCACAGATGCAGCAGAAGGGAATCAGATGATAGGCGGAGGAAACATGACTATCACATGAACAAATATCAGGGTCGCTACCCCCGCAACCGTGGTACTTATTACCGGCCTCGGTTTCAGAACTTCAAAAATCCAAGAGGAAATTTCCAGCAACGTGTTGGTAGGAATTTTCACCAGAAATATCAGCAAGGCCGTGGTAACAGGCCCTTTGGCAATAGAGGTAGAGGAAGAGGGGGTAGAAGTCGTTATTTTCATTACAAACCTAGTTCTGGTTATAAGGACTACCATAATCGCCGCTATGAAGGAAATCGCCCACGGTCTAGGGGTAGTGACGACAGGAGAAGTTGCAGTCGTGAGGACGATGATCCAATGAAGAAAGTTGGTGCAGCTAAGGAAAAATTTAATAAATATATTGCTGAAGAAAACAAGAAAGATGAGGCCGGTCCATCCTCAAGTAAGTCACGTGATGAGCCTCTAAGTGAGGGAGAGGCTGTGGATGATGACGACTATGGATTGCCCCCTCTGCCTTCTAGTGGTCCTCCATCTCGTGACAGTAGCTATGTGGATCGCAAGGCATATGATGGGAAGTGGGCTGAAAAGGAATCTGAAGATAAAAACTCAATAAGTGAAACGATTGTGACAAAAGGAGGGAGAGTCATCAAATTACCCAGGAAATATTTAGATTGAACATTTTTATATTGGCTTCAATTTTGTGTATATTTTTTGTTTAATTTAACTTGATCAGTTAAATTAGATGGGAGGATGTTGTGTTTGCTTATTATAAGCTCCTTGGTTGTGGTGACAACATGAACTATGAGCAGTAGATCGTAAGAAATAAATGAAGTGCAATTGTAATTGATGTGCAGAAAGAAATATAAAAAGCTCGTAGAATGTTGAATGAGTGTATTCATTTGTACTCCCATGTGTTACAAGGGCTATTATTTTAACGATAGAAGTACGTCGGTGACAGAAGGATTTTAACGCTCTTAAAAAATCCGACGACTTCGGCCGGGTTTGAACCCGCTATCTTGGGCATAGAAGCTCAGCATGCTATCCTCTTATTTTAATTCCAATTATGTCGGTAATAATGAATCGTAGATTATCGTTTAAGAACACTGGTCAGCAATGACCGTACCAAACGTAAACAAGCCCCTAGTCCGCAGCGATTGCAAAGGAAACATTCAGATTATTATTTGTGGTCATTGAAGAAGAAGCTTGTAGGAAGGTCGCGGCGTTCTGTCGAAGATATTCTGGATCAACTCTTAAGATATCTTTTGTGTTTAGGTCTGCATCTGGTGGGTTGGAATCTCACTTTGATTTGTGTTAGGTGGTGGTCCGAGTCGACAACTCCCTTCCGTACTTATTTATTATTATTATTATTATTATTATTATTATTAATAATAATAATAATAATGTCTGAGGAGCCATGATTGCGATAGTGGTGTTGTTGATTTGGTGCGTATAAAATGAGCATTTGCATGAGGAGGTATCATTGTGTTATGATATAATTGGAAACAGGTCAGTACATTTCAGTTTATAGAAATATCTCTGTTGTTGGTGCAATATACATTTTGGTTATTTTATTGCTTGTATATTGTAATGTCATAACCAATTTGAGGTTATGAATTGGAAATCTCAAACAAACGAGCTCGAAATATCATCCTTGGCAGAAGTAGAGGTTAGGGTATTGTTAGTACAAGGTCTTGCCGTATCTTCCAAAGCCGTCTGGTATTAGTAGTAGTGAAAGGTTCTGTCGCCAGGAGGCGTCAAGGGCGTCTAGATTTCTCTGTTTTGGCGGACATTTTAAACCCGTAGCATTGCAATGGAGAAAATACCGAGTCAAGGAGCATTGGATTCCGATAAGTTCGCTGTTTTAAGACTGCAGATATCGGACAATGAAAACAAAGAACAGGATTATCTTGACATTGCTAAGACATTGCTAAGCATTTTGGTTATTCCCCAAATTAATATGAAGCTGGAGATTAAAGTTGGGTTGAAAAAATTGCAGGAGACTTTAGATGCACGGAGTACTAGTCGAGATCCTGGAAGAAAGCCAGAGAGTTACTGTTCCTTTAAAAAAGAGGACCTTTCTCCAAGAGCGGAGGAATTGTATCCGATACCTCCGGGAACAATAAGAGAAAACCGAAAAGGAGGAATGGACAAGAGTTCAACCTAAGAAGAAGAGGAAACAATAAAGTAATGAAATTGAAAATACTCAGCAGCGAGCAGCGGTCATGTACCCTGCAAGAAAGGAAGAAGGGAAAAGGCCTAAACCAGGAAGGCACCTTGAAGCTGTTCTTATTCAGCCAGCAAAATACAGAACCTTTCCGGATGTCCTTAAACATATCTGTAGAAAAGTCAAACCAGAGGACAGTGGCATGGAAATGAAGTCAATTAGGAAGACCAGGACAGGAGATGTTCTTCCGAATTTAACAAATCTACGACGTGTGAGGGTCGAGAAAACCTCGACAAATCGTTGAGAGAGGCTCTTGGTCGTGATGAAGATGCCAGAACTTTGACCCCCCCCCCCCCCATAACTCTGGAGGTGCGGGATTTAGACTACATCACGACTATTGCAGATGTGGAGGAGGCGGTCAGACGGGACATTAAAACACTTACTGGAGAAGTCAAGTCTTAGTCACGGAACCCAATAGCAGACGCCAGAAAATGGCTATTGTACATTTAGCAGAGCAAGATGCCCGTTAACTTCTGGAAGAGGGAGAAGGAAAGTGGGATAGATATATGGTAGGGTAAGGGAGAGAGCAATGGTAACTCGCTGTTTCCGTTATCTGTCATATGGACATCTCGCAAGGAATTGTAATGGTCCTGACAGGAGCTAACTCTGTTACTAGTCTGGAGATGCCGGACATAAAGCATCAGACTGCAAAGGTGAAGCCCGATGTGTGCTATGTACGGAGAAGGAGGTTCATGACACAAATCGGAACCATGTTCCTGGTTCAGGCGCCTGTATAGTGTTTCGGGAATCTCTCGAGAAGGTTAAAATCGGTAAACAATAATGAGATTTCTTCAAGGAAATATTCACAGAAGTTTGACTACCAGTGACCTCTTGACGCAATTGGCATTTGAAATGGAAGTGGATATTTTTATCCTGAGTGAGCAATAGGCTATCAGAACAGGGATCATCATGGGTGGTTTGCGGACAACCTTGGAACAGCCGAAATTTTCAATCCGGGTCTGGGAAAATATCCAGTGACAGATCAAGGATCTAAGGATGGGTTCATCTGGATTAATATTGGCACGCTTACGTATGTGAGCTGTTACTTCACCCCGAACGAGTCCATTGATGATTTCCAGAAGAAGTTGGATAGCCTTGAGGACACATTGCATGGTATGGGAAATAACCTTATTGTAGCTGGTGATTTCAATGCCATGGCCTTGGAATGGGGTATGCCGGATGTAGAATACAGAGGACGTCGTATACTGGGAATGGCTGAAAGGTTGGGATTGACGACCGTAAATGTTGGAAATACGCCTACCTTTCGACGACGTGGCTGCAAAGGAACTATTCCAGATATGACTTTTGCGTCAGACGATCTTTTGTCAAGAATACGGTATCTGAATGGTGGGTGATTGAGGACTACAGGAAGTGATCATCTGTATGTTACTTTCCGTGTACTTCAACAAAATCGACAACAAAGAAGAGGGAACTGGGTGCTTATGAGCGTCAGTGATAAACACAATAAGGAAGGAGCAGCTTAAAAGGCTCACATATTCGACACCGTCCTGAAGTAATTAATGCGAGAGCGGTTCCAGGACGGACTGTCAGGATGGAAAGGGTGTGGATTTTTAGTGGGTAAGAATCCCTCACACTTGAAGAGTGCGGACCCTCTTCAAGCGTCTTGATAGAAGATTTTTCCACTTCCCTCGTAAAAAAATAATAATAACAAAAATATATGTATTAGACCTATACGTCTAAACTATACGGAGTCCATACCATTTAAAAATTCTTTTAAATCCTCGTTGATTTATTTATTTATTTATTAATTAATTAATTAATTAATTAATTAATTAATTATATTTATGATAACCTGTGTTATTGTGATGACTGGAGAGGCGTGCATAAGTGTAATTATTTGGGTCAAGGACTGCGGTAGGTAGCCTAAGACTTGAAATAAGTTGCCACCACGGGGTTTACTTGGATTGAATTAGACCTCTCAGGAGGCTACACGAAAAAGAAAAAAAAAAAAAGAAAAAAGGTAAAACCGTGAAGGAAACCCGCGCGCAAAAACGTCGTTTCCAGCGTCGGGATTCGAACGTCAGTCGTGCAACAAACCTTCACATGCTTGACTACTCTGTGGTAACAAGGAGGTGATAATGCTTCGGCTCATCAGAGTAGCCTCTAATAACCTGTGTAGGCCTGTGCATTAAATTGAACTGCAGCATTATTGTAATCTTCCTCTCCACAAACGACATGGACACAGCAAATCGTATTTTGGGATACGGTATCATGTTAATGAGGTAAACCGTCACAAGCCTTTAAACCAATTATGGTAAGCTGGAAGTGATCGGCGTATACAGTGACCGCAGTTCTAATTATAGGGTCAGCTCGGAGTTTGAATGAGCTGGAATTATAACTTAGAGTTCAGAGATCCCTAGATTTTGAATCTAAAATGAAGTAATTCAACCAGTAACGAGATTATCTCAGAATATAGCCTACATGACGAATTCGTTAAGCCAGAGTTGTCAAATCTGGCCACTGGTGGTGATGGTCCTCACTGTGACACACGACTGAGCTCAGGGTATCTTTGTCAGACTCCGATCGTATACTTGAGTGTGTTTGATAATCTGTTATCATGGTGTCTGTAGTAGTGTGAGCAGTGTTGCCAAATCTTGAAGTGGAAAGGAACTAAACCCTATACTCTAAAACACCAGAAAAGCACCAGCAGGACTCTATGATTCAAAACACTAGAAAAACACCAAAAATTATAAATATACTGTATAAACGGCTTTTTTTACTTACATTTCTTTCATTAAAAATAGTCTTCTTCACTTGCGGAGCCTGCTACCGCTATTACATGTTTAGAGAAGGAAGGTGTAGTACTGCTGTAGCTCTGCATACTTCCAATTTTGGCCACTATTATATCCTTCAGAAGTTCGTAGTCGTGGTAGCATTTTCCCTCTGTTTTTAGTCCAAATCGCACACACAGAATGGAATGCAAATTTTGAACTTTGATTCGATTTCTTTGCTTTGTTTTCACCAATTAGACTTGGCTAAACACTCTCCCTACATCTGCGTTAGAGTGAGGGGGCAAAAGTACATAAACTGCCTTCGCATGAGACTGGGAAATCCCCTGGGAGCTGGGAAGAAAATAGATGATAGGTCGATTCTTTTTACAAGTGCACTTGCACTGAGCCCTGCATGTTGGTGACTTCCCCTGTTGGAGTGTTGATCTTGACACGTGTAAGGCTGAACATTGCCTATCTTAACTGATTAACTTCATTAAAACTATATTAGTATAGATTACATGGCTTCCAGGATTTACTTATTTGTCATAGGAGACAATTTCATGAAAAAATCCGTTAAGCACCTGATTTGGCACTGGTTTTTTTTTTTTTTTGAAATAACACCAGTATTTTGCTATGGCGCTATTAGAACATTTCTGGCACCAGACGAACTTCAGAAACACCAGATCTGGTGCTAAAAACACCAAATTGGTAACACTGAGTGTGAGTATTTTTTATTGAGTCAATTGAGTAGCTGTCTGATCGTGAGGTAGAGCCACGGTCACGAAAACTAAATTAACGGCCGAGGTGATCCGATGCACTGACCACGCGTCACCCCAATATAAGGCGGCGGCCGTGGTCTTCAGCTATGAATCATCCCTGCATTTGCTTGGAGTGGAAGGGGTGGAGCCAGCCCCGTGGTGTTGGGGTAGCGCGCCTGCCTCTCACCCGGAGGCCCCGGGTTTGATTCTCGGCTCCATCAGGGATTTTAGAAACTGATATGAGGGCTGGAATGAGGTGCACTCAGCCTCGTGAGGACAATTGAGTAGCTGTCTGATCGTGAGGTAGAGCCACGGTCACGAAAACTAAATTAACGGCCGAGGTGATCCGATGCACTGACCACGCGTCATCCCAATATCTGCTGGGCAGCGGTCGCATGGTAGGCATAGACTCTTCATGGGCTGTAGTGCCAGGAGTTATTATAAGGGGTGGAACAGCGAGGTCATCTCCCCATTCCCTCCAGGGACCCACGGCTAGTGGGACGTGGGTTGGCGACCAAGGGACCCCAGCTGAGCTCGGCATTGATTCCACTTACTTGTGCCGGGCTCCTCTGTGTCATCTTTTCTATCGACCACCCTTGGTCAACTCTTGTTCTTTCCCGACCCCGACGGTATTAGGGTATCCGAGGCCAAGGGAGTCTTTTACTTTCCCGCCTTAATTGGCCCTTGTCTCATCTTTCCTGATCCCTCATTCTTCGAGGGTTCAGACCTCTTCTGTTTTCTTCATATCTCCTGCCTTCAAAGGCCCTTAAGGAGGCAGGGTGTATGTAACCCCACCACTTCTGGTGCACCCTCGATAGTGCTACACCCTCAAGGGCTTACGGCTGGTGAGTTCGGGAGTTGGCAACCCGGAGGGATTCCTGAGCTGGGTCCGGCTTTTTCTCCCTTTTCCGGTGCCTCTGGGGCGGACCCTCTCCTCTTTCCCTTTCCTATCTGCTTCTTCTGGTTCTCCATCCTTCCAAGTCCCTCAATGCGCATTCTTCGAGGATTGAGGACATTTCTTTTCCTCCTGTCCATTGTTTGCCTTGTTCTTTATTTGTTTACCATTTCTTCTTCTAGTTTGTAAGACTGCAGTTAGTATTAGTTATAGTCTTCACTACATTTTCATCTCATCTTTCACTATCACCCAAACCATTAGGGGCCGATAACTTAGATATTAGGCCAGTTAAAACAAAAATTATCTTCATCCCCTATTAAGTGAAGAAACCACGGGAAATCTTGTCTAAGATGGCTGAGGTGGGAATCGACCCCGCCTCAAGAAGCTCAGCGTACCTCGTTCCAATATTCGAATATTCGACTACTTTGAATATTCGCCAGTACATTTTTCGAATATTCGAACAATGTGGATGTCCGAATACTTTGGTCGTTCGAAAATACGAAGAAGCCTACTCGAGCATTTCGAATAGCCAATTATTAAAATAAATCTAAAATTTTATTTATTTGAGTAAGAAGATTTTTTTTGCCGTGTGGCCTCATGAGAGGCCGAGTCTTTCTAGTCGACGCCCGTGGGCGACCTGCGCGTCGGGATGAGAGATGGAATGGATGAAGATGAATGAAACTGGGCAAGGATGTGGAAGAAAGCGGCCGTGGCCTGTCAGAGGGTACCGTCCCAGCATTTGTCTGGTGTTGAAAATGGGAAAACACGGAAAACCATTTCAAGGACGGCCGACGGTGGGGCTCGAACCCACGCGTCTACCGAGTCAGCAGAGAGCTTGGCCCCATGACCTAACGCTGCGCTTTAGCCAGCGTAGCCACTGCTGTCGGCAGTAAGAAGATGATAAGTACCCGTAAATCACAGCAATTTGTTTGAAGAAATACCGGTGGACGAGTTGATGGTAGCAGGGGTGAATCCAAGGGTCAGATAGGGGTTAACCCCTTCCCCATTCAGCCTGATAGATCCTTATAAATAAATTAGAATTCAAAACAAGCATCACTTTTTATCCCTTTCTTTTTTTTCTGTTTATTATAGTTATTCGAACATTTGAGTGATTTGTCTTGTTCGTCAAATCATTCGATTAGTGAATGAATATAATAATAATAATAATAATAATAATAATAATAATAATAATAGTAATAATAATAATAATAATAATGAAAATGAAAATCCACAGCCTGCTTCCAGTCGACCAACCGGGTCAGGGAATGGATTGAATGAAGACCCCATCTAGCGGCGAGGATATGAACTGTGCCGGCTGCCGAAGCCTGTCGCAATGAGTAAATGAATGAAAGATGAAATGAGATGATAGTGGAGATTGTTGCTGGAATGAAATGGTGACAGGGAATATCGGAGTACCCGGAGAAAAACCTGTCTGGTTCCGCTTTGTCCAGCACAAATCTCACATGGAATGGCCGGGATTTGAACCACGGACCCAGCGGTGAGAGGCCGGCGTGCTGTCGCATAAGCCACGGAGGCTCTAATAATAATAATAATAATACTAATAAAAATAATAAAAATAATAATGACCCCAGACACTACAGCCCTTGTAGGGCCCAGGCCTACCAAGTGACCGCTGCCCTGCCATTTAGCCTGTAGATATTGGGGTGACGCGTGGTCAGCGCATCGGGTCCCCTCGTCCCTTAATCTTGGTTTTCGTGACCGGGACGCTGCCCCACTCTCAGACAGCTACTCAATTGTCCTCACGAGGCTGAGTGCACCCCATTCCAGCCCTCACGTCAGTTTCTAAAATCCCTGACGGGAATCAAACCCGGGGCCTACGGGTAAGAGGCAGGCGCGCTACCCCAACACCACGGGGCCAGCGATTAATAAATGAATAGTCGGGTTATGCCACAAATGCGTGAACAATTCGTATAATGCAATGTTTGAATATGTGCAACTCTAGTTCCAACCCCCAAAGCAGAATTAAATTTCTTCGCAGAGCGGAGAATCGAACCGGGACAACAGGAGTGACAGTGACTGCATACTAGTACCACCACCTGCGGTCTTGTGGTGTGTATTGAGACAAGGCTCCCAAAAGACCTGGGTTCGATTCCTTGCTCTGGTCTGTGTGCTGAAACGGGGTACACTCAGCCTCGGGAGGCCGAAATGAGAAGAGGTGGATTCGATTTCCATCCTAAAAGTGGTTTTCCGTGGTTTTTCACTTTTACTCCCGTGATGGAACCTAGCTTAAGGCAACGGTCGCCTCCTGCCCATCACATTCTCTATTGCAAATTCACACACTACTTCAGACACCCACAATAACATATACAATCCTACACACACCTAAGAACATCTTATATATTAAAATAGTTTTCAAAAATTTCACCCTTTACTAAAACTGAAATATCTCGGGAAGTATTTGCGCTACGACGACATTTGTTGACTTAAAATGTAATGCCCGTCAAGCACCGTCGATTGATACCCACCTTACTTGATAATATCAATCGTGTATTAAAATAATTGCGAATATTACTTCCTTCAAGGTCTCACGAAAATAGAATCGAATGACTTGACGGACATATAGTCGCTAGGCGACAACGACTAACACTGTATCATGATATTCAACGCCGCCCCAATAATAAATCTAACTTGATATTAACAGAGAGTTCCCTAATAGGGATGTATAGAACTAGCACCGATAGAGCGCATTGCTGTTGTACTGGGTAAGCGCAAGGCGCTCTTCATTTGTCTCCTATGTTCTTATGCCGCTAATATCCACGAATTTAAGTTGTTTAAATTGTTATTTTCGTAACTATGCCGAGCTATTGCAGTGTTCCTCTTTGCAAAAATCAGGGAAGCTCGTTTTCGTTTCACCAATTTCCACAAAATAAAGAAATGAGGAAGAAATGGTCACATGCTTTTAGAAGGAAACATTTCGGCGAGAAAAATCTGACCGAATATATTAAAGTGTGTTTCCATCATTTACAACCCGATGACTTCACGAAAACTGTGTTGGATAATTGTGACTTACAATGGAAAATAATTCCTATTTTGTACCTATAAACTGATTAGACATTTCGATAACATCCACTGAATTTATGCGTTTGTAGGCCTATTTGAAGGTGAGAGAGCAAGATAAAAACCGGGCGCTGTTCTACCGCTTTTTCCGTGGACCACGAACACAACAAAAATAATTATTTAGGAAGAGGTCATACACAAGAAAATTGCCGGATTATCACGATAAGCCTACAATATCGGAATCTGCAGAAATCATCTCCATTGAAGTACGGGAAAAAAATCGTCAATATACACGAAGAAATGAAAGTAACATTTCTGACTCCCATTTTCAAAGACATCAATAGGCTACTCGGTCAAATACTTCAAGAATAAATTTCGCAACATTAACAGTCACAAACGTATTATGGTTGGTTTCTTGAAATCGGAATTAATCGTCAATTTCCATCTGCCTGACGGAGAATGTGGTAGCGACTGACTTCTACATTCTTGAGACATAGATGAATGGAAACAGTTCGTGGCCCTAAAGCAGGGATTCTCAAACTTTAAAAAAAATGTACCCCCAAGTCCTTTCCCAGGGGTAAGGGAACGATTCTTATTGCGAAATTGACAAAATTACATAAGAACCAAACGTTGCGATGCATTTTCGAGGTACATATTTAATTACCGGTATCAACTTTCTTTGATTATGTTTACCTTAAAACACGACAGTTTCATGTAAGCTATCAACCTAAAAAAAAATACATGAATCGAAGTCTGTAAGCAGGGGGAGCAAGTGAACATTTAAATCTCAATTTATGATTTAAGTCTTTTGGAGATATATTTATCAATATAGGCCTACAATACTCTAGTAATTGTAATCTTTAGTAGAAAGCATGCTGACTCATATTCATTATTTGAATAATAAAGAGTGTTAGAATTTTGTTATTACCGCTGTAGGCTATTAATTCTTCCTTCCTCCTGCTGGTTTTAGTGCCTCTAGTCCGTAGCTCATTTTGCAGCTGTTTAACGCTTAAACGCTGAAAATCGTTTATCATATATTAGGAGATATACCTATAGAATTAATTTATATAGTCTTGGAGTAAAATTAGAGAAGATATAATTTACTTTAGCTTAGAAAACTCGGTCACAATTTACACATTCGTCGCAGCTGACTGGGACAAACATAAGACGATCGCCTTGCGCTTACCCAGTACTACACGAGCGCTATCTGGCGCGAACTTTCTCCCGCTACATCCCTATTACGTCATGATATCGTTAACTTCTACCTGCTCCACTCGAGCGCTAATATCGCATGTATCCATACATGATATCGTTAACTTCTGCCTGTTCCACTCGGGCGCTAATGTCGCATGTATCCATACAATAAGCAGAACGGGATTCTGTGCGCATAATTTAATTAAAACTTCTCAAAGAATGGATTACTTTGAGACCGAAATGCTCATGCACAATCAGAGGTCATTTTGCTAATGACACTGTCATGTCAACATCTGTTTGAATGACAACAAATACTGTATACGAAAGACAACTAATTTCACGAAGATGCCGCTACAGTCGAATGTTGGAACCGCCATTTTGTATTGTGTATCCGATCTTTCTGTTATATAGTCTTTGGTCTCACCAGCTACAAACTGTCTTCTTTTCGTTTCATCATTCGTGCTTATAGGTTGTGTGCTTAATCAATACAATGAATCATATTATGATGAATGAGAGGCGACACTTAATTACAACTATTATAAAGATTAAAGGTGACGGTAATTGTCTGTTCAGGTCATTGGCATATGAACAATCAGAGTTTATTTACACAGGTTAGAAAGCGAATTGTAAAACAAGTTACAGACAAATGGAATAATTATTCTTCCTTTATTGTTGGCAACAGCGATATGTACGAAACTGATATCAATACGAGCGATGATTACAAAATGTATATGTCTATGAATGGTGTTCATGGAGGTCATGTTGAGTTAATTGTCGCTGCTCAAGTTTGCAAAATGGATATTATTCGTGGATTACTACTGTCGTATGGAAAGTGACCGGTTAAAATATATACGTCATCAACAAACGAAGTTACGAGTTGATACATATGCCGGTTAAGCAGACGCCTTGCATGCACGAGCAGAAAATGAAAATCTCAGAGTCGGTCGTATTGTAGTTTTGCCATCTTCTTTTACAGGTAGCCTAAGGAAAATATTGCAAAATTATCAGGATGCGATGGCGATAGTGAGGAAGTTTGGAAAGCCAGATGTATTCATTACGTTCACCTACTGTATAATGCGTGCTGGCCAGAAATACTTAACAGCATTCATCTCTGGGAAACGGCTAATAATAAGCCTGATATTGAAGTGAGAGTTTTCCATTGCAAAGTAAAGGAATTGCTACGATTGATTAATGTTAAGGAAATTTTCGGTAAAAGCATATCTATATACAGTGGAATTCCAAAAACGAGGTCTCCCGCACATCCATTTACTCTTAACATTAACGGAAGATTGTAAGTTTCGAGAAATTTCTGACATTGATAGCGTGGTGTCAGCCGAAATACCAGATCTCGAGGATGAAGCACTATACGAGTTGGTAAGGCGTCATATGGTACATGGTCCTCGCGGATCTTTGAATCCTTCTTCAGTCTGTATGAAAGATGGCGTATGTAAGAAAGATAACACTAAACAGTTTCAGAAAGAGACCAAAGATAATGCCAATGGTTATCCTTCGTATAGGAGAAGAAATAATGGACGGATTATTATAAAAACAATTCGAGGCATTGATTGAAATCGATAGTCGATTCATTGTTCCCTACAATCCATTTCTTTTACTTTACTTGCAAGCTCATATTAATGTTGAAATATGCTCAAGTGTTCGGAGTGTTAAATACATCCACAAGTATGTGTATAAAGGTCATGACTGCTGCATTGTTAAAATATGTCCTGAAGGCGAAACGGAGAACTACGATGAAATTACTTCTTTCCTAAATGCTAGATATGTTGGTCCAACAGAAGCCACATACAGGATATTTTCATTTCACATGCATGAACAGTCACATTCTATCGTGCGATTACCAGTTCACTTGCCAAACTTGCAAAATATCTATTTTAACAAGATGTTCAGTAAAGAACATATAGCCTACTGTCTCCTAAATGCATGGGTATTGTTATAACTCTTTGTCCTTATCAAGGAGTATAAATGAATGTTGGTTGTAGTAGCTTGTTGAAATACAACGTGCTATAGGGATATTATACATGAATATGAGGTGCTCTTTGCTAGTGCTACCTCTGCAAAAACATTCTTTCAATTCGGTTTCACCGTTTTTGAATAGATATGGGGAATGGATTTGCACACATACATGGCCGCTATTTGCAAACTATTGGGCTGATGACCTAGTAGTCAGTCATAAGATGCTTTCCACAAAAAGGCATGTTGTTGCAAAATCTGGTAGAGATCAAATTATTAGGATGGACGTAATTTGATTTAAGCTTTTAACATTTGGGTGGCCGTCATTCCGTTTCCGTCAAGATGGCGGCGATATAAAACATGACACTGAGGTGCCCTTTGCTAGTGCTACCTCTGTACTAAATTTCGTTCAATTCGGTTTCACCGTGTTTGAATTGATAGGGGGAATCGATTTGCACACATACTTGGCCACCATCTGCAAACTATTGGGCTGATGATCTTGCAGTTTAGTCAGAATATGCTTGCAAAATTTGGTAGAGACTAGATTATTAGGTTGGTCGTAATTACATTTTAGCTTTTAACATTTGGGTGGCCGCGATTACGTTTCCGTCAAGATGGCGGTGATATAAAACATGACACTGAGGTGCCCTCTGCTAGTGCTACATCTGTACCAAATTTCGTTCCATTCGGTTTCACCGTGTTCGAATTAATAGGGGGAATCGATTTTCACACAAAGATGGCCGCCATCCGCAAAATATTAGGCTAATGACCTATTAGTTTGGTCAAAGGATGCTCCCTACATAAAGGTATGTTGATGCAAAATTTGGTTGAGATCGGATGATTAGGTTAATCGTAATTTGATTTAAGCTTTGAACATTTGTGTGGCCGCCATTACGTTTCCGCCAAGATGGTGGCGATATAAAACATGACACTGAGGTGCCCTTTGCCAGTGCTACCTCTGTTCCAAATTTCGTTCCATTCGGTTTCACCGTGTTTGAATTAATAGGGGGAATCGATTTTGACACAAAGATGGCCGCCATCCGCAAACTATTAGGTTAATGACCTTTTAATTTGTTCAAAGGATGCTTCCTCCATAAAGGTATGTTGTTGCAAAATTTGGTAGAGATCGGATGATTATGTTAGTCGTAATTTGATTTAAGCTTTTAACATTTGTGTGGCCGCCATTACGTTTCCGTCAAGATGGCGGCGATATAAAACATGACACTGAGGTGCCCTTTGCTCGTACTATCTCTGTACCAAATTTCGTTCCATTCGGTTTCACCGTGTTCGAATTAATAGGGGGAATCGATTTTCACACAAAGTTGGCCGCCATCTGCAAACTATTAGGCTGATGACCTATTAGTTTAGTCAAAGGATGCTCCCCTCTTAAAGGTATGTTGTTGCAAAATTTGGTAGAGATCGGATGATTAAGTTAGTCGTAATTTGATTTAAGCTTTGAACATTTGTGTGGCCGCCATTACGTTTCCGTCAAGATGATGGCGATATAAAACATGACACTGAGGTGTCCTTTGCTAGTGCAACCTTTGTACCAAATTTCGTTCAATTCGCGTTCACCGTGTTCGAATTGATAGGGGGGGACAGACATTCAGATTTCCCACACTCACACACACACACACACACACACACACACACACACACACAGAGAGACACACTTTTTTTGTCCTGTGTTGATCTCATAAGTCTACGTTCATTTTTTTCAAAAACCGAAAGTAGGCTAAAAATGATAACGATCCTGATATTTTACTTCAAGCACAGTTGCGCAACACGGAATTACAAGCGCGGTTCAAGTTAAATCAAGATTCGCAAGCCAGAAGTCCGTATTTTTATCCAGAAACACCAGTACATTAAGTCTGGAATAAGAGCAACTGCCAGTGACAAAAAAGAAAAGAATGTTTCAAAAACTATAGGCAGAATGAGTAATGTTTCGCTTACAGAAACAGAAAGGTATTATTTACGCCTCGTATTGCTTCACGCCATAGGTGTTACCAGCTTCCAGGATCTACGAACATACAAAGCAGTTGTCTATTCTACTTTTAAAGAAACTGCAGAGGAGCGAGGTTTGCTGATTGACGATTCTCAATGGCAGCGTTGTTTGGCAGAAGCGTCACAATTTCAGATGCCTTCTCAGTTATGACAACTTTTTTCTTACATATGTATCTTTCAGACCCCTTCAAATGTAAGATAGTTATGGGACATTTTCAAGAATTCATTATCAGAAGATTATCTGCAGTTTCACGAACCTAACATTGCATATAAGTTCACTCTTATACATATTTCTAATACATTAAAGCTCCATTACTTCTCTCGAATTGGCAGCTATTATTGATAATTTCCCTCAGACAAATTTACTAAAGAATTATCCAAACCTTAATGAGGATCAATTAAGTCGGATGATAAACCAAGCAAATGGAAACCAAACGGCTATAATTACAGAAATTTTGGGGTTAGTACAAAACAGCAGTGAAAGGATGAGTAATGCATAATTCATTGACGGTCCAGGGGGCACCGGGAAAACATTTCTTTACCAATGCTTGATTCACAGTTGCACAAATTTGGGGTTAAATGTAGTTTCTGTTTCTGTTGCATGGACTGGTATTGCAGCAAAGTTACTACCTCAGGGGCGCACTGTACAAAGCCAGTTCAAGTTACCTCTACATTTACATGAAAGTTCTGTATCAGGAATACAAGTTAACAGCAAGGAAGCTTTTTATATTCGTTTAGCAAAACTTATCATCTGGGATGAATCCCCTATGGCTAATAAGCACGCGTTGATGTGTGTAAATCGGTTGCTCAAGGACATCATGAATAACGACATTCCTTTCGCAGGAAAAATTATCATCTTAGGTGGAGATTTTAGGCAGGTATTGCCTGTTGTGCCTCACGCATCTAAAGCAGTATCAGTCCGAATGTCAGTAAGGTTCTCTCCTTTGCGGCCATTATTCAAAAATTTTAAACTCAACAAAAAATGCGAGCGGATACAGATCAACGTGACTTTGCAACTTATTGATACAAATTGGTAACGGTGAATACCCTCACGTCGATGGAGAAAATTCAGAATTAGTCCCACGCTGAAAAATATTTCACGCTTTTCAAAAGTAGCGATTTTAGCACCTAAAAATGAACATTGCAAAGAAATCAATGACAAAGTTTTAGACCTAATCCCAGGATCATCGAGAACTTACATCAGTGTGAATAATTTGATTACTGAAGATGAGAGTGAACTTCTACAATTCCCAATAGAATTTTTAGACAGCATAGGCATAAGTGGATTGCCACCTCATATCCTTCGGCTAAAAGAAGGCTCAATTGTGATTTTGTTGAGAAATATTAATGTTACCCAAGGTCTGTTGAACGGTACTAGACTGTTGGTTTGGAAGATGCATGACAATTGCTTACACCTGGATATTATTACTGGCGTAAATGTTGGAAACAATGTCCTACTCCCTCGCCTTGACCTTACGCCATCATATACTTCTATGCCATTTTCCTTCAAAAAGAGGCAGTTTCCAGTACGTTTGGATTTTTGTATAACTATCAATAAAGCTCAAGGTCAAACACTAGATCAAGTAGGCATTTGTTTAACTCAACCGGTGTTTAGCCACGGACAACTTTACTGTATGTCGCTCTATCGCGAGCAAAATCCTTTCATGACGTCAAAGTTCAAATAGAACCAAAAGGCAAGCGAACAGCAAATGTCGAATGGAAGGAAGTACTATTAGAGTTTTGAAACGAATGTTGCGGAGGAGCACAGACCTCAGAAAACGGGGCACAGATTAAATAACAATTATACAAAGACGTCCGCATCCCTAATACGATAACTGTCCTGTGGTAATGGTAAAAAAAAACCTACATCGATGATTACTATCCTACATCCTGTTATTTCATTCCCTCAGTTCTATAACAAAGATATACTCAATCAAATTTACATCTTAATAAATATTAATTCCTTCTGTTGAGTTATCTTTTCATTTCTCATCCATCGCCTTTACTTACTATTCTATCTGTAGGGGTGGAGGCGATAGCTGTCTTTAGAGAGATGTGCAAATTATTAGATTCAATGCCAGTTTTTCAAAATTGCATTTTTAGTTTTCACGGTTTAATGCACTAAGTATGTTTACAAGGCGATGAAATTATTTCAAATGTTTAACCAAGACTCTTAATTATATTTTCATTTAAGAAACTCAAATTAAAATGATTGTTTAGAATTTCCACTAACAGAGGAGCCTTGCAAATGCAAAATGCCACACGTTTCGTTTTTATTACTTCACTCTACTTTACGTGTGAATTTAGAGCGGAGGGATTGTGGGTCTTTTACCTGATGAACGCTATTTAACTATTCAAAGATTCATGAACTATGCATTGAAATCACCTGACTTGAATTCTAAAGTCAATGAAGAATTGAAAATGGACCCAGCTCAGATATCCCTCGGAATCCAATAATCTGAAAGTTTCCAGACGCAATTCCTTACGGGAAAAGGTGTAATCCACGGGAGAGGAAACACTACTAAGTAGGACAACAAAAGAAGTTGGTCAATAAAATGATTTTGAATAAAAGTAATTATGACTAATTAAAATTATTTATTTAATTCTATTAATTTGCACACCTCTATATGTTAACCAAGCGTTACATCTCTAAATTCAAATATAAGAGACCCATTTTTTATTTTAAATGTATACCATTTTTCATAAGTAGACAAAACACCAAATTGTACCGTTGTAGCCTTAAATTGTGTGGATATCTCGATCTACTTAGTATAAAACAAAGTTCCCAATTCTTGGATGTAACGGGTAATCTCGAGAGCAACTTGATGGATTTTGATGCGGGTTTCACCATTCTGTAAAGGATTTCTCGATGAAGGATTAGGTAGAAGAACATTTATTTATGATCAAAAGAAGCCCAGCAGTTACGATTTCAGTGAATTGAGTTCAAGAAAAACCTAACGTCCATGTGTCTTAAGCTTACACTGGGTAAACTGTTAAAATTATCAATATTCTCTGAGAATTGTTCAGCATGGAAAGTTCTGCAAGAAAGTCCGCGACAGCTCCAACATCGACCACTGTAAGTGTTTTTACGTTTTCATTTCTTCCAGCAATCTACATTCAGTGGAAATTTAAATTACTAGCTTCAGAGTGAGTTTACGAGCTTGCTAGCGACTTATCACCCTAGCTTCAGCCAACATCAAACTGCCGAGTAGTGTCGAGTTAATTCTTCAGAGAAGAGTATAGCTTATGTGTTTGGAGTTAGCTGTTCACCTCGGCTTTTCAGAATTGCGTCTGGAACCTGACGTCCGTGCGCCTATTATACTTACGCAGGATAAATAGTGGGACACACACAGAGAGGACAGGCAGACACCCACACATTTGATCTCATAAGTCTACTTCATCATTTACCCAAAAGCGACGGTACCGTAAATGTCTGTTCAGGTCACTAGCATGAAGACATGCAAGGGCGTGGTGGCTCAGTGGTCTAGCTATATGCCTCTCACCAAGGCGGTCCGGGTTCGATTCCCGGTCAATGCATGTGAGATTTTCGATGTGAAATGCCATGTCCTGTGGTTCGGATTCCACGTAAAAAGGAGGTCCCGTGGCTCATAATCACAAGATTCACGGTCACGTAAAACTACAATCTTCCTTCCTTTTTTCATGAAGACATGCAAATGTCATATGGACAGAAGTGCTGTAGGATTGTTGAAGTGAGTGCTGCGGAGCAGCACGGGTCTTCTAGTAATAATAATTACAATATGCCCTAATAAAAATAATAATTGATTGGGATCTCATGTGAAGATATTCAGGAGCGTGACCAACCAAACGGAAAACTCTTCGAACATCGGAGGGACGCTGAAAACTGGAAAGGCGTGAACAAAAGAGAGAGCGAAAGAAACAAAACCGTCTACGAATGAATGAATTCCAAACTAATCTTAAATCTAAGAGGAAACAGTTGAAATAGGTTTTTAGTTGGACGAAAGGATCAATAAATATAATCACTATCATCAGTCAGATTGATGATCAAAAAAGGAAATAATTTCAACTATTAGTTTCAGACTTCAGAGGATAATAATAATAATAATAATAATAATATCGTATGGCCTCGGATGCCGGGTGCAAGCTTTGTAATATGCACCCAGAGGGTAGCTTGAATGTCGAATTTCGTTGTTCCTTGAATCACTATGAAAGTCAAGGAGGTTAGATATCTACTGTAAGCTCCTTGAACACTATAGTGCTTTCTAGTAGAGAAATGAGGAACTTTGTGTTGGAGGAAACTCCCGAGATTAATTTTGCCATTATAAACACGGCCTACTGAATTCAAATGGGTTCTTTGACATGCCAACCTCGTATGACATGCATGTCGTATTTTTGCCGCCTATCAAAAAAATCACTTACCACGGCCAGGAGCGAACCTGCAGTCTTGGAGTTAGTAGACCGACACGCTATCCACTCACCCACCGTGGCAAGGTACTTCAGAGGAGAAAAATCTTCAAAAGTGTTTTAAGAGGGAAGAAGGAAGGAGATGAACTGTCGAATGAATATATAGGCAGAATATATCAAAGCCAGTGGAAAGAAAAGACGATCCAAGATACCGCACTTGTCCGTGATCCATTGTGGCCTTAATCGAACAGATTAATAATAATAGCAATAATAATAATAATGATAATAGTACTGCAATAATAATAATAGAATCTTTTGAAATGTGGTCTTACAGGAGAATGATGAAGATCAGATGGGTAGAGTAAGTAACAAATGAAGAGGCATTAAGACGAGTGGAAGAGGAGAGATATTTCTGGCGATTGTTAGTGAAGAGAAGATATTTTTGTTGTTGTCATGTGGTCTCTTGAGGGGCTGAGTGCAGGTCTTTCTAGTTAACGCCCGTGAACGACCTGCGCCCCGTAATGAGAGATGAAGTGAATGAAGATGAATGAAACTGGGCAAGGATGTGGAAGGAAGTGGCCGTGGCCTGTCAGAAGGTACCGTCCCAGCAATTGCCTAGAATTGAAAATGGGGGAGACCACGGA